>CM074865.1:38482500-40982500 GCA_037501455.1 Lantana camara | reverse complement strand
ATGTTTATGATTTTGTCATACGATTAAAGGTTTTCGAACTGTATATGTACGAGCATATGTAAGCTTGAAATGTTTTGCAACGAGGCTATGCTCCTAACCGTGTGTCTTCATACCAACTGCGGATTAGGATGACACGGAGAGGTACGTTTATAGCATACGCTAAGTTGCAATGTATGGTAAGCTCCGATAAGGTACGTAAGTATGATTTTGATACGATATGATAAGTTTGGTGTGTAGCGAGTTATGAATTGATATGCTATGTTCTGTTGTGTTGGGCCCCGAGACGTGGGTAAGGGACACCCGGGACGACCATGGGGTCGCCGATTGTGACCCCTGTGCACGTTGTCATTTGAGATATTCACGTGCGACCTATGGAGGTTGGGAAGGCGTGGTATCTTGAGCCCTCGGTGGATAACCGGGGAAGGCACAGTGTGGGTTAGCTACCCTTTGTGTGTTTGTATCTGTATGAGTAGTGAGGGTTTGCTCCCCGAACTACATGGTGTTGGGGTTGGATTGTTTATGATATTTGTTTGTTTTCTGTTATGATACGTATGATTCGATATGGAAGTAAGGTGGGAGACCCGTACTCGCCGGGTATATGAAAATGATATGTTATGTTGATTATGAAACGGGATAGGAGCTTTCTCTTTTGATATGATATGATTAAGCTCGGTATGTTATAGTTTGAATAAGATAAGATATGTATAAGTTTGATTTGAAAATGGTTTTGGTATGCAAAACCCTACTCCCGGTTCATAATCTTTCTTTTGGTACGTGCTCTGCTCCTTATTATGTATAGTGTGTGTGAGTTCAGCCCCTTCACTCAGTCAGTGGACTGACCCTCGCCCCACCTATGTTTTTAGTTTGCAGGTGCAAGTTGTTGGAGTTCGAGCTAGGCGACTTTGAGTCGGGTTTGTCGAGTCTGTGTCAGTCCGTTTAATTTTTGTTAAGTGCTTTGTTCCAAATTATGTATGAAAATTTTGGATATAGTATATTCTATACAAGATGATATTTATGCTTTGATTATATGTATTTTCGGGACAGGTTAGGACAGGGCTTGGATTAGTTGAACCCGTCTTTGTTGTATGTTTGAATTCGGGACAGGTTAGGACAGGTTCGTGGAATTAGTTGAACCCATTTATTTATTTTTGTTGATTATAGTTTTTGTTAGTTCATATTTTGCATCGCTTCCGCATTCGGGTTTTTGCATATTTTACTTGTACAGGGTTTAGGTACCGCCTAGCTTAGGTTGATTTTTTCGTTTGTCACCCGTTCGTTGTGACTTGGTGCGTGTGCGGACTTTCCATTTCGTACCACGTGTCAGGTCATAGTGCAGGGGTATGGTGCCCCACCGCTTAGGGTGCTAGATCTTAAGTGGTATCAGAGCTACCAGGTTCAGAACCGGTGCTCTAGAGTCGTGTCATGTCAGTTTAGGTCGTACGGCATAGGAATACCTGTGCATTGCATTCGTCTGATGGGAAATTTTGACTTTTCTGCATGCATTTGTCTGAGCTTATGTGATTGTGTGCAAACTATGATTATGATTTTTGCAAAATTAACATTTATGCTTTAAATTTTTGTAAATTACTTGTTGCATCTGCATTAATTAGGTGCTCTTAATTGCTTTCATTACTTTTCATACCCACGTACTAACCCACATGCATAGATATTTATCCAATTTATGAATTGTAGGGCGTTGGCTCGATACCAAATTGAAGTTGATCGTGACAACACTTACCACTTTTACAAAGCTGTGAAGGAGGATTTGAAACTTCCATCTTCTGATTACTTGGATGAAATGCAAATGAATCTCTACAAGAATTCAACAATAGCTAGATGCGGATATTATGGAAACAGGTACCATGCATTCATAGCACGTGCATCATGTTTTGGATTAACTATAATTATTTCGACCATTTGTTCTACGTGCGTGACTGCTTTCTTTGCTGGATACGAGTGCATGCCATTTACATCCCTAATCCCGCATACATTAGTTTCGTGGTTATATTTAGGTGACTTCCTTACCTGTTCCAACGAGTGCTGATTTTAGTGGAAGCGGCATTGGGATCTGAATAAGGGTGGATCAGAAAGTGTGCAGTTGATTTAAGAGACTCAGGGAATAGGGTGGATAAAAGTTGATGTTTGTATACAAGGGAAACAATAGACCTTTTAACTAATGAGGTGCCTTCAGGATATATACTTAATTACTTGGAGGTACTCGGGGGCAGCAAATTTTATAAGAAAGTCAGAATTTCTATCTCTGGATGGTGTGAGGTGACAATGAAGAGATCAAGGCACTTGTACCATTCAGAGAATTCCAAGCAGGAAATCGGGTTACTATTATAAAGACACCGACCAGAGGAGTTACACTTACATAAAGGAAAACGGGGAAAATTGTGCAAGCAATGGAATTTTGTGCCGAGGTCATTGAAGATCAACTCCACCAAATATTGAGGATAAGGACATCATTTACAACGACGGTGTACTAAGCAAGACGGTTTAAAGATTCTTCATTTATCTCTCCACGATTGTCCTGAGAGATTTCACATTTGAAAGAAATGGCAATTCCCGATTACCGAGGATTCTATTGGGATTTTAAGAGACTCCACGGATCACTATACTTTGAGAATCAAGTGAGACGGTCCAAGACCATTTGGTACCTGAGAATCTGAGGGAATACTAAAGAATGTAAGTTTGAACGAAGGGTTGGAACCACTAGCAATCAAGGATTCGATTATCCTTCCAAATTAAGAATTGCCAACCTCGACTTCATTTCTATGGTGAAAGGTACATTGAGCATTCATGGCATTTGAACCCATGCATTTCTTAAGTAATTATATTTTATTTTATTTTGCTTGATGTGCGTGACGACGTGTAATGTGTGATGCTGCCTTGATTGTAATAACGTGGCTAGTTGATTTAATTTCCATAACTTGAGATTTATTGTTATTGTGAAGTCTTGTAAACTGAATGGATTATATGCTTGCGTGGATCGTTCGTGCTTCAGTGTTTATAAAATTTCCTAAATGCTCACTAACCCTTCATGCACATACAAGTATATTGCAATCTTATTTTACAGAGATTCCATCGCGATATCTGTAGCACCCCGAGCGTAGGGCACCACATCCCCCGCACTAGAGCCCGACACGTGTAGTGGAATGGAGAATCCGTACACGCATCGAACAATAGCGAACGGGAGACAAACAAAACTCACTCTCTAGCTAGGCGGCCTAACCCTCCGTCAGAGCACAAAACAGTTCATGGTATAGCGGAAGCGATAAAAGCAATTCATACAAAATTCCCGTTTCATAAATCATACGAATTCACACAACTCGGCGAGTACGAGTTATACCTCCAACTCCCACAAACAAAGACATAATCAAAGCAAAATTCATAAACCATCCTTCTTCGGGTGATAGAAGGGTTGACGGCCCTAACTATCGGTCAAATTCACACGAAACAAGGTTAATTACTTCCTTGAAACCTTCGGTGGTTGAATCCACCGGCTCAAGAGAAACGCCCTTCCTCAACCTCCTAAGGTTAGGCGAGACTCTCAAAGGAAAGTGTTGATGGAAGAGCCCGGCGACCCCTCGGCCGTCCCGAGATACCATGCCACTCTCCGGGCCCAAATCATAATTCAAAATTCATAGTTTTCGTAAACTTCTCTTTCAATGTTCAAAGCTCGCTTACACACTCACACTTAACGAAAGGATTTCAAAACAAATGTAAAATAGTTTATATACTAATACAAATCGTTTTCAAAAACTTATAACAAAGAGAACAAGTCCTCAAAGTACATACCATACATATATTTAACATATAGTATACATAAATCGCATGCGGGCTTAAAAACATTTAGGGTTTTAGGTCATAATATCTAAAAGAATAAAACCTCACCTTCCGAACACGTAGCGGTGACAAAAGAAAGCGAACAGGACGCCTAAGGGACAACCTCGTCGTCAACGGGAGGGTCAACTACACAAAACAAATAACAAGGGATAATCTTAGACTCAATATGTACCACATAAACGCTCGGCAAATGCACATGCGTGTAAATGATGCAAATGAAATGAGATGAATTCATGTTTAGGTCATATAAGGTCACACATTGCATATGAACTCATATATCATAAACGAGGATGTAAAACGAACTATAAATTCATAACATAAATCTTAACACACAATATAACATGTTAGAAGAAGCATGGGGATCAAATTAGTGTTGAGAAAGCGAAAAGAATGCGAAACGAAACAAGAAAATCGAAGTTTGGGGCAAAAGGAGCCACTGACCTAAATCCACCCCGGTGGATTTTTTTCAAAGGGAAAATCCACCCCCATGGATTTTCCAGGAGTTTCTGACTCAAATCCACCCCGGCGGATTTTTTTCAAAGGGAAAATCCACCCCCGTGGATTTGAGTTGGAAGCCAAAAAAACTCGAATTTTCAGCCCCAAAACTCTCCAAAACTCATCCAAATTCATGCAAACTCAAGATAGAACATATTAGGATCATAATATGTCATATATTCACTCAATCCATGTCAAAATCCAAGCTAAACATCAAGATTCAAGTGAAGGAATGCAAGAGATATACATATCTTCAAGTTTATGCCAAAAACTCCAAAAACCCAAATTGAAACCTAAAGATTCCTAGATTCTCATGCAAAATCAGACCATACACTTATATTATAATGTCATAAGATCAATTAGGATGCAAAAACTCCAACAAAACACCAAGAGATCAAGCTATAATTTCAAAATTGGCAAAACCCTTACTATTCATAGAAATATTCATATCTTGATCAAATCACCACCAAATTGAGCAAATAAGGTATCTAAACAAAGAAGAGAAGATGGAGAAACAAATTCCAAGCTTACCTTTCGAAAATGGAAGGATTTGATGAGGATTTGAGCTCAAAAGGTTGGAAGGTGAATAGTATAATTTTGCTTCCTTCTTGGTCTCGGTTTTGAGCAGCTATTTCTCTCTTCTCTCCAAGGTTGGAACGAAATGAGGGGCTTATGGCTGATAGAGGAGTATGTTAGGAGTATGTGGGGCCAAGGTTTATTTAATTTGGTCAAATATATCAAAAGTTATGAATAAAAGAGTGGGCAAAGGCCTAAAATGGCATATGAGGCTTGTTTCGGTTAAATTTCGGAGGTCTAAATGAGCTTAGAAAAATATGAGGCTATGTTTATTGAACCCGAATCATGGATACGAGTTCAACGGAGGTGACGGAATTCGAATCCGAATTCCCGAGCTCAATTTGTTCTTCCCGGAACCCAAAGCGCGCTAAATGCTCTTTAGCCTCCTTTAGGTTCCGTCTCCAACATTAAAATGAAAAGACAAACCAAACAAATTACAAAATATAAAATGAACATATAGTCAAGTTCATAACTCAAGTAATTCTCGCATATCAAAAATTCGCAAGAAACAGAATTGAAATCAGACACGAATAGGGCAAAATTTCAAACGTAGAGGGTTTAAACGTTCAAAACGAATTCATTCTTAAATCAAATAATTATCAAATTTCCACATAAGAATTTAATAAACATCAAATATTCACGTAAGTAATTAATTAAATCGCGCACATAGTAGTATACCTGAAAGTCCGAACGATCGGGATGTTACAAACCTCCTTCCTTCAAAAGGACCTGTCCTCAGGTCCGAAGCGAGGTCTTGAAAAGTTCCGGGTACAACTGTCTCATTTTCTCCTCGGTTTCCCAAGTGGCTTCTTCGAATTTTTGATCACGCCACAAGACTTTTACCAAGGGGATTTGCCGGTTTCTCAATTCTTGCATCTTCCGGTCCAAAACTTTAACCGGGTACTTCTTGATTATCAAATCCGGCTCTAGTTGCACCTCTTTGATTGGAATTAAAGAAGACTCATCGGGATAGTGTTTCCGGAGTTGAGAGACATGGAAAACATTGTGTATCCCGGTCAAACTCGGTGGTAGATCAAGCCGGTAGGCTACTTCCCCAACTCGTTCAAGAATTACAAAGGGGCCTAAGTAGCGCGGGTTAAGCTTCCCGCCTTTACCAATCCGAGCAAACCCTTTTCTAGGAGATGCTTTTAGAAAAACCTTATCTCCCGCTTCAAACGCCAAGGGTCGTCTTCTTTTGTCCGCATAACTTTTCTGTCGGTCCTGAGCCGCCTTTAGCCTTTGTCGAATCACTTTCACTTTCTCGATGGTATCTTGGATCTCCTTTGGTTTCTTCGCTCTTTGGAGCTTACCATCCTTTGTCCATCTCCATTCATCAATATCCCAAAATAAAGGTGATCGACATTTCCTTCCATATAATGCCTCATACGGAGCCATACCAATCGATGTCTGAAAACTGTTATTATAGGCGAACTCAACCAAGTCCAAATGCTCATCCCACGAGTCTTGATAATCTAAGGCACAAGCACGAAGCATGTCCTCAAGATATTTAATTAACCTCTCGGATTGTCCATCCGTTTGTGGGTGAGATGCAGTACTTAACTGAAGTTTCGTTCCCATACACTTCTGTAATTCCTGCCAGAAACTCGCTGTAAACCGTGGATCCCTATCTGAAACAATACTGACAGGTGCACCATGCAATCTCACAATTTCTTTCCGGTACAACTTGGCCAACTTAGGCACTTTATCGGACATTCGGACCTTGAGAAAGTGAGCCGACTTCGAAAACCGATCAATTATGACCCAAATTCCATCGAAACCTCCTTTGGTCCTTGGCAAGCCGGACACGAAGTCCATCGTCACTTGCTCCCACTTCCATTCAGGAATTGGAAGTGGTTGGAGAGTTCCCCCCGGTTTCTGATGTTCAGCTTTCACCACTTGGCATGTTTGACACCTTCTTACATAATTGGCCACATCTCTTTTCATGCCGTTCCACCAATACGAACTTCTTAAATCTCTATACATCTTAGTAGTACCGGGATGTACCGTATAAGCCGACTTATGCGCCTCATCCAACACCAACTGCTTGAGTTCATCCGGAACACACACCCGAGCCTTAAACCGGAATAATCCCGAATCATCAAACCCGAATTTGGTCTCTGGATCAATCCTTGCCTTAGCCACTAATCTTTGAATTTCCAAATCATTAGATTGAGCTTCAATCAATCTTTGCCTCAAATCCGATTGTACTGAGATATTTGCCAAACGGGCCTCTGAAACCAAGGATACCGAACTCTGTTTACTCGAACCTGCTCCCAAACTCGAGATACTAACCTTTCTGCTCAAAGCATCCGCAACCACATTAGCCTTACCCGGATGGTATTGAATTCTACAATCATAGTCCTCAAGTAGCTCAACCCAACGTCTTTGCCTTACATTTAAATCCTTCTGTGTAAACAAATACTTAAGGCTTTGGTGGTCGGTAAAAACTTCAAAAGTAACCCCATAGAGATAATGACGCCATTTCATCAAAGCAAAAACAACCGCAGCTAATTCCAAATCATGAGTGGGATAATTTTTCTCGTGATCTTTTAACTTCCTCGAGGCGTATGCTACTACTTTACCATTTTGCATCAAGACACAACCGAGCCCATCCTTCGATGCATCGGTATAAACCGAGTAACCTTCAGAACCCTCGGGTAGGGTTAAAACCGGTGCAGAAGTCAATCTCTCCTTAAGAGTTTGAAAACTCTTCTCACACGCCTCGTCCCACTTGAACTTAACCTCTTTCTTTGTTAACCGAGTCAACGGGGAAGCAATCTTCAAGAAGTCTTTCACAAAGAGCCTATAATACCCTGCTAACCCTAGAAAACTTCTCACTTCAGAGGCATTCTTCGGCTGTTTCCATAACATAACCGTTTCTATCTTTGCCGGATCCACTTCAATACCATTCCCTGAGATAAAGTGACCCAAAAATGAAACCCGTTCAATCCAGAACTCACACTTACTGAACTTGGCGAACAATCTATGTTCTCGAAGTGTTGACAATACCATTCTCAAATGCCGCGCATGATCTTCAGCGGACCTTGAATACACCAGAATATCATCTATAAAGATGACCACGAATTTATCGAGGTAGGGCCGGAATATTCGGTGCATCATATCCATGAACGCGGCTGGGGCATTAGTAAGACCAAAAGGCATGACCACAAACTCGAAATGCCCATAACGAGTGTTGAAACCCGTCTTCGGTATGTCTTCCTCCCGGATACGCAACTGATAGTACCCTTGTCTTAAATCCAACTTAGAATAAACACACGAACCTTGAAGAAGATCAAACAACTCTTCAATGTGAGGAAGTGGGTACTTATTTTTAACCGTTAACCGGTTCAGCTCACGGTAGTCAATACACATCCGCAATGTCCCGTCTTTCTTCTTTACAAACAGGACAGGAGCACCCCACGGAGAAGTGCTCGGGCGAATGTAACCACACTCTAAGAGCTCTTCAAGTTGCGCCTTCAGCTCCTTCAACTCCGCTGGAGCCATCCTGTAGGGAGATTTCGCATAAGGTTCCGCTCCGGGATAGAGATCTATTACAAATTCGACGTCCCGATCCGGAGGTAAAGACCCCAAATTCTCCGGAAAAACATCGGGGAACTCCTTCACGATCTCCGTCTCCTCGAGCTTGGCCTGATCTTTCGGTTTATTCAAAAGATAGGCCACGTAGCCCGTTGCACCGTCCCGGAACAATTTACTTGCTTCCATAAAGGATATAAACGGGCAGGCCTTCAATCTCTGACCCGCAAATACCGTAGAACCCAATGTCACCTTCTTAGCGAAGCAATCCATCATGGCTCGGTGTCGAAACAACCAGTCCATCCCTAAAATTACCCCATATCTCTTGATAGGCATCTCAATCAAATCTGCCGGATACTCTTGATCTTCAACAACAACCGAGCATCCACGAAACACACGGTCCGCTACCAAACTGCCCCCGAGTGGGGAACTCACAACAAAGGAATCATCAAAGCAAGCAACAGGCAAAGAAAGTGCAGGAACACACCGGGAAGCAATAAAAGAATGCGTTGCTCCCGGATCAAATAATGCATGTAATGGAATGCCATGAATGCTAATAGTACCTTCAACGACGGCATTTGCATCCACCTCGGCATCCTCTTCTTCACCTTCAAGTGCATAGGCTCTGGCTTGGATAGGAGCTCTCGGAGGCCTAGTACTCAAGGGTTGAGGATCCTTCTTCTTAGGACAAGCGTTGATCATGTGACCGGGCTCCCCACAACCATAGCACCTTCCCAATTTCTTTCGGCACGTCTCCTCAGTATGATTGGGACCCCCGCAATAAGAACACTCAATTGGGGCCGGTAGAGCGGGTACCACAGCTTGTCCTTGGGGTCGGGGCTTCTTATTAAAAAGATTAGAACCTTTGGGCTTGAAGACCGGAGGCCCACGTTGAGAGATAGGCCTCTTACCCAAATTTGATCCGGTGCTCGAACCTTGCCCCGAAGAGTAAGCCGGAGGTTTCATCCTCAAATTATGAGCTTCTACTTTCAGTGCCTTCCTTGTAGCCTTCTCCCAAGTGTCCACAGTAGCGGCCTTTAGAGCATTCTGAACGTCATACCTCAGCCCATGAATAAAATTCCGGGCTTTCTGAGTATCATCGTTAGTGATGTGAGGGGCATACGGGGCGAGTCTTTCAAATTCCAAAATATAATCTTCAACAGAACGATTCCCTTGTTTTAACTCCGTGAATTCCTGGAGTCTTCTTTCACGGGCACTTGGTGGGATATACTTGTGGCGAAATTCTCTTATGAAGCTTTCCCAGTTAAACTCTTCACCCATTCTTTCTAACCGAGCTCTCATAGCCTTCAACCAATTAGAGGCGGGACCCTGAACAAAACGAGCCGTGCAAACTGCCTTCTCATGAGATGGTGCAGGGCATATTTCCCAAATCCCCGAAATTTCTGACAACCATTCCTCTGCTTTAATATCATCACCGCCGTACCACTTCGGAGGGTTGTTGTTCCGAAATTCCCTAAAAGCCGGGGTAACTTGACCCTCTTGAGCCTCCCCATAAGGATTATTCCTTTGATTCTGTTGCAACTGGTTTAAGAGAGCCTGAACAATATTTTCTGCATTCAATGGAGGAGGTGGTGGTGCTTGTGGAGGAGGTTGATTAAGATCCGGGGTTTGTTCCCTATCATTTCTCCTTCGTGGAGGCATCCTGAAAATTCACAAATCAAGAAAATATTGATGCATGGGGTTCAATGTATGTTCATGAAAGCAATTAATTAAAATTTAAACAATTAACTCACATAATTGTAAAGATGAATGCAAATAATCACATAACCCTAAGCCGAACGACCTAGACAGACCCGACACGACTCTAGAGCTCCGGTTTTGCAACCGAGAGCTCTGATACCACCTAAGGATGTAGCACCCCGAGCGTAGGGCACCACATCCCCCGCACTAGAGCCCGACACGTGTAGTGGAATGGAGAATCCGTACACGCATCGAACAATAGCGAACGGGAGACAAACAAAACTCACTCTCTAGCTAGGCGGCCTAACCCTCAGTCAGAGCACAAAACAGTTCATGGTATAGCGGAAGCGATAAAAGCAATTCATACAAAATTCCCGTTTCATAAATCATACGAATTCACACAACTCGGCGAGTACGAGTTATACCTCCAACTCCCACAAACAAAGACATAATCAAAGCAAATTTCATAAACCATCCTTCTTCGGGTGATAGAAGGGTTGACGGCCCTAACTATCGGTCAAATTCACACGAAACAAGGTTAATTACTTCCTTGAAACCTTCGGTGGTTGAATCCACCGGCTCAAGAGAAACGCCCTTCCTCAACCTCCTAAGGTTAGGCGAGACTCTCAAAGGAAAGTGTTGATGGAAGAGCCCGGCGACCCCTCGGCCGTCCCGAGATACCATGCCACTCTCCGGGCCCAAATCATAATTCAAAATTCATAATTTTCGTAAACTTCTCTTTCAAAGTTCAAAGCTCGCTTACACACTCACACTTAACGAAAGGATTTCAAAACAAATGTAAAATAGTTTATATACTAATACAAATCGTTTTCAAAAACTTATAACAAAGAGAACAAGTCCTCAAAGTACATACCATACATATATTTAACATATAGTATACATAAATCGCATGCGGGCTTAAAAACATTTAGGGTTTTAGGTCATAATATCTAAAAGAATAAAACCTCACCTTCCGAACACGTAGCGGTGACAAAAGAAAGCGAACCGGACGCCTAAGGGACAACCTCGTCGTCAACGGGAGGGTCAACTACACAAAACAAATAACAAGGGATAATCTTAGACTCAATATGTACCACATAAACGCTCGGCAAATGCACATGCGTGTAAATGATGCAAATGAAATGAGATGAATTCATGTTTAGGTCATATAAGGTCACACATTGCATATGAACTCACATATCATAAACGAGGATGTAAAACGAACTATAAATTCATAACATAAATCTTAACACACAATATAACATGTTAGAAGAAGCATGGGGATCAAATTAGTGTTGAGAAAGCGAAAAGAATGCGAAACGAAACAAGAAAATCGAAGTTTGGGGCAAAAGGAGCCACTGACCTAAATCCACCCCGGTGGATTTTTTTCAAAGGGAAAATCCACCCCCATGGATTTTCCAGGAGTTTCTGACTCAAATCCACCCCGGCGGATTTTTTTCAAAGGGAAAATCCACCCCCGTGGATTTGAGTTGGAAGCCAAAAAAATTCGAATTTTCAGCCCCAAAACTCTCCAAAACTCATCCAAATTCATGCAAACTCAAGATAGAACATATTAGGATCATAATATGTCATATATTCACTCAATCCATGTCAAAATCCAAGCTAAACATCAAGATTCAAGTGAAGGAATGCAAGAGATATACATATCTTCAAGTTTATGCCAAAAACTCCAAAAACCCAAATTGAAACCTAAAGATTCCTAGATTCTCATGCAAAATCAGACCATACACTTATATTATAATGTCATAAGATCAATTAGGATGCAAAAACTCCAACAAAACACCAAGAGATCAAGCTATAATTTCAAAATTGGCAAAACCCTTACTATTCATAGAAATATTCATATCTTGATCAAATCACCACCAAATTGAGCAAATAAGGTATCTAAACAAAGAAGAGAAGATGGAGAAACAAATTCCAAGCTTACCTTTCGAAAATGGAAGGATTTGATGAGGATTTGAGCTCAAAAGGTTGGAAGGTGAATAGTATAATTTTGCTTCCTTCTTGGTCTCGGTTTTGAGCAGCTATTTCTCTCTTCTCTCCAAGGTTGGAACGAAATGAGGGGCTTATGGCTGATAGAGGAGTAGTTAGGAGTATGTGGGGCCAAGGTTTATTTAATTTGGTCAAATATATCAAAAGTTATGAATTAAAGAGTGGGCAAAGGTCTAAAATGGCATACGAGGCTTGTTTCGGTTAAATTTCGGAGGTCTAAATGAGCTTAGAAAAATATGAGGCTATGTTTATTGAACCCGAATCATGGATACGAGTTCAACGGAGGTGACGGAATTCGAATCCGAATTCCCGAGCTCAATTTGTTCTTCCCGGAACCCAAAGCGCGCTAAATGCTCTTTAGCCTCCTTTAGGTTCCGTCTCCAACATTAAAATGAAAAGACAAACCAAACAAATTACAAAATATAAAATGAACATATAGTCAAGTTCATAACTCAAGTAATTCACGCATATCAAAAATTCGCAAGAAACAGAATTGAAATCAGACACGAATAGGGCAAAATTTCAAACGTAGAGGGTTTAAACGTTCAAAACGAATTCATTCTTAAATCAAATAATTATCAAATTTCCACATAAGAATTTAATAAACATCAAATATTCACGTAAGTAATTAATTAAATCGCGCACATAGTAGTATACCTGAAAGTCCGAACGATCGGGATGTTACAATATCCCCCTTGAGTTGAGCATGGATGATGAGTCTATACTCTAGGGACACCGATATCAGTCGTGTAAAGGTACACTATACATGCATCCCATGTTTTGCATCCAGTGTTATTTTGACGTGTGTATGTTTGAATGCTGAGTAAGTGAACTTGTATGCTAGAGAGTTGTTGAGATCTCTCTATTTCCGTGTTAGGGAGATGTGGGATTCTCCCTATTTATGTGATAGAAAGATGTTGGATTCTTTCTAAATTACATTAACTCCAAGAGATGCTGGATTCTCTTGGAGTTAATGTTTGAGAGATGCTGGATTCTCTCCAATCTAGGGTTTGAGAAATGCTGGATTTTCTCAAACTAGGATGTTTGGAAGATGTGGAAGTCTGCCAGACTTAGGTTGAGAGACGGGGCTCTCTCGACTATGTGGTTGAGAGACGGGGTTCTCTCAATTCTGTGCCTGAGGGACGGGGTTCTCTCTTTTGATGTGCCGGGAGCGGGGCTCTCTCTCTTGTGTGCTGAGGGATGGGATTCTCTCTTGTTTGTTGCGGCTGAGTTACGTGTGGTCTAATGTTGGTTTGCAATCGATGAGGAAGCGACGGTATCGATCTTTGGGTGCAGTGGCCTAGTGGGACATCGAACGAGTTTGAAGCTTTACGACTCAGTAATAGGACCTGAGGACAGGTCCTTTTGAAGGAGAGGAGATTGTGACACCCCGCTTGTCCGACGTATAAGGTACGCCGTGTTCCAACCTTTTTATGTGATTAATTATGTGATTTTGTGTTTTGCGTGGCCCTATTTTGAACTCTTTTAGAGTTTAGGAGCCTGTTTGTATTTTTCTCTTTTAAGGGGTTTTTCGGTCATTCTCGTTCGAACGAGATTTCGATCTCTGTGACCCCTTCAGCGTGTTCGGGGCAGCGAAACGAGTCCGTAGACTCTAAGTTTACCCAACTCTGACGTCGTTAACTCTCTCTCCTGGTCGTTCTTGTGCATAAGGACCCGGGATAAAATACCCGGATCCTTGTTTTGCGTGCCAAACCAATCAGCAGCTTTCTCTCTCTCTCTCTCTCTCGTTCCTCTCCAACGAAACACCACACACACACACACACACGAAACACGCACAAATTGGAGGGCGGCCATTTCTCGATGGATTTCGACGAGTGAATAGTCCATTTCGAAGAGCTCGACGACGCGGTCACAACCGTACCAAGATCATGGCCCTACGACAACTGGAGGTGGGCCTTTTCGCTGATTTTTAGTCGCGACAGAAGGGAGGCGGACCATCGTGACTTCGCCGCCTTTTGCGGCGGTTTCCGGCAGCCATTTTCCGATACGCGCCCCAAGACCTGACAGGAGACTTCCTGGCGTTCCATTTTCCGTTGTTGGAGCGGCAAACAGGGCGGCGACGGAGCGTCACACGCCACCTGAAAGTCTCGCAGCGGCGGCAGTGCTACTGTAGCACGACGGAACTCGTCGTTCCGGCGACCTTTTCCGACGGACTTCGACGGTTCCTAGCGTTTTTTATCCTCCTAGACTCATTTTTGGCCTCAGATCGGGGCAAATCGCGCTGGAGATGGCGGAACCGGCGAGTGGCGCAGTGGCAGGTTTTTGGGCGGCGGTTTGAAGCTTTTCCGGCGATCTTTTGGCAACGGTTCCTTCTGAGAAATTCTTCCTCACGTCAAGTCCGAGCCATTCGTGGTGGTGGCGGCCCAAGAACTGGGGCTGGACCGGCGGTCCAGTTTTTCGATGATTCTTCCGGGGTTTGGCTATGGGGCTTTCGTAGGGCTCGTTACGGGCTTTCCAACGGTATGTTCGGATTTTATTTTAATTTTATGGTTTGTATTTAATTTCAGTTTTCGTCCTAGGAATTTAGTTCGGTTTTTCGTCAACGAAGTCCGGTGTGTTTGGTATTTTCTGAAATTGGTTGAGGGCTTTTGTCAAGCAGGCCGAGGCGTACGTTTCTGTTCTTCCAGGGATTTTTCCCACCACCGGAGGTGGTGGTCCGGCGGCTGTACGTGGCGGTTCGGCTAGTTCCGATGGCGGCGTTCCGACGCCATTCGGACAGCAAGTTCCTTTCATCGTGGTGAGTCCATCGCCACTTTCCGTTCATCAATCGGATGTCCGGTTGATTTTATATGAATTTTTTAAGTTGTTGTATTTATTTTCGTTAATTGTTTTAATTGTAAATTTCGATCTTGTATGAATTATAAATTGAAATTATGAGTTGTATGATACTTGGAAATATGTTATAATGTATGGAAATTTGATTCGTGATTTATTGAATTTAATTATCCCGTTTTATGCCTACTTACTTGAGAATATTTTATTTAAGGGGTTTTAGTGTAATATTTGAAAACTAATTTGATAATGGGATTACATGAAACATGAGAAATAAATTATGAAAAGATACGTCGTACTTAATTTAAATGAATTACTTAAGTATGTTAATTGTTAGTATATTATAAATTCGGCAATTGTGGATTTATGAATAAAATTAGAATGCAATTTGTGTTTATTTGTCTCGGGACCTATTACTTGATAAGAATTAAATTCCTAATGCTTTGATTTATTTTATGTAATTAATGTTATGAATTTTATAAGCTATGCATCTCTTGATATGTAATATGAATTATAATATGACCTGAATGACTTGAGTGAATAGATATGGATTATATATTGCATCATTTGTATTCGTAAGCATGGTCGTGCGTCTTTGTGGTTGTGATTTGAGTCTGAGTCTTGTGTTCTGTGTGTTCAGTTGATCAGGGTTTTTCCAGGGAGTGTCTGTTGGCTGTTTGGGTTCCAGTGGGACTTCTTGGCTTGTGTTTCCGTTCTCGTCGGTGTAAGGTGAGGTTTTAGGATTTCTATTTAGTTAAAGCGACCTACAACCTTTTGTGCTCGTTTTCAAGCCTGCATGCGATTATTCTATTATATTTATATAATAGATATGTGTTTATATGATATGTTTATGAATTTGTCATACGATTAAAGGTTTTCGAACTGTATATGTATGAGCATATGTAAGCTTGAAATGTTTTGCAACGAGGCTATGCTCCAAACCGTGTGTCTTCATACCAGCTGCGGATTAGGATGACACGGAGAGGTACGTTTATAGCACACGCTAAGTTGCAATGTATGGTATGCTCCGATAAGGTACGTAAGTATGATTTTGATACGATATGATAAGTTTGGTGTGTAACGAGTTATGAATTGATATGATATATTCTGTTGTGTTGGGCCCCGAGATGTGGGTAAGGGAGACCCGGGACGACCATGGGGTCGCCGGTTGTGACCCCTGTGCACATTCTCATTTGAGATATTCACGTGCGACCTATGGAGGTTGGGAAGGCGTGGTATCTTGAGCCCTCGGTGGATAACCGGGGAAGGCACAGTGTGGGTTAGCTACCCCTTGTGTGTTTGTATCTGTATGAGTAGTGAGGGTTTGCTCCCCGAACTACATGGTGTTGGGGTTGGATTGTTTATGGTATTTGTTTGTTTTTTGTTATGATACGTATGATTCGATATGGAAGTAAAGTGGGAGACCCGTACTCGACGGGTATATGAATATGAGATGTTATGTTGATTAGGAAACGGGATAGGAGCTTTCTCTTTTGATATGATATGATTAAGCTCGGTATGTTATAGTTTGAATAAGATAAGATATGTATAAGTTTGATTTGAAAATGGTTTTGGTATGCAAAACCCTACTCCCGGTTCATAATCTTTCTTTTGGTATGTGCTCTGCTACTTATTATTTATAGTGTGTGTGAGTTCAGCCCACCTATGTTTTTAGTTTGCAGGTGCAAGTTGTTGGAGTTCGAGCTAGGCGGCTTTGAGTCGGGTTTGTCGAGTCTGTGTCAGTCCGTTTAATTTTTGTTAAGTGCTTTGTTCCAAATTATGTATGAAAATTTTGTATATAGTATGTTCTATACAAGATGATGTTTATGCTTTGATTATATGTATTTTCGGGACAGGTTACGACAGGGCTTGGATTAGTTGAACCCGTCTTTGTTGTATGTTTGAATTCGGGACTGGTTAGGACACGTTCGTGGAATTAGTTGAACCCGTTTATTTATGTTTGTTGATTAAAGTTTTTGTTAGTTCATATTTTGCATCGCTTCCGCATTCGGGTTTTTACATATTTTACTTGTACAGGGTTTAGGTACCGCCTAGCTTAGGTTGGTTTTTTCGTTTGTCACCCGTTCGTTGTGACTTGGTGTATGTGCGGACTTTTCATTTCATACCACGTGTCGGGTTATAGTGCGGGGGTGTGGTGCCCCACCGCTTGGGGTGCTACAAGAAGGAATTGCTATCGAGGGTATTGGGCTCCCTCAAACCCTATTCAGTGGAATTTTAAAAAAAGAATAATAAAAAATAGGGAAAAGTCAAGTACTTCAAGCTCCGGTTCCCGCAAACTCCCAATACGTTCTCCTCGGATCTTGAAGTGGGGGCATCTGTTGGTACCGAAAAATCGGTAATTAATAATTAATTATGGCCCAAATAAAATGCCTATTAATTATTAATTTCAATTATAAGTCCATATAAAATTTGGGCTTTAATATAGTTTGATTCAAAATAATAATATAAATTCGTTATTATTTTGAGTTAATTGAATGGGCTTTTAAATTTAAGTCCAAGTCCAAGTCTGGGCCCATGAAATCAAGAAAGCCTAACATTCGCCTGTAAATAAGGCACTCGAGCTCACAAATCGGGGGGTTCGGAAAATCAAGCATAAGCAAAAGGTACAAGAAGCATAAGCAAAAGGCACAAGCACAAACATAAGCGAAAAGGACAAACAAGCAACAAGAAGATTCAAAGGACAAAATTCTCAAGTTATCAAGCACTAAAGAATCGAAGGAATTCAAGCTCTCAAGTTCGAGCCTTGCCATTCCGCCGTCGATTCAACCAAACTCTACACTCAATCCGGGAATAAGCATCAAGCCCTCAGATAAATCTACTCCGAAGAATCAGAGGAATTTCAGAGATTGGAACACTTTTATTTTAAATCGATATTATTCTTTGTTTTCCCTTATTTTGGTATTTTGTAATCATTTATTGCAGAGTCAACGAAAATTTGTGTAAACAATGATATGGTTAGGCATCGTGCGGGAAGGCCCAAACGATTATATCTTATGTTATACGACTTGCATGTACTATGATATATTGCATGATCATGTATTCAAATGTATTATTGTTATTTGTCGTACACGGTCGGAGTTTGGTTGGAGATGATGCATGCTCACTTAGCAGGAAGGCGAGCGTGTCTAATGTGAAAGTGGAAGTTGGAGATGAATCTGAGTCTTTCAAGCTAAGAGCAAGTATTCGGAATATTACAGTACAACCCGATCTTCAGTAGAGGTTATTTGAGACTCAGAGAAAGGATCCCGAGGTTCAGAAATTAGCTGAGAAAGCTAAGTTGGATCCTGAGTGCCCGTTTGGATTTGATGATACGAGACTCTTAAGGTTTAAGAATAGGATTGTGGTTCCGAATGAATTGAAGAGGATTATTTTGGAAGAGGCTCACAGATCAGGGTATTCGATACATCTCGGAGGTAATAAGATGTATAAGGATTTGAAGCAGTTCTATTGGTGGAATGGACTTAAAAGGGATGTAATAAATTTTGTGAGACATTGTCTGACTTGCCAAACCGTGAAAGCTGAGCATCAGAAGCCATCGGGGCTACTTCAACTGTTACCTATCCCAGAATGGAAGTGGCAACAAGTGGCGATGGATTTTGTTTCGGGTCTTCCTAGAGTGAAGGGTGGCTTTGATGGAATTTGGGTGATCGTGGATAGATTAACGAAATCGGCACATTTTCTGGCTATTCGGATGTCGGATAAGGTACCTAAGTTGGCTAAGAAGTATGTTGATGAAATTGTCCAACTTCACGGGGTACCGGTGAGTATTGTATCACACGTGTGGAACCCTCTTGGCCCGATTAACTCGTTTAATCATTTTAAAGCCTCAACTCATGTAACCAAGTTGTTGTGTGTGACCCTCTAGGTTCTCAATTCAATTAGCTGTGACCCTAATTAATTAATTCACAAATTAATTAATCAGTCCACAGATTAAAAGACCATAGTCTAGCAACAGGTGTTTTATCCCCTAGCTGAATTGGAATGTTCGGATTCGACAGAACCTTTAAGTCATTGATTAATGTGAGATACAATCCTCCTACTTACTATCTCTCAACCAAGATCTAGGGTAAGGGAATAATCAGAACCCTAATAATCCGGTCTTAAAGCTAAGTGCATTTCATATCCATTTGATCTCAATCCAAGAAACCCTTTTCTTGATGTCTTGATCTACTGCCTTGGCCAAGGACTCCATATGACATATGAATAACTTACACAATAACAGACCACCTTGCAAATGCAAGTGTAGGTCCTTTCTTGATTCTCATTCACTTTCATGAATCACTTGTGTAGCCCCAGCATAAGCCTTGAATCAGTTTTCTAAGGCGACACCCTTTAAATCTTATACCTAAGACTACAGAGTTAACTCATAAAGTGACATGGAACCTCAAGTCTAAGGATCAATTAATCACATCAATGACTCGTGAGATATTTCCTAATCTGGAAGTTTCCATTTCCTGAAATAGAAACTTCCTTTCCCATTTAGGAATGTTCTCACACGGGGCACCTCGCTAAACTTACTTATTAAAGTAAGCACCCTCACGTATCACGCACGTATCAACTATACACTTTGCACCTCCATGAAACAAGGTGGTCCTTCTTAATGGCGTGATCCCACAAGCAAGCCTTAGAGGAGCCAGGTTGACACTCCCACTGTCGGTAGGACTCATCGGCTTGGAGTATTTTACTAATCATGACTTATGTGATATAGGGCTCGTTTCATGAACCATTTCACCTAAATGGTAGAGTCCTAAAGTCATCAGGATTAGGGGAGTTCTTATACATGCACAGATAAAGTAAACGCATACCAAACAAGAGCATATAAAGAAGTGTTGCCTCAATTCGTTATTTCATTCAAAGATTGTGTGTGATTGTATATCCGCTTTCTAGGGCACTATTCCTAACAATATTATCTCGAGTAAGGGTTTGGAAGTTGATCCTTCAAAGATAGAGACGGTTATTCTGTGGCAGAGTCCGAAGAATGCTTCCGAGGTCAGGAGTTTCTTGGGTTTAGCTGGGTATTATCGGAGATTCGTTAAAGATTTCTCAAAGATTGCAGCTCCGTTGACCCGTTTGACGAAGAAGGAAGATAAGTTTGATTGGGACGAGGCATGTGAGGCGAGTTTCCAACTCTTGAAGGAGAAGTTGACCACTGCATCGGTACTAGCACTCCCTGAAGGCACTGAAGGATACATGGTTTATACGGACCCCTCGAAAGAGGGATTGAGATGTGTTTTGATGCAGAATGGTAGGGTGATAGCCTATGCCTCGAGGAAGTTGAAGGATCGTGAACAAAATTATCCCACGCACGATCTCGAACTAGCAACAGTGATCTTTGCTTTGGGGAAGTGGAGACACTACTTATATGGAATTCCTTTCGAGATATTTTTGGACCACAAGAGTCTTCAATACTTATTTTCTCAGAAGGAGCTAAATAAGAGACAAAGGCGTTGGATGGAGACTTTAGCGGATTACGAGAGTACAATCAGATACCATCCCGAGAAAGCTAATGTGGTCGCGGATGCACTTAGTGGGAAGGCAAGTGTGTCTAATGTGAAAGTGGAAGTTGGAGATTAATCTGAGTCTTTCAAGCTAAGAGCAAGTATTCGGAATATTACAGTACAACCCGATCTTCAGCAGAGGTTATTTGAGACTCAGAGAAAGGATCCCGAGGTTCAGAAATTAGCTGAGAAAGCTAAGGTGGATCGTGAGTGCCCGTTTGGATTTGATGATACGGGACTCTTAAGGTTTAAGAATAGGATTGTGGTTCCGAATGAATTGAAGAGGATTAATTTGGAAGAGGCTCACAGATCAGGGTATTCGATACATCCCGGAGGTAATAAGATGTATAAGGATTTGAAGCAGTTCTATTGGTGGAATGGACTTAAAAGGGATGTAATAAATTTTGTGAGACATTGTCTGACTTGCCAAACCGTGAAAGCTGAGCATCAGAAGCCATCGGGCCTACTTCAATCGTTACCTATCCCAGAATGGAAGTGGCAACAAGTGGCGATGGATTTTGTTTCGAGTCTTCCTAGAGTGAAGGGTGGCTTTGATGGAATTTGGGTAATCGTGGATAGATTAACGAAATCGGCACATTTTCTGGCTATTCGGATGTCGGATAAGGTACCTAAGTTGGCTAAGAAGTATGTTGATGAAATTGTTCAACTTCACGGGGTACCGGTGAGTATTGTATCAGATCGAGATCCGAGGTTTACATCTAGGTTTTGGCAAGAATTGCAAAGGAATCTTGGAACAAGGCTCCAATTCAGCACAACTTTCCATCCTCAGACAGATGGGCAGTCGGAGAGGTTAGTCAAATATTTGGAGGATATGCTGAGAGCATGTGCATTGGATTTCTCGAGTTCGTGGAATGAACAGTTGCCCTTGATCGAATTTGCTTATAATAACAGTTTTCATCCTTCGATAGGAATGCCGCCTTATGATGCTCTCTACGGGCGAAAGTGTAGATCTCCCTTATTTTTCGACCTTGAGGAGTGGAATTGGTCTAAACAGGAGGGAGTGAAACGAGGGGAGCAGAAGGAGAAGCCTTCTAAGGCCATGCAAGCGGCGATTGATAAGGTTCAGGTAATTCAGCAAAGAATGAAAGCAGCTCAAGATAAACAGAAGAGTTATGCGGACCGGCAAAGAAAGGATCTTAAGTTTGAAGTTGGTTATAGGGTATTTCTGAAAGCTTCACCACGAAAAGGATTTTCGAGGATTGGAAAAGGAGGTAAGTTGAATCCTCATTATTTGGGTCCGTATGAGATTCTTGAGAAGATTGGAGACACGACTTATCGGTTGAATCTACCTCCGAGTTAGACCGGAATCCACAATGTATTTCATGTCTCACAACTTCGCAAATATTATCCGGATGAAACCGAGATCCTACCCGAGGAAGAGGTAGAAATTGAGCCTAATCTCACCTTCGTTCAGAAACCGGTTAAGATTTTGGATCGAAAATTTCAAGAATTAAGAAACCGGCGAATCCCACTGGTTAAGGTATTATGGAGAAGTGATAAGACGGAAGAGGCCACGTGGGAAACGGAGGATAAGATGAAGAGGTTTCATCCTGAACTGTTTCCGAGCAATCAGTGAATCCGAGGATGGATTCTTTTTAAGGGGAAGAGGTTGTGACGCCCCGATTTTCCCAAATCGTTCAGGTATGAATTATGTGATAATTAGGTGCGCGTTTAATTTATTTTAATTACGTTATTTCATTTTTTTATCTTATATTATATTAATTAGAGAAATATTTAATTATTTGAAATATTTGAATTTGAATTTATATGAATTTTCTTTGAACTATTTGCGCTTGAATGAATTGTTTGCTTGTCGTTTCTACGTGAAATGAATTCGGAAATTGGTAGAAATTTAATATGTTAGACTTATATGTGTTATGAATATGGTTTTATGCTCGTTTTATATTTTTGGGTTTGTTTGATTGAGTTTTGAATTTATTTTGTCTGTGGAATCCAAAACGGGCGTTAACGAGCAATTAGCGCACCATTGGTTCCTTATTTGATAACTTGAGCTAGGAAACTCAGATTTGAGTTTCGTCACCTTCGTTGAACTCGCATCGAAAATTCAAGTTTGATGAACTTAGCCTTATATTTTTCAAATTTATTTGAACCTCCAAAATTCAACCGAAACATGCAACGGGAACCAAATCTGCCACCTTTTACCAAAATAAATCATAACTTATTCATTTGTTGACCAAATTAACCATGGTTAGACTCTATGGAACCCTAACTCAACCCTTTATTCAGAAATTAACCCCCCAAACCGAGATAACCCGCCCCCCCCCCCCCCCACTTGGAATAAATTGGCCAAACATCCTCTGCATTCCAAAAATCCCGTCACTCAAGCCCTCCTTGGAGATTCAAGCTCAAATCTCTTTCCAAACCACCATTAATCCACAAGGTAAGCTTGGATATGTTATTTAAATTCAATATGAGTCATTTTCATTCGTTCATCCCTAATTTTGATCATGGTTTCATGGGTATATGGCTGCCTTGGGTATATATTTAGGTTTTGAGCATTTTGGTGGATCTCTTTCAATTCTTTAGCTTTTCGATTGATTCCAAGCATGAAAATGATTGCTTTGATCTCCTCTTTACATTTACGGTGATGTATTAGTTGTTAGTTGAGGCATTTATAAGCCACCATTAATGAGTTATTAAAGCTTTAGCATGAATTGATCACCACACACTACATCTCACGTTTCAAGGTTTTGGGAGCATGATTGGCAGTTGGTTCTAAGTGGTTTCATTACATCTTAGTTGTCTTTTGTTGGTTGAATGTGTTGAGTAGGTTGTGCCTTGGTTGTGCTCTGTTTTCTACTGCGTTTTTCTCTGCTGCGTGCGTGACACGGGCATGTCAACTTTTTCCTCTTCAGCGTGACACGGGGGTGCATGATTGTCTGGTCCCGCTATACCGAGACACGGGGGTGTCACGGGTTGTTTTGTAGTGGTGACACGGGCGTGTCACCTTCCGAATTTCATGCATGTTGTGTACGTGTGCATGTGTATTTATATATAGATATATATTAGTTGTATATTAAATAATATTTGATTTAGTTGAATTATAGAATTTAATTGCTACCTATTTCATGTTTTATTTAATTTTCGATTTTAAATTGAATGAATGAGTTGATTGTTTATATGTATTTAAGATATTAATAGTGCACATGAACATGTTCATTACATAACATACCCTTTTATGCATTCATATCATGATCATTTCATTGCCGAGCATCTTAATTGGTCATTTTGAGTCTCACTTCACCTTTCTTGCACAGATTTTTGATCCTATTAGAGACGAGGCCGGTCCTTGAGGCTTTCGCGTCTTCTTTTTGTCGGTTCAAGGTGGGTTTCTCTACTAATAGTTATCTTGACCCAATATAACCCTTACGTGACCGTTTTAAGCCAAAAGATATATTTATATTTATCGTGTCTTTTAAAGAGTCTTATGATTTTCGATTGTTAAGCCCTTCTTTTATGAAAACCTACCTTGTGTTTTGGCGAGATTGCATGTATGTTATGATCACGGGCCCCGGAGCTTAGTGTATCTTGGTGAGCCGGGAAGGCAAAGGGCTGACGGTGAACCCGTGCACTAGTTCCAACCATTTTACGTCGAAACAGATCTCGTCAGGAGTTTTGACGAGAAAACGCTAGTCGGGCTTTTGAGGATTCATGTACCTCACTAGCCATTATGTATGAGGTGGTCGAGTCTTGCAAACTCGTCCACCACCGGAGGAAGAAGGTGTATATGAATGATTATGATCATTATGTATGTGCACATATGTAATGTATGATAACTTATGAATTTATGAATATGATTACACGAGGAGAAGGTTGGAGATGATGCACGCCCACTCGCCGTGCCTTAAACCCTATGTTAATTATGAATGAATATGATAGTCGCAATCCCATTGATGTTTTATTTACTTTGCCCGCTTGGGAAATTTCTTATCAAACTTCTATGGGATTAGGGCTTGCATGTATATGTTTCAATTCCGCGATATTTATACTTATGCCCCGCTTTTATACCCACCAGTCTCTTTTAGACTAAACCCGGTTTGTTTTCAGTTGTTTCGTGCAGGTTTGGAGGTGCCAGGTGGGAATTCGAGTCGTCTAGGTCTTGCATTTGTGTCTAGCATTTCCTTTACACTCATTCGCACTTATATTTTGTATATTGGATTTGTATAGAGCGAATTATGTTATTTTGAGCCGTGAGGGCATTGCTACTACTTATTGTATAGGTTGATCTATTTTTGGAGCCTGGATGCTCAAGGTGAATATTTATGTCTATTGCTTCCGCTATTACATTCGTTCTCGATTTTAATTCATGATGGTTATTGTTTGGTTTAAGGGTTAGCTCCCGCTTAGCTTAGCGTGTGTGTTGTGTACTCGTTCGCCGTGATTTGGCACGTGTAGGAATTTTCCATTTTCTATACGGGTCGGGTCTCGGTGCGGGGGATGTGGCGCCTCACGCTCGGGCGTTACACGCTCGGTCAGTCTTCTAGAAATTGACCCTCCCCCTTCTTTTCCATTTTTCAGTTCTTGCAGGTTTGAGCTAGGCGGCTTTGAGTTTAGTCTGTCGAGTCTGTGTTGGTCTGTTCGAGTTGTTAAGTACTTTGTTTGGATTTGTGAAGGAAACTATGTATATGATATGTATATATTATGCAGGTTGTTACTTATGACTTCGATGTATGAATTTCGGGACAGGTTAGGACAGGTACTCAGTTTAGATGAACCCGTTTTGATTATATGCTTGATCAGGACAGGTTCTAGGGCAGTTGAACCCGTTTAGTTGATGTTGAGTTACTTTTTGAAATATATGAATTATGATTGCTGATTAAAGTTTTTTAGAATTCGTATTTTGTATCGCTTCCGCATTCAGGTTTTGCATAATTGCATTTGTACAGGGTTTAGGTACCGCCTTGCCTAGGTTGGTTTTTCGTTTATCACCCGTTCGCTGTGGCTTGGTACGTGTGCGGACTTTCCATTTCGTACACGTGTCGGGTCATAGTGTGGGGGTGTGGTACCCCACCGCTTGGGGTGCTACACAAACCATTTTTCAAAGTGTTAGAACAAAATGGGATGAGCCCTAAAATTACATATCATACACGTATTTATCTTATATTATAAGTAATTCGCATGCGGGCTTTAAAACAAATAGGGTTGTAGGACATATTATCTAAAAGGAAGGAAAACCTCACCTTTCCAATGTAGAGGATCAAAACGATAAAAAAGAGACGTAAACAGACGCTTACAGGACCTCTTCGTTACCCACGGGACCAAGCTCTGAACAAAGGAAACAACAAAGGATGTTCTTAGACTCAAAATGTACCAAATCGACGCTCGGCGAATGCATATGATGCATAAAATGCATAAGAAATGGAACATTTAAGGCATGTGCGTTCATATATCACGTATTTCATATTAAACGGATCCATAAATGCAATACTATGAAGGTAGCACATAATTTCACATGTTATCATTCCACTCAAGTCATAAAAGAAACAAGAGATTAGCACATTATGCAAATAAACAAAGTTCTAACTCATTCATGCGCATGAGAGCATAAATAAAAAACGAGCATCTAAAATCAATCATAAATTCATAACAAATCATATAACACAAAATTCATCAAGTAAATAATGCATAAGAAGTGAAAAACGAGAAAGAAATTCACAAAAAATGCAAACGAAGCGAAAACCACACAACACACAAGTACAATTCGAAACTAAGGCAAAACAGGGTCGCCGCCGCGACCAAAAATGACCTAAAAATGGTCGCGGTTGTGACCAAGGTCGAGACAAGAGGAAATATGGGTCACAGCCACGACCAAAAGTGAACTGGTCGCGATCGCGGATGCCACCACTGGCAGCCGCAAGGCAAAACGCGATTTTCAGGCTAAAAACTCCACAAAACATCATCCAATTCAAGCCATCGTCAAGAGAACATGCTAGGGCAAGCATAGGATACATAATTCATGCAATTAAAGCTCAAGAACATGATTAAACAAGCCACATATCAAGAGATGAATGAATGATGAAAAATTCCCTTTCTTCTTCATGCATAACCTTCAAGTTTCTTCAAATGAAAAATCAAAATTTCTAAACTATCATGTAATCTAAGTTCATAGAAGTGAAAATGGATGTCTTAAGTTCATATATGATGCATCAAATCCAAAGGAAATGCAGGGAATCATACAAATTCATCAAGAAGGTCCAAACCCTCACTATTCACCAAATATTCCATATCTCACTCATTTCTCCATGGAAATCAACAAATAATGTGTCAAATTATAGAGGAAGAGCTGGATACAACACTCATGGACTTACCTTTCAAATTTGGAGTGATTTGGTGAAGTATTGAGCTCTAGAGATGAAATTGGAATAGTACTCTTTTTGTCTTCTCTTTAATCTCGGTTTTGCAGCTGCCAAACCCTCATTTCTCCAATGTGAAACGAAATGAATGGCTTAGAGGAGAATAGTGGATTAAGTCTTGGATATGTGAGCCCAAGAATCATTCAATTTGGTCAAAAATTGATCAATATAAGGCCAAAATAGTCAAGAAGGGTCTAATTTGCCCGTGAGGCTAGGTTCGGGCAAAATTCGGAGGGCCAAACGGGCTTAGAAAAATACAAATTTGGATTCCTTGGTTTCCTTTCTTTGTTAAAAGTACCACTCTTCTTTCGGAATTCGAATCCGAATTCCCGAGCTCAAGTTATGGCGTCCGGAACCCAAGGTGCGCTAAAACTAGTTAGGCCCTTGAGTCCCTCACAAATCTTGTTTTACAAAACGAGGCAAGAACCAAAATAAACCAACTCTAAAATATGTAAAGAGCATTCAAGCACGTTTATAACTCACATATTTCATGCATACCAAGATTTCACAAAAATCAGAGTCAAATCCGGACACGTAGAAAGCAAATTCCGAGGCACGTAGTCATAAACGTTAAAATTCAAGTTATAAGTTAAACAAATAATTACAATTAATTTCAAATAATCACATATTCAATAAAATAACACATATTTTCATAATTAAATAATTTAAAATCGTAATTAACACTCTCGTTACTACGTACTTGTACAGCCGGACGAGCGGGATGTTACGGCGACCATGCCACGGCCTTATTTGTTGTGGCGTGGCTTTATTCGTGTGTTGTTTGTTTTTCTTTCTTCTTTTACATATTTTATGCTTTGTTAACTTGCTATATTATGTATTACATGCTATGTTATGAATTTATTTGGTAATTTCGATGACTTTATACGTAATATATGACCTAACATGCTCTTTATGTGCTTCAACATACTTACATGCATCAATGTGTTGTATATTTGCTTTATTCTTGTTCCTTTTGTTATATGCATGTATGCTTAACATGTTAAATGACATATCATACTAGCTACGTGAAGTTTATGGATTTGTTTAACGTGAAATATGTGAGTTATGATTCAATATGACTTGATATGGTTTCATTTTACCTAACTGCTACCTTGTTGCATTTCTTATGCATCATTTGCATTCATAAGCATTCACCGAGCGTCTACTTGGTGCATTTTGAGTCTAAATTGTCTCTTTTCCTTTGTTTTGTTTAGAGGTTCATCCCGTGTGTACGGAGGTGGTGCTTTCGGAGTCTTTTGGTTCACCTCGTTCGGTTTAGTCGACAAGGTGAGGTTTTCTTCTTTTAGTTAATATGACCTACAACCCTACTTGTATTTTTAGCCCGCATGCGACTTACGTATGTAGCACCCCAAGCGGTGGGGCACCACACCCCCGCACTATGACCCGACACGTGGTACGAAATGGAAAGTCCGCACACGCACCAAGTCACAGTAAACGGGTGTCGAACGAAAAATCCAACCTAAGCTAGGCGGTACCTAAACCCTGTACACGTAAAATAAGCAAAAAACCCCGAATGTGGAAGCGATGCAAAATATGAACTAACAAAAACTTTAATCAGCAAACATAAATAAATGGCTTCAACTAATTCCACGAACCTGTCCTAACCTGTCCCGAATTCAAACATACAACAAAGACGGGTTCAACTAATCCAAGCCCTGTCCTAACCTGTCCCGAAATTTCATATAATCAAAGCATAAACATCAACTTGTATAGAACATACTATACACATAATATTCATACATAATTCAGAACAAAAAAAACTTAACAAAATCAAACGGACCGACACAGACTCGACCGACCAGAATCAAAGCCGCCTAGCTCGAACTCCAACAACTTGTACCTGCAAACTAAAAACATAGGTGGGGCTAGGGTCAGTCCACTGACTGAGTGAGGGGGCTGAACTCACACACATTATATATAATAAGGAGCAGAGCACGTACCAAAAGAAAGATTATGAACCGGGAGTAGGGTTTTGCATACCAAAAACTATTTTCAAATCAAACTTATAGATATCTTATCAAATCAAACTTATACATATCTTATCTTATCTTATTCATAACTTACCAAACTGAGCATACTCATATTTTATTAAAAGAGAAAGCTCCTATCTCGTTTCATAATCAACATAACATATCATAATCATATACCCGGCAAGTACGGGTCTCCCACGTTACTTCCATATCGAATCATACAAATCATAACAAAAAACAAACAAATATAAAAAATAATCCAACCCCAACACCATGTAGTTCGGGGAGCAAACCCTCACTACTCATACAGATACAAACACACAAGGGGTAGCTAACCCACACTGTACCTTCCCCGGTTATCCACCGAGGGCTCAAGATACCACGCCTTCCCAACCTCCCTAGGTCGCACGTGAGTATCTCAAATGAGAACGTGCACAGGGGTCATAACCGGCAACCCCATGGTCGTCCCGGGTCTCCCTTACCCACGTATCGGGGTCCAACATATCAAAATGGAGCATATCAGATCAGATCATAACTCCCTACATACCAAACTTATCATATCGTATCAAAATCATACTTACGTACCTTATCGGAGCATACCATACCTTGCAACTTAGCATATGCTATAAACGTACCTCTCCGTGTCATCCTAATCCGCAGCTGGTATGAAGACACACGGTTTGGAGCATAGCCTCGTTGCAAAACATTTCAAACTTACATATGCTCGTACATATACAGTTCGAAAACCTTTAATCGTATGACAAATTCATAAACATATCATATAAACACATATCTATTATATATAAATATAATAGAATAGTCGCATGCAGGCTTGAAAACGAGCACAGAGGGTTGTAGGTCATTGTAACTAAAATAAAAATCCTAAAACCTTACCTCACACCGACGAAACGGAAAACCTGAGCCAAGCAGTCCCACCGGAACCCCTGAACAACTGAACACACACAGAACACAAGACTCAGACTCCAAACACAACCACAAAGACGCACGGCCATGCTCACGAATACAAATGATGCAACATATAATCCATATCTATTCAATCAAGTCATTCAGAGCATATTATAATTCATATTCCATATCAAAAGATGCATAACTTATAAAATTCATAACATTAATTACATAAAATAAAGTAGGACATTAAGAATTCATATCATATTATGCACCAAGTTTCACGAAATTAAACGTGAGTTACATAACAATTTATATACAAATTACACATTGGCCGATTTCACGATATTCTAACAAATAGCATGCTTATGCAATCCATTTAAATTAAAATGAAGTATCTTTCCTAGTTCATTTCTTATGTTTCATAAAATTTCATAATCAATTAGTTTCTAAAAATTACATTATCACCCCTTAAAGAAGAATTATTCTCAACTAGATAAGCTTAAAGAGGCAAATAAATTCCATAAATTGCGGATTAAACTTTCATACATCATAACATATTTCCAAGTATCATATAACTCATAATTTCAATTTATGGCACTTACACGATCGAATTGCACAATTAAAATCAATTAACGAATAAAATACAATAACTTCGAAAATTCATATAAAACCAACCGGACATCCGATTGACGAACGGAAAGTGGCGTTGGACTCACCATGACGAAAGGAACTTGCTGTCCGAGGGGCGTCGGAACGCCGCCACCGTAGCAGGCCGAACAGCCATGTGCAGCCGTCGGACCACCACCTCCGGTGGTCGGAAAATTCCCCGGAAGGACAGAAACGTGGGTCTCGGCCTGCTCAACAAAAGCCCTCAATCAATTTCAGAAAATGCCAAACACGCCGGACTTCGTTGACGAAAAACCGAACTTATATCCTATTACGAAAACTGAAATTAAATACAAACCGCTAAACAAAAATAAAATCCGGACATACCGTTGGAAAGCCCGTAACGAGCCCTACGAAAGCCCCTAGCCAAAACCCGAAAAAAGTCGCCAGAAAAATCGGACCGCCGGTCCAGACCGGTCCGCCACCGGCTCGCCGCCGCCGGCTGGTTCTCTGACCGCCACCACCATGAACAGCTCAACCACGACGTGAGGACTAACTTTTGAAAAGGGAGCACCACCAAAACCGGCCGAAAAAAGGCCGAACCGCCACCCTAAAGCCGCGCCGCCGCTGCCATCGCCGAAACCACTACTTCTACCGTGATTCGGGTAAAAAGAAGGCCGAAAATGGATTCAGGGGGTCGAAACACGCCGCTACAGTAACGCGCCGTCGCTACAGTAACACGCCGCTACAGTAACGCGCCGTCAACTTCAGGCGGCGCGTGTGGCGCCGTCGCGGCCCGAATGGCCGCGCCGCCAATGCCATACGCTGCATTGGGGAGTCTTCTTACTGTGTCCGTGGCGCGTATCTTGAGATCACCGCCGAAAACCGCCGCGAATGGGTGGCGAAGCGGCGGCTCCGCCACCCCCCGCCTGTGCGTCTGAAAATCGGCGAAAAGGGCCGCCTCCGGTTATCGTCGGGCCATGATCTTGGTACGGTTGTGACCCTGTCGTCGAGCTCGTCGAAAAGCACTATGGGTTCGTCGAAATTCGTCGAGAAACGAGCACGTTTGGATTGTATATGAAAATACACCTTCGAGTGTGTGTGTACAGTGTTAGATCGCGGGAGAGAGAGAGAGAAAGCTAGAGCTGAGGTTGTGGCACGAATTACGAAGAAGAAGATATTTATCCCGGTCCTTGCGCGAAGAAACGATCGGGAGAAAGGGCTAACGACGTCAGAATTGGGCAAACTTAGAGTCTGTGGACTCGTTTCGCTGCCCTGAACGCGTTAAAGGGGTTAAAGAGGTCGAAATCTTGATCGAACGAGGAATGACCGAAAAACCCCTAAAAAGAGAAAATTCCAAACAAACCCCTAAACTCATAAAGAGTTCAAAATAGGGTCGTGCAAAGCACAAATATCACACAATTAAACACATAAAAAGGTTGAGAAGTGGCATACCTTATTTTTAGGACGAGCGGGATGTTACAACGTATATATATACATATATATATACCTTACTTAGATACTTGTATGATACGTATTTTGTGGGAATTGGCCCTTTTGTTACGAAAATCATTTGAAAAACACTTTTATATATATACGTAAACTATATCTTCATTTATTTGATTTGAAAAGGGTTGGTGTGTGTTTTGAACTAGCAAGATTTTGACTTTGAAATATAAGTCTGGAAATTTCAAAAATTTCAAAAAATTTAGAACTTTGAACTGGGCCCCGGAGTAGTGGTATGGCAACTCGGGTCGGCCGTGGGGTCGCCGAGCTCTCCCATCAACACGACTCCAACCTTGAGAGATTCGGCCAACCTCGGGAGGTCAAGGGAAAGGCGGGTTTCTTGAGCCAGCGGTAATACGTCGAAGGAGCGGATAGGATCCCCCAGATCAAATTTATGACTACAGAACTGGGGTTGAGGGAGCGATTCCTCATCCCCAAACGGAGAAGGTTGGGATTGATTTTGAATTTAGTTTTGTCTTTGATTTTTATTATGAATATGAAGTAGGTTGGTTGGAAACTCGTACTCGGCGAGTTAGTGTGATTTTGATTTCGAATATAGTTCATAAATGGGAGTGGATTCTAATTTCTAAAACTTGATTGATTTTGGCCTTCAACCTTAAACCTTTTTCTTTATATATAATATCACGGCCAAAATGTTTTATAATGCAAAAACCATGCCCCGGTTCATGAACTCTTTAATTTTGAATATGTCATGCTCTTATGTATATGTACGTGTGAGTGTGTTAGCCCCCTCACCAGTCTTTAGGATTGACCCCTCCTCGTTGTTTTCTTTTTTTCTTTTTCCCTTTATTTCTTTTGAGTCGCATGTGCTCGTTGGGAGGTTGTGGTAGGCGGCGGTCATCTTTCGAGTCTTTGGTTAATGTAGCGAGTCTCATGCATCTTTTATAACTTACTTTTGTAGTTTTGGTACTTTAAGACATACATATATTACTATAATTTGAATTTGTGAGTACTTGTATAATTTGACTCGTTACATTCCTGATATGTATGCACGTATTTTGGTATATTTGAATCCTGGTGCTTCCGCATTTGATATCTGCTTTTATTTTGCGCATTCTGAATTAGGTCTAGAACGCCTAGCCTAGGTGAGATTTTGGTTGCCTCCACGTTCGCTGTAGCTTAGTGCGTGAGCGGAGTTCCCATTTCGTTACACGTGTCGGGATATGGTGCGGGGCATGTAGTGGTCTACGCTCCGGGGTGCTACAGCTTCTAGGGATAGTTTTAACCCGTTTGCATTTATGATTGTATTTACGATTTATGTTTATTGTTTGATATTCAGGATTCGGAATTTATGCTAGATGAACCCATCACTTGTATGTTTGAATTTTATTGTTTGGCATGTTTATGCTTCCGCGTTTGCGTTTGTTTGCATTTTGAAGTTCAGGGTCTACGTTCCGCCTAGCTTAGGTGTGAGTTTAGTTTGTCTCTCGTCCGCCTATGGTCGGTTCATGTACGGGCCTTCCATCTCGTATGTGGATTGAGTCTAGGTGCGGGGGATGTGGTGACCCATTGTGCAGGGTGCTACAGATGGAGGTGGAATTTGATATTGAAGTGAATAAGAACTTGATGAACCTTGAAATTGGTCTGAATGCCACTGATTGTACAAAAATTTGATTGTATTAGCTCAACAATCCCTTGTCTTCTTGCAGAAGCAAGAGGACAAGTATTAGTTAAATGACAACCCACACATAATTCACAATTTAACTTATTAGAAAGAAAAATAGGTGTCGTCTGGGCATTCGATGAGACTTGATTAATCTCTTCTTTCAAAGATTCTAGTTGATAAATTTTCTTTGTAAGGTCATTCATTCTCATTGTTCTGATTACTTGAGGTATCTGCAACATACCAACTAATATCAAACAACAACAAACAAAAATAATTACAAATAATCTAAAACACAAGATACTAATACGAAAGTGAGTGTGATTTTAACACCTTTCCCATTAATAGCGCAAAAAACTTGTTGGAGAGTTTTATTAAATAAACTTTGTATGTGTGCAAGCGTACACTTGTCAGGTGTAGCGCATAATGTGTCGAACCCACATGGAATGGAAAACCAAACAATCACCACGTATATTCTTTAATTGATAGACCGAGACACATAATAAAGGGGTTAACTAACTACTATGACAACTGAACACACAAAGCAACTAAAGACTCAACAAACAAAACGACGAATAGCCTAGGGAGATAACAACATAGCAGTTTAGGAATCGAATCAATGGCAAACAAATAATCAGGTTATCACAATCCTTATCACGAATGTTTATGCCAACTTCACTCGAAGTCAAGCAAACGTTCTTAAGTGTTTGTGTAAGCCACTCTTGTGGTCAAATATACAAAAATAGAATCAACCATAAAACACGATTAGTGTAGTTAAACAACAGCGGATTGTCTTATATTATTTAATCACAACTTTCTAGAGAAAGACCGAATTTCTTCACCTCTTTAACGTTAAGTGCTTAGGAATTAATAATCCAAATTAACTAACAATCTTTCAATTAGAAAGCCAATTTTAAGTTCGTCTAAAAAAAGTACCTTCTCTAACATGCAATTAAAACATAATTCCTTCACATAATAATCAGAAGAATTCTTTCGAGCATATCATCGAACACCTAATCTACACAATCATTATTCCGATAGCTACGAAACAAACGAAACATAAACACAAGAATAAGAACAATAATAAAACTACTAACATTCATGCTTAAAGAGTCATAACAATCATACAAAACATGAGACATTAGTTTACGACACAACAACTAAATAAAACTGAAATAAAATGGAAAGAAAAGCTTATTAAATTCTTCTCCAGAAGCCAACGAGATTCCTTCATGGAAGATGGAATTCTACCCTTTTAGCTAGATCATCCCTTCATCTCCATAGCTGTGTTGCTTCTCCTCCTCCACTACTCTAGGTTAGCATAATTCAAGACTAGTGTTTATGGCATCTGAATAACGAGTTAAAGCCTAAAAATAAGTCTTTGGACAGCCGTCACGCCCACAGGCTGTGATGTCATCACGCCCTTGATGGTCTGTTAACTTTACTGCCTCGTCAAACCCATTACGCCCGTGATGAGGTACAAAACCGACCTCCTTCTTTTATTGTAACTTTTTTCATCTTCTAAACTTCGTTTTATGCATCGTTTTCACCATTTCTTCTATCTGTAACTCCCAAATGAAATATGAACTGAAATGGAGCAAATGAGATAGAATTAGGTACAAAAATGGTACGAAAACGCATGAAATATAGGCTAAAAACTGTAACGCCCCGGTTTTCCATTTATGCGTTATGTGTTATTATTATAATTTTCATATCATTATATTCATTTTATTTTCATAAACTTATGTGAAATTTCTTTTAACGTGAAATTTACGTGAATTAATTACTAATCTGATTAAATGCTCTTATATGTTTACTTGATCATTTCATAAATTGTGAACTTAATTTTATAACATGAATGAATTTAAGTGATCTTTAGCCATGGAATAGAACTTGTTTGCATGCATTTAAATAATTGAGGGACTAACATGCAAAATATGATGACTCACCTTAGATAGTGGAAGACTTATGTAAATATCTCTCTATTTCTCATTTTATTGCCTCATTTTCATTCATTAACTTTCATAAAAATTACACACACTCACACACACAAGAACACGGTATTTACACCAAGGAAGGAGGAGAGGGATTTCATCATATTTCAAGCTATATCTCAAGGAGGAAAGTTGCATAAATTGGAGCATCATCACCATATCATCCTTTCTTTCTTCTCCATTTCTTTGAGGTATGGATGGATTAATTGTGTGAATCTCTTGAGATATATTTGAGTAGGGTTTGATGAGTTGGATGTGATTCCTTGTTTATTTGAGGCTAGAAGCATGATTATGTTCATTAGAATTGGAGGCTTGCATGAATTCTTGAACTATATGGAGGTTGGGAGACATGATAATATTTGGGGTTTGTATGATGAATTCTTGATGATCTATACAAGTTCCCATGGATTAAATGGTGCTTAATTGATATATATGAGTTACATGCACGATATATGTTAGTTTTGAGTTGATTCTTGCGTTGATTTGGTGTTGGGATGATTTGGGAGCCAATTTCCGTGCCTAGCCCCTGTTTTTCCCCAGTTTTTTGCCCAGTTCTCTTCCAAACGCCCGTTTGGGAACCTATTGCATCACCCGAGTGCTTCTAAACGCCCGTTTCTTCTTTCTGACCATTTTTAAAACGGGTGTTTCTCCCTCATAAGAACTCTGATTGACCTGAATTTTGAATTGTTGGAAACCTCTCGAAGTCGAGAACAACATCCAATTTGAATCACCTCAATATCTTTTCTATGTTGTGAGATATGATCAATTATTTTAGGTGTCGCCATTTTCCCGACAAAACTGCACTCGCTTAAATTCAACCTTATGCCATTTTCTCTAGAACTAAAAAATGAGCCATATATAATCGGAAAGGTCTTTGTGGCTAGTTTCATTCCCAATAAACAAAACTCAATTCCCATTTCTAAAGTTAAAGATATTCCAGTTTTCCCTCAGCATGTACGTTTCCTTAAATTGTCCAATTTTGCCAAACTTCACCAAAACCTCTCTTATTGCATTCCTTTCACTTCCTTGGCTTCCGTATGTGACTTATATGAGTTATATACTTCGTTTATTGATTAATTAGACACGTTGATGATATTTATTGATTGTACATGCATGATTGATATTCCATTACTTTGTAGTGCGTCTTAATTGGTTCATATGAGTCGTGTCTCACAAAAACTTATCCTTTTTTACACAGATCTTCTTCCCGTTGACGAGGAGAAAGCTTTATAATTCTATCCTTGTTGTATTGTCGGCACAGGTGAGGTTTAATTCTAGATATATAGAACCCATACAACCCTAGGTGATGTTTTCGGCCAAAATGTATATCTATGTATCTATAGTTTTCCAAACCTTATTGATTTTCAACTGATTTCACGGAATGGATTGATTACTTGATTGATTGATTGATTGGGCGAGTAAAGCATGTTCACTTTGGGCCCGATGGTAGTGTATTGAGCCAACCGGGGAAGCAAGGGCTGAAGGGTAACTCTTGTACTATCCTTACCATTTTGGGATGACCCCTGAATCCACTAGGAGATTAGTTCCGGGCATAGGGACGCATGAACCCTATGCCCAGTTGGATTGGGTGGTGGGACCTTGCAATCCCACCATCACCCGGATGGAGAAGGAGTTCATGAAACTGCTAATTGTGCACTGTAATAACTTGCATGTTCACCATTGAAATGAAACCCAAATATTAATTATTCACTATTGGTGTAAGTTTGGAGAAATGTCCTCACTCGCCGGGCCACGGATTGAATTGTTAATTGATTGAATTATTAAATGGATTAGTTGTAGTCTCGGGCGGGATCTATTCTAATATTGAACTTATATTGTTTCTTTTATGAAACGTTACCCGATACTATAACTTGCATGATATGTGCGCTAATATTTATTTAAACCCCTCACTCAGTCTTTCATAGACTAACACCTCACATTTTTAGGTCTACAGGTTCCATGCTAGGCGGGATTGAGTCAGGTCTTTTATTTTGTGGGTCTAGCACTTTTCGGTCTCATTTTCATGTACATTATTGATGTTTATGTATATGTATCGTTATTGAACTTTACGAAACTTTTGGAAGATGGTTTGTATTGAAGAGATGGAAATGAACTTGATTTAATGAAATGAATGTATATTATGTTTTCCTTTGATTGTTATGCATTGTTGTATATAATTGAGGGTGAGTCCCGCCTAGCTAGTGTTTCTTTTCTCTTGTCATCCGTTCGCTATAGTCTCAGTTCATGTACGGATTTTTCCATTTCGTATGTGGACTGAGCTATAGTGCGGGGGTGTGGCATCTCGGCATTCCGGGTGCTACAAAAACATTAAACATTTTAGTCCTAACACTTCTTTATTTCGGATTGGGCATTATAATTAACTCTATTAGTCTAAAATTAATTTTATAATTAATTTCATTCTGCTTTATAATTTTACAATTAATTATATTTGGGCTTTATAATTAATTCTACAATTAATTAACATATGGTCCAATATCAATTGGACCATACGCCCAATGCTTGCTCACATTCCACACTGTACTTTGCACGTGCGATCTCGTTTCGATCAATCACTTGATCTTTCTAACAATACCCTTTGAACCTGGCATTTGTGTGTACCCTCTTGGTTCATTATTCAGTTAGAAGTGACCCCAATTCATTAGTACAGTTATTAATTAATTAGCTCACAGATCACATGACCGTAGTCTACCAACAGGTATATGACCCCTACCCGAACAACAAATTAAATCAAAAGAACCTTTCAGCCAATGAGGCCTGTGATATACGATCCTCGTAACATTCCATCTCTTGATTAAGATCTAGGGTATGGGAATAATGAGAGTATTGTTAATCTTAATCTTAAAGTTAAGTTCGTTACATATCCATTTGATCTCAAGGGTTTTAGGATGGTGTTGTTGGGAAAACGGAACGGAAACATAGTGGAAATTTAAAAAAAAAATCCCAAAAGATAGAATCGAATCTTGTAATTCCTATTCCCAAATTCGTAGGGATTAAGAAACTCACTTACATAGTAGCTTTTTTGACACGTTCTAGCCGCCCAAGAACGCTCTTCACACGGCTTGTCCCCAAAAACTCCTTCAAATCTTTCAAGACATCACGATAGTATCCCTCTAGAGAATTAGTCCACCAACCTCGACCACGATCCAAATAGGGAGGATGCTAGTTCTATATTTAGTGTATAGGCTTAGGGTTTAGTGTATAATATTTGGAGAAGGAAAATTTGTCTATTACCCATCAAGGGGTTTGAACCCCTTGTATTTAAAGCTCTAGGGGCTCGTACCCCACTCCATGTTTTGGAACTGGATTACTTGACGATCAAGCTAAGGGATTTCTTGCTTGGAGAGAAAGACTCTTACTTTGACCAAAAGTCTCCTTTTGACCAACTTGTCAAGCAAGACATAATATCCAACTAATTTAGATATTTTATTTATTCATAATAAATAATTAGAAGACTAATAATTAATTAATTCATAAGTAATTATTTACTAGACTTTATTTCTCCAAATTAGAACTTTAATATTAATTCATAATTAAATTAAAATCCATTAAATAATTAATCAAATTACTTATTTAATTAACACACTAATCACGTGACACGTGTCACGCAGGACACGTGTCCCTCATGTGTGATTTACACGTGCAGCCCCTATCTAATCACGTATTGGTTCGATCAACTCATTTAATCGATTCAAGCCTTAACCCACGTGACCGGGTTGTTATGTGTGACCCTCTAGGTTGTTAATTCAATTAGTAGTGACCCTAATTAATTAATCAGTCCATAGATCATACGACCATAGTCTAGCAACAGGTGTGATGGTGCAGAAACTTGAAGAGATTAAACACCAAACACTTTAGAATTTGTTTGTGGAAGGGAAGACCATCACAGGCGTGAGAGCATCAGGAACTGGGTTTCCAAGTGAGCGTGGGTTTTTCTAGCTAGGATAACACCAGAGAATGCAATTAGGATGCAATGAGAACGGTGAAATGCAGGGAGCTTGGGGAGGAAGGAATCGGAGTGACAATGGAGGAAAAATGCCTAGTTGTGTATGCGGTATTCTTTGTGTAGAAGATGACTTAGGGAATGAGTGTGAAATCACATATTTATATGTTAGGGGCACGGGTGTTATGGTAAAATTGATGGTGTGGTCCAAAACCCGTGTTGCCCTAGACACGTGGCGGCTTGTGATGGTGTGAGAGTGACTCCCCTGAAAGTCTGCAATGTGTCAGATACGAGGTGCGCACTACCACTGTGCCAGAGGTTGTTACAGTACCGTAGGCGAGCGTGGAGCCACTTGAGTAGATTCCTTCCGCCAGGGGGTGCGCCCTCGGGGTGAAGGCTTCACCAAAGCGAAGTTTGCTTATGAACAACGAGTGTCCTCGATGGTGCATTCGAGCACTGGCAACGCTCGAGAGGGTCTCTTCTGGCGGATGGGCCACGAGCACTAGGTATTCCGAGCGTCAATAGGTATAACGGCGAGCGAATTCGAGGCGGGTGCCCCTGGTGCGGGTGCCCCTGGTGCGGGTGAATGGGGCTTTAAATGGTGAGCGCCCCTCAGGGATAATAGCACGAGTGTCGAGTGGGATTAGCGAACTGATCCCGTGCCAGTGACTTGAGCCTAGGCATACAAGCCTTATGTGTTGGAAGGATGTATGAATGGATTGGGCTTAACCCGTGAGCCCATTATCACGAACGTCTAAGTTCTGGGGACTCCAGATTGTGACACGTGTATGGTGCGGATCTGAGCGTGATTTAGCCCCATCATTTTTCCCCCCAAATTCTCTAGTTACGCTTGAGCGTACTGTAGAATTTTGAAACCTGAGCTCTGATTTTGAATGCACGAGGGTCAAGCCCTTGGAGGGAAGCGACTCTACATCTTCTGTAACGGACATCTCCTGACCGGGCATTAAACGAAGTCATGTCCGCATTAAATGCTGAGTGGCGACGTGGTCGCGTGTACCAAGGAACCGGCGCGTGTTTGTTGGGAGACGTGTGACGATTACCCAAAGTGGGGAGTTTTCTAGGAGGGAATGATTGCGTTTGAATTAATTACCCCAATCATGTGCATAACTCCTCTTATAAATCGGGATTTGCAAACCCTATTTACTCTTTACGCCTCCGGAATTTATCAGAGCCAAACAGCAAATCTCTGCAATCTTGCAATTTTTCGGCGAAAGTTCTCCAAGAAGTTTTCTTCTTCATCCTAGGTAAACCACTGAACTTGTACTAACCCTAGATTTAGGCCACTTCGATCACCAGGTTACAGTGGCAATTGCTGCCCCTCAAGGGGAAGCGGGGGGATCCGAGCTTCGGGTGGATGAGAAACCTCCACTTAGACGCCGCAGACAGGGGAAGGAGCCAGCAACCCAAGTGAGGAAAGACAACCCTCACTAGACAAACAGATCCTCAGATGAAATACAGAGCATCTTGACGCTCGCGGAGTTAGCAGAGCTGAAGAACAATGTTTACTGGGACAATGTATATACCACCCGTCTCCCTATGGACAGAGAGAGAGCCAACCATCCACCTCGGGGGATGATAACAGTCTACAAAGACACCGTGCTGGCTGGGGGTTTGAGGTTACCCATTCCGGCTCCGGTAGCCAGTATACTAAACTCTTTGAATGTATGTCCTTCCCAGATTCTGCCCAACAGGATAGCTCTACTAAATACATTTGAAATATTGATGAGGACCATCGGTGAGGAGCCCTCATTCAACAATTTCAATAGCTTGATTCAGGTTGCCCACTCTCCCCGCTCGTCCCCAAGGGATGGATTTTACTATGCTCAGGCCAAGTCCCGTTTGAAGATGATTGATTCCCCCTCGTCTTCTTATGGAGAGATCTGGAAGGACAAGTTATTCTTCGTGGGGGCACTCGGTGGTGTGTTTGGGGTTCCCCGAGAGTGGGTGTTACACGGAGAGGGGCCTATTGTGAAGCACAGATATGGGGATAAACTTTTTGAGCAATGGGCGAAGGGTCTGGCCCTCGTAATGAAGAACGAGAAATGGCTTATTAAGGCCAAGGACTTAATGCGTAATGAGGAAGTGTTATTCCGCTATGGGCTAGTGAGCCCTCCAGAGATGATAATCAACCCTCCAGCTCAAACAATGAACCTCGATGGTTAGATTCTAGGGACTAACTTTACTAACACTTAGAATAAGAACGCTAACTTCTTTTTTTTTTTCAGTAATTTGCCGCATTGTATAAGTACTCTGGTCGTGATCATCTGACGCTCGCTCGTTTTCTTTCTTACAGATATCAACATACTAATGGCGGGTACAAGCGCTGAGAGCATTGCAGCAATGATGCGTGCTCGAAGAGCGAGCGGCAACCAACCGCAGCAGAACCAGCAACAGGTGCCTCCATGAGGGGGCCGGGGGACCCACCGAGGGTCAGGGAGGAGCGATGGCAGCCTTGGAGATGGCCGTGTGGTGGAAGTGGCGGTCCGGGTTCAGGCCACATCGAGGACCTAACACTTGATGATGCTCATGGTGCCGCTCCCATGAGTGCCACTGTTCCCCCGCCGGCTGAGGGGCAAGCGCAGTCAGACCCTCGCAGCAACCTCTCGGGGGCTGTGATCAGGATCCTTGATGACGAGCGATCCCAGCGCTCAAGAAAGAGAAAGAAGATTCCGGATTCCATCCTCATTTCTGGTAAGGGGAAAGATGTAATAGTGGGCGAGCGAGGTGAGGATGGTGATACTTCATCCTCTGAGGATAAGAATTCTGGAATTTTGAGCGCAGCAGAGATACGCATTACAGGCACTCAGTGGAGGATGGCCCGGTACTCTTGAGGAGAAGCTCATCTACCCATAACCTGGTTTCGGGGATTGTACATGGGCTCCAATTTTTCGGGGACCACCAAAAGCTGAATGGGTAAGACGCCGCGTGAGTCGCAGATGATTCCTGCCAAGCCCTCATAACGGTGAGTGTTTAAGTACCCTCAAAGAATTTCAATCCTTGAATTAACCCGGTAATAACGTATCTGTTTGCTTTAGGAGGTAATCCCCAGGCTGAAAAACTTGCAAAGGCGCGCGCAGACTTATTCTGAACATAAGGCTAAGTACAGGAAGCTATTGCGTATCTCCGACCCCGGTAAGCTGCAGCAGGATTACGATCACGCCTCTGGTGAGCTCACAACGCTCAAGCTCGACAATGAGAAGGTTAAGAAGGCGCTGGAGGACCAGGAGGAGGCCTGGCTGAGGTTGGACGAGCATCATAAGCAGCTGAAGGAAGAGCACAACCAACTGAAGGCTGACAATGAGGGCCTCAACAAACATTTGACCGAGTGCACCCAAGAGGTGGAATCGGCCAACAAGGAGCTGGCTGACCTCCAAGGGTAAGTAGAAGACTTGGAAGCGAGGATTGCTTGGGACGCAGTCCTCAAATTCATACACTTCAAGGCTTTCAGTTTCGCAGCCAACCTTCACTGCTTCTCCAACGCCAAACGATTTTTCTGGAAATCTGTGGGCCAGTTGGTCAAGCTGGGGATGGTGCCAACCAGCTATTGAACAGATGACCGCCTTCGCATGGATCTGGATGAGAATTTGGAACCGATCATCAAAAATGGGGATCCTTCTGAGAACTTGATGGAGCCTGAGTACGATAACTTAGTGAAAATGCTCCAGGATGAGTTCATGGCGGCCAACCCAATTGAGCCCGAGCCCATGGCTATTGACGAGGGTGCCCAAGAAGATGGTCCATCCGGGGGGGCCAGGATGGCGTTCAAGCTGGAAACATTCCAGTGCTGGCTCCTGTTCCAATATCCACTACCCCTCCTGAGCCTGAGAATCAGCCCTCGTGAGGCCTCCTGTCTGCCCATCTTGCCCCACAATCAAGAATTTCTATTTCAGCCTTCTTCTCCCTTGATAAGATCTATGTTTTGAATCTTTGTAATAATCTCTATCTTTGCAACGTACTTTTTCTGCCCTCAATAATGTAACTTTCTTCCTTATTGATAATGTAATTTGTTTCTTCTTCATTGTGTCGTGTTACTCTGTATGTTGTTTTTTGATTTCATTTAGATGCTTGACATCTTGTGATGTGTGAAAGTATGGGAGCGAGGTGTACCATATGAGGGACACCCTATCCATATTCAGCATTAGGCTCAGTCTTGAAATCGGACATCCACTAGTAGACTTACTAAGTGTTTGCCTCTGATGCAAATTAGCTAGTGTTGAATGATAACGAGCGTAGCTGTAATATGCATTTGAACTTATAAATCAATCAGGAGGATTCGCCAAGTGTTTAAATCAGATAAGAATCTTTAAGGTGATATTACGAGCGCAAACCAGAATAGTTAGATTCCAGTCGATGCAATTGAACATGTATCACCCTAGACATTGATTCGTTCGTTTAAGAAGGGTTCAAGCACCTAAAACCATCGAGCTGCTTAGTGTGGAGCACCCTCGACAGTCTGTTAGCGTTGATATGTAAAAGGGGCATGCTCGCTTAAGAGAGACCCGCTTGAGTATAGTTATCAAGCCGTTCGACGTGTAGTACCCTCGACACCGAGTGGGCGTGGGGGTGTTTGCAATGTGAATTACCATAAATTGAATCAAGAAAATGACAAACAGGTAGTGAATTACCATAAATTGAATTACTATAAACAAAGAATCTTCTCAAATTGCAGGCATTCCATGGGCAAGGGAGACGCTCGCCTTGCAAAGTTTCCAACAGGTAGGTGTTGCTCGCTCGTACCTGGATAACTTTGAAGGGGCTTTCCCAGTTGGGGTTTAACTTACCCACATGTTTCCCAGTTGTTGTATTGGTGGGCCACTGATGCCTTGTACCTATGCATCCGAGCAAAAGCAGTATTTCTCTTTTCATCCAGCAAGTCTAGTTCGAGCGCCCGGTTACTCTCGTTGGTTGCGGGTTCGAAATATACGAATCATGCGGACTCTTGGGCGATTTCCGCAGGTATCATGGCCTCGGAGCCATAGATGAGGGAGTAGGGGGTCTCCCCTGTTGCCGCTCGTGGGGTAGTACGATACGCCCAGAGGGCTCCTTGGAGCTCTTCAGCCCATTCACCCTTTTTTACTCTCGAGCATCATTTTTAGATGCTGGAGTATGGTCCTGTTTGTGACTTCAGCTTGACCGTTGGCCTGAGGGTGGCCCACGGAAGTGAAGCATTGCTCAATGCCAAGCTCTGAGCACCATTCCCGAGTGTCAACGGCGATGAATTGCAACCCATTTTCTGAGATTAGCACCCTCAGGATGCCGTACCTGCAGATAATATTCTTCCAAATGAAGTTTCTTACAACTTTGAACTTGATTTTGGCGACTGCCTTAGCCTCTGCCCACTTAGTGAAGTAGTCCACAGCGAGGATCACAAATTTCTTTTGCCCAACCGCCATGGGCATGGGTCCCTCTATGTCAATACCCTATTGGTCAAAGGGCTAGGAAACGTCGATGGGGATCATTTGGGTTGCCGGAAGTTGAGGGATGTTTGAGTGGAATTGACACTTAGAGCATTTTTTGGCGTAATCGGTTGCATCTTGCAACCCCGAGGGCCAATAGAATCCGCTCCTCAATATCTTTTGGGCCAGAACACGGCCGCCAGAATGGTTCCCACAACTCCCGCTATGTACGTGTTCCAGTATTTCCTTGGCCTGCGAGGGTCTTAGGAACCTTAAGGGTGACCCTTGAAATGACCGCTTGAAGAGCCTGCCCTCATTGTCAAGTGAGAACCGAGGGGCTTTACTTCTAACTTTTCGCGCTTCCACTCTGTTGCTCGGGCAGGTACCATCCCTTAAGAATCTGATGATGTCATCAAGCGAACAAGGCTCGGATGGGTCAATCATGCTCACTTCGCTAGAGGGTTTTTCCTCGCTTATCAACAGTTCCTCTGTCCTGAGTAATGTAACTGAACACTCGCAGGAGCCTTCGAGAGCAGATGCAAATTTAGAGAAGGTATCAGCATGCTCGTTCTCCGCTCGTGGAACCTGCAGTAAATGAAACTCCTTGAATTTGGCGATTATCTCTTTAGCCTTTGCCAGATACTGCACCATGGTGGTTTCTCGAGCCTCATAACTATCGTCAACCTGACTAGCAATCAATTGGGGGTCAACATAAGCAGTGACCGGAGAGGCTCCGTTCTGAAAGGCAATTCTGAGTCCCTGGATGAGGGCTTTATACTCGGCTTCATTGTTGGTGACTTGGAAGGCCAGTTTGATCGCATAATCAATTTCAATTTCTCGAGGGTCCCTGAGGGTTACCCCGGCTCTTCCCTTCCCCCCCCCCCCTCCTCCTCCTCCTGCTGCTGCTGCTAAGAGGTCGAGGAACCATCTGTGTGTAAAAGCCAAAGACCGTCATCTGGCGAGGGTGTAGGCTCCAACCCAAATCTCTCAACCAAGAGATCCGCCATGGCTTGAGCCTGTATAGCTATCCTAGGTTCGAAGTTGATATCAAATTGGCTGAGTTCTATTGACCATTTGATCAGTCTGCCTGAGACATCCGGTTTCGAGAGTACTTGCCTGAGCGGTTGATCCGTAAGCACAGTGATGGAATGAGCTTGGAAATAAGGCTTCAACCTTCTGGAGGCGTTGACGAGGGCGAAAACGAACTTCTCTATTTCCATTTATCTCTTTTATGCCCCCCTGTGAAGTTTTGCTGAAGTAATACATCGGCAAGTGTTTACGCTCGCGGACTGCGACGAGGACGGCACTCGTGGCTTCTGTAGAAACGGAGAGGTAGACGAACAGATTTTTCCTTGGGAACGGCTTCGTCAACAAGGGTGCAGTCAAGAGATACTGTTTCATATTCTGCATCGGTCTTTCACATTCTTCGGTCTAGGCGAAGTTTCGAGCGTTATATAGGATCTTGAAGAAGGCCAAATTTCTGTCTGTTGAGCGCGAAATAAACCTGTTCAGGGATATGATCTTGCCCACTAGTACTTGGACCTCTCTAACATTTCGAGAGGAGGGAATGTCTATGATGGCCTTGATTTTCTCTGGGTTGGCCTCAATGCCTCTCTGACTGACCGCATACCCCAAGAATTTTCCCCCTCGAACGCCAAAAGTACACTTAAAAGGATTTAGTTTCATACCATAGTGACGTAAAATGTCGAAGGTTCGCCTGAGATCATCCAGATATGAACTCTGGCGCTCACTTTTAACGATCATGTCGTCCACGTAAACCTCCATAGACTTTCCAATTTCACGCTCGAACATCCTGTTCACGAGGCGTTGGTAAGTGGCCCCAGTATTTTTGAGCCCAAACGGCATGACCAAGAAGCAACAAACTCCTACGTGGACCACAAAGGATGTCTTGGGGCGATTCTTGGGTTCCATGAAGATCTGATAATAGCCCTGAAAGGCGTCCATCGTACTCATAAGTTCACAACTCGCCGTCGAATCCACTAGTTGGTCGATCCTCGGCAGAGGTTAGGGATCTTTGGGCCATGCCTTGTTGAGATCCGTGAAATCGTTGTACATGCGCCATTTGTTGGTGCTCTTGGGCATGAGGACCACGTTGCAGAGCCATTCTAGATATAAGATCTCTTCAATATACTGGGCCTCGAGGAGTTTGTTGACTTCTTTCTCAATGACTTGCAGCCTGAATCCATGAACGTCTCTTTTCTTCTGCTTAATATGTTTGAACATGGGATCGACATTCAGCTTGTGGACTATGACCCTTGGATCTATGCCAGTTAGATCAGAGGCTTTCCAGGCAAAGACGTCCAGATTTTCTCGCAAAAAGTCGAACATCATGTTCTGAGAGGGGTCGTCGAGATTGGAGCCTATTTGTGTTGTCTTATCTAGCTTCCCCGGATCTAGCTCGATGGTAAGAAAATTTTCAGTGGGCTCAATCCGCACTTCTGGCCTCGGGGATTCGAGCGCCCGCTTCTTACCAGTGAGTCGATCGCTGACTACTTCCGATGGTTCGTTACCGTCACTTTCCGAGGAGGTCCCCTCGATAGCTCCTGGAGGACCGTCTCTCCCATTTCTAGCCTCGCCTAGCCTTCTTCTTGTTCTTCTTTCTATAGAGTTTGGCCCTCTTACGCTCAGGTCGTCCTCATCCAACTTGGGGAAATCCACAGACTTCTTAGGGGGCCCCATTTGGACTGCTTGCTTAGGCTTATGACTTCTTAGGGACAGACTATAGCATTCCCAAGCCTCCTTGACATTACAGAGTACTTCGCCAGTGGCCTCGGGAGTGGGAAACTTAACTTTCTGATGATAAGTTGAAATCACAGCTTTGAAGTCCACAGGGCCAAGCGTCCAATGATAAGGCAGTATGGGAGATCCACTTCGACCACTGCATAGAGAACGCTCAAAGTTTTTCGCTGTGGGGCGCGACCAAAAGAGGTAGCCAAGTGAATTTGTCCGCGAGGGACGATCTCGGAACTCCCAAAGCCAACAAGGGTTGTTCTGAGGGGTCCGAGTTGAATGTTTGTAATATTCATCTTTTGAAACGTTGAGTAAGGGAGAACATTCACTGAGCTTCCACTATCAATTAAAACTCATTTTACAACATGATTATGGACTTCTAAACTAACCACCATGGGACAATCAGAGGTTACACCATCCCCATGAGGTGTTACAATGTGCTCTAGGTCTTTTTCAGTGAATCCTACCACCTCATTCCCCTTCGACTGCTAGGACTCCTCCAGAGCATACACTGGTTTGGGTCTTGAGGATCTTTGGTCAAAGCTACGGACATGCCGACTCCGAGAGGAGTTGGAATCTCCCCCCGAGGGTCCTCCAGCGATCATGTGGATGATGACAAAGGGTTGGTTCTCCATTTCAGTGGCCTTCTATTTGACACAGTCGCATGTCTCAGGGTGATGGTGGCGGGGACTCCTTGAGCGCGAGTGGCTTCTTCCTCTTGCCCTGGCCCGCTCGGCGCAGTGCTCATCATATCTCTCCAGCACCTTCACAAATTCCTTAACGTGCCCCCCAGTGATGAGCCTCTGGATCTTGCTCACAAGCTGACGGCATTCGTTGCTGTCAGGCCCTTTCTCCTTGTGGAAGGCACAGTATTTTCCCGAGGGCTTTTAAGCCTCGGTTTCCCTCATCTTGGGCGACCTTTTGAATAGCTTTTTGTCCGCCATAGAATAGACCTTCGCAATAGTTCTATTGAGGGGGATGCGCTCGTGTCGATGAGGGGGTAGAGAGTTCCTTCGAGCGGGCATGGGGCTGCGGCGGCGGTTCTTGGACTCTCCTCTGTCCTCCGGGCCCCTACTAGTTCGAGGGGCATTCGCAAGTTTTTGTTCCCTCGCGATATACATGTCTTCGAGGGTGAAGAAGGAGTCAGCTATTTCTCTGATTTCCATCAGTGAGCGAGGCTTTTTCTTCGCCACCTCCTCTACAAACTCCTTACTGACATAGTTCTTCATATTAATCGCCCTAAAGAGTACGTGCCTCAGGAAATCCATCGAGGGCTTCTCCACCAGCAGGATCTCTTTGTTGAATCGGCCCATGAAGGACGTAAGAGTCTCGTTCGGTCCTTGCACCAAGCTGTACAGAGCTATGGCAGCAGGTGCTGGTGCCTTTAAAGAATTAAAGTGACTCATGAAGGCTTCTGTCAAATCTCCATACCCTCGGATGGAGCGAGGGGGTAGCTTCTTGTACCAATCATGTGCCATTCCCACGAGGGAAGTGACAAAAACCTTCATCCAGTAGTGATTGGAATGCTTGTACAGGTGCATCAGATGTACGAAATGATCCAGTTGTTCGGCTGGATAAGTGGTTCCGTCGTAACGGTTGACGGATGTGGGGATTTTTCCCATCCCCGCAAGGGCTATCAAAAACTCATCAATGAGGGACGAACCACCTGTCAAAGGCCTATGGTTTCCACCCTCGCGTTCATGTTCTTCATAATCTTTCTCCCTCCAGCGGTGAGGGACCTGGTCGCGTGGGTTGCGAGCATCTCTGGCCTTGGACCTCTCGTCCCCAGCATGGGGGACTTGAGACCGTGCTCGAGAGAGCTATTCCACCATGTGTTACAGACCGTCAAGTTGGTTCTGGATTGCAGCCAGTCGAGGGTCGTTTTCCTCCCTCCTGCCTGTTCTCCCCATAGCCCTGGATTGGACCTTCTCTTCAGCGTCTCCCCTCGCGGGAGGGGCTTTCTCCTTTTCCACTGGACGCAGCTCTTGATCAGCCCTCGGGGGTGCATCTTTTCCTTGTGCTGGAGGTGGTGGCGGTGGCTGGGCCTTTAGCACGTTTTGGGCAGCGGTCAACGGATGCATTTGTAGCACCCCCATTGGAGGAGCCGTCTGAGCACCCAATCCCGAGGGGAAGTAGGCGGAGGTGAAGTGCCTTTAGGCATTCTGTGCAGCCTAAACCTCGCATTGAGCGTAGAGCGCCTGGAGCTGTTGCGAGGTCATCTGAGGTATTTCCACTCCTTGGATTTCCTTAGGAATGGAAACTGGAATCTCTAATGTGCCCACCTGATAGGGCTGTATCATAGGCACCATGCCCGGACACGTTGGGCTGCATATAAGCATACCCAGGTGGCGGCATCACCATAGAGTACACGGCAGGGTTGGCGACGGTGGCGACAGGCAAGAGCGCCGTAGGTGGAATAGCACAACTAGATGCTCCCAGTCCATTTCCTCCATCCGGGTGAGATCCCGGCACGGTTTCTTTCCCTTTTCCCCCATCTGTGACTGGAGAAATACTCCCACCTACGGGAGTGTCGCCGGTTTGGGCGATGGCGGCGTTGGCTCTGCCGTCCGGATTCCCCTTATTTACTAGAGGAAGAACATCCCTATTGTCAACCAAACCTGACCTTGTAGCTATTACCATGATTGAAAGAAGACTGCTGATGTTACTTTTCATTAGCTCCAAGAGGAAGAAACTGATGAAGATGAAGAAGACAATGGTTTCCCACAGACGGTGCAAAAAATGATGGTGCAAAAACTTGAAGAGATTAAACACCAAACACTTTAGAATTTATTTGTGGAAGGAAAGACCATCACAAGTGTGAGACCCTCAGGAACTGGGTTTCCAGGTGAGCGTGGGTTCTTCCAGCTAGGATAACACCAGAGAATTCAATGAGGATGCAATTAGAACGGTGAAATGCAGGGAGCTTGGGGAGGAAGGAACCGGAGTGACAATGGAGGAAAAATGCCCAGTTGTGTATGCAGTATTCTTTGTGTAGAAGATGACTTAGGGAAAGAGTGTGAAATCCCATATTTACATGTTAGGGGCAAGGGTGTTATGGTAAAATTGACCGTGTGGTCCCAAACCTGTGTTGCCCTAGACACGTAGCGGCTTGTGATGGTGTGAGAGTGACTCCCTTGAAAGTCTACAGTGTGTCAGATACTAGGTGTGCACTACCACTGTATCAGAGGTTGTTACAGTACCGTAGGTGAGCGTGGAGCCCAGAGCGCTAGTTATTCCGAGCGTCGATAGGTTTAATTGTGAGCGCATTCGCGGCAGGTGCTCCTGGTGCGGTTGAATGGGGCTTTAAATGGTGAGTATCCCTGGGGGACTGTAGCACGAGCGTCAAGTGGGATTGGCGAACTGATCCCACTCTAGTGACTTGAACCGAGGCACGCAAGCCTTATGTGTTGGAAGGATGTATGAATGGGCTGGGCTTAACCCGCGAGCCCATTATCACGAGCGTCTAAGTTCTGGGGCCTCCAGATTGCGATACGTGTATGGTGCGGATCTGAGAGTGATTTAGCCCCATCAAGGTCTACGACCCCTAGCTGAATAAGAATGTCTCAATTCGAAAGAACCTCTAAGTCATTGATATGTGAGATACAATCCTCCTATGTTCCATCTCTCAATTAAGATCTAGGGCAAGGGAATAACTAGAACCTTAATAATCTTCATCTTAAAGTTAAGTGCATTTCATATCCATTTGATCTCAATCCAAGAAACTCATTTCTTGATATCTTGATCCACTGCCTTGGCCAAGGACTCCTAGATGGCATATGAATAACTTACACAATAAGAGATCAACTTGCTAATGAAAGTATAGGTCCTTTATCGATTCTCATATACTTTCATGTGCCACTTGTGTAGCCCCAGCATAAGCCTTGAATCAGTTGTCTAAGGGGACACCCTTTAAAGCTTACACCTAAGACTACAGAGTTAGCTCATAAAGTATCGATGGAACCTCAAGTTTAAGGATCACTTAATCATATCAATGACTCGTGAGATATTTTCCAATCTGGAATTTTCTATTTCCAGATATAGAAACTTCCTTTCCCATTTAGGAATCTTCTCACACGAGACACCTCAGTGTACCTACTTAGAATAAGTAAGCACCCCCATATACCACAAACGTAGCAACAATACACTTTGCACCTCATGAAACAAGATGGTCCTTCTTCAGGGCGTGATAACATGAGCAAGCCTCGAACGAGTTAAGTCGACACGCCCACTGTCTTAAGGACTCATCGGCTTTGAGTGATTTCAAATCATGACTTATGTGATATAGGACTCGTTCCATGAACCATTTCACCTAAATGGTTGAGTCCTACAAGTCATATTGATTAGGGGAGTTCTTATACATGCGCAGCTAAAGTAATCATACAACCAAACAAGAGCATATAAAGAAGTGTTGCCAAAGTTCGTTTAATATTCAAAGATTGTCTTTGATTTACAAAAGGAAAGTACTAAAGTGGATATATAATGGGCTTTAATGGCACTATTCCTAACAATCTCCCACTTACCCGTCAAAGCCATTTATGAGCCAATCTAAGTCCCATCTTTGCAAGATGACCTTCGGAAGCTTCTCGACTAAGGGGTTTAGTAAGTGGGTCTACCACGTTCTCTATTGATGCGACCCTATCAATTTGCACATCACCTCATTTGATGATATCACGGATTAGGTCATACTTCCTCATAATGTGCTTGGTCCGTTGGTGAGATCTTGGTTCTCTTGTTTGAGTAACCGCCCCAGTGTTGTCACAAAACACAGTAACGGGGTCTTTCATGCTAGGAACAACATTCAATTCTTGAATGAAGTTTCTAATCCAAACACCTTCCTTAGCTGCATCATTTACAACCAAGTATTCGGCCTCAATGGTTGTTTGCTTGGAACTTTTGCAACTCAATGCTCCGCTGTTTAGGCAGAAAATTATCCTGACATTAACTTAAAATCATCTAAGTCAGATGCAAAGCTTGCATCGTAGTATCCTCCGATTACTAGATCTTTTTGTCCTCCGTATACTAAGAACAAATCCTTAGTGCTTCGTAAGTACTTTAGGATATTCTTTATGGCAGTCCAGTGACCTTCTCCAGGGTCTGATTAGAAACAGCTCATTACATTAAGTGCGTATGCCACATCCGGTAGAGTACACAGCGTTGCATACATTATGCTACCTATTGCAGAGGCATAAGGCATATGAGTCATTCTTTCCTTCTCAATGTTTGTCTTAGGACACATCTTCTTAGAAAGACATGTTCCTACACTCATGGGAAGAACTTAGTTCTTTGCATTCTCCATACTGAACCGTTTCAGTACTTTGTCTATGTATGTTGATTGTGATAGACCTATCAATCTCTTAGATCTATCCCTACAGATCTTTATTCCGAGAATGTAGGATGCCCCACCAACATCTTTCATCTCGAATTGGTTTGATAAGCAAGACATAATAACTTTCATGTCATCCTTCAAATTGCCAATTAGAAGGATGTCATCTTACTCTATTATTAAGCGCGAGACCCAAGTGTGGTCTCTTGGATTGGTCTCTTTTTTTTCCTTTTTCTTTTTCTTTAATTTATTTGTTTTGCTCACTTAACCGTATAGAGAACGTGTTTTAGTCCATTTCTAATTACCTATTAATCTCACTTTTCTCTCACCTTTCTTTTATTATTATTTTATATTCTTTTTATTTTTCTTGCTCATATTCCTTTTTAAATTTATTTTTTAAATATTTGCTATTAATATAAAATTGTTAAATTTATATTAAGATGAACAATTCATCTCGAATTGGTTTGATAAGCAAGACATAATAACTTTCATGTCATCCTTCAAATTGCCAATTAGAAGGATGTCATCTTACTCTATTATTAAGCGCGAGACCCAAGTGTGGTCTCTTGGATTGGTCTCTTTTTTTTCCTTTTTCTTTTTCTTTAATTTATTTGTTTTGCTCACTTAACCGTATAGAGAACGTGTTTTAGTCCATTTCTAATTACCTATTAATCTCACTTTTCTCTCACCTTTCTTTTATTATTATTTTATATTCTTTTTATTTTTCTTGCTCATATTCCTTTTTAAATTTATTTTTTAAATATTTGCTATTAATATAAAATTGTTAAATTTATATTAAGATGAACAAAATAAATATACTCAAATATTAACAATTTTTTATGTTTTATTTGATTTAGATATTAAAACTTAGAATATCTGTTAATTTAAATTTGATTTAAATATTTCTACCTACGTAAAAAACTCTCCCAATAAACTAAAACTCTATTATTAAGCGCCCAACTGTGGTCTCTCTTTTCTTTCTTTTTCTCTTTCTTTAATTTATTTATTGTACTTACTTAACTACAGAGAACGTGTTTTAGTCCGTTACTTAGATATTAACCTCACTTTTCTCTCACCTTTATTTTATTATTATTTTATATTCTTTTTATTTTTTATGCTCATATTTTTTAATTTATGTTTTAAATATTTGCTATTAATATACTTAAATATTAATAATTTTTTATGTTTAAATTTGATTTGAATATTCCTACCCACGTAAAACACTCTCCCAATAAGCTAAAACTCTATCCACGTATCCACGTTCAAAAGACAGAAAATCTGTAAATCTTCACGCAGATAAAATCGAATGAAGTGAAGAAAATTAGCAATTACCATGGTTGCCTCAGATATCACTGCAAAACATCATACGAAGCAAGAAACATCTTGAGTGAACCTAGGACACCAACGGATCGAAGGTTGTTTATTTAAGGTAAGAAATCTGTACACTTTTAGCACAAAAATGAAACGAAGTGGAGAAAATTAGCAACTCTAACGATGTATCCCTTCACGCAGGAGTGGAGAAAATTAGAAAGTATTACAATTAAAGTCTAGCATATCACTGCGCGACAACATTCGAAGCAAGAAACACCTGTTCTAGGATGCCAACGGTGGAAGAAATAAGTCCAAGAAAATTTTTGATCGTTTGTTTCTTTTTGGTACTAAAGTTTACCATTTTCTATTGAATTTCTTAATTTCTGCATTCTTCGGAAAAACATCATATAAGACTAATGCACAAAAGCATTGTAATTGAACTACTATATGGGATTACATAGTTTTTATATCATGCGTGTTTTTTTTTATTTAGCTAGGCTTAATAATTGATTTCTATTTTATAAATTTCAGGCAAATATATGGATTATTCACTTCCAACAGGAGAAAAGAATATTAGATGAATCATCATCGGACTTAATCGCTCGACGGCGAGACCAATGGAGAGCAACTGATCGTCAACGTCGGCATGCCATGAATGATGACCAAAGAAATGCTTACTTAGCTCAACGAAGGAGAAACTATCGTCAAAGGAGAAGACAACATCTTTCAGAAAATAGAAACACAGGTATGACACAAATTCTAACAATTGTTTCGAGAGTGACTATTTACATTGATTGAATTGCTTGCGAGAATACAATCATATAAATAGGAAAATTATGAAAAATTGGCCTGAAGAATAGAAATGTGTTAGTCTAAAGGAAAATTATGTTTTCTATTGTTTGGGATTATCCTCCTCTTTGGAGTTTAGATATATTTTGATTATTTAGGAGAGTAAGTAGTGTGTTGTTTACTGCCTCTTTGACAAAAATAAATAAATAAATAAATAAATAAATTATGTTTTTTATGTTTTTTTTGTTTTAGTTGTTTGCATCAGGTAATTTCTGTGTTAAATAAACTGCAAAAGTCCTATTCCTTTAATCAAATGTCTATAAACAGCAAAAGTCCTATTCCTTTAGTGAAATGTCTATCTTTTAATAAGTTATCAAACTAGATAAGAATATTTAATTTGGGATTAGATTAGGATATTTAACTTGGGATTATGTAAAATATTGAAACAAAATGTATTTGTTTTAACTTATTTCGTATTGGTAGATCATCACCAACGCAATGGCATGAACAATGAACAACGAGATGCTCATTTAGCTCAGCGTAGAAGAAACTATCAACTTAGAAGAATGCAGATTGCTGCGGAAAGGGGAAACATAGGTAGTACTCCTGATCTTTTAAACAAAATATCATTAGAACATTTTACAACAAATTTTTAGTTATTTTACTGTTCAAATTTGTTTTAAACATGATTTACCTTTTATAGAGATCTAAGAGGAATGGAGGATAAGTGAGCGTCAGCGGCGCAATGCTATGAACGAAGAACGAAGAGAAGCATACTTGGCTCAACGAAGGCGAAATTATCAAAATCGAAGAGCCGTGGTACATGGATAGAATTCATTATAACATGCTAATTATATTTTCACATTAGAAAACGATTCCGTATTTTGTAAAAATATTAATTATGTAATAGTATTAAAATATTATATGTATTTTAATTTGCACATGGACTTGATTTGTTAATTTCAAAAATATATATATATATATATATATATTTAGTTTTCTAGTTTGATTATGGCGTTATTTTATTTTTATTCATATATAATTCCTGAAAATAATTTGATGCGGCAAATAAAATTGAATTTGTTTCAATTTCAATTGTAATCAACAAATAATAAGTTAATTTCTCTGTGCAAAATTACGAACGTGCATGCAATAAATAATAATATCTATTCTTCTATATTTCCTACAGAAAGTACAAGCAGGGACAATATCAGTGAAGAACAATCAGGTAAAGCTAAAATTTGTAAATAATTTTGATTCATTTAGTAATATCAATTGAAAACGTGTTGTATTCGTTTTTTTTTTTTTTTTTGAAAATATATTCTTAATTACTTTTGCAAAAAAAAAAGAAGCCAAAAACCGAATAAATTTGGGTCTAAACCAAAAAAAAAATAAAAAAAATTTAAAAAGTCAAGATGTTACTAGCATTTAATCATCAATTAATACTATATTACAAACTTTAAATTTCATTGTGATATTAATACAATTAAATTATGGGCGTAAAAAATATAACAGATCGTGAACCAATTGTGCGTCAATCATCTATCTTAGAACCAATAACTTATATGGTTGGATCGTAGACAAATGAACCTGGTAGCACGAGCCGTAATAATCAGATTCTTAATGAAATTTTGGCTAAGTCAATTTTGTACATACCACTACTTTTGGATGCGAGGAATGATTTGGTTTTATTCTATTATGTATGCTCTCATATGTTTTATTGTATATACTTTAGTGTAATTTCTGTTATACATATGTATTATTGTGCATATTTCATTATAATTTCATATCCATATATATATATATATATATGTATGGTTTTTATGATGTTGAATTTAGGCAAATTAAATGATGATGACAAATTAGGATAATATATTTAAAAAAGATTATTTCTTAATATAAATACATTTGTATGTGTAGTTTATCTCATATATTTATATATCGTGAATAAAATTATTTTTATAAATAAAAAATAAAAATAATATTATTAATATATATTCTATAATTATTTAGTGTAATTATTACATTATGGTAAACAAATGAACAAAGAGAAACGCCTGTATAATATTAATAATAAATATAAAATATAGAGAAAAAAAAAACAAAATTATTTGATGTCACATGTGGAAAAAGAATGGTTAGGAAGATTCAGTAGAAGTGGTAAAAAAAATAAATTAATAAAAGAAAAGAAAAGATTTCAAGATATACAGTCGGTAAAAAATAATTAATTAATTAATTAAAATTTTCAAGATACCCAAATGGTTACTAAAGGAGTTTCACCTTGTGCATAGATAGTAATTATCACTTTGTAAATTTTAACAATGTACAAAATATAAATGAATATAAAAAATACGATATATTATATGTTATAAATAAATGTTCAATTTAAAAATTTTTTTATGGCCTTTATAATTTTATTTCAGATATGCATAATATATATGCTCAAATATTCTACCAAGAACCAATTTTGCAGACTTATGTTAATTTTTTTTTTAAATCATCCAACTGTATAATCACCCAAATTTTCTACCAAGAACCAATTTTGTGACATTTATAATTTCATTTTAGATATGCATAATTGTTTCAAATCTTCCACTAGGACCTGATTTTTACACACCTATATTATACTTATTTTTAAATTTCATGCGACTATTTACTCACCTTATCTATGATTGAATATGAATATATTAAAATGTTTTATAATATTTATATAGGTTTATAAAACAAGATCATTCTAATTATTTATTAATACACATCACTTTATATGCATGTATTTTGAATTAGAAAAATGTGCTATAAACAATTTTAAAGATATGATATAAAAATGAACAGATCAACTAATATTGATCAAATAATTTCAGAAATAACAGGTTTACAACCTTGATATACCTAATAGATTACTATTAACATTTCTAAAACAACACTTTCTATTAAAATTTTATGTGGGAAAATATTAAATTTTTTTTAATTAGTGATTATTACGAAAAAGCTCTGAAATTTACAAAATTCTATATTAACTAGAAAAAAAAATACAAGAATAATCCTGTAGCACCCTGGACACGTGGAGGTACCACACCCCCCGCACTATAGGCCGATCCACATACGAAATGGACAATCCGTACATGAACTAACCTATAGCGAACGGGTGACCAAGAAAAGAAAAGACGAGCTAGGCGGGACTAAACCCTAAAGCAATACAAAACCAATGCATAACGAATTAAAAGCGGAAGCATTAGCTCATAATTACATATAGGTACCATATTTATCAGATAGATACGTATAGATACCAAACTAACTATCAATACATTATCATTTCTTATACATGATCAAGTATTCAGAATGTGATAACAACTGACATAACATGAGAAGTAGTAAAATATATACATGATGGTGCACTGCTAGACTCGTGATAATGCAGGACTGGACCAGACTCCCGCCTAGCACGACCGGCTCTCAAGTACCTGAAAGGTGAAGTATCAGTCTACCGAAGACTGAGTGAGGGGCATAAATATATATAGCGCAATCACATGCAAGTTATAACCTCGGGTGAGGTTTTATAATTAAAAGTAGTATAAGTTCACAATGATAGAGAACTCGCCCGAGATTACAACTATCAATATTAATTACTGGATCGTTTCATGCAATCAATCAATACATGGCCCCGACGAGTGAGGGCGGTCTCCAACCTTACTCCAAATGTACATGAACATGCTTGCTTGAACCTGGCTTGAAATGGTCAATGATTTATAGCAAGTATAATGTAAATACTATTTTGGCCGAAAACTAGCACATAGGGGTTATAGGGTTGGTTTTACCAAAACAAAACCTCACCTATACTGATAAAAGACAAGTAGGCACGGCCTACGGTGCTTGCTCCTCGTCCCTACCCTCGTGACCTGTGCAAACACGACACTTATACATGAGACATGACCTAACATGCACAAAATGTGACGAACGGATAACTATCTGATTCCCAGGCAGGACTCTTGAATCCATTTCTGTGCCACTTATGGAATTGATTTCCGGACCCTTCTCGATCAATAAGTTTCTAGTTCTCAACCCGATTCACCAAGTTGCTACCGTGATTGAAGCCTTTCAAATCTATTCTTTCAATTTGGATCGTTTATAGAACTCCCCTTCTTACTTACCTACTGTTGAGCATATAATTTCCTTCCAAAATTCTTTATCATCTGTTGCCATTTTCATTTGGTGCTCCAATCTCCCAATTCTCACTTTTGTACGACCCTCCAAATTGAATCCGGAAGATAAACTCATTCCACCCGGTTATAGAGTCTTAGTAGCTATACCTTTCATGAATAAATCATCCAAAGCTACTAGCCCGATTGAAATGATCTTCTCCTCCCACTTGAATTTGCTTCCCAATTAACTAAGTCTCAGTTTAACATCACACCTGAATCTTGAGTAATTAGTACCTCAATCTCCTTCACCTTATCCTCGGATGAAATAGCCTTCCTAATCCGGTAGACGCGTCATCTTTGATAGCACAAATTTCCTTCAGTGAATTCTTTTGTTTCGGATCTCATTCCTTGAATCATAACTCGATGAGCTTGTCTTCGAGCTTTTCTATAATTGAGCCTTAGTCTAAAATTCCTTGGTAGCACTTTCTGTGACTTGATGATCCAAGTTAAAAATTCTTAAATTTGAGATGCTCCTACTCGTTGCTCCATATCTTCCAATTCAACCACATCCTGGTCGACAATCTTCTTTTCCCTAGTATTATACTCCCGGTTAGACATCTACAAAATTCCTTTTTCCTTCCAACCCTTGAACCACTCGCTAATGGCAATCCGGTTATTCTTCCTCTAATTAATACTTTGCTTCTCTTGAGTACCTTCCTTTACCGTTCCCTACCTGTCAATGTATTCCCTCGACACGACAATTTATCTTGACTCAGAAAATAACCCTGTCTTACCCAATGTAGAACCCCCAAACATGTTGGTTTTCCATAACTGATTGTTTGATTCTTTCTGGCTGTCGTGTTAGGAATTTTGAATCCGACTGATTTAAACCCAAAGGTGATTCCCAAGCTTGTACTTCAATCGGACATACTTAATTGACTTTCCTTCCACGCCCTGATTTTAGCCTCAACTTTCACCCCCTTCTCAAATTCTGTGGTAGCCCAAAATTATCGAGCAACTGGCCGTGGTTTGATATTCTTTCTACAACCTGTAACTCACAACTTTCATTGAAATAAATGCATGCAGGTGAGGCATGCTTATGTCACATAATAGTCACATAATTGATGCTTGCGATGAAAATTTAATATAAATGCAGCAAGCAATTTATCAGTATTTAAAGTAAAACACGTTAAGCACATAACTTCAAATAATTCAAGATCAATTAATTAGCAATAAATTGCAAAAATCAATGCAGAGCACAGGCTGCCAAGTAATCTAAGTAATTCAATTAGCTTCAGATAATATGCAAGACTCTCAATCAACAATTAATCCTATGCCGTTCGACCTAGACTTGACACGACACGACACTAGAACCTCGGTTTTGCAACCGGGCTCTGATACCACCTCAGATGTAGCACCCCGGGCACGTGGAGGTACCACACCCCCCGCACTATAGGCCGATCCACATACGAAATGGACAATCCGTACATGAACTAACCTATAGCGAACGGGTGACCAAGAGAAGAAAAGACGAGCTAGGCAGGACTAAACCCTAAAGCAATACAAAACCAATGCATAACCAATTAAAAGCGGAAGCATTAGCTCATAATTACATATAGGTACCATATTTATCAGATAGATACGTATAGATACCAAACTAACTATCAATACATTATCATTTCTTATACATGATCAAGTATTCAGAATGTGATAACAACTGACATAACATGAGAAGTAGTAAAATATATACATGATGGTGCACTGCTAGACTCGTGATAATGCAGGACTGGACCAGACTCCCGCCTAGCACGACCGGCTCTCAAGTACCTGAAAGGTGAAGTATCAGTCTACCGAAGACTGAGTGAGGGGCATAAATATATATAGCGCAATCACATGCAAGTTATAACCTCGGGTGAGGTTTTATAATTAAAAGTAGTATAAGTTCACAATGATAGAGAACTCACCCGAGATTACAACTATCAATATTAATTACTGGATCGTTTCATGCAATCAATCAATACATGGCCCCGACGAGTGAGGGCGGTCTCCAACCTTACTCCAAATGTACATGAACATGCTTGCTTGAACCTGGCTTGAAATGGTCAATGATTTATAGCAAGTATAATGTAAATACTATTTGGCACATAGGGGTTATAGGGTTGGTTTTACCAAAACAAAACCTCACCTATACTGATAAAAGACAAGTAGGCACGGCCTACGGTGCTTGCTCCTCGTCCCTACCCTCGTGACCTGTGCAAACACGACACTTGTACATGAGACATGACCTAACATGCACAAAATGTGACGAACGGTGGAAATGTATCGAGATGACCACGAAAATGCAATGTGGTATGATAACATGTTGTTTCACATCATATGAACACATATTACAGCAATTCGGGGTCAAAGAAGTCGTTGGATCGAGGGGCTAAAAATGTAATTTTATGCAGTCACATTTGTTCTGTCAGCGTGGTGGGAACGGCCGTTCCGGATACCTTTGCAAACTGGGAACGGTCGTTCCCATTCCTCCCAAAAACGTACCAGCGTTTTCCCCTTTTAAAACGCGCGCAAGCTGGGAACGGCCCTTCCGGCTCAAGGCCAAAATGGGAACGGCCGTTCCCATGCTCGGCCGCCCAAACCATTTGAAAAGGTGGGAATGCCCGTTCCCACATTGCCTTGAGGCTGGGAACGGCCGTTCCCTGTTTCTGCAAATGTGAAGAACAGAGGAAAAACAGGGGAAAGCTACGGGAATGCATAACAAGCCAACCAAAAATCCATTTTCAATAAACCATGTCATGATTTTCTGGTAATATGATGTATATAGGTTCAAGAAATGATATCATAATACTTAAACACTCAAACCACACAAGATCATCCAGAATTCATGATTCCACACTCATGATCATACTTGATCATTCAAGCTCAATTCTCAACCAATTCATGCACAAATCATGCCATAATTCATGATATAATCACATAGTCATGCTTCCAACCTCAATTAACTCATCTAACATATAAATCCTAAACCCTAGCTCAATCATATATGCTCAAGAATCAAGAGTTCATGCACAACCAACCTTGGAAATGAAAGAAAGGAAGAAGATGGATGAGGGTGATGATCAAGCTTCCCAAACTTGGATTAACACTTGAAATTCTTGATGAAATGGATGAAAATCACTTCTTTCCCTTTTCTTCTTAATACCGAGAGAGAGAGGAAGCAAATATGTTGAAGAATTTGGAAGCAAAATGATTGAAGAAGCTTAGAGATGATATACCGTGATATTTTGGGAAATATGTAATATTTGCAATTAAACCCTCCAAGTTATTTAAGTTAAGCAATTAAGGATATCAAGTTTGGAAAGTGATCACTTTAGTCCTAAAAGGTTTTCATGCAATTTGGCCCCTAAGTTTAAAGAATGGACATATAGGGCCAAGTTGACAATTAAATCATTTCCAAGTTTTGAGATAAATTATAAGTTTAATATGAATTTCATGAAAGTATTATAAAATATAATTTATAAAATTATTTAAAACACAAGATATTAATAAATAAAAACCGGGGCGTTACAACTCTTCCCCCCTTAAAAGGACCTGGTCCCCAGGTCCACTGTCAAGTTTTAAAACGATGCACAATTTATAAGAGAACCCCGTCTCTTGAATATGGGATGAAAGAACCCCGTCTTTCACAAGAAGTGAGAAACCCCGTTTCTCAGCAAGGAGTGAGAGAGCCCCGTCTCTCAACAGAAAAGGAGAGAGCCCCGTCTCTCACATGCACTGAAGTAGTTCAAGGAGTAAATATCGAAAACAATGGCATGAATGTTGCATAGACAATTGAATCATAATACTTTCACAAATATCATATAGACAATTAAACCATTTAATCACATACTTATCATTCATAATTAACTAGTTTGCAATGCACAAGAAATTAAATACAATAGTAATAAGATAAGTAATGCACGTGGTATGCATGGCTAAATGTACCGTTCACCGATGGTTGTACTATGCCTATACCCGGTACCTGCTTCTTCCCGGACCCGATTCGCATTTACATTTTGCACTCCCCTCTCGCGAACCCCTTCCTGTGCTGGCCCTGGTAATCTTCCACCCCTGGTCGATTTCCCTTATATCCTTGAGCAAGTGTCTATGTGGTGCTCGTCACTCCCGCAGTAGAGACATAATCCCAACCGTTTCCTACAGCCGTCATAAGTGTGGTTATCACGTCCACAATAACTGCAAAGGAGTTTCCCGGAAGATGTTGTTGAAACTGGGTTACGCGAAGTTCCCGAATTCGATCCAAGTGGTTGCTTCTTTTTCTTGCGAGACCTTTCCTGAGGTGTCGGGGTATGATAAGAGATAGGCCGTTTTCCTTTGCTAGAAAGCTGTCCCGACTTTGAACCTGAAGCCTGTCCAGGGTGAGGATTAGACCTTCTTGCCTCCAACAAAGTGGTGCCTCGGTCCTTTTCTTGGGAGTCACTCGGAGTTATTTCCCACACTCTTTTGATTTTCTTGAGCTGTGATCCGGTGGAATCCTTGTTTCCTTCAAAGGGTCTTGCGGATGGTTGGTTCTGAAATTCCCTAAATGCAATCGAAATTTGGCCCGGCTGTGTTGATAAGGCTTGTGGCACTGAGGAAACATACTCTTTTATCTTCTGATCTACTAAACGAACCAAAGACTCGAAAAATTCCTGAGGCTGAGCCGGAGGGGGTAAATGTGAAGAAACCCTAGGTGTCTGTTCCTGAGGAGGGTGGTCTTGAGACATCCTGTAAATCAAGACACTGAATATGCATGTTGAATTAATATGCCACTGTACGTTACACACTCCGAAGTAATAATTCAGCACATTGGAGCAATTAAGTGCAATCAGGGAAATCACACATATGTAAAGAAATTCAAAATTAAAGTAACGTATGATGCACGTGCTTATGTATGCATTGAACCTGTCACCGGAGTAATGGAAAAATTTATCTTGACAGGAAATTCCTTGTTTGTTGAATCCTAAGCTTGTCTTGAACTTGGTCATCATTTCTTATTTTCCCACGGTCTTCTATTCTTCAAATTTATTAACCTTCACTTGAACACTCCCACAGCTCAGTATTATAATTTCTGAACCCCGAAGTCTTCTATACTCCCGAAATTAGCATCTAGCTTACTCTTTAATAATTACTTCCCACATGGTTGCTTGAATCTTCTTCACGGTTGTCATTTTGATTCAAACTCCCTTGTTTACTCGTTAGGAGTTCGATTAGATAACTGAACTCTACCTTCCCTTGTCTATACCTGATTGTTCGACAACCTCCCAGCAACTCTTTGCCTTTCTTTACCATTTCCATTTGTTGCTTCATTTCTTTTAACTTAACCTCGCCACACGACAATTCAGCTTGGATCTGAAATACCCAGCTAACCGAAATCTTTAACATGATTGTCTTTCAATTTCATATTCACTGGAGTGTTGAGCTTTCTTTATCCCTTTCCTAATCGAAATCCCAAACCATTCCATTTTCCCATCTCTTTCTCATTTGTTTTTACGAAATTAGTCTTTGATGCTTCCTACCCTAATTACCTCCTTCACGGATAACTATCTGATTCCCAGGCAGGACTCTTGAATCCATTTCTGTGCCACTTATGGAATTGATTTCCGGACCCTTCTCGATCAATAAGTTTCTAGTTCTCAACCCGATTCACCAAGTTGCTACCGTGATTGAAGCCCTTCAAATCTATTCTTTCAATTTGGATCGTTTATAGAACTCCCCTTCTTACTTACCTACTGTTGAGCATATAATTTCCTTCCAAAATTCTTTATCATCTGTTGCCATTTTCATTTGGTGCTCCAATCTCCCAATTCTCACTTTTGTACGACCCTCCAAATTGAATCCGGAAGATAAACTCATTCCACCCGGTTATAGAGTCTTAGGAGCTATACCTTTCATGAATAAATCATCCAAAGCTACTAGCCCGATTGAAATGATCTTCTCCTCCCACTTGAATTTGCTTCCCAATTAACTAAGTCTCAGTTTAACATCACACCTGAATATTGAATAATTAGTACCTCAATCTCCTTCACCTTATCCTCGGATGAAATAGCCTTCCTAATCCGGTAGACGCGTCATCTTTGATAGCACAAATTTCCTTCAGTGAATTCTTTTGTTTCGGATCTCATTCCTTGAATCATAACTCGATGAGCTTGTCTTCGAGCTTTTCTATAATTGAGCCTTAGTCTAAAATTCCTTGGTAGCACTTTCTGTGACTTGATGATCCAAGTTAAAAATTCTTAAATTTGAGATGCTCCTACTCGTTGCTCCATATCTTCCAATTCAACCACATCCTGGTCGACAATCTTCTTTTCCCTAGTATTATACTCCCGGTTAGACATCTACAAAATTCCTTTTTCCTTCCAACCCTTGAACCACTCGCTAATGGCAATCCGGTTATTCTTCCTCTAATTAATACTTTGCTTCTCTTGAGTACCTTCCTTTACCGTTCCCTACCTGTCAATGTATTCCCTCGACACGACAATTTATCTTGACTCAGAAAATAACCCTGTCTTACCCAATGTAGAACCCCCAAACATGTTGGTTTTCCATAACTGATTGTTTGATTCTTTCTGGCTGTCGTGTTAGGAATTTTGAATCCGACTGATTTAAACCCAAAGGTGATTCCCAAGCTTGTACTTCAATCGGACATACTTAATTGACTTTCCTTCCACGCCCTGATTTTAGCCTCAACTTTCACCCCCTTCTCAAATTCTGTGGTAGCCCAAAATTATCGAGCAACTGGCCGTGGTTTGATATTCTTTCTACAACCTGTAACTCACAACTTTCATTGAAATAAATGCATGCAGGTGAGGCATGCTTATGTCACATAATAGTCACATAATTGATGCTTGCGATGAAAATTTAATATAAATGCAGCAAGCAATTTATCAGTATTTAAAGTAAAACACGTTAAGCACATAACTTCAAATAATTCAAGATCAATTAATTAGCAATAAATTGCAAAAATCAATGCAGAGCACAGGCTGCCAAGTAATCGAAGTAATTCAATTAGCTTCAGATAACATGCAAGACTCTCAATCAACAATTAATCCTATGCCGTTCGACCTAGACTTGACACGACACGACACTAGAACCTCGGTTTTGTAACCGGGCTCTGATACCACCTCAGATGTAGCACCCCGGACACGTGGAGGTACCACACCCCCCGCACTATAGGCCGATCCACATACGAAATGGACAATCCGTACATGAACTAACCTATAGCGAACGGGTGACCAAGAAAAGAAAAGACGAGCTAGGCGGGACTAAACCCTAAAGCAATACAAAACCAATGCATAACCAATTAAAAGCGGAAGCATTAGCTCATAATTACATATAGGTACCATATTTATCAGATAGATACGTATAGATACCAAACTAACTATCAATACATTATCATTTCTTATACATGATCAAGTATTCAGAATGTGATAACAACTGACATAACATGAGAAGTAGTAAAATATATACATGATGGTGCACTGCTAGACTCGTGATAATGCAGGACTGGACCAGACTCCCGCCTAGCACGACCGGCTCTCAAGTACCTGAAAGGTGAAGTATCAGTCTACCGAAGACTGAGTGAGGGGCATAAATATATATAGCGCAATCACATGCAAGTTATAACCTCGGGTGAGGTTTTATAATTAAAAGTAGTATAAGTTCACAATGATAGAGAACTCGCCCGAGATTACAACTATCAATATTAATTACTGGATCGTTTCATGCAATCAATCAATACATGGCCCCGACGAGTGAGGGCGGTCTCCAACCTTACTCCAAATGTACATGAACATGCTTGCTTGAACCTGGCTTGAAATGGTCAATGATTTATAGCAAGTATAATGTAAATACTATTTTGGCACATAGGGGTTATAGGGTTGGTTTTACCAAAACAAAACCTCACCTATACTGATAAAAGACAAGTAGGCACGGCCTACGGTGCTTGCTCCTCGTCCCTACCCTCGTGACCTGTGCAAACACGACACTTATACATGAGACATGACCTAACATTCACAAAATGTGACGAACGGCGGAAATGTATCGAGATGACCACGAAAATGCAATGTGGTATGATAACATGTTGTTTCACATCATATGAACACATATTACAGCAATTCGGGGTCAAAGAAGTCGTTGGATCGAGGGGCTAAAAATGTAATTTTATGCAGTCACATTTGTTCTGTCAGCGTGGTGGGAACGGCCGTTCCGGATCCCTTTGCAAACTGGGAACGGTCGTTCCCATTCCTCCCAAAAACGTACCAGCGTTTTCCCCTTTTAAAACGCGCGCAAGCTGGGAACGGCCCTTCCGGCTCAAGGCCAAAATGGGAACGGCCGTTCCCATGCTCGGCCGTCCAAACCATTTGAAAAGGTGGGAACGCCCGTTCCCACAATGCCTTGAGGCTGGGAACGGCCGTTCCCTGTTTCTGCAAATGTGAAGAACAGAGGAAAAACAGGGGAAAGCTACGGGAATGCATAACAAGCCAACCAAAAATCCATTTTCAATAAACCATGTCATGATTTTCTGGTAATATGATGTATATAGGTTCAAGAAATGATATCATAATACTTAAACACTCAAACCACACAAGATCATCCAGAATTCATGATTCCACACTCATGATCATACTTGATCATTCAAGCTCAATTCTCAACCAATTCATGCACAAATCATGCCATAATTCATGATATAATCACATAGTCATGCTTCCAACCTCAATTAACTCATCTAACATATAAATCCTAAACCCTAGCTCAATCATATATGCTCAAGAATCAAGAGTTCATGCACAACCAACCTTGGAAATGAAAGAAAGGAAGAAGATGGATGAGGGTGATGATCAAGCTTCCCAAACTTGGATTAACACTTGAAATTCTTGATGAAATGGATGAAAATCACTTCTTTCCCTTTTCTTCTTAATACCGAGAGAGAGAGGAAGCAAATATGTTGAAGAATTTGGAAGCAAAATGATTGAAGAAGCTTAGAGATGATATACCGTGATATTTTGGGAAATATGTAATATTTGCAATTAAACCCTCCAAGTTATTTAAGTTAAGCAATTAAGGATATCAAGTTTGGAAAGTGATCACTTTAGTCCTAAAAGGTTTTCATGCAATTTGGCCCCTAAGTTTAAAGAATGGACATATAGGGCCAAGTTGACAATTAAATCATTTCCAAGTTTTGAGATAAATTATAAGTTTAATATGAATTTCATGAAAGTATTATAAAATATAATTTATAAAATTATTTAAAACACAAGATATTAATAAATAAAAACCGGGGCGTTACAACTCTTCCCCCCTTAAAAGGACCTGGTCCCCAGGTCCACTGTCAAGTTTTAAAACGATGCACAATTTATAAGAGAACCCCGTCTCTTGAATATGGGATGAAAGAACCCCGTCTTTCACAAGAAGTGAGAAACCCCGTTTCTCAGCAAGGAGTGAGAGAGCCCCGTCTCTCAACAGAAAAGGAGAGAGCCCCGTCTGTCACATGCACTGAAGTAGTTCAAGGAGTAAATATCGAAAACAATGGCATGAATGTTGCATAGACAATTAGAATCATAATACTTTCACAAATATCATATAGACAATTAAACCATTTAATCACATACTTATCATTCATAATTAACTAGTTTGCAATGCACAAGAAATTAAATACAATAGTAATAAGATAAGTAATGCACGTGGTATGCATGGCTAAATGTACCGTTCACCGATGGTTGTACTATGCCTATACCCGGTACCTGCTTCTTCCCGGACCCGATTCGCATTTACATTTTGCACTCCCCTCTCGCGAACCCCTTCCTGTGCTGGCCCTGGTAATCTTCCACCCCTGGTCGATTTCCCTTATATCCTTGAGCAAGTGTCTATGTGGTGCTCGTCACTCCCGCAGTAGAGACATAATCCCAACCGTTTCCTACAGCCGTCATAAGTGTGGTTATCACGTCCACAATAACTGCAAAGGAGTTTCCCGGAAGATGTTGTTGAAACTGGGTTACGCGAAGTTCCCGAATTCGATCCAAGTGGTTGCTTCTTTTTCTTGCGAGACCTTTCCTGAGGTGTCGGGGTATGATAAGAGATAGGCCGTTTTCCTTTGCTAGAAAGCTGTCCCGACTTTGAACCTGAAGCCTGTCCGGGGTGAGGATTAGACCTTCTTGCCTCCAACAAAGTGGTGCCTCGGTCCTTTTCTTGGGAGTCACTCGGAGTTATTTCCCACACTCTTTTGATTTTCTTGAGCTGTGATCCGGTGGAATCCTTGTTTCCTTCAAAGGGTCTTGCGGATGGTTGGTTATGAAATTCCCTAAATGCAATCGAAATTTGGCCCGGCTGTGTTGATAAGGCTTGTGGCGCTGAGGAAACATACTCTTTTATCTTCTGATCTACTAAACGAACCAAAGACTCGAAAAATTCCTGAGGCTGAGCCGGAGGGGGTAAATGTGAAGAAACCCTAGGTGTCTGTTCCTGAGGAGGGTGGTCTTGAGACATCCTGTAAATCAAGACACTGAATATGCATGTTGAATTAATATGCCACTGTACGTTACACACTCCGAAGTAATAATTCAGCACATTGGAGCAATTAAGTGCAATCAGGGAAATCACACATATGTAAAGAAATTCAAAATTAAAGTAACGTATGATGCACGTGCTTATGTATGCATTGAACCTGTCACCGGAGTAATGGAAAAATTTATCTTGACAGGAAATTCCTTGTTTGTTGAATCCTAAGCTTGTCTTGAACTTGGTCATCATTTCTTATTTTCCCACGGTCTTCTATTCTTCAAATTTATCTAACCTTCACTTGAACACTCCCACAGCTCAGTATTATAATTTCTGAACCCCGAAGTCTTCTATACTCCCGAAATTAGCATCTAGCTTACTCTTTAATAATTACTTCCCACATGGTTGCTTGAATCTTCTTCACGGTTGTCATTTTGATTCAAACTCCCTTGTTTACTCGTTAGGAGTTCGATTAGATAACTGAGCTCTACCTTCCCTTGTCTATACCTGATTGTTCGACAACCTCCCAGCAACTCTTTGCCTTTCTTTACCATTTCCATTTGTTGCTTCATTTCTTTTAACGTAACCTCGCCACACGACAATTCAGCTTGGATCTGAAATACCCAGCTAACCGAAATCTTTAACATGATTGTCTTTCAATTTCATATTCACTGGAGTGTTGAGCTTTCTTTATCCCTTTCCTAATCGAAATCCCAAACCATTCCATTTTCCCATCTCTTTCTCATTTGTTTTTACGAAATTAGTCTTTGATGCTTCCTACCCTAATTACCTCCTTCACGGATAACTATCTGATTCCCAGGCAGGACTCTTGAATCCATTTCGGTGCCACTTATGGAATTGATTTCCGGACCCTTCTCGATCAATAAGTTTCTAGTTCTCAACCCGATTCACCAAGTTGCTACCGTGATTGAAGCCCTTCAAATCTATTCTTTCAATTTGGATCGTTTATAGAACTCCCCTTCTTACTTACCTACTGTTGAGCATATAATTTCCTTCCAAAATTCTTTATCATCTGTTGCCATTTTCATTTGGTGCTCCAATCTCCCAGTTCTCACTTTTGTACGACCCTCCAAATTGAATCCGGAAGATAAACTCATTCCACCCGGTTATAGAGTCTTAGGAGCTATACCTTTCATGAATAAATCATCCAAAGCTACTAGCCCGATTGAAATGATCTTCTCCTCCCACTTGAATTTGCTTCCCAATTAACTAAGTCTCAGTTTAACATCACACCTGAATATTGAGTAATTAGTACCTCAATCTCCTTCACCTTATCCTCGGATGAAATAGCCTTCCTAATCCGGTAGACGCGTCATCTTTGATAGCACAAATTTCCTTCAGTGAATTCTTTTGTTTCGGATCTCATTCCTTGAATCATAACTCGATGAGCTTGTCTTCGAGCTTTTCCATAATTGAGCCTTAGTCTAAAATTCCTTGGTAGCACTTTCTGTGACTTGATGATCCAAGTTAAAAATTCTTAAATTTGAGATGCTCCTACTCGTTGCTCCATATCTTCCAATTCAACCACATCCTGGTCGACAATCTTCTTTTCCCTAGTATTATACTCCCAGTTAGACATCTACAAAATTCCTTTTTCCTTCCAACCCTTGAACCACTCGCTAATGGCAATCCGGTTATTCTTCCTCTAATTAATACTTTGCTTCTCTTGAGTACCTTCCTTTACCGTTCCCTACCTGTCAATGTATTCCCTCGACACGACAATTTATCTTGACTTAGAAAATAACCCTGTCTTACCCAATGTAGAACCCCCAAACATGTTGGTTTTCCATAACTGATTGTTTGATTCTTTCTGGCTGTCGTGTTAGGAATTTTGAATCCGACTGATTTAAACCCAAAGGTGATTCCCAAGCTTGTACTTCAATCGGACATACTTAATTGACTTTCCTTCCACGCCCTGATTTTAGCCTCAACTTTCACCCCCTTCTCAAATTCTGTGGTAGCCCAAAATTATCGAGCAACTGGCCGTGGTTTGATATTCTTTCTACAACCTGTAACTCACAACTTTCATTGAAATAAATGCATGCAGGTGAGGCATGCTTATGTCACATAATAGTCACATAATTGATGCTTGCGATGAAAATTTAATATAAATGCAGCAAGCAATTTATCAGTATTTAAAGTAAAACACGTTAAGCACATAACTTCAAATAATTCAAGATCAATTAATTAGCAATAAATTGCAAAAATCAATGCAGAGCACAGGCTGCCAAGTAATCGAAGTAATTCAATTAGCTTCAGATAACATGCAAGACTCTCAATCAACAATTAATCCTATGCCGTTCGACCTAGACTTGACACGACACGACACTAGAACCTCGGTTTTGTAACCGGGCTCTGATACCACCTCAGATGTAGCACCCCGGACACGTGGAGGTACCACACCCCCCGCACTATAGGCCGATCCACATACGAAATGGACAATCCGTACATGAACTAACCTATAGCGAACGGGTGACCAAGAAAAGAAAAGACGAGCTAGGCGGGACTAAACCCTAAAGCAATACAAAACCAATGCATAACCAATTAAAAGCGGAAGCATTAGCTCATAATTACATATAGGTACCATATTTATCAGATAGATACGTATAGATACCAAACTAACTATCAATACATTATCATTTCTTATACATGATCAAGTATTCAGAATGTGATAACAACTGACATAACATGAGAAGTAGTAAAATATATACATGATGGTGCACTGCTAGACTCGTGATAATGCAGGACTGGACCAGACTCCCGCCTAGCACGACCGGCTCTCAAGTACCTGAAAGGTGAAGTATCAGTCTACCGAAGACTGAGTGAGGGGCATAAATATATATAGCGCAATCACATGCAAGTTATAACCTCGGGTGAGGTTTTATAATTAAAAGTAGTATAAGTTCACAATGATAGAGAACTCGCCCGAGATTACAACTATCAATATTAATTACTGGATCGTTTCATGCAATCAATCAATACATGGCCCCGACGAGTGAGGGCGGTCTCCAACCTTACTCCAAATGTACATGAACATGCTTGCTTGAACCTGGCTTGAAATGGTCAATGATTTATAGCAAGTATAATGTAAATACTATTTTGGCACATAGGGGTTATAGGGTTGGTTTTACCAAAACAAAACCTCACCTATACTGATAAAAGACAAGTAGGCACGGCCTACGGTGCTTGCTCCTCGTCCCTACCCTCGTGACCTGTGCAAACACGACACTTATACATGAGACATGACCTAACATTCACAAAATGTGACGAACGGCGGAAATGTATCGAGATGACCACGAAAATGCAATGTGGTATGATAACATGTTGTTTCACATCATATGAACACATATTACAGCAATTCGGGGTCAAAGAAGTCGTTGGATCGAGGGGCTAAAAATGTAATTTTATGCAGTCACATTTGTTCTGTCAGCGTGGTGGGAACGGCCGTTCCGGATCCCTTTGCAAACTGGGAACGGTCGTTCCCATTCCTCCCAAAAACGTACCAGCGTTTTCCCCTTTTAAAACGCGCGCAAGCTGGGAACGGCCCTTCCGGCTCAAGGCCAAAATGGGAACGGCCGTTCCCATGCTCGGCCGTCCAAACCATTTGAAAAGGTGGGAACGCCCGTTCCCACAATGCCTTGAGGCTGGGAACGGCCGTTCCCTGTTTCTGCAAATGTGAAGAACAGAGGAAAAACAGGGGAAAGCTACGGGAATGCATAACAAGCCAACCAAAAATCCATTTTCAATAAACCATGTCATGATTTTCTGGTAATATGATGTATATAGGTTCAAGAAATGATATCATAATACTTAAACACTCAAACCACACAAGATCATCCAGAATTCATGATTCCACACTCATGATCATACTTGATCATTCAAGCTCAATTCTCAACCAATTCATGCACAAATCATGCCATAATTCATGATATAATCACATAGTCATGCTTCCAACCTCAATTAACTCATCTAACATATAAATCCTAAACCCTAGCTCAATCATATATGCTCAAGAATCAAGAGTTCATGCACAACCAACCTTGGAAATGAAAGAAAGGAAGAAGATGGATGAGGGTGATGATCAAGCTTCCCAAACTTGGATTAACACTTGAAATTCTTGATGAAATGGATGAAAATCACTTCTTTCCCTTTTCTTCTTAATACCGAGAGAGAGAGGAAGCAAATATGTTGAAGAATTTGGAAGCAAAATGATTGAAGAAGCTTAGAGATGATATACCGTGATATTTTGGGAAATATGTAATATTTGCAATTAAACCCTCCAAGTTATTTAAGTTAAGCAATTAAGGATATCAAGTTTGGAAAGTGATCACTTTAGTCCTAAAAGGTTTTCATGCAATTTGGCCCCTAAGTTTAAAGAATGGACATATAGGGCCAAGTTGACAATTAAATCATTTCCAAGTTTTGAGATAAATTATAAGTTTAATATGAATTTCATGAAAGTATTATAAAATATAATTTATAAAATTATTTAAAACACAAGATATTAATAAATAAAAACCGGGGCGTTACAACTCTTCCCCCCTTAAAAGGACCTGGTCCCCAGGTCCACTGTCAAGTTTTAAAACGATGCACAATTTATAAGAGAACCCCGTCTCTTGAATATGGGATGAAAGAACCCCGTCTTTCACAAGAAGTGAGAAACCCCGTTTCTCAGCAAGGAGTGAGAGAGCCCCGTCTCTCAACAGAAAAGGAGAGAGCCCCGTCTGTCACATGCACTGAAGTAGTTCAAGGAGTAAATATCGAAAACAATGGCATGAATGTTGCATAGACAATTAGAATCATAATACTTTCACAAATATCATATAGACAATTAAACCATTTAATCACATACTTATCATTCATAATTAACTAGTTTGCAATGCACAAGAAATTAAATACAATAGTAATAAGATAAGTAATGCACGTGGTATGCATGGCTAAATGTACCGTTCACCGATGGTTGTACTATGCCTATACCCGGTACCTGCTTCTTCCCGGACCCGATTCGCATTTACATTTTGCACTCCCCTCTCGCGAACCCCTTCCTGTGCTGGCCCTGGTAATCTTCCACCCCTGGTCGATTTCCCTTATATCCTTGAGCAAGTGTCTATGTGGTGCTCGTCACTCCCGCAGTAGAGACATAATCCCAACCGTTTCCTACAGCCGTCATAAGTGTGGTTATCACGTCCACAATAACTGCAAAGGAGTTTCCCGGAAGATGTTGTTGAAACTGGGTTACGCGAAGTTCCCGAATTCGATCCAAGTGGTTGCTTCTTTTTCTTGCGAGACCTTTCCTGAGGTGTCGGGGTATGATAAGAGATAGGCCGTTTTCCTTTGCTAGAAAGCTGTCCCGACTTTGAACCTGAAGCCTGTCCGGGGTGAGGATTAGACCTTCTTGCCTCCAACAAAGTGGTGCCTCGGTCCTTTTCTTGGGAGTCACTCGGAGTTATTTCCCACACTCTTTTGATTTTCTTGAGCTGTGATCCGGTGGAATCCTTGTTTCCTTCAAAGGGTCTTGCGGATGGTTGGTTATGAAATTCCCTAAATGCAATCGAAATTTGGCCCGGCTGTGTTGATAAGGCTTGTGGCGCTGAGGAAACATACTCTTTTATCTTCTGATCTACTAAACGAACCAAAGACTCGAAAAATTCCTGAGGCTGAGCCGGAGGGGGTAAATGTGAAGAAACCCTAGGTGTCTGTTCCTGAGGAGGGTGGTCTTGAGACATCCTGTAAATCAAGACACTGAATATGCATGTTGAATTAATATGCCACTGTACGTTACACACTCCGAAGTAATAATTCAGCACATTGGAGCAATTAAGTGCAATCAGGGAAATCACACATATGTAAAGAAATTCAAAATTAAAGTAACGTATGATGCACGTGCTTATGTATGCATTGAACCTGTCACCGGAGTAATGGAAAAATTTATCTTGACAGGAAATTCCTTGTTTGTTGAATCCTAAGCTTGTCTTGAACTTGGTCATCATTTCTTATTTTCCCACGGTCTTCTATTCTTCAAATTTATCTAACCTTCACTTGAACACTCCCACAGCTCAGTATTATAATTTCTGAACCCCGAAGTCTTCTATACTCCCGAAATTAGCATCTAGCTTACTCTTTAATAATTACTTCCCACATGGTTGCTTGAATCTTCTTCACGGTTGTCATTTTGATTCAAACTCCCTTGTTTACTCGTTAGGAGTTCGATTAGATAACTGAGCTCTACCTTCCCTTGTCTATACCTGATTGTTCGACAACCTCCCAGCAACTCTTTGCCTTTCTTTACCATTTCCATTTGTTGCTTCATTTCTTTTAACGTAACCTCGCCACACGACAATTCAGCTTGGATCTGAAATACCCAGCTAACCGAAATCTTTAACATGATTGTCTTTCAATTTCATATTCACTGGAGTGTTGAGCTTTCTTTATCCCTTTCCTAATCGAAATCCCAAACCATTCCATTTTCCCATCTCTTTCTCATTTGTTTTTACGAAATTAGTCTTTGATGCTTCCTACCCTAATTACCTCCTTCACGGATAACTATCTGATTCCCAGGCAGGACTCTTGAATCCATTTCGGTGCCACTTATGGAATTGATTTCCGGACCCTTCTCGATCAATAAGTTTCTAGTTCTCAACCCGATTCACCAAGTTGCTACCGTGATTGAAGCCCTTCAAATCTATTCTTTCAATTTGGATCGTTTATAGAACTCCCCTTCTTACTTACCTACTGTTGAGCATATAATTTCCTTCCAAAATTCTTTATCATCTGTTGCCATTTTCATTTGGTGCTCCAATCTCCCAGTTCTCACTTTTGTACGACCCTCCAAATTGAATCCGGAAGATAAACTCATTCCACCCGGTTATAGAGTCTTAGGAGCTATACCTTTCATGAATAAATCATCCAAAGCTACTAGCCCGATTGAAATGATCTTCTCCTCCCACTTGAATTTGCTTCCCAATTAACTAAGTCTCAGTTTAACATCACACCTGAATATTGAGTAATTAGTACCTCAATCTCCTTCACCTTATCCTCGGATGAAATAGCCTTCCTAATCCGGTAGACGCGTCATCTTTGATAGCACAAATTTCCTTCAGTGAATTCTTTTGTTTCGGATCTCATTCCTTGAATCATAACTCGATGAGCTTGTCTTCGAGCTTTTCCATAATTGAGCCTTAGTCTAAAATTCCTTGGTAGCACTTTCTGTGACTTGATGATCCAAGTTAAAAATTCTTAAATTTGAGATGCTCCTACTCGTTGCTCCATATCTTCCAATTCAACCACATCCTGGTCGACAATCTTCTTTTCCCTAGTATTATACTCCCAGTTAGACATCTACAAAATTCCTTTTTCCTTCCAACCCTTGAACCACTCGCTAATGGCAATCCGGTTATTCTTCCTCTAATTAATACTTTGCTTCTCTTGAGTACCTTCCTTTACCGTTCCCTACCTGTCAATGTATTCCCTCGACACGACAATTTATCTTGACTTAGAAAATAACCCTGTCTTACCCAATGTAGAACCCCCAAACATGTTGGTTTTCCATAACTGATTGTTTGATTCTTTCTGGCTGTCGTGTTAGGAATTTTGAATCCGACTGATTTAAACCCAAAGGTGATTCCCAAGCTTGTACTTCAATCGGACATACTTAATTGACTTTCCTTCCACGCCCTGATTTTAGCCTCAACTTGCACCCCCTTCTCAAATTCTGTGGTAGCCCAAAATTATCGAGTAACTGGCCGTGGTTTGATATTCTTTCTACAACCTGTAACTCACAACTTTCATTGAAATAAATGCATGCAGGTGAGGCATGCTTATGTCACATAATAGTCACATAATTGATGCTTGCGATGAAAATTTAATATAAATGCAGCAAGCAATTTATCAGTATTTAAAGTAAAACACGTTAAGCACATAACTTCAAATAATTCAAGATCAATTAATTAGCAATAAATTGCAAATATCAATGCAGAGCACAGGCTGCCAAGTAATCTAAGTAATTCAATTAGCTTCAGATAACATGCAAGACTCTCAATCAACAATTAATCCTATGCCGTTCGACCTAGACTTGACACGACACGACACTAGAACCTCGGTTTTGTAACCGGGCTCTGATACCACCTCAGATGTAGCACCCCGGACACGTGGAGGTACCACACCCCCCGCACTATAGGCCGATCCACATACGAAATGGACAATCCGTACATGAACTAACCTATAGCGAACGGGTGACCAAGAAAAGAAAAGACGAGCTAGGCGGGACTAAACCCTAAAGCAATACAAAACCAATGCATAACCAATTAAAAGCGGAAGCATTAGCTCATAATTACATATAGGTACCATATTTATCAGATAGATACGTATAGATACCAAACTAACTATCAATACATTATCATTTCTTATACATGATCAAGTATTCAGAATGTGATAACAACTGACATAACATGAGAAGTAGTAAAATATATACATGATGGTGCACTGCTAGACTCGTGATAATGCAGGACTGGACCAGACTCCCGCCTAGCACGACCGGCTCTCAAGTACCTGAAAGGTGAAGTATCAGTCTACCGAAGACTGAGTGAGGGGCATAAATATATATAGCGCAATCACATGCAAGTTATAACCTCGGGTGAGGTTTTATAATTAAAAGTAGTATAAGTTCACAATGATAGAGAACTCGCCCGAGATTACAACTATCAATATTAATTACTGGATCGTTTCATGCAATCAATCAATACATGGCCCCGACGAGTGAGGGCGGTCTCCAACCTTACTCCAAATGTACATGAACATGCTTGCTTGAACCTGGCTTGAAATGGTCAATGATTTATAGCAAGTATAATGTAAATACTATTTTGGCACATAGGGGTTATAGGGTTGGTTTTACCAAAACAAAACCTCACCTATACTGATAAAAGACAAGTAGGCACGGCCTACGGTGCTTGCTCCTCGTCCCTACCCTCGTGACCTGTGCAAACACGACACTTATACATGAGACATGACCTAACATTCACAAAATGTGACGAACGGCGGAAATGTATCGAGATGACCACGAAAATGCAATGTGGTATGATAACATGTTGTTTCACATCATATGAACACATATTACAGCAATTCGGGGTCAAAGAAGTCGTTGGATCGAGGGGCTAAAAATGTAATTTTATGCAGTCACATTTGTTCTGTCAGCGTGGTGGGAACGGCCGTTCCGGATCCCTTTGCAAACTGGGAACGGTCGTTCCCATTCCTCCCAAAAACGTACCAGCGTTTTCCCCTTTTAAAACGCGCGCAAGCTGGGAACGGCCCTTCCGGCTCAAGGCCAAAATGGGAACGGCCGTTCCCATGCTCGGCCGTCCAAACCATTTGAAAAGGTGGGAACGCCCGTTCCCACAATGCCTTGAGGCTGGGAACGGCCGTTCCCTGTTTCTGCAAATGTGAAGAACAGAGGAAAAACAGGGGAAAGCTACGGGAATGCATAACAAGCCAACCAAAAATCCATTTTCAATAAACCATGTCATGATTTTCTGGTAATATGATGTATATAGGTTCAAGAAATGATATCATAATACTTAAACACTCAAACCACACAAGATCATCCAGAATTCATGATTCCACACTCATGATCATACTTGATCATTCAAGCTCAATTCTCAACCAATTCATGCACAAATCATGCCATAATTCATGATATAATCACATAGTCATGCTTCCAACCTCAATTAACTCATCTAACATATAAATCCTAAACCCTAGCTCAATCATATATGCTCAAGAATCAAGAGTTCATGCACAACCAACCTTGGAAATGAAAGAAAGGAAGAAGATGGATGAGGGTGATGATCAAGCTTCCCAAACTTGGATTAACACTTGAAATTCTTGATGAAATGGATGAAAATCACTTCTTTCCCTTTTCTTCTTAATACCGAGAGAGAGAGGAAGCAAATATGTTGAAGAATTTGGAAGCAAAATGATTGAAGAAGCTTAGAGATGATATACCGTGATATTTTGGGAAATATGTAATATTTGCAATTAAACCCTCCAAGTTATTTAAGTTAAGCAATTAAGGATATCAAGTTTGGAAAGTGATCACTTTAGTCCTAAAAGGTTTTCATGCAATTTGGCCCCTAAGTTTAAAGAATGGACATATAGGGCCAAGTTGACAATTAAATCATTTCCAAGTTTTGAGATAAATTATAAGTTTAATATGAATTTCATGAAAGTATTATAAAATATAATTTATAAAATTATTTTAAACACAAGATATTAATAAATAAAAACCGGGGCGTTACAATTCCATTTATAGGATTTATAGTTTTATTTTGGATATGCATAGTATATTCAAATATTCTACCAAGCTCTAATAGACACCTACGTTAAATTTTTTTTAAAGGTCATGCAACTATTTAATCAACTGATCTATGATGAATATATTAGTGCACTATTTAATACACGTGTATTTTGTAATATTTACATAGATCTATATATAAAAAAATCAGCCCAATTATTTACTAATAAGAAATTACTATACATGTATATTTCGTGAATTCGAAGAATATTATATTAAAAAATATAAAAACATATAAATCAATTAATATTAATCAATTAAGTCATATAGGGCATCAACATTGTTAATTCCTTTGTAACCGTCTTATATACACCAATAATTTAATCAAATAAATTTTTTTAGGGCATCGTAAACACAATCACCAGTCTCTTCTCGATGCATCTATCAACAATGTTGGCAGAGGAAATAGAGGAACTAATCGCCAACATGTTCCGTTCCGTCCATATCGTTATTATAATGTGGCAAGAAATTTCACTGAAAGGATTGAATACGCAAGATTTATATTGCCTACGCCAAAATTATGCAAGTATTGTGGGGCAAAATTATTTCATGGTGAAACATCGCAACTTTGTTGTCGAAATGGAGGAATATCATTACAACCAATAATGACACCAGTTGCATTACGTGAAATATTTACCGCACAAAATTCAGAAGGAAGGCATTTCAGGCAATATGTTCAAGCTTACAATCATGTGTTGTCATTCACATCCATTGGTGTTCACATAGATGAAAATCTCATGCAAGGCGGACAAGGGTTGTATACATTTCGTGCTCACGGGTCTATTTATCATCGAATCGGAAGTTTGCTTCCAATATCCCATCATAGACCTAGGTATTTGCAAATGTGGATAGTAGATTCAGAGCACGAAATAGATAATCGTCTTTTAGAGAATCATGAGTTGAATAGGAATTTACTCATGAAGCTACAGAACATACTCGATGAGTGTAACCCATTTGTCCGTGTCTTCAGACAACTGGGTAAACGCTCAGACATACCCCAATGTCGGCTTATCCTCAAACAACAGCAACCTAACCAGCACCAGTACAACCTTCCCACAACATCTCAAGTTGTTGCTATGATAGTCGATAGTGAGGATATTTAAAACTTGAATAACAGGGATATTGTTATCCAATCTGTGGATGGTCGTCTTATGAATATCCAAGATGTTGTCGGGTATTATGATCCTTTACAATATCCTCTACTTCTTTCTTACGGCACATATGGTTGGGACATCAATACACGTACTATTGATGGGAGACGTTTAACATGTTGAGACTTCTGTGCTTATATGCTTCAGGTAATATTCAAATATCCATCTTATTAAAATTTTAGCTTTATAACGGAAAAGACAAAATTAATGAAACATGATCATTTAATAATTCTAAAACAATTGTTTTTCAGATTCGAGAAAACGATCAATCACTCTTACTTTATGGGGGTCGACTTTTGCAACAATCTGTGGTCGATAACTATGTAAAAATTGAAACTCATAAATTGAGATGGATACGCCAACACCAACATAATATTCATTCAGAACTATACCAGGGTATCCAAGATTGTTTAGATGGTGGAGAAAATAACGCAGGTAGATAAAAAGTACTTATTATAAACTGTGTACAATATTAATTTTTTTGATATTAACCTGAAAAATATTATTTTCCAGGGAATATTGGGCAAAGAATAGTACTTCCATCATCTTTTACAGGTGGCCCGCATGATATGTACCAACGCTATCAAGATGCGATGGCTTTGGTGCAAACCTTTGGAAAGCATGACTTGATGATCACCATGACTTGCAATCCAAATTGGATTGAGATAAAAAAATGAGCTCAAGTTAGGACAAATTCCTCAAGATCGTCCGGACTTGCTAACACGTATATTCTGATCAAAGTTCGAAGAGTTTAAGAAAGATATAGTGGATAGAGAAGTTCTAGGAAAAGTTCGTGCTTACTCATATGTTATCGAGTATCAAAAACGAGGTTTGCCGCAAACTCATCTCTTAGTTATCTTTGAAAATTGTGACAAGTTGCGAACACCTGAGGATTTTGACACAGTTGTCCAGGCTGAAATACCTAATAAAGACAAAGAACCTGCGTTGTATGAAGCTGTTATGAAACATATGATTCACGGACCATGTGGTGATCATAATCGACAAAGTGTGTGCATGAAAGAAGGTAAATGAAAAAAAGGGTTCCCAAAGTCGTTTATATCGCACACTGCATGGGGAAATGACTCATATCCATTGTATAGAAGACGAGAGGGTATGTCAGTTCCACTAAATAATACGTCTGGGACAATGGTTGACAATGGATGGGTTGTTCCTTACAATCCATGGCTTCTTTTGAAGTATGATTGCCATATTAATGTTGAAGTTTCTGGAGGAATTAAGGGTGTGAAGTATGTAACGCCCCAGTTTTTAGGTAGTATAGCATGACGTATGTGTTTACTAAATTGTGCGAAATAATTATTTATACGTGATTTACATATTTAATTTTATTTTAAATATATTAAATGTTAATTACTATATTTTAATGATACTAATATCAAATATATTTACATAATATATATATATATGTTAATTGTGGTGCGTATTGTATTATATATGTGCATGAACTCATGCAATACATTGTTTCATAATTGATGCATGCATTTCTATTTATAAATTAATTATACGCATTTAACTTTATATTATTTGTTAATATTATGAATTTTTAATGTTACATTGTGTATGAGTGGCCTTTACGTGCTTCGTTTCTATTTAAATTGATATCAAAATTTCATGCAAATTTAATATGTTGGATTTATACGTGTCTTGTATGTGATTATATGTTCGTTTCGTATTTTCGGATTCATTTGCATGTGTTTCGGATTTATTTTAATTTTGGAATCCAAGTCGGGGGCTAACGAGCAATTAGCGCACCCTTGGTTCCGTAGTTGATATCTTGAGCTCGGGAATTCGGATTCGAATTCCGTCACCTCCGTTGGCTTTGTATCGATGATTCGGAGACAATGGAACAAGCCTCATACCTTTTTGAAATCATTAAGACCTCCGAAATCCAACTGTAACGAGCAGCTTGTGCAAGATTAACCCTTTTGTTGACTAGTCTTCATGGTACCCATAACCCTCCTCTAACTTAACCATACCTTAACCATGACTTTTGTACCTTGAGTTAAGCCCTTTCTTCCCCCTTTTAGCAGCAAAAACCGAGCCAAATATCTTCCCTTGCTGCTGCAACTGATCGAGATAGAGGAAGAGAAGAAAGGAAGAAAAACCCTTGGGCATTTTTGTGATTTTGAGCTCAAATCACTTTCCTTCTTTACCAAATCTTCAAGGTATGAATATTTATGTATTCTCTACTCTTTTATACATATTTTCATCCATTTATTTCTGATTTTGTATCAGATTTGGTTAGGGTTTGAGTTATGAGCTTGATATGAATTTTTGGGGTAATTGCTCTTGTGACCTTGCTTGGTTGTGCAGCTGAGTTCGTGGCTTTAAACTGAGTTTATGGACTTGTTTCTTTGCCTCTTTTTTGCTTAACGGATAGTATGTGATGTTGGGATGATTTTCTCTTAAGACCCTTCGTTGAAATTATGTGATTTAGAGCCTCAAACTTGATAATCAAAACTGCCTCCCCTGTTTTGGGACTGCTGTGTGGATTTATGGTTTGTTGCTTGATCAAATGACCTTATTTTCGTGTGAAATTGCATGGAGTTGATGTACACTCATTTCTCTATATGTTAGCATTCATGTTTTAAGTATTTGGACCCATTTTAAGCCCCAAAACCGAAATACATGACCTGTTCTTATGCATGATCCATGACAGGCCTGCTGCTGTTGCATTGTTGTGGTTCGTTGGTCATTCTAATGTGCTTCAATTCGTGCCATTTTGCATATATATGATGTATATTAGTTGTTTAGTATGTTAGCATGCTTTCCACAATATTTTAGATCCAATTTCAGCTCCTAAACCGAAACATGAAGCCCATTTGTATGCTATGTGCGAACTGAACTGCTGTCACGTTTTTTAGTTCAAATGATTGAATTCTTGCCTCCAATTTCGTGTGCTAAGGCTTGGTCATGTATTATAAATGTTACTCTATGAATATTCTCTGTTTTGCCCTGAATTCATGCTTCATTATGGCTGCGAACTTGAGTTCTTGAACCTTAAAAACTGCTGCGAATCTGCTCTTCCCGGTTTGAACTGCTGTCAGATTTTGTGCGGGGTTTGATGACTTCCTGAGCTCCATTTTGTATGAAATTGCATGTACATGAATTATATTAGTTTCTCTACATGTTAGCTAAGTGTTCTTAAGCTTTTATGACCTGAATTCATGCATCTCTACTGCTGCAAATTTGAGACATGGCATGGTTTAATTTTATTCCTTCCTAGCATCAGTTTTTGCGTGGCTGTTTTGGAGCTATTGTTGCTACACATTATGGCATGATATTGTGGTAATTTAGTGTTCATTTCATGCATAATATATGTGTTGAATTGGCATAAGAAAGCCTCCAAGAGCTGCTGCGTTAATGCCCTGTTTTGCCATGGAAAAGTTGTTACGCCAAAAACTGTCAGAATTTACAAGATCTTGTTCAGAGTTCTTCTTACGTTTCTTTTCCATTTTCCTTGCAATTTCCCACCCCAATTATGACCCTAACATGTTATATGGTGTGTTATGCTCATTTTGTGAAATTTATGGATTCGTTTGGCGTATTATGTGCAAGATATGAATTCACATGCCTTCATTGCTCCTTAATGCGCAGGAATGCCTTGATGCTTGGAGGGTGAACCCTAATTACCTACTTTATCCTTCTTTTATGATTCATATGAAGTGTGTACTTGTTGAAATATGCGTTATGATCATTGTTCGGAATTTATGGATCGATTTGATATGATACATGGGAGATATGAACTTGAATGATTATGAACGCTCCAAGAAAGAATGAAGTGATTAACTATGTGCCTTTATACATCTCCATGACATGAAATATTCTCTTATGCATATCATATCACATTCATTGAATTGTCGTGCGTCATATATGGTTCACTTAGGGTCTTGAGTCTCACGAGTACACTACATTGTCTCATGTACAGTTTTCTCGAGGGCGGAGACGTGCCGGGTTCATAGGCTACCTCAAGTCTTCTTTTCCTTTTGGTATTGTTCGGTAAGAGGTGTAGCAGGTGGGTTTCTCTTCTATTAGATATGAATTGACCCAATATATCCAATGTGAAAGTTTTAAAGCCAAAAGTATTGTATATATATATATATATATCGAGTCTTTCAAAGGAGTCTATAATTTTCCATTGTTAAGCCCTTCTTTTATGAAATCCGACCTTATGTTATGGCGAGGTGCATGTATGTTATGTTCACGGGCCCGGAACTTAGTGTATTGTGGCTAACCGGGGAGGCAAGGGCCGACGGGGATCCCTTGCACTAGTTCCAACAAATATTAACGTCGAAACGGATCTCGTAAGGAGTTTTGACGGGAAAACGCTAGTCGGGCTTTTGAGGACTCATGAACCTCTCTAGCCATTATGTATGAGGTGTCGGGTCTTGCTAGCCCGTTCACCACCGGAGGAAGAAGGTTGGAATTTGTATGTATGATTATGATTTTGATTATGATTATGACTATGAAATGGATATGTATGATCGTTAATGAAAAGTATGTTTTGATATGCACACACGAGGAGCAGGTTGGAGATGATGCACGCCTACTCGCCGGGCCTTAAACCCTATGTTTAAATTATGAATGAATATGATAGTTTTAATCCCATTGATGTTTTCTTTGCTTTGCCCGCTTGGGAAATTCTTATCAAACTTCTATGGGATTAGGGCTTGCATGTGTATGTTTCAATTCCAAAGTATTATTATATTATGCCCATTTCATACCCACCAGTCTCCTATAGACTGAAACCGGATTGTTTTCAGCTTTCTTGTAGGTTGGAGTGCTAGGTGGGGTGTCGTGTTGTCAAGTTTTTTTTTTTTGGTCAACTTGAGTCTTGTCACACACCCTCATTGTAATTCGTTAATTATGAGCATTGTATGATTATGAGTATGTTATGATGTATGTCGAATTTGCAGGACTAGGTAATTATGTTTGTTGAACCCGTTGTTCTATTATATTGGAATGAATTTAGTAGCATTGCTTCCGCATATGTTATTCCTTTTGGTATTTGTTTATTTGGTCTTGAAGTTTTAGCTCCCGCCTAGCCTAGTGAGTGAGTGTGTCCCCGTTCGCTGTGAGCTTGGTTCATGTATGAACTCTCCATTTCATGTGTGGATAGGGCTCATAGTGCGGGGGATGTGGCGCCTTCCGGTCGGGGTGCTACAAAGTACATATATATATATACATCCATAAAGGTTCCGATCGAGCATCTATGTAGTTGTGTAGAGAAATGTATGATGAAATTCAACAATTTGTAGATGGAAGATGGATTTCTGCACCAGAAGCATTTTTGCGCATATATGAATTCATTATGTATAGGATGTATCCTTCAGTAATAAGACTGCAGATACATTTACCAAATCAGCAACCAATTAACTTCTCTGCATCATAAAGTGTGCGACATATCTTGGAAAACTAAAATAATTCAAAAACTAAGCTAACTGAGTTTTTCAAGATGAATTGTGATCCTGCCTTGACTGGAAAGTATCTGTATCAAGAATTCCCAGAATACTACAGATGGGTTTCAGCACAAAAGAAGTGGATTCCACGCACGAGCAAGAATAGAGTTATTAGAAGGATATATATTGTGTCGCCTTCTGAAGGCGAAAGATTTTATGAGCGTATACTTCTTAATCATGTGCGAGGTCCACGATCCTTTGAGGAATTGCTTACTGCAAATGGAATAACGTACACCACATTCAAAGAGGCTGCTTTAAAGCGGGGACTTCTTAGGGAAGATGACTATGTACGCCAATGCTTGCAAGAAGCATGTTCTGTTAGGATGCCGTCTTCGTTAAGAAGATTGTTTGTTTCAATTTTAATCTCCCGTCAACCAGCTGGGGTCCGATAATTGTGGGAGGAATTTTATCCGTATATTCTTGAAGAATATGATAGATCAAGTTCTGCAAACACTTACACGATAATCAATACACTGCTGCTCACTTTAAGAAGACTATTGCATTCTTACGGTAAAAATCTTTCAGATTTTGATTTAACTTCAATTAGCGATGATTTTTTTAGTCGTACTCCGCTCCCAAGGATAATCGAAGACGAACTCTCCGTTGAAATTCCGGAAGAAGATTTGCAATATGTTGAGAAATTAAATGACCACCAAAAATTGGCATTTGATAATATCATGAAAACTATATTGCAATATCAATCTGGAATCTTTTTCATAGATGGACCTGGGGGATCTGGAAAGACATTCCTGTATCGAGCTTTATTAGCTCATTTGAGAAAAATTAGTCATATTGTTATTGCAACAGCAACATCTGGAATAGCAGCAACTTTATTACTTGGTGGAAGAACTGCACATTCACGATTTAAAATTCCACTAAAACCATCAGTTGTGAGCTATTGCAATCTTAAAAAACATACTGATCTTGCAGAACTAATTAGGCGTGCTAAAGCTATAGTGTGGGACAAAGCACCAATGGCAAACCGTTATGCTTTTGAGGCTGTTGATAGGACTTTCAGGGATATAACAGAGAATGACTTTCCATTTGGTGGTAAGGTTATGATTATGGATGGAGATTTTAGACAAGTATTGCCAATTGTTAAGGGAGGATTAATCGGTCAACAGATATCATCAAGTATTTCAAGATCAACATTTTGGGATGGTGTTCAGATTCTACGTCTACAACAAAATATGCGATCCCAACCTGATTTTGAGTACTCACAATTTCTTTTGGGTATAGACAATGGTACAGAACATTCAATTAAAGTTAATTTCATAAAATTGCCCCAGTCAATGGTGATACCATGGGAAGGTGAACAATCGCTTTATGATTTGATCGATTTTGTTTTTCCAAATATGATTGATCATGCAAATGATGCCAGTTACATGGTAGGAAGAGCAATTATAACTCCGAGAAATATGGATGTGCACAAGATCAATGAGATGTTGATTGAAAAATTCCCCGGTGAAGAGAAGGTGTATACATCGTGGGATTCAGTTGATGGCGATAACAATAATCTCTTCTCAGATGAGTTTTGAACCCGCTTAGTCCGAGTAGTTTGCCACCACACAAAATTGTTCTAAAAAGGGGGTCCCCTATTATGCTTCTGAGAAATGTTGCTCCTGAGCTTGGACTTTGTAATGGAACTCGATTAATACGTCGCAATCTTGCTAGAAACTTCATCGATGCTGAAATCATGACGGGTCCGTATCAAGGGACGCGATACTTTTTACATCGGATGCCTTTGAAAACTGAAGAAAACTCTGGATTACCATTTGTCATGACCCGTGCACAATTTCCAATAAGATTGAGTTTTGCTCTAACTATAAATGAATCTCAAGGTCAAACAATTCCAAACATTGGAATATATTTGCGTAATCATGTCTTTAGTCATGGACAATTGTATGTTGCACTATCTAGAGGAGTTTCACAACAGACAACCAAAGTTTCGGTTAAGAGTGGAAAGCAAGAGCGACGATCGGGCATATACACTAAAAATGTAGTGTATCGGGATGTTTTACTAACATCCGAACAGTGAATCATATAACCTTTCTCAGGTGAGAAAATGTACGTATTTAAAATCATCTGTATATGTATCTATGTCTATTTTGGCTTCATTAATTAAGAAATTATTTACTTTTAGAGTAAAAAATCAATTACTTGCCTTCTTTAAAGCCGTCTAAAGTAATGGTGATAAGTTTACTTTGTTTTTGCAGGTAGATATTTTCCTTGCAGACAAATAAATATTCCTATTAACTTGGCTAATGCAAAAATGAATGAACAAATGGAAGCTTGGTATATGTGGAAGGAGTCTCGAACACAAATCACTTCTCAAAGGGTAAATATATAATCAAGAATTTTATGTCATCTAACTGTGAAGTCTTTATCTACAAGTTCGTAACTATGACAATCTATGATCTATGTTGTGTTTTTGTAGCCTTCAAAATTGCAGATACTCAGTCCTGGTTGGAAGATGATTGTCGGCATAAATGGAAGGGATTTAGGAAGATGGATTTTACGAGTATTACGAATACAGAGAACACATAAGTATGTATGCATATATTAAATTATAATTTTGTGTGCAAATAATTTTTGATACTATACAAACTATATATTCTAATTGCTTTTTTTATCAGTGAATACACATGGAGTGATAGTGATGCAAACATAGATGTGGTATAATCTAATGAAACATATATGTATTTCCATGTATATATATGTGTGTGTATATATCTTCTAAGTTAACTTATTCAATTGCAGTATTTCAAGTACCGTTATCGAAAGTGGTGCATGGATGTCAGGGAATATAAACGTGGTGCATGGATGCAGAGCTATTACAGAGTAATAGCATTAACTTAGTATTAATACCTTTATGAATTTTTAGAGCTTCACTACTTATATATTTTTTTTTTATCTCGAAAATGCAGGTCTATGGCTGGAGTTAGTTGTAGTAATTTATAATCATTTGATCAGATCAGTTTGTCTACATTTTGTAATGCAACATTATTGGAGTACAATATTATATTTATAGTTTTTTTATAATATGAAATACATTATCCTATTTATACTTTGTAATTGTTTATGGATAAATTTTTAAATTTTTTTTTCTATTTTTTTAAGTATATTAGATGATTTCGTTGGAAGATTTTATATTAATTTAATAATTTTCATTATTTTAGGAAATATTTTTTAATAAAACAAACTATTATTTATTGCATGTGGCATAGAAAATAAACTACAAATCATATATATATTGAATACCATTTTTTTTTACGTTGCACGCGTAACGAGTGTGACCCGGTCACTAGTCAATATAAAGCACCAAGAATTGTACTGAAATCTCCAATTCCTTTCTATACACGCAGGACTCATTCGAATTTTGAACGAAGCCAAACGCTTTGACCGCTTCATCAAAACGAATGTTCCAATTCCTAGAAGCCTGTTTCGATCCGTAGATTGATCTTTGGAGCTTGCAAACCTTTTGCTCACTCCCACGGAATGTGAAACCTATGGGTTGATCCATATAAATGTCTTTATCAATGTCCCCATTGAGAAAGGCAGTTTTCACATTCATTTGCCATATCTCATAGTCGTAACATGGAGCTATGGCAAGCATGATCCTAATGGACTTTTGCGTTGCAACCGGTGAGAAGGTTTTATCAAAGTTCACGTCGGGCCTTTGAGTGAAGCCTTTGGAAACGAGCCTTGCCTTATAGGCTGCAACGTTTCCATGTACTCCGAGCTTTCTCTTAAAGATCCATTTGCACCCTATGGGTTTTACCCCATCAGGCAAATCAACCGAGGTCCAAACTTGGTTGGAGGACATGGAATCCATTTCGGATTTCATCCCTTGTTTCCACTGTTCAGAATCCGAGTCTGACAGTTCCTCCTCATATGTTAGAGGATCAATATCCCCTTGAGAGATTTTATGGAGAAAACCATACCATCTCTCAGGCTATCTAGGAGTCCGTTTAGAACGCCTTAGAGGAGGATTTTTCCGTGTATCGAAGTTTATGATTGGTTATGGGATATCAGAATGCGACGTGTCTTCTGAATATGGTGTGGGATTGTCTCGAATTTCATCGAGTTCTGTGATCTTGCCTTTTTTTTCTTCTAGGAGCGGTTCCTTAAGAAAAGTTGCATTTCTAGAAACAAACACCTTTTGTTCTGATTGATCATAGAAGTAATATCCTATGGATTCCTTAGGATAGCCAACAAAGTAGCATAAGTTAGAATGAGCTTCTAACATATCTCCCATTTTCCTCTTCACGTAAGCAGGACATCCCCAAATTCTTAAGTAAGAATAACTAGGGATTTTACCATGCCACATTTCATAGGGCGTTTTGGGGACTGACTTGGAAGGAGCAAGATTCAAAATCTTGGCTGCACTTTCTAGAGAGTAACCCCAGAAAGAAGGTGGTAAGTCAGTGAAACTCATCATAGAATGAACCATATCAAGTAGGGTTTGATTCCTTCTCTCAGAAACTCCATTAAGCTGAAGAGCCCCCGGAGGAGTCCACTGGAGATAATGCCATTATCTCTGAGATGATTAAGGAATTCTTCACTAAGATACTCGCCACCTCGACCAGATCGAAGTGTCTTGATCTTGTGACCATTTTGGTTCTTAACCTCCTTTTGAAATTCTAAGAATTTCTCAAAAGCCTTAGATTTATACTTCATTAAGTACACATAATGTAGCGCCCCTTAACACTACAACCCCGCACCGTTGTACTTCCCGAGTGGATGTGAGACCTAGCACTCGAGAAATACTTCGGCGAACGGACAAGACTATACAATACCAGAGTATAAAATTTAAATGCAACGGAAAAATAAACTTAAACAGTAAAAGGGGAATAATATATAACGAGACACGTGATATTAAGTTGGATAAGTAATTACAACGATAGGTTTATATTCACGAAAGAGTGCTTATTGAAAGCTGTACATGCACTTGTGATTAATCTAAATGACTGGTAAGTGACACCTTAAAGCTTCAAGATACCTCTAAGGCGTCGCTGGAATGATTCCTGAAACCATGAATTAAAAGAGTAGGAGGGTTAGTCAAAATGACTAAGTGACGGGGGTTTGAGATTTAGGATTTTAAGTAAGATTTTGAAAATGTTTTGACCAAGAAAGTCTTGATTTGAAATGTATATATCATATAATAACAAATAAGTATATGACAATAATATCCGGTTCATATTTGGTTGAAATAGGAGTAGGGGGAATATAGGCTATACTTTAGAAACTTTATGAACCGTTTTGAAAATGATTTTATGCCCGCAAGTTAGGCGTCTCCAACCTTAACACCGTAAAATCCGAGAAAAATAGTAACGACACTGATCAAGGTGCCGGTACTTAATAAAACAAATACGAGAGTACCATCCTTCTTCCTCCGGTGTCACGTAGGGTTGCAAGCCCTAGTGACGATGAACAAGATTGTGGGAGGGGCGTACCTTTTCCCGTCACTTGGTGTGGAATAACTAACCTCCAGTTAGACCACCACCAAGATCTAGTTGGCGGCTGGTATAATAGTAGTCCTCGGCCCGTGCCTCCCGGACTACTACTTCTACCAAGACCACCGGGCCCATAGGAAAAACAATAATTTTTACTTGCAAGATGAGAATATTTACCCGTAAAAAGGTACTAAGTACTTCTCGGGTAAATGTATGTTTTCAATAATTAACAAGAATTACCTTCCCATAAAGGGAAGAATAACTTGAAAGGAAATTCAAGAAAATAAAGTAAAGTATTTTATCATGATTTCAGTTGAAAAGATTTAAAACCCTCACCGGTACCGAGACTTAAGTGGAACTGTGAGGATTCCACTCTTCGATCCTATGTTCGCCTGAAAGTAATAGCTACTACTGACTCAGAACTAGGTTCTTAGTTCCTAACTAATCTAATTGCACACAATATCACAATGAAATAATTATAGAAGGTGCATATTATGTATTGTGTTAAAGATCTCCCGGTAAACCCTAAATTCACCCGTTTAATTAATAAATTCAGGGTTTATGGGATCTTTAACTAATCAAATATTTATTAACTATATTATAATTTTAATTGTAAGGTTTGAAATGAAATTCAAGGTTTAATTTGACAATGTAGGTTATCTTTTGAAAAACATTACATAGTTTATTGATTTTTGGAAAATTTGGGGAAATTATTTCTTTAAAAATTCCAAAACTTATTTTATAATTGTTTTTGAAATAATTTCGAAATAAATGGGATTTTGGTTGACCAAAAAGTCAAAATTACTATTAAAAACATTTACTATTCAATTTCATATGAATTAAACACTTTATAACACAAAATTAATTTCACACACACACACACATAGCTCACGGCACACACATGCACACACACATATCCAAGAACATTATGAACATGTTCTTGAACTCATTTGAATATTCAAAGAGGGTGTGTAACATGTTCTATCACATTCATATTCATAACATAAGATTAAAGCTTAATATAGCAAAGTATATGAACTTTCTATAAAAAATAATTCTAAATAAATTACTATAGGCATGAATTTATTCAAACAAGATCATAAGCATTTAAATACATAAGAACATTATATCATATCATGATTCATGCATTTAATTGAATAAAATTTCATAATGTACACACATTGTTATTTAAACTAACAATTATGCACATATTTCATAAAATAATTTCCTAAAGCATAATTTAATTAATTCTAGACATGCTACTAATATTTCTATACTAAGAACATTATATAAAGCATGAAATAATAGAAGAAAACATACCTTGTAGAGAGAGAGAGGGTTGTGGCGTGAGAATGGAGAGGGAGAGAGTGATTTTGTGTGTTGAATTGTGAGGTATAAATGAGGCTCAAGGGGGGTATTTATAGGTAGTCATGAGGGGTTTCTAAGCAATAAATGAAAGTTTATGGGAGATGTGGTTGCCTAAGATTTGAACAAATGCTTGGTAATTAAGTTGGAGATGTGGTTAAATTATTTCATGAACAAATGCTAGGTAATTAACTAGGAAATGTGGAAAAATTATGCCCATTTGTTTAATCCTTCTAGAAGACCATGAGGTCATGGATGATGTCATTTTGATTAAAAATAAATGTAAAAATAATATAAAATTTATTCAAGAGTCGAGAGATAAAATTTTGATGTAGTGAATTAATAATAGAATGAGTGAAAAACGAGCTTCGTTTTGATTATAAATATGAAATATTTGGAGTTTTTGTTTATAAATTATGAGTACTAAAGATGATGAAAATCATAAGAAAATTATATAAACGAAGCTATGATAAAGTTTAGAGTTTGGAAAAATCACTATAATGTAGAGGAAAATTCAAGGATCGTTTTAAGTATAATTTCGACTATTGATTAAAAGCTAATTGTTTTAAAATAAAATGATGATTTTTAAATAGGAAAATATTTATAAATATGCTATGGGTGAAATCGAGTTTTTTGGTAAATGCATGAAAATTCATAAAATAATTTGAGGGTCGTTTTGGCTATAATTTTGAATATCAAAAAGTAGATGAATAAGGATTTATTGATGATCGAATCATAAGCTAGGGTTTTTTGCCGGTTTTTGATACTACGGGAGTTAGGATGGGAATTGTGGTTCACGGAGAGTATCACGATCCTCGAAATAATGTGAGGATTCTTTTGGTTAAAATATTGGATAGTGAAAGTGTTTCGGGAAATGTAGGAATATTTTTGAGCTGTAGGGGTATTTTTGTAATTTCCAACCTAAAACTGTAGGAATGGGTTTTGAAGTATATGAAGGGGTTTTAGGTGCTGGAAAGGAATGAATACTAGAATTCTAGGATTTTATGCAAAGAGTTTCAAAGTATAAATTAAATAGAGAAAAGAATTAAATCTACGAACATTTAATTAAATTATATCATATAAAAGCATATAGGTCACATAAAATGCAATGCATGAAGATGATTAATAAGGATCGAGGTTATAAACGCTTCTTGAGCAACCCTTTACTTACCTTTCTCAACTTGGCCCTGAGTCGGGCTGTTACAATCTTCCCCCCTTTAAAAGAATCTGTCCTCAGATTCTATTATTGTCCTTGAACAGTCCTGGATAATGTTTCAACATCTTTTCCTCTGTTTCCCAAGTCTGTTCTTCTGTACCATTTCTTTTCCATAAGATTCTAACGAGGGGAATCCTTTTGTTTCTCAACTCTTGGAATTTCCTATCCAAGATTCTGACTGGTTTTACTTCATAAGTAAGGTCGGGTTCTAATGGTACTTCTTCCACAGGTAGGATATGTGAATCATCAGCAAAGTATTTTCGAAGTTGGGACACATGGAATACGTTATGTATCCCAGTAAGACTTGCTGGTAGGTCTAGGCGATAGGCTGTTGGACCGATACGTTCCAGTATCTCAAAAGGTCCAATATATCGAGGGTTTAGCTTTCCTCCTTTCCCAATTTGTGTAAACCCTTTTCTTGGAGATGCTTTCAAGAATACCTTTTCGCCTACTGCGAATTCTATGTCCCTTCTTCGATTATCAGCATAACTTTTCTGCCGATCTTGGGCAGCTTTCATTTTCTGCTTGATGATTTCAACTTTCTCTGTTGCTTCTTCTACCCATCTCTTAGCAATATTCCCTCGGGGTTTCCTTTTAATTTCCTTGGTTTCATCCATATCCCAGTATAATGGAGATCTACATTTTCTTCCATATAAAGCCTCGTAAGGTGCAGCTTGGATAGAAGCTTGATAGCTGTTGTTGTATGCAAACTCCACAAGGGGTAGGCAATCTTTCCAATTATCTTGGAAATCTAAGGCACAAGCCCTTAACATATCTTCCAGGTATCGGATGGTTCTTTCAGATTGCCCGTCGGTCTGAGGATGTGCTGCGGTGCTGAAATTTAACTTGGTACCCATCATTTCTTGAATGTTTTGCCAAAGTTGTGAAGTGAACTTTGGGTCCCTGTCTGAAACTATTCCAAGAGGTACTCCATGCAACCGAATAATTTCCTTTTGATAGAGCTTTGCTAGCGAGTTAACTTTATCAGTTGCTTTGACAGGTAAGAAATGTGCGGATTTTGTTAATCTATCGATGATAACCCAAATACCATCAAATCCTCCTTTAACCTTGGGTAATCCATAAACAAAATCCATTGTTACCTGATCCCATTTCCAAGTAGGGATAGATAATGGTTGCAACAATCCTCCAGGTCTCTGATGTTCTGCTTTAACTTGTTGACAAGTTAGACATTTCTTGATGTAATTGGTTATGTCTCTTTTCATGCCGTTCCACCAGAAATGTTTCTTGAGGTCTTGATACATCTTAGTTCCTCCGGGATGTATCGAGTAACGAGTTTTGTGTGCCTCGTCCAATATTTCCTTTCGAATGACATTAGGCACGCAGACCCGATCCTTGTATCTCAAAATCCCTTGATCATCGGTTTTGAATTTTTCTTCAAGATCCTTTTCCTTGGATTTGAGACATTTCTGAATCCATTCATCTTGAGCCTGAGCTTCTTTTATCTTTTCTTTTAGTGGTGACAATACCACTAAATTTGCTAATCGAGCTCATGAGATTACTTTCACCGATTTTCGTGGGTTACTTGAAGGCTTTCTTGAGAGTGATGCTAAGCTTGATTTCCGACTTAAAGCATCAGCCACTACGTTAGCTTTTCCTGGATGGTACTGGATTACACAGTCGTAATCTTCCAGAAATTCCATCCATCTCCTTTGCCTCATATTTAACTCCTTTTGAGTAAAAAGATACCGTAGGCTCTTATGATCAGTGAAAACTTCAAAGGTAACCCCGTAAAGATAATGTCTCCACTTGACAAGAGCAAACACAATTGCTGCTAGTTCCAAGTCATGAGTAGGGTAGTTTTCCTCATGAGGTTTGAGCTTTCTTGAGGCATAGGCTATCACTTTTCCGTGCTGCATTAATACGCAACCTAGCCCTTCTTTAGAGGCATCGGTATAGACTGTATAACCTTTCTTCCCTTCAGGTAAGGTTAGTACTGGTGCAGATGTCAATCGTTGCTTTAATTCTTGAAAACTTTGTTCGCATTGTTCAGTCCATTCAAACTTTCTTTCCTTCTTTGTTAACTTTGTAAGAGGTGCGGCTATCTTAGAGAAGTCCTTTACAAACCTGCGGTAATAGCCTGCAAGTCCTAGGAAACTTCTCACCTCTGAGGGATTCCTTGGTACTTTCCAATTTGTAATTGCTTCAATCTTTGAAGGATCTACCTCAACACCTGATCCCGAGATTATATGTCCGAGGAATGCAACTTTTTCTATCCAGAACTCACATTTACTGAACTTAGCATATAGCTTATGATCTCGCAAAGTACTTAACACTATGCGAAGATGTTCAGCATGTTCCTCAGGTGTTTTGGAAAATACCAGTATGTCATCGATGAAAATGACCACAAATTTATCCAAACATGGTCGGAATATCCGGTGCATCATGTCCATGAATGCAGCAGGTGCATTGGTCAATCCGAAAGGCATTACTATGAATTCAAAGTGTCCGTAGCGGGTATTGAAAGCTGTTTTAGGGATATCTTTCTCCCTAATCTTTAATTGATAATACCCTTGCCTTAAGTCTAACTTGGAATAGACTCGAGATCCTTGAAGGACATCAAATAACTCCTCTATATGGGGTAGAGGGTATTTGTTCTTTATGGTCATTCGATTAAGTTCTCGGTAATCGATGCACATCCGTAATGTCCCATCTTTCTTCTTTACAAACAACACTGGTGCTCCCCAAGGTGATGTACTGGGACGGATGTATCCTGATTCAATCAAATCATCAAGTTGTTTTCTCAACTCTTGAAGTTCGGCTGGGGCCATCCGATAAGGGGTTTTAGAGAAAGGCTCTGCCCCAGGAATCGTATCGATTACAAATTCTAACTCGCGATCTGGTGGTAGTGAGTTTAGGTGTTCTGGAAAAACGTCGAGAAACTCATTTACCACTTCTACCTCCTCAACTTTAAGTTGGTCCTTTGGCCTATTTAGGAGATAGGCAATGAACCCTGTAGCTCCCTTCTGAACCAACTTCTTAGCTTCTGTCATAGAAATGATTGCCACTGATCTCTTGTCTTCAAGAATCCTACTTTCATCTTGTCCTAAGATGATTTCTTTCTTGAAACAATCCAACTTAGCATGGTATTTGTAGAGCCAATCCATTCCCAGAATAATTCCATATCTCGTTATCGGAAGTTCAATAAGATCCATTGGGTAGTAACGATCACCAATTTGTATAGGGCAGCGTTTATATACTCGATCCGTTATTAAACAAGCTCCCAAAGGGGAACTTATCTCGAAATTATATGATGAGCATTCAAGTGGAAAATTTAAACGCGCACATAAATTGGATGCAATGAATGAATGCGTGGCACCAGGGTCATATAAGACCTTAACTGGCGTGTTTAAGATGTGTACCGTACCTTCCACAATATCCGAAGGGTCTGGATCCTCGTTTCCTTCCAACGCGTAAGCTTTTCCTTTGACAAGTGGCTTTCCAGATTTTCCCACAGTCTTCTCCTTTTCCTTAAGCCCCGGTTTCTTTGGGCATGTATTAAACTGGTGATTAGGGTCTCCACACCACAAACATGTGCCAGCTTTCTTTCGACAGTCTTGTTCAGTATGTCCCGGTTTGTGACAATATTCACAAGTGATCTCCTCTTGTGAATTAGACGGAACTAACTTAGGCTTTTGCTGGGCTGGTGTGGGTTTCTTCCCAAATTTCTGGCTGGATGGTCCAGCGGGTCGTTTCATTCCTTGAGAGGGCTTATTTTGAGGGGGACCAGGGCGATTAGCTGCCAGACGAATATTCTTGTGAGCTGCTTCGGTTTTTAGGGCTTTATCGACTGCTTTGTTATAAGTTTCAATATCTAATGAAGCTAAAGCCCATCGAAGGTCTGGCTTCAATCCATCAATGAATCGCTTGGTCTTCCTTCGTTCATCATTTAAAATATGTGGAGCATACTGGATTAGCCTCACAAACCTTGCCTCGTATTCTGCTACTGACATATAACCTTGTGTTAAAGTCATGAATTCAGCTTCTCGAGTGTCCCTTATCACTTGAGGAATATACTTATTTTGAAATTCCTTCACAAACTCCGCCCAACTGTAATCAGTGTGGTCTTCTATCCAAGTTAGCTTGACGTGCTTCCACCAACTCAAAGCGGGTCCTTCTAAAAGAAAGGCTGCATACTGCACTCGTTCCCGTTCCTCGGGAAATATATCCATAGCTTCATAAATCTTTTCCAAACTAGCTATCCAGTTTTCAGCCTTCAGGTCGTTAGGTTCTCCAAAGAATTTTGGGGGATTCATTCGGAGAAACCTTTCTAAGGATCGCTCGTTGGTAGGGTTATTTCCAGGTGTACAAGTTCGAACGAACTGCCTTAAGGCTTCTACGAGTTCGGGGTGTCCTGGTGGATCTTGTGGTGAAGGAGAATTGTTTCGTAGTGTCTTTCGTAGAGGCATGATGAATGCTGAAATCACAATTACATAGGAAATATAATGCATGTGGGGTAAGAATGTCTCAAAGATCATTTCAGAACAATAATCACCAAATAACATCAATCATCAAAGATAAAGTGCAGAAAGAAATAACATTAGTACTCACGGTCCTGCTGGTATCTTGAAGCGACTCTAAGACTCATGATGCAGAAATGTAAAGTAACATGAAATAACAGTGTAAAATGATCAAAATGCGTCATATATATATGCATCAAGGTTAGTATGCTTCGAGAGCTACAAAAGTAAAAGCAAAAAGAAAGGGGGGGTGGACCCGATCTACCTCGAGTTACACCCTACAAGTACTGTCACTCCTAGTAGGTCAAAGCTGCTACTGTCCGCTGCTGCTACTATGTACTGCTGCAAAAATGGGGAGTGTCTCCACTGGCTGCTACATACCCCCGAATAACTATCCTATATACTGTACCTCGTATCTCATGGCCAGAACTCAATCCTCTGTAGCACTACCTGCCTCGAGGTCGACTGTATCATCTGAATCTGGAACCCTAATAGGACTCCACTCCTCGCTGGGCTCAACACTATCCTCCTCCTCCGGAACAACGTGTAGTCCATCAACATCCTCGCCAAGCTCATCGTCCTGCTGGGGCTCCTCCTCGTCCTCATCAGAATGGGCTATAGCATCTGAAGCCTCACTGTCTCCAGAATGGGCTACTGCGGGTCCGGGCTGCATCTCTAGAACCTGCTCCATAACCTGAGTATCGTTCAGGTGAAGTGCGTCCTCCAAACGGCTCCTCATCTGGGCTCGGTACTGGTCGTGAATCACTATAGAAGCCTCACGATCCAGAGTCAAACTAAGCACGTCCTCCTCGAGCTCGGCTACTCGTGATGCTAACTGGGAGATAGCGATCTGAGATGCGGCTAGCTGGTCCCGAGCATGGTCACGATCCACTGCTGTCTGTCTAGCCATCTCTCGGTTCCTCTCAGCCTCCAGTCTATACTCACCGGTCCTCTGATACTCATAAAAGTAGGCATCTCTCTCGGCCTCTAATAGGTGAACTGCTCTGTTCGGATAGGCATACCCGGGAAAGGCCTCCTGATGTGAACCCTGACTATGCTGCCTAATCCTCTGCCAAGGATAGTATCTAGGACCCCCACTACGAGTAACTACTAAGGTCCTAGGAGGCTCATACTGATCCAGCCACTCAATGCTATCAGAATGTGGAAGCTCACCGTAGCCAGCCATTTTACTCTAGAAAAACACTTTACAAATTATTAGGGCAACGAAATTATAGTGAAGTACTTTCCCTATCCAATGTTTAGATTAAGTTCTCTCTGTCTAAACCTGATGCTCTGATACCACCTTAGTTGTAGCGCCCCTTAACACTACAACCCCGCACCGTTGTACTTCCCGAGTGGATGTGAGACCTAGCACTCGAGAAATACTTCGGCGAACGGACAAGACTATACAATACCAGAGTATAAAATTTAAATGCAACGGAAAAATAAACTTAAACAGTAAAAGGGGAATAATATATAACGAGACACGTGATATTAAGTTGGATAAGTAATTACAACGATAGGTTTATATTCACGAAAGAGTGCTTATTGAAAGCTGTACATGCACTTGTGATTAATCTAAATGACTGGTAAGTGACACCTTAAAGCTTCAAGATACCTCTAAGGCGTCGCTGGAATGATTCCTGAAACCATGAATTAAAAGAGTAGGAGGGTTAGTCAAAATGACTAAGTGACGGGGGTTTGAGATTTAGGATTTTAAGTAAGATTTTGAAAATGTTTTGACCAAGAAAGTCTTGATTTGAAATGTATATATCATATAATAACAAATAAGTATATGACAATAATATCCGGTTCATATTTGGTTGAAATAGGAGTAGGGGGAATATAGGCTATACTTTAGAAACTTTATGAACCGTTTTGAAAATGATTTTATGCCCGCAAGTTAGGCGTCTCCAACCTTAACACCGTAAAATCCGAGAAAAATAGTAACGACACTGATCAAGGTGCCGGTACTTAATAAAACAAATACGAGAGTACCATCCTTCTTCCTCCGGTGTCACGTAGGGTTGCAAGCCCTAGTGACGATGAACAAGATTGTGGGAGGGGCGTACCTTTTCCCGTCACTTGGTGTGGAATAACTAACCTCCAGTTAGACCACCACCAAGATCTAGTTGGCGGCTGGTATAATAGTAGTCCTCGGCCCGTGCCTCCCGGACTACTACTTCTACCAAGACCACCGGGCCCATAGGAAAAACAATAATTTTTACTTGCAAGACGAGAATATTTACCCGTAAAAAGGTACTAAGTACTTCTCGGGTAAATGTATGTTTTCAATAATTAACAAGAATTACCTTCCCATAAAGGGAAGAATAACTTGAAAGGAAATTCAAGAAAATAAAGTAAAGTATTTTATCATGATTTCAGTTGAAAAGATTTAAAACCCTCACCGGTACCGAGACTTAAGTGGAACTGTGAGGATTCCACTCTTCGATCCTATGTTCGCCTGAAAGTAATAGCTACTACTGACTCAGAACTAGGTTCTTAGTTCCTAACTAATCTAATTGCACACAATATCACAATGAAATAATTATAGAAGGTGCATATTATGTATTGTGTTAAAGATCTCCCGGTAAACCCTAAATTCACCCGTTTAATTAATAAATTCAGGGTTTATGGGATCTTTAACTAATCAAATATTTATTAACTATATTATAATTTTAATTGTAAGGTTTGAAATGAAATTCAAGGTTTAATTTGACAATGTAGGTTATCTTTTGAAAAACATTACATAGTTTATTGATTTTTGGAAAATTTGGGGAAATTATTTCTTTAAAAATTCCAAAACTTATTTTATAATTGTTTTTGAAATAATTTCGAAATAAATGGGATTTTGGTTGACCAAAAAGTCAAAATTACTATTAAAAACATTTACTATTCAATTTCATATGAATTAAACACTTTATAACACAAAATTAATTTCACACACACACACACATAGCTCACGGCACACACATGCACACACACATATCCAAGAACATTATGAACATGTTCTTGAACTCATTTGAATATTCAAAGAGGGTGTGTAACATGTTCTATCACATTCATATTCATAACATAAGATTAAAGCTTAATATAGCAAAGTATATGAACTTTCTATAAAAAATAATTCTAAATAAATTACTATAGGCATGAATTTATTCAAACAAGATCATAAGCATTTAAATACATAAGAACATTATATCATATCATGATTCATGCATTTAATTGAATAAAATTTCATAATGTACACACATTGTTATTTAAACTAACAATTATGCACATATTTCATAAAATAATTTCCTAAAGCATAATTTAATTAATTCTAGACATGCTACTAATATTTCTATACTAAGAACATTATATAAAGCATGAAATAATAGAAGAAAACATACCTTGTAGAGAGAGAGAGGGTTGTGGCGTGAGAATGGAGAGGGAGAGAGTGATTTTGTGTGTTGAATTGTGAGGTATAAATGAGGCTCAAGGGGGGTATTTATAGGTAGTCATGAGGGGTTTCTAAGCAATAAATGAAAGTTTATGGGAGATGTGGTTGCCTAAGATTTGAACAAATGCTTGGTAATTAAGTTGGAGATGTGGTTAAATTATTTCATGAACAAATGCTAGGTAATTAACTAGGAAATGTGGAAAAATTATGCCCATTTGTTTAATCCTTCTAGAAGACCATGAGGTCATGGATGATGTCATTTTGATTAAAAATAAATGTAAAAATAATATAAAATTTATTCAAGAGTCGAGAGATAAAATTTTGATGTAGTGAATTAATAATAGAATGAGTGAAAAACGAGCTTCGTTTTGATTATAAATATGAAATATTTGGAGTTTTTGTTTATAAATTATGAGTACTAAAGATGATGAAAATCATAAGAAAATTATATAAACGAAGCTATGATAAAGTTTAGAGTTTGGAAAAATCACTATAATGTAGAGGAAAATTCAAGGATCGTTTTAAGTATAATTTCGACTATTGATTAAAAGCTAATTGTTTTAAAATAAAATGATGATTTTTAAATAGGAAAATATTTATAAATATGCTATGGGTGAAATCGAGTTTTTTGGTAAATGCATGAAAATTCATAAAATAATTTGAGGGTCGTTTTGGCTATAATTTTGAATATCAAAAAGTAGATGAATAAGGATTTATTGATGATCGAATCATAAGCTAGGGTTTTTTGCCGGTTTTTGATACTACGGGAGTTAGGATGGGAATTGTGGTTCACGGAGAGTATCACGATCCTCGAAATAATGTGAGGATTCTTTTGGTTAAAATATTGGATAGTGAAAGTGTTTCGGGAAATGTAGGAATATTTTTGAGCTGTAGGGGTATTTTTGTAATTTCCAACCTAAAACTGTAGGAATGGGTTTTGAAGTATATGAAGGGGTTTTAGGTGCTGGAAAGGAATGAATACTAGAATTCTAGGATTTTATGCAAAGAGTTTCAAAGTATAAATTAAATAGAGAAAAGAATTAAATCTACGAACATTTAATTAAATTATATCATATAAAAGCATATAGGTCACATAAAATGCAATGCATGAAGATGATTAATAAGGATCGAGGTTATAAACGCTTCTTGAGCAACCCTTTACTTACCTTTCTCAACTTGGCCCTGAGTCGGGCTGTTACACATAACCATAACGACTAAAGTCGTCAGTCAAGGTTATGAAGTACTGATGATTGTTTCGAGTGCTTACACTAAGCGGTCCACAAATATCAGAATGGATCAAATCCAAGGTCCTTGTAGCTCGATCCACACTCCCTTTGAAAGAAGTTTTAGACATCTTTCCTTTGAGACAGGATTCGCAGGAAGTTAACTGTTTAAGATCATTTTCAAAGGATGTCCCTAAGGCAGTTAACTTGCTAATTATGTTCTTGGAAATATATCCTAATCTAGCATGCCACAAAGATGCTGAGACTTCGTCATCTCTTATATGTTTCGTTTCTCTTTGTATATTCAAAATATTACTATTTTGAGTTAGATAAAGTCCATTGTTTAATGTACCGAGATGTATTGAAAAATTATTCTTTTTTAGGAAAAAGTTACCATTCTTAATATTAATTTCAAAACCTTGACAATCAAGTATTGGAACTAAAATTATATTACGAATAATGTCTTGTACATAAAGGACTTTATTTAAAACTAAAACAGAATGACCTAAATCCAATCTAATTGTGCCTAAAGCTTGAGCTTGGACCGTTGAGCCGTCCCCAATCTTCAAGACACATTCTCCTCCCTTCGGCTATCGAACCTTACTTAGTATTTGTACATCATTACAGATATGAGATCCACAACCGGTATCAACTACCCAAGAGTTAGAATTAATAGAAAGATTTACTTCAACGAGAAACGTAACTTTCTTTAGAGTAGCCTTGTACTCCTGGCAGTTTCTCCTCCAATGCTCCAGTTTGCCACAATGCAAGCAAACATCCTATTTCTGATCACGTTTCTTCTTTTGGGCTTTTCCCTTTGTGATGCCTCCATTGGGCCTAAGGGACTTCTTCTTCTTTTGCGCTTTCTTGCCTTTGCCTTTGGAAGGCTTAGATGAAGATGGAGCAATGACCATCATAACCTTATTGTCCTTTTTTATCGTGCTTTCAGCAGTCATAAGCGGACTAATCAGCTCGGTTACACTAGCATTTGCGTGATTCATGTTGAAGTTAAGGAAAATGGGTTGAATGATGGTGGGAGCGAGGCTAACAACAAATCCACTGAAAGCTCATCTCTCAGTGGCTTGTCCATGGAAGCAAGTTTCTCGGTGCGAGCAAGAAACTTGAGTCCATATTCATGGACATTTATACCTTTCCTCATTCTGAAATGGAACAATTCTTTTGAGGTGTTATACCTTGTAACACGCTCATGAGGGCGGTAAAGTTGTTCTAAGTGGTCGTAAATCTCCCAAGCAAATTCTATGGACTCATGTTGTCTTTCCATGTCCGATGACATGTTAATAAGCATGAGACAACCGGCTTGGAGATTATCATTCTTCCACTTCTGGATCGCGTCCCGCTCAGCCCGGGTCGAGGCTTCCCCTTCTGGAACGGGCTCCGCCTCGTTGAGAACATAAGTTCGTTTTTCAGAATCTAGAACAGTTTTTAGATTCCTAAGCCAATCAGAATAGTTGGGACAAGTTAACTTGTTTGACTGGAGGATCGATATTAGAGGGTTTTTGGTTGTCATTTCAAAACACGTAGAGAATCACAAAATCTACGACCTAAATGAAAAAATAAAGAACTAAGTGAGCATGCTAAATAATAACGATATACATGAGATTAGGTCTTTAATCTATGTTGCTCCCACTGTTTTTAGAAGATCTATAATTCCCAAAGATCTTAGAGTATACTTGGTATCCCAATGGGTACTAAGTGTTAGGAACAGTGCTCTCAAAGCATCTTTTGCTTGTCTTTGAATAATAAACGAGATGATTTTGTTCATAGGCAATCACTTCTTTATGTGCTTATTTATGTCTGTTCGAGTTGACTTTATTTTGCATGTACTGAACTCCCCTAATTCGATGTGGCCATTAAGAACTTTGTCATTATGGGAACGGCACATGAAACAATTTCTTAACTCCATACGCGAGGATTAGAAACTTCTCCAAGTCAATGAGTCCGACAGACAGTGGGAGTGTCGAACTTGACTCTGCTGAGACTTGCTTATGTGATTATGTCTTTTTGAAGGATCACTCTGTTTCATGGAGTGATAAATGCATATGTTGACACGTTCATAATACAAAAGGGTGATTGTTATAAGAACTTTATCACTGAGATGTCCGGCGTGAGAACATTACTAAATGGGAAAGGAAGTTACCAAAAACTTCCAAATTAGGAAATATATCACAGGTCAATGACGTGATTCATTAATCCTTAGACTTGAGATTCTGTAATGTCTCATATGAGCTAACTCTGTGATCTTTGATATAGGCTCAAAAGGGTGTCGCCATATAGACACCTGAACCACGGCCTATGTTGGGATTACACAAGTGGCATATGTAGAATTAGTAGAATCGATAAAGGACCTACACTTGTTAAGAACAAGAATGATCTCTTACTGATTGAGTTGTTCGTAGTCCATTAAACATTAAACCCTTGGCCAAGGTGGATAAAAGATTAAGACATCTAGAAAATGGGGTTTTCTAGGATTGAGATCGAAATGGATAAGAAACGAACTTATCTTTAAAGATCAAGAATATTTAGGTTCTGAGAATATTCCCATGCCTTAGTTCTCCATTGAGAGATGGAGTTGTAGGAGGATCGTATTTCACCGATTATCATTGACTAAAAGATTCTTCAATTCATTTCGTTAATCGGTTAGGGGTCACACACCCATTGCTAGTACTGTAGTGTGATCTGTGAAGTGATTAATTAATTAGAGAATTAATTAATTGTTGTCACTACTAATCGAATAATGAACCTAAAGGGTCACACACAAATGCCAGAATGCGAGGGTTATGGTAGGATGTTAATATGATTAACAAAGGGTCAAAATGTTGATCAGAATGAAGCCATGAACACGTGGGCATTGCCACGTGTCTTATGCACGTGACTGCCACGTGTCCTAGCTTGCATGGCTGCCACATGTCTTGTACATGTGGTTGTACATGTGGCTTCACACGTGAGGTATATTCCACATGTGAATTCTTTTCTACAATTAATTAATTAAATTATAATTAATTAATTTTGAATTAATTGTTAAGACTATTTTCAAATAAAATTAACCCAATAAATAATTAATTGGGAATTAAATTATTTATTGAATATTGACTTTTAACTTTAAGAAAGTACAAAAGTCAAACTTCCTATTGTAGGAGAGAGAAGTCTTCTCTTGCTAGACTTGGAGAATAAGTTAAGACTTATTATTCCAATTAAATTAATAATTAAATTAGTTAATTAGTGAGAAAGAAAACAACTCCCATTGGGTCTTGGAAACCCTATGGCGTTCGAACCCCCTTGTATAAATACAAGAGGTGGTGCTTCTCTTATTTTTTAGACCAACACTCGAGAAGTGTTAATTTTTTTGAGAAAATCCAAAAGAAAAGTTTTCAAAGAAAAATTATCCTAGCCTAACACAAGCCATAGAACAAGCATTCTCACTCGCTTGATCGTGTTCTAGGACTGGTGTGGACACGCTTTGGAGGGCTTCTACTTTGGAGTCTAATTCGAAGGCCGTTCGAGGGATTTCGCTTGAAGGGTGTTCGTTAGGTGGTAACGACATCACTAGAAAGCTTCTAACTTTGTAAGTTTCTAAAAGACCCAACGATACGATACGAAAATTGCAAGACAACGATTAAACTTTTGAAAATTGTTAAACTTTCGCTGCTCAACTCTTTCGTGTTTCCCAACAAGTGGTATCAGAGCCACCTTGCAACGTTCGTATTGTATCTTTACTGCTTTTGGAATTTTGACTGAAAATTCTTGAATTTGGTTATTGGTTATGTATTCTTGGTTTTTGTTTAAAAACGAATTTGTCGGATCAATACAGTTTCTTGAAAATTTTGCAAAAATTGTTTCCCGAATAAATTTATTTTAATTCAGATTGATTTGAACTATTTTAATTCGAAATGAAAATTAGAATTTTGAGAAAATTACTATACGAAAATCGAGGACGGATGGCATAGCCGCGTGTGTTGGTGCTCAGCCTAGCGTGATCAGCTCGCCGTCCCGCCATGTATGCCAGCGCCTAGCACGGCTGCTCACCATGCCCTCCTCTCCGCCCGGCAGCGCGCATAGGCTGCGCACGGGCCAGCGCGCAGCCTTGTGTGCTGTTACGCGTTCTTGCTGCCCCACCTAGGCGTCCCACGCGGGACGGCCTGCTCGGGCGCGCCTTGTGCGAGTGCTTGTGGGCTATCCTACGCGCCTCGCGCGGGCTGTCCCAGGATGCCCTTTTTCGTTCGTGTTTTCGGTTTGACAAAATCCCATTTTTCTAAAATCTAAATTTATTTTAAAATTTGATTTTAATTTTAAAATTAATTATTTTTAAAATAATTATAAACTTTGGGATTTTTAGGAATTAAAGTAAAGTTCAAATTTTTCTAGAAAATAATAAATATCACTTTGAATGATATTTTTGACAAAAATTTAATTTTGAATTAATTGAGATTTTGTCAATTGATCCGGGTTCGATTTTGAATAAATTCTTAAATAATGAACTAACAAATTACTTAAGTTAATTATAACTTGAAGCCAAAGGAATTTTAAATTTAATCGGGAAATTTAAATTCAAGCGGAATCATGCTAGTTTAGGTGATCATGGGTTAGTCTTATGTATGTTTTAAATTCTGCACATGGATGTTTTCAATTGGGGTCGAAGCCCCATAGTTAAGCGTTTTCAATTGGGGTCGGTGCCCTACTTATGTGCGTATTGTTATGTGTTTATTGTGTGGCTTTCCTTATTATTGTTTTTGGGCCGGGGTATTGCCCGTGTACTTATGTATGGCCAATATTTTTTTCGACATGTATGGCCAATATGAAAATTGAGCCATATTACTTTATGTAAAGAGAGTAGAACTTAGGAAGTGAGGTTTTATTTCCATTTTGGAGACAAGCACCCAAGGAATAAGAAGGATCCACAAGAAGCACTTGAAGAACGGTGGTCATAAGAAGACCCCTCAAAATGTTTAGGACGGTTTCTAATAAATGTAATAGATAGGGTGCTTTTCCGTTAAATCTTTACCCCTATGTGATTTGAATTGTCTTATGTAGAATGAATGTTAGAACTAGTGAAGATAGGATACCCATGATCATCTCATAATTAGTATCATGCTAGGACATGTTATCTGCTAATTGCTTTTGTGATGCACTTTATGTGAAACTGCATTAAACAAGACAACTAAAATTTGGATAACATTATATGTTGGTGAAGTCATTCCAGAGAACTCTATGTGATGAACTTTATGTGAAACTGCATTAAACAAGACAATTAAAATTTGGATAACATTATATGTTGGTGAGGTCATTCCAGACAACTCTCTGGAAATTCAAAAATCCCCTTATTAAATATTGAGCAATTCGAATAAATAGGTATTTTATCACGGTAATAAAATCCCTAGCATTCCATCAATAGGATTTAGGACTTAATAAGTGAAACTAATTACTGTCTCACGAGTCGTGGGGTAATTAGTGTGACACCCCGCCTTTTCAGCATTCCACGTACGGCGTCACGAGTGAGTTCAATTCGGTAATTTACGTGAATTATGTGATTAACATGCTTATGTGTCAACGTGAGATTTATTTTATTACGTGTGCTTTAGAATTTAATTAATTGTACTTGAACTCAAGTGTCCAATAATTGTAAATTAGGATACCTAATTTTAATTAGGGTGTTTTGGCCCTCGTGGCTATTTGAGCTCGGGAATTCGAATTCGAATTCGGACCCCACCATTTGATTCGTTTTGATGATTCGGATTTAATGGATTTAACCTATTAATTTTCTAAAGCCGTTTGATAGCCCTATCGTTTTAGAATCCGATACGTTTGGACCGGATACCGTTTGACCCTAACCGTTTTGCCCGACCCATTTCTTGACTAATAAAATGGGCCAAGCCTTCCTCCTCCCTCACTTTTCACGTGAAACACACAAGGAAGAGAGAAGAGAAGATTTCTTCCCCCTTTAGGCCAAAAAGCTTCCGAGCTCGAGTTTGTGAGATCCAACCGTCTGATCGACGACTTAAGGTAAGATTTGTGACCCTTTCATTACGTGCTTCGATTTAATATCCCTTTCAAACCTTGGATATGTGTTAATTGTCAATTTAGGAAAGATGATGAATAGTACTAGGTTCAGGTTTTAGGTGGTTGGACTCATTTCGGGAGTTCTTGTGTGTAAATATGTGACCTACGTGTTATATATGCTTTGTGGTATGAATTTCGTGTGATTTGGTGTTGCATGGGTTCGTGTGAGCTTGGGGTTTGCTCCCATTTCTGCCATTGTTACTATTCAAGAATTTTTCTCACAGACGGTATCCAAGCGCCCGTTTCGTGCCTCAGTTCATTTCCCAAACGCCCGTTTGGGCATCCCTTGTTTTCACCCGAGAGCTTCCACACGCCCGTTTCTGCTTTCAGTTCAATTTTCAAACACCCGTTTCTCCCTCATATGAGCTCCAATTAACCTAATGTTTGAACCATTGGAAACCTATTGACGTATAGAACAACCTCCAATTGGAATAAACTGAATATCATTTCTAGTTTGTGAGATATAATCCATTCATTTTGGTGTCGCCATTTTCCTAAAACTCTGCGATCACCCAACTTCGAGCCTACGCCATTTCCTCCTCACTTTGAACTAGAATTCTAGCCATATACCATTTTAAAGGTCTATTTGTCTAGTTTTATACCCAAGAAATAAAACTTAATTCCCATTTCTCAAACTTAATATATTTTAGTTTTCCTACAACCTATGCATTTTGGAAAATTTCCAGCTTTTTCCCAATTTCGCTGAAAACCACTTTTCGTGTTCTTCTTACACTTTTCTTGTACCTTTCCGACCCCGAGCTTGTTCCTAACTTGTTATAACATGTTTATGTGTTGATATTTCTTCTATTTATGCATGAATTGGTTAGTATGCGTTCATGCACACCTTGTTTGCTCTTGATTTGATTAATTGGATACTTGAGTGTTTCCTAAGCATGATTATGACTTCATTACATTGTGAGACGCATAAGTGTGCATGAATTTGATTTGTATATGAACTTTGCCTACCTACTTGCATTCTTTAAATGCGTAAACATAAGCCGTGAGTCAATGTGGTTCATTTGGAGTCTAAGCTTTGTGTTTTGTCTTCAGTTGGTTCAGGTGCACCTGGGGTGGTGTTTCGTGGTCCGTTCTGATTCCGGGGTGAATCATTTGTCCGGTTTTGGTTTCTTCTGTATAAGGTGAGGTTTAGGTTTGTTTCTTTCAGTTAATGCGACTTACAACCCTATATGCTCGTTTTCAAGCCTGCATGCGAATATATACTATATGTATATTAAATATGTGTCTTATGATATGTTATGAATCTTGTGAATTTGGTTTGATATGAATCCCGTCTGAAATTATACGTATGGGCGTATATAAGCTTAAAATGGTTTTGCAACGAGGCTATGCTCCAAACCGTGTGTCTTCATGCTAGCTACGGATTAGGATGACACGGAGAGGTACGTGTATAGCTCATGCCAAGTTGCACGGTAAGGTATGTTTCTTATGTATGAATTGTATGTTTCTAGGTTTCGTGAGTTAGGTATGTTTCATATGAATCTATTTGAATCTACGAATCCATTTGAATCTATTTGAATCCCTGGGCCCCAGAGGTGTGGGTAAAGGACGCCCGGTGCGACTGTTGGGCCGTCGGTTATCACCCCTGTGCACACGCTCCTTTGAAGTACCTACGCACGACTCTAAGGGAGATGGAGAAGGCGTTGTGCTTTGAGCTTCGGCTGAAGTCGGAGAACGTACGTTGAGGGATCGCGACCCCCACGTATATTGAGTTACATGATGTGGGCCCGTAACCCGCGTGCAGACTTCCGAAGAAGGTTGGAATACGGGAATTTGAATCTATGAATCTATGAATCCTACGAATTTTATGAGTTTATGCTTCCTTTCGAATCTTTTGAGTCTTTTGATTAAGGAGTAAGGTTGGTGACCCGTACTCGCCGGGTATTTGAATTCTTTTTTTATGTTGATTATGAAACGGGATAGGAGAGTTTGTTTTCAATATGAGATTTCTACGCTAAGTTATGAATCGGTCTGAATCTATTTGAATCCCTATGAGTTTTATATGAATCCATATGCGTTTTTGAATCTATGAATCCTTATGAGTTTTCACACTTAAGAGTTTATGAATATATGTATAAATATGTGTTCTTTTGGAAAATGGCTTTGGTATGTAAAACCCTATCCCCGGTTCATAGTCTTTTGTTTGATATGTGCTTTGCTCTATAGGTATATATGTGTTGTTGTGCGTTATCCCCCTCACTCAGTCGAGTTGTAAACTGACCCTCTCCCTCCCCAATCTTTTAGTGTGCAGGTCTGCTTTGGAGTTTGGAGCTAGGCGGAGTTGAGTCAAGTCTTTTGAGTTGGTCGGTCTGAGTTAGTTGAGTCTGCATTTGCATTTGCATTATTTGAATTCGGATCAATATGTAAGATTTGTATACGTATGCTTGTGCTATTGTTATTTGAATTACCCTTGTTGGGTTTTGTAATTTGTTTAAAAGAGGCCTGAGGAGCCCAAGTCTGTTTGCGAGCCGTGTGTTTAATTTCTGCAGGCCCGTGGGCAATGCATGTGTTTGATCTTTAGTCTTCCGCTGTACTCTGCTTTGTTGGTTGGTTTTGCTTGACAGGGTCTACGTTCCTCCTAGCTTAGGTGTTTGTTTTGTTTCTCTCCCGTTCGCTACGATTTGATCCGGGTGTGGACTCTCCATTTCGTTGCTCAGGTTGGACCGTAGTGCGGGGGATGTGGTGCCTCACGTGCGGGTTGCTACAATTAGTGTAGCTTATTAACTCTTAGTTTCCTGATTAATTATTTTAAATAATTAATATTTCTCGACCTTTTTAGAATGGGCAATGTCTCACGAGTCGTGGGTCATTCCGGACTAAGTTTGGTTGAGATCTTATGATTGATGGGTCCTGCTCAATACTAAAGTAGATATGGATGTCTCACGAGTCGTGGGTCCATGATCGAAAGATTAGTGATGCAAAAATATTACTAGGAATTCCATGGAGATGGAATCGGTAATTCGTACCTACATAAAGATTCTTAAACTTTGGATGTCTCACGAGTCGTGGGTCCAAAACTAAGAATGCTTGGGGTCCTAGTACCCATTGAGAAAATAAGTTTCTTCTAAAGTCGTTTGGGATTTATAGACTTTTTAAAAATAGTGGGAGAACATATTTCAAAAGACCTTGATAATATGTAATCGTTATTATTCAGCATGCTCATGATTTCTCTCTTTTTCCATTTAGGTTGTAGTTCTGTGATTCTCTACATTCTGAAATGGCAACCAAAAACCCTTTGGTATCCATCCTCGAATCAAACAAGTTGACGGGGCCCAATTACTCTGATTGGCTTCGGAATCTAAAGATAGCTTTAAATTCTGAAAAGAGAAGATATGTTCTCTTCGAGGAAGAGCCTGTCGCTGAAGGTGAGGCTCCGACTCGGGCCTAAATAGAGGCGATCGCGAAATGGTCTGAAGACAATCTTCAAGCCCGTTGCCTCGTGTTGGCCAACATGTCTCCGGATATGCAAAGGCAACATGAGTCTATGGATAACGCTCGGGAGATTTATGACCATCTCGAGCAATTGTACGGCCCCAAAGAGCGTGTTCTAAGGTACAAAACCTCTAAGAAGCTCTTTCATCTCAGAATAAAAGAAGGTATAAGTGTCCATGAGCACGGTCTAAAGTTTCTTGCTTTGAACGAGAAACTGACCTTCATGGAAATGCCACTGGGTGAAGAACTCACTGTGGACTTGTTGCTCGCGTCTTTTCCACCATCATGGTAACATCCCGCTTGTCCAAATGTACAAGTACGCCTTAGCGAGAGTGTTACGTGCGCATTTAATTATTTATTTATGCCTTTAAATGTTTAATTAATTGCTTAAGTGCTTATTTGAATATTTATTTGTATTAATTGTTGCGTATTTAAACGTTTTCCCCCGTTTGATCTCTTTCTTGATCCGTATGTTCCCGTATTTGCTCCTCATTACATGACAACATGTTACACATGAATTACGTGTTATAAGAATTTGTTGAAGTGCTCGTTCATTGTTTTTGAGTTCGTTTAATACGGTTCATAAACCATTTTATTTGTTAAGGGATTCGAGGGCCTAACTCGCTTAGCGGACCTTGGGTTCTGAAGGGCGTAACTTGAGCTCGGGAATTCGGATTTGAATTCTGAAAGAAGCGTCGGACTCACTACAAAGAATGGATGATAGAGAACCCAACCTTGTATTTTTCTAACCTCGTTTGATCCCCCATATTTCATCCGTTTTGAGTCTCATGTGACAGCTTCGCTACATTTTACTATTTTGGCCATAACTTGAGCTATCTTTGACCAAATCAACCCCTACTTGGTCCCACATCCTCATAACTCAGCCCTCTTTCACTCTCTATACCCCTAATTTCGTCCAAGGTAAGAGAGAAAGGGAAAAAGTAGCTGGAAACCGAGAGGAAGAAGAGAGAAGGAAGCACTTGGCCATTTTCGATTTCCAAGCTCGTTTCTCACCCAATTCGGCTCATATTTGAAAGGTAAGTCCGGAATTATGTCCTACATCTTATCTTCTTTCTTTTAAGTCCATTTTTCCTGAATTACATGATCATTTGAGCATGCTTCGGACATTCATGTGAATAGTAAGGTTTAGAACCTTAGTTGATGAATTTGCTTGAATTCTTGAGCTTTCTTTGAATTTGATGCATGATAATTGAACCTTAGACATCCTTTAGTACTTGTATGGGCCGAATTTGCATGCTAGCGTAGGATTCATGAGAGTTTGATTCAAGAATTTTGGGTTTTGTAAGAATATGTGAATACTTGATCCCCTTCTCCATTTCCATGCATTTTGGTTCGATTTTAGCATGATTTTTGGCATATATTTGTTGTATATTTGCTGAATATTCCTTCCCTTACTTGTTGTCTTGAGCTAGAGTGGGTTTTAGCCGAGTTTTGTTGTTGTTTTTGCATCTGTTGCTGCTGTCGCCAGAGGTCACACCCGCGACCGGGGGAAGAAAGAATCTGGTCGCGCCCGCGACCAGATTTTGGCCAAGTTTTGACCTGCTACAGTGCTGGAGGCTACTACTGAGGTTGGTCGCGACCGCGACCCTTTTTGGCTTGTTTTTGGTCGCCCCCGCGACTTGTTTTTCCCCTGGTTTTGATCTGTGTTGTTGTGTGCTTTCCATTTTCATTTTCGTTTGTGTTTTCCTTGTTTTTCTTGCTTCTTTCTTATCTTATATGCATGGATAATTTCTATATTATGTGTTATGTGATTACTTGTGGATTTATTACGTGAATTCGATGCTCTTGCATGAAATAAATGGCCTGACATGCTCTATATGTCTTATAAATTCATGCATACAAGAATGTTACATTTATTTGATTTGTATGATATCTATTTATTCCTTTTATGATATGTATGAATTGTATACATGCTATTTAATGTGTTAAGCTTGTTGTATGAAGTATATGAATTCGTTTAACGTGAAATAAAAGCCTATCTGCTTCATATGGGCTTAAATGTTCATGCATGAACCTATGTGACGTTTAATTGTTTTGCATGGCAATTCCTTGATCCTTCAATGACTTGCATGCGTAGTTAATTTAATATATGGCATGATATGTGTGTTATATGAAATTCATGAAGACATTTAACGTAAATTATGGAATTTAATACGTGTTGTGAATCTACATGCGTTAAATGATCTCTCATTGTATTTCCTATGCATTATTTGCATTCATATGCATATGCCGAGTGTTTAAGTGGTTCATATTGAGTCTGAGTATGTCCCTTTTCCTTTGTTTTCTCTTTAGGTCCGTTTCGTGGTCGATGAGGAGGTGTTTTAGAAGTGTTTTAGTTCGTTGCGTCTGTTGTGGTCGACAAGGTGAGGTTTTCTTCCTTTTTAGTTAAATGACCTACAACTCTACATGTATTTTTAAGCCTGCATGTGATATACGTATATATATAATTATGTAAATACGTGGTTGATTAGTATTTTGTGGGATTTGCCCCTTTTGCTATGAAATATTTGAAAAACGCTTTTATATATATACGTAACCTATTTTATGTTTATTTGATTTGAAAAGGGTTGGTATGTGTGAACGTTTTGGAAATAGCGAGAAATACGACTTTGAATTAGAAGTCGAAAAATTCAGAAATTTCGAAATTATTAAAACTATGAACTTTGAATTAAGAAATGGGCCCGGGGAAGTGGTATGTTATTCTCGGGTCGACCATGGGGTCGTCGAGCTCTCTCATCAACACAACCCCAATTTTAGTGTAGGGAAACTCGCCCATCCTTGGGAGTTCAAGGGGAAGGAGGATTCTCAAACACCGGCGGTTAACACCCGTCGGGGAGCGGGTAGGATCCGCCGACTCACATATTTTGACGGGAGAACGGGGTTGAGTGAACGTTAACTCATCCCCAAACGGTGAAAGGTTGGATTTTTTATGAGCTTTGCCTTATTTTGATTTCGTTTATACTTTGAAAGCAGTTAGAAGGATGTGAACTCGTTCTCCCCTAGTCTTTGGATTTTGATTATGTTTGTTGTTCGTGAAAAGGGAACGGACTTGTATAATTGCTAAAACTGGGTTATTTTGGGGTTTTTTCCCTAAAATCTTTTAAATATTTATTATCACGGGCTAAAATGTTTTAGAATGTAAAAACCAGGCCCGGTTCATAAACTTTTAAATTTGAATATGCTATGCTTTTACGTTTATGTAAGTGTGCGTGTGTTAGCCCCCTCACCAGTCATTAGGACTGAGCCCTCCTCGTTGTTTTCTTTTTCCCTTTTGTTCTTTGAGTTGCAGGTTCTCGTGGAGGTTGTTCGTGGTAGGCGACGGTCGTTTCTTTCGAGTTTTGGGTCGTTTAGCGAGTTTCATTCATTGTTTTAGTTAATTTTGTACCTTTGAATTTTCAAAACATGTATAAGACTTCAAATTTGGAATTTAGTATATTTTTCTAACCTAACTCGCTTCATTATGGTATATTTTATTAATTTTCGAGCATGAATATTTGTATGTATGAATCCTGGTTCTTCCGCACGTGTATTTGTTTATTTTCGCGCACTCTGATTTAGGGTCTAGACCGCCTAGCCTAGGTGTGATTTTATTTGTCACCCGTTCGTCGTAGCTTGGTGCGTGTGAGGAGTTTCCATTTCGTTCAACGTGTCCGGCTATGGTGCGGGGGATGTAGTGCTCTGCGCTCTGGGGTGCTACATTCATTTAATCCTTTCGTTTTAAACTTCAACATGAATCATCCTCATGCTAGTGTAGCTAAGCTGATTAGTCAATTCGTAACTGCTGAAGACACAATCAAGAAGGATCACAAAGTGATGATGGTCACTTCCTCTTCTAGGCCTTCTAAAGGCAAAGGGAAGAATGTTCCCAAGAAGAAGGGATCTCTTAAACCCGAAGGAGGGGTTAAAAAGAGAAAGGCCAAGAAGAAAAAGGATCAGAGAGAGGACGTTTACTACCATTGTGTCAAGAAAGGGCATTGGAAGAGGAACTGCCAAGAGTACAAGGATACTCTAAAAGAAGGTGTGTTTATTGTTGAAGTAAATCTATCTATTGATTCTAATTCTTGGGTACTTGATACCATCTGTGGAGCTCATATCTGTAATGATGTACAGATGCTAAATGAGGTTCGGCAGCTCGAAGAAGGAGAATGCGTCTTGAAGGTTCGGAATGGATCAAGCGTTCGAGCTCAAGCCATTGGGACGTGTAGATTAGATTTAGGTGTCTTTACTTTAGTTTTGAGCAAAGTCCTTTATGTACCTTCTATTATTCGTAATAAAATTTCCATTCCAATATTGGATTGTGAAGGATATGAGACTTTCTCCTGAAATGCAAACTTTTATCTTAAGAAGAATAAAACTTTTGTTTTACTTGGTACATTGTCTAATGGACTTTACACAACTAATGACACTAATATTCTAAATATACAACAATTAAACAAATGCAAAAGAGATGACAAGATCTCGGCTTCTTTATGGCACGCACGTTTAGGCCACATTTTCAAAGACAAGATTGTTAAGTTAACTAATTTAGGATCATTCTACGATAATGAACTTAAAGAGTAAACTCATTATGAATCATGTCTTAAAGGAAAAATGGCCAAAACTCCCTTTAATGGTAAAGTGGAACGTGCCACTAAAGTATTGGATTTAATCCATACTGATGTTTGTGGACCACTTAGTGTAAGCACGAGAAACAATCATCAGTATTTCATAACCTTCATAGACGACTTTAGTCGTTTTGGTTATGTGTACTTAATGAAGTATAAATCCGAAGCCTTTGGGAAATTCTTGGATTTCAAAAGGAGGTTGAGAACCAAACCAGTCACAAGATTAAGGCTCTTCGATCTGATCGAGGTGGCGAATATCTAAGTGACGAATTCCTTAGTCATCTCAAAGATAATGGAATTATCTCTCAGTGGACTCCTCCAGGAACTCCTCAATTAAATGGAGTTTCGGAGAGAAGGAACAGAACCTTACTTGATATGGTTCGTTCCATGATGAGTTTCACTGAATTGCCACCTTCATTCTGGGGTTATGCCCTAGAATCAACAGTTAAGATTCTAAATCTTGTTCCCTCCAAATCTGTACCCAAAACCCCATTTGAGATGTGGTTTGGCAAAATCCCTAATTATTCTTACTTAAGAATTTAGGGTTGTCCTACTTATGTGAAGAGGACAGTGGGAGATAAGCTTGAAGCCAGATCAAGCTTATATAACTTCTTAGGATATCCTAAAGAGTTAATAGGATATTATTTCTACGATCCTCTAGAACAAACGGTCTTTGTGTAAAGAAATGCTACCTTTCATGAGGAGTCATTCCTTAAAGAAAAGAAAGGCAAGATCGCAGAACTCGAAGAGGTTCGAGACCAAGGTCCCACGCCAAGTTTGGAAAAAAACGTGCCTCAGCCAATCCAAGAGAGTGATACATACGAAAATCCTCCTCAAATAAGATGTTCTGAATGCATTCCTAGCCAATCAGAGAGATGGTATGGTTTTCTCCACCAAACATCTCAAATGGATAATGATCCATTAACTTATCAGGAGGCACTGTTAGATTCGGACTCTGAATAGTAGAAAGAAGCAATAAAATCCAAAATGGATTCCATGTACTCTAATCAAGTTTGGACCTTGTTTGATCCACCTGATGGGATCAGGCCCATATGGTGTAAATAGATATATAAGCGCAAGTTTGGAGTAGATGGAAGCGTGGCAGCCTTTAAAGCAAGATTAGTTGCTAAGGGTTATACTCAAAGACCAGGTGTAGACTTTGATGAAACCTTCTCACCGGTTGGAATGCAATACTCCATTCGGATCTTGCTTGCCATTGCAGCATATTATAACTATGAGATATGGCAAATGGATGTGAAAACTGTCTTTCTCAATGGAGACATTGACAAAGACATTTACATGGACCAACCCATGGGTTTCACATTCAGTTGGAGCATAATGTATGCGATGCTATGTAAAATCACAAACAGTCTTCGAATAATAAACGAGATGATTTTGTTCATAGGCAATCACTTCTTTATGTGCTTATTTATGTCTGTTTGGGTTGACTTTGTTCTGCATGTGCTGAACTCCCCTAATCCGATGAGGCCGTTAAGAACTTTGTCGTTATAGGAACGACACATGAAACAAGTTCTTAACTCCATAGGTGAGGATTAGAAACTTCTCCAAGTCAATGAGTCCGACAAAACGTGGGAGTTGTTGTGTGTAGAAATTGCATGGGTTTGAGCGTAATTAGATCATATTTTTGGTGCCTTTTGATGCGTTTATGTGTTTATTTTGCTCCGTTTAGGTGATTTTAGAGTAGTAGTTGAGAAACGGTGAAGCAAAGCAATTTCACACATTTTTGGAAGAAAATGTGGTAACTCCCATTACCACTTAGGAGTACAAAGTTAGTAACCCCCGTTACTAGCCACAGTAGTGGAGCTTTTGGCGAGAGAAGAGGGGTAACGCCCTTTACCCCTGTGCAGAAGGAAAGTGGTAACGCACGTTACCACTAATAAAAACGTTATGGCGATTTCAAGCAGTAACGGGCGTTAACAACAATTGTACATGGAGAGGTAACACCCGTTACCTAGGGCGGCGAGAGAATTCTTTGGGCTGCTATATTAATGCATTTTTGGAGTCTTTTTGGGAGAGTTTTTCTTCCAGGGCAAGACCTAGGGTTTTGGAGAGAAAACAAGAAGTTTCAGAGATTTTCCAGAGGATTCGAGAAGACGATAGGATTGAATTCTTAGAGCGATCTTTGGTTTTATTGTTGCTTTAATTTACAAACTAATTCCTTTAAGTTTAGTTTTGATTAGTTTTCGTATGTTAGATTCGTTTTTAGATATTACTGAATGTTTATGCTTTTGTTATTGAACCTTTGTTTAGATTTGATGACTATGAATTATTTTAATGCAATTTCCTTTAGTTTTAGGAGTTTTATTTTAATTATGAGTAGCTAATTCTCTAGGGCTAGGAGGAGTGATGATGATAGATGTTTGATAAGATGCTTGAATAACTTGTGTTAATTCTTAGTTTGAAAACAGGTTTGAATTGACTTGCGATGGCCTGATCACCCTTAGTATATGTCATAATTGCCTATAGGTCGAAAGAGTGATGGTAATTGCCTATAGGTCGTAGCTTATACAACAATAATCTTATTCCATGCCGAGCCGCTAGAAATACTGAATTACACTACTCTTGTTCCTATGGTTTAATTAACTATTGGTGATTACGAGAGCAACATTGAACACTAATTAAGCACTTGGTTACACCTTGAGAGAGGGTAATACAAATATAAGTGACTAGGTTGTAGAATTACACTTGTCAAACGAGTATCATATCAGCTCTTGATTGTATGGTTCATTACTTTTCCCCTACCTGTTTAGTTTACCTAGTTAATCCGTGTGTTTTAGTATTACTTGCATTTACTTCTGGTTAATTGTTAATCTTTTTTTTAGTAGATTAATAGATAAAAACAACAATTGATTTTCGTTTGGTCTTTAGATTAGAGAAGGATAGAGAGTAGTTATTGATTTCCCTTCCCTATGGGTTCGATCCTATTGTGCTACGCTTATGTTAGTGTACACTTGCACGATTGGTTTTTAACTGTAGTAAAACCTTACAATAAGTTTTTGGCGCCATTGCCCGGGAAGGCGTTTTAAGTCAATATTACTCAAATATTTTGATTTAGTGCTTTAGACTGTTATTTTACTTTGTGCTCGTTATCTTTGTCACTGTGGAATTGGACTGAGAATTTCTTTTCCTTTATGCAGGTTTACAGTGCATGCGAAGATCTCAAGATCCTGATTTAGTTCCATACGATCCGGAAATTGAGAGAACACTGAGTGCTATTAGGAGAAGACGTAAGAATGAGAAGAAACCGATCACTTTACTGATGGTTGAAGCAGACCCACCACCACCACCGGCCATAAGAGATTATATTGTGCCGCAGGCTGGAGCAATTCAGACTGCAGTTCGTCCCCCGATCACAGCAAATAACTTTGAGATCAAACCAGCTATCATAAACTTGCTACAAAATAATCCGTTTTCAGGATTACCATTGGAGGATCCGACTTCACACCTTGAGTATTTTCTTGAAGTGTGTGATACCTTCAAAATTCACAATGTCACTACTGATGCTATCCGAGTTAGGTTTTTTCCCTTTTCACTTAGGGAACGAGCTAAAGCATGGTTGAGTACTGTCCCAAATGAATCCTTTCAGACTTGGGCAGCATTATCTCAGGCTTTCCTAGCCAAGTTCTTTCCACTTAGCAAAACCACGAAGTACAGGAATGATATTCAAGGTTTCAGGCAGTTGGATGGAAAGTCTTTCTATGAAGCTTGGGAGAGATTTAAGGATTTGCAGAAGAAGTGTCCACATCACAAGATTCCCGATTGGTTATTGATCCGGACATTCTACAATGGGATGTCCCCTACTTTTAGAGGACCGATGGATGCTACAGCTGATGGAGCATTCTTAGCAAAATCTGAAGCAGTTACTACCGAGTTGTTAGATAATATGTCATAAAACGATGTTTTTGTGCATGAGATGAGCCATTCGCAACCAGCGAAAGTGCAAGCAGGCGTCATAGAGTTGGATGGCCTAACCGCCATCAATGCTAAGTTTGAAGCCCTTAATAAGAAATTGGATCAACTTTCTATCAATGCAGTCGGGATACAATCCCAACCAGTTCAGGTAACATGTGAAATTTGTAGTGGTCCACACGAGTTTAATATGTGTCTCATACCAATGCAGGAGAACAGGTGCAAGAGCAGGCGAATTATGCAAACAACTTCAAAGAAGCAAATGATCCCTACTCAAACACTTACAATCTAGGACAGAAGAACCACCCTCACTTGTCGTGGTCTAATAATCAAAATGTTCAACAACCACCTCAACCTAGGCCGCAGTTTCAGCCTAGGCAGCAATTTCAAACACGACCACCAGCCCCATTTAATGTTGCGCCCCCTCAACAGGAGCAAAAGCAGGGATGGGAGGTCGCACTTGAGAAGTTCATAACCGTGTCTACAGGTCGACATCAGAAGTTGGAAGCTCAATTAGATCAAGTAGTAAATCTGACCAGAACTTTGGAGACTCGGATCGGTCAGATTGCCTAATCTTTGAATCTGAGAGGCCCAGGAATGCTACCGAGCCAAACTGAAAACAATCCTAAGGAGCATTGTCAGGCCATATTTGTAGGAGACAATAGAGAAAATGAAGGTCCGAAGATACTTACAGGTTCTGATGTTGAGAAAGTTGTGCTTCAGAGAGTTGAAGAGGAAGATGATTTTAAGAAGGAGAACTTAGAGAAAGAAGTGATTTCAAGCAAGGAGAAGTCTGAGAACTTCACTACTATTATACCTACTGAAGAATGTAGTGCTATTATTCAGCACAAGCTTCCCCCGAAGCTTAAGGATCCAGGGAATTTTTTAATTCCTCTTACTATTGGTTCTTTGCAATTCCATAATGTTTTATGTGATTTAGGAGCTAGTGTGAGTTTAATCCCATTATCTACTTGCAGGAAATTAGGAGTAAAGGAGCTTACACCGACTAATATGACACTCCAACTAGCAGACAGATCGGTGAAATATCCGATAGGAATTCTTGAAGAGGTTTTGGTAAAAGTTGAAAGATTTCGCATTCCTACTGATTTTGTAGTTCTTGATATCGAGAGCGATGAGAGGATGCCATTGATCCTTGGAAGACCGTTTCTGGCTACGGCCGGAGCGGATATAGATGTTCAGAATGGATGGCTCACATTCAAAATAGGAGATGAACGAATGGAGTTTAGGAATTTTGGGTCCAAGACACCACCGGCGATTTCGGATAAGTGTTGCATGATTAAGGTTATAATAAGTGATACCCCAGACGGAAAGACACTGTTTACGGAGAAAAGGAAAACAGTTGATTGGGAAGGAAAACCGAAGTCTCGAAGATCGAGAATGAAGGATGTTTTGGAATTAGATACTTGGAGATCAAGCTCCGGTTTTAAGAGTAACAAGAACAAGGTCACTCCTTGTGACTCGTTGCTTGCAGATTGTTAATGCCAATCCGGTCTTCAAAGTCAAGCTAATGACTATAACTTAGAACTAAATTTTTTTTTCCTTTCCTTTTGTTTTTGTTTCCGTTGTTTTCGTTTCTTTCATCCTCACTTTTCTCGCGTTAATTGAGTTATCCCTCTTGTTTGTAGGTCACTTGATGTTTTACTAATAAGCCGAGGTCTAGATGGTGCAAGGACCGTGATTTGAGCGTTATTGTCAATATTGAGGTCCATTTACTTTGTTCGTATGCGGGTGCATGACATTGATTTTCTTTCATGAGGAGAATGAATTGTTGATATGAATAGATATATATGTTTATATGTTTCGAAAATGATGCACTTTGGTTAGATTGAATCATATGAGTTAATTTCGGTTAATTGACGTGATTGAGCACCATTCGTTTTGTGTTTGTGGTTTATTTGTGTTTTGGGCAAAACAGTTTGTAATGGGCGTTACAACATTGTAGTTACCTTTTGGTAACACCCGTTAACAAGGTCAGGCGTCCCAGGTAGTATAGGTAATGGGCGTTACACCCTAGCAGTAGTATAGGAAGGCATCAAGTTTGATGGAACAGTTGAGTTTCTATGGAAGCTTCAGGAGATTGCTGGGAGTGTTATTGGAACGATTACTCATGGTGCTTTTGTGATGATGTTTGCTTGGGAGATAAATTGGAGACCGCGGGAAGCTTTGCCTGTTGACTTTGGATATGATATTGGTCCACAGTACTTGGAGACTGTGGGTTTGGCTATTGCTTGGGAGAGTGGGGAGCTGAAATATTGGAACTTGCCATGGTGGCCCATTAGAGATAGAGATCGTCTCAGGCAGATGTATAGCTAGGGTAAGGCCCGGTTTGATGAGCTTTCTGAGAGGGAGAAGGAGCTTTTAGCTCGGATACCTGACAGGCCAGATGACGAGTTGGCGACTCTTCCCAGTGTCGTGCCTGTTGTTGCTGAGGCCAGTGATGAAGCACCTGTTACTTTGAGAGGCGTGCGTGCAGAGTTAGCAGGATTAACGGCTGATTTGACCACCGTAATCGCGAGAGATAAGGATTTAGCGCATTATGTGGATGAGCGATTCGATGCGTGGGAGGCCAGGTTGGAGGCCAAGTTTGACGGGTTTAGTGCTCGTGTTGACCGGTATTTTGGAGGACCCCCATCACCCTGATTCTGTTATTTTGTTTTTGTCCCCAGATTTCTAGACATTATTTCTTCGTTTATTCGTTGTTATGTTTGGATATTTTGGCTACACTTAGATTTTTGCATATGTTTGAATTCTTGAATTTTGTTTATGCAATAGTGCTCTTTCTTTACGTGAATTTGTGACTTGTGTGGTAGCTGTTCGATGCATGTTGATTGTCAATTGCCTATGCACTTGATCCGTGTTTTCTAGTCACTTGTTTAGGTTTTGGAAGCTTTGTTCACACGTTGCCGGTTCTTTATTTGATCAGGGAGTTTTCTTGACCTTTAATTCTTTCAATTGCATGAGGACATTGCAAACTTTAAGTGTGGGGGAGGAAGTGCATGTTTGTTATGAGGTTTATTGAATATTTGCATGTTTAGATGTAGTTTCACTTGTGATTTGCTAAAAATCGAGTAATTTTGAAAATTTTCCCTCATTTTGAACTTTTTCTTTGAAGTTTGCTTGTTGAGCTTTTGCTAGAATAAGTTAGGCTTTTTGAATTGAGGAAAATTGCATGAGATTTGATGATTTAGTGTGTTAGTATGCCCTTATATTTTGAGCACTTTTGAAAAAGATAGTGTACTTTGCTTAGAAAGATGAGTTGATGATTTTCGAATGAGTCTAAGATTTGATTAGGATGCATTTTAGTCCTATCGAGGTGAAATTTTGAGTTAATAAAAGACTAAGGAAGTGAAGTAGGCATTCGTTGTTGGAGGATTTTAAGCTTTTCTATTTAGCTGTTTTTCACTAAATCACGTAACCTTATTGACCCCGTTAAGCCTAATTGATGTGCAAAGATTTTTGTAGCCACATTATAAGCCAATGCATAACATAGAAATACCTACCTTGATAATTTTTACACCATGGCTTGCTCGTTTGATTTTTATGGTGAATATCCATCTTTTGACCCCTTTTGATTGTTCTTCTGATTGAATTTGAGAGGTTATTGTAAAGAAAAAGAAAAAGAATGAGAAAACTGTGAAAAGAAAGAAGAAAAAATAGAGCAAAAGAAAAGAAAAGAAAATTATGCAAAGTGTGAATTTGAGAGTGTGGGATTCAGTTGAAGAAATTGGGGTGATTTTCGTGTTTAATGGCGAATGAAAATGTCGTGTTGTGTATGAATTGAATGATGTAAGCTTGGTGAGTAGTCACTTGATCCAAATTTTCATAACCTTACCCTAAGCCTACATTACAAGCTCGAAAAGACCTACCGATTTTAAGTCTTGATTTATTCCATTAGTGGAGATAGGTACGAAGAGTGTACTCTGAAGTTGATGATTAGAACTTAGAAGGGAATTGCGAATTTGTCATTCTAATTTTTGTACATTGTTTCGTTTGATTCACATACTACACATGGGTATTCTTTTCATACTAAGTTTTGGGGATTTTATGTTTACGAGTACTTGATTGGATTAGCTAAACTTGTTTAGGCCAAGGTTTCATGATTGCTTGAGGGGGAGCTTTCATGAGGATATGTTTTCTTGCTTTTCGTATTACTCGGGGACGAGCAATATTCAAGTGTGGAGTATTTTGTTGTGTGTAGAAATTGCATGGGTTTGAGCGTAATTAGATCATATTTTTGGTGTCTTTTACAGCGTTTATGTGTTTATTTTGCTCCGTTTAGGTGATTTTAGAGTAGGAGTTGAGAAACGGCGAAGCAAAGCAATTTCACGTATTTTTGGAAGAAAACGTGGTAACTCCCGTTACCACTTAGGAGTACAAAGTTAGTAACCCCCGTTACTAGCCACAGTAGTGGAGCTTTTTGTGAGAGAAGAGGGGTAACGCCCGTTACCCCTGTGCAGAAGGAAAGTGGTAACGGCCGTTACCACTAATAAAAACGTTATGACGATTTCAAGTAGTAACGCGCGTTAACAACAATTGTACATGGAGAGGTAATGCCTGTTACCTAGGGCGGCGAGAGAATTCTTTGGGCTGCTATATTAGTGCGTTTTTGGAGTCTTTTTGGGAGAGTTTTTCTTCCAGGGCAAGACCTAGGGTTTTGGAGATACGACAAGGAGTTTCAGAGATTTTCCAGAGGATTCGAGAAGACGAGAGGATTGAATTCTTAGAGCAATCTTTAGTTTTATTGTTGCTTTAATTTACAAACTAATTCCTTTAAGTTTAGTTTTGATTAGTTTTCGTATGTTAGATTCGTTTTTAGCTATTACTGAATGTTTATGCTTTTGTTATTGAACCTTTGTTTAGATTTCATGACTATGAATTATTTTAATGTAATTTCCTTTAGTTTTAGGAGTTTTGTTTTAATTATGAGTAGCTAATTCTCTAGGGCTAGGGGGAGTGATGATGATTGCATGATAGATGTTTGATAACATGCTTGAATGACTTGTGTTAATTCTTAGTTTGAAAACAGGTTTGAATTGACCTGCGATGGCCTGATCACCCTTATCATGTGTCATAATTGCCTATAGATCGAAAGAGTGATGGTAATTTAGACGGTTTTCACAACTTGTAAGTTATAGGGTACAAAGAGATTTGGTCCTAGCTTATGCAACAGTAATCTTATTCCATGCCTAGCCGCTAGAATACTGAATTGCACTAGTCTTGTTCCTATGGTTTAATTAACTATTGGTGATTGCGAGAACAACATTGAACACTAATTAAGTAATTGGTTACACCATGAGAGAGGGTAATAAAAATATAAGTGACTAGGTTGTAGAATTACACTTGTCAGACGAGTATCATATCAGCTCTTGATTGTATGATTCATTACTTTTCCCCTACCTGTTTAGTTTACTGAGTTAATCCATGTGTTTTAGTATTACTTGCGTTTACTTCTGGTTAATTGTTAATCTCTCTTTTTATAGATTAATAGATAAAAACAACAATTGATTTTCGTTTGCTCTTTAGATTAGAGAAGGATAGAGAGTAGTGATTGATTTTCCTTCGCTGTGGGTTCGATCCTATTGTGCTACATGTATGTTAGTGTACACTTGCACGATTGGTTTTTAACTGTAGTAAAACCTTACAACAGGAGTGTCGACCTTGACTCTGCTGAGACTTGATTATGTGATTATGTCTTTTTGAAGGATCAATCAGTTTCATGGAGTGATAAGTGCATATGTTGATGCGTTCATAATACATAAGGGTGATTGTTACAAGAACTTTATCACTGACATGTCCCGCGTGAGAACATTCCTAAATGGGAAAGGAAGTTTCCTGAAACTTCCAGATTAGGAAATATCTCATAGGTGAATGACGTGATTCATTAATCCTTAGACTTGAGATTCTGTAATGTCTCATATGAGCTAACTCTGTGATCTTTGATATAGGCTCAAAAGGGTGAGACACCTGAACCACGGCCTATGTTGGGATTACACAAGTGGCATATGTAGAATTAGTAGAATCGATAAAGGACCTACACTTGTTAAGAACAAGAATGATCTCTTACTGATTGAGTTGTTCGTAGTCCATTAAACATTAAACCCTTTGCCAAGGTGGATAAAAGATCAAGACATCTAGAAAATGGGGTTTTCTAGGATTGAGATCGAAATGGATATGAAATGAACTTAACTTTAAAGATCAAGAATATTTAGGCTCTGAGAATATTCCCATGCCTTAGTTCTAGAATGAGAGATGGAGTTGTAGGAGGATCGTTTTTCGCTGATTGACACTAACTGAAAGGTTCTTCGATTCATTTCATTATTCGGCTAGGGGTCACACACCCATTGCTAGATTATGGTAGTGTGATCTGTGAAGTGATTAATTAATTAGGGAATTAATTAATTGCTGCCACTGCTACTCGAATAATGAACCTAAAGAGTCACACACAAATGCCAGAATACGAGGGTTATGGTAGGATGTTAATATGATTAACGAAGGGTCAAAATGTTGATAGGAATGAAGCCACGAACACGTGGGCATTGCCACGTGTCTTACTGTAACAGCCCGAAAACCCGCCTGTCGATATTGTCCGCTTTGGTGGGCTAAGCGACACCACCCTCACGGTTTTGTTTCTCCCGCTGGAATTTAAGCCCGAAGGCACCCAACCAGGAAAAGGCCTCAACAGTGGGAGGTTTCCACCCACTTATAAAGTGGCCTTAGTTCTCCTCCCCAACCGATGTGGGACAAGCACTTTGAGCTTTACACCGATTGGGGAATTTTTAAACAAGAAAAGAAAATTTGCTCGGGGTTGAGTATCATCAATTAGAGAAGATCTTCAAGAAATAAAAACCGGGTAAGAAGAAAGTGGTGACTTTAAAGATTCGGTTGAAGTTATAACAAGAAGTTGGGGATATAGAAAAAGGCCTCAACAGTGGGAGGTTAACACCCACTTATAAAGTGGGCTTAGTTCTCCTCCCCAACCGATGTGGGACAAGTACTTGGAGCTTTACAGTCCACCCCCCCCCCCCCCCCAATTAGGGCCCAACGTCCTCGCCTTTTTACCAAAAGTGCTCCCCGAAGAGCGTTGACGATTAAGAAGAAGCTAAATGGCGGCACCGACACCTCTCAAACTTAAATCTGAGACAAATAAACACAACCTTATGACTTAGACTCAATCGTGAACCAATTACATGCACGACGATGCATATGTGTGTGATTTATTAATATTAGATATACGTGTTACAACTTTGAATGACTTAGGTGCCGCATTCTCGCATCTCCCACTGTCTTAAGGGTGTGATCACATGAGCAAGCCTCGAACGAGCCAAGTCGACACTCCCACTATCTTTAGGACTCATCGGCTTGGAGTGATTTCTAATCATGACTTATGTGATATAGGGCTCGTTCCATGAACCATTTCACCTAAACGGTTGAGTCCTACAAGTCATATTGATTAGGAGAGTTCTTATACATGCGCAGTTAAAGTAATCATACAATCACACAAGAGCATATAAAGAAGTGTTGCCAAAGTTCATTTATTATTCAAAGATTGTCTGTGATTTACAAAAGGAAAGTACTAAAGCGGATATACAATCGGCTTTAAGGGCACTATTCCTAACAGGTGTATGAACAACTTATGCAATAAAAGATTATCTTGCTTAAAGAAAATGTAGGTCCTTTATTAATTCTCACATGCTTTCATGTGTCACTTTTGCAACCCCGACATAAGTTATAATTTGTATGTCTCGAACGACATCCTTTTAGAACTATACCTAAGATTGCCCAGTTAACTCACATAAGACAACCATGGAATCTCAATCCAAAGTATTAATTACTCATGCCATTGACCTGTAAGATGTTTCCTAATCTGCAAGTCTCTACTTCTAGAAGTAGATCCTTCTTTTATCCTTTAGGAATTTTCTCACATGGGATAACTCAATGTATTCATTCTATAATGCGCACCCTCGTGTGTTACTTACACATTTACCATGCACTTTGTCATCCCATGAAACTGGATGAATCCTTCTTAAGGACGTAATTGTACAAGTTTCAATCAAGTCTAATGAACACTCCCACTGTTTGTTGGACTCATCGACTTGGAGTAAGTTCTAATCCATCTTAGCTTAGGGTTTGTTTCATGTGCCATTAACCATAACGACAAAACCCTAAAAGCTTGATGGATTAGGGGAATTCTAACACATGCACACACAATGAACACACACAAAACATGTGTTACTGTAACATCCCGTTCGTTCGACGTACAAGGTAGGCCACGTTTCAACCTTTTTATGTGTTTAATTATGTGATTATGTGCTTTACGTGGCCCTATTTTGAACTCTTTGAGAGTTTAGGGGCCTTTTTGTAATTTTCTCTTTTTAGGGGTTTTTCGGTCATTTCTCGTTCGATCGAGTTTTCGACCTTTTCCACCACTTTAATGCATTCGGGGTATTGAAACGAGTCCGTAGACTCTAAGCTTGGCCAATTCTGACGTCGTTAACCCCTTCTTCCGACCTTCTCGCATACAAACACCCGAGATATAATACCCGAATCCTCGTAATTCGTGCCAAATGCAGCAGACTCCAGCTCTCTCTCTTCTCCAGTGATTCAAACCGATCCTGCCACTGTTCACACACACTCGAGGTGTAAAAACGTACACTAATCCAAACTCGGCCGTTTCTCGACGGAATTCGACGAACGAGTAGTCCATTTAGAAGAGCTCGACGACACGAACACAACCGTAACAAAATCTTGACCCGACAACGATCGATGGCAGAGATATCTTCGATTTTCAGGCATGCAGGCAGGTGGTGGCGAGCCGCGACTTCGTCGGCCATTTCCGGCCGATTCTCGCGGCGGTGTTGGTACGATTGAACAGGTCTTCCGGTGGAGGTCATTTCTGGACTGGTGGCACGGCCAGCGGGGCCATGGTGGTGGCGCACGTGCCACCGGAAGCTCGTAGCGGTGGTGCGTCTTCCTGTAGCGGCTTCTTTTCAGTCGCTCCGGTGGCTTTTTTCGACGAAGGTGGTGGTTCCGGCGACTTGAGCGGCGGCAGAAACTTCGGAGGACATCGGGGTCCCTTTTCGTTGATCTTTTGGCCACGGGCTCTTCACAAAAGTTGTTCGGAACGACGAGAACTATCAGTCCCCATTCACTCGACTCTAGATTTGGCCGTTTGGCGTGGATCGCGGTGGCACAGCGGTGGTTCAACGGTGGAGGCAGCTCTGGGGATTTTTTTCGGCGACCACTATAGGGGTTTCGAAGAGCTCGTCATGAAAATTGATCGAGGAATTTGAACGAGCACGAGGAGTACTTGCACAGGTGATTTTTTGGGATTTTTTCAGCACGCTCCGGTGGCGGGCGAGCGGCGGCAGGCCACTATTCCGGTGGGCTTGGGACAGTTTGTCCGCCTCATCGTGGTGAGTCCAACGTCACTTCCCGTTCGTCAATCGCTCGGTTTAATTGTTAAAAATTTATTTGTATAATTGAGAATATTTGATTTAATTGTTCTAAATGTAAATTAATTGCCATATGCCTAAATTATCGATCGAATTATATCCCGATGTCTATGAAATCTTGTACTAAATAAATTATGATATGAATTGATGCTTTGGTTTGCAATTTGAGTCCCGGTTTGTTGAATTCATGCTACTTGATTAACTTTGAAGGGGTGTTAGTGTAATTTTTGAATAATATGAAATTTATATGACTTGAATTAATTAAACCTCGCTACTTGATAATCAAATATGTTATTCATAACTACGTAGAAATGAGTAATATGCCGTAGATAATTAAACTTGAAACTTTTATAATGTAAAGTTTAATTACTTGATTAAGTGAGTCTATTGTACGATGTATGAATTATATGAAATTGTTTGCTTTGACTTACCCGATCCTTGTCCTTTGAAAACCAGTATGCTATTCTTGATAACTTAGAAATAATTTACCGTGCTATGTATGAATTAATTGGCCACTCTTGGAAGTAAGAAATGATTTATTCGTATAAATATGAATTGGTTATGCATTGTATGAATTATATGGGACTTTGTAGGGTTGAATGATTACGCTATCCTTTGTTTACATTTCATGAATAGAATGAGATTCGTTACATGTTTCGTTGACTAATTTCATCTCTTGGGAAATGTTGCAAGATATAGCTTGATTTCTTGGGAAAATTGGTTAAGTACATGACCCATTTGACCTTATAATGTGTGAATTTCGTATGAAGCATGGTATATGAGTATAAATCGTTGTTTTGCTAATGTGTACCATATGTATTTTGTTTTGTGCATTCATGAGCATTGTCGTGTGTCTCTGTGTGGTTGTTTGAGTCTGGGTCTGAGTCTGAGCTCTGTGTTGTGTTTTGTGTGCTCAGTTGGTACAGGTGCACCCGGGGTGGTGACTTGTGGTTGTGTTGGTTCCGGGGTGGACCATTCGCTTTGTGTTCGGCTTTGTTTGGTACCAGGTGAGGTTAGGTTATAGTTAAACCCTAATGATATGTGCCGATATGTATGTAAATATAAGCCCTACGGATACACCTGATACGATTTATGTTCTAGAATCTAATTATACTAGGATCTGATATGATAGAATTATGAATATGCTATGGTTATGCCTATGTTATGATTACTGATATAACTATGTTTGATGTCTGATATGCCTCCGGATATGATTTGCACTTGGTCCTGGACCTTGTTATGCCTCGGATTCTGGTATGTTTCCGACTCTGCTTTGCTTGGGGGCATGGTGATTATCGGTAAGGAGCCTCGGGGCACCGAGTATTACTCCTGTGCTTGATCATCGTGATGTGGGTAAGGAGCCTCGGGGCACCGAGTATTACTCCTGTGCACATTTCCCCGCTTGTTTGAAGGTTTGACTCTGCTTTGCTTGGGGCCCAGTGATTATGGGTAAGAAGCCTCGGGATACCAAGTATTACTCCTGTGCATGATCATCGGGATGTGGGTAAGGAGCCTCAGGGCACTGAGTATTACTCCTGTGCACGTTTTCCCTTTTTGTTTGAAGGTTTGCTTTATGTGTTGGTTCTCGATAGGCTAGTTTGTTACGAAATCGTTCGTGAAACGGGAGTGGATTCTTAATTAATAAAATTTGGTTGTTTTGGCCTTTGGCCTAACACTTTTACTTTCCTATATCTAGTATCACGTGTGAAAATGTTTTAGAATGTAAAAACAGTTGGAAAACAGGAATCAGAAAGCAGCGGAAATTTAAAAATTTTCCAACAAAAGGATCGAAACTCGCAATCATGAATCCAAATTCGTAGAGATTAGAAACTTACTTTTCAATAATCTTTCTTGAAGCGTTTCAAGCCACCCAAGAATACTCTTCTCGCGGCTTGATCCCCTCTCCTTGGTAAAGCTCGAATCGTTAAAACTTCTAACTTGAAGCTCTCTAGAGATAGTCCACCAACTTGATTACAATCTAACTAGTAAGGATGCTAGTTCTCTAGTTGGTGTTTAGGTTTAACCTAGGGTTTATTTGATCTTGGAGAAAGAATGGTGTTCAACACATGAAGCAAAAGAATTGTCAATTACCCTCTAAGGGGAGCTCGAGCTCCCCTATATATAGGAAAGGGAGGGGCGGCCGAACCTAGTCCTATTGGACTAATGATTTGGTCACTCTCTCTTATTACTTGATCGTCAAGTAATTCCAAACTTTGACTTTTGAATTCTAATTCAAATCAACTTTTAAGAGAGCTAAAATATCCAAACCCCTTTTGGATAATATTATACTTTATTTATTAATAAATAAATAAGTTATTTATCTAATTAATTAATTCGTAATTAATTAAATAGATTATTTTTCTCCAAAACAAGACTTTATTTTTAATTCAAAATTAAACCAAAGTCTATTAAATAATTAATATATTAATTATTTAATCACATAAATATATATACACGTGTGACACATGTGTCCCAAAGGACACGTGACCCACACGTGTGATTCACACGTGTGGTATCCTTTTGGCTTCATTAACTCGTTTAATCATTTCAAAGCCTTAACTCATGTAACCAAGTTGTTGTATGTGACCCTCCAGGTTCTCAATTCAATTAGCAGTGACCCTAATTAATTAATTCACTAATTAATTAATCAGTCCACAGATTAAACGACCATAGTCTAGCAACAGGTGTTTAACCCCTAGCTGAATTGGAATGTCTCGATTCGACAGAACCTCTAAGTCATTGAGTCATGTGAGATACAATCCTCCTACATACTATCTCTCAACCAAGATCTAGGGTAAGGGAATAATCAGAACCCTAATAATCTGGTCTTAAAGCTAACTGCATTTCATATCCATTTGATCTCAATCTTGGACACCATTTTCTTGATGTCTTGATCTACTGCCTTGGCCAAGGACTCCATATGGCATATGAATGACTTACACAATAAGAGATCACCTTGCAAATGCAAGTGTAGGTCCTTTCTTTATTCTCATTCACTTTCATGAGTCACTTGTGCAGCCCCAGCATAAGCCTTGAATCAGTTGTCTAAGGTGACACCCTTTAAAGCTTATACCTAAGACTACAGAGTTAACTCATAAAGCGACATGGAACCTCAAGTCTAAGGATCAATTAATCACATCAATGATTCGTGAGATATTTCCTAATCTGAAAGTTTCCATTTCCTGAAATAGAAACTTCCTTTCTAATTTAGGAATCTTCTCACACGGGGCACCTCAGTAAACTTACTTATGGAAGTAAGCACCCTCATGTATCACGCACGTATCAACTATACACTTTGTACCTCCATGAAACAAGGTGGTCCTTCTTAAGGGCGTGATCCCACAAGCAAGCCTTAAAGGAGTCAGGTTGACACTCCCAGTATCTGTAGGACTCATCAGCTTGGAGTATTTTACTAATCATAACTTATGTGAGATAGGGCTCGTTTCATGAACCATTTCACCTAAATGGTAGAGTCCTAAAGTCATCAGGATTAGGGGAGTTCTCATACATGTACAGCTAAAGTAAACGCATACCAAACAAGAGCATATAAAGAAGTGTTGCCTCAATTCGTTATTTTATTCAAAGATTGTTTGTGATTACAATAAGGAAAAGTACAAAGCGGATATACAATCGGCTTTCTAGGGCACTATTCTTAACAATCTCCCACTTGCCCGTCAAAGCCATTCTAAAGCTACTCTAAGTCCCATCTTCTTAAGATGACCATCGAAAGCTTCTCGACTATGGGGTTTAGTAAGTAGATCTGCCACGTTCTCTGCTGATGTGACCCTCTCAATTTGCACATCTCCTCTTTTGATAATATCACGGATTAGGTGATACTACCTCATAATGTGTTTAGTCCGTTGGTGAGATCTTGGTTCTTTTGTTGGAGCAACCGCCCCAGTGTTTTCACAAAACATAGTAATGGGGTCTTTCATACTAGGAACAACATTCAACTCTTGAATGAACTTTCTAATCCAAACACCTTCCTTAGCTGCATCATTTGCAGCTAAGTATTCGGCCTCAGTGGTCGAATTTGCAGTGGTCGTTTAGGCAGAAAATATATCCTGACATTGACTTAAAATCATCTAAGTCAGATGCAAAGCTTGCATCGCAGTATCCTTCGATAGTAAGATCTTCCTGACCTCAATAAACTAGGAATAAATCTTTAGTACTTTTCAAGTACTTAAGAATATTCTTCACGGCAGCCCAGTGACCATCTCCAGGGTCAGATTGGAAACGACTTGTTATACTAAGTACATAAGCCACATCCGGTTGAGTACATAACATTGCATACATTATGCTACCTATTGTTGATGCATAAGGTGTATGAGTCATTCTTTCCTTCTCAAGGTTAGTCTTAGGACACATCTTCTTAGAAAGACATGTTCCTACACTCATAAGAAGGTTCTTAACCTTTGCTGACTCCATATTGAATCTCTTCAATACTTTATCAATGTACATCGACTGTGACAGTCCTATTAACCTTCTAGATCTATCTCGATAGATTTTAATTTCAAGGATATAGGACACATCACTAAGATCTTTTATCTCGAATTGGTTCGATAACCATAACTTAGTCACTTTCATATCTTCCTTCGAATTCCCAATAAGAAGGATGTCATCAACATAAAGTACTAAGAATTGCACTGAGGTCTCCAATTCCTTTCTATACACACATGATTCATTCGAAATTTGAATGAAGCCAAACGCTTTGACTGATTCATCAAATCGAATGCTCCAATTCCTAGAAGCCTGTTTCAATCCATAGATTGATCTTTGGAGTTTGCAAACCTTTTGCTCACTCCTACTGAATGTGAAACCTATGGGTTGCTCCATATAAATGTCTTTATCAATATCACCATTGAGAAAGGCAGTTTTCACATCCATTTTCCATATCTCATAGTCATAATATGCTGCAATGGCAAGCATGATCCGAATAGACTTTTGCATTGCAACTGGTGAGAAGGTTTCATCAAAGTCCACGCCAGGTCTTTGAGTGAATCCTTTTGCAACCAGTCTTGCTTTGTAGGCTGCAATGCTTCCATCAACTCCAAGCTTTCTCTTAAAGATCCATTTGCAACCTATGGGTTTGACCCCATCAGGCAAATCTACCAAGGTCCAAACATGGTTGGAGTTCATGGAATCCATTTTGGATTTCATGGCTTCTATCCACTATTCAGAGTCAGAATCTGAAAGTGCCTCCTCATATATTAAAGGATCATTATCCTTTTGAGAGATCTCATGGAAGAATCCATACCATCTCTCCGGCTGTCTAGGAGTGCGTTCAGAACGCCTTAGAGGAGGATTTACGTGTGTATCGAAATTCATGATTGGTTGTGGTTGATCAGAAAGGGGCGCTTCTTCAGTGGGTGGCGTGGGGTCACTTTGTACTTCCTCTAATTCTATGATCTTGCCTTTCTTTTCTTTAAGGAACGGTTCCTCAAGAAAAAGTAGCATTTCTGGAAACAAATAATTTTTGTTCAGATTGATCATAGAAGTAGTATCCTATGGATTCCTTAGGATAACCTACAAAGTAGCATAAGTTAGAACGAGATTCTAACTTATCTCCCACTGTCCTCTTCACGTAAGCAGGACATCCCCAAATTCTTAAGTAAGAATAACTAGGGATTTTACCATGCCACATTTCATAAGGCGTTTTAGGGACTGACTTAGAGGGGACTAGATTCAAAATCTTTGCTGCACTTTCTAGGCCATAACCCCAGAAAGAAGGTGGTAAGTCAGTGAAACTCATCATGGAACGAACCATATCAAGTAGAGTTCGATTCCTTCTCTCAGAAACTCCATTGAGTTGAGGAGTTCCCGGAGGAGTCCACTGAGAGATAATCCCATTATCTTTGAGATGACTAAGGAATTCTTCACTAAGATACTCGCCTCCTCGATCAGATCGAAGTGCTTTGATCTTGTGACCAGTTTGGTTCTCAACCTCCTTTTGAAATTCTAGGAATTTCTCAAAAGCTTCAGATTTATACTTCGTTAAGTATACATAACCATACCGACTATAGTCATCAGTAAAGGTTATGAAATACTAATGAATGTTTCTTGTGCTTACACTAAGCGGTCCACAAACATCAGAATGGATCAAATCCAAGACTTAGTGGCACGTCCCACAGTTCCTTTAAAAGGAGCTTTGGACATCTTTCCTCTGAGACAGGATTCGCAAGAAGTTAACTCTTTGAGATCATTTTCAGAGAACGATCCTAAAGTGTTTATCTTGCTAATTCTGTTCTTGGAAATGTGTCCTAATCTAGCGTGCCATAAGGGAGCTGAAACTTGTCATCTCTCTTACGTTTAGTTTCTCGTTATATATTCATAATATTGATATTTTGAGTTAGATAAAGTCCATTACTTAGATTTCCGATGTGAACGGAAGAGTTGTTTCGTTTGATAAAATATTTACCATTCTTAATATAAGCTTCATAACCTTCACAATCTAAAATTGGAACTGAAATTATATTATGAATAATGCGCGGTACATAAAGGACTTTATTTAAAACTAACTCAAAACTACCTAAATCTAATCTAATTATGCCTAAAGCTCGAGCTTCAACATTTGAGCCATCGTCGATCTTCAAGACACATTCTCCTTCTCTGAGTTGTTGTACTTCATTTAGTATCTGTACATCATTACAGATATGAGCTCCACAACTGGTATCAAGTACCCAAGAACTAGAATTAATAGAAAGATTTACTTCAACGAGAAACATACCTTTCTTTAGAGTAGCCTTGTACTCTGGGCAGTTTCTCCTCCAATGTCCCGCTTTGCCACAATGGAAGCAAACATCCTCTTTCTAATCACATTTCTTCTTTTGGGCCTTCCCCTTCGAAATGCCACCAGTGAGCCTAAGGGGTTTCTTCTTCTTCTTTTGGGCTTTCTTGCCCTTACCTTTAGAAGGCCCAGAAGAGGAAGATGGAGCATTCACCATCAAAACCTTATTGTCCTTCTTGATCGTGCTTTCAGCAGTCACAAGCTGACTAATCAGCTCAGCTACAGTAGCACCAGCATGATTCACATTGAAGTTAAGGACAAATGGGTTGAATGATGGTGGGAGCGAGGCTAGCAACAAGTCCACTGAAAGCTCATCTTTCAGTGGCATGTCCATGGAAGCAAGTTTCTCAGTAAGGGCGAGAAACTTGAGTGCATATTCATGGACACTTGAACCTTCCCTCATTCGCAAATGGAATAATTCCTTTGAAGTGTTATACCTTGTAACACGTTTATGAGGGCGGTAAAGTTGCTCTAAGTGGTTGTAAATCTTCCAAGCGAATTCCATGGCCTCATGTTGCCCTTGCAAGTCCGGAGACATGTTAGCCAACATAAGGCAACCGGCTTGGAGATTATCATCCTTCCACTTCTGGATCGCGTCCCGCTCGGCCCGAGTGGGAGTGTCCCCTTCGGGACTAGCCTCCCCTTCGAAGAGAACATAAGTTCTCTTCTCAGAATCTAAAATGATTTTCAGATTCCTCAACCAATCAGAATAGTTAGGACCAGTCAACTTGTTTGACTCGAGGATCGATACAAGAGGGTTTTTGGTTGCCATTTCAAAACACATAGAGAATCACAGAATCTACGACCTAAATGGTAAAACAGAGAACTAGTGAGCATGCTGAATTATAACGATATACAAAAGATAAGGTCTTTAATCTAATGTAGCTCCCACTATTTTTAAAAGATCTATAATTCCCAAAGATCTAAGAGGAACACGTTTCCCAATTAGTACTAAGATCCTAAGCATTTCACCTCGAACCCACGACTCGCGGACATTCTAAGTAAAACCCTAGGTAGGTACGACTTACCAATTCTAACACCTTTAGAACTGTTAGTAATTGTTTTTGGAGATAATGATTTTTGTCCATCCGAACTATAGGCCATTTTGCAATTCACCCTCCAAACTATTTCAACCCCAATACCACCATCTAAACTATTAATTCGTGACAAACCACCATCCCAAAGCGGTTTTGACTATTTTTTCAGCGGTTTTGACTGTTTTTTCAGCGCTTTTGAATGTTTTAACACATGTAAATCTGTCTCTTTTTGTTATTTTTCCATATATTTATCCTTGGTGTTCTCACACCATATTAAATGTGTGGTATTTTTGAGTCAAAACTGCTGAAAAATAGTCAAACCGCTTTGAGATGGTGGTTTGTCACGAATTAATAGTTTAGATGGTGGTATTGGGATCGAAATAGTTTGGAGGGTGAGTTGCAAAATGGCCTATAGTTCGGATGGGCAAAAATCATTATCTCTTGTTTTTGCATCACCTATCTTTCAATATGGACCCACGACTCGTGCGACATCCATATTTACTTAGGCGTTAAGCTAGACCCATCAATCATAAGATCATGATCAAAACTTAGTTCGAACGACCCACGACTCGCGAACATCGCCCTTGCCAAAATTGACCACGAAATATTGATCATTTAAAATGATCAATTAGGTAACTAAGAACTAACAAGCTCCACTAGCTATCCCACGACTCGCGGACAATAACTAGCTTCACTTACTAAACTTAAAACCTATTGATGGAATGCTAGGAATTTAATTCAAAATTTACATCTCGAATTAAACACCTATTGTTGGAAATTAGCTTAATATTTAACGGGAATTTTCGAATCAACCGGAGAGTTGTCCGGTTCGACCTCACCAGCATATATGTTATCCAATTTTAATTAGTCTTAATTAATGCAAGTACAACTTAAATGCATTTCACACAAGCACTTAGCAGATAACATGTCCTAGCATGATACTAACATGTGATGATCATAGGTTCTACCTATCTTATGCGTGATATGTGGCAGCCACTCCACAATCACAAGTTCTAACATACATGCCATATAAACAGTTTAAATCACATAAGGGAAACCAGTAACAAAATACGAGCCCTATCTCTATTACATCTTCAATTGAGATTCCGCTCCCTAACATTTTGAGGGGTCTTCACTTATGGCCTCCTTGTTACTTGAATGTGCTCCATCTTACTCGATGGGTGCATTGTCTCCAAAATGAAAATAAAACCTCACCACCTATTCTACTCTCAAAAAAAAGAAAACTTACTGAAAAGTAATAAGGCTCAATCTTCATATTGGCCTTAGACAAATACACGGGGCATACCCCGGCCTCAAAACAGTAATATGGAAAGCCACATAATAAATCACATAATAGTACGCACATAAGTGAGGCTCAAACCTCAATTGAAAAACATAACTATAGGACTCCAACCCCAATTTAAACCATCCATGTGCATAAATTAAAACCATACATAAGTCTAAACCCATGATCACCTAACATGCATAAATTGCAAGAATTTAAATTTAACCAATAAATTAAAATTCTCGCTTTAAGCTCTAATAACTCAAAACACAACTTGGATGCAATTCTTGTTCCAGAGCCTTTTCGATAAAACCCAAAAAACTATAAACTAATAAAATTCCAATTAATTTCTAAAAATTAATAATTTTATTCTTTCAATATTTTCATAAAATAAAGTTTGAAATTTTCCCAAAATTTAAATTGCTTAATTTTTCAAAATCCCAATTTAAACAATTATTTCAAAAATAACTTTTAATTTAAATAAAATAAAATTTTTCAGAAAAATTAAATCGGGATTGGATTGGACTAAACATAAAAATCAAGATGCGAAACGAGGGCCAGGCCTCGCCCGCCAGCCCAGGCGGACCGCACGCATGTGCACGCCAGCAACAAGCCTACCGGCACACGCGCGCAACACAAACGCCTTCTCGCGCGCATCGCCCGCGCTCGCCTAGGCGGGCGGGCAGGCTAGCGACGGGAGGCTCCCGCGCGGATGCAAGAGGTGATGTGTGGGGGCACCTAGGCGCGGGCGAGCAGCAGCGACAGGCAGTCCCGCGTGGTTGCGGGACTGCTGGGCAGACGGGCACGCGGGCCTAGGCTTGCTACGCCTTAGCACGTCTAGGCTCGCGTTTTCGTAACGCGATTTTGTGTTTTGTATTTCAGTTCAAAAACCAACAACAATCTAAAATTTAAAACACGATTTAAATATATTTGATCCAAAATAATTTCAGTCAAATTTTCGAAAACGTTTTTCGGTAACTTTTAGGAAAAATACTGTAACATCCCGCCCGTCCGGCCTTTCCAGGTACACCTTTACGAGTGTGCTACGTGTGCTTTTAATTATTTAATTATGTGAATTATATGTTAATTATATTCTACATGTGATTTAATTGAACTATATAACTTTTGATTGAACCGTATGTGACTTACATGTACGTATTTGCCTTATTTGTTTCGTCCTTGCTCCGTTTGTGTCTCTTTTCATTTTCGATTTCCGTGACTATATGCTATGTATGATTTATATGTGATATGAGTGTGTCTTTGGGCCCGTTGCATGCTTTTGAGTTCATTTGATACGGTTTTGGAACTGTTTTGTGTGTTAGGGACATAAGGGCCTAACGAGATTTAGCGCACCTTGTGTTCCGGAAGGCATAACTTGAGCTCGGAAATTCGGATTCGAATTCCGGAAGATGCGTCGGATTTGAAACGAAGAAAGAAAGCCAAGAAATCAAGATTCACATTTTTCTAAGCCCATTTGCACCCTCGTATTTCGACCGGAACGAGCACCGTGCGCCAAGACTACCCTTTTGTTGACTACTCTTTAGTTGTGAGCCCCACTTTACACCTTATGAGCCCCAATCCTTGACTTTTATGTGTCTAAGCCATCCCTAACTCTTTCCCACACCCCCATTTCGGACCCCTCACAAGAAAGAAGAGATAAAAGGTTCCCTAAGTGCAGCATAAAGAATAGAGAAGATGAAAGAAGAGGGTTTCAGCACAATTGGGATTTTAAGCTTCTACCACCACCATTTCTTCTAAAATTTTAAAGGTAAGTCTCTTTTTGTATTCTCCATGTAATTATGGTGCTTTTCAGTGTAACTTCATGAGATTTCATCCATATTTGCTCCTTCTATGGCATACATGTTGAATAGTAAGGGTTTGAAGCTTTTTGTGAATTCTTGCATGTCTCCTTGCAATTTCTTTGAGATTGATGCATGATATTTGCTTCTTAGACATCATTTAAGAGTTTTATGAACTCGGTATGCATTTTAGTTGAGGATCCATGGAGTTACCATTGTTGCTTTTGCTTAAAACTTGAAGAACATGAATGTGTTAATGCATCTCTTCCATTCCCTTCACTTTACCTTCGATTTTTGCATGATCTATGGCATGAATCCTTCAATAATTCTTGCATAACTTTAGTTTGATGTGTTAGCATGAGTTTAGATGTGTTTTTGGGTGTTTTTAGGGCTGGAACAGGTCTGAATCTGGAAGGATTCAGCCCAGACGCGGGTTAACACCCGTTAGGGTTTTGTGCGCTTTTGGGGGTAACGCTCGTTACCCCCCAGCCTGGAGCTCCTGTGGCCATTAAAGTCCATTAGTGGTGTTGTTAAAGATGGGGGTTAACAGCCGTTAACCCCCCGGGCTCCCGGTTGTGTGTTTTCTTCGCTCGTTTGCTTTGTTTGTTCGTTTCCCTCTCCGTTCTTGATCCCAATGTGATGTTTGCTTATTTGTATGCACGAATGGCTGCTCCATGGCTTGTATTTACTTGATTTTGATGTGTTATGTGTTAGAATTATGTTTTATGTGCTTTGTGGTTAGTTTATGGATTCGTTTGACGTGAAATGTGCCTTACGTGATCTAAGTGCTCCTTTACATGCGAGTGTGACTTCCTACTTTGCTTGCTTGCCTCGCATGCAACTTCTTTGCTCTTATTTGGTATTTTTACACTCCTAATTTGGTATTTGAAATGTTAAATGAGTTGTATGAAGTTCTCGAGCATGTTTAAAGTGCAATATGTGAGTTATGTTTCAATATGATTCAATATGACCTAATGTGACTAAAGCGTTAACTTCATTGCATTTCTTATGCATCATTTGCATCCATATACATATGTCGAGCGTCTAATTGGTTCACATTGAGTCTAAGTTTGTCTCTTGTCTTTGTTTTGTTCTTAGGTTTGTCTCGAGGTTGACCCCTTTGTTATGAGATTCTTTGAAAAGGCTTTTTATGTGTATATGTAAGCTAAGTTTTGATTATTCGTTTTCAAAAGGGTTGGTGTGAGTTTTGTTTTGCGAGCTTTGGGACATTGAAAGATATGTCCATGTGTGCGTGTCTATAAGCTTTGGGATAAGTATAAGTTTGGGCCCCGGAGTTGTATGTAATGGGAGACCCGGGTCGGCCATGGGGTAGCCGGTTGCAACCCCTGTATACTTCTCCAACAAAGTGAGGTTTCGCTCATCCTCGGGAGGTTGAGGGGAAATCGGGTCTCATTTGTCGGCGGTATAACCCGTCAGGGTCGGATAGGATCCCCGATGCCACTATTATATTATAAGGTAAGTGCGGGGTGGTTGAGAGTGGTAGCTCTCTTCCCCAAACGGTGAAAGGATGGATTGATTTATGTTTTGTGTTTGTCTTCGCTTTGCTTTGCTATGGAGTAAGGGGTTTGGACTCGTACTCGTCGAGTCATTTTATTTAAGCCTTCGTTTCTGTTATGGTTTGTGAATCGGGATTGGACTTCTAATTTCTAAAACTTGGTGATTTTGGCCTTCGGCCCTAAATCTTTCTTCCTATATGTAGTATCACGGGGTAAATGATTTGGAATGCAAAAACCAACCCCGGTTCATGAACACTCTTCTATTTGATTATGATATGCTCTACTTATATGTATGTGTGCGTATGTTAGCCCTCTCACCAGTCTTTAGGACTGACCCCTCTACGTTGTTTGTTTTTCCCCTTTTTCTTGAGTTTGCAGGTACCCAGTTGGGGAGTCGAGCTAGGCGGCTGTCTTTTGTTCTGGGAGTCATTTTGTCGAGTCTTTAGCTTAGCCCTTGCATTGGCATATTTACTTTCCCACTCTGGTACTATGTATAAATACGTATAAGTTATGTTTTGTAATTTAAACTTAAATCCATTTTATTTGGCCTGGAATGGGCATGGCATGTGTAGCGCCTCCCCAACACTACAACCCCGCACCGCAATACTCCCTGAGTGGAGGTTAGACCCAACACCCAGGAAATACTACGGCGAACGGTCAGGATAATATGAATGGAGTATGTGACACAGTGCAGCGGAAGATAAAGAGATTCAACTTTACCAATGAACGGGGAGGATAACGTACAATGAGCAAGGATTATCATTATTGATCAAAGTAGTTTGCAGAAGAGTACAACAGGTTGACATGCAAGGACAAAGTATGAGATGGTTTGTTTCTGCAGAGAGTAGGCTCAAGACAATGTACTCTTAGAATCAGATCCAACCTACGGTTGTAGTGCTTCAAGATACCTCTAGTTGTCGTTCATTGATTCCTGAAATCATGCATTTTAAAAATAGGCGAGAGGGTTAGTCAAAGTGACTAAGTGAAGGGCGTATGAGGGTTTATAGATATATGTATATATATATATATATTTATATTTATGATCAAGAAGATCTTGATCTATAATATTAACAATAGGATATAGCAAATAGGAAACGGTTCATAATAATTGTAAAACAGGGATAGGGGTAGTTTGGAATAATTGTAGAAATATGAACCGTTTGTAACAAGAACATTATTTCCCGCAAGCTAGGCCTTTCCACCCATAACTCCTTGAATTGTTGGTAAAATAGTATCGGGCTGATCAGGCTCTGATACTTCAATAAAACCAAGAATATTAACTCCACTACTCCTTGATGTCAATAGGGAATCAAACCCTAAAGACCACGAACTAGATTCGGGAGGCAGCTATCTCTCCCTCATCCCTTGGCGTGGAGTAACTAACCTCCAGTTAAACCACTACCAAGAGGTGGTGGCAGTCCGCAGCACCAACAATACCCTCGGCCCGATACCTTCCGGGTAATTGCTCGCTACGGATACAGCCGGGGCCCATAACAGGAATCGAGAACAATATTTTGCTTGCATAACCCGGAATTAATGTTTTGATAAAATGGACTTGAAATATATAATGTTCTAATAAGACGTTGATTCCGGCAAGAAAGTATTTTCCCCTTAAGAGGGATAGTGTAGTAAAGTAATATGTATATAGGGTAATAAATCAAAATAGTAGGTAGGCTTGAAAATAGTTTTTATATAGATACATATATATAGCATGATTCCAGTTGAAAATAGTTTAACCCTCACCTATACCGGTAGTCAGATATTGTAATGTGGATTCCAGTGCGCCTGAAAGTAATAACTACTATAGGCTTAGAACTAGGTTCCTAATTTTTATCAAATAAGCACATAAAACACATAATGTTCATGCGTAAAAGGATTACATCAAGTAAACACATAAACTATATCATGTTAGAGAATTCCCGGTAAACTCTAATTTTAACCATTTAAGGGAAATTAAGTAATTAATCAGGTTTCATGAATTCTTTAACCACTTAAATATTTATTAATCACATTATAATCTTAATTATAACATTAGAAATGAAATTTAGAATTTAATTTGACAATGTAGGTTATATTTCGAAAATAATCCATAATTTACCGATTTTTGGAAAATTCGGATAAAATCTTTATTTAAAAATTCCAAAACTAATTTTATAATTATTTTAATAATATTTTCGAAATTATCAGCTTATGGGTTGACCAAAAAGTCAAATTTACTATTGAAAACATTTACTATTCAATTTCTTGTGAATTAAACACTTTATAACACAAAATCGAACACACATACTCACACACTATCACAAGTGCACTTAAAATTATTCAAGAACAACATGAACATGTTCTTGAGCCTATTTGAATATTCAAAGAAGGTATGTAACACACTTGATCATATTCATATTTATAACATAGAATTTGAAGCATAATATAGCAAAATATATTAATTCTCTATGAAAAATAATTCTAAATAAATTATTCTTGACATGAATTTAATTAAACAAGATCATAATTATTTAAACACATATTCATATCATATCATATCATAACTCATGCATTTAATTAAATAAAATGCATATATGTTATCACATTTTTCCTAAACTAGCATAAATAGCATATATTTCATAAAATAAATTCCTAAAGTATAATTTAATTAATCCTAGGCATGCTACTATTATTTTTATACTAAGAAAATTATATAAAGCATGAAATAATAAAAGAAAAACATACCTTAGAGAGAGAGAGGGAGAATGGCGTGAGAAATGGAGAGAAGAGAGTGATTTTGTGTGTTGATTTGTGAGGTATAAATGAGGCTTGAGGGGGGTATTTATAGGTAGTCATGAGGGGTTTCTAAGCAATAAATGAGAGTTTATGGGAGATGTGGTTGCTTATGATTTCAACAAATGCTTGGTAATAAATTAGGAGATGTGGTTAAATTACATGTTAAACAAATGCTAGGTAATTAACTAAGTAATGTGGAGAAATTACATTCATTTAATTAAATCTTCTAGAAGCTCATGTGGTCATGAATGATGTCATCTTGAATAAAAATAAATGTAAAATAATATAAAATTTATTCAAGAGTCGAGAGGTAAAAGATTGAAGTAGTGAATTAATGAAAGAATGGGCGAAAAATGAGCTTTGTTTTGATTATAAATGTTGAAATATTTAGAGCTTTCGTTTATAAATTATGAATATTAAAGATGATGAAAATCATAGGAAAATTATATAAACGAAGCTATGATAAAGTTTAGAGTTTGGAAAAATCATTATAATGTAGAGGAAAATTCAAGGATCGTTTCAAGTATAATTTCGACTATTGAATAAGAGCTAATTTCTTCAAAATAAAATGATGATTTTTAGAAAGGAAAATATTTATAAAATATGCTATGGTGAGATCGAGTTTTTGGTAAATGTATGAAAATTCATAAAATAATTTAAGGGTCGTTTTGGTTATAATTTTGAATATCAAAAAGTAGATGAGTAGGGATTTATTGATGATCGAATCATAAGCTAGGGTTTTTGCCGGTTTTTTATACTACGGGAGTTAGGATGGGAATTATGGTTTACGGAGAGTATCACGATCCTCGAAATAATGTGAGGATTCTTTTGATTAAAATATTGGGTAATGAAAGTATTTCGGGAAATGTAGGAATATTTTTGAGCTATAGGGGTATTTTCGTAATTTCCAACTTGCCCCTGTTTCGGGCTGTTACAGCATGTAATATTTTTTTTGTCTTGCTCTTATTTTGGATGCGTGTATTATGTTTTTGTGATCCTGTTGCTTCCGCATTCCGCTTTTGATTCTCTTGCGCACTCTGTTCAGGGTCTAGACCGCCTAGCCTAGGGGTGAGTTTTGTGTGTCTCCCGTTCGCCATGGTTCGAGGCGTGGGCGGAGTTCCCATTTCATTTCACGTGTTGGGCTATGGTACGGGAGATGTGGCGCCCTTTGCTCTGGGGTGTTACAAATATAGTTTCATAATTCAGGCTTTCTAAAAGAACTCGAGAATACCTAATTCGCATCTAAGCCTAAGAATTTCTACCAAATTCAGTTAAGTGGAGACAAATCAGAAACACGATTAACGAGGTGGCTCTAATACCAGTTGTTGGAAAACAGGAATCAGAAAGCAGCGGAAATTTAAAAATTTTCAAATAAAAGGATCGAAACTCGCAATCATGAATCCAAATTCGTAGAGATTAGAAACTTACTTTTCAATAATCTTTCTTGAAGTGTTTCAAGCCACCCCTTCTTCCGACCTTTTCGCGTAATTCGTGCCAAATGCAGCAGACTCCAGCTCTCTCTCTTCTCCAGTGATTCAAACCGATCCCGCCACTGTTCACACACACTCGAGGTGTGAAAACATACACTAATCCAAACTCGGCCGTTTCTCGACGGAATTCAACGAACGAGTAGTCCATTTAGAAGAGCTCGACGACGCGAACACAACCGTAAGCTGCCGGAAGCTCGCGGCGGCGGTGCGTCTTCCTGTAGCGGCTTCGTTTCCACCGCTCCGGTGGCTTTTTTCAATGAAGGCGGTGGTTCCGGCGACTTGAGCGGCGGCAGAAACTTCGGAGGACATCGGGGTCCCTTTTTGTCGATCTTTTGGCCACGAGCTCTTCACGAAAGTTGTTCGCAACGACGAGAACTATCAATCCCCATTCACGCGACTCTAGATTTAGCCGTTTGGTGCAAATCGCGGTGGCGCAGCGGCGGTTCAACGGCGGAGGCAGCTCCGGGAATTTTTTTCGGCGACCACTATAGGGGTTTCGAAGAGCTCGTCACAGAAATTGACCGAGGAATTGGAACAAGCACGAGGAGTACTTGCACGGGTGATTTTTCGGGATTTTTTCAGTATGCTCTGGTGGCGGCCGGCCACTGTTTCGGCGGCAGCGTTCCGGCGGGCTTCGGACAGTTTGTGTGACAGCCCGATTTCCCGACCGTACAGGTACGCGCGCCACTCATGTGAATTTTGAGATTTAAGTTACTTAATTCCTCGTTCTTAAACCTTAATTGCTCAATTTGATTTATTTTAATTGAATCTTTGTGAAATTTATTACGTGAATTGTATATTTATTTCCCCGAGCATGGTTAAGTGTTTAAATTAATTTCAATTGTGAGAATTCTATGCTTAATTGTCCTTAATTGAAGCTTTGTATAACTTATGAACTTAGTTGATAAATTTTTAAGGACTTAATTGCCACATTCATATCTTTGGTACCTAATTGCATTCATTTAAATCTTCCAAGGACCAAGTAGCAAATTCTTCCATTTTCTTCTCTTCTTGGACCGATATAAACTATACACACACATATACATACACTCATTTCTTCATCCTTCAACCAAGAACAAGGCAAGAGCTTTTCCCTTTCTCCCTCTCTTCATCCGATCCACCAAGAAAGCAAGGAGGCCAAGATTTTCTTCTCTTTTCAACAAGAATTCAAGCCACACCCTTTCATGTCTTCCTCTCCTCCATCTCTTCACCCATTCAAGGTAAGATCATGTATTTTTATTTGATGGATTCTTGAGCTAAGTTAGGGTTTTAAGAGTCTTTGCATTTCATGACCCCATATGAAACTTATGTGATGATTTTGAGTTGGATCCATGCATATTTAACTTGAATTCATGAAGGCTTATATATATGAACCATATTTCCATGTTAAGGGTTTTCATGAGTAATCTTGAATCAAAGCATGTTTCTTTGGATTAAATGTTACCTAAATGATGTATTAAGTTATATGCATGATATATGATTGTTTTGGAGTGTTTTGGTTGAGCTTTGAAGTGGTTTTTGCTTCCTCCTCCTTCCCCTTCGAGCAACCCCTGTTTCTGCCCTTTTTTCCAGCCTAGAATGACTACCCGGGTGGGTAGATTTTATGAAGGAAACTCCCCGGGCGGGTACCCCTTTATGCAGAAAACTTTCTGCCCTGTTTTCCCCGAGCGGGTACTTTTGCCTTGTACATTTACCTGGCCGGGTACCCCCACATACGACCTCCGATTGAGCTGATTTTCTGACACTATCAGTTTCTTTGAGTCTAGAACACTCTCCAATTGGAATCACCTCAATACCTTTTTCCATTTCTGAGATATTATAAATTATTTTGGTGTCGCCACTTTACCGACAACCTGTGTTCATCCAACTTCGGGCCTACGCCATTGTCACCTCGTTTTGGACCATGATCCATTCCAAATATCATTGGAAATCCCTGTGTGTCTACTTTCATTTCCAATAAACAAAAACCAATTCCAATTTATATAACTCAAGATATTCCCATTTTCCTAAAGCTTGCACATTCCCGAAAACTGTCAGCTTTTCCTAAACTTTGTCAAAACCTCTCTTCTTGCATTCCTTTCACCCCTTTGGCTCCCGTATGTGACTTATATGAATTATATGCTTTGTTAATTGATAAATATACTCTTGTTTGACATTCCTTGGTTCTTATTTGCGTAACTTGATTGTTTAGCTTCGTGATAAACATGAAATGAATTAATTTGGTTGAATGGCATGAATACATGACCTCCTTGAGTTTAATTGTATCTCTTAAGAGTTAATATAATGTCATACTTGTTTAAGTGCTAATTTCTTGCTAAGTGATTTATTGATAAAGGTGTTGATATGTGTCGAGGTGTTGGTATTGTCTTATCTAGTTACGTGAACAGGACCACAACATTTCCATACCTTTTATGCTTTCATTGGGTATCGTATCATCTCATGACATGTCACACCACTTCATGGTCATTCGTCGTGCGTCCTGCTTGGTTCCATTATTGAGTCGTGTCTCACAAGTATACCATGTTTCCTCTTGTTCAGTGTTCTCCTCGGTGGAGACTTTCAAGCCTGTGGTTCTTCTCCTACTTCTTTCTTACACTTGGAGGCGAGGGTTTTTCTTTATACACGACCTATGACCTTGCATGAAGTAAAAGTATACCAAATGGTTTTCATACTAAAGTTAACCATATACCGGCTAGGTACCGGAAATGTTTTATAACTTGTGTAAGTGTTAACCATGAACCTGTTTTGCGAGATCCTGTCTGTGCCCCCACCTCTTCTAGCGCTGGATTAGCCAGAGTGGTTCCTGTTCCTGATCCTGGAGCCCAGGGGCTTGTGTATTGAGTGAACCGGGGAGGTATTGGGCCGACAGTGGCCTCTTACACGAGTCCCATCCTGTTGGACTACCCGGATACCCACCAAGAGGTTTGGTGGGAGATGGGGCTCCGACCTGAGGGAGTCATGAACCCGAAGATCACCCTGATGCGCGGATGTGGAGCTTAGCTACTGGCCACATTGCACCCGGAGAAAGGAGATTAATTTGTACTTGTTTTTTCCGCCTGATAATTAATAATAACTCTTGTTTCCTGCTTGTTTCCTGATTACCTGTGACGCCCCGCTATTTCGGTCATTCAGGTTTAACTTGGGTGCTTTTTAATTGCACGTTTACATTATTATAATTACGTGATTATATGATTTAGTTTATTATTAATTGAAATTCTTGATGATTTGAATTATTTTGAATTGAATTTATATGAATTCTCGAACTATTTGCGCTTGTATGACTTGTTTGCTTGTCGTTTCTATGTGAAATGAAATCAAAATTTCGTGGAAATTTTATATGTCGGAGATATGTGTGTTATCAACATGTATATATGCTCGTTTTACATTTTTGGATTCGTTTGATTGCGTTTTAAATTTATTTGGTATGATTGGAACCAAACCGGGGGCTAATGAGCACTTAGCGCACCTTTGGTTCCGTATGTGATATCTTGAGCTCGGGAACTCGGAATCGAGTTCCGTCAACTTCGTTGAAATTGTATCAAAAATTCGGGTTTAATGAACTTAGCCTTATATTTTTCCAAAATTATTTGGACCTCCAAAATTTAACCGAAAACCGAAACGGACGCCTAAACTGCCACCTTTTACCAAAATGGCCATAAGTTCTTCAAACCTTGACCAAATAAACTATGGTTAGATCCCTTGGAACCCTAACTCAACCCTTTAGCACCCCATACTCAGCCCTAACTGAACCAACCCTCATACTTAGAGAAAATTCAGCAAAAACCCCCTGCTCTCCAGTCCTTCCCGTCACCTTGTCACCTTTGGAGATTCAAAGCTCAAATCTCTTCCAACCTCCATCCAATCCACAAGGTGAGTTTATGGTGATGATATACATTCAATAGGGGTCATTTTGAACCAGGTATCACCAATTTTAAGCATGTTTTCATGGAGATATCAAAATGATGATGAATAGTAGGTTATAGGCCATATTGTTGATTTCATGCATTCCTTGGAAGTTGTGGTTAATTTAAAGCATGAAAATGATTGTCTTAGCTTTCTATTTTCATTTAAGATCATGAATTTTGTGGTAGTTTAAGGATTGGTGAGATGCCATTAATGAGTTTTGGAAGAAAATGGAAGAAAAGGTCATCTATTTCTCCTCCTCACATTTGATCACTTTGGGAGCATGTTTAAGTGTTGTTTTGGAGTTGTTTTATTGCATATTTGTTATCATATCAAAGATGGACTTGTTGGTTAAGATTTGGCATGGTTGTTGCTCTGTTTTCTTGCATATTTTCTGCTGGTATTGGGCGGTCGCAGCCGCGACCGCGATTAGTGCAAAATCGGTAGCGGCCGCGACATGTGAGTGTGCTTGTCACTTTGCTCTCACAGGTTGCGCCTGCGACCTGAATTAGTTCATTTTTTGTCACTCCCACTACCCCATTTTGGCCAAGTTTCGAGTTGATGAAAAATTGGTTGAAAAATTCGAATTTATTAGGTAGCGGCCACTACCATTTCATGAAGGAAATGGGTCGCGGCCGCAACCCCTTCATTTGCTGCATGAAATTTTGATTTTCAAACGTTAAATGCATGGCTTCCTTGGTTCGTTTTTGGTTCATACACTTCATTAACATGTCATATAATGTGTTATCTTGTGTGTTATGAAAATTTATGATTTTTCATGGAATATTTGACGAGTTATGCTTCAACGTGTCTTCATTACTCCAATATGCGCATGCATAGACTTTAACTCTCAACTTGAACCCTAATTGCTTATATATTCCTTATCTTATGACTTATATGATATGTATACATGTTATTTTACGTGTTATGATCGTTATTTGAATTTCTTGGATTAAATTGATATACTATATGGAAGTTATGAACTTGATTGAATTCAAACGTTTCTTGAAATGAATGGAATGATCGTTCACAAGTCTTTAAGCTATTAATTGTACACAAGAACATTTCCATGACATGATATCATCTCTTATGCAATCATATCATATTCATGATTTAGCCGTGCGTCTTATATGGTCATTTGAGTCTCACTTCACCTTGTTTGCACAGATCCGGGTCCATTAGGAGGTGAGGACGAGCAGTGAAGCTCTTGGCTTTTCTTTTGTCTTCGAAGGTGGGTTTTCTATACTATTTAGTTAAACGACCATATATACTCCCAATGTGTAAAGATTTCGGCCAAAATTATATTATGTATATAGAGTTGTTTTCAAGAGTCAAAGATTTCAACATAAAGCCTTTCTTTTATGAATCCTACCGATTATTTTGGCGAGTATTGATTGATTGCATGAATGGGGGCCCTGGGACTTAGTACACGTGGCTAACCAGGGAAGCAAGGGCTGACGGGGATCCCGTGTTCTAGTTCCACCAAACTAAGGTGATACCGGCCCTCGCTAGGAGGTTAGCGGGGAATGGGAACCGGGCTTTTGGGGATTCATGTACCCCACTAGCCACAATGATTGAGGTGATAGGGCCTTGCAAACCCGTCCACCGCCCGGAGGGAAAAGGCGTAAATGATCATGAATGTGCACAAAGAATTCTTATGCATGAAAAGATTGAATGAATGAAGGTCTAATGAAATACACAAGGTGTTGGTTGGAGATAATGCACGCCCACTCGCCGGGCCACGAAAGACCTAATTGAAAATTAATTGTTATAATCCCCTTTGATGATTTCTTTATCTCACCCGCTTGGGAAAATGCTTTGAAAACCTCATTTAGGATTATAACTTGCATGTGAATGTTTAAATACCATCTTATATTATACCTATGCCCCGTTTTATACCCACCAGTCCCTTTTGGACTGAACCCGGATTGTTTTCAGTTGTTTTGTGCAGGTGTAAGGGACCTAGGCGGGAATTCGAGTCGGTGTGTCTCGTATTTGTCTCTAGCTCTTAGATTTTGGGTCTTACACTTGCATCCTCATACTTTTGGTTATTGTATATGACTTATGACTTGGAGCGTATCTATTTTGGGCCGTGATGGCATGTGAATATTGTAAATGATCTATTTTGGGAGCTTGATGCTCGTTGTAAATGTTATATGACAATTATGCTTCCGCTTTATTATTTACTCGGATTTTATGGTTTAAGGGTTAGTCCCGCCTAGTATAGAGTGTGTGTTTGTCCCCGTTCGCCCTGATTTAGCTCGAGTATGGATCGTCCATTTCATATTCGGGCCAGGTCTCGGTGCGGGGGATATGGTACCTCGCGCTCGGGTGCTACATTACCTGCTTGTACTTGTCATTCAATAAGTGAAAAGAGGAGTCTAGGATGGATTAACTACCCGTTGTCATCGGGTCCCCCTAAAATGTTAAGCATAGATATCCATAACCTCTGGTATATCTCAGTCCCTACTCAGCACCGGAGCTCATGGATCGTAAAGGTAAAGTTGGCATCAACAGAGGCGTACGGATATTGACACATGCATATTCTATCCCGTTTACGTGACTTGCATGCCCTGACATAATTCCACCCGTACGTATTAATTTGCTCCTGTTTATTTAATATTAAAACGTATAGTGGAATTATGCCTGCCTGATTACCTGATTATATATATATATATATGCATGTGTACCCCCTTCACTCAGTCAGTTGGCTGACCCCTCTCCCTCGTTGTTTTTTTAGGGTTGTCTTGCAAGTTCAGTGGTCGTTAGGCGGGAGTCTTGTGAAGTCTTTGTTTGAGTCTTGGTCCTGCATACTGCATTGTACCGTTTACGTGTTTCCTGCTTTGTATTCGGGCCTTTGTAGGCCATTTTGTATATTAAATATTTTATTAAACTCGGGACAGGTTTCTAGGGCCCTAGTTGAGCCCGTTTGTATATATTTGATGGTATTGATTCGGGACAGCTTAGGACAGGATCTTGAACTAGTGGAACCCGTATTTACCTTCCGTTTTGATTGCTTTTGTTCCATTGAATTGAATGATTGCCTTGCTTCCGCATTCCTGTTTCATTGATTTGTTGGTACAGGGTCTAGTCCCGCCTAACACAGGTTTGGTTTTGTTCTGTCTCCGTTCGCTGTGAGCTTGGTTCATGTATGGACTCTCCATTTCACATGTGGACTGGGTTTACAGTGTGCGGGATGTTGGGCCATCCGTTCAGGGTGTCACATCCTAAGGTGGTATCAGAGCTCCAGGTTGCCAAACCGGAGTTCTAGTGTTGTGTCCTGTCGAGTCTAGGTCGTACGGCTTAGGAACTACCTGTCAACGTGCTCATTGCATTGCACTTGAACCTTGAATTGCATTCCTTTCAGGACTTTGTTGGATTATGTTAGGAATAGTGCCCTAGAAAACCGATTGTATATCCTCTTTGTACTTTTCCTTATTGTAATCACAAACAATCTTTGAATAAAATAACGAATTGAGGCAACACTTCTTTATATGCTCTCGTTTGGTATGTGTTTACTTTAGCTATGCATGTATGGGAACTCCCCTAATCCTGATGACTTTAGGACTCTACCATTTAGGTGAAATGGTCCATGAAACGAGCCCTATATCACATAAGTCATGATTAGTAAAATACTCCAAGTCGATGAGTCCTACAGGCAGTAGGACTGTCAACCTAACTCCTCTAAGGCTTGTTTGTGGGATCACGCCCTTAAGAAGGACCACCTTGTTTCATGGAGGTGCAAAGTGTATAGTTGATACGTGCGTGATACATGAGGGTGCTTACTTCCATAAGTAAGTTCACTGAGGTGCCCCGTGTGAGAAGATTCCTAAATGGGAAAGGAAGTTTCTATTTCAGGAAATGGAAACTTCCAGATTAGGAAATATCTCACGAGTCATTGATGTGATTAATTGATCCTTAGACTTGAGTTTCCATGTCACTTTATTAGTTAACTCTGTAGTCTTAGGTATAAGCTTTAAAGGGTGTCGCCTTGGACAACTGATTCAAGGCTTATGCTGGGGCTGCACAAGTGACTCATGAAAGTGAATGAGAATCAAGAAAGGACCTACACTTGCATTTGCAAGGTGATCTGTTATTGTGTAAGTCATTCATATGCCATATGGAGTCCTTGGCCAAGACAGTAGATCAAGACATCAAGAAAAGGGTTTCTTGGATTGAGATCAAATGGATATGAAATGCACTTAGCTTTAAGACCAGATTATTAGGGTTCTGATTATTCCCTTACCCTATATCTTGGTTGAGAGATAGTAAGTAGGAGGATTGTATCTCACATGAATCAATGACTTAAAGGTTCTGTCGAATCGATACATTCCAATTCAGCTAGGGGTTAAACACCTGTTGCTAGACTATAGTCAGTTAATCTGTGGACTGATTAATTAATTAGTGAATTAATTAATTAGGTCATTGCTAATTGAATTGAGAACCTAGAGGGTCTCACACAATAACTTGGTTACGTGAGTTAAGGCTTTCAAATGATTAAACGAGTTAATCGAGCCAAGAGGGTTCCACACGTCTGAAACCACACGTGTCCTTAGGACGCGTGTGCTACACGTGTATAATTATTTGTATATTAAATAATTAATGTGTTAATTATTTAATAGAGTTTGGTTTAATTTTGAATTAAAAGGAAAGTCTTAGTTTGGAGAAATAAATCTATTTAATTAATTATGAATTAATTAAATTAGATAAAATAAGTTATTTATTTATTAATAAATAAAGTATAAAAATTATCCAAAAGGAGTTTGGATATTTTCAGCTCTCTTAAAAGTTGATTTGAATTAGAATTTAAAGTCAAAGTTGAAAATTACTTGAAGATCAAGTAATAGGAGAGAGGGGCCAAAATCCTTAGCCCATAAGGACTAGGGTTTCGGCCACCCCTCCCCAAGTATATATAGGGGAGCTCGAGCTCCCCTTGAGAGTGATTGATTCATTTCTTTTGGTTCATGTGTTGAACACCATCCTTTCTCCAAGATAAAATAAACCCTAGGTTAAGCCTAAACACTAACTAGAGAACTAGCATCCTTACTAGTTAAATTGTAGTCAAGTTGGTGGACTATCTCTAGAGAGCTTCAAGTTAGAAGTTTCAATGATTCGAGCTTTACAAAGGAGAGGGGATCAAGCCGCGAGAAGAGCGTTCTTGGGTGGCTTGAAACGCTTCAAGAAAGATTATTGAAAAGTAAGTTTCTAATCTCTACGAATTCGGATTCACGATTACGAGTTTCCATCCTTTTGTTGGAAAATTTTTAAATTTTCGCTGCTTTCTGATTCCTATTTTCCAACAGATTATATGTCATATTTTGCATCAATTTGTGGCCTTGGTGTTGATTATGTGTCATGAGCATGCTCTAATCGCATGCATTTATTCTCAAATTGAGTTGTAAATTATAAGTTATGAAGATAATATCAAACCACGGCCAATCTCTATGATAACAACGACCTATCCCAAGCTCTACTTTCAAGCATGGAAGATATAGGAATGTACCGGGGAATTTCATACAAGAATTTGAGGATCGTGACCATTCCTCAATGGAGTTACGGTTTGAAAGTTAGAATCCGGAATAGAAGGTCGATTGTGCAAAAATTCACAAGTTTTGTGGCAGTTGGTGAACGTTCAATGAAAAATTAGTGGGGCGTATGATGATTACAACTTACAAGAATCAACACATACATCTACATTGCAAGAGTTAATCAACCGGATTCAACGGGATTGTTTAACCCAAGGAATGGAGTGAAGAAAATCTCAAAGGTACTTTAGTTTGAAGTTCGGATCAACGAAGAGGCGATGGTGATCAAGAGGACTAGAGGCAAAATCGATTGTCGAGAGATAAGCAACAAAGATCTTTAAGGATGAGTCTCCAAGTGAATCAAGCTAATTGGTTTCAAGTTTGGAGTACAAGATTCAGGATATACCCGGATTTGTGAATGGCGAGCAAAGTGAATCGATAAAGTAGAACTTCCAAATAAATCAAGTTTTAGAAGCCGAGTACGGGAAGAAGGAAATGAAGAGGAAATAGAAATACTTCGGGTTCCAAGTAAGGAAGAAGTTGGATTTGAAAGGAGTTAAAGAAAATCAATCCAACATGGTGAATGTAAACGTATGGAAGGCAACAATGCTAAGGTTTTATCTACGGTCGCATTAGAATTTATTTTTCAAGATCCAAGCTGAATTATCGTGTTGTGAGGTTGAATTGGGAGATATAGAACCACAAATGGAAATGATAAAGAAAGGCAAAGAGTTTTTGGAGGAAATTGTGAAGTCATAAAGTATAAGTCAAGGGAACGTTGATCAAGGTGTTAATCAAGGTGAAGATTCGCAACATCTTTGGAGGTCGATTGTAACATCCCGACTGATCAGACTTTTCAGGTAACCTCTTATGTGCGCTATTTAACTAGTTCTTTAAGTGATTATGTGATATTAACTGTCAACGTGGATCATTTGAAGTTATTTGAACTTATTTGCTTTAATATGAATTTGGTTACCCTTGAACGTTTAACTTTTCTTGTTTGGTATTTTATTCGTTTCGGGTTCGTATTTAATTCTAATTTTTGTGAATTCGTGATATTTGTTAATTATATGTTTTATGTGCTCGTTATATGTTTTGGTATTTGTTTTGATTGCCTTTTTGGGTTCGTTTTGGAGACGGGACCTAAAGGAGGCTAAAGAGCACTTAGCGCACCTTGGGTTCCGAGACGCGTATCTTGAGCTCGGGAATTCGGATTCGAATTCCGTCACCTCCATTGAACTCGTTTCGACGATTCGGGTTCGATGGGACAAGCCTCACATTTTTCTAAGCTCGTTAAGACCTCCGTATTTCACCCGTAACGAGCCCCTTACGCTTGAGAGCCACCCTTTTGACCTAGCTTTGAGTGTGGACCCCACCTTAACCTTATCTAGACCTTAACCATGTATTAGAACTTGAGTTAAACCCCACTTTCAGCCCCTAAACCCCTTGAAACCGAGCCAATCCTTCTCTCTCTCTCCAAATACTGATCGGTACAAGGAAGCAAGGAAGAAGAAGAAAACCTTTGTCCAACCTTGTGATTTTTGAGCTCAAAACTTCATCAAGGCTTCTCCAAATTTGAAGGTAAGTCCATGGTTGTCTTCTTCACTCTCTCTTCTCTCTTTTATGTGTTCTTTAGTTCAATTCCATGATTGGTTGTTGAGTTTGAGTAAGCTTGTGAATAGTAGTAGTTGGGAGATTGGTTTGATTCTTGCTCCTTACTTGTTTCCTTGAGTTTTGTTGTTGTTTTTATGCTTCTAGGACTTGTTTCCTAGCATTTATTGCTTTTCCTTGCATGGTAGTTGGAGCATGAGTGTTTGGTTTTGGTTTTGGAGTTGCTAAGTTACTGTAGTGCCGTCTGTGTGTTTTCTGTACCGTGACACGGGGGTGTCACGGTTTGCCTTTTTTTGGTGACACGGGCGTGTCACCTTTAATTTTTGTTTTCGTTTTTCTGTACCGTGACACGGGGGTGTCACGGTTTGCCTTGTTTCGGTGACACGGGCGTGTCACCTCCTAGTGTCCGTTGTTTAGTTCTGTACTGAGACACGGGGGTGTCTCAGCCTGCCTTTCCCGGGGGACACGGGCGTGTCTCCTAGGAACTCTAGTTTCGTTCGTTTGTTTCCTTCCGTTGTTCTTGTTGATTATTCTTGCCTCGTTTATGATATATGCTCTTATATGAATTATTTGCTTGTAATTGGCCTTAATGTGAATTCATTTCATATCATTGGCATCATAAGCATACATACGCATGTACCGAGCGTCAATATGGTTCATATTGAGTCTAAGAGTGTTCCTTTGTTGTTTGTCTTGTTCAGAGGATCTTCCTGTAGAGGACGAGCTTGCTCCGTAGGTGTCTGGTTTCCTCTTTTGACTCCACTTCGTTCGTTGCTAAGGTGAGGTTTTGTTCTTTTAGTTATTCGACCTATAACCCTACTTGATTTGAAACCTCGCATGTGGATATGTATAATATATGGTAAATAAGTGTATGATACTTATGTTGCGGGATTTATCCCATTTGTTATAAGAGTTTGAAAACGTTTGTATAAGTATATAAGCTATTTTGCTTTCGTTTACAAAGGTTTAGTTTTGAGCAAGTGTGTGTGTAAGCGAGATGTGGCTTTGAAAGATAAGCTTTGAGGTATATTTGTGTGACTTTCGTGATATGTTTGGGCCCCGGAGTGTGGTATGGTAATCTCGGGACGGCCGGGGGGTCGCCGAGCTCTTCCATCAACACCTCCATTTGAGAGTCTCGCCCAACCTTAGGAGGTTGAGGAAGGGTGTTTCTCTTGAGCCGGCGGAGGCAACCGCCGAAGGTTTCAAGGAAGTAATTAAACCTTGTCTCGTCTGTGTATGTGGATAGTTAGGGCCGATCAACCCTTCTATCAACCGGTGTTGGGGATGGATTCTGATTTGTTTTGCTTTGCTTTGTTCGTCGTATTCGGAAGTTGGAATGTGTGTGACTCGTACTCGCCGAGTTGGTTTAACTTTGTATGATCTGTGAAACGAGAGTGGATTTCTAAGTACTTAAATTTGGCAATTTCTCCTTTTGACTTCTTTTACTTTATGTATATATATATATATCACGGGAATTAATTTGGCTTGCAAAACCCACTCTCGGTTCAAGGGTTCTTCAGTTTTGATTAAATGCTTTGCTCTATATATATATCGGGTGTGTGAGTTAGCCCCTCACTAGTCGCTAGGACTAACCCTCGTTGTTGTTTTTTTTTTCTTTCTTTTGAGTTTGCAGGTTCTTCCGAGTCAAGCTAGGCGGCAAGTGTCTTTTGGAGTTTACTTGTGGTTTAGCTTGAGTCTCCATGCATTCGTAGTGGATTACTTCTACTCTTACTGTTGTATTTTGGATTACGTATTTATGATTACACTTTTGCTTTTGGGCCTTGATGGCATTGTATATTCTGTATATGAATGGTTGACCTTTCCCCATTTTTTGAAATGTATACGTGATCTTGGGAGATATGTTTAGCTTGAGAATTGCTTTAATTGCTTCCGCTACTCTGATTTTAATTCTTGCAGTTCTTGAGGGTCTAGGCCGCCTAGCGAGGGTGTGAGTTTTGTGTGTCTCCCGTTCGCTATGGTCTAATGCGGGTGCGGACTTCCATTTCGCTACTCGTGTTGGACCCTAGTGCGGGGGATGTGGCACCCTTCGCTCTGGGGGTGTTACATCCTGGCGTGGTATCAGAGCTCTCGGTTGCAAAACCAGAGCTCTGGAGTCGTGTTGAGTCTGTCTAGGTCGTTCGGTATAGGAGTATGTGACTATTTACATTCATTCACATCTCTACTTGACTTATTTGCTTAAATTGGTGATAATTGACTTCATGATCATGAACTGAACTCCATGCATCGATATCTTCTTGATTTGTGTATTTTCAGGATGCCTCCAAGAAGGAGAGCAGATAGGGAACAGACTCCTGATCTTAATCAACCCCCTCCACAAGCACCTCCACCTCCTCCGATGAATGCTGAGAATATTGTGCAGGCCCTTCTAAACCAGCTTCAGCAGAACCAAAGGAATAATCCACATTGGGAAGGACAAGGTGGGCAAGTAACTCCGGCCTTTAAGGAGTTCAGAAACAACAATCCACCTAAGTGGTATGGAGGAGATGACATTCAAGCCGAGGAGTGGTTGTCGGAAGTTGCGGGAATTTGGGAAATTTGCCCCGCTCCTTCGCATGAGAAAGCTGTTTGTACGGCCCGGTTTGTTCAAGGTCCCGCATCCAATTGGCTCAAAGCTATGAGAGCTCGATTGGAGAGGAATGGAGAGGAATTCGATTGGGAAAGCTTTGTGAAAGAGTTTCATCATAAGTATGTTCCGTCAAGTGCTCGTGAGAGAAGATTGCAACAATTTACAGAACTGAAACAAGGGAATCGATCGGTTGAAGAGTATATCATGGAATTTGAGAGACTTGCACCGTATGCCCCGCACATCACCAATGACGATACCCAGAAGGCCCGGAACTTTATTCATGGTTTAAGATATGAAGTCCAGGATGCTCTTAAGGCAGCTACCGTGGATACATGGGAGAAGGCTACGAGGAAGGCAATTAAGGTGGAAGCCAACAACAAGAGATTGAGGCCGACTTACTCTTCGGGCCAAGGTTCGAACTCTAATTTGGGGAAGAGGCCTGCATTCTATGGTGGGCCTCCGGTTTTCAAACCCCAAGGTCCTACTACTTCAGTTAAGAAAGCTCGACCTTCGGTCCCCGCGGTACCAGCTTTACCGGCCCCGATTCAGTGTAGCTATTGCAAGGGTCCCAACCACACCGAGGAGAATTGCCGGAAGAAATTAAGAAGATGTTATAAATGTGGAGAACCCGGCCATATGATCAGTACTTGTCCTCAAGTGAGAGCACCTCAGCCTCGAGTTCCTCCGCCGTTGAATGTGATGCCTCCGAGGGCACCGATCCAAGCGAGAGCCTATGCTTTGGAGGGCGAGGAAGAGAATGTAGAGGTGGATGCCAACGCCGTTGTTGAAGGTACCATCTACATTCATGGCATTCCATTGCATGCATTGTTTGATCCGGGAGCAACGCATTCATTTATTGCTTCCCGGCTTGTTGCTACTCTTCCATTGCCTGTTGCTTGTCTAGATGATTCCTTTATTGTTTCTTCTGCCCTTGGTGCTACTTTGTCTACGAACTGTGTTTACCGTGGTTGTCCGGTGGTTGTGGAAGATCAAGAGTATCCGGCAGATCTGATCAGGATGCCTATCAGGAAGTATGGGGTAATTCTGGGAATGGACTGGTTGTACCGTTACCGAGCCATGATGGATTGTTTTGCTAAGAGGGTGACTTTGGGTTCTACGGTCTTTGCGGGCCAGAGGTTGAAGACCTGCCCGTTTATTTCCTTCATGGAAGCAAGTAGATTGTTCCGGGACGGTGCGACGGGTTATGTGGCCTACCTTTTGAATAAGCCAAAGGATCAGGCCAAGCTCGAAGAGACGGAGATCGTGAAGGAATTCCTCGATGTGTTTCCGGAGAACTTGGGATCTTTACCTCCGGATCGGGACGTCGAGTTTGTAATAGATCTCTATCCCGGAGCTGAACCGTATGCGAAATCTCCCTATAGGATGGCTCCAGCCGAGTTGAAGGAGTTGAAGACGCAATTGGACGAGCTCTTAGAGTGTGGTTACATTCGCCCGAGCATTTCTCCGTGGGGTGCTCCGGTCCTGTTTGTAAAGAAGAAAGACGGGACTTTGCGAATGTGGATTGACTACCGTGAGCTGAACCGGTTAACGGTTAAGAACAAATACCCGCTCCCTCACATTGAAGAGTTGTTCGACCTCCTACAAGGTTCGAGGGTTTATTCCAAGTTGGACTTAAGGCAAGGGTATTACCAGTTGCGTATCCGGGAGGGAGATATACCGAAGACGGGTTTCAACACGAGATATGGGCATTTTGAGTTTGTGGTCATGCCTTTTGGACTTACCAATGCCCCAGCCGCGTTTATGGATATGATGCACCGAATATTCCGGCCTTACCTCGATAAATTCGTGGTCATCTTTATAGATGATATTCTGGTGTATTCGAGGTCCGAAGAAGAGCACGCGCGGCATTTAAGCATTGTTTTGTCTACACTTCGGGAGCACAGATTGTTCGCCAAGTTCAGTAAGTGCGAGTTTTGGTTGGATCGAGTTTCCTTTTTGGGTCACTTCATTTCGGGGAATGGTATAGAAGTGGATCCAGCGAAGATCGAAACGGTGATGCTTTGGAAACCACCGAAGAATGCCTCGGAAGTGAGAAGTTTTCTCGGGTTGGCAGGGTACTATAGGCGCTTTGTGAAAGATTTCTCGAGGATTGCTTCCCCGTTGACCCGGTTAACTAAGAAAGAGGTGAAGTTTGAGTGGGATGAGGCGTGTGAGAAGAGTTTCCAAACTCTTAAGGAAAGATTGACTACTGCACCGGTTTTAACCCTACCCGAAGGTTCGGAAGGCTACTCAGTTTATACCGATGCTTCGAAGGAAGGTCTCGGTTGTGTGTTAATGCAGAATGGTAAGGTTGTAGCCTACGCCTCAAGGAAGTTAAAGGATCATGAGAAGAACTATCCCACTCATGACTTGGAACTCGCCGCAGTGGTGTTTGCTTTGATGAAATGGCGGCATTACCTTTATGGAGTTACTTTTGAAGTGTTCACCGACCACCAAAGTCTCAAGTATCTGTTTACCCAGAAGGATTTGAACGTGAGACAGAGGAGATGGATGGAGACACTCGAGGATTACGATTGTAAGATTCAGTACCACCCGGGTAAAGCTAATGTGGTGGCGGATGCTTTGAGTAGGAAAGTGAATGTTTCAGGTTTGGAAGCAGGTTCTAGTAGACAGGTTTCAGTGGTTCTGGTTTCAGAGGCTCGATTGGCTAATATTTCGGTTCAACCGGTTTTGAAGCAGAGATTGATAGAAGCTCAATCTAAGGATCCAGAGATTCAGAAATTAGTAACTAAGTCAAGGATTGATCCTGAAACCAAGTTTGGATTTGATGATTCGGGATTGTTTCGATTTAAGGCTCGGGTTTGTGTCCCTGAAGGATTTAAGCAGTTGGTACTTGACGAAGCCCACAAGTCAGCGTATGCAGTACATCCCGGTACCACCAAAATGTACAAGGATCTAAGGACTTTATACTGGTGGAACGGCATGAAGAGAGACGTCGCTAACTATGTTAGAAGATGTCAAACATGCCAAGTGGTGAAAGCAGAACACCAGAAACCGGGAGGAACTCTCCAACCACTTCCAATACCCGAGTGGAAGTGGGAGCAAGTGACAATGGACTTCGTGTCCGGCTTGCCAAGGACCAAAGGAGGTTCCGATGGAATTTGGGTAATTATTGATAGGTTGACAAAGTCTGCACACTTTCTTAAGGTGAAGATGTCCGACAAGGTTCCTAAGTTGGCCCGGTTGTATCGGAAGGAGATTGTTAGATTGCATGGTACCCCGGTCAGCATTGTTTCAGATAGGGATCCTCGGTTCACATCCAGTTTTTGGCAGGAATTACAGAAGTGTTTGGGGACGAAGCTCCACTTCAGTACTGCATTTCACCCACAGACGGATGGTCAGTCAGAAAGGCTAATAAGGTATCTCGAGGACATGCTTCGTGCTTGTGCCTTAGATTATTCGAATTCGTGGGATGAACAGTTGGATTTGATTGAGTATGCCTACAACAACAGCTTTCAGTCTTCTATTGGGATGGCACCGTATGAGGTGTTATATGGAAGAAAGTGCCGATCCCCTCTCTTTTGGGATATTGATGAGTGGAGATGGACCAAAGATGGAAAGCTCGAAAGGGCTAAGAAACCTAAGGAAATTCAGGATACCATCGAGAGGGTGAAAGTGATTAAACAGAGGTTGAAAGTAGCTCAAGACCGGCAAAAGAGTTATGCAGATAAGAGAAGACGACCCTTAGAGTTCGAGAAAGGAGATAAGGTCTTTTTAAAGGCATCTCCTAGAAAAGGGTATTCTCGGATTGGTAAAGGCGGGAAGCTTAACCCTCGCTACTTAGGCCCCTTTGAGATCCTTGATCGAGTTGGAGAAGTAGCCTACAGACTTGAATTACAGCCGAGCTTAACCGGGATTCATAATGTATTTCATGTCTCGCAGCTTCGGAAACATTATCCCGATGAGTCTTCTATTCTTCCAGTCGAGAAAGTTCAGTTAGAGCCGGATTTGACTTTTAAGAAGTATCCAGTTCAGGTGTTGGATCGGAAGATGCAAGAGTTGAGGAATAGACAGATCCCTCTTGTGAAAGTCTTGTGGCGTGATCAAGAATCCGAAGAAGCTACCTGGGAGACTGAGGATAAGATGAAACAGTTGTATCCGGATCTTTTCAAGACCTCGCCTCGGACCTGAGGACAGGTCCTTTTGAAGGAGGGAGGGTTGTAACATCCCGACTGATCAGACTTTTCAGGTAACCTCTTATGTGCGCTATTTAACTAGTTCTTTAAGTGATTATGTGATATTAACTGTCAACGTGGATCATTTGAAGTTATTTGAACTTATTTGCTTTAATATGAATTTGGTTACCCTTGAACGTTTAACTTTTCTTGTTTGGTATTTTATTCGTTTCGGGTTCGTATTTAATTCTAATTTTTGTGAATTCGTGATATTTGTTAATTATATGTTTTATGTGCTCGTTATATGTTTTGGTATTTGTTTTGATTGCCTTTTTGGGTTCGTTTTGGAGACGGGACCTAAAGGAGGCTAAAGAGCACTTAGCGCACCTTGGGTTCCGAGACGCGTATCTTGAGCTCGGGAATTCGGATTCGAATTCCGTCACCTCCATTGAACTCGTTTCGACGATTCGGGTTCGATGGGACAAGCCTCACATTTTTCTAAGCTCGTTAAGACCTCCGTATTTCACCCGTAACGAGCCCCTTACGCTTGAGAGCCACCCTTTTGACCTAGCTTTGAGTGTGGACCCCACCTTAACCTTATCTAGACCTTAACCATGTATTAGAACTTGAGTTAAACCCCACTTTCAGCCCCTAAACCCCTTGAAACCGAGCCAATCCTTCTCTCTCTCTCCCAATGCTGATCGGTACAAGGAAGCAAGGAAGAAGAAGAAAACCTTTGTCCAACCTTGTGATTTTTGAGCTCAAAACTTCATCAAGGCTTCTCCAAATTTGAAGGTAAGTCCATGGTTGTCTTCTTCACTCTCTCTTCTCTCTTTTATGTGTTCTTTAGTTCAATTCCATGATTGGTTGTTGAGTTTGAGTAAGCTTGTGAATAGTAGTAGTTGGGAGATTGGTTTGATTCTTGCTCCTTACTTGTTTCCTTGAGTTTTGTTGTTGTTTTTATGCTTCTAGGACTTGTTTCCTAGCATTTATTGCTTTTCCTTGCATGGTAGTTGGAGCATGAGTGTTTGGTTTTGGTTTTGGAGTTGCTAAGTTACTGTAGTGCCGTCTATGTGTTTTCTGTACCGTGACACGGGGGTGTCACGGTTTGCCTTTTTTTGGTGACACGGGCGTGTCACCTTTAATTTTCGTTTTCGTTTTTCTGTACCGTGACACGGGGGTGTCACGGTTTGCCTTGTTTCGGTGACACGGGCGTGTCACCTCCTAGTGTCCGTTGTTTAGTTCTGTACTGAGACACGGGGGTGTCTCAGCCTGCCTTTCCCGGGGGACACGGGCGTGTCTCCTAGGAACTCTAGTTTCGTTCGTTTGTTTCCTTCCGTTGTTCTTGTTGATTATTCTTGCCTCGTTTATGATATATGCTCTTATATGAATTATTTGCTTGTAATTGGCCTTAATGTGAATTCATTTCATATCATTGGCATCATAAGCATACATACGCATGTACCGAGCGTCAATATGGTTCATATTGAGTCTAAGAGTGTTCCTTTGTTGTTTGTCTTGTTCAGAGGATCTTCCTGTAGAGGACGAGCTTGCTCCGTAGGTGTCTGGTTTCCTCTTTTGACTCCACTTCGTTCGTTGCTAAGGTGAGGTTTTGTTCTTTTAGTTATTCGACCTATAACCCTACTTGATTTGAAACCTCGCATGTGGATATGTATAATATATGGTAAATAAGTGTATGATACTTATGTTGCGGGATTTATCCCATTTGTTATAAGAGTTTGAAAACGTTTGTATAAGTATATAAGCTATTTTGCTTTCGTTTACAAAGGTTTAGTTTTGAGCAAGTGTGTGTGTAAGCGAGATGTGGCTTTGAAAGATAAGCTTTGAGGTATATTTGTGTGACTTTCGTGATATGTTTGGGCCCCGGAGTGTGGTATGGTAATCTCGGGACGGCCGGGGGGTCGCCGAGCTCTTCCATCAACACCTCCATTTGAGAGTCTCGCCCAACCTTAGGAGGTTGAGGAAGGGTGTTTCTCTTGAGCCGGCGGAGGCAACCGCCGAAGGTTTCAAGGAAGTAATTAAACCTTGTCTCGTCTGTGTATGTGGATAGTTAGGGCCGATCAACCCTTCTATCAACCGGTGTTGGGGATGGATTCTGATTTGTTTTGCTTTGCTTTGTTCGTCGTATTCGGAAGTTGGAATGTGTGTGACTCGTACTCGCCGAGTTGGTTTAACTTTGTATGATCTGTGAAACGAGAGTGGATTTCTAAGTACTTAAATTTGGCAATTTCTCCTTTTGACTTCTTTTACTTTATGTATATATATATATATCACGGGAATTAATTTGGCTTGCAAAACCCACTCTCGGTTCAAGGGTTCTTCAGTTTTGATTAAATGCTTTGCTCTATATATATATCGGGTGTGTGAGTTAGCCCCTCACTAGTCGCTAGGACTAACCCTCGTTGTTGTTTTTTTTTTCTTTCTTTTGAGTTTGCAGGTTCTTCCGAGTCAAGCTAGGCGGCAAGTGTCTTTTGGAGTTTACTTGTGGTTTAGCTTGAGTCTCCATGCATTCGTAGTGGATTACTTCTACTCTTACTGTTGTATTTTGGATTACGTATTTATGATTACACTTTTGCTTTTGGGCCTTGATGGCATTGTATATTCTGTATATTAATGGTTGACCTTTCCCCATTTTTTGAAATGTATACGTGATCTTGGGAGATATGTTTAGCTTGAGAATTGCTTTAATTGCTTCCGCTACTCTGATTTTAATTCTTGCAGTTCTTGAGGGTCTAGGCCGCCTAGCGAGGGTGTGAGTTTTGTGTGTCTCCCGTTCGCTATGGTCTAATGCGGGTGCGGACTTCCATTTCGCTACTCGTGTTGGACCCTAGTGCGGGGGATGTGGCACCCTTCGCTCTGGGGGTGTTACATCGATACTTGGGAATAAGTCGAAATACCGATTCTGTGGGTTTAAAAGACTTTGGTTTCAAGAAGTTGTAATCTAGAGCTATAGCGCCACACAAATTGATACAAGGAAAACTTATGAAGATTTTGAAGACCGTGAGGAAAAAGAGAGATGATTAACGAGATCAAATCGAACCGTAATTTAGGAGATGAAGAACAAGTTACCAAGCAAAAGTTGACCACTACGGTGACAGGTTTATTGCATTCATGGCACGTACATCATAAGTCGTATTAAATCATCCAATCTCCTTTATTTATACGTGTGCGTGAATTTCTACTTGATAATTTCTCCAATGTGTTACATCCTTAATTGTTTGCTACGTGTATTGGAATCTTAATCCAAGATGCATTATTTAGTGTTTACTTGGTAGGAAATTTCTCCCACTTCGTTCATCAAGTGTTACTCCGACGGGGTCTTACTCGAATCAAGATAAGAAAAATGTTAGATTGCAAGGAATATGGAATGAAAGGGAAAGGAAAATAAGGAGGCCTGGAAAGTAGAACTGGAGCTTGGAATGAAGGAAATAGGTTGTTGTCCCTACCAAACATTTCAAAGTGATCGTGAGCGAGATCACCAGACACGTATCTTGGATAGAACCACCAGTACCGAGAAAGCTAAATTAGAGAATAGAAAATCTTCAATTAATAAGCGATGTAACGACCTCAATGGTTGGGGATATGAATCCTTAAGGTGGAGAGCCGGTCGGGAGATAACTAAATTCACGATGGTACTCGGATGAACTACCTCTAGTGGGAACAATGGAAAATGCAAGAAGCAACAAGTAACCGGATCTACGCCAATGGCATGAGATGAAATGGGAGGTTTAGCATTCAAGGGAATTTCAAGATCGAAGTGAATGAAGCTTTGAGAATAATATTTGAAGAGATAAGTGCTTAGAAAGATGAAGATATGAATTCAAGGAATGATTGGGATTTGGAACTATAAGACAAGGTAAAAGATTGATCGTTGGTGACTTCAGTTGGAAAATCAGCCTCGCTAATTTCTTACTATGGGATTTACAAACTAAATCTTCAAGGTTGAAAAGATCGTATACGGAATAACGTATCTCATGCATTGGAGACGAGGGAACCGTGAAGGAATTACAAGAACTGGTAAAGAGGGTATCGGATAATAAAAGCTGATCCAATCATCATATTCCATGATGATGAAGTGAGAGTCAATTAAAAGAGAGATAGAAGTGGAAAATCTAGGAGAGATCACAACATGAGCAAGAGAAGTTGCCAATTTGTCAATCATTTTTCCATGATGAACCGGGGATGATACTAAGACTTGAAGGCTAGGATTCGAGCTATTAAAGATTACCTCAATCATCTGAGGAGGTTGAATATGATTCATGGAGAAGGATGAATTAATTAGGTTAAGTTAAAGCACACACTCAAGATTAAAAACTTTGGCCCGTGATGTTTATTAAAGATAAGAGGATCGACCGTGGACCGAAGACCGGGTGATCATTAAAGCCTTGAACACATCGTGCATTTTAAGCCATGGCACTAGGAATTAATGGAATCTCTAACAGAGAATCCAGTGTTGCATCGGATCACTACAATGGAAGAATTCCGAACAACGGTGAACGGTACATCAAGCATCCATGGCATATGCATACATGCAACTTTAATTCGAATAATTTTATGATTCTAAGTGCTTTGGTTGCTTGTTGTCTTAACTGCTTTTCTATGATTAATACGCGATGTATTTGATACCTCCTACTTGTTTCTTGTGTGGTTGTTGTGTGATTGTTTATTTAAGTGTTGTTTTGAGAGCTTGAGAGTTTCTCTTTCTTTGTGTTTGAGAGACAGGGTTCTCTCATTGTCTGTTTTAGAGAAGGGGTGCTCTCACTAGTTGTTCGAGAGACGGGGTTCTCTCGTTATTTGTTTGAGAGATGGGTTCTCTCTCTCTTTGTTGCACTACCTGCTTTGTTTGCTAGAATTCCGAGTGTTTAGGCTTCGGTGAGTTAAGGGTCGTGACTTAACAACAACTGAAGACCCCTTGTTGCTTGAAGACCTTTTCCGAACTAATTCCTAATGGGGAGTTGCTAACCCGCGTGGGATGAACACGGGAAAACTGGTTAAGATTCCAGAACTCGAGGCAGTGGACCTGGGGACCAGGTCCTCTTAAGGGGGAGAGGTTGTGACACCCCGATTTCCCGACGTACAGGTACGCCCGCCACGCGTGTGAATTTTGAGATTTCAGTTACTTAATTTCTCGTTCTTGAACCTTAATTGCTCAATTTGATTTATTTTAATTGAATCTTTGTGAAATTTATTACGTGAATTGTACATTTATTTCCCCGAGCATGGTTAAGTGTTTAAATTAATTTTAATTGTGAGAATTCTATGCTTAATTGTCCTTAATTGAAGTTTTGTATAACTTATGGACTTAGTTGATAAATTTCTTGAGGATTTAATTGGCACATTCATATCTTTGGTACCTAATTGCATTCATTTAAATCTTCCAAGGACCAAGTAGCAAATTCTTCCCTTTTCTTCTCTTCTTGGACCGATATAAATTATACAAACACATATACATACACTCATTTCTTCATCCTTCAACTAAGAACAAGGCAAGAGCTTTTCCATTTCTCCCTCTCTTCATTCGATCCACCAAGAAAGCAAGGAGGCCAATATTTTTTTCTCTTTTCAACAAGAATTCAAGACACACCCTTTCATCTCTTCATCTCCTCCATCTCTTCACTCATTCAAGGTAAGATCATGTATTTTTATTTGATGGATTCTTGAGCTAAGTTAGGGTTTTAAGAGTCTTTGCATTTCATGACCCCATATGAAACTTATGTGATGATTTTGAGTTGGATCCATGCATATTTAACTTGAATTCATGAAGGCTTATATATATGAACCATATTTCCATGTTAAGGGTTTTCATGAGTAATCTTGAATCAAAGCATGTTTCCTTGGATTAAATGTTACCTAGATGATGTATTAAGTTATATGCATGATATATGATTGTTTTGAAGTGTTTTGGTTGAGCTTTGAAGTGGTTTTTTGATACATTGCATATTTAGTAATGTGTTTTGCTTATATTATCGCTTATACCCCCGGAAACTTGGATTAATTTTGGATAATTGCCTAATATACTATATTTTGTGTAGGATATGTAATTAAGAAGAATTGGAATTAATTTGTAGCAAAAAGAAGCTGCCACGCAAGGCCCACTTCTTGGATCAAATTGGAGACACATCAATTGTGGTCCATTCTCCTTTATGTAAGAAGCCCAATTTCTTGTTAAACGGCAGAACGTTGGAGGACTTGTGGTTGCAATCACATGGATGGCTAAAGAGGAAGTAAGCCCACAAGCTTGTCCAAGTCATTGAAGAAGATGCTGGGTATTTAGTTGCCAATCCATCCGTCTCCAGGCCCCATCCAAATTCATAAGCAAGACAAAGAGCCCAATTCTCAATAAGGAGTTACATGCATGCATTGATTAATTGGTGGGGCACGTTTCAGCCATTAATCCCATAGGTGGGCATTACCTTGGAGAGTTATTTGCCTCACTTTATGACAGAAAACGTGGGAGAAGTGGGAAGAGCAACAACATACCCCACTTTGCACTATTTAGTGGGGAGAATTCATGCAGGTAGGGGGGACACGACGCAATTTCACTCGGAGACACCATATTCACGCAGCAATTCCAGTTCGTGGGGAAGGAGACTTGCAATATCAATAGTTTTATTCTCTTTTCCTTCCTTTTATTTTGCTTGAAGACTATGTTATTTCTAGAACTTGGTTTGTTTAATTTCGTTATGAGTAGCTAATTTACTTTTTAGTTGGGATTTTCCAAAGCATGTATCAGAATATGTGAGACTATTTGTTTTGGGTTGATTAATTAAGTTATCCGTTTTATTTCCGAATTCACGATATTGTGTTTGCCTTGATTCTTTGATTTAAGAGCTCAAGTCTTAGGATTGGAAATTCACATAAAGCTAGTTAATTTATTTGGTGGAGTCTAACCGGATAATTAACGAAGTGGCAATCAACACTAGGTTGTTAAGTTCGGCTGATTTTGTGTTGTGGAATATTACGGTCTAATTAGGCGAAGTAGGAGTTTCTACCTAGTCGGTTAGGGTTAGTGTTTCTTTAGTTCGTAAAGCAATTGGTTAATTGAATCTTTGAAGGAGTTTCTGAAAAGGTTATTAGCTAATTAGGGAGTAGTCTTTAGGAGTTTCTTCAGATTACTCTAAAAATACGAAGAAACGAGGGAGCCTAAGGTAATTGGTAACTATAGCTAACCTAACAAGGAATTAATCACCCTGTCCGTGATCATAGTCAGGTGCATGCGTAGGAAAATCCCAGCTATTCGTCATTCACTGAGTTAGTCTAAGTGTCAGCTGAGTTAATTGTTAATCTTTCATCTATGTAGTCAGTTTTACTCTTGTTTATTTAGTTTCTTTATTAGTTTGGTTAAAAATCTCAAAACTCCCCCCCTATTTTAATTAATCGTTTTATTTTCTTGGCATATTAAAAGGTTACAAACTCGTCCAATCCCCGTGGATCGATACCTGTTGCTACTATTCTACGTTTTAATTGTGTGCAATATTCGGGACTTTATTATTGGTGGTTTCGACTCCCATCAATTTTTGGCGCCGTTGCCGGGGAATTGGTTTTTAATAGATTTTGTTTCTTTTCTTATGCCTAGGAACCTTCGTTCGGGACAACTTGTTGCATACGATCCCGAGATCGAAAAGACCGCTAAGAAGATTAGAAAGTGGACAAGACAAAGGAAAGAACAAGCAGCAGTTGGTGAAAGTTCGAGTCTATTTGAATTGGGTTCGGACATTGAAGTTGAACAGCAGTTAGAATTTGAAGAACAGACTGTCAGTGAACCTGACAGTGATCACGGTCAGGATATGGCTCATGATGGAACGCTTCGTGAGCTTGCCCGACCAACTGAAGCTCAACAGCCACTGTGCATAACCTTTCCAGCACTGCAAGAGGGCTTCGAACTGAAGTCAGGTCTCATCCATTTGTTGCCCACTTTCCGTGGTCTGGAAAATGAAGATCCGAATAAACATTTGAAGGAGTTCCACCTTGTGTGCACATCCATGAAGCCACACAACGTCACGGAGGATCAAATTAAGCTTAGGGCCTTCCCATTCTCATTGCAAGATGCAGCTAAGGATTGGTTGTATTACTTACCTTCGGGTACGGTCACTACTTGGGCTGAAATGTCGAGGCAATTTCTAGAAAGGTATTTTCCAGCCTCCCGTGCCACCAATATTAGGCGGGAGATTTGTGGAGTTAAACAAAAAGATTCCGAGAGCCTCTACGAGTATTGGGAAAGATACAAGAGGTTGCTAGCAAGCTGCCCTCAACATGGAATTTCGGACCAATTGGTTATCCAATATTTCTATGAAGGTTTGACTCCGATGGAACGCCGAATGATGGATGCCGCAAGTGGTGGAGCTATCGTTAGCAAGACTCCCGCCGAAGCTAGAGAGCTTATTTCTACTATGGCTGCAAATTCTCAACAATTTGGAGCTCGAGAGGACATCCCTCGAAGGGTGAACGAGGTAACTCTTAGTCCTCTTAATAAAATTGAGTCTTTGCTAACAACCTTGGTGCAGAAAATAAATGTAGGAACTAATCCACCCTCGAGAGTATGTGGCATTTGCACTAGTCCCGAGCACCCTACCGATGCGTGCCCTACACTCCATGAGGAGACACCCGTGGATGTAAATGCCATGGATTTTCAGCAGAGAAAGTTCGATCCTTATTCGAACACTTACAACCCAGGATGGAAGTACCACCCGCATTTAAGTTACGCCAATAACCAACCAAATAATCAGAATTTCCGTCCACCGCCTCCACCGCAGCCAAGACCACAACACCCTCAGGGTTCAGGTACGCCTCTTAGTGAAATTGTTCGTTTGTTGGCCACTAATTCCGAGAAATATCAACAGGATACGACGAACAGAATTCAAAAGATAGAGGACACTATCAAGACCATGGAGACTCATATGGGACAAATTGCCTCTTCGGTGAGTAAATTGGAGACCCAAGGAAAACTCCCGTCGCAAACCCACGACCCTAGACACAATGTGAGTGCGGTTGTGTTGCGAAGCGGGAAAGAATTACAGCCTCCAGTGGACAGGGTTTCGAAAAGTGCTCAGATGCAAGTTTCTGATACAGAAACTGAAAAAGAAATTGAGAAGAATCCTGCCAGTGATCACGGACAGACTTCCAGCCAGGCTGAAATCACTCAGAAGCCTAAACCCCTGGTAGTACCACCACCATTCCCTCAGAGGTTGGCTCAGAACAAGAAAGATAAAGAGGATAAGAGCATCTTGGCTCTTTTCGAAAAAGTTGAAGTAAACATTCCACTTCTCGAGGCCATCAAACAGGTTCCACGCTACGCCAAATTCCTTAAGGAATTATGCACCCATAAGCGTAAGTTGACGGGTAATGAGAAGGTGAGTGTTGGTGAAAATGTTTCCGCCATCTTACAAAGGAAATTACCACCTAAGTGTCGCGATAGAGGTATGTTTTCTATCCCTTGCAAAATTGGTAATATTGGTATTGGTAAAGCTATGTGTGATTTGGGAGCTTCTATCAACGTGATGCCTTTGTCTATTTACACTTCTTTGGGTCTTGGTCCATTAGCTAATACCGGGGTCATTATTCAGCTAGCCGATCGTTCACTTGTTTATCCGGAGGGTGTCTTAGAAGATGTTTTGGTACAAGTGAATGAATTAATTTTCCCCGCCGATTTCTTTGTTCTTGATATGGAAAAGGAAAGTTCTACTAAGTCTTCGGACATTCTATTGGGTAGACCTTTCCTTAGCACGGCTAAAGCGAAAATCGATGTTCATAGTGGTTCTTTGACTTTGGAGTTTGATGGTGAAATGGTCAAGTTTAATATGTATGATGCTGTGAAATATGTTGATGATGTGTCTTGTGTCTACAATGTTGATATCATAGATAACTTGACTAATAAAGTGTTTGCCTTGAACCATGATGATGAATTAGACTATGTCTTGTGCCATAGCTTGTCCGTTGATAAAATAAAGAAATTTGATGATAAATTCAGACTTGCTGAAGATATGCTTGAGATAATATATGCTATGGAAGTTCTCCAAGTTACAAGTTCTAAATTTGTACCTTTTGAGCTTAATCGGTCTGAATCTAAACTTCTACCTTCTGTTTTGCAGGCCCCTAAGCTGGAACTTAAGACACTGCCGCAACACTTGAAGTATGCATATCTGGGAGACAAAGAGACACTGCCAGTGATCATAGCCAGTACGCTCAACAGTCTGGAAGAGGAGAAATTGATCAGAGTTCTTCGGGAGTACAAACAGGCTATTGGATGGACCATTGCTGACATCAAAGGACTCAGTCCTTCCACGTGCATGCATAAAATCATTTTGGAAGAAGGTGCCAAACCACGCCGTGAAGCACAACGAAGACTCAACCCACCAATGATGGAGGTAGTAAAAAAGGAGATCATCAAACTCCTTGATGCAGGTATGATCTATCCGATATCCGATAGCGAGTGGGTAAGTCCCGTTCAAGTTGTGCCCAAGAAAACAGGAATTACGGTTGTTGAGAACAAGGATGGTGAGTTAGTTCCTACTAGAGTTCAAAATGGTTGGAGGGTGTGTATGGATTATAGAAGTCTTAATTCTCTTACTAAGAAAGACCATTTTCCCCTCCCCTTTATTGATCAAATGCTCGAACGCTTAGCTGGGAAAACTCACTATTGTTGTCTTGATGGTTATTCAGGGTTCTATCAGATTCCGGTGGCACCCGAAGATCAAGGAAAGACGACTTTCACATGCGCATTCGGTACCTTTGCATTTAGGCGAATGCCCTTTGGACTTTGCAATGCGCCGGCCACCTTTCAAAGGTGCATGGTAAGTATATTTTCTGAATATGTTGAGCAAATTATTGAGGTATTCATGGACGATTTTACGGTTTATGGAAACTCTTTTGATGAATGCCTCAATAATCTTGCTACAATATTGAAACGTTGCATAGAAACGAATTTGGTCTTGAATTATGAAAAGTGTCACTTCATGGTTGATAAAGGTTTAATTTTGGGGCATATTGTTTCTGCACATGGTATTGAAGTTGATAAATCTAAAGTTGATGTCATTAAGTCCTTGCCTTACCCCGCGAGTGTGCGGGAAGTACGTTCCTTTCTTGGACATGCAGGTTTTTATAGGCGATTTATTAAGGACTTCTCAAAGATCACTAAACCATTGTGCAAGTTGCTCCAAAAAGATGTGAAGTTTGAGATTGATGATGAATGTAAAGCTTCTTTTGACTTGTTGAAAGAAAAATTGATTTCGGCCCCAATCATTCAACCACCAAATTGGGAGTACCCGTTCGAAATCATGTGTGATGCAAGCGATTATGCCGTAGGGGCTGTACTTGGACAAAAGATCAACAAAAACTCTCATGTGATCTTTTACGCCTCGAAGTTGCTAGACAATGCCCAAAGCAACTACACTACTACCGAAAAGGAGCTTTTGTCAATTGTTTATGCTTTAGATAAGTTCCGTCCTTATTTGCTTGGTACTAAAGTTGTTGTGTATTCTGATCATGCAGCTTTACGGTATCTTCTCACCAAAAAGGATGCGAAACCAAGGCTCATTCGATGGATTCTACTCTTACAAGAGTTCGACTTGGAGATAAGAGACAAGAAGGGATGTGAGAATCTGGTAGCTGATCATCTCAGCCGAATTCCAATCCTTAAGCCAGATTCTCTGCCTATCAATGATGAATTTCCAGATGAACAACTTTTTGCTGCTCAGGAATCCTACCCGAGGTCACAGACAGGTTTCCTGACTCCTTGGTATGCTGATATTGTTAATTTTTTGGCTACTGGTGCTTTTCCTGATCATTTGTCTAGGTCTGAGAAAGATAAAATCAAGTCTGATTCTAAACACTATATTTGGGATGACCCTTACTTGTGGAAAATAGGCACCGATCAGATTTTTAGGCGTTGTGTAGCTGAAAATGAAATCAAATCCATACTAGAATTTTGTCATGCTTATGACGGTCACTTCGGTCCTAAACGAACAGCTCATAAAGTGTTAGAAAGTGGATTTTTCTGGCCTACACTTTTTAAGGATGCATATTTGTGTTACAAAAGTTGTGTTAATTGTCAAAAGACAGGAAATATAGGTCCTAGAAACCAAATGCCTCTTAATCCTATACTTATTTGCGAAATTTTTGATGTATGGGGTATGGATTTTATGGGTCCTTTTCCTTCGTCTTATGGTAATTTATACATCATTCTTGCCGTTGATTATGTGTCGAAGTGGGTGGAAGCAAAAGCCACCCGAACTAATGATTCTAAAGTTGTTTTGGATTTTGTTAGGTCTCACATTTTTGTCAGGTTTGGAATTCCTCGAGCCATAATCAGCGATAGGGGTACTCATTTTTGCAATCGTACGGTCGAGGCGCTTTTCAAGAAGTATCATGTGACCCATCGTACGTCCACGGCCTATCATCCACAAACAAATGGCCTCGCCGAAGTCTCGAATAGGGAGATCAAGTCTATTTTGGAGAAAACGGTTAGTCCTAACCGTAAAGATTGGAGTTTGAGACTCGATGATGCACTTTGGGCCTATAGGACGGCGTACAAGACTCCGATCGGAATGTCACCTTATAGAATGGTTTATGGGAAAGCTTGCCACCTCCCGGTTGAGCTAGAGCATCGAGCCTATTGGGCAATCAAGAAGTGTAACTTTGGCTTAGAAGAAGCCGGGACGCACCGAAAGCTTCAATTGCAAGAATTAGAGGAGATTCGAAATGATGCCTATGAAAATTCCAAAATATACAAGTCCAAAACCAAGGCATTTCATGATGGGATGTTGGCAAGAAAGACTTTCGAAGTTGGACAAAAGGTGTTGCTCTATCAATCCAAATTGAGACTTTTTCCGGGCAAATTGCGATCAAGATGGTCTGGTCCGTATGTTGTGATTAAAGTCTTTCCACATGGAGCTGTGGAAATTGGGGAAATTGATACGGATAAAACTTTCAAAGTGAACGGGCATAGACTTAAGCCATTTTACGAGGGATTCGAGCCACACACGGTTGAAAAGATGAATCTAGAGGATCCTCCTCTAGGAACTTGAGTGTGAAATCAAGAACTCGTCGAGTCCACGACGTTAAACAAGGGCGCTGTATGGGAGGCAACCCATATTTCTTTTCCCTTGCTTTCGTTTCCTTTGTTTTTCGTTTTCTTTCTTTGCTCGTTTTCCTTGCCCATTGTAATGTCTTCTTTTCGCGTGTTTTCAGGTGAATGGGAAGCTGGATTATTTGGATAAGTGTGGGGGATTGTTCCAGATTGATTAATTTTCGAATTTGGTGATGCAAAAGATTGGTGAATTTGGTTTAAAGCTACTGTGAGGATACCTGTCTGAGGTCACGGGCAGGGTTCTGGACCCAATTTTACAACAAAAGGAGCCCCAACCCATGAACTAACCCTGGCCCGCGACCCGCTCCGCTCACCAAACCGACCCGCCCCATCTCCTCATCCTAACACCCACTTTAGCAGCTTTCTTCCCAGAATTCTCCTAATTCACTCAAATACAACTTCCCCCAAATTGCAAACCCTAGACTCCGTCCGGCCATGGGGAACGGGATGATCCACCGCCCCGGAAAACCACCGCTCCAACTCGGCGGCGACACAACCCCACTGCAACCACCGCCAGTCCCTTCACGCCGCAGATCCGCCCGGCTCCGCCCTCACAGCTCTCCGCCCGCCGCCGCTTCCCCTCCGCCTGTCACGGTGGCGGATGTCACTTCGCCGCCACCCACCTCCATTCCAAGCGCCGGCGATCTGAGCCACGGTACCATCACCACTTCGCCGCCCTCCTCCCCTGACCGAATCACGAGCTCGCCGTCCCTCTCCAGTGAACAACAACAGCCCCTCCCCGATTCTGCCGCCGTCACCTCCGTTCTTTCTCCCCCAACCGGCGTTGCTGGTCCCTCACGGAAGAGACGCGCCGCCCGCGCACCCCCTGCACAGAAGCGCCGCCGCGCTTCCACCACTGTCTCCGACGCCGCGCCACCAGCTCCGCCGCGTCGCGCCTCCGCACGCCTCCGCCGCATGCCCACATCACAACAGCCCGCATCCTCAACCCCTGTTCCTGCCCCGGAATCCCATTCCGACAATGTCTCTCTCACGACCTCGCACGGGGTTTCTTCTCCAAATTCTGCTCCTAGCTCCGCAGCCCCGGCTACAGGCGATCCGCCCATCTCCGACCATGACTCAATCCACGGTGACGCTGAACCATCACGACAGCCCTTCGATCCCGCCTTGGATCCGACCCTACACATTCGTCACAGGGGCAGTGATGTCCACATTGTTCCAGCGCTGACATTTCTAAAAGAAATTGGTCACCTCAATTTTGAGGGTGAAGCTCATCAAGCTCGTCTTCGACGCCTCCCGAAAAGAAAGGTAATTCGAGGTAAAATGCTCCATACTCCAACATTGGAAACCTTGAATATTCATGATAGAGTTATGGAATTGATTGATGGTATTGGTTGGCGTTCTTTCTTTCTGCTAGATTGCCCGATTATCTATGAGTTGGTATATGAATTTTTCTGCACTTTCCAGTTTGATAAGCATGCCAATTTGGATGTTAATTCTCCTGTGATATCTTATCGTGTGCTTGGGCAAAATTTTGAGGCTTCTATCACTGATATTAATGCAGCTTTAGGTGTTGATAGGACTGATCCCACTTCTGTGCTCAGTGTTTGTGGATACCCTCCTGATTTTAATGTGAAAACAGCCTGGACTTTGTTAACAGGACGCCCTGGGCATGATTATTCTGATTCTAGTTGTGATAGGCACCTTATTGACCCGGCTTTGCGTTATTTGCATAGATTTCTTGCTTACTCATTTTCCGGTCGAACAAAGGGTGCACCCACAGTTACACAAACTGAATTATTTTTCTTGTGGGCTATGGTGACTAACACTAAAGTGAACTTGGGATATTGGGTTGTTACTGCTTTCAATTATGCACTTGCATCCTCTCGTTCACTTATTATGGGGCATGTCATTACTCGTCTTGCTGCTTTTCACGATTTGATTGACACCACAGCCTTAGGGGCTCACGTTGCACGCCCTTTGGAGTACCTTGACTTGTTATCGCTTGATTTGATGATGTTGTTAGTCCGTGTAGATGGTGTTGTCTCTATGACCCCTGCAGGTGTTAAAGCTCCGGTTCGTGTATTTCACACGGATGCTCGTCGGCGCCGTGCGCCTGCTGTTGCTCCATTGCCGACCACCGCAGAGCGCCTTGCGCGATTGGAAGAACGTATTCCTGTTATTGAGGAGCAGCTTAGTACCCTCCTTACTCTCGTCCGAGAGCTTCATCAACGCCGCTGAGCGGCGTATCACACCCCCCGGGTTCAGGGAAGTCCTCGGTTTATCATTTCTACTTTACTTTCTGTTGAGGACAACATGATTTAAGTGTGGGGGGGGTACTAAGGCTGAATGGACGTCAATTTTTGGGTATTTTGAACACGGCTAGGGGCTGATAATTTTGAGCATTTAGGACTGATATGCTACATGTCTTTTATGATATTTGGCTGTGAATTTTGCTGCTACTGTTGTCTTTGCTTTTTGGGTAATTTTTTGATGTATTCAGATGCATGAATAGGGCTGTCAGTTTAGAGTTTATATGGTGTTGATGCTGCTGCAAATCTGTCATTCTCATGCTCTGTCCTTGTGTGAAATAGCATAGAATTGTTTACTATGGCATTACATCCTCTCTATTGAACTTCTTACAGCATCCTGTTTGTGGTGGAATTGATCTTTGAAAAGGAAACTGCATCTGAACCTTTGATTATTTATGATTCGCATGACATGAAGTTGAGTTTGTTTGACACTTGACATGGTAGGAATTATATGAGCTTGAGAGTAATTGATTAAACCTAAGTTTGTGTGTGCTAAATTGGAGCCATGCTATGATTGAACCTTGTCTAAAGTGGTTAGTTGATTTAATATCTTTTAAATTTTGCAAGTATGTTGAGAAACGGTAGATTGGTGTTGAGTTAAGCTAAATTTGACTTGATAAGCATTTAGTGTGAGGGGGAGCTTGCGAGGGGCCAACTAGAGAAAGGTTGGTCAGTAGAACTCGCGCGACTACTCCTCTGGCCTTGGAAGAATTCCTAATCATTAAAGTCCATGAGTAGGGCCGTATCTTGCTAATTCGGCCGCTCTTGAAATTGTTTTCCCAACACTTAAAGGGATAAACAACTGGAGTTTGCTTGCTTTGCGAAAAACTCAGAAAAGAAACGAGAAAAGAGAAAAAAAAAAGAAGAGAAAAGCAGTACTGAAAAAAAAAAAAAAAAGAAATAAGAAAAATTGCTGACAGAAAAATGAAAAAAGTGTTGAGAAGAGAAAAAAAAGAAGAAGAGATATATTGAAATACTTGTGAAAAGGCTCTCTAGGAATTTTAGGTTGCTTATCTAGGAAGGTGTAACTCGGCTCATCACCATATCTTTGGTATTCTTTGACATGTGCGCAAAATTGATCGATATTCGATTAAATTAACTGCTTTATACTTGTTTCCTTTGTTTGCATTGGATTAATGAACTTGAACTAATCATGCATGATTATAATTGAAAGTCGAGCTCATACGTTCTTGCTTTGGAAAGTTGATTTCAAATTCGGCTTTGTGATTATGTTCGTTGTAGATGGTCTTTGGTGGCAGCGAATGTTTCCTAGTTTACACAACGGACTGCTGAAGTTGGGATTTAGAGTGTGATTTTGGCCTTGGTTCTGTGTTATGCTTAGGGACAAGCATCGCTTTAGTGTGGGGGAATTTGATACATTGCATATTTAGTAATGTGTTTTGCTTATATTATCGCTTATACCCCCGGAAACTTGGATTAATTTTGGATAATTGCCTAATATACTATATTTTGTGTAGGATATGTAATTAAGAAGAATTGGAATTAATTTGTAGCAAAAAGAAGCTGCCACGCAAGGCCCACTTCTTGGATCAAATTGGAGACACATCAATTGTGGTCCATTCTCCTTTATGTAAGAAGCCCAATTTCTTGTTAAACGGCAGAACGTTGGAGGACTTGTGGTTGCAATCACATGGATGGCTAAAGAGGAAGTAAGCCCACAAGCTTGTCCAAGTCATTGAAGAAGATGCTGGGTATTTAGTTGCCAATCCATCCGTCTCCAGGCCCCATCCAAATTCATAAGCAAGACAAAGAGCCCAATTCTCAATAAGGAGTTACATGCATGCATTGATTAATTGGTGGGGCACGTTTCAGCCATTAATCCCATAGGTGGGCATTACCTTGGAGAGTTATTTGCCTCACTTTATGACAGAAAACGTGGGAGAAGTGGGAAGAGCAACAACATACCCCACTTTGCACTATTTAGTGGGGAGAATTCATGCAGGTAGGGGGGACACGACGTAATTTCACTCGGAGACACCATATTCACGCAGCAATTCCAGTTCGTGGGGAAGGAGACTTGCAATATCAATAGTTTTATTCTCTTTTCCTTCCTTTTATTTTGCTTGAAGACTATGTTATTTCTAGAACTTGGTTTGTTTAATTTCGTTATGAGTAGCTAATTTACTTTTTAGTTGGGATTTTCCAAAGCATGTATCAGAATATGTGAGACTATTTGTTTTGGGTTGATTAATTAAGTTATCCGTTTTATTTCCGAATTCACGATATTGTGTTTGCCTTGATTCTTTGATTTAAGAGCTCAAGTCTTAGGATTGGAAATTCACATAAAGCTAGTTAATTTATTTGGTGGAGTCTAACCGGATAATTAACGAAGTGGCAATCAACACTAGGTTGTTAAGTTCGGCTGATTTTGTGTTGTGGAATATTACGGTCTAATTAGGCGAAGTAGGAGTTTCTACCTAGTCGGTTAGGGTTAGTGTTTCTTTAGTTCGTAAAGCAATTGGTTAATTGAATCTTTGAAGGAGTTTCTGAAAAGGTTATTAGCTAATTAGGGAGTAGTCTTTAGGAGTTTCTTCAGATTACTCTAAAAATACGAAGAAACGAGGGAGCCTAAGGTAATTGGTAACTATAGCTAACCTAACAAGGAATTAATCACCCTGTCCGTGATCATAGTCAGGTGCATGCGTAGGAAAATCCCAGCTATTCGTCATTCACTGAGTTAGTCTAAGTGTCAGCTGAGTTAATTGTTAATCTTTCATCTATGTAGTCAGTTTTACTCTTGTTTATTTAGTTTCTTTATTAGTTTGGTTAAAAATCTCAAAACTCCCCCCCTATTTTAATTAATCGTTTTATTTTCTTGGCATATTAAAAGGTTACAAACTCGTCCAATCCCCGTGGATCGATACCTGTTGCTACTATTCTACGTTTTAATTGTGTGCAATATTCGGGACTTTATTATTGGTGGTTTCGACTCCCATCATTTTTCCTTCCTCCTCCTTTCCCTTCGAGCAACCCCTGTTTCTGCCCTTTTTTCCAGCCTAGAATGACTACCCGGGCGGGTACCCCTTTATGCAGAAAACTTTCTGCCATGTTTTCCCCGGGTGGGTACTTTTGCCTTGTACATTTACCCGGCCGGGTACCCCCACATACGACCTCCGATTGAGCTGATTTTCGGAAAAGACCAATTTATTTGAGTCTAGAACACTCTCCAATTGGAATCACCTCAATATCGTTTCCCATTTGTGAGATATTACCAATTCTTTTTGGTGTCGCCACTTTACCGACAACCTGCGTTCATCCAACTTCGGACCTACGTCCTTTTCACCTCGCTTTGAACCATGATCCGTTCCATATATAATTGGAAAGCCCTGTGTGTCTACTTTCATTTCCAACAAACAAAACCCAATTCCAATTTATATAACTCAAGATATTCCCATTTTCCTAAAGCTTACACATTCCCGAAAACTATCAACTTTTCCTAAACTTTGCCAAAACCTCTCTTCTTGCATTCCTTTCACCCCTTTGGCTTCCGTATGTGACTTATATGAATTATATGCTTGCTTAATTGATAAATATACTATTTTTTCACATTCCTTGGTTCTTATTTGCTTAACTTGATTGTTTAGCTTCGTGATAAACATGAAATGAATTAATTTGGTTGAATGGCATGAATACATGACCTCCTTCAGTTTAATTGTATCTCTTAAGAGTTAATATAATGTCATACTTGTTTAAATGCTACTTTCTTGCTAAGTGATTTATTTATAAAGGTGTTGATATGTGTCGAGGTGTTGGTATTGTCTTATCTAGTTACGTGAACACGACCACAACATTTCCATACCTTTTATGCTTTCATTGGGTATCGTATCATCTCATGACATGTCACACCACTTCATGGTCATTCGTCGTGCGTCCTACTTGGTTCCATTATTGAGTCGTGTCTCACAAGTACACCATGTTTCCTCTTGTTCAGTGTTATCCTCGGTGGAGACTTTCAAGCCTGTGGTTCTTTTCCTGCTTCTTTCTTACACTTGGAGGTGAGGGTTTTCCTTTATACACGACCTATGACCTTACATGAAGTAAAAGTATCCCAAATGGTTTTCATACTAAAGTTAACCATATCTTTTATACCGGCTAGGTACCGGAAATGTTTTATAACTTGTGTAAGTGTTAACCATGAGCCTGTTTTGCGAGATCCTGTCTGTGCCCCCGGCTCTTCTAGCGTTGCATTAGCCGGAGTGGTTCCTGTTCCTGTTCCTGGGGCCCAGGGGCTTGTGTATTGAGTGAACCGGGGAGGTATTGGGTCGACGGTGACCTCTTACACGAGTCCCATCCTGTTGGACTACCCGGATACCCACCAGGAGGATTGGTGGGAGATGGGGCTCCGATCTGAGGGAGTCATGAACCCGAAGATCACCCTGATACGCGGATGTGGAGGTTAGCTACAGGCCACATTGCACCCGGAGAAAGGAGATTAATTTGTACTTGTTTTTCCCGCCTGATAATTAATAATAACTCTTGTTTCCTGATTACCTGCTTGTACTTGTCATTTTGTAAGTGAAAGGAGGAGTCCAGGATGGATTAAATACTCATTCTCGTCGGGTCCCCCTAAACTGTTAAGCATAGATATCCGTAACCTCTGGTATGTCTCAGTCCCTATTCAGTACCGGAGCTCATGGATCGTAAAGGTAAAGTGGGCATCAACAGAGGCGTACGGATATCGACACATGCATATTCTATCCCGTTTACGTGACTTGCATGCCCTGACATAATTCCACCCATACGTATTAATTTGCTCCTGATTCCTGTCTCCTGTTTATTTAATACTAAAACGTATAGTGGAATTATGCCTGCCTGATTGCCAGATTATATATATATATATATATATGTGTGTGTGTACCCCCTTCACTCAGTCAGTTGACTGACCCCTCTCTCTTGTTATTTTTTTAGTGTTGTCTTGCAGGTTCAGTGGTCGTTAGGCAGGAGTCTTGTGAAGTCTTTGTTTGAGTCTTGGTTGTGCATACTGCATTGTACCGTTTACGTGTTTCCTGCTTTGTATTCGGGCCTTGGTAGGCTATTTTATATCTTAAATATTTTCTTAAACTCGGGACAGGTTTCTAGGGTCCTAGTTGAACCCATTTGTATATATTTGATGGTATTGATTCGGGACAGGTTAGGACAGGATCTTGAACTAGTGGAACCCGTATTAACCTTCTATTTTTATTATTTTTGTTCCATTGAATTAAAAGATTATCTTGCTTCCGCATTCCTATTTCATTGATTTGTTGGTACAGGGTCTAGTCCCGCCTAACACAGGTTTGGTTTTGTTCTGTCTCCATTCGCTGTGAGCTTGGTTCATGTATGGACTCTCCATTTCATATGTGGATCGGGTTTACACTGCGGGGGATGTGGGGCCCTCCGTTCAGGGTGTCACAGTTTGTCCGCCTCGTTGTAGTGAGTCCAACGCCACATTCCGTTCGTCAATCGGACACTCGGTTTAATTGTTATAAATTTATTTTTATAATTGAGAATATTTGATTTAATTGTTCTAAATGTAAATTAATTGTCATATGCTTGAATTGTCGATCGAATTGTATCCCGATGTCTATGAAATCATGTACTAAATAAATTATGATATGAATTGATGCTTGGGTTTGCGATTTGCGTCCCGGTTTGTTGAATTCATGCTACTTGATTAACTTTGAAGGGGTGTTAGTGTAATTTTTGAATAATATGAAATTTATATGACTTGAATTAATTAAACCTCGCTACTTGATAAACAAATATGATATTCATAACTACGTAGAAATGAGTAATATGCCATAGATAATTAAACTTGAAACTTTTGTAATTTCAAGTTTAATTACTTAATTAAGTGAGTTTATTGTGCGATGTATGAATTATATGAAATTGTTTCCTTTGAATTACCCGATCCTCGTCCTTTGAAAACGAGCATGTTATTCTTGATAACTTAGAAATAATTTACCGTGCTATGTATGAATGAATTGGCCACTCTTGGAAGTAAGAAATGATTTATTCGTATAAATATGAATTGGTTATGCATTGTATGAATTATATGGGACTTTGTAGGGTTGAATGATTATGCTATCCTTTGTTTATACATTTCATGACTTGAATGAGATTCGTTACATGTTTCATTGACTAATTTCATCTCTTGGGAAATGTTGTAAGATTTAGCTTGATTTCTTGGGAAAATTGGTTAAGTACATGACCCATTTGACCTTATAATGTGTGAATTTCGTATGAAGCATGGTATATGAGTATAAATTGTTGTTTTGCTAATGTGTACCATATGTATTTTGTTTTGTGCATTCATGAGCATTGTCGTGTGTCTCTGTGTGGTTGTTTGAGTCTGAGTTTGAGCTCTGTGTTGTGTTTTGTGTGCTCAGTTGGTACAGGTGCACCCGGGGTGGTGACTTGTGGTCGTGTTGGTTCCGGGGTGGACCATTCGCTTTGTGTTCGGCTTTGTTTGGTACCAGGTGAGGTTAGGTTATAGTTAAACCCTAATGATATGTGCCGATATGTATGTGAATATAAGCCCTATGGATACGCCTGATACGATTTATGTTCTAGAATCTGATTATGCTAGGATCTGATATGATAGAATTATGAATATGCTATGGTTATGCCTATCCTATGATTACTGATATGATTATGTTTGATATGATATGCCTCTGATATGCCTCCGGATATGATTTGCACTTGGTCCTGGACCTTGTTATGCCTCGGATTCTGGTATGTTTTCGACTCTGCTTTGCTTGGGGGCACGGTGATTATGGGTAAGGAGCCTCGGGGCACCGAGTATTACTCCTGTGCATGATCATCGTGATGTGGGTAAGGAGCCTCGGGGCACCGAGTATTACTCCTATGCACATTTTCCCTCTTGTTTGAAGGTTTGACTCTACTTTGCTTGGGGCTCAGTGATTATGGGTAAGGAGCCTCGGGACACCGAGTATTACTCCTGTGCATGATCATCGGGATGTGGGTAAGGAGCCTCGAGGCACCGAGTATTACTCCTGTGCACATTTCCCCTTCTTGTTTGAAGGTTTGCTTTATATGTTGGTTCTCAATAGGCTAGTTTGTTACGAAATCGTTCGTGAAACGGGAGTGGATTCTTCATTAATAAAATTTGGTTGTTTTGGCCTTTGGCCTAACTCTTTTACTTTCCTATATCTAGTATCACGTGTGAAAATGTTTTAGAATGTAAAAACCACGTCCCGGTTCATGAACTCCCCTCTATGATATGTGTTGTGCTTTGTATACGTGTATATGTGTGCGTGTGTAGCCCCTCACTCAGTCTTTGGACTGACCCCTCCCTCTTTATGTTTTTAGTGTGCAGGTTTGGCTTTGGTTTTCGTTGGAGCTAGGCGGTTGGGTCGAGTCTTTTGTCTTGTTCGTTTTGGCTTGGTCTTTGTATTTGTACATGTTTTACATTCGTTTGAATTTGATTTAAGTTGTTTAATGTATAAGTTTAATTTATTCGCTATGTTATGTCATTCTGAGCAGATTTATGATTTTGCCTGGAATGTATGAATTTCGGGACAGGTTAGGACAGGGCTTGGATTAGTTGAACCCGTTGTGTTGTATGATTTTTTTTCGGGACAGGTTTCTAGGGCCAGTTGAACCCATTTCGTTATATGATTATTCGGGACAGGATAGGACAGGTTTCGTTGTTTAGTTTAACCCATTTAGTTGATGTTGATTTACATTCTGGAACGTATTGAATATGCTTGTTGTTTGAAGTTTTTGAAAGTTTGTATTTTTGTATCGCTTCCGCATTCAGGTTTTGCATATTTTCACTTGTACAGGGTTTTAGGTACCGCCTAGCTTAGGTTGGATTTTCGTTTGTCACCCGTTCGCTGCGACTTGGTGCGTGTGCGGACTTTCCATTCATACACGTGTCGGGTGTCGGGTCATAGTGCGGGGGTGTGGTGCCCCACCGCTTGGGATGCTATAATTACATATAAAGAAGGGTTTGTCTACAATAATTAATCGTATATCATTCAAATATTGTCTGTGATACATGGAAAATGTCAAAGAGGATTTCATCGAATCGGATTTCTAGGGCACTATTACCAACATACATATCCATTTTATCTCGATTCAAGAAACCCTTTTTCTTGATCTCAATCCACTACCTTGGACAAGGACTCTATGATAGATTATGAATAACTTATACAATAAGAGATTGTCTTGCTATATCAAGTGTAGTTCCTTTATTGATTATCACATGCCTCCATGTACCACTTTTGTAACCCCAATATAAGTTATAATTCAGTTGTCTCGAACGATATCTTTTTTAGCTTATACGTAAGATTACATAGTAAGCTCACACAAGACACCAATGGAATCTCAAGTCTAAGGACTAATCAATCAGATCATTGAGTTGTGTGATATTTCCTAATCTCAAAGTCTCTACGTCTAGAAGTGGTGACTACCTTTCCCATTTAGGAAACTTCTCATGCCAGGACACCTCAATATACCCATTTGATAGAATGAGCGCCCTCATGTATTGAGTATGCATCAACAAAGAACTTTACACCACATGAAACAAGATAATTCTTCTTAAGGACGTAATTCCACGAGTAAGTCTCAAGTGAGTTAAATAGACACTTCCATTGTCAGTTGGACTCATTGATTTGGAGTGATTTCTAACCTAACTTGTATAATTAGGGCTCGTTTCATGAGCCGCTTCTCCTAAACGACTAAGTCTATAAGCTTGATAGATCCATTGATCCTTAGACTTAAGATTCCACAATTATCTTATGTGAGTTAACTACGTAATATTAGATATAGATCTAAAAGGGTGTCGCTCGAGATACCCGAATTATGAGTTATTTTGGGATAACAAAAGTGGCACATGAAGGCATATGAGAATCAACAAAGGACCTATACTTGCCAACTTATTGTGTAAGTTGTTTGTATTTCATATTGCAGTCCTTGGCCAAGGTAGTTGGATCGAGATCAAGAAAAGAGTTTCTTGGATCAAGATCGAATGGGTAAGAAACAAACTTAGATTTATAACTAATATTATTAGAGCTCTAGTTATTCCCTTACCCTATATATTAACCGAGAGATAGAATAAGTAAAAGGATCGTATTTCACAAGTTGTAGCTAACTGAAGCTTCTTTCGAATTATTTGTTATTCAACTAGGGCTCACACACTTGTTGCTAGACTATGGTCGTATGATCTATGAGTTGATTAATTAATAAAAGTATTAATTAATTAGGGTCATTGCTAATTGAATAATGAACCTTGAGGGTCACACATAAATATCGGTCACGAGAGTATAGGCTTGATCGATTAATTGAATTGATTGAACCTGTTAAATGTAGCCAGAAGGGGCCACATGTGCGTACCACATGTGGGACGTGAGTAACACATTCTCAAGTTTTTAATTAATTAAATGGTTTAATTTGTTTTGGACACTAATTAATTAGGAATTAATTATTAAGCCCAACCCAAAAAAAAAAGCCCAATAATTGATTAATTATTACTTGGAATATCAGTTTATTTATATATGAAATAAATAAAAGATAATTATCGTACTTTATTTATTTATGAAATAAATAAAGGATAATGTGATAACTTATTTATTTATAAAATAAGTAAGTAATGAATAATATCATAAGGATATTATCCTAATTTATGTATTTATGAAATAAATAAAAGGATAATATTATAACTTATTTATTTTTAAAATAAATAAAGGATAATTTTAGTTTTTTTTTTTTTTTAAACCGGGATAAAAGTCTCGTAGGGTTTTAACAAGGACCCCCCCCCCCCCCTCCCCCCCATCATCAAGAGCATAAGAACAATCCTATTACAAGTAATATCAGCACTAACAAGTTTTCTATTGTCCAGCATATTTAAAGAGGCACAGTAGCACCAACAGCACTTATCCTATTACAAGTAATATCAGCACTAACAAGTTTTCTATTGTCCAGCATATTTAAAGAGGCACAGTAGCACCAACAGCACTTATCCCCATGATCTTGTACTTTGCCTTAACATGATTTTTACTAACAGTATCACTTATGCTCAAATCCACATGGTGAATCTTCTCATATTCATCTGTCATCTTTACAAAGTATAGCTTGTATTTTCTGTTGCAGCACGATTGAGTAAGCATTCCTTCCATGAGGTTTTTATCGTTGCCCAGCTTTCCTATTTTCACAGTAATGCAGAGTTGAGCCTTCCCGAGATTCCACAGACATACCACAACAATACATTATCCCTCCATGATGTGCTCAACCATTCGTAATTTCTGATCCTCTGTTTGCAAATTGATGCAGGGCCAAACCTTCCCGGGAATACACAACCATACCAAAACAGCACGCTGTCCCTCCATGATGTGCCCAACCATCCTTAGTTGTTGATCCTTAGTGGGTGTTCCCACCCTTTTTTCCAAAGTTATTTTAATATCCATCAATTCAAGAGTTACACAACTGGCAGAGCAACTCTTCAATGAGAGATGGGACTGCTCGATACCTTCTCTAGCCTTTTGAAAGACCATTAATCAGCTACCACTCTCAGTTCCCTTCATTGAGTGGAAGCCAGCGTCCCGAGTTAAGATATTATTATGAACACTATACATCTCTCTTTTGATCCTTAATGTATTCGTGTTTTTGTCTCTTATTCCGTCAATTACTTGAATTTCCTTATTCTGCAATTTCGTCATCTCTCGTATCATCGAAACCTGAAGCTAGGTAATTCCCATTCATCAACTATAATGTATCCCTTTAAATCATGCAACAATGAACACTCAGGATACTTCCACTCATTCCTCATTTTTGCAGCCCTTCCGGCCAATAAATCTGCAGCCATGTTTGCTTCCTATATATATGAGATATCCGCACCTCTCGTCCTCCTATCCATTGTTTAAATTCATCAAGCAGATTTTGAATACGTAGGTCACCCATTACACTCCGATGGATTAACAAAATTATGGTTGTAGCATCCAATTCAAACCATATTCTCTGACATCCCAACTTTGAACCACATTTTGCTCCACGTACAATGGCTTTAAGTTCTCCTTTCCACCACTTCTTCCCCCATCTTCCAACTTTATATAGATGATAAAGATGTAGCTTGGGTTTTCTGATAATAATGTTGGCCGTGAAAGATGATCTAGTATGCTTTCGGCGATTTCTTTCCGTCCAAATATACCAAAAAATTATAGCAAGAATTACTCCACGGACATGTCTTCTTAAGCTATACTCAGAAGATGTGATCCAATAGTTTACCCAAATATCCAAATAAAGGATAATGTTATAGTTTTATTTATTTATCAAATAAATAAATAAGAGGTAATATCATAAAGTACTTAGGATAAAGAAAATAATTAATAATAAAATTATTTATTAATTATCCCATATTATCTCATCCGAAAATTAAGAAAAGAAAAAGGATTCTAGAAAAGATAAGATGCTTACCCGAAAAAGGATTTTAGAAAAGATAAGATCCTTCTCATAGTAGAAGATAAGGATCATTATTTTTTCTAAAATAAAAGAACTGTTTTTCTTTTTCTCTTAGACTGACGTTCAAAGAAGCGTTTCTCTATTCCCGAGAAAAGGAAAGAAACCAGTTCTTGAGAAAAGAAATATCCCCAGCCTTTACACAAAATAAAGAACTAGCATTCTCCTTGTTTTGATTGTGACCTAGGTGGGTATGGATACTTCTAGAGAGTTTCAACATTGAAGTTTCACAGAAGAAGAAGAAGAAGAAAGTGTCATTCGAAGGGTGTCGGTTCAATACCGATTGAAGAGCGTTCGATAGTAGCGATTGAACATTTCAAGAAAGACTCAGACAAGTAAGTTCTTGAAACCCCCTTTGGTTTTGGAGTAAAAATTGCAAGCTTAAGGGTCCTCTTGTTCGAAAATTTTTCATTTTTCACTACTTTACTCTCGTGTTTTCCAATAGGTATTGTGATGAATGTTTTTATATGTAAATCCATGGAATAAATGCAAGGTATATGGGGGTTGGGGGGGGGGGGGGGGTTATGAAAGTATATTAAATGAGAGTTTTAGGTTGAAGATAATGAGATCAAAGCATGATTTAATGTGTTTAAACTTATTTCAAGCTTGTAATGATGTTGGATACATATTGACTTGAGTTCTATTGGGTTTTAGAGGAGGAAAAAAGAATCAAGGAGATGTCCAAAACCATCCCCTGTTTTTGACCGTTGTTGCGTTTTATTTTTGGTTTCTGAAGGTTGTTCACTGTAACGCCCCAGTTTTTTTGCCATTCAGGTACGCACGCCACGCGTGTGAGTTTCGAGAGATAGGATTTATTTTAATTCCTTTTATTTCTTAAGTGTCTATTTCATGATATTATTTGAATTATTTCATTAATGTTTATGTGATAAAATATGAAATTATTACCAACTTGAGAATTATTACCTGAATTGTATTTATGTAATACGTGAATTAAGTGTCAAACGTGCCTTAATTATGTATGTGTCCTTAATTGACTACTTTTATAAATTGAGGACTTAATTGCATAAATTGAATTGGATTAAATTGATCATTTTTCATAGTTGAAACCTAATTACATGACTTAAATTTTTGGAGGAGTTGAGTGCAGTTTCCCTTTTTCTTCCCCCTTCTTTGATCGAGCTCATAGTGCAGGGGATGTGGTGCTCCCGTCACGGGTGCTACATCTTAAGGTGGTATCAGAGCTCCAGGTTGCAAAACCGGAGTTCTAGTGTCGTGTCGTGTCAAGTCTAGGTCGTACGGCTTAGGAACTACTTGGTAATTTGTGCATTACATTGATTCCTGACATTAATTGTTGACTCATTGATATTGAATTACTGAAATTTTATATGTTCAACATGTTTTACTTTAAACCTTGTTGAATTATTTGGAGTATTTTGCATCAAATCCATGACTTTTGCGTCAATTATGTGGCATGAGCATGCACTAACCGCATGCATTTATCCTTAAATTGATTTATGATTTATAGGTTATGAAGAAAATATCAAACCACGACCAATCTCTACGACAACAACGAACTACTTCCAGTCTTATTTTCAACCGTGGAAGATGAAAATAAGGTACCGGGATTATATACGGGAATTTGGGAGTTGTGGTCTTTCCTAACTGGGCTATGGTTTGAGTGACAAGATACGGACTAGAAGGAACAATAGTGGGAGTAAATTTACAAGTTTTATTGAAGTTGGTAGTTAGGTGACGAGATGGTGGTAGAGAGTGATTTCTACAACTTGGAAGGTCAACATTCACACTCCTATATTACAAAAGTCATCCTAACCGGATTTCGTAGGCTTCTTGCATTCAAGAGAGAAGTGAATAAAATCCTGAAGATGTTTTAGATTCGAGGTTCTATCAACAAGGAGGTGATGATCTTCAAGAGAATTAACGGTAAGGTAGGCTCGGGGTTGACAAGCAACAAAGATTATCTAACTTGAAAGAGAAGCAAAAGAAAATATGGGAAGAATTATGAATCGGGAGATTAGATTGATAAGGAAAGAATGAAGAGAATAAGAAGAGGGAATTGAAATCACTTCAAATTTTGAGGAAGGAAGAAGGAGGACGGGAAGGAGGTGAAGAGACTCGGTCAATATAGTGATTTCAAGTCCATAGAAAGCCAAAATGTTAAAAGTTCTATCTTCGGGCAAGTCGGAGTTTATTTTTCAGATCCAAGCTAAATTGTCGTATTGTGAGGTTGAATTAAGAGTTAGGGAGCAACAAATGGAAATAGAAAAGAAAGGCAAAGAATTTCTGGAGGGAAATTATGTGCTCAAAGTGACGACCTTTGGAGATGGAATCTTCGAGAGAAGTTAAGATATTAACTTCAAAGGTGTAGAAGAATTTGAATTCAAGAATTGCTATCTCGGAGCATAAAGTTATACAAGTCGATATAAGGAAATTTTGATCAAAGAGATAACTATGGTGAAGGTTAGGGCAACACTTAGAGATTGATAATTGGGAAAGAAATGGGTTCAAGAAATTTCAATTTCGGGCCATGGATAGGTACAAGTTGATGCTAAAGAATTCTAAAGATTTAGAAGACCGTGGGAAAACCAGAGATGACCAACAATCCGAGACAAGCTTGTAATTCAACAAATAAGGAATAAGTGTCGGGATAAGCTTACCACAACTACGGTGACAGGTTCAATACGTTCATGAGCACGTGCATCATACATTGCTTCAAATTATTTAAATTACTTTATTTTATATGCGCATCTCTAATTGATGTAATTGTTCCAACGTGTTGCATTTTTAATTACCTACAAGTGTGATACATGTATTGGCATTTTAACCGGCATGCATTATTTAGTGTTTATTGTTAGGAGGCTCTCTCCATTTTCTACTTCAACTATCGCCTCAACCCAGCCTTACTGAATCAAGATGAAGAAAATATTACATCGTCATCAGTCATCACCTTTTATAATTGGGTTATCCAAACTTACTTGAAGTCCAACGATATTTTGAGAATCCGTGGTTACCTGTTGATCCATGATTTTAGTCCATTCTAGGGTTTGCACAGATATTTGAAGAACTCGCTATTTGTATATCACCACGTTTCACTCCGGCAGAGTGGGAAAGTTTGAGCATTTGAACAGTCCAACTCGGGCTTCAAGAGGGTTAAGAAAGAGAATCTTGGATTCGAGTAGTAGTAGATGTTAGGAATAGTGCCCTGAAAGCCGATGTAATAGTCTGCTTTAGTACTTTCCTTTTGTAAATCACAGACAATCTTTGAATAATACGAATTAAGGCAACACTTCTTTATATGCTCTTGTTTGATTGTGTGTTTACTTTTGACTGCGCATGTATAAGAACTCCCCTAATCAATATGACTTATAGGACTCAACCATTTAGGCGAAATGGTTCATGAAACGAGCCCTATATCACATAAGTCATGATTAGAAATCACTCCAAGCCAATGAGTCTAAATGTGACACCCCGACTTTTTGGACGTCCAGGTACGTCGTCACGAGTGGGCTAAATGCGCATTTAAATTATTTATTTATGTGATTGTTTATTTATTTTAAGGATTAATTGCTATTTTTTTAAAAAAATAATTTGAATTATTTGTTAATTATACTTTTGAATATTTAAACGTTTTAAGCTTTTCAACTTGTTTTTAATTCGTTTGAGTTTCAAATTGTTTCGAAAATTTGTGAAAATTTGATATGCATGAATTATATGTGTTATGAATTCGTTTATTTGCTTGTTTTAATTTTTCGGACTTGTTTGATATGGTAACGCACCATATTTTATTTTTTGGGGACTCGAGGGCCTAACTAGTTGTGTTCCGGAATTTATATCTTGAGCTACGGAATTCGGATTCGAATTCCGGAAGTAATGCTGGACTCGTAACGAAGAATGGGAGCTAAGGAACCTAGCCTTGTATTTTTCTAAGCCCGTTTAAGCCTCCGAAATTTGTCCGAACCAAGCAGCTCACGCAGATTTGCCACCTTGGAGTATTTTGGCCATATCTCTCTCATTCCTTAACCAAATGAGTTGATTCTTGTGCTCGATTAACCCTAGTTAAGCACTCTATCTATATACCTAACCCTCATTTTGAAAATATCAGCCAAGAGAAGGAAAAGAGCTGCTGAACCGAGAGAGGAAGAGAAAGGGATTTTTTGCACTATTCACTTTTGCAATTCGAAGCTCGATACTTCTCCGATTCGCGTCAAATTTGAAAGGTAAGTCCGTGATTTGATTCTCCATCTTCTCCTCTTTCTTTTAAGTCTAGATTTGTTGAGCTTCATGATCATTTGAGCATGTTTGAGGCTGCTATATGAATAGTTAGGTTTATATGAAATTTTGTTGAATTCTTGAGCATCCTTGTTTCGTTTCTGATTTGCAACTGGATATATGATCAATATGGCGTATTTGTTTCATTTATATGTATGATTTTCATGTTTCTTGAGTGTATAATGATCTACCATAGCTGCACTTCATGAAAATCTTGAAGAATGAGTTTAAATTCCATCATTTTTTCTTCCTTGCTGCTGCGTACGAACTGCTGTTGTGATTGTGCCTGTGGTGTGTGAGTTTTTGCTGCTTCTTTCACTCCACATTGTTGTTGTGTTGTTGTTGATACACCACTTTGCTGCTGCTGCATGAAAAGGGAAGGAAAACAGGGGAAACGAGGTTGTTGTTGCTGCTTTTCCCGTCTGCACCATTCTCCCCGACCCGGGAGAATTTGTTCGTGAGGTGTACCTGGCCGGGTAGCCTTGATGCAGTAGCTTCCTGCTTTTTTTTCTTCCTTCTTTTGTATGTTTTTTTGGTTGCATTAAATGCATGTGAAGTGATTAATGGATGCATGGTTTTTATTTATACATTTGTGTATATGAGCGCATGCATTGTTGTGTAAATGTGCTGATGTCTATGTATATAAATTGTAAGCTTTGTAGATTGCTAATTATATATGTGTAGTATATATATCTTTATATATGTAATATATGTATGCATGTATGTGAATTGATTTAATTGTGATGCAGGGATTTAATATGTGCGTGTGTGTGTACGTAAATGAGTGAATTTATATATATTTATGTTAGTATGTTATGTATATTAAATAAATGTGTGTAAATATGTAATATATTTATATTATGCATGTATGTAATATATATGTGTGTATATATATTATAAAGTGTGTTATGTAATTAATTATTTAGTGCTTTGATTTATTTTTATATAGTTTGATTTTAATATTTCGAGCTTGTTTATATGAACTCTAACCCTATGAACGTTTATGGTATGCTATTGTATGATATGATATGAGCTTAGTTGATGTGTTATGAATTTATTTGGCATGATATGAGTTCGGTTCTTGAAGTATTTGTGTGATATTTCGTTAATTGCTCCATTATGCTTAAGTATGAAATTATATGAAGTGCATTGCATCATTTGCATTCATATGCATTAGCCGAGCGTTTCTATGGTTCACATGGAGTCTTAGCTTTGTTTTTTGTGTTTAGATTGTCCGAAGAGAGTTGCTCGTGGGGGGTGTTTTGAGCTGTTCGTTCGGTTTGTTCGTCAAGGTGAGGTTTTAGGTTTTTTTTTTTTTTTTTTAGCTAATGCGACCTACAACCTTATATGATTGTTTTCAAGCCCGCATGCGAATATACTATTATATTTATATAATAGATATGTGATTATACGATATGTTTATGACTTTTCCATACGATTAAAGGTTCTCGAACTATATATACGAGCGTATGTAAGCTTGAAAATGTTTTGCAATGAGGCTATGCTCCAAACCATGTGTCTTCATGCTAGTTATGGATTAGGATGACACGGAGAGGTACGTCTATAGCATACGCTAAGTTGCAAGGTAAGGTATGCTCTGATAAGGTACGTAAGCTTTGTAATGTTAATGATTTGTTTTGAGCGAGAATGTAATGATAATGTAAGGTAATGTAATGGTAATGTTGGACCCCGGAGGTATGGGTAAGGGAGACCCGGGACGGCCATGGGGTCGCCGGTTATCACCCCTGTGCACATGCTCCTGTTGGATAGGATCAACCCGGAACCCACTAGGAGGTTTGGTGGGGGATGGAATCCTCGGGCGTGAGCGTCATGAAACTCACGACCCATACATAATGTAAATGGATGGTTAGGGTCGCGTAACCCTTCCATCACCGGAGAAGGAGGTTTGTTCTTTAATGTTACTTTTGTTTTGATTTGTAATGTTTGATTCGTATGAGGAGCCCAGGATGGGAGTGGTGCTCGTACTCGCCGAGCTTTTTGTACATTATGTTGATTATGAAACGGGATAGGACTTTTAAGTTAAAGATACGCTATGCTTTTGATATGATATGTATACGTTTGTTTTAAAAAAAATGGATTTCGGTGTGCAAAACCCTATTCCCGGTTCATAGTCTTTTGTTTTAGTACGTGTTATGCTCTATATTATGTATCGTGTGAGTGTGTTCAGCCCCCTCACTCAGTCGAGTTGTAGACTGACCCCTCTCCTTTTTCCCCCTTTAGTTGCAGGTGCAGGGTTCGGGTCGAGCTAGGCGGCGGTCGTCTTTTGGGTCTTTTGAGTCAAGTTGTTCAAGTCTTTTTGCATTCTGCATCTTTATTATCATTCCTTGGAAATTTAAATATGTATAAGCCTATGATTATGTATTTAATGTATCTCCTTGATTTGATATGATTCGGGACAGGTATCTAGGATAAGGGTGAACCCATTATGTATTTATGTATTTATATTTTATGTTTGATTTACGGGATTAGGTATCTATGATAGTTGAACCCGTCGCCTGTTTATATTTGAGATCTTACATGATTGAATGTATTTGTGATCCTGTTGCTTCCGTATTTGATTTTTTAATTGTCGCGCACTCTGTTTTAGGGTCTAGACGGTCTAGCCTAGGGGTGTGTTTTTATTTGTCTTCCGTTCGCCATGGATTGATGCGTGTGCGGAGTTCCATTTCGTTACATGTGTCGGGCTATGGTGCGGGGGATATGGTGCCCTTCGCTCTGGGGTGCTGAACCAAAAGACAGTGGGAGTTTCAACTTAACTCGTTCGAGGCATGGTCGTGTGATCACGCCCTTAAGAAAGACCACCTTGTTTCATGGGGTGCAAAGTGTAGCGTGATACATGGGGGTTCTTACATATTCTAAGTAGGTACACTGAGGTGTTCTGTGTGAGAAGATTCCTAAATGGGAAAGGAAGTTTCTATATCTGGAAATAGAAACATCCAGATTAGGAAATGTCTCACGAGTCATTGATGTGATTAAGTGATCCTTAAACTTGAGGTTCCATTGATACTTTATGAGCTAAATTTGTAGTCTTAGGTGTAACATTTAAAGGGTGTCGTCTTAGACAACTGATTCAAGGCTTATGCTGGGGCTGCACAAGTGGCACATGAAAGTATATGAGAATCGATAAAGGACCTACGCTTGCATTAGCAAGATGATGATCTCTTATTGTGTAAGTCATTCAGATGCCATCTAGGAGTGTGACACCCTAAACGGAGGGCCCCACATCCCCCGCACTATGAACCCGGTCCACACATGAAATGGAGGGTCCATCCATGAACCAAGCTCATAGCGAACGGAGACAGAACCAAAAAAACCCAACCTGTGTTAGTCGGGACTAGACCCTGTACCAACAATTCAATGAAACAAGAATGCGAAAGCAAGGCAATCAATCACTCAAGATAAGAACATGAATAATAATCAGTTAGGAATGTAAATACGGGTTCAACAAATTTAAAATCTTGTCTCGATCAATAAAGCAATAACAATACAAAGTGGCTTACATAGCCCAATTACAAGCAGGAAATAAATGTGTGAATCAACGGTGTGTACAGGACCAAGAATCAAACAAACACTTCACAAGACTCCCGCCTAACGACCACCGAACCTGCAAGACAAAACTAAAAACAACGAGAGGGAGGGGTCAGCCAACTGACTGAGTGAAGGGGTTGACACACGAGTATATATATATGTTCAAACAGGCAATCAGGCAGACGTAATTCCACTGTACGTGTTCAGTTATTAAAACAGGTATCGAAAATCAGGATTCAATTAACACGTACGGGTAGAATTACCTCAAATCATGCAGTCAGGTAATCAGGATATACAATGCGTGTGTCGATATCCGTACGCCCTCTGTTGATGCCGGTTTTACCTGAACCCTCTACGAGCTCCAACTGCTGCATCTAGACTAGGGGTATACCAGAGATCACGGATATCTATGCAATTACATTTTAAGGGACCCGGCGAGAACGCGTATTTATTCCATCCTGGACTCCACTTTTCACTTACTAACATGACAGGAACAATAAGCAGTCAGGCAGTAGGATTTTATAATTATTAATACAGGAAAAACAAGTACAATAACCTCTTTTTCCGATGATGGTTAGGGTAGCTAGCCCTAGCCATCCAGTAGCAGTGGTAAGGCGGGTTCATGACTCCCCCAAACCGGAATCCCATCTTCTCCCAAACCTCCTGGCAGATATCCGGGTTGGTCCAACACTGTGGGACTTATGTAAGAGGTCACCGTCGGCCCGATGCCTCCCCGACTCACTCAATACACAAGCCCCAGGGCCCACGATCAGGAACAGTCATCCACACCGCCTAACCCACTGTTAACACAGTCATCCAGAGGGCAATCAGTATCTCATAAAACATGATCAGGAACAGTCATCCCGAGGGTAATCAGTATCTCGTAAAACAGGCTCAGGGTTAACACAACACAGTTTATAAATCATTTCTGGTATCTAGCCGGTATAGTAGATATGGCAAGTTTAATATAGAAAACCATTTTTCTAGTGTTATAGCATGCAAGGTTGTAGGTCGTTTATAAAAATAAACCCTCACCTCTGTGTGCAATCAAGACGAAGAGAAGGACCACGAGGCTGGAAAGTCTCCAACGAGGACAAGACTGTACAAGAAAGGAAACATGGTGTACTTGTGAGACACGACTCAATAACAAAACCAAGTAGAACGCACAGCGATGTTCATGAAGTGGTGCATCATGTCATGGCATGATTCAATATGCATTAGTTCATAAATATGTCATTGAAAAGGTGTGATCGTGTTCATGAGCACAATTAATGTCATTTAGACATATAAATGATTTAATCATTCCATTAGTCATGTATACAATGCATGTAAGTCAAATAAGAGGTCGAGGAGGTGAAAAGGAAGAGATAAAACGGGTTTTGGCAAAGTTTGGCAAAAGCTAACAGTTTTCGGAAATGTGCAAGTGGTAGGAAAACTGGATTATCTCGAGTTCTAGAAGTTGAAATGGAGTTTTGTTTGTTGGAGTTGAAACTAGACACATAGACCTTTAAAATGGCATGTGGCTCGACTTGTGGTTCAAAGCGAGGTGAAAATGGCGTAGACCCGAAGTTGGGCGAAAGCAGATTGTCGGTAATGTGGCGACACCAAAAATAATTGATTATATCTCATAAATTAGAAAGGATAATGAGTTGATTCCAATGGAAGAGTATTCTAGACTTCAAGATGCTTCCATCGGTTCAAAAATCAGGTCAATCGGAGGTCGTATGAGAGAGTACCCTGCCGGGGAAAACACCCTAATTATAATTAGGTCCCTAATGAGCAATTATTGGACGATTGAGTCCAAGAACAATTTAAATAAATTCTATGAACATAATAAAAATAGAGTTACATGTTGACACGTAGGCATATGATTCACTTAAATCACGTAAATACCGAATAAAACTCTCACGTGACCTCGTACCTGACAAACGGGGTGTCACAACCTCTCCCCCTTAAGAAGGACCTGTCCTCAGGTCCACTGCCTCGAGTACTGGATTCTAAGCAAAACCTCTCCGTGTTCATCCCACGTGGGGTTCGCGACATCCCGCAGGAATTAGTTCAGAGAAGGGTCTTCAAGCACGAAGGGGCCTCAACCGAACTCTGCAAGCTGCTCACTAACTTGATCCGACCATGAGTAGTCCGGACGTCTCGCACAATAGGAGGGTCTAAATGAGATTCAACTCCCACAGTTTAAATCCATCCTAACCATCCCACAACTCGGCATCACGAGTGGATTAGTTAACGAACCTCCACCACTCGTTCTCCAATCCCCAAACAGGGTCTTCTATCAACTCATCAACTTCACGGTCTGAAGTTGGTTTCTTGAACCACCATTAGTTTCTAATCATGGTCTCCAAAGACCTGTTGAAAAGTCCATTGCACCGCACGACCCTCGTCTTACTGAGTAGCTAAAGGACTCGTTCACTCTGAAAGCAATTAACAAGTAAACATATACAACAATCATTAAAAGATGCATGATGCATGTGATATGGATGCCTAAATGTACCGTTTACCGTCATTTTGAATTCTTTCAAGTAATAATCAGCATTGGCACTGGAGCCTTGTTGGAATTTCTTTTGCTCGTAGTGGCAAGCTTTAAGATTCCACGATGTGTCGATATAACAATTACCACCCGGTCCCATCCTTGATCCATTTTCTTTCTTTAACGAGCCCTATAGTCCAAAGTCCCACGATTAATTCTCTTATCCTCATTAAATACTATGGTCTAAGATCACGATCTTAGGAGTGCGCTTGATTTCAATCCAATCAACTTGTTCTTCACCACGATCCGTACTTAACCTACTTGAATACTCGAGCTTATCTTTAGTAGCTCGAATACCATTCCCAAACCCCATACGCTTTCCTGGCTCATCATGGAAAAAGGATTGACGAGCTATTAATCCATCTTGTCCATGTCATGATCTTTCTTACCTATTCAGCTTTAAAATCCCACGATTAAATTGACTCGGCTTCACTTCTTCACTACTATCCTTACCAATTCTTATAAACCCTCCTTAACTCCATCATCAAATAGCTCAAATCAAAAATTGAAACTATCCTCGATTTATCCGTACTCGGCCTTGTTATTTCAAATCCCAAAAAACTCCTCAAATATATATCTTCATCTCTTGAGGTTCTTTTAGACTTGGTCTCGGAATCTCTTCAAGGGTTATAGCTCCATCTTCCGAGGTGCTTATTTATGTCATTTTTACTCTTGCATTTCCATTGTTCCTTCTAGTAACGATCCACTCGGGCACAATAAAGAATTTTAAATCATCTTCCGATCATGCTCTCCCCCTTACAAACTTCTATCCCAATTCCTTGAACTCGTTCTATTGCTTCTCGACTTAGCTCCCTCGGTGTGAATGATCCTAGCTAAGCTATTTGTATGACGAAAATGGTCATATTCACTTTGGAGTGATCTGTAGAGATAACAATCTATTTCTTTTGTTCCAAATCCAATTCTACTTTCCCAAGCCTTGGTGATTTCTCTTTCCTTCCTCAAACTCTATAATCCAAAATTCTTCTTACCTTGATTCAATAATGACTCAGTTGAAGTAACACTTGGTGGATAAGTTTGGAGGAAAAATTCCTATCAAGTAAACACTGGACAATCCATGATGGGTTAAGATGCCAATGCACATACCATTTAATTATGCAACACATTAGGGAAATCATGGCAAATAGAGGTGCACAACATATATAAATAAGGAAGAGTAAAATAATGCAAAATTAGTATGATGTAGATGACATAAACGTTTTAAACCTGTCACCGTAGTAGTAAGCTTTTAGTTCGGCGACTGGTCCTCGTTTCTCTAATCACGAACTTGCTTTGACTTGTTGATCATCACTTATTTTTCCCACGGTCTTCAAGATTTCTATGAATGTTCATGCATCAGCTTGTATATCCCTACGATCCGAGATTGCAATTTCTTGAACCTAGAGTCTTCTTGATAATCGATCTCCCGGTATTATCCGAACTCTCTTCCAATATTGATCCTTAGATTGTTGTCTGAATACTTTTCCAAGATCGATCCCTAGGGTTGTCCCGGGTCCTATTCCTAGTCATCACCTTGCATCCAATTTCCCCTCTAGAAACTCTTTGCCTTTCTTTATCATTTTCATTTGTTGCTCCATATGTCCAAAATTGACTTCACAACACGACAATTCAACTCGGATCGCTGGTTTTCTTAATTCTTTTGAATCCCACTTCTTCTTTACCCGGAATCCAATATATCTCTAGTTCCTCTTATTTCTCTTTTTCCCGAACTCGGCTTCCAATAGTTTGATATATTTGGAAGTCCTTCTTTGACACTCGTATTACTCACCATATCTGGATATATATCGAATGTAACACCCCTTACACGTGGAGGTGCCACACCCCCGCACTATAGGTCAATCCACATACGAGATGGCGATCCGTACATGAACCAACCTATAGCGAACGGGTGACAATGTAATACACAACCGGCTAGGCGGGATAAACTTATACATGTAACAATATAAAGTGGAAGCATAAGAGTATTATATCATCATATCAATATATTATCATCTTCCAAGTAACATTCACATATATGTACTTAGAACTATTAACATGATGCTCTGAACTGTTAATACATGAGAAGAAAAGATATGCTAGACTCAGCTGGACAGAAAGACACGACCCGACTCCCGCCTAGCACGCCACGAACAAAACCTGAAAGGTGGAGGCGTCAGTCTGTGAAGACCGAGTGAGGGGCATAAATATATATAACACACGTAGCATGCAAGTTATAATCTCGGATAAGGTTTTGTAACTATAATAATATAAATGCAAGAATAACATAAACTCGCCCGAGATTACAACTATCATGCTACGTGTGTTATATATATTTATGCCCCTCACTCGGTCTTCACAGACTGACGCCTCCACCTTTCAGGTTTTGTTCGTGGCGTGCTAGGCGGGAGTCGGGTCGTGTCTTTCTGTCCAGCTGAGTCTAGCATAGCTTTTCTTCTCATGTATTAACAGTTCAGAGTATCATGTTAATAGTTCTAAGTACATATATGTGAATGTTACTTGGAAGATGATAATGTATTGATATGATGATATAATACTCTTATGCTTCCGCTTTATATTGTTACATGTATAAGTTTATCCCGCCTAGCCGGTTGTGTATTGCATTGTCACCCGTTCGCTATAGGTTGGTTCATGTACGGATCGCCCATTTCGTATGTGGATTGACCTATAGTGCAGGGGTGTGACACCTCCACGTGTAAGGGGTGTTACATCTAAGGTGGTATCAGAGCAAAAACAGAGCATGGCTACGGGAAACATTCTCAAAGCCACCAAATCCCAAGTTTTGATCCCCAAATGGATGAATTTCTGGAGATGTGCATGTGTACATGTTCAAAAGATGATAATATATCACTTTAACACTCAAAACATGAAATATCATCAAAGTTTCCAAGTTCCAAGTTCATGCTCAAACTTGATCACTCAAGCTAAATACTCAAGAATTCATACTCCAAATCATGCTATAATTCAAGATATGATCACATAATCAAGCTTCCATCTCCACTTAATCCATCTAGCACATAATTCTTAAACCCTAGCTATTTCAAATATGATCAAGAATAATGAATTCATGCAATCACCAACCTTGAAGATGAAGAAATGGAGAAAAGAGATGAGGAAGATGATCAAGCTTCAAAGTTTCAGATTTTCTAGAGAAATTCTTGATGAAATGGTTGAAATCTCTTCTTTCCCTTTTCTTCTTGGAACCGAGATCAAGAGGCAAATGTGTTTGGGATATTTTTGGATGAACTGAGAGCAAAGAAGCTTGGAGATGCATATAACGATTCATCCCATTTTTGAAACATGTGAAATGCCAATATTTTCTATTTAATCCTCCAAGTATTCAAGTCATGCAATTAAGTATGTATAGTTTTGAAATATGATCAATTAAGTCCTTGAAAATGTTATGCAATTTGGTCCCTAAATTTAAAGAATATACATATCGAGGCAAGTTGACAATTAAATCATATGCGGCCATTATTTAACGAAATAAATATTTTCAATTCATGAAATAAATTCTTGGTTTAATTGAATTCATGAAACTTTATGAAAATTTGATGAAATGTACTTTATAAAGTTTGCAATAAGCATAAAATTGTGATTAATGGAATTCGGGGCTGTAACATCCCGACTGATCAGACTTTTCAGGTAACCTCTTATGTGCGCTATTTAACTAGTTCTTTAAGTGATTATGTGATATTAACTATCAACATGGATCATTTGAAGTTATTTGAACTTATTTGCTTTAAAATGAATTCGGTTACCCTTGAACGTTTAACTTTTCTTGTTTGGTATTCTATTCGTTTCGGGTTCGTATTTAATTCTAATTTTTGTGAATTCGTGATATTTGTTAATTATATGCTTTACGGACTCGCTTACATGCTCGTTATATGTTTTGGTATTTGTTTTGATTGCCTTTTTGGGTTCGTTTTGGGGACGGGACCTAAAGGAGGCTAAAGAGCACTTAGCGCACCTTGGGTTCCGAGACGCGTATCTTGAGCTCGGGAATTCGGATTCGAATTCCGTCACCTCCATTGAACTCGTTTCGACGATTCGGGTTCGATGGGACAAACCTCACATTTTTCTAAGCTTGTTAAGACCTCCGAATTTCACCCGTAACGAGCCCTTAAGCTTGGAAGCTACCTTTTGACCTCATGAGACCTTGTAGACCCCACCTTAACCTTATCTAGACCTTAACCATGAATTAGAACTTGAGTTAAACCCCACTTTCAGCCCCTAAAACCCTTGAAACCGAGCCAATCCTTCTCTCTCTCTCCCAAAACTGATCGGTACAAGGAAGCAAGGAAGAAGAAGAAAACCTTTGTCCAACCTTGTGATTTTTGAGCTCAAACTTCATCAAGGCTTCTCCAAATTTGAAGGTAAGTCCATGGTTGCCTTCTTCACTCTCTCTTCTCTCTTTTATGTGTTCTTTAGTTCAATTCCATGATTGGTTGTTGAGTTTGAGTAAGCTTGTGAATAGTAGTAGTTGGGAGATTGGTTTGATTCTTGCTCCTTATTTGTTTCCTTGAGTTTTGTTGTTGTTTTTATGCTTCTAGGACTTGTTTCCTAGCATTTATTGCTTTTCCTTGCATGGTAGTTGGAGCTTGAGTGTTTGGTTTTGGTTTTGGAGTTGCTAAGTTACTGTAGTGCCGTCTGTGTGTTTTCTGTACCGTGACACGGGGGTGTCACGGTTTGCCCTTTGTTGGTGACACGGGCGTGTCACCTTTAATTTTCGTTTTTCGTTTTTCTGTACCGTGACACGGGGGTGTCACGGTTTACTCTTTGTTGGTGACATGGGCGTGTCACCTCCAGGTTTTTGTTGTTTAGTTCTGTACTGAGACACGGGGGTGTCTCAGCTTGCCTTTCCCGGGGGACACGGGCGTGTCTCCTAGGAACTCTAGTTTCGTTCGTTTGTTTCCTTTCCGTTGTTCTTGTTGATTATTCTTGCCTCGTTTATGATATATGCTCTTATATGAATTATTTGCTTGTAATTGGCTTTAATGTGAATTCATTTCATATCATTGGCATCATAAGCATACATACGCATGTACCGAGCGTCAAAATGGTTCATATTGAGTCTAAGAGTGTCTCTTGTTGTTTGCCTTGTTCAGAGGATCTTTCTGTTGGGGACGAGCTTGCTCCGTAGGTGTCCGGTTTCCTCTGTTGACTCCGCTACGTTCGTTGCCAAGGTGAGGTTTTGTTCTTTTAGTTACTCGACCTACAACCCTATTTGATTTGGAAACCTCGCATGTGAATACGTATAGTATATGGTAAATAAGTGTACGATACTTATGTTGCGGGATTTGCCCCATTTGTTATAAGAGTTTCAAACGTTTTGTATATGTATATACACTATTTTGCTTTTGTTTGAAAGGTTTAGTTTTGAGCAAGTGTGTGTGTGTAAGCGAGATGTGGCTTTGAAAGATAAGCTATGAGATTTGTTTGTGTGACTTTCGTGATATGTTTGGGCCCCGGAGTGTGGTATGGTAATCTCGGGACGGCCGAGGGGTCGCCGAGCTCTTCCATCAACACCTCCATTTGAGAGTCTCGCCCAACCTTAGGAGGTTGAGGAAGGGTGTTTCTCTTGAGCCGGCGGAGGCAACCGCCGAAGGTTTCAAGGTAGTAATTAAACCTTGTCTCGTTTCTTTGTGTGGATAGTTAGGGCCGATCAACCCTTCTATCAACCGGTGTTGGGGATGGATTCTGATTTGTTTTGCTTTGCTTTGTTCTTCGTATTTGGAAGTTGGGGATGTGTGTGACTCGTACTCGCCGAGTTGGTTAAGTTTTGTATGATCTACGAAACGAGAGTGGATTCTTAATTCACCTAAAACTTGGAGTTTTGTTTTGCCCTTTTCCCTTTCCTTTAATTTATATATATCTATATCACGGGAATAAATTTTAGCTTGCAAAAACCACTCTCGGTTCAAGGATCTTTCCTTTTGATTAAGTGTTTTGCTCTATATATATATCGGGTGCGTGAGTTAGCCCCCTCACTAGTCGCTAGGACTAACCCTCGTTGTTGTTTTCCCCTTTTTCCCTTTCTTTTGAGTTTGCAGGTTCTTCCGAGTCAAGCTAGGCGGCAAGTGTCTTTTGGGTTTACTTGTGGGTTAGCTTGGGTCTTCATGCATCGTAGTGGATTTCTTCTACTCTTATTGTTATATTTTGGATTATGTATTCTAATTATACTTTAGCTTTTGGGCCTTGATGGCATTGATTATTCTGTATATGAACTGGCGTGAATGGTTGACCCTTCCCCACTTTTGAAATGTATATGTGATCTTGGGAAATATGTTAATTATAAATTGCTTCCGCTACTCTGATTTTAATTCTTGCAGTTCTTGAGGGTCTAGGCCGCCTAGCGAGGGTGTGAGTTTTGTGTGTCTCCCGTTCGCTATGGTCTGATGCGGGTGCGGACTTCCATTTCGCTACTCGTGTTGGACCTTAGTGCGGGGGATGTGGCACCCTTCGCTCTGGGGGTGTTACATCCTGGCGTGGTATCAGAGCTCTCGGTTGCAAAACCAGAGCTCTGGAGTCGTGTTGAGTCTGTCTAGGTCGTTCGGTATAGGAGTATGTGACTATTTGCATTCATCCACATCTCTACGTGACTTATTTGCTTAAATTTGTGATAATTGACTTCATGATCATGAACTGAACCCCATGCATCGATATCTTCTTGATTTGTGGATTTTCAGGATGCCTCCAAGAAGGAGAGCAGATCGGGAGCAGACTCCTGATCTCAATCAACCCCCTCCACAAGCACCTCCACCTCCTCCGATGAATGCTGAGAATATTGTGCAGGCTCTTTTGAACCAGCTTCAACAGAATCAAAGAGATAATCCACATTGGGAAGGACAAGGTGGGCAAGTAACTCCGGCCTTTAAGGAGTTCAGAAACAACAATCCACCTAAGTGGTATGGAGGAGATGACATCCAAGCCGAGGAGTGGTTGTCAGAAGTTGCGGGAATTTGGGAAATTTGCCCCGCTCCTTCGCATGAGAAAGCTGTTTGCACGGCCCGGTTTGTTCAAGGTCCCGCATCCAATTGGCTCAAAGCTACAAGAGCCCAATTGGAAAGGAGTGGAGAAGAGTTTGATTGGGAAAGCTTCGTGAGAGAATTTCGTCACAAGTATGTCCCTCCAAGTGCTCGCGAAAGGAGACTACAACAATTTACAGAATTGAAACAAGGGAACCGCTCAGTTGAAGAGTATATCATGGAATTTGAGAGACTTGCACCGTATGCTCCACACATTTCCAATGATGATACCCAGAAGGCACGGAACTTTATTCATGGTTTGAGATATGATATTCAGAATGCTCTTAAGGCGGCTACTGTGGATACGTGGGAGAAGGCTACGAGGAAAGCGATCAAAGTGGAAGCTAACAATACAAGATTGAGGCCGACTTACTCTTCGGGCCAAGGTTCGAGCTCAAATTTGGGGAAGAGGCCTGCATTCTATGGTGAGCCTCCGGTTTTCAAACCCCAAGGTTCTACCACTTCAGTCAAGAAAGCTCGACCTTCAGTACCTGCAGTACCAGCTCTACCTGCCCCGATTCAGTGTGGCTATTGCAAGGGTCCCAATCACACCGAGGAGAATTGCCGGAAGAAATTGAGAAGATGTTATAAGTGTGGGGAGCCCGGTCATTTGATTGGCACTTGTCCTCAGATGAGAACACCTCAGCCTCGAGCTCCTCAGCCGTTGAATGTGAAGCCTCCGAGAGCACCAATCCAGGCGAGAGCTTATGCTTTGGAGGGCGAGGAAGAGGATGTGGAAGTGGATGCCAACGCCGTTGTTGAAGGTACCATCCACATTCATGGCATTCCATTGCATGCATTGTTTGATCCGGGGGCAACGCATTCATTTATTGCTTCCCGGCTTGTTGCTACTCTTCCATTGCCTGTTGCTTGTCTAGATGATTCCTTTGTTGTTTCTTCTCCCCTTGGTGCTACTTTGTCTACGAATTGTGTTTACCGTGGTTGTCCGGTGGTTGTGGAAGATCAAGAGTATCCGGCGGATCTGATCAAGATGCCTATCAGGAAGTATGGGGTAATTCTGGGAATGGACTGGTTGTACCGTTACCGAGCCATGATGGATTGTTTTGCTAAGAGAGTGACTTTGGGTTCTACGGTCTTTGCGGGTCAGAGGTTGAAGACCTGCCCGTTTATTTCCTTCATGGAAGCAAGTAGACTGTTTCGGGACGGTGCGACGGGCTATGTGGCCTACCTTTTGAATAAGCCAAAGGATCAGGCCAAGCTCGAAGAGACGGAGATCGTGAAGGAATTCCCCAATGTGTTTCCGGAGAACTTGGGATCTTTACCTCCGGATCGGGATGTCGAGTTTGTAATAGATCTCTATCCCGGAGCAGAACCATATGCGAAATCTCCCTATAGGATGGCTCCAGCCGAGTTGAAGGAGTTGAAGACGCAATTGGACGAGCTCTTAGAGTGTGGTTACATTCGCCCGAGCACTTCTCCGTGGGGTGCTCCGGTCCTGTTTGTAAAGAAGAAAGACGGGACTTTGCGAATGTGTATTGACTACCGTGAGCTGAACCGGTTAACGGTTAAAAACAAATACCCGCTCCCTCACATTGAAGAGTTGTTCGACCTCCTGCAAGGTTCGAGGGTTTATTCCAAGTTGGACTTAAGGCAAGGGTATTACCAGTTGCGTATCCGGGAGGGAGATATACCGAAGACGGGTTTCAACACGAGATATGGGCATTTTGAGTTTGTGGTCATGCCTTTTGGTCTTACCAATGCCCCAGCCGCGTTTATGGATATGATGCACCGAATATTCCGGCCTTACCTCGATAAATTCGTGGTCATCTTTATAGATGATATTCTGGTGTATTCGAGGTCCGAAGAAGAGCACGCGCGGCATTTGAGTATTGTCTTGTCTACACTTCGGGAGCACAGATTGTTCGCCAAGTTCAGTAAGTGCGAGTTTTGGTTGGATCGAGTTTCCTTTTTGGGTCACTTCATTTCAGGGAATGGTATAGAAGTGGATCCAGCTAAGATCGAAACGGTGATGCTTTGGAAGCCACCGAAGAATGCCTCGGAAGTGAGAAGTTTTCTCGGGTTGGCAGGGTATTATAGGCGCTTTGTGAAAGATTTTTCGAAGATGGCCTCCCCGTTGACCCGGTTAACTAAGAAAGAGGTGAAATTCGAGTGGGATGAGGCGTGTGAGAAGAGTTTCCAAACTCTTAAGGAGAGGTTGACTACTGCCCCGGTTTTAACCCTACCCGAGGGTTCGGAAGGCTACTCAGTTTATACCGATGCTTCGAAGGAAGGTCTCGGTTGTGTGTTAATGCAGAATGGTAAGGTTGTAGCCTACGCCTCAAGGAAGTTAAAGGATCATGAGAAGAACTATCCCACTCATGACTTGGAACTCGCCGCAGTGGTGTTTGCTTTGATGAAATGGCGGCACTACCTTTATGGAGTTACTTTTGAAGTGTTTACCGACCACCAGAGTCTCAAGTATCTGTTTACCCAGAAGGATTTGAACCTAAGACAGAGGAGATGGATGGAGACACTTGAGGATTATGATTGTAAGATTCAGTACCACCCGGGTAAAGCCAATGTGGTGGCGGATGCTTTGAGTAGGAAAGTGAATGTTTCAGGTTTGGAAGCAGGTTCTAGTAGACAGGGTTCAGTGGTTCTGGTTTCAGAGGCTCGATTGGCTAATATTTCGGTTCTGCCGGTTTTGAAGCAGAGATTGATAGAAGCTCAATCTGTGGATCCGGAGATTCAGAAATTAGTAACTAAGTCAAGGATTGATCCTGAAACCAAGTTTGCATTTGATGACTCGGGATTGTTTCGATTTAAGGCTCGGGTTTGTATCCCTGAAGGATTTAAGCAGTTGGTACTTGACGAAGCCCACAAGTCAGCGTATGCAGTACATCCCGGTACCACCAAAATGTACAAGGATTTAAGGACTTCATATTGGTGGAACGGCATGAAGAGAGACGTTGCTAACTATGTTAGGAGATGTCAAACATGCCAAGTGGTGAAAGCAGAACACTAGAAACCGGGAGGAACTCTCCAACCACTTCCAATACCCGAGTGGAAGTGGGAGCAAGTGACAATGGACTTCGTGTCCGGCTTACCAAGGACCAAAGGAGGTTCCGATGGAATTTGGGTGGTTATTGATCGGTTGACAAAGTCCGCCCACTTTCTTAAGGTGAAGATGTCCGATAAGGTTCCTAAGTTGGCCCGGTTATATCGAAAAGAGATTGTCCGATTGCATGGTACCCCGGTCAGCATTGTTTCAGATAGGGATCCTCGGTTCACATCCAGTTTTTGGCAGGAATTACAGAAGTGTTTGGGGACGAAGCTCCACTTCAGTACTGCATTTCACCCACAGACGGATGGTCAGTCAGAAAGGCTAATAAGGTATCTCGAGGACATGCTTCGTGCTTGTGCCTTAGATTATCAGAATTCGTGGGATGAACATTTGGATTTGATTGAGTATGCCTACAATAACAGCTTTCAGTCTTCTATTGGGATGGCACCGTATGAGGCGTTATATGGAAGAAAGTGCCGATCCCCTCTCTTTTGGGATATTGATGAGTGGAGATGGACTAAAGATGGAAAGCTCGAGAGAGCTAAGAAGCCTAAGGAAATACAGGATACCATTGAGAGAGTGAAAGTGATTAAACAGAGGTTGAAAGTGGCTCAAGACCGACAGAAGAGTTATGCAGATAAGAGAAGACGACCCTTAGAGTTCGAGAAAGGAGATAAGGTCTTTTTAAAGGCATCTCCTAGAAAAGGGTATGCTCGGATTGGAAAAGGCGGGAAGCTTAACCCACGCTACTTAGGCCCCTTTGAGATCCTTGATCGAGTTGGGGAAGTGGCTTACAGACTTGAATTACCGCCGAGTTTAACCGGGATTCACAATGTGTTCCATGTCTCACAGCTTCGGAAACATTATCCCGATGAGTCTTCTATTCTTCCAGTCGAGAAAGTTCAGTTGGAACCGGACTTGACCATTAAGAGATATCCAGTTCAGGTGTTAGACCGAAAGATGCAAGAGTTGAGGAATAGACAGATCCCTCTTGTGAAAGTCTTGTGGCGTGATCAAGAAGCCGAAGAAGCCACTTGGGAGACTGAGGATAAGATTAAACAGTTGTATCCGGATCTTTTCAAGACCTCGCCTCGGACCTGAGGACAGGTCCTTTTGAAGGAGGGAGGGTTGTAACATCCCGACTGATCAGACTTTTCAGGTAACCTCTTATGTGCGCTATTTAACTAGTTCTTTAAGTGATTATGTGATATTAACTGTCAACGTGGATCATTTGAAGTTATTTGAACTTATTTGCTTTAAAATGAATTCGGTTACCCTTGAACGTTTAACTTTTCTTGTTTGGTATTCTATTCGTTTCGGGTTCGTATTTAATTCTAATTTTTGTGAATTCGTGATATTTGTTAATTATATGCTTTATGGACTCGCTTACATGCTCGTTATATGTTTTGGTATTTGTTTTGATTGCCTTTTTGGGTTCGTTTTGGGGACGGGACCTAAAGGAGGCTAAAGAGCACTTAGCGCACCTTGGGTTCCGAGACGCGTATCTTGAGCTCGGGAATTCGGATTCGAATTCCGTCACCTCCATTGAACTCGTTTCGACGATTCGGGTTCGATGGGACAAACCTCACATTTTTCTAAGCTTGTTAAGACCTCCGAATTTCACCCGTAACGAGCCCTTAAGCTTGGAAGCTACCTTTTGACCTCATGAGACCTTGTGGACCCCACCTTAACCTTATCTAGACCTTAACCATGAATTAGAACTTGAGTTAAACCCCACTTTCAGCCCCTAAAACCCTTGAAACCGAGCCAATCCTTCTCTCTCTCTCCCAAAACTGATCGGTACAAGGAAGCAAGGAAGAAGAAGAAAACCTTTGTCCAACCTTGTGATTTTTGAGCTCAAACTTCATCAAGGCTTCTCCAAATTTGAAGGTAAGTCCATGGTTGCCTTCTTCACTCTCTCTTCTCTCTTTATGTGTTCTTTAGTTCAATTCCATGATTGGTTGTTGAGTTTGAGTAAGCTTGTGAATAGTAGTAGTTGGGAGATTGGTTTGATTCTTGCTCCTTATTTGTTTCCTTGAGTTTTGTTGTTGTTTTTATGCTTCTAGGACTTGTTTCCTAGCATTTATTGCTTTTCCTTGCATGGTAGTTGGAGCTTGAGTGTTTGGTTTTGGTTTTGGAGTTGCTAAGTTACTGTAGTGCCGTCTGTGTGTTTTCTGTACCGTGACACGGGGGTGTCACGGTTTGCCCTTTGTTGGTGACACGGGCGTGTCACCTTTAATTTTCGTTTTTCGTTTTTCTGTACCGTGACACGGGGGTGTCACGGTTTACTCTTTGTTGGTGACACGGGCGTGTCACCTCCAGGTTTTTGTTGTTTAGTTCTGTACTGAGACACGGGGGTGTCTCAGCTTGCCTTTCCCGGGGGACACGGGCGTGTCTCCTAGGAACTCTAGTTTCGTTCGTTTGTTTCCTTTCCGTTGTTCTTGTTGATTATTCTTGCCTCGTTTATGATATATGCTCTTATATGAATTATTTGCTTGTAATTGGCTTTAATGTGAATTCATTTCATATCATTGGCATCATAAGCATACATACGCATGTACCGAGCGTCAAAATGGTTCATATTGAGTCTAAGAGTGTCTCTTGTTGTTTGCCTTGTTCAGAGGATCTTTCTGTTGGGGACGAGCTTGCTCCGTAGGTGTCCGGTTTCCTCTGTTGACTCCGCTACGTTCGTTGCCAAGGTGAGGTTTTGTTCTTTTAGTTACTCGACCTACAACCCTATTTGATTTGGAAACCTCGCATGTGAATACGTATAGTATATGGTAAATAAGTGTACGATACTTATGTTGCGGGATTTGCCCCATTTGTTATAAGAGTTTCAAACGTTTTGTATATGTATATACACTATTTTGCTTTTGTTTGAAAGGTTTAGTTTTGAGCAAGTGTGTGTGTGTAAGCGAGATGTGGCTTTGAAAGATAAGCTTTGAGATTTGTTTGTGTGACTTTCGTGATATGTTTGGGCCCCGGAGTGTGGTATGGTAATCTCGGGACGGCCGAGGGGTCGCCGAGCTCTTCCATCAACACCTCCATTTGAGAGTCTCGCCCAACCTTAGGAGGTTGAGGAAGGGTGTTTCTCTTGAGCCGGCGGAGGCAACCGCCGAAGGTTTCAAGGTAGTAATTAAACCTTGTCTCGTTTCTTTGTGTGGATAGTTAGGGCCGATCAACCCTTCTATCAACCGGTGTTGGGGATGGATTCTGATTTGTTTTGCTTTGCTTTGTTCTTCGTATTTGGAAGTTGGGGATGTGTGTGACTCGTACTCGCCGAGTTGGTTAAGTTTTGTATGATCTACGAAACGAGAGTGGATTCTTAATTCACCTAAAACTTGGAGTTTTGTTTTGCCCTTTTCCCTTTCCTTTAATTTATATATATCTATATCACGGGAATAAATTTTAGCTTGCAAAAACCACTCTCGGTTCAAGGATCTTTCCTTTTGATTAAGTGTTTTGCTCTATATATATATCGGGTGCGTGAGTTAGCCCCCTCACTAGTCGCTAGGACTAACCCTCGTTGTTGTTTTCCCCTTTTTCCCTTTCTTTTGAGTTTGCAGGTTCTTCCGAGTCAAGCTAGGCGGCAAGTGTCTTTTGGGTTTACTTGTGGGTTAGCTTGGGTCTTCATGCATCGTAGTGGATTTCTTCTACTCTTATTGTTATATTTTGGATTATGTATTCTAATTATACTTTAGCTTTTGGGCCTTGATGGCATTGATTATTCTGTATATGAACTGGCGTGAATGGTTGACCCTTCCCCACTTTTGAAATGTATATGTGATCTTGGGAAATATGTTAATTATAAATTGCTTCCGCTACTCTGATTTTAATTCTTGCAGTTCTTGAGGGTCTAGGCCGCCTAGCGAGGGTGTGAGTTTTGTGTGTCTCCCGTTCGCTATGGTCTGATGCGGGTGCGGACTTCCATTTCGCTACTCGTGTTGGACCTTAGTGCGGGGGATGTGGCACCCTTCGCTCTGGGGGTGTTACAGGGGCGTTACATCGAATCCCACCATCCATTCCTAACGAGGAGATCTTCTCCCTTGACATTAAGCTCAGGAGTGGACAAGACACGGTCTTTAACCTGAGTAAAGCTACCACCAAAAGAAACTTCGCAAGAGCAAAGTATAGGTCCTACCTCATAATCGTTGATCTCCAAAGTGTTACTGGTAGCTGACATCCTTTCTTGGGATTTTTGTCTTGACTTCTCTACCCAAATGCGCTTCTACCTTTCCTGTAATCCGAAGTAATCCAATTCAATTCTCATCCATCGATTGAACTCATTCTTCACTTCTTGGATCAAAGACTTTCAACCTCTAAGACCTAGTTTCCTTGTGTAGGCAGTCCCAGTCAAGTCATGTATCCGGTAATAATGCTCACATTCTAAATTAGATGATCTAGTTAAGCCGGTTAAGCATCCTTCGTTGCTTGTCATCCCATGGATCTATTTCGCCTTGAGTTTTCCTCGCCTCTTTGTTAATCTAAACCTCAATTTTGAACACCTCCACGGCTCCCTTTGTTTCTTTCTTGCGTTAGATAACCCTGTGGAATCCAAATAAGGGATCTTATGTAGTAGAGACATATATGTCAATCTTCTAAGTCACGAACATCCCACGATCAACCCTTATTTCACTAAATATTCCTCTACCATAGTAGAACTTGTCAATCTATCCAAACTCGATCCTTCTATCTCGGAGCCAAATCCTTGAACCATAGCACCATCTAGGCAAGGTCATGGTTCCTGAATTCCGGTATAGGGCTCCCCGGTGCATTCCTCACATCATTCGATTTGAATGTAGAATCTGTAGTACTTGTCGTAGTTGTAGAAATTGCATGTGGTTTGGTATTATCTTCATAACCTGTAAATTATAACCCATTTCAAGAATACATACATGCGATTAGTGCATGCTCATGTCACATTTTCAACACGAAAGGCATGAATCCAATGCAATAAGCAGGAATTAATTCGACAGGGTTCAAAAAGAAATGCAATTCCGTGCTGAAGGTCAATGCAATGCTCACGTTATCAACTAGTTCCTAAGCCGTACGACCTACACTCGACAAGACATGACACAAGAACTCCGATTTTACAACCTGGAGCTATGATACCATCTTAGGATGTGACACCCTAAACGGAGGGCCCCACATCCCCCGCACTGTGAACTCGGTCCACACATGAAATGGAGGGTCCATACATGAACCAAGCTCACAGCGAACGGAGACAGAACCAAAAAAAACCAACCTGTGTTAGGCGGGACTAGACCCTATACCAACAATTTAATGAAACAGGAATGCGGAAGCAAGGCAATCAATCACTCAAGATAAGAACATGAATAATAATCAGTTAGGAATGTAAATGCGGGTTCAACAAATTTAAAATCTTGTCCCGATCAATAAAGCAATAACAATACAGAGTGGCTTACATAGCCCAATTACAAGCAGGAAATAAATGTGTGACTCAACGGTGTGTACAGGACTAAGAATCAAACAAAGACTTCACAAGACTCCCACCTAACGACCACCGAACCTACCAGACAGAACTAAAAACAACGAGAGGGAGGGTTCAGCCAACTGACTGAGTGAAGGGGTTAACACACGAGTATATATATATGTTCAAACAGGCAATCGGCAGATGTAATTCCACTGTACGTGTTCAGTTATTAAAACAGGTATCGGAAATCAGGATTCAATTAACACATACGGGTAGAATTACCTCAAATCATGCAGTCAGATAATCAGGATATACAATGCGCGTGTCGATATCCGTACGCCCTCTGTTGATGCCCGTTTTACCTGAACCCTCTACGAGCTCCAACTGCTGCATCCTGACTAGGGGCATACCAGAGGTCACGGATATCTTTGCAATTACATTTTAAGGGACCCAGTGAGAACGGGTATTTATTCCATCCTGGACTCCACTTTTCACTTACTAACATGATAGGAACAATACGAAGTCAGGCAGGCAGGATTTTATAATTATTAATACAGGAAAAACAAGTACAATAACCTCTTTCTCCGGTGATGGTTCGGGTAGCTAGCCCTAGCCATCCAGTAGCAGTGGTAAGGCGAGTTCATGACTCCCCCAAACCGGAATCCCATCTTCTGCCAAACCTCCTGGTAGATTTTCGGGCTGGTCCAACACTGTGAGACTTATGCAAGAGGTCACCATCGGCCCGATGCCTCCCCGACTCACTCAATACTCAAGCCCCAGGGCCCACGATCAGGAACAAGAATCCACACCGGCTAACCCAGCGGTAGGAGAGCCGGGGACAATCAGTATCTCGCAAAACAGGATCAGGGTTAACACAACACAGTTTATAAATCATTTCTGGTAGCTAGCCGATATAGAAGATATCGCAGGTTTAATATAGAAAACCATTTTGCTAGTCTTATAGCATGCAAGGTTGTAGGTCGTTTATAAAAATAAGACCGTCACCTCTGTGTGCAATCGAGACTAAGAGAAGGACCACGAAGCTGGAAAGTCTCCAACGAGGACAACACTATACAAAAAAGGAAACATGGTGTACTTTTGAGACACGACTCAATAACGAAACCAAGTAGAACGCACGGCGATGTTCATGAAGTGGTGCATCATGTCATAGCATGATTCAATATGCATTAATTCATAAATATGTCATGAAAATGTGTGATCGTGTTCATGAGCACAATTAATGTCATTTAGAAACATAAATGATTTAATCATTCCCTTAGTCATGTATACAATGCATGTAAGTCAAATAAGAGGTCGAGGAGGTGAAAGGAAAGCAATAAAACGGGTTTTGGCAAAGTTTGGCAAAAGCTAACAGTTTTTGGAAATGTGCAAGTGGTAGGAAAACTGGATTATCTCGAGTTCTAGAAGTTGAAATGGAGTTTTGTTTATTGGAGTTGAAACTAGACACATAGGCCTTTAAAATGGCATGTGGCTCGACTTGTGGTTCAAAGCGAGGTGAAAATGGCGTAGACCCGAAGTTGGGCGAAAGCAGATTGTCGGTAACGTGGCGACACCAAAAATAATTGATTATATCTCATAAATTAGAAAGGATAATGAGTTGATTCCAATTGAAGAGTATTCTAGACTTCAATATGCTTCCATCGGTTCAAAAATCAGGTCAATCGGAGGTCGTATGAGAGAGTACCCTGCCGGGGAAAATACAAGGCAAAATCTACCCGGCAGGGGAAAAAGAGTGCAGAAACCCTCCAGCACTAAAGTACCCGCCCGGGTAGTTACTCTGGGCAAGAAAAACATAGTAGAATAGGGGCTAAACACGGGAGAAACCAAAATTCTACAAAACCACCTCAAATCTCAACCAAAACACTTCAAATTCAAGGCATAAGTTCATGTATGCATGCTCTAACATATATCCCAAATTCAAGCCATGAAACCAAGTATTTAACAAGTTGCCATTTTCATGCTTTTAAGCTTCATCAATGGTGATTCACTCAAGATTCAACTAAAAACCAAAAACCACCAAATATGCATCATATACACTCATAAGAACAACATACATCAAGCTTGAAGCAAGGGAAACAAAGCACAAAGCATATTCTCAAATTTTGACATATTGGCACTATTCATCATCTTCTTCATAGTCATTGAAGCAAGCAAGAGAAATGAGATTCAATCGGGTAGAATCGAAATACGTAAAGAGAGGATAACAAATCTTACCTTCAATCTTCGATCGGGTGGTCGGATGAAGCAAGCCCGAGCTCAAAGCTTGAATGGCCAAAAGGGGGCTTTCTTCTTCTTCTCTTTCTCTCTTGGTGTTTCACGTGAAAATGGGGCAAGAAAGACAAGGGGTTCAGCCCTTAAAGGTCTGAAAATGGGTAGGTTAGGGAGAAACGGGTAGGGTCGACAGTATCCGATCCATTCGGATTGGATTTTAAAACGATAGGATGATCAGATGGCTTTAGAAATTTAAAAAAAGTTAATTCATTGAATCGAATCACCGAAACGAAATCAATGGTAAGGTTAGAATTCGAATTCGAATTCCCGAGCTCAAGGTAACCACGAAGGCCCTAAAACACCCTTATTATAATTAGATCCCTAACGAGCAATTATTGGACGATTGAGTCCAAGAACAATTTAAATAAATTGTAAAGCGCACATAATAAAAATAGAGTTACACGTTGACACGTAGGCATATGATTCACTTAAATCACGTAAATATCGAATTAAACTCTCACGTGATCTCATACCTAACTTGCCGAAAAACGGGGTGTCACAAGGAGTCCTTGGCCAAGGCAGTGGATCAAGACATCAAGAAAAGAGTTTCTTGGATTGAGATCAAATGGATATGAAATGCACTTAGCATTAAGATCAAGATTATTAGGGTTCTAATTATTCCCTTGCCTTAGATCTTGATTGAGAGATGGGACATAGGAGGATTGTATCTCACATATGTCAATAACTTAAAGGTTCTGTCGAATCGAGACATTCTTATTCAGCTAGGGGTCAAACACCTGTTGCTAGACTATGGTCGTTTGATCTGTGGACTGATTAATTAATTAGGGAATTAATTAATTAGGGTCACTGCTAATTGAATGAAGAACCTAGAGGGTCACACACAATAACCCGGTCACGTGGGCTAAGGCTTGAATCGATTAAACGAGTTGATCGAACCATTAAGTGAATGGTGGGGTCCACACGTGTGGAACACGTGGATGACACGTGTCATTATTGACACGTGTAGTCACATGCGCGTGTATATGTGTATATTAAATAATTAATGTGAATGGACTTTGATTTAATTTTGAATTAAAATTAAAGTCCAATTTTAGAGAAATAAAGTCTAATAAATAATTAATTATGAATTAATTATATTATTAGTCTTCAAGTTATTTATTGTAAAATAAATAAAGTAAAATAAAATATCTAAAAGAGTTAGATATTATTCTTGCCCAACAAGTTGGTCAAAAGGTGGACTTTTGGTCAAAGTAAGAGACTTAGTCTCCAAGCAAGATATCCCTTTCCAAAAGGAGTTTGGAATCCTTTTCCAAAGGGGAGAAGGGGTTCGAAGCCTACCCTCATAAATAAGGGGATTCGAATCCCATGGGATGATGATAGCAAAATTTCTCCTTCTCTAAATTATACACTAAATCCTAGAGCCTAAACATTGAATATAGAACTAGCATCCTCCCTATTCGGATCGTGGTCGCGGTTGGTGGACTATTTCTCTAGAGGGCTACTATCGTAAAGTATTGAAAGATTCGAAGGAGCTTTTGGGGATCCGGCCGCGTGAAGAGCGTTCTTGGGCGGCTAGAACGTGTCAAGAAAGCTTCTAATTAAGTGAGTTTCTTGATCTCTACGAATTTGGGAATAGGAATTGCAAGATTCGACCCTTGCTTAGTTGGGAAAATTTTTAAATTTCCTCTGCATTTCTGTTCGTTTTCCCAACATTAGAACAAGTTCAGGTATTTAGGAAAAATATTTTTTTTTCTTAAGGGGAAAGCCGACCGGGAAATAACTTAAAACCTACGGTTAGGCTCGAATGGGTTACTTCTAGTATGGATAACAGAAATGCAAGAGCCACAAGTAATAGGAGTGCTACAAAGGTTCCAAGAAACAAATTAGAAGACTTAGCACTCGATGAAATTCAAAAAAAAAAAAAGAAAAACTGAAGTGGGAGGAATTTCAAGGATAATATCGGAAAGGACAAGTGCTTCAAGAAATAGAGAGGTGTATTTAAAGAGTACTCGGGAGTCAAAGTTACAAAATAGTATAAAGGCTGATCGATAATAACAGGAAGTGCAGAATCAACACCGTTAGTAATCCCACTACAAGGTGATGGGACTGGGGAGAATTATAAGAATTGGTAAGGGAGGCATTAGATAAGAGAAGTCGATCAAACCATTATATTCCGCGATCGTCCAAGTGAAAGTCAATTTAATCGAGTATGGGAAGTGGATTATTTAAGAGAGAATATACAACCTGAACAAGATGGGTTACCGGCTCGTCGTTCGTTTTTCCATGATGAACCGGGGACGCTATTAAGATTAGAAATTGGAATTCGAACTACTAAATTACTAGCTCGAGCAAGCGAGCAGGGCAAATACGATTTGTGAAGAAGAACGAGTTAGTTGAGTTAAGATCAAGCACACACTCAAGAGTTGATTGAGTTACAATCAAATGCGGACTCCGGAGCAGGACCCCAGACCTTGTTGGTTAATATAGAAGAAAAGATCAACCGTGCAATAGAAACCGGGTGGTCATTAAGTTATTAAATATGGCGGGGATCTGGAAGCACAACTCTATGGTTAGAAGAATTTCATCAAAGAATCAAGTATTAAATCAAACCCTTGCCATTGGGGCTTCCTAAAACAACGGTGAACGGTATATTTAAACATGCATATCACTTGCAACATGAATTTTATTGTCGTTGTATATGGTTCCTTGTTAGTGTTAATTGCTCTTATATGACTAATTGGTATGTTCGATCTCTTCTACCTGCTCCTTACGTGACGGTTTGTGTGAGTGTTTATTTAAGTGTTCGCTTGGGTTGCGTGCTTGTTTGAGAGACGGGGTTCTCTCGTGCTTGTTTGAGGGACGGGGTTCTCTCATGGTTTCTTGTCACCTGTTTAACTTGTTCTAGTGACAGTTTAGATTTTCTTTCGAGTGTTTAGATCCCGGTAAGCTAAGGGTCGAGATTAACAGCAATGGAAGACCCCTGTTAATTGAAGATCTTTTCTGAACTAATCCCTGACGGGGAGTTGCTAACCCGCGTGGGATGAACATGGGAGAGTTGCTTAAGATTCCAGAATCCGAGACAGTGGACCTGGGGACCAGGTCCTCTTAAGGGGGAGAGATTGTAACGCCCCAGTTTTTTGGCCATTCAGGTACGCGCGCCACGCGTGTGAGTTTCGAGAGATAGGATTTATTTAGTTTAATTTCTTTTATTTCTTAAGTGTCCATTTCATGATATTATTTGAATTATTTCATTGATGTTTATGTGATAAAATATGAAATCGTTACCAACTTGAGAATTATTACCTGAATTGTATTTATGTAATACATGAATTAAGTGCCGAACATTCCTTAATTGTCTATGTGTCCTTAATTGACTACTTTTATAAATTGAGGACTTAATTGCATAAATTGAATTGGATTAAATTGATCATTTTTCATAAGTTGAAACCTAATTACATGACTTAAATTCTTGGAGGACTTGAGTGCAATTTCCCTTTTTCTTCCCCCTTCTTTGATCGAGCTCATAGTGCAGGGGATGTGGTGCTCTCGTCGCGGGTGCTACATTCACGGTCATGGTAGGTTTTAGCCTTCCAGGTTCCACAACCGTGGCTTAATGTCCTATTTCATTGAGAAGTTCATACACGCTGTGGGGCAATCCAGATTAATTCGTCCACGGTCGTGGCTCCCTTATTTCTGTTGATTTTGATATTTTTGCTCGTTTTCAAATGTTTCGTATTTTTCTTTCGCTTCCCCCGACCTCAAGCATGATTCCGAACGTGATTACTAGTACATGAATGGTTTTAGTTGAATGAGCTTGTAATTAATTGAACCTCAAATGTCCCTCTTGCCTTGACAATACAAGAATCCCTCATGTATTGATCGATTGCCTCGAATTACATGTTCAATTGCTTAAATGACATTAATTGTGCACATGAACATTTTCATAACATTTATTTATCTATTGAGCATCATATCATCCATTTTCATTACTGTGTGTCTTATGTGGTCTCGTTTGGAGTTGAGTCTCATATTGCACTTAATGTTCTTGCACAGATAATGGTCAGGGCAGTGTGGAGCCCACGCAATGAGGGCCCTATCTTTTACTCCTTTTGTGAAGTTAGGTAAGTTTCCCTTCTTATGACCCTTGATCCCAATGTGTAAGTTTTAAATCAAATGTATTATATTTATATACATTGAGTCCTTTCGAAAGGGTCAAATGATTTTAAGTTAAAACAACCCCGTAATTGATATTGTATAAATCCCTACTCATAGTTTTGGCGAACAATAACCCCATAATTGTTATTGTATAAATCCCTACTCATTGTTTTGGCGAGTATTGTTCATATTATTCGGCCTTGGGGACTTCGTGCATTTAGTGTCCTAGGAAAGCATGGATTGACAATTAACTTCTTGTACGAGTTTCAACTATTTGAGGCGAAATCGGAACCCATTAGGAGATTACAAATTACTATAACAATGAATTTATTTAAATGTAGAACTGGGACGATGATATCTATTTATAATAGTTCAAATGTTGGAAAAAGTTCAGGGATAACAGTATGGGTAAGTGTAACTTGAATTTAATTCAGTTAAATCAGTGTAATGAGAGAGGAAATTTTTTTTACACTTATCGTATAATTAATGAATTTTTTTTTTACATTTAACGTGTAATTGGTTGGATTTGATCGAGTAGAATTTGAGTTAGAATAGAAAACATTTGTCCTTCAAGGATTTTCATCTATGATGCACGGCGACACGGACACGGCGACACGGACACGACACGACACGGACACGGCGACACGGATTTTTTTAAAAATTTAGGACACGACACGGCTCCGACACGGCTATATTATATATAAATAAATAAAATATATATATATGTTAATTTATATAGAATAAAATATTCATAAAATATTCAATATTACAAATTTAAATAACATACGTCATTTTCCAATTCAACATTTTAAATCATTAAAATAATACTAATACATTTTTTATATAATGATATTATAAAAAAATTAAATTTAAATTAATATTATACATCTTTTAGCACATTTATATAATTCCTTTTTTTTTTAAAAAAATTATATCCTTAAATTTTTAGGAAAAATAAATTAAAAATTAATTTTTTATTGAATTTTTCATGTCGAAGTGTCCGAGCCGTGTCGGACACATTCCACGATGTGTCCGAGCCGTGTCGGACACATTCCACGCCGTGTCCTAGCCGTGTCCGAGCCGTGTCCCCGGCGTGTCGGAATTTTTTTTTAATTTTTGGACACATTTTGGCGTGTCGGACACGTGTCGGTGCCGTGTCGGAGCCGTGTCCGTGTCCGACACGTGTCCGACACTGCACGGGGGTAAATTTTGGAGTGTCCGTGCTTTATAGATTTTCATTAAAAAAATTACAAATAGAATAGCCACAACCTTTTATCTATTTTTTTCCTTATATGCACACCCTCTCACAAAGTGACGCTTTTTCTTCCATTAATTAAAAAAAAAAATTTATCAATTCTCGCTCCTTTTAAATCATACCTTTTGGCGAACAGTAATCTATATATATATAATTCACAACCCTTTAAACTATCCACGTAAGTATACACGTGGATAGTCTCAAAAAAATTTGAATATCTTAATAGATTTTAAATTTAATATTTATTCTCTTTTTATTAAAAATCTACTTAATCAAATTCATTTATTTCTCAAATTCGGTTAACCAGAAATATTTAAATTCAAAACACACGTACTAATATAAAATTCAATGAGATTTTCTCTAACAAATCACTTTTATCTAAAAAAATTAAATATTTTGTATAGATGTTGTAGTTATAACTTCAATTTTAAATTCAAATAACTTAATTGGATTTTTTATACTTTTAGATAAGTTCGTTAGTGAAAATATTCAAATTTAAAATTTTGGTCATACTAAGTTTGTTACGAGATAGTCTCAAAAAATTTTAAATATCTTAACAGATTTTAAAATTAATATTTATTATCTTTTGATTAAAAATCTACTTAATCAAATTCATTTATTTCTCAAATTCGGTTAACCAGAAATATTTAAATTCAAAACACACGTACTAATATAAAATTCAATGAGATTTTCTCTAACAAATCACTTTTATCTAAAAAAAATTAAATATTTTGTACAGATATCGTAGTTATAAATTCAAATTTAAATTCAAATAACTTAAGTTATCCAAAGATATTTTTAAACTTTTAGATAAGTTTGTTACTGAAAATATTCAAATTTAAATTTTGGTGATACTAAGTAACAATATTTCAAATTTAAAATTTTGGTGATAAGCACATAAAAGATTAGTATTTAATGTTCTAATCGTGAGGATTTTTTTGCAGGATCATTTTCGTCAATCGTATTCGTGTTTCTTTTTCATTGTAATAGAAAATTTATTTTCTTTTTCATGCAGTATCATTCTTTATCAAGGTAAATCAAAATGTTATCAAGGTAACAAGTGTTTTATTGAGATTCTAATAGAAAATTTATTTTCTTACTAATTATCTACAGAGTTTTCTTTTTCATGCAGGATCATTATTTATCAAGGTAAATCAAAATCGTTCGTAGCTGGTAGTCTCAAATTTTGAATCCATTTTTGGTGGCAAAATTGTAGCCATTTTTGTTAGTTGAGATTCCTACCTCTTTTCAAATCTATATATGCCTTTTCATGCAAGATCATTCTTTACTCGAGATAAGTTTTTTTATTCTAATCAAGTTTTTTTTTTTTTTTAATTTCAATTGTTCTGTTAGTTAGATGATCAATTATTTATAGGTATTTAGAGTACATATTGTATTTTCTTACTAATTTCCTACCTCTTCTCATATCCATGTAATTATATTAAAATTATTAATTTAGTTTCTAATATTTGATTTTTTAATGTTTTAAAAGTTACATTTTTATAATATATTATATTCATTATTATGCTCATTGAATTTGTTTTTTAATATTTTTAATTAACTTTATTATTGTGCATGATAGAAAATTTTTATTATATTTTAATAAAATATATTCTATTTTGACAATTATCAAATAATAATATGATATATTTTTATTTAACACGATATCTTTATATTTCTTTGCATATATAAATTTATTTGTAAAATTCTTTCAAAATTTGTAACATATTTATTTTTTCTTTATATATGTGAGAATGTATTGCACAATTTTAGAGTTTTATTTTTATTCATTTTCATTTTAGGAATGTACTTTTCATATATTCTTAAACACATATTTTATTTTTTTATTAATTTATATAATTTACAATAATTTTGGTCCTATATTTAATAAACTTCTCTCTAATTTCAATAGTATTTCTTTTATATAATATTTTTACATGCTATTCAAATATTTTAAATAAAATTTTGGTTTAATAACTATTATTTTAATTGATTTTTTTGTTATATTTTTATAAAATTTGGCCTGTGCCTTGGCACGAGTTTGTAACTAGTAAATAAATAAAACATAACCATAACCACCACTTATATGACTCTGAGAAATCCCAAATGACAAAATTAACAATTCACAAGTCCTTACAAACCTCAAAATTAACAGCTTATACATGCTTAATCAAAAGCTAGTGACAGTACAATTGTCCATGAAGCATGCTTAATCAAAATTAACAGCTTATACATGCTTAATCAAAAGCTGACAGTACAATTGTCCATGAAGGAGCTGGATAAAAACAAACAATTGGAAGACACTAGATAGTTGTGTAACATTCCATCTTCTCAAAAGGCTTCCGTTCTGTTGGGAACCGGTGTCTTAATAACTTGCAATATTTGCACAACTTCGGCCATAGACGGCCTGCTCGAAGGTATCTGAGAAGTGCACACCAAAGCAAGTTTAAGCACAGGCAGAACCTCCTCTTCCGGGTACCTCCCCATTCCCAAATCAACACAATCCAACACATTTCCCTGTTCCAACAACACCCTCACATGATCGCTCAGTATCACAACACTGTCCTCCCCATACTCGACTGGCCTTCTCCCCGTCACCAATTCAAGTATTAGCACACCAAATCCATAAACATCGCATTTCTCGTTAACCCTCAAACTCTGGCACGCTAACTCCGGAGCCACATATCCCGGCGCGCTCTGAAACCTATTGCTCACGACGTGCTTGTCGAGTTTAGTTAAAACCCTTGCGAGCCCAAAATCCGATATCCTCGGGTTTAGGTTCTCGTCCAAAAGTATGTTGCTAGGCTTAATGTTGTAGTGTATGATAGGCGGGCGGAATGAGTGGTGCAGATGGGCAAGTCCCTTTGCAGTTCCCAACACAATCTTGAACCGGTTGGGCCAAGAAAGCGGTGGAGAAGAAGGGGAAGGGTCATGTAGCTTCGCTTGTAAGCTTCCTTCGGGGCAATAATCAGATACGAGAAGCTGAAGATGAGGTGTCCAATAGTATCCTTTAAGTGTGATCAAGTTTTGGTGCCTTGCTTTCGCGAGAATTCGAACCTCACGGTCAAATTCTTCTTGGTATTGAAGAGTGTTGGCCGTGGCGAGCTTCTTGATCGCCACATTCCCATTCCCAAGTGTGGCCTTATACACGGTTCCAAACACGCCTTCTCCAATCTCGGCTGCTTTATTAAGCACGGAATCGAGACCGGCATTCATCCAATCAGGGGAAGCTGATTTTGAGTCAAACAGAATGAGTTTCCCAGCAGCAAGATTTGAAGATGATCTAGTGGAACTGGTGCACATGCTCTCCAAGGCATTTTCAACAAAGGCGATCCTCCTTCGGGCTGAAGCGTTGAGCAAGGTTATAATTAAAACTCCAATAGCGATCACTGCTAAAGCTGATATTGCAACAATGGCCGAGACACTGAAGAAACTACGGTGCCGAAAGGTTGTGGGATTTTTCGGGCGTCGGTTTTGGTTGTTATCTCCCATTTGATTTCCATAGGCGTATGGATCGAGGACTAAAGGCTTGGGGACGTTAAGTTTGCATGGCCCTTTGAGTAACGGCGAGCAAATACCAAGATTGCCCTCAATTGCCGAAGAGTCTAATGTTTGGAAAATGCCTTGGGACGGCAGCCGGCCGACGAGCCTGTTGTATGAGATGTTGGCAATGAGAAGGTTTTCTAGTCGTCCAAGTTGTTGAGGTATTTCCCCGCTCAACTGGTTTACTTCCAGCTTCAGAATCTTGAGCTTGCTCAACAATGACATTGATTCTGGTATTGGACCACTGATGTTGTTGTGGGATAAGCTCCTGCAATAGAAACATGTAGTTGAAAATTAGGTGGGACAATTTGGGATGTTATAATGCATATGTCCTAATCTTTTTTCGTTAACATCATATTTTCATTTACCTAAAATACTAGGAAAAACAGTCGATTAATTAGTTATAAATACTAAAAGTTCACCCTATCAACCTGCCAAGAGTATTATTATGAGGTTTACGATATAATCTTATCTTAATTTTTAAATATTTTTCTCTATTTTTACGGTGCTAGCATTCAAAGTAATAAAAGAAAACAGAAAGGGAAATCCTGCATTAATTAGAAATGATCAAACAAAAGTGTTTTTAGAACTCACAGTAAGTAGAGCGATGAACAGTTGCCTATTTCACCAGGAATCGGGCCAGTCAGTGAATTCCCATCAAGCTGAAGTATAGCCAAGCTGCCAGAATCACAAATGTCACGCGGAATCGATCCAATCAAACCGTTGCTTCTAAGATCTAAAACAGAGAGATTCTGAAAGTAGCCAAGCTCTGGCGGCATGCTCGATTCCAAATGGTTCCAAGACAAATTAAGATATCTCAACTTGCTAAACAGCCCCATTTCAGCAGGGATATCTCCCACCAGATTGTTTGCTGATAGATCCAATATATGAATGCTCTCAAAAAGCTTTCTAGATGCCGAAGGAATTGACCCAGTTAGCTCGTTTCTTGAAAGATCGACTTCATCTAATTTCAAATCGAATAGCCCGTTTGGTATTGTACCGTTGAGCCTATTTCCTCTAAAACGGATAACTGATAAGCTGGAGCAATCTACCAGGGAATAGGGAATTTTTCCACTCAATTTGTTATTGGATAAACTCAAAAACTTTAGTGACTTTAAGTCTCCCATTGATGTGGGAAGAAATCCAGTCAAGCCATTGTTGGAGAAATCCAAATGCTCCAGGCTTTGAATTTGAGCAATCCATTGAGGGAAATCCCCAGTGAGAAAATTGTTGGATAAACTGAAGAAAGTGAGTTCATTCACCTTTTGCAAAGAATCTGGAATTATTCCGGTTAAGAGATTATTGCTAAAATCAATCCTGCTCAAATGTGGACAGAGACCAATATCAACTGGTAAGGACCCGGAGAACTGATTTCCATGAAAATTCAACTCTTTCAAGTTGTGTATGAGAGAAATCCCAACCGGGGGAGACCCTGATAATGCATTGCTCGAAAGATCCAGCGTTCTGAGCCTTGTCAGTGACCAAATTCCACCAGAAAAAAGAGGGTTTCCAGAAAAATGATTTCCTGACAGGTTGAGATGATTCAATGTGGTGCATTTAGGAAGAGTGCTTGGAATTGGGCCTTCAAGATGATTTCCAGCTAATGAAAGATACCGAAGAGAGAAGCAGTTTTCGAACATGTTATCTGGTAAAGGGCCGGAGAGCGAATTTTGCGACAAATCGAGAAACTGAAGGGAAGAAACGTTGAGAGAGGAAGGGATGTTGCCTGTGAGCGCATTTTGGCTGAGATTAAGCTTTTCGAGGTTTGGTATGAGAGAGAGCTCAGGATTTATGATGCCCGTCAGACTGTTGTTAGCGAGAGAAAGTACCTTCAAAGACTGCAGCTTCTCCAGCCCCCGGCCGATTTTCCCCGACAGGGCCAGACCGTCGAGTGAAATTTCCGAAACCGCACCGTTCCGAGGGTTGCATTTTATGAATCGCCATGCACAGGCGGACTCGTCATCTTCGTTCCACGAATCCAGCGACTTGATAGGGTCTTGAAACCCCGATTTGAAGACGATGAGTCCCAGAACGTCGTCGTTAAGTTGAAGTGTTTCTCCGAGCGAAAACCCGGTCAGGAATGCTGTGATTGACAGAAATGAAAGAAGTACGGATGCTGCAGAAGAAGCAGTCATGATTTTCACGGCCTTTTATATATGTCCGCGCATACGCAGATGGAGAAGCGACTGACAAAGAGTCTCAGCTAATTTCCATAACTGAGCAAGAGATCGGAGGAGTTTGTTATTGAGGTACAATTAATGGAATGGTATAGATCTTGAGTTGGGAGTTTTTGATGTTGCACTGAAATGGATGAAAGTTAGCTGAGCTTGCTCACGGGGGATGGTAGCTACAGACTACAGTACACTGAAAGAGAGAGAGAGAGAAGGGGGGATGACACAGTTCAGTTTGGGGCCCTTAAAATTGACAGATGTTTTTTTGTATGTTTCTTTCAATTTTTCGGGGGAGCGAAGTCTAGCTTTAATGAAGTCTCTGCGACACGTGAAGCTAAACCGAATGTTTTTAACTTTATTGGTGAAAATTAATTATTTTGTGTTAACAAAGTACCAGCTTTGGGTCCGAATGGCTCAGCATAATAACTATTTTACTGACACATGCATGATTCTACCCTTTGCAAATCAAGAATTAAAAGTTTTTCCATGAATTATTCCAGATTATATATGTCCATTGTCCACGATTTGACTTGGAAATTCATTTCATTATGTGAATCAGATGAATAGATTTCGAATTTCTAGATATTACATAATATTTTTTTAAGGGTATTACAAATGTTCTAACGACCATCTCTGACTATTATTTTTGAAATATGTTTTTTTTTTTTTTTTCCCGACATTAAAAAGATCCATTACTTTTAAAATGTGTTAATTTAGTGATAAATTACACCAAAAACTATCCGGTCATCGTCAGAAATCAGTTTATGTGTCCAAGTTGATGATATGATATTAACCTCCTTGTCACGTGTCTGTAGCACCCGAAGCGCAGGGTAGCCACATCCCCCGCATTATAGCTCAGTCCACATATGAAATGGACGATCCATACATGAACTAAGCTATAGCGAATGGGAGACAATAAAAACGACAATAGCTAGGCGGGACTAACCCCAAACCACATAAACCAATACATAACAATATAAACGGGAGCATAATCATTATCATCGATCAAGCTATTTACAACAAAAGTATTCATGCCTTCAAATGTGTATAACAATATAATACATGTCATCTCCAAAATATGAATCCAAGTCATAAGTATCCATATGCATAACAATATGAAAGTGAACCGTGCTGGACCCGAATTAAAGACTCGACACGACTCTAATTCCCGCCTAGCACGCACCTGCAAAATACTGAAAGGTGGAGTGTAGCACCCCGCACGTGAGGCACCACATCCCCCGTACTAAGGCTCAACACGATTAACGAAATAGTAAATCCGCACCCGTATCAAACCCTAGCGAACGAGAGACAAACATAAAAACCTTCCTAAGCCAGGCGAAGCTAGACCCTGCAATGAAAACCAATCCACAAGGTAGAATGCATAGTAAAGCTAAAGTTCAAACATATCAACCATAACCAGAATTGGGCTCTTCAGGCCTCTTTTACATCACAAAACCCAGTAAAAGCATTTCAATAACGATTACATAAATATTCAAGTCCAAGATACTACAGAATCGAATCAAACATAAATCCAATACATGAATGAGTGCAGAGACTCTCCTAACCTAACTCGACCCACTTAAAGACTCCAAACCCCTCCGCCTAGCTCGAAACTCCAAAGCCAAACCTGCACACTGAACCGTGACGAAACAAGGAACGAGTTACCAAGTGCCCGAAGGATCAAGATCTCTCCACCCTGGAGATAAACTTGAAGATTTGGTGAAGGAGGGAAGAGATTTGAGCTCAAAATCACAAAGGGCCAAGGGTTTTCTTCCTTTCTTCTCTTCTTCTCTCTCTCGTTCAGCTCCAGCAGAAAGGGAGATATTTTGGCTCGGTTTTCAGAGGTAAAGGGGAAGGAAAGAGCTTAACTCAAGGTACATAAGTCATGGTTAAGGTATGGTTAAGTTAAGAGGTGTTATGGGGTCCCACCATGAAGACTAGTCAACATAAGGAGCTCTTCTTGCACGAGTTGTCCGTTACGGTTGGATTTCGGAGGTCTTAATGATTTCAAAAAGGTATGAGGCTTGTTCCATTGTCTCCGAAACGTCGATACAAAGGCAACGGAGGTGTCGGAATTCGAATCCGAATTCCTGAGCTCAAGATATCACGTAAGGAACCAAGGGTGCGCTAATTGCTCGTTAGCCCCCGATTTGGTTCCACAATCAAAATTAAATTCGTTAACGTGTCAAATGAATCCGAAAACATAAACCGAGCATATAGGCATGTTCATATCACACATATTTATGACATACTAAATTTCCATACCATTCCGATATCATTACCTATATGAACGAAGTACAAATAGAACACTCATGCGCATGAATGAATTCATAACGTTACAAATTAATTACTAAAACTTAAATTCCATTTTAATTAAATTACAACCAACTAGCAACATGTTGAAATTAATTAACGAAATTACCGAAATAGTTAAGGTAACACGAAACCTTAATTAAGAAATTAAACACTAAATACCAAAGTAAAATAAAATGAATTAATTAAAATAACCATAGTCTATAGTTTAAATCAAATATAAACACTTATAAACAATTAATCATATAATTAAATAATTAATTTGCGCAACTTATAAACAAATACGCCACATTATTAAAAACTGAAAAACTGGGGCGTTACAATCTCTCCCCCTTAAAAAGAATCCGTCCTCGGATTCACAACACGCTTGAAAACAACCAATGAGAGATTCCCCGTCTCTCACAAGCAACAAGGAGAGAGCCCCGTCTCTCGAACAGCAATGAGAGAACCCCGTCTCTCGCAAGTAAAGAGAGTACCCCGTCTCTCAAACAAAAATAAGAGAATCCCCGTCTCTTACAAATAAAGAGAGCACCCCGTCTCTCAACCGAAAATAAAGCAAGGAGTCTCCCATACTCCCAAGCAACTCACGCAAAACCAAATTTAAAATCACGAAAGGCACCCAAAGCAAGTAATAATGTCGTCCACATTGATCTTCAATTACTCCAAGTAATTTAACACAGTACGAGATGAAAGCACTTAACATAAAATTTATGTAGGTTAAATTTGCATGGATGCATGTATCATGAATGCTATAAGTACCGTTCACCGTAGTTGCAAAAATTCAAAGTTGTGAATTGTCGTTGTTCAAGGTATGATCTGTCCTGAATGTAACTCAATGCCCAGCTTGTCTTGGACCTCTTCAGGGTTCCCTGGTGAAGCGATTAAGGAATTCTTTAAGGAGTATATTCTTAGATCCTTTCTAACTTGTACTGCTACCCAACATCTTCAATCCTTATCCAAATCGGTGCCCAACATATTCCCGAGGATAACCACTCTGGGCGAACTTGATAATTCGATCCCAACCTTACGATGTTTATTCTTATAGTCTCTCTCATCACAAGTCTTTTTCCACCTTCCGTTCCAATTGTCCATTCATTCCCTTTTGAACCCCCTCAATGTTATATTCGATACTGGTCCCATATTTCTTTAATCAAAGACAGAAGATTCTTGATGATTCTTGAAATTTGATGTAATCTTCCAATTATCATCTTTTTCTATTTGGTCCCTTCTTAAGTTTCCTTCTGGATTATCGTTGATATAACTAATAACTCGATAATATTGTCTTGGGCCCCTTCGTACTTCATTGAATAAATCTTGATCGACACCATCCCCTTATATGATAGCTTGATTCGGTTTTCCCCTTGTTAATTCTAACTTAGAAGTCCATAGGAACTCTCTTATGATTCCATCACCTCCAGATCAGAATTCCATACGTAGCTTCTCTCTTAATAGCTTAACCATTACAGTCGTCTTATTCATTCCCAATCCCCACCCTTAGGACTTCCAGATTCTCCTTAATTTGCATCCCCGTCATTCCTCCTAACATATTCATTCAAGCGCCACTCCCATCCTCCAATTCACCTCTCGGTCGTGCTCTCCCCCTTAAAATTTTTGCTCTCACATGTCAAACTCCATGAATCCTTCTTTCATTGAAATTTTTGCTGAGCCACTTTTGTTTCTTTAATTCACTCCTACGGTTTAATTCAAACCCTTCAATAAATACTTCCTTCCAATCACCAACTCTTCTCTTTCTCTCTCTTCTTGAAATCTAGACCAATTTAATCCCCTCTTGTATTTCCATTCTTCAACTAAAGGTAATCCCTCTGAGATTAAGGTTTCTCCAAAACTCTTCAACTTAGTTTCTTCGGTGTAGATTGTGCTAGCTAAGCTACATACCCGGAATTCCCAAGATATAACCCAACTATTCCTCTCGTCTTGATTCGAGCAAGCCTTGATCAAAGAATCGCTTGATGGACAAGGTGTAGCCATTCCCTATCAATTAAACACTAAGCCATGCATGTTGGATTAACATGCCAATGCACATAGTAAACAATTAAAGATGCAACGATGCAACACGTTGGAGCAATTACATTAATTAAACATAAACGTACATATAGATAAAGGAAGCAATTTATTTAAATCGATGCATGATGCTCATGCCATGAATATGCAGAACCTGTCACCGAGGTGGTAAGCTTTTAGTCTGATGACGTGTTCCTCATTCCCATAATTGTAACTTTCTTTGCAAACATTGATGATTCCTTAGCTTTCCATGGTTTTCGAATCTCCCTAATCTTCTTCATCCATTTGTATATCCCATGGCCCGAACGTGCTATTCTTGAACCCAAGGTCTTCTTTGCCAATGGAGTTTACACCTCAACGTACTTCCAAGCATCGACCTCCAAAGGTCGTCCGACTCTTCATCTTGATGTCCTTTCCGGTTCAAGTTCCTTTAGCTTATCCTTTGTTTCCGATCTACGCGCATAATTCACCCATGATAACGCTTTCCATTCTTGCTTGCTTCTTGATGTCTCCATGTTCCAAGGTTCCAAGGAGACGACGAGATTTGTATTCCTCGATGCTCATAAGCCTCTTTGCCCTGCGTCCATTTGTTGTCCCACGCTTGTATTCGTAGCAAGGGAGCTTCCATATTTGACCTCATAATGAGCTTTATGATTAACGGCTCCCAATCCTTGCATCCGAGTTGAGTCGAATCCCTTTTTAACACATCTTGTATCTGATCCCTTGAAGCTTCCCAATTTGGTCTTCCAATCACCCACCCATTCCAAAATCAAAGCTTCAACGGTGACCCTTAGAGCATTTAATCTTGTATTAAATATCTTCAAAATTGGGGTGGTGAAGAGTTCCACACTCCTCTCGTTGTCTCACGCATCCCTCAAGTTAGAACTTGAGACTTTGCAATTCTTGTATGTGGAGAACCTTCAAGGTTTGTAGGTAGGGCATGATTGATGAACCTTCCCGTGATCCAAGCTTCCTCCCATGATACGAGCTATGATAGGTAGTTCCATTGTGTACGCCGTGGAATTTGAACACTCGGCCTTCAAGTTACTTTGCCAATTGTAGTTGGTGTGAATGGTAGCTTTGTTTGCATGATAGTAGCCTATATAAGAAAGATCAACTCAAATATGGGTGCATGAGGATTAGTGTATGCTTATGGGACGTAGTTAAATGAATCAATGCACATAGAATGCAAAATGCAACAATTAAAGCAACTAAATGAGAGCGTAGATTGTATACATGTATTAAGCAATTTCCAACAATTAGTATCAAAGATTCATGCCAAATCGATGCAATGTACACATTAACAAGTTGTTCCTATGCCGTGCGACCTAACTGACTCAAACACGACTCAAGAACACCGGTTTTGCAACCGGGCTCTGATACCACTTAAGGATGTAGCACCCCGCACGTGAGGCACCACATCCCCCGCACTAAGGCTCAACACGAGTAACGAAATAGTAAATCCGCACCCGTATCAAACCCTAGCGAACGGGAGACAAACATAAAAACCTTCCTAAGCCAGGCGGAGCTAGACCCTGCAATGAAAACCAATCCACAAGGTAGAATGCATCGTAAAGCTAAAGTTCAAACATATCAACCATAACCAGAATTGGGCTCTTCAGGCCTCTTTTACATCACAAAACCCAGTAAAAGCATTTCAATAACGATTACATAAATATTCAAGTCCAAGATACTACAGAATCGAATCAAACATAAATCCAATACATGAATGAGTGCAGAGACTCTCCTAACCTAACTCGACCCACTTAAAGACTCCAAACCCCTCCGCCTAGCTCGAAACTCCAAAGCCAAACCTGCACACTGAACCGTGACGAAACAAGGAACGAGTTACCAAGTGCCCGAAGGATCAAGATCTCTCCACCCTAGAGATAAACTTGAAGATTTGGTGAAGGAGGGAAGAGATTTGAGCTCACAATCACAAAGGGCCAAGGGTTTTCTTCCTTTCTTCTCTTCTTCTCTCTCTCGTTCAGCTCCAGCAGAAAGGGAGATATTTTGGCTCGGTTTTCAGAGGTAAAGGGGAAGGAAAGAGCTTAACTCAAGGTACATAAGTCATGGTTAAGGTATGGTTAAGTTAAGAGGTGTTATGGGGTCCCACCATGAAGACTTGTCAACATAAGGAGCTCTTCTTGCACGAGTTGTCCGTTACGGTTGGATTTCGGAGGTTTTAATGATTTCAAAAAGGTATGAGGCTTGTTCCATTGTCTCTGAAACGTCGATACGAAGGCAACGGAGGTGTCGGAATTCGAATCCGAATTCCCGAGCTCAAGATATCACGTAAGGAACCAAGGGTGCGCTAATTGCTCGTTAGCCCCCGATTTGGTTCCACAATCAAAATTAAATTCGTTAACGTGTCAAATGAATCCGAAAACATAAACCGAGCATATAGGCATGTTCATATCACACATATTTATGACATACTAAATTTCCATACCATTCCGATATCATTACCTATATGAACGAAGTACAAATAGAACACTCATGCGCATGAATGAATTCATAACGTTACAAATTAATTACTAAAACTTAAATTCCATTTTAATTAAATTACAACCAACTAGCAACATGTTGAAATTAATTAACGAAATTACCGAAATAGTTAAGGTAACACGAAACCTTAATTAAGAAATTAAACACTAAATACCAAAGTAAAATAAAATGAATTAATTAAAATAACCATAGTCTATAGTTTAAATCAAATATAAACACTTATAAACAATTAATCATATAATTAAATAATTAATTTGCGCAACTTATAAACAAATACGCCACATTATTAAAAACTGAAAAACTGGGGCGTTACATGGAGGCATCAGTCTATGGAAGACTGAGTGAGGGTTATATACATATAAGCGCAGTAACATGCAAGTTATAACCTCGGGTAAGGTTTCACAATGAAAGCAAACTAAGTTCAGTAATAAAATAAACCTCGCCTGAGATTACAACTATCAAGTTTAACACTTATAACTTTCAGTCAATCAGTAGCCCGGCGAGTGATGGCAAGTCTCCAACCTTTACTCCGACAGTGTACAATGACTATATTTCCATTTTTGTTAGGTGATCATGCAAGTAATTACAGTGCACACAATCAATAACACGAACTCCTTTTTCCTCCGGGTGATGGTGGGTTTGCAAGGCCCGAACCATCCACGATCACGGTGTACGTCAGGAATATGACTCCCACGCATGGGATTCCTTCCTTCCCCAAACCTCCTGGTGGATTCAGGGTTCATCCCCACGGTATGAGGGGAGCGTAAGAGTTACCCATCAGCCCATGCTTTCCCGGTTGGCTCAAACACTGGCCCTCGGGCCCACAGTGAACAATACAGTATTACTCGCCAAAACACGATCGATTCAATGTGCCACGGTAATTCATTTGAAATCATTTGTGGTTTTAGAAAGATTATAGATATATATATATACATTTTGGCCGAAAATCCACGTAAGGGTTATAAGGGTTCTAAGTAGCTAGCAATTAAACCTCACCTGTACCGACAAAATAAAGTAAAATAAAGTAAAAGACACGGTCTACGGAGCCCGCTCCTCCTCACTGGGAAGCTGGTCTGTGCAATAAAGACAAGTGTACGTGAGACACCACTCGTATGAACCAACTAGGACGAACGGCTTAATCACGAGGCAATATGACGTGCATTGGCAATTATGGAATGTCATGATCAGTTTCATGCATAAAATGATCATATAATAACACGTATCGATCATTTAGGGGCTTAGAATCGGATTTGGAAAAGTTAATTTTATGCAGAAAATTTATAAAATCCCTTGGAGCATGGGAACGACCATTCCGGGTTTCAATGTAAAATTGGAAAGGCCGTTCCCGGCTCCCAGAAATGATCCCTCGCGTCTGTAAGAATTTGGCAGATTTTGGGGCTGGGAAGGGCCGTTCCCAGTCTCACGCCGCCTCTTTCAAATGGGCGGGAATGGCCGTTCCCAGAAATGGACTGGGACGGGACGGGTCGTTCCCGTTATGCAGAAGATGCAGAAAACAGGGCAGCAAGCAGGGGATGCTCGAAGCATCACCAAAATTCATCCAACAACCATGAAATCAATCCTAAATGCAGTAAATCATGCAAGGAACATGTATACATATCTAAAATGCAATAAAAACCATTAAAAACACTCAATCCAAGCCTAGACCATCATGACCTCCATCATCAAACCCAAATATGAACTCATCATATAACTTCATAATTTCCAAGAATTCAAGCATCAATTCAAGTATAAGGCATAGAATCATGCTTCCAACATCAAATAATCAAGTTAACATGCTCAAATCCTAACCCTAGCTTCATATAAAGATCTCAAGAAATCACATATATTCCCCCCCTCTACCTTTGAAGAAATTAGAAGAAGAAGATGAAGTTGAGATGATGATGATGATGCTTCCAAGTATGCAATTTCTTCCGGAAAAATAGATTGAAATGATGAAATCCTTCTCCTTCCTTACTTGGGGTTTTGATCGTGAGAATGAGAAGCAAAGTGTGTGTATGTTTGAATGAAATAAGCTTATGGAAGAAATATATTTCATGATTCATCTCTTTAAAGAGATGACTCACCAATGTTTGCATTTAAGTCCCCAAGGTTTTTAAGTTATACAATTGAGGATGAGCTTGGAAGAAATGATCAATTAAGTGTTGGAAAAGTGCCCTAGAAAGCCGATTAGTCATAATCCGTTTTGGAACTTTCCTAGTATCACAGACAATCTTTGAATAATATACGATTGATTAATATCATAGGCAAACACTTCTTTATATGTCAATACCTGTTTTTGTGTGTTTCCATTATGTGCGCATGTATTAGAACTCCCCTAATCAATATGACTTATAGGACTCAACCATTTAGGCGAAGTGGTTCATGAGACGAGCCCTATATCACATAAGTCATGATTAGTAAAATACTCCAAGCCGATGAGTCCTACAGACAGTGGGAGTGTCAACCTGACTCCTTTAAAGCTTGCTTGTGGGATCACGCCCTTAAGAAGGACCACCTTGTTTCATGGAGGTGCAAAGTGTATAGTTGATATGTGTGTGATACATGAGGGTGCTTACTTCCATAAGTAAGTTCACTGAGGTGCCCCGTGTGAGAAGGTTCCTTAATGGTAAAGGAAGTTTATAATTCAGGAAATGGAAACTCCAGATTAGGAAATGTCTCACGAGTCGTTGATGTGATTAATTGATCCTTAGACTTGAGGTTCCATGTCACTTTATGAGTTAACTCTGTAGTCTTAGGTATAAGCTTTAAAGGGTGTCACCTTAGACAACTGATTCAAGGCTTATGCTGAGGCTGCACAAGTGATTCATGAAAGTGAATGAGAATCAAGAAAGGACCTACACTTGCATTTGCAAGGTGATCTCTTATTGTGTAAGTCATTCATATGCCATATGGAGTCCTTGGCCAAGGCAATAGATCAAGACGTCAAGAAAAGGGTTTCATGGATTGAGATCAAATGGATATGAAATGCACTTAGCTTTAAGACCAGATTATTAGGGTTCTAATTATTCCCTTACCCTAGATCTTGGTTGAGAGATAGTAAGTAGGAGGATTGTATCTCACATGAATCAATGACTTAAAGGTTCTGTCGAATCGAGACATTCTTATTTAGCTAGGGGTCAAACACCTGTTGCTAGACTATGGTCGTTTGATCTATGGACTAATTAATTAATTAGAGAATTGATTAATTAGGGTCACTGCTAATTGAATTAAGAACCTAGAGGGTCACACACAACAACCCGGTCACGTGGGTTAAGGCTTGAATCGATTAAAGGAGTTGATCGAGCCATTAAGTGAATGGTGGGGTCCACACGTGTATGACACGTGTCCTTATGGACACGTGTAGTCACGTGTATGTATGTGTATAAATATTAAATAATTAATGTGTTAATTATTTAATGGACTTTGATTTGATTTTGAATTAATATTAAAGTTCTAATTTGGAGAAATAAAGTCTAATAAATAATTAATTATGAATTAATTATATTATTAGTCTTCAAGTTATTTATTGTAAAATAAATAAAGTAAAATTAATAATATAAAAGAGTTAGATTAGAATCTTGCTTTCCAAGTTGATCAATAGGAAGACTTTTGGTCAAAGTAAGAGACTTAGTCTCCAAGCAAGAAATCCCTTTCCAAAGGAGTTTGGAATTCCTTGTCCAATAAGGAATAGGGTTCGAACCCTAACCCTATATAAGTGAGGGGGGTTCGAACCCCATAGAGGATGATACAAAATTTCTCCTTCTCCATAATTATACACTAACCCCTTAGAGCCTAAACACCGAATATAGAACTAGCATCCTCCCTATTCGGATCGTGGTCGAGGTTGGTGGACTATTTCTCTAGAGGGCGTCTATCGTGAAGTCTTGAAAGATTCGAAGGAACTTTTGGGGATCAAGCAAAACGACCACAAGGGCTGGTGAAACGATTCTAAACCCAACAGAATAGGAGTGAAAAAATCGAACCAAAGAAGATGACGAAAACCGTTCGTCCATATCCTGAAGGATGAATTTTTTCACAAGGATTTTATGGCGGGCAGATTTCTACTTTCGCAAAACTGGTTTTCGAAGGGAGTTTAAATCATGTCTTTCTCGTTTCATGTTTCTTTCTTTATGTTATATCGTTAAGCACTTTCCCTAACATGATTTGAATCTAGGTTGGTATGGATTGCTATCTCTACAATGGATTCTGAAGTAGAAAGAGATTTTCGAGGAACGGGTTGCCATTACCGCATGAAGCGCGTTTGAGGGCGGCTCAAAACGTGTCAAGAAAGCTACTACCTAAGTGAGTTTCTTGATCTCTACGAATCTGGAAATCGGAATTGCAAGTTTTCGATTCTATCTTTTGGGAAAATTTTTAAATTTCCGCTGCGTTTCTGTCTCGTTTTCCCAACATTAAGTCCAAAGAAATCTCATGCAATCTAATCCTCTAATTCAAGAAGTGGTCACTTAAGGACAATTAGGCGCTTAAGGCATGTTTGGCAATTATTTCACGTATCAAATAAATACAAAGCATGCAAGAATTCTCAAGTTATAATAAATTCATATAAACACTTAGAATATATAATTCATGAAATTATCACGTATTGCATAACTGAAAAACTGGGGTGTTACAGTGTCAATTAAGAAAATAAACACACACACACACACATATATATGGGATAATTGCTAGAAAAACGCTGTGAAATATCGAAAGTGCAAAGAAAAATCCTATATTTCATAAATTAGCATAAAAGACTTTGTGTTTGATAAAAATAAACATAAAAAACTTTGTGTTTTGAATCATATAAAAATTCATATATTTATTAATAATTTATAAATACAATGTAACTAAAATAATTGAATCATGTGTCAAAAGAAGATGACATGGCAAGGGGTTAATGCCATGTCATTAACTTGAACACGTAAGTTGATTAATCAACGAGGACTATGCAGTTTTCGGCATAATTTATCATTAAATTAACATATTTTGGAGTTAAAAAAATATTTGTCGTACAAAAAAAAAAAAAATCCAAAAATATTAATGAGGATTAGTAGGTTTTTTTTTTTCATTTTTTTCTTCCTATATTCTAATTAAAGTCGGTGTAATTTTTGTATTTTCCTTTAAATTTGGTATAATTACACCTAGATACAATATATTATTGACAATTTCAATTAAAAATATTCTATACTATAATCAATTTATCGAAAATTATTCTTATATGGGTTTTAGCTACAATCCTTTTTTTTGAGTATTTTAACATCTACTCCCCTTGCGAGAGTAGTTAATTACAACTTGTTCTCCCTTAGATAAAAATATTACAAAACTTAAACTTTTAAGTTTGAAAAATTACAAATGAACTCATTCTGATAGGATTTTTCATGAATTTATTTTGAATTAATTATATTTTACCACTAATTAATTTCTCACCGCTGGTAGAGAGAAAAAAAAAATTATTATGAATATCAGTTTACAAACTAAACATTTGTTGATCCTCCAAAAAGTTTCGTAAATTACGTGTCTATCACTTGAGAATGATGTATGAGTTGTTATGAGGAACTAATTAGTGGTGAGATATAATCAATTTAAGAATGATTTTGTAAAAAATCCAACCCGAATGAGTTCATTTGTAATTTACCAAACTTGGAAGGGTAGGTTGTGTAATATTTTCATCTAAGAGGGTACGATTTATAATTATTCAATCTCGTATGGAGTGCAGATGTAAACAATCCTCTTTTTTTTTTCTTTGGGTGGGTGGGGTGTGTGTGAGGTTGGGGGTGGGTGGGTTTGAAGTAAAATGTCCGAATGACCCTTTGTAAAAGTTTTGTGCTCTAATAGCATAGCTACAATCATATGAAATTCAATGAATTATTTAATGAGTGTTTTACCCGAGATTGAGCTGCAAATATGTTCAGTAACTGGAGATGCACCTATTAATTTGACTAGTTTACCCTTGGATAGTTATACATGTGAAGGAAATATCTGGGTTTTTAATGCTAATTTTTTAAACATAGAGTTTATCTTGTGGTTTTGATATTTTATAAGGTTTTCCTAGCAATTATAACTCTCTCTCTATATATGTATGTATGTATGTATATATTATCTTTAAGATTTCTATACTAAGGTTGTGTCTGCATTTCAATTTATCGTGTGTCGCTTATTATGTCATCTGGTTCTTCGTCCTTTCACTCTCACCTTTTAAATTTACCATTTCAAATGGGGCAGCACTTTTATTCCTTTGTTTTGATTTGTGGTGAAGAATTTTTTGTAGTTGCACAACACATGGCACAGCTTCTACTTCTTGTTGTCTTCTGAGGGAATGAATTGAAATGCGAAACATAAATATACAAATATACTTTCTTTGTTCACACATGATTGTGCAACTTGTGATGGTTTAAATTCAAATATTTTAGTTTTCTCACTGAGTTGTCGTATTAGCCTTATAAAAAAACTTCACTAATTTCGATTTTTAATCATTCTATTTTTTTTTTTTAAATATATGCACATTTAAGTGGGATTCGAACCCACAACATTATTCTGGAGAACGAATTCATTAACTACTTCAACCAACCCTATCGACTTTTTAATAAAGCTATTTGTTAAGTACTTCAACACCATTTATTTGTATCTCTAGAAAAATTAGCGAAACATATAAATATCAAAATATGCCTTTAATTATGGGAAAGGTATTTTCATATGCATATATTACCAAAATGCCAAATATATAGAGAGAAACACAGGCTCATTGGAGGCAGTAAATAATTTGAACACTACTCAAATTAAGTTTGAACTGATGTTTAATTATTTATACTCTATATTAGGGGTGACCTCATCTTTTGAGGGTTTAAATGATTTTATCAAGGCCAATAGGGGTTGACCAAAGTGGTTTGAGGATTGATTCTCGAAGGCAATAACCCTGGTTCAAATCCCTCTGACTACTTGGAGCGTGTGTGTTATAAAATATATATATATATATATATATATATATATATATATATATATATATATATAAAAGCTTCATATATAGTAACTTATTCTTAATTATTTAATTTCTTTTACATTTTTTTTTTCTTGTCTATCAAATCACCACTAAATTATATTAAATTTTCACAAACTCAGTTTGTTCGATTGGTAGAAATTAATTGATAGATAAGAAACATGCTACTTTGGTATTTTGAAAATTAACGAAAATAAATAAGAAGAAATCACTATTAGTAATTAATGGAGCACACATCACTTATACTAACATAATTAGGTACATAACTCATAAAAAAAAAATTCAACAATCCGTCAATCCCTATCAACACATGAACTTTTAATATTTTAGAAATGGAAAGATGATAAAAGAGAAAAAAAATGTATAATATAAAAAAGTATATGTATACTATAATATATAGAAAGATTGTCTTTTAACCAGATTGTGTCAATTTTGATCAAATTTTAATTTCTGATATTTTTGAATTATTTTATTAAATTCAAAAATTGTGATTGGTTGATATTTATTAAGTTTTATTAATTGAATATTTACTTTTTAAGTTTTAGAAATCTTTTCGATTAAAGTATTAAATATTAATTTATGGTAAAATTTATTTTGAACGCTTAAATTTAAAAAAATATATATTAATTTAAATTCAAAATATTATGTAGTATAAAATTTTCTCCATTAAAGTATTATTTGATTGTAAAATTCATTTTGAATGCTTAAATTTAGAAAAATATGTATTAATTTAAATTCAAATATTATGTAGTAAAAAAATTTCTCAATTAAAGTATTAATTGATTGTAAAATTCATTTTGAAGGCATAAATTTAGGAAAATGTATATTAATTCAATTTAAAAGTATTTTGTAGTATAACTTTTCCTTAATTAAAGTATTAATTCATGATAAGATTCATTTTAAAGGCATAAATTTAGGGAAATGGATATTAAAGTTAAATTCAAAATATTATCTATTATAGTATATTTATACCCTAACTTTCACTCTCACTCTATAATTTATAGATTTTTTATACTACTTTCATCCTCGCTCTAATTTTTCATGTCTATCTTCCTCCTTTTCTTTCTCAATACTCTCTCTTTCTCCTTTTCTTTCTTAACTCTCTCTCTCTACGTAACATCCCGTTCGTCCGGCCGTATTGGTACGCCATTACGGGAGAGCTACGTGCAACATTTAAATTATTTAATTACACGAATTATGTGCTTATTATATTGTTTATGTGATATATTTGAATTATATGAATTTATATTTGATTTATACTTGAACTTTGTATGTAATATTTGAACGTATTTGTCCTTTTTATGTCGTTTTGGTCCGTTAGACTCGGAATTCTTTTCCGACTTTTGTGATTATCTGATATGCATGAATTATATGTGTTATGAATGTATTTATTTGCTCTTTGCATGTTTTTGAGTTTGTTTGATACGGTTTTCGAACCGTTTTATTTGCTAAGGGACTCGAGGGCCTAACTCGTTTTAGCGCACCTTGGGTTCCAGAAGGCATAACTTGGGCTCGAGAATTTGGATTCGAATTCCGAAAGTGGCGCTGGACTCCTAACGAAGATACGGAGCTAAGGAATCTAGCCTTGTAGTTTTCTAAGCCCATTTGAATCCCCGAATTTCGCTCGAACCGAGCCCCGTGTGATAGATTTACCACCCCCGCCCGTTTTGCTTATATCCGACCCCGTTTCTCAACCAAATTGACCCATTTTTGAAACCATTTAACCCTTATTCAACCCTTTATCACTCTCTCAGCCCCTCATTTTGAAATTATCAGCCAAGAAAGGAAGAAAGAAGTTGAAAACCAAGACCTCAAGGGAGAAAAAGAGAAGAGGGCTGCCACTATTCACCAAGTCCGATTTTGAGCTCGTTCGTCCTCCACTCTTCGTCAAATTCGAAAGGTAAGTACATTTTTATGTCCTCCTTCTTCTTGTCTTTCTTTTAAGTCCTCTTTTGCTGAATTTCTTGGAGATTTGGGCATGCTATGATTACACACACGAATAGTTAAGTTATATGCATTTTCTTGGATGAATTCATACCATCTTTGCCTTATATCTTGAATTGATGCATGATTTGTGACCTTAAAACCTTCATTGATATAAGTATGAGCATATATTTCACGATAGATAAGTGTAGCTCATTCCACCATTGATGAATTTTCATGAAACTTGAAGATATATGCAAGAATATGGACTGCACTTTGTTTCCTTGTTGCTGCGTCTGTTTTGGGCTGATTTGATGAGGTTTTTGTGTGATTTTTCTTGAGCTTTTGATCTATATTTATGTATATATATGAGTGTTATGTATTGCCCTACTTTGCTAGGTTTTTCCCCCTCTTTTACAGCTCCAAAATGAAGCAGAGAACAGCCCAGCATAGCAGCGAACAGGCGTTCGCCCCGTGTGAAGGAATGGATCGAACGGCCATTCATGCACAGCTACAACTTCTGTACGTGTGAACGGCCGTTCAGTTTGCAAGGAGGAGGGTGTTAGGAATAGTGCCCTTAAAGTAGTGTTTATGCTTTACTATTTCCTTGTAAAATCACAAACAATCTTTGAATAATAAACGAGATGATTTTGTTCATAGACAATCACTTCTTTATGTGCTTATTTATGTCTATTTGGGTTTGACTGTGTTTTGCATGTTTTGAACTCCCCTAATCTGCTGAGGTCGTTAAGAACTTTGCCCTTATGGGAACGGCACATGAAACAAGTTCTTAACTCTATAGGCGAGGTTTAGAAACTTCTCTAAGTCGATGAGTCCGACAGACAGTGGGAGTGTCAACCTTGACTCCGTTAAGACTTGCTTATGTGATTATGTCCTTTTGAAGGATCATTCAGTTTCATGGAATGATAAATGCATACGATGATGCATTCATAATACATAAGGGTGATTGTTACAAGAACTTCATCACTGAGATGTCCCACATGAGAACATTCCTAAATGGGAAAGGAAGTCTCCTAGAAACGTGCAGATTAGGAAATATCTTACAGGTCAATGACATGATTAATAATACTTTGACTTGAGATTCTGTAATGTCTCATATGAGCTAACTCTGCAATCTTTGATATAGGCTCAAAAGGGTGTCGCCATATAGACACCTGAACCACGACCTATGTTGGGATTACATAAGTGGCATATGTAGAATTAGTAGAATTGATAAAGGACCTACACTTGTTAAGAACAAGAATGATCTCTTATTGATTAAGTTGTTCGTAGTCTATTAAATATTAAATCCTTGGCCAAGGTGGATAAAAGATCAAAACATCAAGAAAATGGGGTTTTTTTTGGATTGAGATCTAAATGGATATGAAACGAACTTAACTTTAAAGATCGGGAATAACAAGGCTCTGAGTTTATTCTCATGCCTTAGTTCTTGATTGAGAGATAGAGTTGTAGGAGGATCGTTGTGACGCCCCGTCTGATCGGCATTCCAGGTATGGCATCACGAGGGAGTTTAATTCAGTATTTTGTGAATTATGTGATTAAGCATGCTTACGTGTCAACGTGAGATTTATTTTCATTACGTGTTGTAACAGCCCAAAACAGGGCCTGGAAGAAAACGGTAAACTAAGGGCATTGGTAAAGCGTTTATAGACCGTGATCCAACTTTATAAACCTTCATGCATTATGTGATCTGACATGTTTTAAGGGGGTATTCTTGACCTTCGATACAGTTTACTATTCATTTCCCAAGCCTATATTACCCAATGCTTCAATGGAACCCTAGAGGTTCATATCACATGTTTTCCTATCCTTTGAACTTGTTTTCCAAGCTACGGAAACCTTCCTTGAACCATAAGGGCATTTTGGGAACTTATCGACCAAAGTTACTATTCATCTGAAAATGAGCTTTTGATTCTGATATCTTTCCTACCCAAGTTTACAGTCAAATCGATCCTTGAGTCGAAATGAGTCTATTGAAATCATTCTTGACTTGAAAATCTATTCCGAACTTCATTTTATTGAAAATGTTTATGAAAACCCTAGTTCACTATTTCTACTACGAACGGTTTTCATTCGGAAAATGTTTTCTCTTCGGATTTGCACTACTCGAGCTATTTCAAGATTTTTAAGATGTTTTATAGCCCTTGATTCAAACCCTAGCTTGAAATTTTGAAGCGTACGTTTGTACGTAAGAATTCACTATTCATTCTACGTTTTCAACTTTCTATCGGTAAAACGTTTTATAGTCGATATTGGATTCAAAATGATTCTCGATTTATTTCTTGAATTTTGGAAACAATCCGGACTTGAAAATCATCCTCGAAAGTCGTTTTTCACTCGTGTTGAGTTTCGGGCTCAAAACTTTTATTCACTAAAATTAATGTATCTTTCAAACGGTAAATCCGATTTCGACGGATGAATATGCGATTCGAAGCTAAATTTTGCCCGGACGGAATGGTTATAATTTCAGCCACTTAAATTCACGTTTTGGTAGTGAAATGAGCGAAATACCCCCCAGCAGTCCCATTTTAGCTTCAAGAACAAAGTTAGCTTCCAAGAGAAGTTTTACCATTTTGCTCTCCTACCCTTACCTATACTTTTATTACAAGGTGAGGGGCTTCCCAACAACTATAAATAGAGCCCTCATGCCATTCATTTTCCTTGCTCAATGTTGTGTTAACAACTCCCTTTCTTCCTCCCTCTCTCCCCCTCTTGTCGTGAGGCTCCCCCCAATTGCTAGGTTAGATGTTGTTTTATTTTATGTTATGTTTTTATGTTATGTTTTAGTTTAGTTTATGTTTTTATGTTATGGTATGTTTATATTATGTTTAGGTTGGGTCTTAGGGTCTTCCCTAAGACATATAGGATTTTATTTTATGCATTTATTATATAGTTTTTATGATATGTTTGTTAGTAGTGTATTATTTTTTTTTTTTGGTAAAAGTTAGTAGTGTATTATGATTTAATTGTTTAGTATATGCTATGAAATGTTATGAATTGCTTTAGTATATGGTATGATCATGTTATGGAGCTGTTATATGATGATAATTGATGCATGTTTATGATATTTTAATTATGTTCAAGCATGTTAGGCAATGGAATAGTAACCTATGATCAATTGTATCATAACTTGTTACATGTTACTATATGGTCTCAATTGATGAATGTTACATGATTAATGGTCTTGATGTGCTATGACTTATGTCTATGATATGTTATTACATTGTTACAATGTTACATGACTCATATGTTATGACTTGAGCTTATGATATGATATGGATTAATGGAATAATACTTGATCATATGTTATACACTTTGATAGTGTCACATGATATAACCTAAGATAGAATAGTGTTTCATAACTTGATGTTATGCTTTAATTAGACCTCTTAACCATAGGTTATGCCTTTAACCTAGATCACACTTGCTTATTATAACATGAACTTGAAACTATAGGTTATAATCAAGATCATAATTGAATTAGGGTGTGTGTATGTGTTCATGCCGTGTGTGTGTGAGTGTGTTCGTGTGTGTGCATAAGTGTGTGTTTAGTGTTTGGGTTTGACCCGACAAGTGAATAGTAACCTATGAATAGTAATTCGTGAATAGTAATCTGGAATAGTAACTGTGAATAGTGCTTTTAAATAGTAAAAGTGAATTAAAATTTGTGCTTTCTTAATAGACATTTGCACTTAGGGTTTTCAAATCCGGGGTCTAAAATGTGATTTCAAAATGTGTTTTCTTTCGAGGACTTGTTTTATAACCTAAGGTTTTGCGATAGGATTCATAATTTGATTAATTCCTAATCGATTATAGTAAGATCATAGTCCCACGTTAATGATAACTCACTTTAAGGATTCCTTTGTGTGTTATCCTTCTCTAATACCTTAAATGGTATTGCTCTCTTGTCATTACATGTTCTGTACTTGTTTTTTATGTGCATCGTTATAGAAGTGTGTCTTAGTTCTTAAGCTCACCTTAGTACACACTTACAGGAGTTAAGGTTGAGCACTGGAATCCCCAGGGCACTGCATAATCTATCCTACCTACTGTTACTAATAGGTGAGGTTAAAAATGTTTTCAGCTGGAACCATGAATACTTAATGATTCAATCGTTTTGAAACTCTAAGCCTAGTGCTTTACATTCTTGTTTTGAAATACCCTTTATAAGGGATGATTCTTCAAAGAACCTAGACCTATCCGTATTCATTGATCAAGGGCACATGTTTTCAAAGTAATGCATCAATGGTTCATGTTTTCAAAGTAATGCATCAATGGTTCAATATTTTCAAAGTAATGCATCAATGGTTCATGTTTTCAAAGTAGTGCATCAATGGTTCAATATTTTCAAAGTATTGCATCAATGGTTCAATGGTTCAATGCATATGTTCAATGGTTCATACATTCGGATTTATTCTGGATGTCATCAATGGTGCAAGCAATCAATGGTTAATGGTATGGGCCCGGCGGTTATATGTAGAGGTGATGCTCGGGAGGTGAGCGCTAACGACATCACTAATACCCGCCACACTAGTCGATTAATACCGACTTTAATCAGGAGGTTTGGTTAAGTCAGGACAATTGCCGGGAATGGACCTGTAACGCCCGAGCGTGAGGCGCCACATCCCCCGCACCGAGACCCGACCCGCATAGGAAATGGAAAATTCCTACACGTGCCAAATCACGGTGAACGAGGACACAACACACACGCTAAGCTAGGCGGAAGCTAACCCTTAAACCAAACAATAACCAACATGAATTAAAATCGAGAAACAAATGCAATAGCGGAAGCAATAAACATAAATATTCACATTGAGCATCCAAGCTCCAAAAATAGATCAACCTATACAATAAGTAGTAGTAATGCCATCATGGCTCAAAATAGCATAATTCGCTCCATACTAATCCAAAATACAAAATATAAGTGCAAATGAGTGTAAAGGAAATGCTAGACACAAATGCAAGACCTAGACGACTCGAATTCCCGCCTAGCACCTCCAAACCTGCACGAAACAACTGAAAACAAACCGGGTTCAGTCTAAAAGAGACTGGTGGGTATAAAAGCGGGGCATAAGTATAAATATCGCGAAATTGAAACATATACATGCAAGCCCTAATCCCATAGAAGTTTGATAAGAAATTTCCCAAGCGGGCAAAACAAATAAAACATCCATGGGATTACGACTATCATATTCATTCATAATTAACATAGGGTTTAAGGCCCGGCGAGTGGGCGTGCATCATCTCCAACCTTCTCCTCGTGTAATCATATTCATAAATTCATAAGTTGTCATACATAACATATGTGTACATACATAATGATCATAATCATTCATATACACCTTCTTCCTCCGGTGGTGGACGAGTTTGCAAGACTCGACCACCTCATACGTAATGGCTAGTGAGGTACATGAATCCTCAAAAGCCCGACTAGCGTTTTCTCGTCAAAACTCCTGACGAGATCCGTTTCGACGTAAAATGGTTGGAACTAGTGCACGGGTTCACCGTCAGCCCTTGCCTCCCCGGCTTACCACGATACACTAAGCTCCGGGGCCCGTGATCATAACATACATGCAATCTCGCCAAAACATAAGGTAGGTTTTCATGAAAGAAGGCTTAACAATCGAAAATCATAAGACTCTTTAAAAGACTCGATAAATATAAATATAACTTTTGGCTTAAAACGGTCACATAAGGGTTATATCGGGTCAAGATAACTATTAGTAGAGAAACCCACCTTAAACAGTCAAAAGAAGACACAAAAGCCTCAAGGATTGGCCTCGTCTCCAACCGGATCAAAATCTGTGCAAGAAAGGTGAAGTGAGACTTAAAATGACCAATTAAGACGCTCGGCAATGAAATGATCATGATATGAATGCATAAAAGAGTATGTTATGTAATGAACATGTTCATGTGCACTATTAATGTCTTAAAGACATATAAACGTTCATTTCATTCATTCAATGAAGCATTCGTATTCAAACGAGTTCATATCTTTCACATTTCATGTCAAATGAATCCATAAATTTAATAAAATGCTCAAATCACTCTATTTAACATATTAATAAATTATAAATATCATAGAGGGGTAAAGAAAATATAAAACAAATCAATTAAACCACATATACATTCTTGTATTGCAAATAGAGAGCTAAAGGTCATATTTCACGTAGGTGCAGGACAATTCATATTAAAATTCAAGTCATGAAATGTAACATGTACTGGAGCAATTAAATAACATAAATAAGACATAAAGGAGACCAAAGGATCAAATAAAAGGCAAAGAAAGACAAGGCAAAAACGCAAAAGCAGCAGCAGCTCGTGAACGGCGGTTTGTTCTTCATCTTTGCAGCTGAAAACTGACCCAAAACCAAGGCACAACAAGGGATACACATAGAGCAACATATATACTACAAAGCCATGCCATAATACATGAAAAAGAACACAAAAATCCCAACATTTCAGTCCCCAAAACGTGACAGCAGCTGGGCAAGGAAGAGCAGATTATTTTCTGCACATTTATTCAAGTTTTCATGAAAATCAACAATGGTAATTCATGCTAGGCTCAAGTACCATGAAAGATAAGGCAAATACTGAAGTTAAGGAGTTCAAAAGCTCAACAAACATGCCTCAATTCAGCTCATAAAGCAAGCAACATCAAGGATTCAAGAATTGAAGCCTAACCTAACTATTCATTCATCATCTTCAAAACTCATGAAAACATGCTCAAAATTGGGGAGGAATGGATCAAAATGACTCATAATGAATGTATATTACAACCCTAAGCTTACCTTGTGGATTGGTTGAAGGTTGGAGGAGATTTGAGCTTGAATCTCCAAGGAGGGCTTGAGTTACGGGATTTTCTGGAATGCAGGGGATGAGGAGCTGATCTTATCCAAATGAGAGGGTGTGGTTCGGTTAAGGAGAGTAGGATCAGATAGAGGGTTGAGTTAGGGTTCCATAGGCTCAAACCATGGTTAATTTGGTCAACAAATGAATAAATTATGATTTATTTGGTAAAAGGTGGCAGATTTGGTTCCCGTTGCATGTTTCGGTTGAATTTCGGAGGTTCAAATAAATTTGGAAAAATATAAGGCTAAGTTCATCAAACTCGAATTTTCAATACGAGTTCAACGAAGGTGACGAAACTCGAATCCGAGTTTCCTAGCTCAAGATATTAAATACGGAACCAAGGTTACGCTAATTACTCGTTAGCCCCCGATTTGGATTCCAAAAATCAAAATAAATTCGAAACGTATGCAAACGAACCCGAAAACATGAAATGATCATATATTCATATTCATAACACATATAAGTCCAACATATTAAATTTGCACGAAATTCTGAATTCATTTCATGTAGAAACGGCAAGCAATTAAGTCATTCAAGCGCAAATAGTTCAAAGAAAATTCATATAAATTCAAATTCAAATTCAAATATTTTCAAATAATTAAATATTTTAATAATATAATATAACTAAAACAATTGCACGATTTAATATATAGATATAATTATTAACATTAAAAATATATATATATCCGCTAATTCATATATATATAATATTAACTAACTTAATATATATAAAAATTAACATTTAATATATAAAATAAAATTAAATATATAAAACACTTATAAATAATTAATTCGCGCAATTTGGTAAACACATACGTCATACCTGTACGACCGAAATATCGGGGCGTCACAACCTCTCCCCCTTAAAAGAATCCGTCCTCGGATTCACTGATTGCTCGGAAATAATTCGGGATGGAACTTTCTCATCTTATCCTCCGTCTCCCACGTAGCCTCTTCTGTCTTATCACTTCTCCATAACACTTTAACTAGTGGGATTTGCCGATTTCTTAATTCTTGAAATTTTCGATCCAAAATCTTAACCGGTTTCTGAACGAAGGTGAGATTAGGCTCAATTTCTACCTCTTCCTCGGGTAGGATCTCGGATTCATCTGGATAATACTTGCGAAGTTGCGAGACATGAAATACGTTGTGGATTCCCATCAAACTCGGAGGCAAATTCAAGCGATATGCCGTATCTCCAATTTTCTCAAGAACCTTGTACGGACCTAGATAACGAGGATTCAACTTTCCTCCCTTTCCAATCCTCGAAAATCCTTTTCGTGGAGAAGCTTTCAAAAATACTCTATCCCCAACTTCGAACTTAAGATCCTTTCTCCGCCGATCCGCATAGCTTTTCTATCTATCTTGAGCTGCTTTCATTCTTTGCTGAATGATCTGAACCTTATCAATCGCCGCTTGCACGGCCTTAGAAGGCTTCTCTTTCTTTTCTCCTCGTTTCACTCCCTCTTGCTTTGTCCAATTCCATTCCTCAAGGTCAAAGAATAAGGGAGATCTACACTTTCGTCCATAGAGAGCTTCATAAGGCGCCATTCCTATCGAAGCTTGGAAACTGTTATTATAGGCAAACTCAATTAAAGGCAACTGCTCATTCCATGAACTCGAAAAGTCCAATGCACATGCTCTCAACATATCTTCCAAATACTTGATTAATCTTTCCGACTGACCATCTGTCTGAGGATGGAAACCTGTGCTGAATTGAAGCCTTGTTCCCAAATTCCTTTGAAATTCTTGCCAAAATCTAGAAGTGAACCTCGGATCTCGATCTGATACTATACTGACCGGCACACCATGAAGTCGAACAATCTCATCAACATACTTCTTTGCCAACTTAGGTACCTTATCCGACATTCAAACAGCCATAAAATGTGCCGATTTCGTTAATCTGTCCACGATTACCCAAATCCCATCAAGACCACCCTTCACTCTAGGAAGACCCGAAACGAAATCCATCGCCACCTGTTGCCATTTCCATTCTGGGATCGATAACGGTTGAAGTAGCCCGGATGGCTTCTGATGCTCAGCTTTCACGGTTTGGCAAGTCAAACAATGTTTCACGAAATTGATCACATCCCTTTTAAGCCCATTCCACCAATAAAATTGCTTCAAATCCTTGTACATCTTATTACGTCCGGGATGTATCGAATAACCTGAACGGTGAGCTTCTTCCAAAATAATCCTCTTCAATTCATCCGGAACCACAATCCTGTTCTTAAACCTTAAGAGTCCCGTGTCATCGAACCCAAATGGACATTCGGGATCATCTCTAGCTTTCTGAGCTAATTTCTGAACTTCGGGATCTCTTCTCTGAGCTTCAAATAATCTTGGTTGAAGATCCAGTTGTACCGTAATATTCCGAACACTTTCTCTCAACTTGAAAAATTCGGATTCATCTTCAACTTCCACTTTCACACTAGACACACTAGCCTTCCTGCTAAGTGCATCCGCAACTACATTAGCTTTCCCGGGATGGTATCGGATTGTACACTCATAATCCGCTAAAGTCTCCATCCATCTCCTTTGTCTTTTATTCAACTCCTTCTGAGAAAATAAATACTGAAGACTTTTGTGGTCAGAAAAGATCTCGAAAGGAATTCCATATAAGTAGTGTCTCCACTTTCCCAAAGCAAAGATCACCGCTGCTAGCTCGAGATCGTGGGTGGGATAATTTTGTTCATGATTCTTCAATTTCCTCGAGGCATAGGCTATCACCCTACCATTCTGCATCAAAACACATCCCAACCCTTCTTTCGAGGCGTCCGTGTAAACCATGTATCCTTCCGTGCCTTCAGGGAGTGCTAATACGGGTGCAGTGGTCAATTTCTCCTTCAAGAGTTGAAAACTTGCCTCACATGCCTCGTCCCAATCGAACTTAACTTCTTTCTTTGTCAACCGAGTTAAAGGAGCTGCGATCTTAGAGAAATCCTTAACAAATCTTCGATAATATCCAGCTAAACCCAAGAAACTTCTGACCTCGGAAGCATTTTTTGGACTCTGCCACTGAATAACCGTCTCTATCTTCGAAGGATCTACTTCCAAACCCTTACTCGAGACAATATGACCTAGAAAAGCAACCCGGTCGATCCAAAACTCACACTTACTAAATTTCGCATACAACCGGTGCTCTCTCAATGTCTCCAAAACCAATCTGAGATGCCTGGCATGATCTTCCGGATTCCTCGAATAAACCAGAATATCATCGATGAAGATTACCACGAATTTATCCAAATAAGGCCGAAAAGTCCGATGCATCATATCCATGAATGCTGCCGGAGCATTAGTTAAACCGAAAGGCATCACAGTGAATTCATAATGTCCATACCGGGTATTAAATCCTGTCTTAGGTATATCTTCTTCCCGGATTTTCAACTGATAGTAACCTTGCCTTAAATCCAATTTCGAATAAACACCCGAGCCTTGTAACATATCAAACAATTCTTCAATGTGAGGTAACGGATACTTGTTCTTGATAGTCACCCGATTAAGCTCCCGGTAATCTATACACATTCTTAACGATCCATCTTTCTTCTTAACAAAGAGAACCGGAGCACCCCACGGAGATGAACTCGGCCGAATATATCCAATCTTAAGTAATTCCTCAAGCTGAATTTTCAATTCCTTCAAATCCACCGGAGCCATTCTATACGGAGTCATAGAATACGGTTCTGATCCCGGATATAAATCTATAACGAATTCTATCTCACGATCCGGTGGCAACGAACCCAAATTCTCCGGAAACACGTCGGGAAAATCCTTAACCACGGCGGTCTCCTCAAACTTAATTTGATCCTTTGGCTTATTGAGAAGATAAGCAACAAATCCCATAGCCCCTTCTCTCATTAGCTTATGAGCTTCCATAAAAGATAAGAGAGGTACATTCTTCGATCCCATTTCTCCAATCAACTCTTTCCCCAACTTAATCTTCTTCTTAAAACAATCAACCTCGGCCCGATGCCGGTATAACCAATCCATACCGAAGATTACCTCATATCTCTTCATAGACATCACGATGAAATCGGCTGGATAATCTTTCCCTTCTATCAAAACCGAACAACCACGAACTACTTGATCCGTCTGCAAATTTCCTCCAAGAGGAGAACTCACAAAATAACAAGAATTGGCACATATAACAGGTAGGCACAGAGAAGCACATAAATCACGAGATATAAAAGAGTGCGTCACACTCGGATCAAATAATGCATGAATGTTCGTGGCGTGAATGCATATGGTACCTTCCACCATGGCTGTCGGATCAACCTCTGCTTCCTGCTCCTCGCCCTCAAGGGCATAAGCACGAGCTCGAATCATAGGCTTTGGAACTCCTTTCTGAAATCCCGGGTTCTTATCAGGACACGTATTCGCCATGTGATCCGCTTTCCCACAGATGATACATAAGCCCAGTCTTTTCCAACAATTGTAGAAGTTGTGGGTTGGACCTCCGCAATGCGTACATGGCATCTTAGACAATCGATCCTCACTTGAAGTCTGCTGAGTTTTAGGAGCCATCAATCGAGGCGGAGCATTCTGAGAAACTTGCCCTCCAAACTTAGGTTTCTTGAAAAGACCTTATGTAGGTGGAGCCGCTTGTACCATAGGCCTCTTACCATACCCCGATCCTCGTCCCATAGGAGCCTTGAAAATCGAATCTTTCTTCTTGAATTCCTCCTCTTGTTCCAAAGCTCTCTGTACAGTATCAGCAAAGGATAAGTAATTATGTCCAGGTTGGCCATGCCTCAGATCCTGTCTAAGTCCGGCAATAAACTTCTTCGCCTTCCTCTTTTCATCCCTCGTGATATGAGGTGCATACTTTCCAAGTCGGTTAAAAATGGCAATGTACTGAGCCACTGAACGGCTACCCTGCTTCAAGTTCATGAATTCTTGCTCCTTTCTCTCTCTCACCACCTCGGGCACAAAACACTCTCGAAACTCTCTTTTGAAGACTTCCCACGCAATCTCCTCTTCATCAACCTCTAACTTCTCCCTCGACCTCTCCCACCAATCATAAGCTTCGCCATCCAATTGAAATACGGCGAACTGAACCTTCTCTTGGGTGGTAAATTGTCGAACTCCAAATATCCTTTCTATTCTCGTCAGCCATCCCTCCGATATCTCATCATCAATTGAGCCAGAAAACCGTGGAGGGTTGTAACTTAGAAATATCCCATGAGGATCCCTATGATTGTTGTTATTCAACGGAGCCGGTTGTTCAACGGGTTGTGGTGGGGGAGCTTGAGCTCTCCTATGCTCGACATATTTAAATACCGCTTCCATAAAGTTTCCCATATCCATCGGAGGCGGTTGTGGTTGTTGTTCTTGTTGTTGTGGTGTAGGAGATCGATCACGATGTCGGTGTCGCCCCGGTGATCTCTCACGATGTCTACGCGGGGGCATCCTGTTCAGAAAACACTGAAATGCGTGCTATCCTTAGTTAATGCATGAAAATGCAATTAGTTCAATCAAGATCGAAGTATAGAGCACATAAGCACGTATAAAATGCATAAGAGATGCATATGCAATCACATTGTCAATTAGTCCTAAAGCCGAACGACCTAAACTGAATCACACGACACTACAGCCCGGGTTTTGCAACCCTTAGCCCTGATACCACTTAAAGGATGTAACGCCCGAGCGTGAGGCGCCACATCCCCCGCACCGAGACCCGACCCGCATAGGAAATGGAAAATTCCTACACGTGCCAAATCACGGCGAACGAGGACACAACACACACGCTAAGCTAGGCGGAAGCTAACCCTTAAACCAAACAATAACCAACATGAATTAAAATCGAGAAACAAATGCAATAGCGGAAGCAATAAACATAAATATTCACATTGAGCATCCAAGCTCCAAAAATAGATCAACCTATACAATAAGTAGTAGTAATGCCGTCATGGCTCAAAATAGCATAATTCGCTCCATACTAATCCAAAATACAAAATATAAGTGCAAATGAGTGTAAAGGAAATGCTAGACACAAATGCAAGACCTAGACGACTCGAATTCCCGCCTAGCACCTCCAAACCTGCACGAAACAACTGAAAACAAACCGGGTTCAGTCTAAAAGAGACTGGTGGGTATAAAAGCGGGGCATAAGTATAAATATCGCGAAATTGAAACATATACATGCAAGCCCTAATCCCATAGAAGTTTGATAAGAAATTTCCCAAGCGGGCAAAACAAATAAAACATCCATGGGATTACGACTATCATATTCATTCATAATTAACATAGGGTTTAAGGCCCGGCGAGTGGGCGGGCATCATCTCCAACCTTCTCCTCGTGTAATCATATTCATAAATTCATAAGTTATCATACATAACATATGTGCACATACATAATGATCATAATCATTCATATACACCTTCTTCCTCCGGTGGTGGACGAGTTTGCAAGACTCGACCACCTCATACATAATGGCTAGTGAGGTACATGAATCCTCAAAAGCCCGACTAGCGTTTTCTCGTCAAACTCCTGACGAGATCCGTTTCGACGTAAAATGGTTGGAACTAGTGCACGGGTTCACCGTCAGCCCTTGCCTCCCCGGCTTACCACGATACACTAAGCTCCGGGGCCCGTGATCATAACATACATGCAATCTCGCCAAAACATAAGGTAGGTTTTCATGAAAGAAGGCTTAACAATCGAAAATCATAAGACTCTTTAAAAGACTCGATAAATATAAATATAACTTTTCGCTTAAAACGGTCACATAAGGGTTATATCGGGTCAAGATAACTATTAGTAGAGAAACCCACCTTAAACAGTCAAAAGAAGACACAAAAGCCTCAAGGATTGGCCTCGTCTCCAACCGGATCAAAATCTGTGCAAGAAAGGTGAAGTGAGACTTAAAATGACCAATTAAGACGCTCGACAATGAAATGATCATGATATGAATGCATAAAAGAGTATGTTATGTAATGAACATGTTCATGTGCACTATTAATGTCTTAAAGACATATAAACGTTCATTTCATTCATTCAATGAAGCATTCGTAATCAAACGAGTTCATATCTTTCACATTTCATGTCAAATGAATCCATAAATTTAATAAAATGCTCAAATAACTCTATTTAACATATTAATAAATTATAAATATCATAGAGGGGTAAAGAAAATATAAAACAAATCAATTAAACCACATATACATTCATGTATTGCAAATAGAGAGCTAAAGGTCATATTTCACGTAGGTGCAGGACAATTCATATTAAAATTCAAGTCATGAAATGTAACATGTACTGGAGCAATTAAATAACATAAATAAGACATAAAGGAGACCAAAGGATCAAATAAAAGGCAAAGAAAGACAAGGCAAAAACGCAAAAGCAGCAGCAGCTCGTGAACGGCGGTTTGTTCTTCATCTTTGCAGCTGAAAACTGACCCAAAACCAAGGCACAACAAGGGATACACATAGAGCAACATATATACTACAAAGCCATGCCATAATACATGAAAAAGAACAGAAAAATCCCAACATTTCAGTCCCCAAAACGTGACAGCAGCTGGGCAAGGAAGAGCAGATTATTTTCTGCACATTTATTCAAGTTTTCATGAAAATCAACAATGGTAATTCATGCTAGGCTCAAGTACCATGAAAGATAAGGCAAATACTGAAGTTAAGGAGTTCAAAAGCTCAACAAACATGCCTCAATTCAGCTCATAAAGCAAGCAACATCAAGGATTCAAGAATTGAAGCCTAACCTAAATGTTCATTCATCATCTTCAAAACTCATGAAAACATGTTCAAAATTGGGGAGGAATGGATCAAAATGACTCATAATGAATGTATATTACAACCCTAAGCTTACCTTGTAGATTGGTTGAAGGTTGGAGGAGATTTGAGCTTGAATCTCCAAGGAGGGCTTGAGTTACGGGATTTTCTGGAATGCAGGGGATGAGGAGCTGATCTTATCCAAATGAGAGGGTGTGGTTCGGTTAAGGAGAGTAGGATCAGATAGAGGGTTGAGTTAGGGTTCCATAGGCTCAAACCATGGTTAATTTGGTCAACAAATGAATAAATTATGATTTATTTGGTAAAAGGTGGCAGATTTGGTTCCCGTTGCATGTTTCGGTTGAATTTCGGAGGTTCAAATAAATTTGGAAAAATATAAGGCTAAGTTCATCAAACTCGAATTTTCAATACGAGTTCAACGAAGGTGACGAAACTCGAATCCGAGTTTCCTAGCTCAAGATATTAAATACGGAACCAAGGTTGCGCTAATTACTCGTTAGCCCCCGATTTGGATTCCAAAAATCAAAATAAATTCGAAACGTATGCAAACGAACCCGAAAACATGAAATGATCATATATTCATATTCATAACACATATAAGTCCAACATATTAAATTTGTACGAAATTCTGAATTCATTTCACGTAGAAACGGCAAGCAATTAAGTCATTCAAGCGCAAATAGTTCAAAGAAAATTCATATAAATTCAAATTCAAATTCAAATATTTTCAAATAATTAAATATTTTAATAATATAATATAACTAAAACAATTGCACGATTTAATATATAGATATAATTATTAACATTAAAAATATATATATATCCGCTAATTCATATATATATAATATTAACTAACTTAATATATATAAAAATTAACATTTAATATATAAAATAAAATTAAATATATAAAACACGTATAAATAATTAATTCGCGCAATTTGGTAAACACATACGTCATACCTGTACGACCGAAATATCGGGGCGTCACAGGACCGTAAATCTATTCCCAAATCAATGGTTAATGGTCACCTAGGGGTCGCTCCCCGAAGTGAAACTTGGTGGAGGTTGGTGCATGTGTGTATATGTTAGGGTGTTGTTGATCTCGGTCCGACACCCTATTCATGGTCATGTTTTCTGGAGTAAGGATGGAGAAGCCTAGCTTGCGGGCATCAATGTTTTCATAAAGTTGGTTCATATCTTGCAAAGTTGTTCCCTACCCTTATCCCGTTTTATGAAAATCATATGAACCAAATCATAGCATATGTGTGCGCGTGTGACAACATTCATGAAAGTGTTTTGAAAACTCTCATTTCTTATAGCATTGCATTAAAGGGTTTTATCACTTGAACTTATTCTTAAGTTCTTCATTAAAGCTTTGCATTAAAGGTTTTACCTTATGAACTTTACTTCAAACGTTTACTTCAAGTACTTTCTTTTAAAGATATCCCTTACTTAGTCACTTTGACTAATACCTCTACCTGTTTTCTGGCCTCATGGTTTCAGGTCTTGCAGCCGCAGTCTAGAGGTATCTTGAAGCTCTAGAGTGTTCATTTTGTTTGAGTCAGGACTTTACTTTATTAATCTATTTTGTGTCCTGCATATGTTATATGGCTGCATCGATACCTTGCTTTAATGCTTTTGTAATAATCCTTCTGCTACTTGGATACTGCTATAATTGCTATCATATGCTCCCGTGATAATGTTCAATTGATATAGTAATGTTAATAGTCTCTTCTACTTAACGATCAGTACTTGCTTGTTTATATGCCATCACGCACATGTTTTGAAAAGTTTTAAAATACTCTGATTTTCCGCTGCATAAGCCATATTGTTAAAACACTGTTATTGTTAATCATTAATGGACATGCCGTTCGCTGGAGTATTTCTTGAGTGATGGCTCACACCATTACTTGAGGGGTGCTTCAGTGCGGGGGTTGGGGCGCCGCTCTCTACCAGCAAAGTGGGGGCGCTACACGTGTGGTTTAGAATTTAATTAAATGTACTTGGACTCAATTGTCTAATATTTATAAATAAGGGACCTAATTGTAATTAGGACGTTTGAACCTTCGTGGCTATCATTGAGTTAGTTTCGAGGATTCGAATTTAATGGATTAACCATTTAATTTCTAAAGCCATTTGATCGCCCTACCATTATAAAATCCAATCCGTTCGGACCGGATGCCGTTTGACCCTACCCGTTTAACCGACCTGTTTTGACCAGCCCTAAAAAGGGGCCAGTGTAACACCCCGAAGCGAAGGGCGCCACATCCCCCGCACCATAGCCCAACACGTGATACGAAATGGGGACTCCGTCCACGCATCAAGCCACGGCGAACGGGTGACAAACAAAATCCAACCTAAGCTAGGCGGTCTAGACCCTACTTAGAGCGCACAATAAAAACAAATAACGAATGCGGAAGCACCAAAATCTCACAAATCAATTAAACATGCTCGAAAAATATCAAAAATAATGATTCAGGTTATACAAACTTTTACAATTTCGAATTAAAGTCATAACTTACACATATTTCAGAATTAGCCAAAATGCATAGAGAAAACAAAAATACAATGCATGTGACTCGAGCTATCCAGAACCACGACTCAAAGACAACCGCCTAGCTCCAACTCCCAAACGTGAACCTGCAAACTCGAATAAAAGGGGGAAAAAAAGATAGAAACAACGAGGGTCAGTCCTAGAGACTGGTGAGGGGGCTAACACACACACCCATACTTATATATAAGAACAAAGCATAAACAAAGCTGAAGGGGTTCATGAACCGGGGGTGGTTTTTGCATTAAAACAGTTTTAACCCGTGATACTACGTATAAGAAAATGGTTTAAAGGCCAAGGGCCAAAATCAACCAAGTTTTAGCGTTTAGAAATCCACTCCTGTTTCATAACCATAAACATAAGCTTAAATGTACCAACTCGGCGAACTTGAGTTCAAATCCCACGTACTTCATAACATAAGCGAAAACAAAGTAAATAAATCAGTCCACCTTCTCCAGTTGGGGAAGAGAGGTGCCCCTTTCAACCCCCACATATACATAACATAAGTCGGGGGATCCCGCCCGCTCCTTCGACGGGCCTGCCACTCAGCGCACCGTCGGCATGGGAGAACCCGCTTTCCCCTCGACCTCTCGAGGTTGAGCTAAGTCTCCCGCTTGTGGAGTCGTGTTGATGAGAGAGCCCGGCAACCCCACGGTTGACCCGAGAATCACATACCACTACTCCGGGGCCCAAACTTACACTTATCAAACGAAGCTTAAACACAACTCATATCACTCTTATACCCACTCACACTTATCAAAGCTTTGCAAAGTAAATTTAAATAGAGCTTAGATACATAAAAAAGCATTTTCCAAAGCCTCATGACAAACGGGACAAATCCCACAAAATACGTATCAAACACATATCTATATATATACATATATAAGTCGCATGCGGGTTCGAAATACAAATAGGGTTTTAGGTCATAATAACTAAAAGGAAAGAAAACCTCACCATGCCGACCAACCGAACCAAAGGAACCACCTCTACAACCTCGAGACAAACCTAAGAACAAAAGCAAAGAGCAAAGGACAAGCTTAGACTCAGCATGAACCAATAAGACGCTCGACATATGCATATGGGTGGAAATGATGCATATGAAATGCAATAAGATAACACTTAGGTCACATGACATCATATCGAGACATATTGGAGCATAACTCACATATTTCACGTTCATGAACATCATGCAATGCCTATAACATGTTATATAACAAATTAAGAATGCATACAACTCATACCAAAGAAAGGGAAAAGCATGCAAGGCAAGAAAATAACTCATGAAGTCATACGTGTACATAAGAGGGCATTTAGTTCACATAAGGCACGTTTCACGTCTAACGAATTCACAAACTTAGCGCAACACGTATAACACATAACTCTAACATACAACGTACCAATTTCAAGCAATGAAAAGCCATAGCATCATATATCATTCATATAAGCAAGCATTCAACAGCTTAGGAACAAGGTAGGGGAGGGAAACGGACAAAACGGACAAAGAAACAAAGTTCGGGCGAGAAAACTCAAGCTTTCCAGATCCAGGGCCGTGGATATTTTCAAAGGGGGAGATCCATGGCCGTGGATCTGGGGACAGAAATGTCCCTGCTGCTGGACTCCTATCCATGGCCGTGGATTTGATCAAAGCCAAAAATCCACGCCCGTGGATCTCCTTCCAGTGACCAAAACTTGATTGTTAGCCCTCAAACTCACCAAGAACCAAAACCAAACCATACTAACATCAAACCAACACAATATACAAGATATATGCATCAAAGATTCAAAGGTTTATGCCCTAATTCATGCAAGAAAACAAAGCAAGCAAAGACATGAACGTAGCAGGCCATTCTCTTCAAGTTTGAGGCTAAAAAAGGGGATAAAAGCTTGGAACCACATAGCTAACATGTAGAGCAACTCAAATACTTTATGTTCATGCAAATTCACATGAAATGGAGCTCAAGAAGTCATCAAACGAAGCAAAATTCTGACAGCAGTTCAAACCGGGAAGAGCAGGGCATATTCTCATGTTTAAGGTTGGAATAAAGCATGAAATCAAGGCAAAACAAAACATATTCATAGAGTAACATGTGTGACACATAACCATGCATTACTACATGAAATTGGATGCAAGAATCCATCAAGCAAACCTCAAAAACATGACAGCAACTTGGTGAGAAAGGAGCAGATTCACTGCAGTTTTTAAGGTCCAAAAACTCAAGTTATAGCCAAAATAAAGCATGAAATCAGGGCAAATGGAAGCACATTCATAGAACAACATGTATATTACATAACCAAGCATTAGCACACGAAATTGGAGGCCAGAATTCAATCATTTGATCTCAAAAACGTGACAGCAGCTCTGTGAAAAAGAGCAGATTTGCAGCAGTTCGATTTTCAAGTTTCATGGCCAAAAACTCAAGGTCTCAATCATGTTATCAATGGAGAATCAATCCTAACACATCTAGCATGAAGTATAGATCAATAATGGAAGCAAAGAAGTTCATATAATCACCAAAGATGCATGAAATCAGCCCTAGATCCAAGCAAAGACATGGAAGCAAGATTTGAACTCTAACCCTTCCTATTCATGCCATCTCCCAAAATCAAATTAAATCTCAAGTAAAACATGAAATTCATGGATCAAATTCATCATATAATCATGGAGAATTCGAAAATCTACTTACCTTCAAGAGTTGATGAAGTATGGGAGAGATCAAGCTCCAAAATCACAAGGCATGGAAAGGGGGTTTCTTTCTTCCTTCTTCTTCTCCATTTTCAGCAGCTTTTCCTTCTCTCTTGGGGTGTGTGGCTCGAAATGGAGCTGATAAGGGAGAGAGAGGGATGAATCAAGGTTATGTAAACCAAGGTTAAGGCTTAGGTATGGTTAGTTTGGGCCCACAAGTGTAAGACTAGTCAAAGATGGTGGCTTTAGCACAAGCAGCTCAATCCGGGAGAAAAACGGGGGTTCAAATGGGCTTAGAAAAATACCAAACCAGGTTCAAAAGTTTCCTTTCTTCATTATGAGTCCGACGCATCTTCCGGAATTCGAATCCGAATTCCCGAGCTCAAGTTATGGCCTCTGGAACACGAGGCGCGCTAAAACTAGTTAGGCCCTCATGTCCCTTGTCAAATACTTAAAGTTTAAAACCTCGACAAACGAACCCAAAAACTAAAAACGAGCATGCAAACATATTCATAACTCACATATATCACGCATATCGAAATTTCACAAAAATCGAAATTGAATTCCGGCACATAACGAGCAAATTACGAGCATGCAAACTTAAACGTTTAAAATTCAAAGTTCATAATATAAACAATTAATTTCATATAATTTTAAATAATCATATAAGCATTAAAATAACACGCAATTACATAATTAAATAATTTAAAGCGCATATAACCCTCTCGTTACGGCGTACCTTGAAATCCGAGAGATCGGGATGTTATAGCCAGCCTTTCCTTCTCTCTATACTCCTACGATCAGCAGCAAGCAAAGAAGAGGAGAAGAAGAAATATTTTCCCTTTTTAGCCTAAAGTTTCAGAGCTCGAGTTTGCAAGATCCAACTGTCCGATCAACGACCCAAGGTAAGATTTGTGACCCTTTCGTTACGTGCTTTAATTTAGTATCTCTTTTGTGCCTTGGATACGTGTTAATTGTGTAATTGGGGAAGGCGATGAATAGTGTCGGCTCGGGAGTTGGGCGTGTTTAAGCTCGTTTTGAGAGCTCTTATGTGCGGATATGTGATCTACGTGTTGAGCATGCTTTATTGTGTTATTTTCGTGTGGTTTAGTTGTGTTTTGTGCTGCTTGTTGTTTTTGTTTGCTTCCCCGTCGCCATTGTTGGAGCTGCTGTTCTTTTTCTGCTGAACCAGGCCGGAACGACCGTTCCCGGGTTTTGCTGGCGTCAGCTTCCGAGAACGGGAAGGGCCATTCCCAGTTTGCACTGGGTTTAGAACGACCGTTCCCATGCAGCATTTTGGGCGATTCTTTACAGACGCTCGGGGAGAGAATCAGGTAGTTGGGAACGATCGTTCCCATTTTGCACTAAAACTCAGAACGACCGTTCCCATCTTCCAGAATCTTTTGGGCGTTCTCGGGAATGGCCCTTCTCGCCTGGGGCAAGGCCGTTCCCGTCTGTACTTTGGCTTTTGAGGTGTTTTTGTGCTCCTTTTGTTTCGGTATGACTTTATTCGGCATCCTAAGCTTTATTACTTCGATTTAATTGCATGTTTTAATGTGAATTTACATTATATGCTTTAGAATGTGCATGTAACGTGATTTATTGTTAGTGCATGATTGTTTTATGCTTGTTTACGTGGTCCATGACTTCATGCCAATCATAAGCATACGCCGTGTGTCTATATGGTTCATTCACGTGTCTAAGTCTTGTTCTTGTGATCAGTTTGTTCAGGTACACCCGGGGTGGTGTTTTGTTGGCCATGTTGATTCCGGGGTGGATCAATCGTCGTGTCTTTGGCCTCTTCGGTGTAAGGTGAGGTTAGGATATAGTTAAACCTTACTGAAATGTGCCCGTTTTGATTGCATGTGGTTTAATAAGCCTTATAGATATGTAAATAAATGTGAAATATGTATTTGTTTGGATATGTAACTGGTTGCAAGTATGTTACGCAATGTACGGGCTTATGTATGCCTCTTTGGTTTGATTTGATATGTTTTGCCCCGTTGAGTTATGCTTCTAACTGTGTGTCTCTCATGAGCCAAGTTTGGCAAGGAATGGGAAAGTTATGAATAACACGGAAAAGGGTTTGTATATGTATAAGTTGTGTCTGTCTGTCTCTGTTGTAGCGGGTTAAGTGAATGATACGTTTGTGTTTGTTGGGCCCGGAGACTGTGGGTTGGGAATCCCAGGACGGTTTTGGGCCGTCGGGCTCGGCCCGGACATAGTCTCCATACATAAGGATCAACCCGGAACCCACCAGGAGGTTTTGTTGGGGGATGGGGTCCTCGGGCGTGAGATTCATGCACTCACGACCCACACATACATGAAAGGATGGTTTGGGCGTATACACCCTCCCATCACCCGGAGTTGTGGATGGTCTGATATGATATGTCTGTAAGTTTTCTGTTTATTTACGTTATGATATGTTCTGAGGAGATTGGAGGAGTCTGAGCTCGTACCCGCCGAGTCTCTATATGTATATGTTCTGATAAGGTTCGTGAAACAGGGATAGATTCGAAATTAAGTTAAAAGTGGAATGTTTTAATAAGTTAAGCTAAAATATGGTTTATGTTATGAACTGTTAAGGTTTTGATAAGTATGCTCGGTAAGATAAGTTTGTTCTTTTACACCTTGTTAAATTAAGCCCTATATGTATATATCACGGGAAACAATTTAGCTTGCAAAAACTATCCTTGTGTTCATGAACATTATGATTCTGTACATGCTTTGCTCTTATATATATCTAGTTTGCGTGTGTTCACCCCTCACTCAGTCGAGTTAAGACTGACCCCTCCCCGCTTTTGTTTAGTTGCAGGTTTTTCTTGGAGTTCGTGCTAGGCGGAGTGTGTCTGTTCTTTGGAGTCTTTGTCTCGAGTCTTTTGTTTAGTAGGTTGTCTGGAATTCGCATTCCTTTCATTCAGCTTATGTATAAGATATGTATGAATGTTATATTTGGAATTTAAATATGAATTGAAATGTATTATTCGGGACAGGCTTCTAGGGATAGTTGAACCCGTTGTATTTATGATTATTGTTTGATTCGGGATTAGGTATTTATGCTAGATGAACCCGTCACCTGCTTTGTATGTTTAGATTTTTTTGTTTTGGCTTATTTCGCTTCCGCATTCTTGTTTTGGCTTGGATTTTGTTTGCTCAGGGTCTACGTTCTGCCTAGATTAGGTGTGAGTCTGTCAGTCTCCCGTTCCCCACTATTTGATTCATGTACGGACTTCCCATTTCGTATGTGGATTGGGCTTTAGTGCAGTGGATGTGGTGACTCAACGTACGGGTGCTACAATCGTATTTCACTGATTGTCATTGACTGAAAGGTTCTTTGATTCATTTCGTTATTCGGCTAGGGGCCACACACCCATTGCTAGATTACGGTAGTGTGATCTGTGAAGTGATTAATTAATTATGGGAATTAATTAATTACTGTCACTGCTAATCGAATAATGAACCTAAAGGGTCAGACACAAATGCCAAAATATGGGGGTCAATATGATTAACAAAGGATCAAATCGTTGGTAGGGTGTTAATATGATTAACATGGGGGTTATGGTAGGGTGTTAATTTTTGGAAAACACGAATCAGAAAACAGCGGAATTTAAAAAATTTTCCCAACAAAAGGACCTTGGACTCACGATCGTGTAACCAAATTCGTAGAGATAGAAAACTTTTCTTTTATTCTTTCTTGAAGCATTTCAAGCCACCCAAGAACGCTCTTCTCGCGGCTTGATCCCCTCTCCTTGGTAAAACTCGAATCTTCAAACTTCTAACTTGAAGCTCTCTAGAGATAGTCCACCAACTTGATCACAATCTAACTAGTAAGGATGCTAGTTCTCTAGTTAGTGTTTAGGCTTAACCTAGGGTTTCGTTTATCTTGGAGAAAGGAAGGTGTTCAACACATGAACCAAAAGAATTGCCAATTCGCTCCTAGAGGAGCTCGAGCTCCCCTATTTATAAGAGGGGGAGTGCCGAAATTCCTAGTCCTTAATGGGCTAGGATTTTGGTCTCTCTCTCTCTCTCCTATTACTTGATCATCAAGTAATTTTGACTGTGACTTTGAATTCTAATTCAAATCAACTTTCAAGAGAGCTAAAAATATCCAAACTATTTTTGGATAATTTTATACTTTATTTATTATAAAATAAATAACTTATTTTTATCTAATTAATTAATTCATAATTAATTAACTAGATTATTTTTCTCCAAAGTAAGACTTTCTTTTTAATTCAAAATTAAACCAAAGTCTATTAAATAATTAACACATTTAATTATTTAACATATATACACAATATATATATATATACACGTGTGGGACACGTGTCACAAGGACACGTGTCACTCACGTGACCCACACGTGTGGTTTCACACGTGTGGAACCCTCTTGGCCCGATTAACTCGTTTAATCATTTTCCAGCCTCAACTCATGTAACCAAGTTGTTGTGTGTGACCCTCTAGGTTCTCTATTCAATTAGCAGTGACCCCCAATTAATTAATTCACTAATGAATTAATCAGTCCACAGATTAAACGACCATAGTCTAGCAACAGGTGTTTAACCCCTAGCTGAATTGGAATGTTCGGATTCGACAGAACCTTTAAGTCATTGATTCATGTGAGATACAATCCTCCTACTTACTATCTCTCAACCAAGATCTAGGGCAAGGGAATAATCAGAAACCTAATAACCCGGTCTTAAAGCTAAGTGCATTTCATATCCATTTGATCTCAATCCAAGAAGCCCTCTTCTTGATGTCTTGATCTACTGCCTTGGCCAAGGACTCCATATGGCATATGAGTGACTTACACAATAAGAGATCACCTTGCAAATGCAAGTGTAGGTCCTTTCTTGATTCTCATTCACTTTCATGAATCACTTGTGCAACCCCAGCATAAGCCTTGAATCAGTTGTCTAAGGCGACACCCTTTAAAGCTTATACCTAAGACTGCAGAGTTAACTCATAAAGTGACAAGGAACCTCAAGTCTAAGGATCAATTAATCACATCAATAACTCGTGAGATATTTCCTAATCTGGAAGTTTCCATTTCCTGAAATAGAAACTTCCTTTCCCATTTAGGGATGTTCTCACACGGGGCACCTCAGTGAACTTACTTATTAAAGTAAGCACCCTCATGTATCACGCACGTATCAACTATACACTTTGCACCTCCATGAAACAAGGTGGTCCTTCTTAAGGGCGTGATCCCACAAGCAAGCCTTAGAGGAGTCAGGTTGACACTCTTACTGTCTGTAGGACTCATCGGCTTGGAGTATTTTACTAATCATGACTTATGTGATATAGGGCTCGTCTCATGAACCATTTCACCTAAATGGTAGGGTCCTAAAGTCATCAGGATTAGGGGAGTTCTTATACATGCACAGATAAAGTAAACGCATACCAAACAAGAGCATATAAAGAAGTGTTGCCTCAATTCGTTATTTCATTCAAAGATTGTCTGTGATTACAATAAGGAAAAGCACAAAGAGGATATACAATCGGCTTTCTAGGGCACTATTCCTAACATTAACATGGGGGTTATGGTAGGGTGGTAATATGATTAACAAAGGATCAAATCGTTGATCGAATGGGGCCACGAGAACGTGGACCCCAGCCCCGTGTCACGCACGGTACGTGACTGCCACGTGTCACGCACACATGGTCGACACGTGTCACGTACACGTATCAACGACGTGGCCTTACGCGTGTGGTTTATTCCACACGCGAATTCTTTTCTAGAATTAATTAATTAAATTATAATTAATTAATTTTGATCTTTTAATTAATTATGAATTAATTGTTAAGACTATTCTCAAAATAACTAACCCAATAAATAATTAATTATGAATTAAGTTATTTATTGAATAAATTGACTTTTAACTTTATATTAGATAAATGTTGAAAAGTCAAACTTCCTATTGTAGGAGAGAGAAAGCATCTCTTGCTAGACTTAGAGAATAAGTTAAGAACTTATTATTTAATTAAAATTAATAATTAAATGAGTTAATTAGTAAGCAAGAAAACAAAGCCCACTAGTTTTGGGAACCCTAGGGATTTCGAACCATCTTGTATAAATACAAGATGGTGCTCCTCTTATTCTTTAGACCAACATTGAAGAAGTGTTAATTGTTTTTGAGAAAAATTAAAAGAAAATTTTCAAAGTCAAATATCCTAGCCTAACACAAGCCATAGAACTAGCATTCTCACTAGCTTGATCGTGTTCTAGGACTGGTGTGGATACGCTTTGGAGGATTGCCTACTTTAGGATCTAATCGAAGGCCGTTCGAGGGACTTTCTGCTTGAAGGGTGTTTGACAGGCGGTGTCAACTTCAAAAGAAAGCTTCAATCAATGTGAGTTTCTTGAAACACCCTATGATACGATACGAACATTGCAAGATTTTAGATCTGCTTTTGGAAAACAAATTTAAACTTTTGTTGTACAAACTCTGCTGTTTCCGAACAAGTGGTATCAGAGCCACCTTGCAACTTTCGTATTGTATCTTTACTGCTTTTGAATTTTGACTGGAAATTCTTGAATTTGGATTATTGGTTATGTATTCTTAGTTTTTGTTTGAAATACAAATCTGTCGGATCAAAACCGTTTCTTGAAAATCTTGAAAAACTGTTTTCGTATTAATCTGGTTTTAAACTGTTTGAATCTGATTTGTTTTGAACTATTTTAATTCAAAACTGGATTGCTTGAATTTGACGAAATTATGAAATGGAAACGGAACGAGTGCGTAGCAGTGTGCGACCGTGCAAGGCTTGGCGCGTACTGTGCATGGGATGACAACACGCCGCCCCACAACTGTCTGTACTCGCCTAAGAGGTGGCGTAAGGCTTGCGGAGATGGCGCACGCATTAGCGCGCTCATGCTTGCGCCTCACCGCCGCCCGCCTGCCTTGTTCCGTCCACCGCCCACGCCCAGCGTCACCCGCGACCAGCGCGCGCTCAGGCCGTCGCGCAGCTGTGGGAGATTGCTACTGTTGGCACCGGGACCCCTTGTGGCTGTGTGCGCGAGCACCGCCTGCTCACGTACGCCTTGTACGCGTGCTTGAGGGTGGATGTCGCGCTCCTCGCGCGGGATCCCGAACCCGGTTTTCGTGTTTGTGTTTTCAGTTTTGTAAAATCCTGTTTTAAAAATCTGATTTAATTTTAAAATTTAATTTTAGCTTTAAAATTATTTATTTTCAAATAATTATAAAATTGGGATTTTATGAATTAAAGTCCAATTCTTATTTTTCGAGAAAAAATTAATAAATATCACTTTGAATGATATTTTTGACAAAATTTAATTCTTGTAATTAATTGAGGTTTTGTCACTGATCCAGGTTCGATTTTGAATAAATTCTTGAATAATGAGCTAATATTCAAATTACTTAAGTTATTTGTAACTTGAAGTCAAGGGAATTTTAAATTTAATTGGTAAATTTAAATTCAAGCGGAAGCATGCTAGTTTAGGTGATCATATGTTAGTCTTATGTATGTTTTAAATTGTGCACATGGATGATTTCAACTGGGGTCGGAGCCCCATAGTTGCGTTATTTCAATTGGGGTTGGAGCCCTACTTATATGCGTACTGTTACGTGTTTATTATGTGGCTTTCCTTATCATTGTTTTTGGGCTGGCGTATGCCCCGTGTATTTGTCTATGGTCAATATGAAGATTGAGCCATATTAATTTCTGTAAAGAGAGTAGAATTTAGGAAATAAGGTTTTCCTCTTTTTTCTTTTGGAGACAAGCACCCAAGGAGCAAGATGGATCCACGAGGAGCACGGTGTAAATGGTGGCCATAAGTTAGGGAGGGTCTATTTTCTATTAATGTAATCGATAGGGTTTTCCATTAAATTTTGCACCCCTATGTGATATGAACTGTGTTATGTTGCATGAATGTTAGAAATAGTGATTATGGAGTGGCTCCCATAATCACATATAAGATAGGATACCCATGATCACCTCATAATTTGTATCATGCTAGGACATGTTATTTGCTAATTGCTTCTGTGATGTATTTTATGCGAAACTGCATTAATCAAGACAATTAAAATTTGGATAACACATTATATGTTGGTGAGGTCATTCCGAACAACTCTCCGGAAATTTGAAAATCCCCTTTTAGAATATTGAGCAATTTCTAATAAATAGGTATTTTTATCACGGTAATAAATTCCTAGCATTCCATCAATAGGATTCAGGATTTAATGAGTGAATGTAATTGCTCTCTCAAGAGTCGTGGGGCAATTAGTGTAGCTTATTAATTCTTAGTTTCTTGATTAATCACTTCAAGTGATTAGTATTTCTTGACCATTTTAGAATGGGCGATGTCTCACGAGTCGTGGGTCATTCCGGACTAAGTTTTGTTGAGATCTTATGATTGATGGGTCCTGCTCAACATTAAAGTAGATATAGATGTCTCACGAGTCGTAGGTCCATGATTGAAAGATTAGTGATGTAAAAATATTACTAGGAATTCCATGGGTCATGCGTCCAAAACTAAGAATGCTTGGGATTCTAATACCCGTTGAGAAAACAAGTTTCTTCTAAGGTCATTTAGGATTTGTAGACCTTCTAAAAATAGTGGGAGAACATATTTCTAAAGACCTTGATATTATGTATAATCGTTATTATTTAGCATGCTCATGATTTCTCTGTTTTTCATTTAGGTTGTAGTTCTGTGATTCTCTACAATTGAAATGGCAACTAAAAGCCTCTAGTATCCATCCTCAAATCAAACAAGTTGACGGGGCCCAATTACTCTGATTGGCTTCGGAATCTAAAGACAGTTTTAGATTCTGAAAAGAGAAGATATGTTCTCTTCGAGGGAGAGCCTATTTGTAGCACCCCGGAGCGAAGGGCACTACATCCCCCGCACTATAGCCCGACACATGTAACGAAATGGGAACTCCACACACGCACTAAGCTACAGCGAACGGGTGACAAACAAAATCTCTTCTAGGCTAGGCGGTCTAGACCCTAAAGCAGAGTGCACAAAAATAACAAATTTCAAATGGGGAAGCTACCAGGATTCAACATAAACATTATACATGAAAACATATCAAGATTGAAATGAGTCAAGTTATACATGCTATGTCCATAGGCTAAATAAATCATACCAATGCTCATAATTCGAATTCAGAAGCATAATCTTATACATATTTATACATAGTACCAAAACTGGAAAGTAAAGATGCAAGAAATGCAAAGGACTCGACTACAAGTTTCTAAAGACCCAAAAGAAAGACCGCCACCTAGCTCGAACTGACACCTGAACCTGCAACTCAAAGAAACAAAGGGGAAAAAAGAAAGAAGAGGGGTCAGTCATAAAGACTGGTGAGAGGGGCTAACACACACACACACGTACATATACGTAAGAGCATGGCATATTCACAATTAAAGTGTTCATGAACCGGGGCGTGGTTTTTGCACTCTAAAATGTTTTAACCCCGTGATAATACATATAGAGAAAAAGGTTTAAGGCGAAGGCCAAAATCAACCAATTTTAGAAGTTAGAAATCCACTCCTATTTCACAAACCATAAGCAGAACAAAAAGCAAACCAACTCGGCGAGTACGAGTTTCCAACCCACCTACTTCATATTCATAAGAAAAATCCAAAGGCAAAGTGAAGCCCAAAATCAATCCAACCTCCTTCGATTGGGGAAGAGAGGCGCGACCCCTCAACCCCGGCTCTCGGCAAACATATATGAGCGGGGGATCCTACATGCCCCTTCGATGATATTCCACGTCGGCTCAAGAAGACCCACCTTCCCCTCGACCTCCCGAGGTTGGGCTCCCAAGGTTGGGCTAAGTCTCCATTTTGCGGAGTTGTGTTGATGACAGAGCTCGACGACCCCACATTCGACCCGAGATCACATACCACTTCTCCGGGCCCAAGGCAAAACGCAAAACGCATATACATAGACATTTCTTTCAAAGCTAAAGCTCGCTAGTGCAAAACACACACCAACCCTTTTGAAAGCAAACAAACAAAAACGAAGCTTATATATATATAAAAACGTTTTCAAAAGATTTCATAGCAAACGGGCCATTTCCCACAAAGTACATATCAAACACGTATCTATATACATATATATATATATATATATATATATAATTCGTATGCGGGCTCAAAACTCATGTAGGGTTGTAGGTTGTATTAACTAAAAGAAAGAAAACCTCACCTTGTCGAACCAACCGAACAAAACAACCTGGAACACACCTACAGAACCACCTCGTCACCAACGAAAGGATCTTAAAGATAAAACAAACAACAAAGGACAAACTTAGACTCAAAATGAACCATATAGACGCTCTGCTAATGCATATGAATGCAAATGACGCAAGATAGTCAACATGAGGTAGCACGTTGAGCATTCAAGTTCATATTCGCATACGTACGCCGAAATCACATCATAAATGCAAAACATAAGGCATAAAATATCAATTACACACATATATACATGATATAATAAGTTATAAGTTGGAAAAAGTACAAGAAAAACGAAAGAAAAACACAAAGAGTGGCTCCGGGCAAAAAGGGACCAAAAGCTAGAAATTCTAGAAACGTATAAGCTGTGGAAAACTGGGAATATCTTGAGTTTGAGAAACGAGAATTGATTTTTGTTTATGTGATATGAAACTAGACAAATAGGGCTTTCTAATAGTATATGGCTTAAATCATAATTCAAAGCGATCCGAAAATGGTGTAGGTTTGAAGTTGGACAAAGTGGAATTGGCGACACCAAAATAAAATGGTTATATCTCACATGTAGCACCCGGAACGCTAGGTAGCCACATCCCCCGCACTATAGTTCAATCCACATATGGAACGAGCACCCATACATGAATCAAGCCTGTAGCGAACGGGAGACAATACAAAAAAAACGACACTCTAGCTACGCGGGACTAACCCTCAAGTAAGTACCAACATGCATAACATTAAAATGGAAGCATAAGATACATGCATTTCATCAATACCATCATCGTATCCAATATTTCAATATATACAATCACTTTGAAGCACAAGTTATAATATACATAATTACCAAGATATAAAACCGTATATGACTCACTAATGTACATGAAATGATGTTAGACCCGAAGATAAAGATCGACTCAGTCCCGCCTAGCACGCAACCTGCAACCTGAAAATGTGAGGTGTCAGTCTATGAAAGACTGAGTGAGGGGTTTATAAATAAATATTAGCGTAATTACCATGTAAGCCATAATCTCGGCTAATGTTTTATAAAAGGAAGCAATATGAGTTTAAATATTAAAGAAATTCCCACCCGAGATTACAACTGTCCAATTTACAATTCAATCAATTCAATTCAATCAATCAGTGGCCCGACGAGTGAGGAAAATTCTCCAACCTTTCTCCGACAGTGTACAATCATTCAGTTATTAAGTGATTAGGTGATCAAGCAATCAATTAGAGTGCACAATTAGCAATTTCAATAACTCCTTCTTCCTCCGGGTGATGGTGGGATTGCAAGGCCCCACCACCCAATCAATCTGGGCATAAGGTTCATGAGTCCCTACGCCTGGAATTCCTTCCTCCACTAATCTCCTAGTGGATTCAGGGGTCATCCCAATAATGTGAGGGGAGTGCAGAGTTACCCGTCAGCCCATGCTTTCCCGGTTGGCTCATTCACTAACCCTCGGGCCCACAGTGAACAATATACTCGCTAAAACAATCAATCAATCAATCAATCGGTACAATTCGGTAATTCAATTGAAAATCAATAAGATTTTGGGAAATTATAGATATATAGATACATTTTGGCCGAAAGATCACATAGGGTTGTAAGGGTTCTATATATCTAGAAATTAAACCTCACCTGACGAGCGACGGAATAAGACAAGGATACAAGAAAGTGCCCAAACGATCAATGATCTCCGCCCTGGAGAAAAACTGGATAAGAAAGGGAATAACGGGAACGCGTGAGATGAGACTCAATAAGAGACCAAGTGTGACGCACGACCATGCTCATGTAAATAAATAAACTAGCAATCAAGTGAAACTTAGCATGTATTAAAACCAATTAACACCTAAGAGGTGAAATTAATATTAATGAATCATGTATTCATATCATTCAATTATTTCACGTTCTATTCATATAGAGCATGGAGTCACACAATCATGCTGGAATAATTAAGTACCAAGAAGTGTCACAAAGTAGCATAATTATCAATTAATCAAGTATATAATGCATATAAGTCACATACGGGAGCCAAGGAAGAGAAAGAAACACAATAAGAGAGGTTTTGGCAAAGTTAGGCAAAAGTTGACAGTTTTTGGAAATGCACAGGCTGTAGGAAAACTGGAATATCATGAGTTCTAGAGGTTGGAATTAAGTTTTACTTAATAGATAAGAAACTAGACATATAGACCTTTCCGAGGATATATGGCTCATATTCTAGTTAAAATGAGGAGAAAATGGCGTATGCTCGAAGTTAGGTGATTGCAGATTTTCGGTAAATTGGCGACACCAAAAATAATTGATTATATCTCACAAATGACAAAATATATTACAAATGACAAAATATATTGAGATGATTCCAATTGGAGTTTGTTCTATACTTCAATAGGTTTCCAAAGGTTCAAAATCCAGGTCAATCTGAGGTCGTTTGAGGGGTAAATAGGTGTGTGAAAAATGCACTGAAAGCAGAAAGGGGCATTTGGAAGCTCTCGGGTGAGGCAGTAGGTTCCCAAACGGGCGTTTGGTGTTATAACTAGGGCCCAAAACAGGCGTTTGGAAAAGATCTGGGTGAAAAACAGGGGAAAAATAGGGCATACAATCGAAAATTGGCTCCCAAGCCTTCCCACATCAAACCAAGGCAGTAATTCAACTCAAAATTATCCTATATCATGCATATGTCTCATATGTAGCAATTAAGCACCATTTAATCCATGGAAACATGCATAGATCATCAAGAACTTCAATCCAAACCCCACATAATTCCATAGCATCCCACCTTCATATTATTCAAGAATTCATGCAAGTTTTTGAGTGTAATGATCATGATCATGCTTCTAACTACACATAACAAAGGAATTACTTCAAAATTCTCAAACCCTAACTTCAAATATGAAATTCAAGAATTCAATCAAATTCTCAACTCTACCTTAATGAAAGAAAGAAAGAAGAAATGATGGTATGATGATGATGATGCTTCCAACTTCACAATTTCCTCCAAAATCTAGCTTGAAAATGATGAAATCCTTCCTTCCTTCTATGGTGTTTTGATCATGATAGAGTAGGTGTGAGTGTGTGTATTTCTTGGAGAAATTGATGAATGAATGTAAGGAAGAGATGATGAATATGATATAATATAAAGTCTTACACTAACAATGCATGACTCAACTCATTTTGCACTTAAGTCCTTCCAATAATTAAATTCATGCAATCAAGTTTCATTCCATGGAATATGATCACTTAACTCCAATCACATTAAGGAAATTGAATCCACATATTTAAATAAATGGTCAAGTAAGGCCACATAGGAGCATTTAGTCACATGAGCAATTAATTCACGTAAATCCTCGCGCTAACAATAATTTCGCATAAATTCATGGAAATGGAATACATCTAATGTTATGAAATTTACATAATATCCTATAATGTATAAATTGAAAACCGGGGCGTTACAATTCTCTTCCCCTTAAGAGGACCTGGTCCCCAGGTCTACTGCCGAGTTTTATAATTAAAACAACAATGAGAGAGCCCCGTCTCTCAACCAAGCAACGAGAGCACCCCATCTCTCAAACAAACAATGAGAGAACCCCGTCTCTCAAACAAGCAATGAGCGAATCACGTCTCTCAGACAAGAAATAACAGATCAAGAGGACAATTACATAAGCATTCACATAGTTGTTACATAAGAAGCAAGTAGGACAAGGTCAAACACACCAACTACCATTTGTATAGAAGCAATTTGCAACTAACAAGAAATTATATACGAGAATAATAAAATCCATGATGCATGTGATATGCATGATTAGATATACCGTTCACCGTCGGTTGGAATTCTTTCATTAGATTGGTCCAATTTGATACTTGATTCCTTGTTGGAGATTCTTATAACCATAGCGCCCCTACCTCGACATTTCCCGTTGTATTCGACACTTTGATAATCACCCGGTCTCTATTCCACTATCTATCTTCTGAACACAATATCATGCCCCGAGATGTCCGATGTAGATACAGATATTTCATGATTACTCGGCCTTTCACCCTCGATCAAATCCTTTCCAACACCACGGTTCGTAAGTTTAATTCTAGAGTGTGTGCTTTTCTCCCTAAATCCTACACTTCCAACATATTGAACGACCTCTCATTTTCATCCCAATATGTGATGACCCGATCAAGTTTCCTCCCCCAATATTCTCATTATCAATTCTTGATATTCTTCGAGACGTGGAACTCGTTCATGAAATACTATCCTTGCGACCTTAGAAGATTGAGTTTGTATGCTCCCGAAATAGGAACTAACGGCGTTGATCTTGCAACCAAAGTTGCCCTCAATTATCTTTCACCTCATCTTGTAAAGTTAATTCCCAAGCTTTCCTTGAATTCATAGTTTTATCTCTTGAAGTGCCTATCACTTTCGATCTTGTTCCCGAAATTCCTCCACCCCGGTTGGAAATCGAAACATTCACTAAATCTACCATTCTTTCTTGAATATTCACCTCCGGCTCTTGATGCACTTAGCCCTTTTTTGAAATTGTCCTCAAAATTTTCTCATTCTAGCCTTGAACATCATCAAGTGTTAGATTCTTCTAATTCTTCCCCTGTTTCCATTTCCAAGAACTCCCATTGTTTGTGACTCTTGAATTTGTATTGCTCCTAACGAGATAGCCCACTTAAGCAAAATTCCAAATTTCAACTCATCCCAATCGACTCTCCCCCTTAAGAATTTCCATTCTTATTCGTTGAGCTCGTGGCATCAATTCCTAATTTGAAGAATCTCAATTCTTTCTATTGCTTCCTTGGTACAAATGATTCTATCCACGCCACTTGGCCAAAAATTTTCTCACTTTACTTTTGCAACGACTAGTAGGAATAACAACCCACTTCTACCAATCTAACTCCCGGCTACTTCTCCGACCTCTAAATTGTTCTTTCCCTCTTGGTCCACACTTTGCAATCCAATTATTTCCTTATCATACATCGATTGTGTCTCGATTGAAGTAATGCTTGATAAATGAGGTGGGGAGAGTTCTTATCAAGAAAACACTTAAAATGTATGTTGGGTTAAGATGCCGGTGTACATATCACACTTTTAAGTAATTAAAGATGCAACACATAAGAACAATTAAGCTCAATTAGAGATGCGTATATGATTAAGGAATTTAAAAAATTTAAAACAACGTATGATGCACGTGCCATGAATGCGTTAAACCTGTCACCGTAGTTGCATCCTTTAACTTGACACTTGTTCCTTGTTTTGTTGAATTATGAGCTTACCTCGATTTTGTTGGTTATTTCTTCTTACCCTCGGTCTTCCAATTCTTCAAAATCCTTAACATCAACTTGTACATCTCCATCACTCGAGACTTGAAATTTCTTGAACTCGATTCCTTCCCCAAGTATTCCTTGAACCCATCTTTCCCAATTATCAACTGCTAAGTGTTGTCCGATCCTTCACTAGAAGTATCTCCCCGATCAAAGATTCCTTGTATCACTTGTATAACCTTATAAGCCGAGGCGATGATTCCTGAACTTAAATTCTTCCGATTGTTAATTTGATCAAAGCTTCTTTGTTATTCTTTATGAGTTTGAACTGTTGAATGAATTCATCTTTTAATTGCTTACACCTGCACCTATAATTCCTTTCTAAAACTCCTTGCCTTTCTTTATCGTTTCTGTAACATCCCGCTCGTCCGGCCTTTCCAGGTATGTTTTCACGAGTGAGCTACGTGTGCTTTTATTATTTAATTATGTGAATTACTTGTTCTTTATACTCTTTATGTGATATATTTGAATTACATGACTTTTATTTGAACCGTATGTGACTTATTTGTACGTCTTTGCCTTCTTTGCTTCGTTCTTGTTCCGTTTGTACCCGTTTTTGTTCTTGATTACCGTGACTATGTACTATGCATGATTCATACGTGTTGTGAGTATGTCTTTGTGGTCGTTACTTGTTTTTGAGTTCGTTTGCTATGGTTTTTGAAACCGTTTTATGTGTTAGGGACATAAGGGCATAACGAGCTTTAGCGCACCTTGTGTTCCGGGAGGTGTAACTTGAGCTCGGGAATTCGGATTCGAATTCTGGAAGATGCGTCGGATTCGCAACAAAGAAAGAAAGCCAAGGAATTAAGATGTATACTTTTCTTAGCCCATTTGAGCCTTCGAATTTTGACCGGAACGAGCACCTCGCACCAAGAGCACCCTTTTGTTGACTAGTCTTGAGTTGTGGACCCCACATGACCCTAATTAAGCCAACCCTTGACTTTTAACACAAAATATCTCCCTCTCTCTAACCCTACCAGCTGCCATTCGAACCCCCTCACCCCAAGAAGAGAAAAAGTTTCCCCAAGTGCAGCAACAAAGAAGAAAGAAGAGGGAGAAAGAGCCCCTTTGTACAAATTGGAGTTTTGAGCTCAAACCGTGGCCATTTCTTCTCAAATTTTAAAGGTAAGTCTCTTTTTGGATTCTCCATGTCTTTGTGCATCTTTTACCTTTCATTTTGCAAGATTTCACCATGGATTGCATGAGTTTTGGCATATAAGATGAATAGTAAGGGTTTGATGCATTTTCTTGATTCTAGCATGTTTCCTTGTGAATTATTTGAGCTTGATGCATGATTATGATTCCTTAGTCATCCACTTTGAGTTGTATGGACTTTTTTCAAGTGTTAGAGTTGATTACATGAATCCACCATGAGAGTTCTTGAGGTTTTAGAGAAGTTATGCTTGATTATTGCTTCCTTTTCATTCCTGTCAATTGCTGCTCGATTTGATCAAGTTTGACGGAGTTTTTGTGTTGATTTGTTGCCTTACTTCCTGCCTTAACATGCCTAGATGAGTTGGTATTTGTTTGGGAAGGTTTGTAGGGCTGAACAGGGGTGAAACCACCATTTCTCGCGGCTGGAATGGTCTCCTCGGGCGGGGAGATTTTGGCCTAGGAAGTGCCCGGCCGGGTACTTCTTATGCAGAAACTTTCTGCATGTTATGTACCCGGGCGGGTACTTTGAAGAACAAAATCTCCCCGGGCGGGGAGATGAGTTTTGGGTACGACCGTACTTAACGCGGTAGCTTCCGACGAGGTTTCTTTTGTGGTTCCATTGCTTTTCGTTGGTTTTCTTGTCTCGTTTTATGACTTGTATGCTTGATTAACTTGTTATATTATGTGTTAAGCTTTATGTTGTGAATCACTGACTCGTTATATAACCTCGTTTGTGAATTATGATCTTATATACAATTCATGCTCTCATATGAATTAAGTGTGAATTTGTTTCATTTCATTTGCATCATAAACATACATACGCATTTACCGAGCGTCAATGTGGTTCATTTTGAGTCTTAGTGTAACCCTTGTGTTTGTTTTGTTCAGAAGACCTTCCCGTGGACGACGAGGTCGCTCCTTAGCGCCCAGTTCTTACTCTTTTGTTATACCCGCGTCAAGGTGAGGTTTTGTTTCTTTTAGTTATTTGAACTACAACCCCTATATGGTTTGAAGCCTCGCGTGCGAAATACGTATACTATATGATAGATAAGTGTAAGATATGTATCTTGAGGGCTTATCCCATTTGTTATATGATCTTGAAGACGGTTTGTATAAGTATATAAGCTATTTTGCCTTTGTTTTGAAAAGCCTTTGATTAAGCGTGTGTGTGTAAGCGAGATATGTGGCTTTGAAAGATAAGCTTTGCTCTTTGCGTGATTTTTGTGAGATGTTTGGGCCCCGGAGAATGGTATGGTAATCTCGGGTCAACCGCAGGGTTGCCGAGCTCTTCCATCAACATTTTCCCTTTGAGAGACTCACCCAACTTCGGGAGGTTTGGAGAAGGGTGTTTCTCTTGAGCCGACGGAGGCAACCGTCGAAGGTTTCAAGGTCGTGATTAAGCCTTGTCTCGTGTGATTTTTGGATAGTTAGGGCCGTCAACCCTTCTATCACCCGGTGTGAAGGTTGGATTTCGTTTTGTTTTGCTTTGCTTTGCCCCTTTGTTTATGGAAGTTTGGAGATGTGACTCGTACTCGCCGAGTTAGTGGATCTTGTACAATCTATGGAACGAGAAAGGATTTATAAGTGCTTAAAACTTGTCATTTAGCCTCCGGCCCTTGTTTTCTCTAAAGTATGTATATATCGGTAACGCCCGAGCGCGAGACGCCACATCCCCCGCACCATGACCCGACCCGTATATGAAATGGATTTCCATACACGTGCCAAATCATAGCGAACGGAGACATACACACTCGCTAAGCCAGGCGGGACTAGCCTATAACTTAAACCCCAATAACAATAACAATCAGAGCAACAGAAAAGCGGAAGCAATAATTCATATACTATATACTGAGCTAGACTAGATACCAACACGTATTCCGTATAATGAGCTATATGCTCTAGGTACCAACATTTAAGTTTGAGTAAGATACATATAGGTTCCATATACATGTACGCTCTCAATTCATACACAAAACTCACATTCTCCCAAATTCATTCATATATTCATAGCACACATTGGAATTCATATAGAATTTAATCAAAGAGATCAAATTAGAAACGAATTCGATTAATAAAACAAGATATAAAATCACATAGTTGAATAAAAATGCGCACGTAACACTTACCTACACGTGTGAAAACTCGGGGCGTTACAACCTCTCCCCCTTAAAGAGAATCCGTCCTCGGATTCATTGCTCGTTCGGAAACAATTCGGGGTAGAACTTCTTCATTTTCTCTTCCGTTTCCCACGTGGCTTCTTCCGTCTTATCACTTCGCCATAACACTTTCACCAAGGAAAACCGTCTGTTTCGAAGTTCCTGAAATTTCCGATCCAGAATCTTAACTGGTTTCTGAACAAAAGTGAGATTCGGTTCAAGCTCAACCTCTTCAACCGGTATGATCACGGATTCATCGGGATAGTACTTCCGAAGTTGTGATACGTGGAAGACATTGTGAATACCCGTTAAACTTGGAGGCAAATCCAATCTGTAAGCTGTATCTCCAATTCTCTCCAAAATCATAAGGTCCCAAATATCGGGGATTCAGCTTTCCTCCTTTTCCAATTTGGGTAAACCTTTCCGGGGTGAAGCCTTCAGGAATACCCTATCCCCAACTTCAAATTCAAGATCTTTCCTTCGCTTATCTGCATAACTTTTCTGTCGATCTTGGGCTACTTTCATCCGTTGTCGGATAATCTGAACTTTTTCGATAGCATCCTGAATAGCCTTGGAAGGTTTATCTTTCCTTTCACCTCTTTGTACCCTTTCTTGCTTACTCCACTTCCATTCTTCCAAATCGAAAAACAAAGGGGATCGGCACTTCCTTCCATATAGAAACTCATACGGTGCCATTTCTATAGAAGCTTGGTAGCTGTTATTGTATGCAAACTCAATCAAGGGCAATTGTTCGTTCCACGAACTCGAGAAATCCCACACGCCCTTAACATATCCTCAAGATGTTTGATTAATCTTTCAGATTGCCCGTCAGTCTGTGGATGAATAGCTGTACTGAACTGAAGCTTGGTCCCCATACACTTCTGTAATTCTTGCCAAAACCTGGAAGTGAATCTTGGATCCCTGTCGAAAACAATACTAGCTGGCACTCCATGTAACCGAACAATCTCATCACAATACCTCTTAGCCAACTTACCTATCTTATCTGACATCCGAATTGCAAGAAAATGCGCTGACTTAGTTAATCTGTCCACAATTACCCAAATTCCATCGAATCCACCCTTCATTCTAGGTAAACCCGATACAAAATCCATTGCTATCTGTTCCCATTTCCATTCGGGAATAGGTAGTGGCTGTAACGGTTTCTGATGCTCAGCTTTCACTAACTGACAAGTCAGACAATGCTTCATGTAATTCACCACATCTCTCTTCAACCCGTTCCACCAATAATACTGTTTCAAGTCCCGATACATCTTGTTTCCACCAGGATGTACCGAATACACAGTTTTATGAGCTTCATCCAAAATAGCTCTTCTCAATTCTGTTGGAACTACCACTCTGTTCTTGAATCGAAAGATTCCCGTGTCATCGAATCCAAATGGACACTCGGAGTCTGATCGAGCCTTTTCAATCAACTTCTGAATCTCAACATCTGTCCGTTGTGCCTCAAATATCTGTTGCCTTAACTCTGGACGTACTGAGATGCTACCAATACGAGCCTTTATCTTAACCAACTCCATTGGTTGTCCCATATTTACCTTCAAATTGGATACACTAGCCTTCCTGCTCAATGCATCCGCAACCACGTTAGCCTTACCTGGGTGATACTTAATCACACAATCATAATCCTCGAGAGTCTCCATCCATCGACGCTGTCTTCTATTCAAATCCTTTTGAGAAAACAAATACTGAAGGCTCTTATGATCGGTAAAAATCTCAAAAGAAGTTCCATACAAATAATGTCTCCACTTCCCTAAGGCAAAAATCACCGCAGCAAGTTCAAGGTCGTGAGTGGGGTAATTTTTCTCATGCTCTTTCAATTTCCTAGAGGCATAAGCAATTACTCTCCTGTTTTTCATCAAAACACAACCTAAGCCTTCATGGGAAGCATCCGTATACACCACAAACCCTTCAATACCATCCGGAAGGCTTAAAATCGGTGCAGAAGTTAAGTTATCTTTCAAGAGCTGAAAACTGGCTTCACACTTCGCATCCCATTTAAACCGAACCTCTTTCTTGGTTAATCGGGTTAACGGAGCCGCAATCTTAGAGAAATCTTTAACAAATCTTCGGTAATAACCGACTAAACCCAAGAAACTTCGGATCTCAGAAACATTCTTAGGACTCTGCCACTGTGAAACGGCCTCTATTTTCGAAGGATCCACTTCTAATCCTTTGCTCGAAATGATATGTCCCAAGAAGCTCACCCTGTCAATCCAAAACTCGCATTTACTGAACTTTGCATAGAGCTGGTTATCTCTTAAAGTTTCCAATACCAATCTCAAATGCCGAGCATGATCCTCTTCTGACCTTGAGTATACCAAAATATCATCAATGAAGATCACGACAAACTTATCCAAATACGGCTGGAAAATCCGATGTATCATATCCATAAAAGCTGCCGGCGCGTTAGTTAATCCAAATGGCATCACCACAAGTTCATAATGTCCATACCGAGTATTAAATCCTGTCTTAGGAATATCTTCCTCCTTAATCTTTAACCGATAATATCCTTGCCTTAAATCGAGCTTGGAATACACTCTTGACCCTTGTAGCATGTCAAATAAATCCTCTATATTAGGCAATGGATATTTATTCTTTACAGTCATCCGATTCAACTCCCGGTAGTCAATGCACATTCTTAAAGTTCCATCTTTCTTCTTAACAAAGAGAACTGGCGCGCCCCACGGTGATGAACTCGGTCGAATATATCCATTCTTGAGAAGATCTTCTAACTGAACTTTCAACTCCTGTAATTCTGCCGGTGCCATCCGGTAAGGAGTCTTAGAATAAGGTTCAGATCCCGGATATAAGTCTATTACAAATTCGATCTCTCGATCCGGAGGCAAAGAACCTAAAACCTCGGGGAACACCTCAAGGTACTCCTTTACCACTTCAGTTTCTTCCAACTTGGCCTGATCTTTCGGCTTATTCAAAATATAAGCAACATATCCCATAGCTCCATTCCTTATCAACTTATGAGCCTTAGTAAACGACAAAAGAGGTGTAATCTCTGATTCTTTCCCCACTGTCACTTCTTCTCCCAGCTTAACTGTCTTGATGAAACAATCAACCATGGCGCGATACCGAAACAACCAATCCATTCCCAGAATCACCCCATATCTATTCATCGGCATTACCACCAAATCTGCCTGATATTCTCTACCTTCAAACCCAAACACACAATCTCTAACCACCCGATCCGTCTCAAGACTTCCACCCAACGGCGAACTCACCACATAACAAGCATTCAAACACATAACAGACAAACACAAAGTATCAACTAATTTGTAAGAAATAAAAGAATGAGTAGCGCCAGGGTCAAATAATGCATGTATGTTCGTGTTATGGATGCATATCGTACCTTCCACCATAACATTGGGATTGGATTCCACATTTTGCTCTTCACCCGCAAGAGCATACGCACGAGCTGGGATCATCGGCCTCTGAGCTCCCGGTTGATAGCCTGGAGTCTTATCCGGACAAGTATTAGCCATATGCGTCGTTTTCCCGCAAATCAGACACTGTCCCAACCTCATTCTGCAAGTGTTATATGTGTGGGTCAGACCTCCACAATATAAACATGGTGACCTATCATGCCGAGGATCAGAAGTAGCTGGAGGTACTTGTGGTTTTGGCGGTGCAGATCCTGCAGCTCTAAACTTCTTGTTTTGACCTTGGAACGGCTGTGAGGGAGCCACCATAGGTCTTTTCCCTTTTCCAAATCCCGATCCTTGTCCCATTTGCAGTCGTGGAATAGGATCCTTTTTCTTGTATTCCTCTTCTAGCACCAACGCCCTTTGTACAGTATCAGCAAAAGACTCAAAATTATGGCCTCCATGCCCATGTCTTAGATCCTGCCTCAATCCTGCAATGAACTTCTTTGCCTTTCTCTTTTCATCCCGTGTAATGTGAGGTGCATACTTGCCAAGCCTGTTGAAAAGAGAAAGATACTGAGCCACCGTTCGAGTCCCTTGTTTCAAATCCATGAATTCTTGTTCTTTCCTTTCTCGAATGACCTCGGGCACAAAAGCCTCTCTGAACTCTCTTACAAAGACTTCCCAGTTAACTGCTTCTCCCTCCACTTCAAGCTTTTCTCGGGTGCGTTCCCACCAATCATATGCTTCTCCTTCCAATTGAAAAATAGCAAATTGAGCTTTCTCTTGAGAGGTGAATTGTCGAACATTAAAAATCCTCTCAATTCTTGTTAGCCATCCCTCTGATATCGCATCATCCACACAACCCGAAAATCTGGGAGGGTTATAACTCAAAAACAACCCATGATGATCTCTCGGGTTATTAGGAGGAGGTGCTTGGTGTTCAGCCTGCGGTTGTACTGGAGGATCCTGAGCCCTTCTATGTTCTACATAGTTATATACCGCCTCCATAAAGTGCTCCATATTCATAGGCGGCTGTGGAGGATTAGGAGAACGATCTCTATGATGATAATGACCCGGAGACCTTTCCCGATGTCTTCTCGGAGGCATCCTATCAATTCAAACACTAACATGCATGCCAGATTTAGTTCATGCGTGACAATGCAATAAATTCATTCAATCATTCAAGTCAAGAATCAAAACACCTAATCATATAAAATGCAAATGCTCCACATTAACAAGTAATTCCTACAGCCGAATGACCTACTGACTCAACACGACACTAGAACCCTGGTTTTGCAACCTTGGGCTCTGATACCACTCAAAGGATGTAACGCCCGAGCGCGAGACGCCACATCCCCCGCACCATGACCCGACCCGTATATGAAATGGATTTCCATACACGTGCCAAATCATAGCGAACGGAGACATACACACTCGCTAAGCCAGGCGGGACTAGCCTATAACTTAAACCCCAAAAATAATAACAATCAGAGCAACAGAAAAGCGGAAGCAATAATTCATAAACTATATACTGAGCTAGATACTCTAGATACCAACACGTATTCCGTATAATGAGCTATATGCTCTAGGTACCAACATTTAAGTTTGAGTAAGATACATATAAGTACCATATACATGTACGCTCTCAATTCATATACAAAACTCACATTCTCCCAAATTCATTCATATATTCATAGCACACATTGGAATTCATATAGAATTTAATCAAAGAGATCAAATTAGAAACGAATTCGATTAATAAAACAAGATATAAAATCACATAGTTGAATAAAAATGCACACGTAACACTTACCTACACGTGTGAAAACTCGGGGCGTTACAATATCTATAACACGGGAAAACACTTTGGCGTGCAAAAACCATTCTCGGTCCATGGATTCTTTGGGTTGTTAAGTGCTATGTTCTATATATATATATCGGGTGTGTGAGTTTAACCCCCTCACCAGTCTCTAGGACTGACCCACGTTATTTCTATCTTTTTCCCCCTTTGATTTGAGTTGCAGGTACTCGTTCTGAGGAGTTGGGGCTAGGCGGTTATCTTTGAGTCTTTCTTTTGGAGAGCTTGAGTTGCATGCATTGTATTTTTTTTTATTTATGCATTTTGCAAATTTTGAAATATGTATAAGTTATGAATTAAATTCGGAATTGTAAAGGTTTGTACAACTCGAATCGTTATTTTGTTATGTCTCGAGTATGTTTATTTGTTGTGAGATTTTTGTGCTTCCGCATTCGTTATTTGTTTTGTTGCGCGCTCTGAGTAGGGTCTAGACCGCCTAGCTTAGGTTGGTTTTTGTTTGTCACCCGTTCGCCATAGCTTGATGCATGGACGGAGTCCCATTTCGCTTCATGTGTTGGGCTATGGTGCGGGGGATGTGGCGCCCCTCGCTCCGGGGGTGTTACAGTTTCCACTTATTGATCCTTATCTTCCAATTCCACCTCACCACATAGCAATTCATCTTGGATCCGAAAATAAACTCAATTTAATTGAAGATAGAATCTTAAGTTTCTTGACTTTCCATGAACTTGAACCCGCTATATTAATCAATCTTCTTTACTCCTTTCTATCCGTCTTCCTTTTTAACCCGAAATCCAAAATATCCTGATTGTTTGTAGAGCTACATTGGTTACTTCAATGTTCTAATCTTCTACTTGTTGTTTCCAAGAACTCAAAATAGATAATTTCTTAAATCTTCTCAATTTATCTGAACCCCATTTCAAAGTCCGAAGTGTCTCGATTCATCTCAAACTTAATCCACATATTTCGACCTCAACCCTAGTTATTACTTTTCTCTCACATCTTGATTTTAGTTCCAACTAGTTGAAGATCTTCACTTGCTTACAAATCTGAACCTCAAATCCTTGATACCCTCAAGACTTCCTTCATCACTCCCTTGAGTTAATGAGTCTCTTGATCTCAGTTGATCAAATTCTTTCATAATGTGAGCTCACATGTTTATTTTACAAGTTATACACATCGTTTCTTATTGATGGAAACCTCGAACCTAAACACCTTTGAGACTTTATTCCCTTTTTTTTCCTGAATGAATATTCCTGCAGAATCCGAGTGAGAAATCTTTATAGTGTGGCATACATATTGATCTTGTGAATTAAAATCATCACACACCCCAACTTCCCACCATATTGAGGGTTCACCATTGATACCATAGCTGGAAAACTTTCCTCTTTTATCTTCTAAATTCCGAGAGCTTGTGAATTACTCCCACAATTACTTCTTCTATTTTGGACCTTATCACTTAAATCTTAACTTGATGAATGAAGACCATGGCTCTTGAATCATTAGATGAATTTTCCCCTGGTGTATTCCTTTACCCCTCTAGACTAGAGAAAATAACTTGTAATAGGCTGAGGTTATCGTAAAGATTGGCCGTGGTTTGATATCATATTCCTAACATGAACTCACAACCATCTCAAGAGCAATTGCATGCGGTTAATACGTGCTCATGCCACTTATTTGATGCTAAAGACATGGATTGATGCAAAATGCGACAAATAATTCAACAAAGTGAAAATTAAAACATGTTGAACATATAAAATTCAAGTAAGTTAAAGCCAATTAATCAACAATTGGTGATAAGAATTAATGCAATGCACAAATTATCAAGTAGTTCCTAAGCCGCACGACCTAGACTCACAAGACACGACGCTAGAACCTCAGTTTTGCAACCGGGCTCTGATACCACCTTAGGATGTAGCACCCGGAACGCTAGGTAGCCACATCCCCCGCACTATAGTTCAATCCATATATGGAACGAGAACCCATACATGAATCAAGCCTATAGCGAACGGGAGACAATACAAAAAAAACCGACACTATAGCTACACGGGACTAACCCTCAACTAAGTACCAACATGCATAAAATTAAAATGGAAGCATAAGATACATGCATTTCATCAATACCATCTTCGTATCCAATATTTCAATATATACAATCACTTTCAAGCACAAGTTATAATATATACAATTACCAAGATACAAAACCGTATATGACTCACTAATGTACATGAAATGATGTTAGACCTGAAGATAAAGATCGACTCAGTCCCGCCTAGCACGCAACCTGCAACCTGAAAATGTGAGGTGTCAGTCTATGAAAGACTGAGTGAGGGGTTTATAAATAAATATTAGCGTAATTACCATGCAAGCCATAATCTCGGGTAATGTTTTATAAAAGGAAGCAATATGAGTTTAAATATTAAAGAAATTCTCGCCCGAGATTACAACTGTCCAATTTACAATTCAATCAATCAGTGGCCCGACGAGTGAGGGCAATTCTCCAACCTTTCTCCGACAGTGTAGAATCATTCAGTTATTAAGTGATTAGGTGATCAAGCAATCAATTTAGAGTGCACAATTAGCAGTTTCAATAACTCCTTCTTCCTCCGGGTGATGGTGGGATTGCAAGGCCCCACCACCCAATCAATCTGGGCATAAGGTTCATCAGTCCCTACGCCTGGAACTCCTTCCTCCACTAATCTCCTAGTGGATTTAGGGGTTATCCCAACAATGTGAGGGGAGTGCAGAGTTACCCGTCAGCCCATGCTTTTCCGGTTGGCTCATACACTAACCCTCGGGCCCACAGTAAACAATATACTAGCCAAAACAATCAATTAATCAATCAATCGGTACAATTCGGTAATTCAATTGAAAATCAATAAGGTTTTGGGAAATTATAGATATATAGATACATTTTGGCCGAAAGATCACATAGGTTTGTAAGGGTTCTATATTTCTAGAAATTAAACCTCACCTGACAAGCGATGAAACAAGACAAGGATACCAGAAAGTGCCCAAACGATCAATGATCTCCGCCCTGGAGAAAAACTGGACAATAAAGGGAATAACGGGAACGCGTGAGACGAGACTCAATAAGAGACCAAGTATGATGCACGGCCATGCTCATGTAAATAAATAAACTAGCAATCAAGTGACACTTAGCATGTATTAAAACAAATTAACACCTAAGAGGTGAAATTAATATTAATGAATCATGTATTCATATCATTCAATTATTTCATGTTCAATTCATATAGAGCATGGAGTCACACAATCATGTTGGAGCAATTATATACCAAGAAGTGTCACAGAGTAGCACAATTATCAATTAATCAAGCATATAACGCATATAAGTCACATACGGGAGCCAAGGAGGTGAAAGAAACGCAATAAGAGAGGTTTTGGCAAAGTTGGGCAAAAGTTGATAGATTTTGGAAATGCACAGGATGTAGGAAAATTGGAGTGTCTTGAGTTCTAGAGGTTGGAATTAAGTGTTTCTTAATGTATAAGAAACTAGACATATAGACCTTTCCGAGGATATATGGCTCGTATTCTAGTTCAAAAATGAAGAGAAAATGGCGTACGCTCGAAGTTAGGTGATTGTGGATTTCTGGTAAAGTGGTGACACCAAAAATAATTGATTATATCTCACAAATAACAAAATATATTGAGATGATTCCAATTGTAGGTTGTTTTATACTTCAAGAGGTTTCCAATGGTTCAAAAATCAGGTCAATCGGAGGTCATTTGAGGGGTAAACGGGTGTGTGAAAAATGCACTGAAAGCAGAAACGGGAGTTTGGAAAAGATCTGGACGAAAAACAGGGCATACAATAGGAAATTGGCTCCCAAGCCTTCCCACATCAAACCAAGGCAGTAATTCAACTCAAAACTATCCTATATCATGCATATGTCTCATATGTAGCAATATAACACCATTTAATCCATGGAAACATGCATAGATCATCAAGAACTTCAATCCAAAACCCACATAATTCCATAGCATCCCACCTTCATATTATTCAAGAATTCATGCAAGTTTTTGAGTGTAATGATTATGATCATGCTTCTAACTACATATAACCAAGGAATTACTTCAAAATTTTCAAACCCTAACTTCAAATATGAAATTCAAGAATTCAATCAAATTCTCAACTCTACCTTAATGAAAGAAAGAAAGGAGAAATGATGGTATGATGATGATGATGCTTCCAACTTCAAAATTTCCTCCAAAATCTAGCTTGAAAATGATGAAATCCTTCCTTCCTTCTATGGTGTTTTGATCATGATAGAGTAGGTGTGAGTGTGTGTATTTCTTGGAGAAATTGATGAATGAATGTAAGGAAGAGATGATGAATATGATATAATATAAAGTCTTACACTAACAATACATGACTCAACTCATTTTGCACTTAAGTCCTTCCAATAATTAAATTTATGCAATCAAGTTTCATTCCATGGAATATGATCACTTAACTCCAATCACATTAAGGAAATTGAATCCACATATTTAAATAAATGGTCAAGTAAGGCCACATAGGAGCATTTAGTCACATGAGCAATTAATTCACGTAAATCCTCGCGCTAACAATAATTTCACATAAATTCATGGAAATGGAATACATCTAATGTTATGAAATTTACATAATATCCCATAATGTATAAATTGAAAACCGGGGCTTTGCATCATAAACCACAATGAATTTTAAGGTGATTCCAAGAGAATGTTCTACACTCAAAAAGGTTTTTGTGGTTAACATTTTAGGTCAATCGGAGTTCGGACGAAGGTTAACAGAGCAAAACAAACTCAAAAACCACTAACCTTGGCCACTAACGACCGTTAGTGAGGTCAGAAGATTACGGGTCTACTAACGGTCGTTACACCCATTTTGTGCATAAGTGCACTAACGGGCGTTAACGGGCCCAGACTTCGTCTCCTTCGAGCTTCTACCTGCAAATCACACACCAAACACGAGTTAAAATCAAGAAATAACAAGGCTGATACATATCTTGCAAGAATTAAACCTATACTATTCATGTTTTTCAAGATTTAATGGTGAATCCTATATACACACAAGGAGCACAATATTGGATCATAAAAACAAGTCATGGACCTTCAAATTATCACAATTCATGCATCAAATCTCAAGGAAAGCAAGTAGAAGGCATGGATTCAAATATGACTTCAAACCTAACTATTCATACCATAGATCATATAATGCCTAATTCTCCATGAAACTCAGCAAATAAGAACTTAAAAGAAAGAGGAGAAGATGGAGAACAAAATCATGGACTTACCTTTCGAATTTGAGGTGAATCGGCGGTGGAACGAGCAAGAAACTGGCAAAGTGAATAGCCCTCTTCTCTTTTCTTCTTTCTTCTTTCCAACTCTCTTTCATCTCTCTCTCTGCTGGGGGCTGAAATGGGTGAGTGTGGGAGAATATAGGCGTGAATTAGGGTGGTGTGGGTCCAAGTTTGGGGTCATTTGGATAAGAAATGAGAAACTTATTGGTCAAACAGTAAAATGTGGCAAATCTGCGCGTGAGGCTCGGTATGGGTGAAATTCGAAGGATCAAACGGGCTTAGAAAAATATAAAGTTGGGTTCTTTAGGTTCCTTTCTTTGTTACGAGTCTAAAGGCACTTCCAAAATTTGAATCCAAGTTCTCGAGCTCGAGTTACGCCTTCCGAAACCCAAGGCGCGCTAAAACTAGTTCGGCCTTTAAGTCCCTAACAAATAAAACGTTTTAAGAACCGTATCAAATGAACTCAAAAACATTCAATGCTCAATTAAATACATTCATAACAAATATAATTCATGCATATCACATAATTACAAAAATCGAAAACGAATCCGAACTCAAACGGATAAAAAACGGGTCAACGAGATAAAAAACGTTCAAGTATTCAGACACGTACTTAGCAAATCATTCAGATAAGTTTAAGAATATCAATTAAACAATGTAACAAACATATAATTACATAATTAAAATAATTTAAAAGCATACGTAGCACTCTCGAGACGGCGTAACTATACGGCCGGACGAGCGGGAGGTTACACTGTTGCTGAAGGCAAAGCTCCAACTCGGGCCGAAAGATTTGCGATTGCACAGTGGAACGAAGATAATCTTCAAGCCCGTTGCCTCATGTTGGCCAACATGTCTCCGGACATGCAAAGGCAACACTAGTCAATGAAAAATGCTTGGGAGATTTATGACCGCCTCGAGCAATTGTACTTCCCCAAACAGCCTGTTTTAAGGTATAACACCTCTAAGGAGCTCTTTCATCTCAGAATGAAAGAAGGTACAAGTGTCCATGAGCACGGTCTCAAATTTCTTGCATTGAACAAGAAACTGACCTCTATGGAGATGCCACTGAGTGAAGAACTCATTGTGGACTTGTTGCTCGCATCACGTCCACCATCATTCAATCCTTTCGTGGTGAACTTCAATATGAATCATGCTTATGCTACTGTCACTGAGCTGATTAGTCAACTTGTGACTGCTAAACATACGATCAAGAAGGATAACAAAGTAATGATGGTCACTTCCTCCTCTAGACCTTCTAAAGGCAAAGGGAAGAAAAATCCCAATAAGAAGAGATCTCTTAAACCCGATGGAGGGTTAAAAAGAGAAAGGCCAAGAAGAAAAGAGATCAGAGAGAGGACGTTTGCCACCATTGTGGCAAGAAAGGGCATTGGAAGAGGAACTACCAAGAGTACAAGGATACTCTAAAGAGAGGTTCTTTTATTATTGAAGTAAATCTATCTATTGATTCTAATTCTTGGGTACTTGATACCGATTGTGGAGCTCATATCTGTAATGATGTACAGATGCTAAATGAGGTTCGACAGCTTGAAGAAGGAGAATGTGTCTTGAAGGTTGGGAATGGAACAAGCGTTCAAGCTCAGGCCATTGGGACGTGTAGATTATATTTAGGTGTCTTTACTTTAGTTTTGAACAAAGTCCTTTATGTACCTTCTATTATTTGTAATATTATTTCCATTCCAATACTTGATTGTGAAGGATTTGAGACTTTTTCTAGAAATGGAAACTTTTATCTTAAGAAGAATAAAACTTCCGTTTTGCTTGGTACATTATCTAATGGACTTTACATAACTAAAGACACTAATATTTTGAATATACAACAAATAAACAAACGTAAAAGAGATGACAGATCTCGGCTTCTTTATGGCACGCACGTTTAGGGCATATTTCCAAAGATAGGATTGCTAAGTTAACTAGTTTAGGATCATTCTATGATAATGAACTTAAAGAGTTAACTCATTGTGAATCATGTCTTAAAGGAAAAATGGCCAAAACTCCCTTTAATGGTAAAGTGGAACGTGCTACTAAAGTATTGGATTTAATCCATACTGATGTTTGTGGACCACTTAGTGTAAGTACGAGAAACAATCATCAGTATTTCATAACCTTCATAGACGACTTTAGTCATTTTGGTTATGTGTACTTAATGAAGTATAAATCCGAAGCCTTTGAGAAATTCTTAGAATTTCAAAGGGAGGTTGAGAACCAAATTGGTCACAAGATTAAGACACTTCGATCTGATCGAGGTGGCGAGTATCTAAGTGACGAATTCGTCAGTCATCTCAGAGATAATGGAATTATCTCTCAGTAGACTCCTCCGGGGAACCCCTCAATTAAATGGAGTTTCGAAGAGAAGGAACAGGACCTTACTTGATATGGTTTGTTCCGTGATGAGCTTCATTGAGTTGCCACCTTCATTCTGTGGTATGCCTTAGAATCAGCAGTTAAGATTCTGAATCTTGTTCCCTCCAAATCTGTACCCAAAACCCCATTTGAGATGTGGTTTGGCAAAATCCCTAACTATTCTTACTTAAGAATTTGGGGTTATCCTGCTTATGTGAAGAGGACAGTAGGAGATAAGCTTGAAGCTAGATCAAGCTTGTGCAACTTTGTAGGATATCCTAAAGAGTCAATAGGATATTATTTCTACGATCCTCTTGAACAAAAGGTCTTTGTGTCAAGAAACGCTACTTTTCTTGAGGACTCGTTCCTTAAAGAAAAGAAAGGTAAGATCGCAGAACTCGAAGAGGTTCGAGACCAAGGTCCAACGCCTAGTTCGTCGACTAATGTCCCTCAGCCAATCCCAGAGAGTGATGCACGCATAAATCCTCCTCAAATAAGACGTTCTGAACGCATCCTAGACAACCAGAGAGATGGTATGGTTTTCTCCACCAAACATCTCAAATGGATAATGATCCATTAACTTATGAGGAGGCACTGTTAGATTCGGACTCTGAATAGTGGAAAGAAGCAATGAAATCCGAAATGGATTCCCTGTACTCTAATCAAGTTTGGACCTTGGTTGATCCACTTGATGGGATCAGGCCCATAGGGTGCAAATGGATATATAAGGGTAAGCTTAGAGTAGATGGTAGCGCGGAAGCCTTTAAAGCAAGATTAGTTGCTAAGGATTTTGCTCAAAGACCAGGTGTAGACTTTGATAAAACCTTCTCACCGGTTGCAATGCAAAAATCTATTCGGATCTTGCTTGCCATTGCAGCATATTATGACTATGAGATATGTCAAATGGATGTGAAAACAACCTTTCTCAATGGAGACATTGACAAAGACATTTACATGGAGCAACCCATGGGTTCACATTCAGTGGGAGCGAACAAAAGGTTTGTAAGCTCCAAAGATCAATCTACGGATTGAAACAAGCTTCTAGGAATTGGAATATTTGGTTTGATGAAGCGGTCAAATCGTTTGGCTTTATTTAAAATCCGAATGAGTCCTACGTGTACAAGAAAGAATTGGAAACCTCGGTTTAGTTTTTGATACTTTATGTGGATAACATCCTCCTCATTAGGAATGCGAAGGATGACATGAAAGTAACAAAGTCTTGGTTATCGAACCAATTTGAGATGAAGGATCTTGGTGATGCATCCTACATTCTCGGCATAAAGATCTATCGAGATAGATCTAGGAGATTGTTAGGATTATCATAGACAAAATACTAAAGAGGTTTAGTATGGAAGATTCCAAACTTAGGAAACTTCCAATGGGCCCGGGAACAGTTCGTTCGAAGAAGCTGTGCCCCAAGACTGAAATTGAAAAACCAGGATGTCCAAAATTCCTTATGCATCATCAATAGGAAGCATAATGTATGCAATGCTATGTACTCGATCGGATGTGGCTTATGCACTCAGCTTGACTAGCCGATTCCATTCTGACCCTGGTGAAGGTCACTGGGCTACTGTAAAGAACATCCTTAAGTACTTAAGAAGAACTAAGAATTTGTTCTTGGTTTACGGAGGCCCGCAAGATCTTGCCATTAGAGGATACTGTGATACAAGCTTTACATCAGATATGGATGACTTTAGATCAATGTCAGGATACATATTCTGCCTGAATGGCGATGCAGTGAGTTGGAAAAGTTCCAAGAAAGCGACCACTGCAGATTCGACCACTGAGGCCGAATACTTAGCTGCAAACGATGCTGCTAAGGAAGGTGTTTGGGTAAGAAACTTTATCCATGAGCTGGGTGTAGTTCCTAGCATTAAAGACCCCGTTATGGTGTTTGTGACAACAGGGGCGGTTGCTCAAGCAAGAGAACCAAGATCTCACCAAAGAACTAAGCACATTTTGAGGAAGTATCACTTAATTCGTGATATAATCAAGAGAGGAGATGTACAAATTGAAAGGGTCACATTGACAAAGAACATGGCAAATCCACTTACAAAAGCTCTTAGTCAACAGGCTTTCGAAGGACATCTTCAGAAGATAGGACTTAGATTAGCACCTGAATGGCTTTGACGGGCAAGTGGGAGACTGTTAGGAATAGTGCCCTTAAAGCAATGTTTATGCTTTACTATTTCCTTGTAAAATCATAAACAGTCTTGGAATAATAAACAAGATGATTTTGTTCATAGGCAATCACTTCTTTATGTGCTTATTTATGTCTGTTTGGGTTTGACTGTGTTTTGTATGTTTTGAACTCCCTTAATCCGATGAGGCCGTTAAAAACATTGTCCTTAACTCCATAGGCGAGGATTAGAAACTTCTCCAAGTCAATGAGTTCGACAGACAGTGGGAGTGTCAACCTTGACTCTGTTGAGACTTGCTTATGTGATTATGTCCTTTTGAAGGATCATTCAGTTTGATGGAATGATAAGTGCATACGATGATGCGTTCATAGTACATAAGGGTGATTGTTACAAGAACTTCATCACTAAGATGCCCCGCGTGAGAACATTCCTAAATAGGAAAGGAAGTCTCCTAGAAACTTTCAGATTAGGAAATATCTCACAGGTCAATGACGTGATTAATAATCCTTTGACTTGTGATTCTATAATGTCTCATAAGAGCTAACTCTGTAATCTTTGATATAGGCTCAAAAGGGTGTCGCCATATAGACACCTGAAAAGTCAAACTTCCTATTGTAGGAGAAAGAAAGCATCTCTAGCTAGACTTGGAGAATAAGTTAAGAACTTATTGTTCAATTAAAATTAATAATTAAATGAGTTAATTAGTGAACATGAAAACAAAGTCCACTGAGTTTGGGAACCCTAGGGATTTTGAACCACCTTGCATAAATATTGTAACGGCCCGATATTTTGACCGTGCAGGTATAACTTGTGTGCTCACTAATTGCGCGTTTAAATTATTATAATTACGCCATTATATGTTTTAGTTTTCTTATTAATTGAAATCCTTGAATATATGAAATATTTTAAATGGAATTTATATGAATTCTTGAACTATATGTACTTAAGTGATATGGTTGTGTGCCGTTTCTATATGCTTTGAATTCGAAATTTTGTGGAAATTTTATATGTTGGAGATATGTGTGTTATGAACGTGTATATATGCTCGTTTTACATTTTCGGATTTGTTTGATTGAGTTTTGAATTTATTTTGAATGTTGGAACCAAAACGGGGGCTAACTAGGAATTAGCGAACCTTTGGTTCCGTATGTGATATCTTGAGCACCTGAACGCACCCTTATTTCCGTTGGACTCATATCGAAGATTTGGGTTTAATGAATCTAGCCTTATATTTTTCTAAGCCTATTTGAACCTCCGAAATTCAACCGAAAAGTGATTCGTCCACAAAACTGCCATACTCCACAATTTTCTTCATAACTCCTACAATACTTGACCAAATTAACCATGGTTGGACTTTTTGGAACCCTAGTTCAGCCCACTACCATCCCCTACTCTCTCCCAACCGAACCACACTCAACACAAAGAAGAAAAACTCAGCCAAGTCCCAGACTTCCAGTTCTATCTCGCCACTTTGCCAAACTTGGAGATTTTGAGCTCAAATCTCTCCCAATCTTCAACCAATTCAACAGGTGAGTTTAGGATTGTTATATACATTCATTTTTGGTCATTTTAAGCCATGAATCCCTAATTTTGAGCTAGTATTGATGGAGATTTGAAGGCATGAATGAATAGTTAGGTTATGAATTGATTTCTTGATCTCTTTGATTCCTTGGAGATTTTGATTGTTTTAAGTCATAAAATTGATTACTTTCACTTCCTTCTTGCATTTATGAACTTAGTTTTTATGGTAGTTGAGAATTGAATGATCCACCATTAATGAACTTGTTTCTTAAGCTTGAAGATAACTTTCCTTGCCTTTCCTAGCTTTTGGAACAGGGGTTTTACGTTCATGGGGTTTTGGTTCGTTGGAGAGGAAGAAGAAGAGAAACAGGGGAGGATAGCCTGACCTCGTTAACGCCCGTTACCCATTTTACCTATAAAAACGTTTACTCCCGTTAACATCCCTGGAGGAAGCAACTGCCCCTGTTAACCCCCATTAACGCTTTTGGCCTGGAAATTATTAACCCCCGATACCACTCTCTTCACTTTGAACCGTGTGGGTGTGTGTGTTATACTTAAGTTATGCTTATTATATGTGAATTTTATGTTCTTTTATGAATTAGTTACATGGTTAAATGGTTAAATAACGTGTTATAATTTATGTTTTAATTTATAACGTGATTTAAGTGCTCATATGAATTAATATGCTATAATGTGGCCTAATTGTTTATCAATGAAACGTTAAGTACTTTCTTGCATTCCTTGGACGTCTTAAATGAATCCTCTTACTTTTCTACTTAATATATGCATAGTATATATGTCGGTACCTATGTTATAATCAATGTATCAAACTTATGGCCCGTTTTAATATGAATCATGAATGTTATGAAATGTTTGAACGTGAAACCTATATGTATTGAAGGTTTTGAATGACATAGTTGGCTATATGATATCATAACATGATTTTCACCTCTTATGCGTCTCATATCATATGCATAGTATTGCCGAGCGTCTTATGTGGTCATTTGAGTCCCACATCACTTTCTTTGCACAGATTCGGGTCTAGTTGGAGACGAGGACGAGCAGTGAGGCTCTTGCTGTTTCTTTTTGTCTTTCAAGGTGGGTTTCTCTACTACTTAGTTAAATGACCCGATATACTCCCAATGTGAAATGTTTTAAGCCAACTTATTATATATATATATATATCGAGTCTTTCAAAGAGTCTATGATTTTAACGTTAAGCCCTTTTCTTTATTGAACACCCTACCTAAATGTTTTGGCGAGACATGAATGATTGCACGTAATGGGGGCCCTAGGACTTAGTGTACGTGGTTATCCGGGGAAGCTCAGGCTGACAATGAACCCGTACACTAGTTCCACCAAACCACAGAGTCCGGAACTCGTTAGGAGATTAGCGAGGACAGGAAGCTGAGTGCCTTTGGGGAACTCATGGAACCCCACTGGCCAATGATTGAGATGGCCAAGCCTTACAAACACGTCCACCGCCCGAAGGAAAAAGGGGATTTCTTGAACGATTATGAATGATCGAAAGATTATGATTGATCGATTGATTGAGCACGAAAGAATGTATGCATGAAAACCTAATTAACACTTTAATGGTTACACGAGGTGGAGGTTGGAGACTTAGCCTTCTCACCGGGCTCACGTACAACCTAATGATTGAATGAATATGAGAGTTATAATCCCGTTTGATGACTTCTTGTTTTACCCACTTGGGAAATTGCTCTAAAACCTCTTTCGGTATTATAATATGCATGAATGTGTTTAAATTCCGTATTTTTTTTTACATATTATGCCCTGTTTTATACCCACCAGTCTCCTATAGACTGAACCCGGATTGTTTTCAGTTGTTTTGTGCAGGAATAAGTGGAGCTAGGCGGGAATTCGAGTCGGTGTGTCTCGCATTTGTCTCTAGCTCTATATTTTGGGTCTTACACGTACTCATACTAATTTATTTATGCGTCTAATGTATTGACTATGACTTGAGTGTATTTGATAGGCCGTGATAGCATGTTAGCATTGTAAATATTCTATTTTGGAGCTTAATTGCTCAATGTAAATGTTATATGTTAATTAATGCTTCTGCTTCGTTAGTTCTACTCAGAATTCTTGTTATCTCCTACTTATATGGTTAAAGGGTTAGTCCCACCTAGCATAGTGTGTGTGTAGTGTCCCTGTTCGTCGTGATTTAGCTCGTGTATAGATTATCCATTTCATATACGGGTTAGGTCTCCGTACGGGGGGATATGGTATCTTGCGCACGGGTGCTACAAATATAAGGGGTGGTGCTCCTCTTATTCTTTAGACCAACACTCAAGAAGTGTTAATTGTTTTTGAGAAAAATTAAAAGAAAAGTTTTCAAAGTAAAATATCCTAGCCTAACACAAGCTATAGAACTAGCATTCTCACTAGTTTGATCGTGTTCTAGGACTGGTGTGGATACGCTTTGGAGGATTGCCTACTTTGGGATCTAATCGAAGGCCGTTCGAGGGACTTTCTGCTTGAAGGGTGTTTGACAGGTGGTGTCAACATCACAAGAAAGCTTCAATCAACGTGAGTTTCTTTCACCCTATGATACGATACGAATATTGCAAGATTTTAGATCTGCTTTTGGAAAAAAATTTAGAACTTCCACTGTGCAAACTCTGCTGTTTCCAATAGAGGGGATTGAAAGGCCGTTCAGTCCCCTATGCAGGCCAAGATGCTACTGCTACAAAGACGTTCGTTCCGGAGCCGTGCTTGCAATCCTTTGCTTTCTTTCTTGAACCTATGTGTTGTTATTGTTATGTTTATGATTATATTTGTTTTCTCCCGCCCCAATTATGCTCCTAACTTGTTATTAACTTGTAATATCATGTGTTTCTTTGTTTATTTTAATTTTATGGATTTATTTGCCAAGTGTAAACGTAATTTGAATGTCTAACCGTTTATGTGATACGCGTGATTTCTCTTTGCATCTTTTGTCTTGCTTATGTGCTTTAACCTTATAAATTCATGAGCTATGATATAATTTGATATATTATGTGTTTATTTAATTCGTTATGTGTTGTTTTACGTGTCGATTATGTGATTTCGATTCATGAATACGTGTATGAACTTATATGCTAACTCTTGTTGCTTTCCTCGTATCGGTTGCCTTCCTTGTGTGTTTTAACTTCATGAATGCTCATGATATGTTATAATGTGATATGTTATGAGGTTATTTGATGTGATATGAGCCTGATTTATGTTTCGCTGCTATGATGATATGTTAATTGCTCCGATATGCCTAAATTTGAACGTATGTGACGTGCATTACATCATATGCATCCATATGATTTAGCTCAGCGTCTAATTGGATCGTGTTGATTCTAAGTTCATCTCTTGTTCTTTGTTTTGTTCAAAGGTTCGTCCCGTGAGTAAGGAGGTGGTGCCTTAGGTGTCTTTTGGTTCGCCTCGTTCGGTTTGATCGACAAGGTGAGGTTTTCTTCTTTTAGTTAATATGACCTACAACCCTACTTGTATTTTAAGTCCGCATGTAACTTACGTATATATATATATATATTTAGATACGTGTTTAGTTTGTATTTTGTGGGAATTGGCCCCTTTTGTTATGAAACTCTTTTGAAAAGGCTTTTATATATACCTAAGACATATAATCGTTTATTTGTTTTGAAAAAGGATTGGCGTGTGTTTTGAACTAGCGAGATTTTGACTTTGAAATATAAGTCTCGAAAATTTAGAACTTTGAATTGGGCCTTACCCCGGAGTAGTGGTATGGCAACTCGGGTAGGCTGTGGGGTCGCTGAGCTCTCCCATCAACACGACTCCACTTTGAGAGATTCGTCCAACCTCGGGAGATTGATGGGAAGGCGGGTTTCTTGAGCCAGAGGAATTACCATCAAAGGAGCAGGTAGGATCCCCCGACTCAAATTTATGACGAGAGAACCGGGGTTGAGGGGTCGTGCCTCTCTTCCCCAAACGACGAAGATGGGATTGATTCTGATTTTAGTTTTGTCATTGATTTTGACTATGAATATGAAGTAGGATGGTTGGAAACTCGTACTCGTCGAATTAGTGTGATTTTGATTCCGAATATGGTTCGTGAAACGGGAGTGGACTTCAAACTTCTAAAATTGGTTGATTTTGGCCTTCGGTCTTAAACCTTTTTCTTTATATGTAGTATCACGGGCTAAAATATTTTAGAATGCAAAAACCAAACCCCGGTTCGCGAACTCTTTAATTTTGAATATGCTATGCTCTTATGTATATGTACGTGTGCGTGTGTTAGCCCCCTCACCTATCTTTAGGACTGACCCCTCTTCGTTGTTTCTTCCCTCCCTCTCCCCCTCCCCCTCTGTTTCTTTTGAGTTGCAGGTGCTGGTTTCTTGAGTCTGTGGTTCTTGTAGCGAGTCTTATACATTTTATTTAGCCTATTTTCGTAGTTTTGAGCTTTTGAACGTATGTATATGATTATTATTCGAACTTGTAAGTACTTGTATAATTTGACTTGCTTTATTTTGCATATCTTGTTATATTCTAAGCATGTATATCTGTATGTTTGAATCCTGGTGCTTCCACATTTAATAATTGTTATTTTGCTCACTCTGTATTAGGGTCTAGACCGCCTAGCCTAGGTGAGATTTTGTTTATCTCCCGTTCACTGTAGCTTGGTGCGTGTGCAGAGAGTTCCCATTTCGTTACACGTGTCGGCTATGGTGCGGGGGATGTGGTGTCCTTCGCTCCGGGGTGCTACACTCTATTTGTACACAAACAATTCTCTCTACCATCAACTCTATTTGTCATGTAACGCCCCCACCCGTACCAGAACAAGAGGAGAGCGGCGTCTCAACCCCCGCACTGAAGCACCTCTCAAGTAATGGTGTGAGCCATCACTCAAGAAATACTCCAGCGAACGGCTGTCTATCTCAGAACTATACATGTAAACGATGTGGCTATGCAGCGGAAAATCAGAGTATTTTAAAACTTTTCAAAACATGTGCGTGATGGCATGTAACAAGCAAGAACATATTGATCGTGTAAGAGAGACTCGGCATATCAGAACATGTAACATATTCACGTATAGGTACCGATATAGCAGAGTTCAATGCATCGGTAACAGAATAGCAGAAAGAGTATAACAAAGATACTCAAGTATTCAAAACATATACAGAAGTATAAAGTGATGCAGCCATAAAACATATGCAGGACACAAAAGGAAGTAATACTAAGTCCTGACTGAAACAAAAATGACAATCTAGAGCTTCAAGATACCTCTAGACTGCGGTTGCAAGACCTGAAACCACGAGGCAAGAAAACGGGAGAGGTATTAGTCAAAAGGACTAAGTGAGGGAATACTTTAAAGAAAGTACTGAGTGATAAAGAACTTGAAGTAAAGTTTAGAACTGTTAAATACAATGCTTTAAAGAATAACTTGAAGCAAGTTTGATTGATAAAACTCTTTTGAATGCGATGCTGTAAAAGAATGCACGTTATAAAACATTTTCATGAATGCTATCACACGCGTACACATATGCTGTTGATGGTTCATAGTTCTTTCATAAAACGGGATAAGGTAAAGTGAACTTTTCCAGATATGAACCATCCTTTATGAAACAGAATTTTGCCCGCAAGCTAGGCTCCTCCATCTTTACTCCAGAAAACATGATTTGGTAGAGCATCGGACCAGGATCAACAATAATTCCACGTATAGTAGAGTATCGGACCAAGATCAATAATAACCCCACATAAAGTAGAGCATTGGACCAGGGTCAACAACAACTCCGCACACATTAGACTATTGGACCAAGGTCAACAACAACTCATACCAACACATACAAACATGCACCATCCTCCACCGGTTGTCACTTCGGGTAGCTAGCCCTAGGCGACCTGTAAACATGTAATGGGAACAGATTTGCTGTCCGTTCCCAGACAGATTGTCCTGACTTAACAAACCTCCTGTTAAAAGTCGGTGTCAATAGTCTAAGTGTGGCGGCCGGTATTGGTGATGTCGTTGGCGCTCACCTCCCGAGCATCACCTCCACGCATAACCGCCGGGCCCAAACTGTAAACTGTATGCTTGCATTTAAGATTAGCAGTGACCAGAGTATCACTCCAGTATGCTAACTATAACATGTGAAACTGTAACTGTAACATATGATGTTGTCTGTAAAACATATGATTCTGTCTGAAAACATGTGATTCTGTCTGTAAACTGTACTTTGAAAACATATGCAGAACATGTAACTGTCTTTGAACAAGAATGCAAAACTTTGGAAAACATGTGCTGTAGATCAAGGTATACTATTAAAGTATGAATGATCCTTTCAAAAGAATGTCCCGATAAAAGGGATAGTTCAAAACGAGGTTTAGCTTTGAATTTCAAAACATATGATACGATAGTATAATCGTGGTTTCAGTTGGAAAACATTTATAACTTCACCTCACCTAATAGTAACAAAAGGCAGGTAGACAGATTATGCGGTGCCCTGGGGATCCCAGTGCTCAACTTTAACTCCTGTAGGTGGTGTACTAGAGTGAGCTTAAGAACTAAGACCCACTACTAACCAAGAAGCATATGAAATGCATGAAACAATGAACAAGGAACAAGTAAAGAACATGTAACACAAGAGAGTAATACCATTTAAGGTATTCAAGAAAGGTAACACACAAAGGAATACGTCAAAGTGAGTTACTCTTAACGTGAGACTATGATCTTACTATAACCGAGTAAGCTTTAGTCAAATTATGAATCCTATCGAAAACCTTAAGTTATGAAAGAAGTCCACGAAAGAAATAACATTTTAGACCCTGGATATGGAAACCCTAGGTGCAAATGTCTATTAAGAAAGCACAAGTTTATTTCATTTTTACTATTCAAAAGCACTATTCAAAAGTACTATTCCAGATTACTATTCATGATTACTATTCACATGTCGGGTCAAATGGTCGGGTCAAACCCTTACTATACACACACACCCACACACACGGTATGCACACACACACACACCCTAATTAAATTATGATCTTGATTATAACCTATAGTTTCAAGTTCATGTTATAATAATCAAGAGTGATCTAGGTTAAAGGTATAACCTATGGTTAAGAGATCCAATTAAGGCATAAGATAAAGTTATGAAACACTATTCTATCTTAGGTTATAACATGTGACACTATTAAAGTGTATAACATATGATCAAGGTACTAATCCATTAATTCATATCATAACATAAGCTCAATTCATAATTCAAGAATCATATAACAATGTGACAACATGTCACAACATATATCATATCATATCATATCATATATCATGAACCTTTAGGCATGTAACATGTAACAATTTAATTCAATACCAACATGTAACAAGTTGTGACATAATTAATTGTAAATCACTATTCCATTAGCTAACATGCATGAACATAATTCAAATTCCATAATCATGCATCAATTCTCATAATATAACAACCATATCACATGATCATAGCATATACTAGAGCAATTCATAACATATTCAAGCATATACTAAACAATTAAAACATATAAACATCTATTAAAACATATTGTGAAAACTATATAATAAATGCATAAAATAAAATCCTATATGGCTTAGGGAAGACCCTAAGACCCAACCTAAACATAATATAAACATACCATAACATAAAAACATAAACTAAACTAAACATAACATAAACTAAAGCATAAAATAAAACAAACCTAGCTCTAGAGGGGGGGAGTGCCGACGGCAAGAGGGGGAGGAGAGGGAGAGAAAGGGTGTTGTTAACACAACTTTGAGCAAGGAATAAAATGCCATGGGAGGGGTATTTATAGTTGTGAAGAAGCCCCTCACCTTGCAAATAGAGATGGCTTAAGGGTAGGAGAGCAAAACAAGAGTTCATCCACTTGTATCTTCTAGAAGCTTTAGGGATTATGAAGGTAAAATGGGACTGCTGGGGGTATTTTGGTAATTTTGTTACCCAAGACTCGAGGATAAGTGGCTGGAAGTATAACCATTCTGACGGCAAGAAAATTAGCTTCGAAACGCATATTCATTCGTCGAAATCGGATTTACCGTTTGAAAGATACATTAGTTTTAGTGAATAAAAGTTTTGAGCTCGAAACTCAACACGAGTGAAAAACGACTTTCTAGAATGATTTTCAAGTCCGGATTGCTTCCAAAATTCAAGAAATAAATCGAGAAGCGTTTTGAGTCCAAAATCGACTATAAAACGTTTTACCGTTAAAAAGTTGAAAACGTAGGATGAATAGTGAATTCTCACGTACGAACGTACGCTTCAAAATTTCAAGCTAGGACTTGAATCAAGAGTTGTAAAACATCTCAAAAATCTTGAAATAGCTCAAGTAGTGCAAATCCGAAGAGAAAACATTTTCCGAATGAAAACCGTTCGTAAAAGGAATAGTAAACTAGGGTTTTCAAAAACGTTTTCAATAAAACAAAGTTCCGGAATGGATTTCCAAGCCAAGAATGATTTCAAAAGACTCGTCTCGACTCAAGGATCGATTCGACTGTAACTTGGGTAGGAAAAGGTATCAGAATCAAAAGCTTATTTTCTGATGAATAGTAACTTTGGTCGGTAAGTTCCAAAAATACCCTTATGGCTCAAGAAAGACTTTCTGAGTTCGGGAAACAAGTTCAAACGATTGGGAAACATGTGTGATGAACCTCTAGGGTTCGAGTAGCAATATGAACAAGGTAGGCTCGGGTTATGAATAGTAAACTGTATCAAAGGTCAAGAATTCCCCCTTAAAGCATGTCAGATCATATACGAGCACAAAGTTCATGTAAGAATGCAATGCATGATGATTCAAAAAGTTGGATCACGGTCTATAAACGCTTTACCAATGCCATTAATATACTGTTTTCATCCAGGCCCTGTTTTGGGCTATTACAATCACCCCTCCTTAAAGAGAATCTGTCCGCAGATTCTTCCGCTGTAACCGCAAATAACTCGGGGTGATGCTTCTGCATTTTCTCTTCTATCTCCCAGGTTGCCTCTTCTGTCCCATGTCCCTTCCAAAGGACTTTTACCAAAGGAATCTTCCTATTCCTCAGCTCCTGAAACTTCTTATCAAGAATCTTAGCGGGCTTCAAAACATAAGTCAAATCCGGTTCCAACCGTATCTCCTCTACCGGCACAACCTCTATCTCATCTGAGAAACACTTGCGAAGCTGGGATACATGAAATACGTTGTGGATTCCTGTTAGACCTACAGGCAAATCCAATCTATAAGCACTCGGTCCGACTCTCTCCAGTATCTCATACGGTCCAACATATCTTGGGTTTAGCTTTCCTCCTTTTCCAATTTAGAAAAACCCTTTCCTTGGTGATGCCTTCAGAAATACCTTTTCGCCCACTGCGAATTCCAAATCCCTTCTTCGTCGATCAGCATAACTCTTCTGCCTGTCCTGGGCAGCTTTCATTCTCTGACGAATGATCTGAATCTTTTCTGTCGCTTCTCTTATCCACTTAGCAGAATTCACTCTGATTGGTCCTTCCTCAGTACATCTCGCTTCATCCAAATCCCAGTACAATGGGGATCTACATTTTCTTCCATACAAGGCTTCATATGGAGCAGCTTTAATAGAAGCTTGATAACTATTATTGTATGCAAACTCCACAAGAGGTAAACACTCTTTCCAACTTTCCTGGAAGTCCAAAGCGCAATCTCTTAGCATATCTTCCAAGTACTTAATCATCCTTTCTGATTGTCCATCCGTCTGAGGATGCGCTGCAGTACTGAAGTTCAACTTCGTTCCCATCAGAGTCTGAATTTCTTTCCATAATTGCAACGTGAATTTCGGATCTCTGTCTGACACTATACTGTTTGGAACTCCATGTAGTCTAACAATCTCTTGTTGATACAGCTTTGCCAACGTGCTGACCTTATCCGTTGTCTTTACTGGCAAAAAGTGTGCTGACTTTGTCAATCGATCAATGATCACCCAGATACTATCTTGTCCTCCTCTGACTTTGGGTAATCAAGTGACAAAATCCATCGTGATTTACTCCCACTTCCAAGTCGGAATCGGTAATGGTTGTAACTTCCCACTCGGCTTCTGGTGCTCAGCTTTAACTTTCTGACAAGTTAAACACTTCTTGACATAGTGGGCTATGTCTCTCTTCATTCCATTCCACCAGAATTGTGTCTTAACATCTTGATACATCTTAGTACCTCCGAGATGTATCGTGTACTTAGTCTTATGCGCTTCGTCGAGAATCTCTTTCCTCAAAACAGTTGGCACGCATACTCGACCTTCGTACCTCAATATTCCATGTTCATCAACCCTGAACTTAGTCTCATCATCCTTCTCCTTAGATTCGAGGCATTTCTTGATCCACTCATCGTTCTTCTGTGCTTCCAACACTTGTTCTTTCAATGGTGATATCATCACAACGTTCTCAATTCGAGCTTTAGTTATCACCTCTATTCTTTCTCTTTGATCAACCTAGGCATTGGCAGAAATCTGTGCCAAATGAACTTTCCTGCTTAGTGCATCGGCTACAACATTGGCCTTTCCTGGATGGTATTGAATAATGCAATCGTAGTCCTCCAGAAATTCCATCCATCTCCTCTGTCGCATATTCAACTCCTTCTGAGTGAATAGATATCGCAGGCTCTTATGATCAGTAAAGATCTCAAACGTAACTCCATACAGGTAATGTCTCCACTTTCCCAGAGCGAAAATTATCGCTGCTAACTCCAAATCATGTGTCGGGTAGTTAACTTCATGCGTTTTGAGTTTCCTTGATGCATACACAATCACTTTTCCATTCTGCATCAAAACTCCTCCTAGTCCTTCTTTCGAAGCATCGGTGTAAACAGTGTATCCTTCTTTTCCTTCTGGTAACGCTAACACGGGTGCAGTTGTTAGCATCTCTTTCAATTTTTGAAAACTTTGCTCACACTTCTCAGTCTATTCGAACTTCCCTTCTTTCTTTGTCAACTTAGTGAGAGGTGTAGCTATCTTCGAGAAATCTTTGACAAACCTCCGGTAGTAGCCAGCTAATCCCAGAAAACTCCTCACATCTGAAGGATTCTTCGGTGACTTCCAATCCATAATCGTTTCGATCTTCGAGGGATCTACTTCGATTCCAGATCCTGATATGATATGTCCGAGAAACGTAACTCTCTCAAGCCAGAACTCACATTTGCTGAACTTTGCATATAGCTTGTGATCCAGCAAAGTGCGTAACACGATTCCAAGATGCTCAACATGTTCCTCCGGTGTTTTTGAAAATACCAATATCGTCGATGAAGATCACTACAAACTTGTCGAGAAACGGCTTGAATATACGGTGCATCATATCCATGAATGCAGCTGGTGCGTTCGTCAAACCAAACGACATTACCACAAACTCATAATGTCCGTATCGGTTGTTGAAAGCAGTCTTCAGAATATCTGCTTCCCTGATCTTCAATTGATAATACCCTTGTCTAAGATCTAACTTGGAGTAAACCTTCGATCCTTGAAGTATATCGAACAACTCTTCGATATGAGGGAGAGGATAGTTATTCTTGATTGTCATCCTGTTCAGCTCCCGATAGTCAATGCATAAACGCAATGATCCATCCTTCTTCTTAACAAAAAGTACAGGCGCTCCCCACGGCGATGTGCTCGGTCGAACATATCCAGACTCTATCAGTTCATCCAATTGCTTCCTTAGTTCTTCCAATTCAGCTGGAGCCATTCTGTAAGGTGTCTTGGAGTACGGCTCAGCTCCTGATATCGTTTCTATCGTAAACTCCAACTCTCGGTCAGGGGGTAATGAATCCAAACTCTCGGTCGGGTCAAACCCTTACTATACACACACCCACACACACGGTATGCGCACACACACACACCCTAATTAAATTATGATCTTGATTATAACCTATAGTTTCAAGTTCATGTTATAATAATCAAGAGTGATCTAGGTTAAAGGTATAACCTATGGTTAAGAGATCCAATTAAGGCATAAGATAAAGTTATGAAACACTATTCTATCTTAGGTTATAACATGTGACACTATTAAAGTGTATAACATATGATCAAGGTACTAATCCATTAATTCATATCATAACATAAGCTCAATTCATAATTCAAGAATCATATAACAATGTGACAACATGTCACAATATATATCATATCATATCATATCATATATCATGAACCTTTAGGCATGTAACATGTAACAATTTAATTCAATACCAACATGTAACAAGTTGTGACATAATTAATTGTAAATCACTATTCCATTAGCTAACATGCATGAACATAATTCAAATTCCATAATCATGCATCAATTCTCATAATATAACAACCATATCACATGATCATAGCATATACTAGAGCAATTCATAACATATTCAAGCATATACTAAACAATTAAAACATATAAACATCTATTAAAACATATCGTGAAAACTATATAATAAATGCATAAAATAAAATCCTATATGGCTTAGGGAAGACCCTAAGACCCAACCTAAACATAATATAAACATACCATAACATAAAAACATAAACTAAACTAAACAGAACATAAACTAAAGCATAAAATAAAACAAACCTAGCTCTAGAGGGGGGGAGTGCCGACGGCAAGAGGGGGAGGAGAGGGAGAGAAAGGGTGTTGTTAACACAACTTTGAGCAAGGAATGAAATGCCATGGGAGGGGTATTTATAGTTGTGAAGAAGCCCCTCACCTTGCAAATAGAGATGGCTTAAGGGTAGGAGAGCAAAACAAGAGTTCATCCACTTGTATCTTCTAGAAGCTTTAGGGATTATGAAGGTAAAATTGGACTGCTGGGGGTATTTCTGTAATTTTGTTGTCCAAGACTCGAGGATAAGTGGTTGGAAGTATAACCATTCCGACGGCAAGAAAATTAGCTTCGAAACGCATATTCATTCGTCGAAATCGGATTTACCGTTTGAAAGATACATTAGTTTTAGTGAATAAAAGTTTTGAGCTCGAAACTCAACACGAGTGAAAAACGACTTTCTAGAATGATTTTCAAGTCCGGATTGCTTCCAAAATTCAAGAAATAAATCGAGAAGCGTTTTGAGTCCAAAATCGACTATAAAACGTTTTACCGTTAAAAAGTTGAAAACGTAGGATGAATAGTGAATTCTCACGTACGAACGTACGCTTCAAAATTTCAAGATAGGACTTGAATCAAGAGTTGTAAAACATCTCAAAAATCTTGAAATAGCTCAAGTAGTGCAAATCCGAAGAGAAAACATTTTCCGAATGAAAACCGTTCGTAAAAGGAATAGTAAACTAGGGTTTTCAAAAACGTTTTCAATAAAACAAAGTTCCGGAATGGATTTCCAAGCCAAGAATGATTTCAAAAGACTCGTCTCGACTCAAGGATCGATTCGACTGTAACTTGGGTAGGAAAAGGTATCAGAATCAAAAGCTTATTTTCTGATGAATAGTAACTTTGGTCGGTAAGTTCCAAAAATACCCTTATGGCTCAAGAAAGACTTTCTGAGTTCGGGAAACAAGTTCAAACAATTGGGAAACATGTGTGATGAACCTCTAGGGTTCGAGTAGCAATATGAACAAGGTAGGCTCGGGTTATGAATAGTAAACTGTATCAAAGGTCAAGAATTCCCCCTTAAAGCATGTCAGATCATATACGAGCACAAAGTTCATGTAAGAATGCAATGCATGATGATTCAAAAAGTTGGATCACGGTCTATAAACGCTTTACCAATGCCCTTAACTTACTGTTTTCATCCAGACCCTGTTTTGGGCTGTTACATGTCATTTATTTACACAAAGAGTGACAATCTCTCCTATTAACGTAGTTCGTCACTTATATGTATATGTACTAATATTAAGTTTTCTTTTTGTTTTCATTGAGTTTGTTCTAAATTTATGTTTATTTCTTATTTTCATTTATGTTTTAGTATTATATTTTTAATATATTTTTCTTTTATTAATTTTTTTATTATTGTTTTGATTAAATTTTATTATTATTTTTAGTTACCATAATTTATTGTTATTTTTATCAATTTTTTAATTAAGTTTTATTAATGTTTTGGTTACCATAATTCGTTGTTATTTTGATGATTGTTTGTTGTTGTTAATATTTTATTGTTATTTTTATTTTATAATCTTTTTTTTTTTTACAATTAGTTACTTCTGATTATTTGAATGTAGTTATCTTGTGTTAATATTTATTAGTTTGTATTTATTTATTAATTTATTTATTGTTGTTTTTTGATTAAATTTTATTATCATTCTCATTTATTGTAATTTATTATTAATTCGGTGATTATTTGTTGTTCTTAATATTTTATTATTATTTTTAAATTAATTTTTTTTATTTTATAATTTATTAGTAAATTTTAATTATTTGAATAGATTTATTTTGTATTTAAATTCATTAATCGATATTTATTTATTAATTTTTTGTTATTGTTTAAATTAAATATTATTTTTTTTTAATGTAATTTACTGTTATTTTAGTAATTGTTTATTGTTCTTAATATGCTACTGTTATTTTATTTAATGATTTTTTTTGCCTTACATTTTATTAGTTACTTTTGATTATTCACTTGGATTTATTTGTGTTAATATTTATTAGTTAGTATTTATTTATTTAAATATATTTAAATTATTATTTAATTTATTTTCCAATTGTTTCCTTTTAATTTTTAATTTTAACTTACAGTTGATATTTTCAATTATTTTATACAAGTTTTCAACTTGAATTTTATCAATGTGATGGTAAGAAAATTTCGTTCTATTGCGAGCTACAATTCTACTTTAAATAAAATTATTGAGTTTGAGTTTCGATATTTTATTTGAAGTTTTTTTAATTTATAAGTGGTTAATTTTTTCCTTTTAAAATTTATGTTTAACTTAAATTAAAAATGACAAAATCCTTCATCTTTAACTTATCTGCATTTACGTCAATTTTGTTTTAATATTTGAATTTTGTTCAATGCTGAATTTTTGTATAAACAAAAATATTTATAAGTTATATTAATAACAGTGAAATTTGAAGTTTATGAAAATCATTATTGGTTTGTGCTTCTTTCTAAAGTCTTTATATATTTTTATACTTTTGTTTGTTTGCCTATCAAATGTTGACTTCTATATTATATGATGAGAGATATTTATTGCAATTAATTTCTTATATATATAAATATATATATAATATATATTCAACTCCTTAAAATTAAGTTTGTTTTTTCAGTGGTACCTTAGGTTATCTCTCTTTGGTTATTTGATGTTTCTTAAATCGTTAATTTTTATTATATTTGTAACTTATTATAATTATGTTATTTATTATCACACATAGCAACTTATAATTAGGATATTCAAATGAAATAATTTTATATTTTCATGTTTCTTTTCATTAAAATTGATGGATTTTGTTTGACCTCGATAATATATATTTTTTTCGCCTTTTTTTGAATTTACAAATTGTTTTAATTCTTTTTGTTTCTAAAGTTTTGTACTTCATTTAAAAAAATAAATATAGTATTTTTGCCTTATTTTTTTAGTTTGCAGCAAATGAACACTTAATATCCTACTATTTAAATTATATGTTATGTCAACTAATTAATAAATTAAACTTTGAACTATTTATTTTTAACTCTCGTGTATTGTGCGTCTTCCTTTTCGTTAATTTTTTTTTATCTTACCCACTCTATTACATATGTTCCTTCATTTAGTTACTGATTTCAGTACTTCCATATTTTTTTCCCCATATTTGATTGCGGTTGTTTTTTAACTTTTTATGTTAATTATTTGGTTTTATTTTCTTCCTTATTAATTTATTTCACTCACTGTTTATGTTATAACGTTTAAGGTTTTTTGTTTATCTATTTGATGTAGTTAATTTATTGCGTTTTCAAATTTACTTCTTGGTATTTTTTTGATTTTTTTAATATTCAATTACAAATATTTATATGCTATTAACTAATCGATCCGTGGAAGGCACGGAGTTTATGCTAGTAACATAAAAGAGAAAAATATCATATGTGGGGTTGCCTTCACGACACTCAATGGAGGGGGAGTGTGGTGTAGAGAAATAGATTAGTGAATGATTTGGTTGATTTCTATTATTACACTATATAAATAGATTACTGAGAGAGGATATACAACACGTATTTATAGAAACAAATCAATCACTCTCCTAAGCAATCTCTTGTACAATTAGATTCTTATGATCAATCAATCTCCTATATGCTCCCGCAAGATGGAGGTTGTATGAGAGACTCCAATCTGTCTCGACAGCTCAAAAATTGATGTTTGCGAAGAGCTTTAGTGAAGGTGTCAACTAGTTGATCAGTAGAAGAGACATGTCTGACACGAAGGGCTCCACTCTGAACTTGTTCACGCACAAGATGGAAATCAAGGGCTATATGTTTCATGTGTGAGTGAAAGACGGGATTGGAGCATAAGTGTGTGGAGCCGATGTTGTCACAGAAAATAGTGGGTGCTCACGGTAGTGAAATGCCCAACTCGGATAGTAATGAGCATATCCACCATATTTCCATTGATATGGAGGCAACAACACGTTATTCAGCTTTCGTGGATGACCTCGCAACGGTGCGTTGCTTTTTGGAGCTCCAACAAATTAAGGTTATTCCAAGGTAAAAAATGTGACAGCTAGTAGATGAGTAATCGTCTCTATTTCCTGCCTAATCAGCATCAAAGAATGCCAGAAGATCAATAGGGCCATCTCGCCGAGTGAATACCCTGAAGCCTGAAGTGCCACGGAGATAGCGCGATAGCCGCTTTACGGCTTGTAGATGCATCGAGGTCGGTCGATGAGTGAATTGAGATAATTTATTGACAGTAAATGCAATAGTTGGTCTCATCAATGTGAGGTATTGCAGTTACCTCAATGAGAATTGATCGATATTCTCTTGGATCAGTAAGTGATGTGCCCGAATCAAGGCGCAAGTTATTGTCCAAAGAGAGAGGTGTGGTGACTGGATTGGAGGCCTCCATGTCCATACGATGCAGCAGGACATGAATATACTTTCTTTATAACAACATAATTCCATGTGGTGAGGTAATACATTCAATACCCATAAAATAGTTAAGAGGTCCCAAGTCCTTTAGTGCAAATCGGGTAGACAAGAAAGCAATGAGCATTGACACCACCATTTGGTCAAGGCCTGTAATCAAAATATCATCGGCATAGACTAGTACATAAATCAGAGTTTCAGATGAATTGAAGATGAAAAGTGAGGAGTCAGCTTGGGAATTTTGAAGCCTTGAAAAAGTAGAAAGTTGAGCAATTCATGATACCATGCGTAGGGCGCCTGTTTTAGGCCATTCAAAGCTTTATGAAGCTTATAGACATAATGGGAAAGAACTTTGTCGACAAAGCCTGGGGGCTGAACCATGTAAACTGCTTCTGACAATCGGTCTTGCAGAAAGGTGTTATTGACGTCAAGTTGACGCTACTCCCAACCTCGGCTGGCCGCAATTATGAGTGTAGCACCCCGGAGCGAAAGGCACTACACCCCCCGCACCATAGCCCGACACGTGTAACGAAATGGAAACTCCGCACACGCCCCAAGCTACGACGAACGGGTAACAAACAAAATCTCACCTAGGCTAGGCAGTCTAGGCCCTAATTCAGAGTGCGTGAAATAAATAAATACACATGTGGAAGCACCAGGATTTCAAATACATAAACATACATGCTTTCATAATAGGGATACAATAAAATAATTATACATGCCATGCCCAACCCGGGCCAAATTAAATTTATACAAGTCTCCAATTCAAATTTCAAACATAACTTAACCATGTTTATACATAGTACCATATTTATACGTAGTACCAAAACTGGAAAGTAAAGATGCAAAATATGCAAAAAACTTCACTAATGACTCAAACTCTTGAAAATAAAAAAACCCCGCCTAGCTCGAACCGACGACCTGCACCTGCAACTCAAAGAACCAAAAGAAAGGGGAAAAAGAGAACAACGAGGAGGGGTCAGTCCTAAAGACTGGTGAGGGGGCTAACACACTCACACATACGTAAATAATAGAACAGAGCATATTCAAATCAAAAAGTTCATGAACTGGGCATCGTTTTTGCAATATAAATCATTTTAGCCCCGTGATAATAAATATATAAAAGATTTTAAGGCCAAAAGTCCAAAATAAACCAAATTTTAGTAATTATAAGTCCACTCCCGTTTCACGAACCACAAACATAAACGAAATCAAAAGACTCGGCGAGAACGAGTTCAAACCCACCTAACTCCTTTCAAAGCATAAACGGAATCAAAATAAATCAAAGTTCATAAACAATCCCACCTTTCACCGTTTGGGGATAAGTTGACGTCCACTCAACCCCGTTCTCCCGTCAAAATGTGCGAGTTGGGCGATCCGACCCGCTCCCCGACGGTTGTTAACCGCCGGTGCTCGAGAAACCGCCTTCCTCTCGAACTCCCGAGGATGGGTGAATTTCCCTAAATAAATTTGGAGTTGTGTTGATGAGAGAGCTCGGCGACCCCATGACCGACCTGAGAATCACATACCACTTCCTCGAGCCCATTTCTTAATTCATAATTCATAATTTTAATAAATTTTAAAATTTCATAATTTTTCGACTTCTAATTCAAAGTCGCAATTCTCGTTATTTCAAAACGTTCACACATAGCAACCCTTTTCAAATCAAATAAACTTAAAATAGGTTACATATATAGATAAAACGTTTTTCCAATAATACATAACAAAAGGGATAAATCCCACAAAATACTAATCAAACACATATTTACATAATTATTTATATACGTATATCGCATGCGAGCTTAAAATACATGTAGGGTTGTAGGTCAGTTAACTAAAAAGGAAGGAAACCTCATCTTGTCGACCACACCGGACGCGACGAACCAAAACACTTCTAAAACACCTACTCGTCAACCACGAAACGGACCTAAAGACAAAACAAACAACCAAAGACAACCTTAGACTCAACATGAACCATTTAAACGCTTGGCATATGTATATGAATGCGAATGATGCATAAGAAATATAGTGCGAGGTCATTTAACGCATGCAAATTCATAACAAGTTCTAAATTCCATAAATTATGTTAAATGACTTTATGAATTTCACATAATGCATATAACACGTCATACAACATCTTAACAATTCATACACTTTATAAAAGAGCAAAGAAAGATCATGTAAGGCAAATAAACGAAGTAAGAAGTCACACACGCACGTAGGAGAGCATATAGAGCATATATTGTCATATATCACGTATAAAAGCATCGAATTCACGTCATAAAATTATAATGAAACATGTAACATATATTTTATGAAGTTAGGCATGCATGCATATCATGAAAGGACCAAGAAAATACCATGCAAAGCAAATAAGCGTCATATTAGTTCATGCATGCACGTTTAAACACATATGAAGCACGTAGGTCATTTATTTCATGCAAGAGCATTGAAATCACGTAATGAATTCACAAATAATCACATAACACATAATACACAAGTTATACATGTATAAAAGGTAAGAAAGAAGCAAGGAAAGCACGTAAAACACAATGAAACGACAAACGAAACAAGAAAGGGGGGAGCAGTTCGAAATTGCCCCCAAAAGGGGTCGCGCTAAAATGTGGCTGCGGGCGCGACCACACTTCCTCCAGCAAGAAAGGCAGCAAAAACTCAAACCAAGGGCAAAAACAAGTCAGGGCCGCTGTAGCACCCCGCACGTGAGGCACCACATCCCCCGCACTATGGCTCAACACGAGTAACGAAACAGTAAATCCGCACCCGTATCAAACCATAGCGAACGGGAGACAAACATAAAACCTTCCTAAGCCAGGCGGAGCTAGACCCTGCAATGGTTACCAATCCACAAAATATAATGCAGCAAAGCTAAAGTTCAATCATACCAACCAAAAACGGAATTCGGGCTCTTCAGGCCTCTTTTAAATCATAGCAAAACCCCGTAAGGTCAATTCAATAACAGTTACATAAATATTCAAGTTCGGATCTACAGAATCGAATCAACATAAATCAAGTACATGAGTGAGTGCAAAGACTCTCCTAACCTAACTCGACCAACCCAAAACTTCGAACACCTCCGCCTAGCCCGAAACTCCAAAGATCAAACCTGCACACTAAAAGATTGGGGAGGGAGAGGGGTCAGTCTCTAGAAGACTGAGTGAGCAGGAGCGATACATATATATAAAACATGCACATGCAAGTCATAAATCCCGAGCAAGGTTTTATTTGAATTTAGTTCCCAAAAAGGGCAAGAAAATAGATAAACAATGCTCGACTTTTACGACTTATTCATATTAAATTCATTACATTCATAAATCATACATAAATATAAGGCTCGGCGAGTGAGCGTGCACAATCTCCAACCAAACTCCGACCGTGTACGACAAATATCAGTAATATATTGATTAAGCGATCATGCAATATATCATAATACACACAGACCATAAATCATATCATAAATATGCGTTTGGGCAATCCGTATCCCGGCCTTCCCGCACGGTGCATAATTCTATCAAAACATATATATAAGAAGAGGCATAAATCCTAACCAACCTTCTTCCTCCGGGTGGTGGACGGGCTTGCAAGACCCGGCCACCGGTTAAATCATGGGCCAATGGGGTTACATGAATTCCCCAAAGACACTCAGCTCCCATTCCCCGCTAAATCTCCTAGCGAGGGCCGGTATCACCGTATATAAGTTGGGACTAGTATATGGGATCCCCGTCAGCCCTTGCTTCCTCGGTTAGCCACATATACTAAGTCCCGGGGCCCGTTCAGTAATAAGTAATAAATGTGTCTCGCCAAAACATAACAATCATAAGTACATAGCATAATTCATAAATACATATCATAATTCATAAATACATAACATAATTCATAAATACCTTACCGTGTAATTCGGCATATGCTATATACGTACCTCTCCGTGTCATCCTAATCCGTAGCTAGCATGAAGACACACGGTTTGGAGCATAGCCTCATTACAAAACCATTTTTAAGCTTATATACGCTCATACATATAAGTCAGAAGAATTTTACTCGATAACTTCATTTGAAAACCATAGATATATAATCATAAGGTTTTTGGCCAAAACTTTTCACATAAGGGTTGTAGGGTTTAATACGTATCTAAAACGAAAACACCCTCACCTTAACCGTGATGAAACAAGGAATGAGTTATCAAGTGCTTGAACGAACAAAAGCTCTCCACCCTGGAGACAAGCTGTACAAAAGACCACAAGACGTGTTCGTGAGACTCAAGACTCTAAATGAACCATATATGACGCACGGCAATGCTCAAGCATGATATGAAGACATAAAAATCATATTAAGTCATGAAAATCATATAACCAATTCATTCACTTGTTCAATCATAGATCATTCAATTCATATCTCCATTCAATTTATTCAAGAACTCAAATAGAAGCATAGAACATGTTCAAACTCTTCCATAATGTTACCATATACTTCATATTACATAACATAGCATATATTCAAGGTTGGGCAACAAGAAGAAGCGATAAGATATAGAAAATAAGCGAGGCGATTCATAAACGACACATAAACACCCATAACCGGCATTAAATAAAAGCTTGCCTATAACACATCCAAATATCATGAAATTGCACCATACTACTCCTAACACATAGTACAACAAGTTCATAGTTCAACATAAAGGGAGATAAAGTCATTAAGGAGGGGAAAACAAATCAAAAACCGAAGCGGAAGTAACGAAGACTGCGCATGGGAAGTGACACGGGGGTGTCACCAACCCTTGCCCAACTGAGCCACGGGCGTGGCTCAGTACAGAGCTGCCCAGAAGGTGTGACACGCCCGTGTCTCCCTCTTATGAGTAAATGAGACACGGGGGTGTCACGGTACAGAACTAAATCACACGTAAAATTTTACCGGCAAAACTGAACTCATACAAATTCAATCCAAAGGCATACCAAATGAACTCCAAATGCTCTGAAACTTAATATGCAACATATTTGGCATGTTATGAACATTTTTCATTTAGAGTGCAAAAGCTAAATCACACGTTAAGATCATCAAAACCGTGAAACAAAACTGGGTCGCTACAATCGGACATATGAGCCCTAATGATTCTATCATGCCTTGATCAAGTACTTAGGTCTTGAATTTGGATCTGAAACTTTGGGGAATGCATGCTAACATACTAAACAACTTATATACATCATATATATGCAAAATGGTACAATTTAAAGCACATTAGGATGACCAACAACTTACCAAACACAACAGCAACAATTCTGTCATGGAGCATGCATCAAACAGGCCATGTATTTCGGTTTTGAGACTTCTAATGGATCCAAATACTTAAAACATGAATGCTAACATATAGAACAATGAGTGTACATAAGATCCATGCAATTTCACACGAAATGGAGACCATATGATCATGCAACAACACCAAATTTCACACAGCAGTCACAAAACAGGGGAATCAATTAGATCATCAAGTTTGAAGCTCCATAACTCATAATTTCATAAAAGGAGCAAGAGATGAAATCTTCCTAATATCATATACTATCAGTTAGGAAAGAAATAAGCCAAGAACCAAGTTCATATGATCATGTTTAAGCAAGGAATTCAGCCACACAAGCAAATAGGTCACTAGAGCAAAAATCCCTAAAAGTTCATACTAATCTCATAATTCAAACCCTAATCAAATCTGATCCAAATCATGTTGTAAGGAGATGAAATCAAGTATAATAGAGTAGAGAAGACATAAATATTCATACCTTAAAGATTGGTGAAGAAAAATGGTGATTTGAGCTCAAAATCACAAAGGATGGCTTAGGGTTTTCTCTCCTTTCTTCTCTTCCTCCATATCGATCAGTTGCAGAAATGAGAGGAGATGTTTGGCTCGGTTTTTCTGAGCTAAAAGGGAAGAGAAAGGCTTAACTCAAGGTGGATAAGTCATGGTTAAGGTATGGTTAAGTTAAGGAAGGGTTAAGGGTCCCACCATGAAGACTAGTCAACCAAAAGGAGTTCTTCTTGCACGAGTGGCTCGTTACGGTTGGATTTTGAAGGTCTTAATGATTTCAAAAAGGTATGAGGCTTGTTCCATTGTCTCCGAATCGTCGATACGAAGGCAACGGAGGTGTCGGAATTCGAATCCGAATTCCCGAGCTCAAGATATCACGCACGGAACCAAGGGTGCGCTAATTGCTCGTTAGCCCCCGACTTGGTTCCAAAAATCAAAATAAATTCATAAACACGTCAAATGAATCCGAAAACATAAACCGAGCACATAGGCATGTTCATAACACACATATATACGACATAATAAATTTTCATACAAATCCGATATCATTACATAGAAGAACGAAGCACAAATAGAACACTCATGCGCATGAACGAATTCATATTGTTATAAATAACTTACTAAAACTTAAATTCCATATTAATTAAATTAAAACCAACTAATAACATGTTGTGATTAATTAAAGAAATTACCGAAACTGTTAAGGTAACGTGAAACCTCAATTAAGAAATTAAACACTAAATATATGAGTAAAATAAAATGAATTAAATTAAAATAACAATGGTTTATAGTTTAAATCAAATATAACCATTTATAAACAATTAATCATATAATTAAATAATTAAATCGCGCAATTTATAAACAATTACGTCACATTATCTAAGACTGAAAAACTGGGGCGTTACAATCTCTCCCCCTTAAAAAGAATCCGTCCTCGGATTCAAAACACGCCTAAAAACAAACAATGAGAGATTCCCCGTCTCTCACAAACAACAAGGAGAGAGCCCCGTCTCTCGAGCAGCAATGAGAGAACCCCGTCTCTCCAACAACAATGAGAGAACCCCGTCTCTCAACCAAAAATAAGAGAATCCCCGTCTCTTAACCGAAAATAAAGCAAGGAAGTCTCCAATACTCCCAAGCAACTCACGCAAAACCAATTTTAAAATCACGTAAGGCACCCAAAGCAAGCAATAAATATCACTCATATTGATTACCAATTATTCCAAGTAATTTAACACGATAAGAAATCGGAACACATTACAAGAAAATTATTTGAATTAAATTTGTATGGATGCATGTATCATGAATACTATAAGTACCGTTCACCGTAGTTGCAAAATTCAGATTTGTGAGTTGTCGTTGCCCAAGGTATGATCTGTCCTCAATGTAACTCGATGCCCAATTTGTCTTGAACCTTTTCAGGGTTCCCCGGTGAAACGATTGATAAATTCCTTAAGGATTATATCCTTAAATCCTTTCTAACTCGTACTGCTACCCAACTTCTTCAATCCTTATCCAAATCGGTGCCTAACATATCCCCGAGGATCACCACTCTGAGTGAACTTGATGATTTGATCCTGACCTTGCAATGTTCGATCTCATGGTCTCTCCTAACACCACTCCTCACCATTTTCCTCAATCCTCATTCGCCCAACCAACTCTCTTGAATTAACCGAATTTGACTTCCCAAATACCCTTAGATCATCTCTGACCACCTTGACGATTCAATCCCTACCTTGTGGTATTCGTCATTAGAATCGACATTAACACGAATCCCTTTTTCCATTTCCGTTCATGTCATCTATTCATACTCTTTAACCCCCTTAAGGCTATATTCGGTATCTAGCCCCACATTTCTTGAATTGAAGATAAAATGTTCTTGATGCGTTTTGAAGTTTGATGTAAATCCTCCACTGATCATCTTTTCCGGTTTGGTTTCTTCGTGGATTTCCTTCCGGGTCACCTTTGATAGAACCGATAACTTAATAACATTGTCTCGGACCCCTTCATACTTTATCGAATAAATTTTAATCGACACCATCCCCTTATATGATAGCTTGATTCGGTTTTCCCCTTGTTAATTCTAACTTAGAAATCCATAGGAACTTTCTTATGATTCCATCACCTCCAGGTCAGAATCCCATATGTAACTTCTCTCTTAATGGCTTAACCATAACCGCCATCTTATTCATTCCTAATCACCACCCTTAGGACTCCCAGATTCTCCTTAGTTCGTATCCCCGTCATTACTCCTAACATATTCATTCAAACACCACTCCCATCCTCCAATTCCCTCTAAGTCGCTCTCTCCCTTAAAATTTTTGCTCTTACATATCAACCTCCATGAATCCTTCTTTCATTGAAATTTTTGCTGAGCCACTTCGGTTTCTTTAATTGACTCCTAAGGTTCAATTCAACCCTTCAATAATTATTTCTTCTGATCTCCAACTCTTCTCTTTCTTGCTCTTCTTGAAATCTGGACCAATTTAATCCTCTCTTGCATTTCCTTTCTTTCAACTAACAGTAATCCCTTCAAGGATCGAAAGGATTTACATTATTTCCTAATCAGTGCTCCCTTAATTGGAAGTTTTAGTCGGATTTGTTACTTCGCCTCTGAGATTAAGGTTCCTCCAAAACCCTCCAACTTAGTTTCTTCGATGTAGATTGTGCTAGTTAAGCTACATACCCAGAATTCCCAAACTATAACCCAACTATTCTTCTCGTCTTGATTTGAGTAAAACTTGATCAAAGAATCACGTGATGAACAAGGTGGAGTCATTCCCTATCACTTAAACACTAACCATGCATGTTGGGTTAACATGCCAATGCACATAGTAAACAATTAAAGATGCCGCACGTTGAAGCAACTACATTAATTAAACATAAACGTACATATAGATAGAGAAAGCAATTAATTTAAATCGATGCATGATGCTTATGCCATGAATATGCAGAACCTGTCACCGAGGTGGTAAACTTATAGCTTGACGACGTGTTCCTCTTTCCATGATGGTAACTTTCTTTGAAGACATCGATAATTCCTTAGCTTTCCATGGTCTTCGAATCTCCCACGCATCTTTATAATCTAGAAATCATAACTCTTTTCAAGAATGGATGCATGCGATTAGTGCATGCTCATGACACATATTCAATACAAAAGACAAGAATCCCTATAAAATGCAACAAGTAATTCAACAAAATTCTTAAGGAAACCAAATTCCATATTCAAGATCGATGCAATGCACACAATATCACATAGTCCCTATGCCGTTCGACTTAGACTGACTCCAACACGACTCAAGAACACCGGTTTTGCAACCGGGCTCTGATACCACTTAAGGATGTAGCACCCCGCACGTGAGGCACCACATCCCCCGCACTATGGCTCAACACGAGTAACGAAACAGTAAATCCGCACCCGTATCAAACCATAGCGAACGGGAGACAAACATAAAACCTTCCTAAGCCAGGCGGAGCTAGACCCTGCAATGGTTACCAATCCACAAAATATAATGCAGCAAAGCTAAAGTTCAATCATACCAACCAAAAACGGAATTCGGGCTCTTCAGGCCTCTTTTAAATCATAGCAAAACCCCGTAAGGTCAATTCAATAACAGTTACATAAATATTCAAGTTCGGATCTACAGAATCGAATCAACATAAATCAAGTACATGAGTGAGTGCAAAGACTCTCCTAACCTAACTCGACCAACCCAAAACTTCGAACACCTCCGCCTTGCCCGAAACTCCAAAGATCAAACCTGCACACTAAAAGATTGGGGAGGGAGAGGGGTCAGTCTCTAGAAGACTGAGTGAGCAGGAGCGATACATATATATAAAACATGCACATGCAAGTCATAAATCCCGAGCAAGGTTTTATTTGAATTTAGTTCCCAAAAAGGGCAAGAAAATAGATAAACAATGCTCGACTTTTACGACTTATTCATATTAAATTCATTACATTCATAAATCATACATAAATATAAGGCTCGGCGAGTGAGCGTGCACAATCTCCAACCAAACTCCGACCGTGTACGACAAATATCAGTAATATATTGATTAAGCGATCATGCAATATATCATAATACACACAGACCATAAATCATATCATAAATATGCGTTTGGGCAATCCGTATCCCGGCCTTCCCGCACGGTGCATAATTCTATCAAAACATATATATAAGAAGAGGCATAAATCCTAACCAACCTTCTTCCTCCGGGTGGTGGACGGGCTTGCAAGACCCGGCCACCGGTTAAATCATGGCCCAATGGGGTTACATGAATTCCCCAAAGATACTCAGCTCCCATTCCCCGCTAAATCTCCTAGCGAGGGCCGGTATCACCGTATATAAGTTGGGACTAGTATATGGGATCCCCGTCAGCCCTTGCTTCCTCGGTTAGCCACATATACTAAGTCCCGGGGCCCGTTCAGTAATAAGTAATAAATGTGTCTCGCCAAAACATAACAATCATAAGTACATAGCATAATTCATAAATACATATCATAATTCATAAATACATAACATAATTCATAAATACCTTACCGTGTAATTCGGCATATGCTATATACGTACCTCTCCGTGTCATCCTAATCCGTAGCTAGCATGAAGACACACGGTTTGGAGCATAGCCTCATTACAAAACCATTTTTAAGCTTATATACGCTCATACATATAAGTCAGAAGAATTTTACTCGATAACTTCATTTGAAAACCATAGATATATAATCATAAGGTTTTTGGCCAAAACTTTTCACATAAGGGTTGTAGGGTTTAATACGTATCTAAAACGAAAACACCCTCACCTTAACCGTGATGAAACAAGGAATGAGTTATCAAGTGCTTGAACGAACAAAAGCTCTCCACCCTGGAGACAAGCTGTACAAAAGACCACAAGACGTGTTCGTGAGACTCAAGACTCTAAATGAACCATATATGACGCACGGCAATGCTCAAGCATGATATGAAGACATAAAAATCATATTAAGTCATGAAAATCATATAACCAATTCATTCACTTGTTCAATCATAGATCATTCAATTCATATCTCCATTCAATTTATTCAAGAACTCAAATAGAAGCATAGAACATGTTCAAACTCTTCCATAATGTTACCATATACTTCATATTACATAACATAGCATATATTCAAGGTTGGGCAACAAGAAGAAGCGATAAGATATAGAAAATAAGCGAGGCGATTCATAAACGACACATAAACACCCATAACCGGCATTAAATAAAAGCTTGCCTATAACACATCCAAATATCATGAAATTGCACCATACTACTCCTAACACATAGTACAACAAGTTCATAGTTCAACATAAAGGGAGATAAAGTCATTAAGGAGGGGAAAACAAATCAAAAACCGAAGCGGAAGTAACGAAGACTGCGCATGGGAAGTGACACGGGGGTGTCACCAACCCTTGCCCAACTGAGCCACGGGCGTGGCTCAGTACAGAGCTGCCCAGAAGGTGTGACACGCCCGTGTCTCCCTCTTATGAGTAAATGAGACACGGGGGTGTCACGGTACAGAACTAAATCACACGTAAAATTTTACCGGCAAAACTGAACTCATACAAATTCAATCCAAAGGCATACCAAATGAACTCCAAATGCTCTGAAACTTAATATGAAACATATTTGGCATGTTATGAACATTTTTCATTTAGAGTGCAAAAGCTAAATCACACGTTAAGATCATCAAAACCGTGAAACAAAACTGGGTCGCTACAATCGGACATATGAGCCCTAATGATTCTATCATGCCTTGATCAAGTACTTAGGGCTTGAATTTGGATCTGAAACTTTGGGGAATGCATGCTAACATACTAAACAACTTATATACATCATATATATGCAAAATGGTACAATTTAAAGCACATTAGGATGACCAACAACTTACCAAACACAACAGCAACAATTCTGTCATGGAGCATGCATCAAACAGGCCATGTATTTCGGTTTTGAGACTTCTAATGGATCCAAATACTTAAAACATGAATGCTAACATATAGAACAATGAGTGTACATAAGATCCATGCAATTTCACACGAAATGGAGACCATATGATCATGCAACAACACCAAATTTCACACAGCAGTCACAAAACAGGGGAATCAATTAGATCATCAAGTTTGAAGCTCCATAACTCATAATTTCATAAAAGGAGCAAGAGATGAAATCTTCCTAATATCATATACTATCAGTTAGGAAAGAAATAAGCCAAGAACCAAGTTCATATGATCATGTTTAAGCAAGGAATTCAGCCACACAAGCAAATAGGTCACTAGAGCAAAAATCCCTAAAAGTTCATACTAATCTCATAATTCAAACCCTAATCAAATCTGATCCAAATCATGTTGTAAGGAGATGAAATCAAGTATAATAGAGTAGAGAAGACATAAATATTCATACCTTAAAGATTGGTGAAGAAAAATGGTGATTTGAGCTCAAAATCACAAAGGATGGCTTAGGGTTTTCTCTCCTTTCTTCTCTTCCTCCATATCGATCAGTTGCAGAAATGAGAGGAGATGTTTGGCTCGGTTTTTCTGAGCTAAAAGGGAAGAGAAAGGCTTAACTCAAGGTGGATAAGTCATGGTTAAGGTATGGTTAAGTTAAGGAAGGGTTAAGGGTCCCACCATGAAGACTAGTCAACCAAAAGGAGTTCTTCTTGCACGAGTGGCTCGTTACGGTTGGATTTTGAAGGTCTTAATGATTTCAAAAAGGTATGAGGCTTGTTCCATTGTCTCCGAATCGTCGATACGAAGGCAACGGAGGTGTCGGAATTCGAATCCGAATTCCCGAGCTCAAGATATCACGCACGGAACCAAGGGTGCGCTAATTGCTCGTTAGCCCCCGACTTGGTTCCAAAAATCAAAATAAATTCATAAACACGTCAAATGAATCCGAAAACATAAACCGAGCACATAGGCATGTTCATAACACACATATATACGACATACTAAATTTTCATACAAATCCGATATCATTACATAGAAGAACGAAGCACAAATAGAACACTCATGCGCATGAACGAATTCATATTGTTATAAATAACTTACTAAAACTTAAATTCCATATTAATTAAATTAAAACCAACTAATAACATGTTGTGATTAATTAAAGAAATTACCGAAACTGTTAAGGTAACGTGAAACCTCAATTAAGAAATTAAACACTAAATATATGAGTAAAATAAAATGAATTAAATTAAAATAACAATGGTTTATAGTTTAAATCAAATATAACCATTTATAAACAATTAATCATATAATTAAATAATTAAATCGCGCAATTTATAAACAATTACGTCACATTATCTAAGACTGAAAAACTGGGGCGTTACAGCCGCTACCCAAAATACTCACGTTTTGGTCGCGGTCGCGACCGCGGGCGATAGGGGCAACAAACGCATAAACAACAGTAAAAACGCATCAAAAACCTCACTAAAACCATCCTAACTCAAGACAACATGCAAGGGAAATATTATGAAGCAAATATACATCTATTTCATGCCATAAACCATGCTAAAACCGAACCAAAAAGCAAGGAAATGGAGAAGGGGACCAAACATGCTTATATTCATATAAGACTCAAAATTCGTGAATCAAACTCCCATGAATCCTAAGCTAGCATGAAAATTCGGTCCATACAAGTATTATGGGATGTATAAGGTTCAATTAGCATGCATCAAACTCAAAGAAAATACAAGAGATCAAGCAAATTCATCAAAAGGGGCTCTAACCCTTACTATTCATCCAATTAGCCAAAGCATGCTCAAATGATGAAGAAATCTAATAAATCTGGACTTAAATGAAAAAGAAAGAGATGGAGGACACAAATCTGGACTTACCTTTCAAATTTGAGCCGAATCGGATGAGAAAGGAGCTTGGAAATCGAAAAATGGCATGAAGCTTCCTTCTCTCCCCTTCATCTCGGTTTGCTGCTGCTTTTCTCCCTTTTTTCTTGGCTTGGAACGAAATGGGGCTGAATAGGATGAAAGAGGGATGAGTTAGGAGTATTTGGGGCCAAGAATGGGTTGAATTGGTCAAATATTGAGTGAGTTATGACCAAAATGGTAAAATGTGGTGAAGCTGTCACACGAGGCGCATTACGGGCGAAATACCGGGGATCAACGAGGTTAGAAAAATACAAGGTTGGGTTCTCTAGCTTCCATTCTTCGTTTTTAGTCCGACGCTTCTTCCGAAATTCGAATCCAAATTCTCGAGCCCAAGTTATGCCCTTCGGAACCCAAGGTGCGGTAAACGAGTTAGGCCCTCGAAGCCCTTAACAAATAAAACGGTTTATGAACCGTATTAAAAAAACTCAAAAACAATTAACGAGCTCTTAAACAAGTTCTTAAAACACGTATTTCATGCATAACACATAATTACCAATTAGGAGCAATTACGGGGGCATGCGGATCAAGAAAGGGATTAAACGGGGGCAAAACGTTCAAATACATAACAAAACATAACAAATATTGCAACTAAATATTCAAGTAAACACATTAGCAATTAAATAAACATTTAAGGGCATAAATAAAATAATTAAACACGTACGTAACACTCTCGATATGGCGTACCTATACGGCTGGACGAGCAGGATGTTACAGTGAGCACCACTAGAATTTGTCATGATTACCTCTTGCAACTTATGATGATAATGAATAGCTTCTGTGATGGTTATTTAGTTGCTGCTTTTATTTTTTGGGTCATCAACAATTCCTCTAAATTTGTTTCAATGCACGTCTTCATCGGCAATTTCAATGATAATAGGTAAGATTCAAAATTTCTATAAGAAATTACCAAAGCTTACTCAGCCGACTTGCAATTAAAGACGATACAACACGAGTCAAAATTAATTCATAGTCTAACAACATATTCATAGATTCGACATAATATCGTCTCACAAATTAAAACATAAATAACAAAATCGGCTAAACCACTGTATAGCAAATAAATCTCGATGATGATGATGAAAAGGAGGTGGTTTAATTTGATCTCTAGAAAGATTAGAGATTATGTTTACATTCTAAACTGATATTTATTCTGGAGGAAATCTTTCGAAAGCTCTCAAAACCCAACAGACAAAATAAATTAAAATTTTGAATGTTTACATCATTCTCATATTAAAAAAATATTTTTATTGCAACTTATAAACTATCTAGGACGAGTTATAAAATATTTTTATTGCAACTTATAACAATAACATGAAGAGAAGCGGCATAACAACACATTCAAGTTGCATAAAACCTAGTTCAGAGCATAAACACTACATAGTATAAATCAAATCACTAACCCAAAACTAACGTATCAAATAAAGGGCAAAGTAGCAATCTATATAACAAAAAAGGTACCTGGTATTTTCCCAACGTATTAGTTATTGCAACAACATCACCCTTACATATCTGACACTTAGTACCATTAAGAAAAGGGTACTCAAATGTAAGATATCTACAAAATTGAATAAATATATCAAGGAAAAAAGAACACAAAAAATTATACGTAACCAACAGATTCTGTGTAATTACTTAAGAGTTACCTTTGTCCGGAACTGGAATTCCACACACGAAGATATACGTAGGTATACAGTAACCAACAAATTGTGTGAAATTAAAGGTTACCTTCTTCCTCAAAAGGGATTCCCGAGTAGTTGACTGTACCCCTGCATTTGTCACAACAATGGATACAACAGCTTTCTTGACTCCACTTGACAATGTGAATTTATATAAAGTACAAGAAGATGACGGACTAATCACATTACTGAAATCTTCACAAGCAACCTGAAAATCAAAATTTTTAAGCTCTGAAACACCTGAGACATTAAAAACAGAAAAAAAAATTATAAAAAAAGATTATGAAAAAACGAACAATAAATTTTTTATTCGAATTTTAGCAAGAATTGAGAAGTAAAGTACGGGTTACAAATGCTCTGTGAAGTTGTCCAGTTAATCCACCGACCCAAGGCCTAACAATAGCAACTTTACCACTTCGACGAAACAAGAATCCAATTACTAAAGGAAGAAGTAATAGAGGTCTACCAATGGCTGGAGACAACAAGAGCTTACGACTTATTCCAGATTCTTTATTAGGGCATTCTGGTGTTGAAACTGAAGGGAATGTGAAAGGTGTGAAATTCCCAACTTTTCACATTTTCTAACTCATCAAATTCTCTTAATTTGTCCTTAAATTTAATTGAGTAAATTATGTTAATTCAATTTGTTACTTTAAGTAATTATGTAAAATAAATAAATTAATTTGTAGGAGAAATAAGTTTGAACCATATATATAAACTATTAACTATTAATTAAATAGTTAAATTAAATATGTGGAGTGCTAAAAATGGAACAGTTTGATTAATTAAAATAGTGAAAATAATTAAATTGATTAAATAATTTTTGGCCTGCATAAACTTAAATTTAAATAGTTTATTAAAACTATATGTAGGGATATCAAATTGTGAAATCAGAATTCAGCCAATTTTTACAAAAGTAAGACATGCATGGATGAAATTATTTTGAATGATTCAGTAATCATAGCTCCAAAAAAATAATTAATTATATTGATATAAAAAATTGGTTTAACATAAGTAATTAAGGCTGGATTATTAATGTTTACCCCTTAAAATACAAATTACGGTATCAAATTCCCAACTTTTCACATTTTCTAACTCGTCACATTCTCCTTTAATGTGCCCTTAAATTTAATTTAAGTAATTAGGTTAATTCAATTTGTTACTTTAAATAATTAAGTGAAAAAATTAATTAATTTCTAGGAGAAATAAGTTTGAACACATATATATAAACTATTAACTATTAATTAAATAGTTAAATTAAATATGTGCAGTGCGAAAAATGGAACAATTTGATTAATTAAAATAGTTAAAATAATTATATTGATTAAATAATTTTTGGCCTGCATAAACTTTAATTTAATAGTTTAATAAAATTATATGAAGGGATATCAAATTGTGAAATGAGAATTCAGCCACTTTCTCCAAAATACGACGTGCATGGATGAAATTATTTGGAATGATTCAATAATCATAAATCAAAAATAGTTTAACATAATCAATTAAGGCTGGATTATTAATGTTTGCCCCTCATAACCTACAAATTAAATAATTTAAAAAATAAAATGGTATAAGGGGAAATTAAATTATATAAGGGTAATTCAGTCAATTCACATACAAAACAATGTTATCCGCACTTTTATATTGTAGCACCCCTACACGTAGAGATTCCACACCCCCGCACTATAAGTCGATCCACGTACGAAATGGATAGTCCGTACATGAACCAACCTATAGCGAACGGGTGACTGTAAAAGAAACAAACTAGCTAGGCGGGACTAGACCTTAAATGAATTAAATCCAACACGTGAAAATTTAAAACGGAAGCATAACACTATCATTTCATTATATATCAACTCTAATGCACGGACACTCCAAAAATTTAACCCGTGCAGTGTCGGACACGTGTCGAACACGGACACGGCTCCGACACGGCATCGACACGTGTCCGACACGGCAAAATATTTCCAAAAAAAAAAAAAAAATTCCGACACGCTGGGGACACGGCTCGGACACTGCGTGGACACATGTCCGACACGGCTCGGACACGGCTTAAGAAGTGTCCAACACGGCTTAAGAAGTGTCCAACAAGGCGACACGAAAAATTCAAAAAAAATATTAGTTTTTAATTTATATTTCCTGAAATTTTGAGGATATATTTAAAAAAAAATAATAATTATATAAAATTGCTAAAAAAAGTTTAATATTAATTTAAATTCAGTTTTTTTCATAATATTATTATATAAAAAATGTATTAATTTTATTTTTAATGATTTTAATGTTGAATTGGAAAATAATATATGTTATTTAAGTTTTTAATATTAAATACTTTTATAATATTTTATTTTATATAAATAAATATATATATATATATATATATATTTATTTATTTATATATAATATAGCCGTGTCGGAGCCGTGTCGTGTCCTAAATTTTTCAAAAGATCCGTGTCGCCGTATCCGTGTCGTGTCGTATCCGTGTCGCCGTGTCCGTGTCCGTGCATCATAGTATATCAAATATCCAAAAGCTCATCATATTTTAGCTAACATATCAATACATTATCATCTTCAACATACTATACATGCATAAGTCTCCAAATGCTAACAATAACCATAACATACTAATCCGAGATTATCAATATCATGAAAATGTATGAAGTGCTAGACTCAGCTGGACGACACGACCCGACTCCCGCCTAGAACGCCGCGGCGAAAACCTGAAAGGTGGAGGCGTCAGTCTATGGAAGACTGAGTGAGGGGTTTAAATAAATATTAGCGCACGTATTGTAACGCCCCGATTTTTCACTTATATTAATGTGTCGTATTTGTTTATAAATTGCGCAAATTAAATTATTTAATTATGTGATTAATTGTTTATAAGTGTTTTAAATATTTAATTTTATTATAAATTATTATTATTTTATTTTATTTTATTGTATTTTATTATCATTTCGTTAAGTTAATATTTTAAATTGTTAATTAAGTGTTTAGTATTAATTAAATTATAACCTTAATCATCTGTATTGATTTTTCAAAATCCGTTGACTTTGAATTTTATTTAAGAATAGAAATTAAATGTTGGTTTAAATTGTAATGTATGAATTTGTTAAGGCTATGCGCATGAATGTTTTTTTTTTTTTTTTTGTGCTTCGTTCTTATATGAAATGATATCGAAATGTCGTGGAAATTCAGTATGTCGTAAATTTACGTGTTATGAACATGCCTATATGCTCGATTTATGTTTTCGAACTCATTTGACGTGTTAACGAATTTAATTTGAATTGTGGAACCAAATCGGGGGCTAATGAGCAATTAGCGCATCCTTGGTTCTGTTTGTGATATCCTGAGCTCAAGAACTCGGATTCGAGTTCCGTCAACTTCGTTGAACTCGTATTTTAGATTTGGGTTTAATGAATTTAACCTCTTATTTTTCCGAAATCATTTGAACCTCCGAAATCCAACCGAAAAACGAAACGGCACCAAAACTACCACATCTTATTAAAATGGCCCTAACTTGTTCATACCTTAACCAAATTAACTATGGTTGGAGTCCTTGTAACCCTAGTTCATCCCACTATCTTCCCATACTCAGTCCTAACCGAACACACCCTCACACAAGCAAGAAATTCAGCCAAAAATCCCAGCATTCCAGTTTTCCCGTCACTCTACCATTTCTTAAGATTTTGGAGCTCAAATCTCTACCAACTTCCATCCAATCAAAAAGGTAAGTTAGGATTATGTTATACATGTATCTCTGGTCATTTTGATCCTTTCATCCCTAATTCTAAGTAAGATTTACTGGAGTCTTGAGGATTTAAGTGAATAGTTAGGTTTTAAGAGTGTTTTGATGATTTCTTGAATTCCTTTGATCTATAACCTGTTTCGGTGTTATATATATGATCTTTTTCTCTCATTTATGACTGAGTATGCTTGTATTAGTTGGTGGTTAAGAATTGGATGAGATATCATTAATGAGAAGGTTATGTATTGAATGAACTTTCAAACTGAATTTTTCCTTCCCTCACGTCTTGAACTGCTGCTAGCTTTTGTGGCTTATTTTGAGGTCTAATGCTACTTCTTTTCACCTTAATTGCTGAAGGAGTGATGGTTGATTGATCATGTATTGAGCTTGCTCTGTTTTCATTAGATATTGCCCTGTTTTTCTGCGTATAAACTGCTGTCAGTTTTCCTTGGTGATGCTGCGTGTTGTGAGACGGTTTCAAGCTTGTTTTGCAGATCATTTGTGCCTTTTATTTCCCTAAGTGTTGGCATGAATTGGTTGTAATTTTGAGCTTATCTTGGCCTGGTTTTTCATTCCATTTCCTTTCCCCTGTTTTCGGCCTTGTTGCTGTTGCCGCTGTAACACTCTCCCCGGGCGGGGAGAGTTTGTTCTTGGGGAGTACCCGGCCGGGTACTCCTGTTGCAGAAACCTCCTGCATCGTCTAACCGGCCGGGGAAGATTTCTTTGAGAAATCTACCCGGGCGGGTAGCTGCCGCGGTGCTGCTTCTGTTTCATTTTCTTCCTTCTCCTGCTGCTTCTTTCTTTTCTTTCTTCTTTTGTTGCTTCCTTCCTTCCTTGTTCTGATGTGTGTGCGTGTTATATATGTAGAAAGATCTGTTGCTGCTTCCTTATTCCGTGAGTGCAGGTGTTTGTGTTCTTTATATGCATGTAATATGTGTGTGTATGGAAGTGTTATATATATATATATACCTGATATTGCATGCATGGCTGTCCTTAATTATTAATGCATGCATGGGGATTATATGTATTACGTGATATATATATATATATATATATATATATATATATATATATATATATATATATAAATAATATATTATGCATGGTTACATAGGTACTTAAATTGCATGCATGTTGTATATATTTAATTTAATTATACATGCATGAAATATATGTTACGCATGGGTTTTAAATAGTTTGCATGCATGTTATAATTTTAATATATATTTTTTGTTATGAAATGCATGCATGCTACATATATTTGTATATATATATATTTATGAATCATTTTATTTCATGCATGATTATTGTTTTGCTATATTAATATTATAAAGTATTAATTGATTTATTTTAATTCTAGAATTTAATTGATATCTATTTCACGTATTTAAATTAACGATTATGGCTTGAACATTTTTTATTTATCTTAATTCGAATTGTGAATGTGAAATAATACATGCTATGATTTGTAATGCCCCGGTTTTTCCATTCAATCATTATGGGATATTATATGTTACATTATATTAAATTTCACAACATTGTATGTAATATATTTTTATGCATTTATATGAATTATCATTAATGTCGAATTTTCGTGAATTAATTGCTAACGTGCATAATTGTTATTATGTGACTTTACTTGATCATTTCATAAATATGTGGATTGAATTGCATTAACATGGATGGATTCAATCGATTAATTTCCATGAGATGAAACTTGATTGCATTTTCTTCCATTATCTTCATTTTCATCAACAATTCACACACACACACACACACACTAATACACTATAGAAACACCATAGAAGGAAGGGAAAGGATTGCATCTCAATTTCAAGCTTGATTCAAGGAAGATAATTGCATATTTGGAAGCATCATCCTCATCTCATCATTTCATCCATTCCTTCTTCTAGTTCAAGGTAGAATTGAGATTTGGTTGAATTTCTTGAATTCATGTTGAGTAGGGTTTATGGAGTAAATGGTGAATTATTGTATGTTTGGAGCTAGAAGCATGCTTAGGATTAAAAAGGGATTGAATTTGCATGGAAACTTTGGTTTATTTGAAGGTTGGAAGCATGTGTATAAATATGGGGTTTTAATGATGAATTGTGATGCTTGAATGTGTAATTCTTGGTTGGATGGTTGAATAAGTGAAGTATAGTGTATATTTGACATACTTTAACATTTGCTTTGGAGTGGTCATGTATTTGTTGGTGTTTTGGAGAGTTTTGGCACGAAAATCCCTTGTTTTTCCCCTGTTTTGCTGCTGCTGCGTAACGGGTCGCGACCGCGACTGAAAATAGGCCAAAATTGGTCGCGCCCGCGACCCAATTTTAGCCAAGTTTTGATTTTTGAAAAATTGGAGAAAATTCGGCCAAAAATGCTTGGTCGCGGCCGTGACCATTTTGTGAAGGTTTTTGGTCGCGCCCGTGACCCCTCCAGAAACTGCATTTTGTCCAACTTCAAACCAACGCCATTTTCATCTCGGTTTGAATTAGAAAACGTACCATATAGCGTTGGAAAGGTCTTTGTGTCTAGTTTCATATCCAATAAACAAAACTCAATTCTGATTTCTAAAATTAAAGATATTCCAGTTTTCCCTCAACATGTACATTTTCTAAAATTGTCCGTTTTTGCTAAACTTCACCAAAATCTTTCATATTGCATTCTTTTCACTTCTTTGGCTCTCGTATGTGACCTATATGAGTTATAAACTTGGTTTAGTGATAATTATTCTCATAATTAACATTGCTTGATTGTTATTGCGTGACATATTGATTAGGACATTGTCGTGCGTCTTAAGTGGTTCATTTGAGTCGTGTCTCACGAACCCTTGTCCTTATTGCACAGATTTCCTTCCCATTGACGAGGAGCACGCACCATAGTTATATCCTTGTTTTGATCATCACAAGTGAGGTTTAATTTCTAGATATATAGAACCCTAAAACCCTACTTGATGTTTCAGCCGAAATGTATCTCTATATCTATAGTTTTCCCAAACTTTAATTACTTCAAAATTGATCGATTGTAATTGCTATTATATTGACCGATTGTTATCGTATTGAATTGATTGATTAATTATTTTGGCGAGTAAAGCATGTTCACATTGGGCCCGAGGGTAGTGTACTGAGCCAACCGAGGAAGCAAGGGCTGACGGGTAACTCTTGCACTATCCTCACAACTTTGGGATGCCCCCTGAATCCACTAGGAGGTTAGTGGAGGAAGGAGTTCCGGGTATAGGGAATCATGAACCCTATACTCAATGAGCATGGATGGCGGGGCCTTGCAATCCTCCATCAACCGGAGGAAGAAGGAGACTGGGGACGGGTCCAGTACCACGGATTGTCCTCGGGTTATTGTCATGATTGCACTTATTGATTGTCTTACTTGAATACAATATGCACGAATGCACAATAATTGAACTGCATGATCACCTATTGATTAATAAAACAAGCACGAATTATACACAGTCGGAGTAAGGTTGGAGAATTGCCCTCACTCGTCGGGCCACTGATTGAAATGAATTGTAATTGATTGTATTGTTAAATTGGATAGTTGTAATCTCGTGCGAAGATTATTTCTTTTATTAATTTATATTGTTTCAACTGTAAAAGACTTTGCCCGAGATTATAGCTTGCATGATACGTGCGCTAATATTTATTTAAACCCCTCACTCAGTCTGTGGTAGACTGACATCTCACAATTTTCAGGTCGTGCAGATCGAGTGCTAGGCGGGGTTGAGTCCATTTTACAGCTTTTGGGAGTCTAGCATTGATCTTTCATTGTAATGCATGTCTTGAATGTTTATAAATTTTAGGAGTATGTATTGGTACCTATATGTACATTTTGTACTAGTATACTTGCAACTTGAATCCTTGGTGATGTGCATATTAAATGAGAACATAGAATAAGTAGTGGTATGAATGTATAGTTCTATGCTTCCGCTTTTATTTTGAATTGTTGTATTATTTGAGGGTATCCCGCCTAGCTAGTGCAGGTTTTTTTTTATTGTCACCCGTTCGCCATAAGTCCAATTCATATATGGACTACCTATTTCATGTGTGAGCTAGACTTATGGTGCGGGGGTGTGGCATCTCGGCGTTCCGGGTGCTACATGATTGTTCTATGAAATTCTTAGATTAAATTGTTATGAAATGTGAATTTATGAATTTAAATGAAAATGGATGAACGAATGCCTTGGTTATATGCCTTAAATTCCTTAATCGTGCACATGAATATTTTTATGACATAATATCATTTCTTATGCATTCAAATCATGATCATACATTGCCGTACGTCGTATATGGTTCATTTGGAGTCTTGAGTCTCACGAACATGTTACGTTGTCTTTTGTACAGTTTATCTCCAGGGTGGAGAAATCTTGATCAACTAGGAACTCGGTAACTCGTATCCTTGTATCGCCATGTTCCAGGTGAGGGTGTTTTTGTTCTAGCTACATATTAAACCTTACAACCGTATATGACAAGTTTGGCCAAAACATTATGTATATATATATATGTTACTTTTAAAGTAGAGTCATCGAGTAAATTATGATCGAGTAAACCCCTTTTCAAATGAATTATGAAATATGTTATGTTTCTTATGAATCAAATATTTTGGCGAGATTATGTATGTATGTTATGATTGCATGGGCCCAGGGACTTAGTGCAAGTGGCTATCCGGGGAGGCAAGGGCCGACGGTGATCCCTTGTACTAGTCCCACCACATTTACGGTGATACCGGCCCTCGCTAGGAGGTTTAGCGGGGAATGGGAGCTGAGTGCCTTTGGGGGATTCATGTACCCCCATTCGCCTATGTATGGACCGGTGGTCGGGTCTTGCTAACCCGTCCACCACCCGAAGGAAGAAGGTTGGAACTTATTTTATGATTATGATTATGTTATGATTGTTAGGCACCGTGCGGGAAGGCCGGGACACAGATTGCCCAAACGACTATGTCTTAGGTTATGTTTAATGGCTTACATGTATTATAATGTATTGTGTGATCGCATATTCAATATAATAATGATATTTGTCGTACACGGTCGGAGTTTGGTTGGAGATTCTGCACACTCACTCGCCGAGCATTATTGATTTTTGTATGAAGTATGAACTTAACAAATTTAATATGATTAGTCGTAAAGTTCGAGCATTGCTTAGTTATTCTCTTGCCCTTTTTGGGAACTAATTTTAAATAAAACCTTGCTCGGGATTTATGACTTGCATGTGCATGTTTTTACATATTCGTATATCGCTCCTGCTCACTCAGTCTTCTAGAGACTGACCCTCTCCCTCTCCAACTTTTAGTGTGCAGGTTTAGCGTCGGAGTTTCGAGCTAGGCGGAGTTTTGGTTGAGTTTTTGAGTCGGTCAAGTTAAGTTAGAAGAGTCTGCACTCGCATATATATTTAAATAATGTATGATTCGGCTCTGTATGATTATGAATTTGAATCCTTAGGCATTTGTTATTGAATTGTCTTTCCAGGGCTTTGTTATGAATTAAAAAGAGGCCTGAGTAACCCAAGTCTGCTTGTGGTTCGTATGTTTAGTTTCTGCAGGCCTGTGGCCAATGCATGTGTTTGGATTTTTGTTTTTCGATGCATTATATTTTGTTGATTGGTTTTAATTGCAGGGTCTTAGTTCCGCCTAGCTTGGGAGGGTTGTTTTGTTTGTCTCCCGTTCGCTATGGTTTGATACGGGTGCGGTTTTATTGATTTCGTTACTCGTGTTGAGCCATAGTGCGGGGGATGTGGTGCCTCACGTGGGGGGTGCTACATCCTTAAGTGGTATCAGAGCCAGGTTGCAAAACCGGTGTTCTCGTGTCGTGTTTGAGTCAATCTAGGTCATACTGTTAGGAATAGTGCCCTAGAAAGCCGATTGTATATCCGCTTTGTGCTTTTCCTTATTGTAATCACAGACAATCTTTGAATGAAATAACGAATTGAGGCAACACTTCTTTATATGCTCTTGTTTGGTATGCGTTTACTTTAGTTGTGCATGTATAAGAACTCCCCTAATCCTGATGACTTTAGGACTCTACCATTTAGGTGAAATGGTTCATGAAACGAGCCCTATATCACATAAGTCATGATTAGTAAAATGCTCCAAGCCGATGAGTCCTACCGACAGTGGGAGTGTCAACCTGACTCCTCTAAGGCTTGCTTGTGGGATCACGCCCTTAAGAAGGATCACCTTGTTTCATGGAGGTGCAAAGTGTATAGTTGATATGTGCGTGATACATGAGGGTGCTTACTTTAATAAGTAAGTTCACTGAGGTGCCCCGTTTGAGAACATTCCTAAATGGGAAAGGAAGTTTCTATTTCAGGAAATAGAAACTTCCAGATTAGGAAATATCTCACGAGTCATTGATGTGATTAATTGATCCTTAGACTTGAGGTTCCTTGTCACTTTATAAGTTAACTCTGTAGTCTTAGGTATAAGCTTTAAAGGGTGTCGCCTTAGACAACTGACTCAAGGCTTATGCTGGGGCTGCACAAGTGATTCATGAAAGTGAATGAGAATAAAGAAAGGACCTACACTTGCATTTGCAAGGTGATCTCTTATTGTGTAAGTCATTCATATCCCATATGGAGTCCTTGGCCAAGGCAGTAGATCAAGACATCAAGAAAAGGGTTTCTTGGATTGAGATCAAATGGATATGAAATGCACTTAGCTTTAAGACCGGATTATTAGGGTTCTGATTATTCCCTTACCCTAGATCTTGGTTGAGAGATAGTAAGTAGGAGGATTGTATCTCACATGAATCAATGACTTAAAGGTTCTGTCGAATCCGAACATTCCAATTCAGCTAGGGGTTAAACACCTGTTGCTAGACTATGGTTGTTTAATCTGTGGACTGATTAATTAATTAGTGAATTAATTAATTAGGGTCACTGCTAATTGAATTGAGAACCTAGAGGGTCACACACAACAACTTGGTTACATGAGTTGAGGCTTGAAAATGATTAAACGAGTTAATCGGGCCAAGAGGGTTCCACACGTGTGAAACCACACGTGTGGGTCACGTGAGTGACACGTGTCCTTGTGACACGTTCCCACACGTGTATAAATATATATATATTGTATATATATGTTAAATAATTAAATGTGTTAATTATTTAATAGACTTTGGTTTAATTTTGAATTAAAAAGACAGTCTTATTTTGGAGAAAAATAATCTAGTTAATTAATTATGAATTAATTAATTAGATAAAATAAGTTATTTATTTTAAATAAATAAAGTATAAAATTATCCAAAAATAGTTTGGATATTTTAGCTCTCTTGAAAGTTGATTTGAATTAGAATTCAAAGTCAAAGTCAAAATTACTTGATGATCAAGTAATAGGAGAGAGGGACCAAATCCTTAGTCCATAAGGACTAGGTTCGGCCGCCCCTTCCCTTTCCTATATAAAGGGGAGCTCATGCTCCCCTTAGAGTGCTAATTGGCAATTCTTTTGGTTCATCTGTTGAACACCTTCCTTTCTCCAAGATCAAATAAACCCTAGGTTAAGCCTAAACACTAACTAGAGAACTAGCATCCTTACTAGTTAGATTGTGATCAAGTTGGTGGACTATCTCTAGAGAGCTTCAAGTTAGAAGTTTGAAGATTCGAGCTTTACCAAGGAGAGGGGATCAAGCCGCGAGAAGAGTGTTCTTGGGTGGCTTGAAACGCTTCAAGAAAGAATAAAAGAAAAGTAAGTTTTCTATCTCTACGAATTTGGTTACACGATTGCGAGTCGAAGGTCCTTTTGTTGGGAAAATTTTTTAAATTCCGCTGTTTTCTGATTCGTGTTTTCCAACACATACAGCTTAGGAACTACGTGATAATGTATGCATTGCATTGATTTTGAACATGAAATTGTCTTTCCTTTTGAACTTTGTTAAATTACCTGTTGCATTTTGATATTGGATCCGTATCTTTCGTGCTGAATATGTGCCATGGGCATGCATTAATCGCATGCATATATCTTCGAAATGAGTTATGATTTACAGGTTATGAAGATAATATCAAACCCCGGTCAAGTTCCACGATAAAGACGATCTATTGCAAGTTCTTCCTGAGGCATGGAAGATAGGAAGGATGCACCGGGGAGGAATATAGACAATTCGAGATGTGAGGATTTCTAGATGGAGTTAGAGTTCAAGGATTAGGATTCGGAATGGGAGGTTCGAATTTAGAGATGCGGTGGTAGAAGGACACATGGTGAAATAAGGATTGATCGTGAGATGGTTATGACTTAGAGGATCGACATACAAGGCTCTACTACATAAGGTGCTTTTAATTGGATTCAACGGGATCTTTCAACCTAAGGAATGAAGTGGACAAACCTTGAAGGTATTTTGGTTCCGGGTTCGGATCATTGAAGAGGTATCAATAATTAAGAGGAGCCAAGATAAAATGGGTTCGGTAGGAGTTATGAACCAAGGGTCGACAAAAAAGGATTTTTAACTAAGCCTAGTGATTAAAAATCGGGTTTTTAGAAGTCAAGACCGGGAAGAGTTGGATTTGGGGTGCTCTGGATTTCAATTAAGATGGAAAACGAGTCTGGAAAGGAGTAGAGAGAGGCAAGTAACTGGGTAAATACCAATTTAGGGAAGGTGGTGATATTGAGGACGGGATTTGAGTTCGTTTTTCCAAATCCAAGCTGAATTGTCATGTTGTGAGGTTGAAATGGGAAATATGGAGCAACAAATGGAAACGGTAAAGAAAGGCAAAGACTCTTTGCAAGGAAATCATGCGCTCAAGTATAAGCAATTGGAGGTGAATTAAACTCATAAAGGATAAACACGGGATTCTTGATCGAGGTGACGACTAGAAGTAGAGCTCGAATTTCGAGAAGAAGTTTGAATGCTAACTCCGTGGACGTGGAAGAATTAGGGATCAAGAAATTGCAATCTCAGATAGTGGAAGATACAAGTGGATTTACAAAGATTCATGGAAATCTCGAAGACCGTGGGAAAGGCAAGGAATAATCACCAAGTCAAAGTAACCTTGGGGTTTGGAGAAACGAGGAAAAGCTACCGAGTTAACAACTTATTATATTGGTGACAGGTTCCAAAGCATTCATAGCACGTGCATCATACTTTGCATCAATTGTTTATTTTCTTTACTTGGTTCGTGCGCGTAATTCTATCTAATTTCGTGGCTCTAATGTGCTGCATATTTAATTGTCGCAAGTATGTCACATGCATTGTCATTTTTAACCCGACATGCATTCTAGTGTTTAATTGATAGGGAGTTCTTTTGTCTCACTATCAAGTATCACTTCAACCGAGCGATATCTGAGTTATGAGGAAAAAGAAATAATGGGATGACACGTTATAAGGAAGGTGGCCTCGAGAAATAAAAACTTCAAGTAAGGGATAGGTTGACGGAAACGAGAATTCAGAAGGAGAAGCGAGACTAGAGTTGGCTTCGGGGTCTTCAGATCGGACAAGAGTAGGAAAGGGGTTCTGCACATCAAGAGAATTGGAAGGGAAGTTGAAAGGCAAAACCTTTGGGTTGCCATTTTGACTAAAATCCTCCCTAATGAAAATTATTCATTAAGAATTTCGATGAAAGAAGGATCGATAGCGTTCAATGCGTAATGACAGAAAATTTAAGGGGGAGAGCATGACCAAGAGGCAAATTTGAAACGTGAGGTTGTACCAAAGAAATACTCTAGTAGGAACAATGGAACTGCAAATTAGTGAGGACCTGAAAATTCTTATGGGGTGAGCAAATGTGACTCCCCGTATTCTCGAAGGGCGTCCTGACGATATTAACAAGTAAGTCTCTACACTTGTGTGTGTTTGTAACACCCCAAACGGAGGATGCCACATCCCCCGCACTAAGACCCAGTCCTGATCACGAAATGGAAAGTCCGTGCCCGAAACCGAATCAAAGCGAACGGGAGACTAACTCACACACTAGGCTAGGCGGATCTAACTCGACAGACTCAGAGCGCGGAAGCAATTTAAACAATTATCATCAGATAGCGGAAGCAATTAAATCAACGTATAAAATAAGTGACGGGTTCAACTAGCATAGATAGCTAGTCCCGAATCTCAAATCATCGCAACATAAAAACCAACATAAGTATCAGTAGAATAGCTAATTACATCCAAATGCTAGCATACTAACCCCACACGGGTTTAAGTCTAAATAGAGCATAAAACATAATCTCCAAAAGCGAAATAAGAATACATAACATAAATAGAGTATGTGACAAATGCATCTTAACACCAACTAAACCGACAAGTGTGACTCAGAAGACTCACTTCTATCTAGCTCAACCCAAAAGGAAACCTGCAAACTAAAAGATAAAATGAGGGGGGGGGGGGGGGGTCAGTCAACTGACTGAGTGAGGGGGCTAACGCACACCCACAATATATATATACAGAGCACAGCACAGAATAAAAGGATGGACTCATGAACCGGGGATAGGTGTTGCATACCAAAACATTTAGAAACAACCCAAATAAATATAGATATAAGTTTAGAAACCATTTCCAAAAGGACTCTATCCCGATTCATAATTCCATAACATAACATAATCAACTGCTCGGCGAGTACGAGCTTCCCACCTTTACTCCTCAGAACATAAATCACAATCAATCCAACCGTTACACCAATGATGGAGGGGATGTACAGTCCCCAAAACCATCTATAATAACACCGTCTAAAATAGACTCGATCTCAAGAGGGTAGCGAACCCACAAGAGTCATCCCCGGATAAAACACCGAAGGCTCAAGATATCACGCCTCCCTCATCACCCTAAGGTCGCGCAATGATATCTCAAATGGAAACTAGCACAGTGGCTTATCCGACGGCCCTATGCCGTACCGGTCTCCACTCGTACCAGCTCCTGGATCCACATACAAAACAGTACAGAATAGAACAGATACCATATATCATGGCTAACTCGCTACAGAATCATAACACAACTGATTTTTCCAAAAAGGCTCACATATACCTCCATAATAGTTTTCCAAAACCAAAGGTGGTCCATAAGATCATACCCATATCATATCCAACACATACTAAATCATAAGTATAAGATATACTCGCATGCGGGGATTAAAACAGCACATTAAGGCCATAGGTCAATAACTATACAAAATCCTAAACCTCACCTCGTGAAAGAAGAGTCTGAGAGTGTGAAGGGCCAAACACTCTAAACCTCGGGCCCACTGGCACCACCAAACTCTGTGACAAGACATACAGAAGCCCAAACTTAGACTCTATATGAACCAAACAAGATGCACGGCGTTGCTCAACATGATCGTGGTTATGCATAAGTGTTCATGTTGTGCTTCTAAGGTGGTGTCGTGGTCAATTAAGGCGTACCCATGTGCAACAAGGTCATATTTACAAGTAGCAATTCTAAATATAAGTATAAGGGTAATTCAGATATTGAACAGTATTTAATATTCCAAACATGAATCAAAGTCATATTATATCAAATAGATTCATATTTAAGCAAGTACAATTTAATTTACCAAGATCATTTTAAAAGTAAGACTTAGGGTCCAATTTCACATACTTGAGAGCAAGGAGATTAATTTCACAATTAATACACTCGTTCTCCACAATTAACACGCCAATCCATTCTCATAAAATATCAATAAGACAAATTGTTGATACATTATTTCTTGAATATTCCTGCTCCGTAAAGTATGGTCAAAAGTACTTACTTCAAACATAAAACTTAATTTATTAACGTATTCTACATAATACATCAAGTTCCAAATTAAATAAAAACCAAACAAGAGATATTTCATTTTAATTAAATATCCTAAACCAAAATCAATCACCAAGACTCGGATCTGATTAATCATCAAATTTCAAGATTCATACATAAGTCCATAAATAGTCAGATTTATATTCATATGCATTTCATATTAAGATACAAAACACACTATCGATTTATTTATTACGGAGTTACCAAATCAGTTTTACAACTTTCATCTAACCCAATTAGCAGCAAATTTTTATAAGCCAAAGTCCCAAATTAATATAATACTAATTGATCAAAACAAGGATTCACTTATTAAATCACCTATAATTTAATAAGTAGTTCTGCTAAACCAATTAAATCCGATTATCCTTAGAATATCAACAATAGATGTTTCATATAACAATTTTCTGGCAACCAACCAAATTTCCATTCACAGATCGGTACTACAATTCAATTACACAATACAAAATTATACTTAATTAAGATATGAGAAATGAGAAGAAAAAGGGGGTTCTCGGCTACCGATTGCTGTTGTCGAATTCATATACTGAGAAATCGAGAAGGAGGTGGTCGTACAGGTCTGAACCCCACTGCGGCGGTGGCCATGCATCAGACTCGTGCTCGGATCTATGGCCAGAGAACACCGCGGTTGTCGTTGCGGGCAAGGAAGGGGCCGCTGGAGTTGCTGCGTTCTGTGGCTTCTCTTCTTGGTTGAGACAGAAGCGAGGCATGCGGCGGCAAGATGGTGAGGAGGATGGTGGATGGCGGTAAAAGAACTTTCCCCCAAATCTTTTAGATCTAGAACGAGAGAGAGAGAGAGAGAGAGGTGGTTGCGCTGCTGCTTCTCGTCTTCTTAAATGGGAGAGAGAGATTCGACCCAAGAGAGATAGGAGGAGAAGGCGACGGCGACACGATGTCTCTGGAGCAGAGGTGTTGCCGGCGTGTGAAGACAGCTAGCACGGTGGCTGGCGATCTGGTGAAATTGCTGAGCCGCTGCTACATCACTGACGGAGGGGAAGAAAAGGGCTGAGTCGCGACGATTGCAGGTGGAGCTGAATCGCCGCCGTGGCGAGAAGATCTCGGAAGAGAAAATCGCTGCACCGCTACTGGAGCTCGCCGAAGACGAGGGGGAAGGAGAAACAGGGTGGTGCTGTGGCGTGGTGCGAGGTGCCGGCGAAAAATGGTGGTCAGCGGCAGTGGTGCGGCTGTCGGAGAGGGGTGGCGCCGCTGTTGGCGAGCTTCCGCTGATGAGGGGAGAAAGGAACTGCTGAAGTTCTAAGGGAGAAGAAGAAAATGAAATGGGCTGCTAGGGTTTCTCGGTGTATAAGGAGACCCATTTCCCCGAAATTGCACATAAGTCCCTCGAGAGTTAAAGTCAAGCGATTAAGTCCACAGATTTAAGTATGATTTAAATCAAGCCCAATTAGACATTTCGTAATTATAAAAGCACCCACAGAATTAAAAATAAGGTCCAATTAAGCCCAAATTCGAAATTAATAAATTAGAAAGAGAGTCCCAAATGATTAGGCAAAGTTCAATTAAGTCCTATCATTAAAATACAAAATTCAATTAAGTCCCTCAAAGAATTCAAGTCATGCAATTGAGTCCCGAAGTTCAAGTAAGGTTCAAATAGATCCAATTAAAGATTTTGTAATTATAAATGCATCCCCAAGGTTTTAAAGTAATATACAATTAAGTCCAATTTGATTCCTCATAATTAGAAAACGATCCCCAACGTCCGATAATTCTAATTTAACCCACATAATTTAAATTAAAGAGCAAATAGATACTAGGCACATATTTCAATTAAGTCCACATATTTCCGTGGGATTACAATTGAGTCAATTAAACAATTAAAACATGAATAAAGCGATTCAAGCACACGCGGAGTTAAATAAATAACAATCTAATAGTACGAAAACGACATCTTATCTTGCTCTGAAAATGCGGGGTGTTACAACCTTCCCCCCTTAAGAGAACCTGGTCCCCAGGTTCCACTGCTGCGCTGGAAAAGCTTCGAGTGATAGTGTCTTAACCCTTCTCGAGGTGTTGCGTAAAACTTAGCCTGTGAAGTTTACTCTCATTGTCTTTACTGAACCTTTCTCGCGATGTCTCGTTGCCATTGGGATCCATTCGAGTACTGGACCGTTGCTTTCATCAAGTTGTTCATCATTCCCATAAGACGAATAGTTGTCACTGCACTCAACTTCAATGGCGTTGCAAACTCGTCACTACAGACCGTAGCCAAGACAACGCGTAACGCAACCTTAACAAACAAGAGAGAATCCCGTCCCTCAGCACAAAAGGTGAGAGAACCCCGTCACTCGAACACAGAAAGCGAGAGAACCCCGTCTCTCGAACACAGAAAGCGAGAGAACCCCGTCTCTCAATCACATAAGAGAGAGCCCCTTCTCTCGAGCAGACAATTGAGAGAACCCCGTCTCTCAGCCTAAGTTGGACAGATTCCAGCATCTTCCAACATTCTAGTTTAAGAAATTCCAACATTTCTCAAACCCCTAAATTCAAGAGAATCCAGCATCTCGCGAACAACTAAGTACAAGATAATCCAGCATCTCTCGTGAATAAAGCTTAGAAAGAATCCAACATCTTTCTATCACATAAGTAGAGAATCCTGCGACTCTCTGACCCATAAATTGAGAGAATGAACATCTCCCAAGCACGTAAAAGAGGGAACCTAAGGTCTCTCTGGCGAAAAAATCCACTGATCAATTATTCATTCATACACACATCAGAATAACACTTGACGAAAAGTATGCGATGCATGTTTGGTGTACCTTATACAACTGATATCGGTATCCCTTGAGTATAGATTCAATGCTCATACCTCAACTCAAGGGGGATATCGCGATGGAATCTCTGTAAAACAAGGTTACAGTACGTATGTATGCTATATGAGAAGTCAGTGAGCAATCAAGAGAGTTTTAAATCACAAGGACATGAATAGTTCACATAAGTACATAATTCATTCATTTTAGTAATGGTCCAAAACACGTAGAAATTTCAAGTTACAAATACTAGATCAGATATCCAAGTTATCACAATTAAAACAACAATAGTCATCACCTACATCAAGCAAAACAAGGTAAGAGTATTTAAGCGATGCATGTATGCAAATGCCATGAATGCTAATACCTCAATATTCGGGTTCATCTTGATCCCCGATTTGAAGTCGTTGATCTCGTATTTGTTGTTTGTTAGCTCTCGATCGATCACAATCGAAAACCTTGTGCTCCTTCGACCCACAAGCATAGCACCTATTCAATCGATCCCGACACGCGTCGTAAGCGTGGTTGGTTCCCCCACAATGGGTACACGGTTGGATTTCTTTCTTCAGCTTTCGAGGGTTTCTGTTCTTATGCTTCTTTCCACGAACCTTCTTGGTTCGAGTTCCATGGTGATCGGATCTCTCTCTCACGTATAAATTTGAGCATAAGCCCAGCTCAGGTCTAGGCCCCGACACATTTCTTTCCTTACTTTTTGTCAACCACCTATTTTCAACTCGTAATGCTTTATCCGTGGCCTTATCCCATGTGCTTGTATCCTCAGCAATTAAGGCTTCCTTGAACTCATCCCGAAGACCTTCCATAAAGTATCTAGCCTTGACCCGATCATTACTCGTAAGGTGGGGCACATGAATACCCAACCTCTCAAATTCTCCTAGGTAGTCCACAACGGTTCTTTCTCCTTGTTTTAAAGTGAGGAATTCTTCGAATCTTCGTTCTTGTAAAATGACCGGTGCAAACCTCTTCCGGAATTCTCGAACAAACACATCCCACATCAACTCCTCACTCGTTGCCTCTAATTGTTGGGCAAGTCTTTTCCACCATTGTCTCGCCTGTCCTTGTAGGAGGAACGTAGCAAGGCGAGCCATATCCTGAGAGTTGCATGGCCATATCTGAAAAATGCCCTCCATTTCCAAAAGCCACTCTTCGGCCCTTATATCATTCCCTTCCCGAAATTGGGGAGGGTTAAGTGTCTTAAATTCTCGGTACATCATTGCCATCAGTCGAAGATTGTCCCTGGTCGCTCAGATTTGGATGAGACGGTTGACTGTGGTATTGTTGACGCGGCGGCTTCCTGCAAGTCTCACCACTTCAATGTCGAAACATGCATGTCGATTAGTAAATGCTCATGCCACGTAATAAATCAATCAAGAACTACCAAGAAATGCAATGCATCAAGTAGTATAAATTCAGCAAAGTGATGAAAATTCAAATGCATAGCTCTTCAAATCATAATACAGGTGCGCACATAACCAAATTGTCCTACGCCGTACGACCTAGACAGACACAACACGATACTAGAGCTCGGTTTTGCAACCTAGAGCTCTGATACCACTTAAGGATGTAACACCCCAAACGGAGGATGCCACATCCCCCGCACTAAGACCCAGTCCTGATCACGAAATGGAAAGTCCGTGCCCGAAACCGAATCAAAGCGAACGGGAGACCAACTCACACACTAGGCTAGGCGGATCTAACTCGACAGACTCAGAGCGCGGAAGCAATTTAAACAATTATCATCAGATAGCGGAAGTAATTAAATCAACGTATCAAATAAGTGACGGGTTCAACTAGCATAGATAGCTAGTCCCGAATCTCAAATCATCGCAACATAAAAACCAACATAAGTATCAGCAGAATAGCTAATTACATCCAAATGCTAGCATACTAACCCCACACGGGTTTAAGTCTAAATAGAGCATAAAACATAATCTCCAAAACCGAAATAAGAATACATAACATAAATAGAGTATGTGACAAATGCATCTTAACACCAACTAAACCGACAAGTGTGACTCAGAAGGCTCACTTCCGCCTAGCTCAAGCCAAAAGGAAACCTGCAAACTAAAAGATAAAATGAGGGGGGGGGGGGGGGGGGTCAGTCAACTGACTGAGTGAGGGGGCTAACGCACACCCACAATATATATATACAGAGCACAACACAGAATAAAAGGATGGACTCATGAACCGGGGATAGGTGTTGCATAACAAAATATTTCGAAACAACCCAAATAAATATAGATATAAGTTTAGAAACCATTTCCAAAAGGACTCTATCCCGATTCATAATTCCATAACATAACATAATCAACTGCTCGGCGAGTACGAGCTTCCCACCTTTACTCCTCAAAACATAAATCACAATCAATCCAACCGTTACACCAATGATGGAGGGGATGTACAGTCCCCAAAACCATCTATAATAACACCGTCTAAAATAGACTCGATCTCAAGAGGGTAGCGAACCCACAAGAGTCATCCCCGGATAAAACACCGAAGGCTCAAGATATCACGCCTCCCTCATCACCCTAAGGTCGCGCAATGATATCTCAAATGGAAACTAGCACAGTGGCTTATCCGACGGCCCTATGCCGTACCGGTCTCCACTCGTACCAGCTCCTGGATCCACATACAAAACAGTACAGAATAGAACAGATACCATATATCATGGCTAACTCGCTACAGAATCATAACACAACTGATTTTTCCAAAAAGGCTCACATATACCTCCATAATAGTTTTCCAAAACCAAAGGTGGTCCATAAGATCATACCCATATCATATCCAACACATACTAAATCATAAGTATAAGATATACTCGCATGCGGGGGTTAAAACAGCACATTAAGGCCACAGGTCAATAACTATACAAAATCCTAAACCTCACCTCGTGAAAGTAGAGTCTGAGAGTGTGAAGGGCCAAACACTCTAAACCTCGGGCCCACTGGCACCACCAAACTCTGTGACAAGACATACAGAAGCCCAAACTTAGACTCTATATGAACCAAACAAGATGCACGACGTTGCTCAACATGATCGTGGTTATGCATAAGTGTTCATGTTGTGCTTCTAAGGTGGTGTCGTGGTCAATTAAGGCGTACCCATGTGCAACAAGGTCATATTTACAAGTAGCAATTCTAAATATAAGTATAAGAGTAATTCAGATATTGAACAACATTTAATGTTCCAAACATGAATTAAAGTCATATTATATCAAATAGATTCATATTTAACCAAGTACAATTTAATTTACCAAGATCATTTTAAAAGTAAGACTTAGGGTCCAATTTCACATACTTGAGAGCAAGGAGATTAATTTCACAATTAATACACTCGTTCTCCACAATTAACACGCCAATCCATTCTCATAAAATATCAATAAGACAAATTGTTGATACATTATTTCTTGAATATTCCTGCTCCGTAAAGTATGGTCAAAAGTACTTACTTCAAACATAAAACTTAATTTATTAACGTATTCTACATAATACATCAAGTTCCAAATTAAATAAAAACGAAACAAGAGATATTTCATTTTAATTAAATATCCTAAACCAAAATCAATCACCAAGACTCGGATCTGATTAATCATCAAATTTCAAGATTCATACATAAGTCCATAAATAGTCAGATTTATATTCATATGCATTTAATATTAAGATACAAAACTATCGATTTATTTATTACGGAGTTACCAAATCAGTTTTACAACTTTCATCTAACCCAATTAGCAGCAAATTTTTATAAGCCAAAGTCCCAAATTAATATAATACTAATTGATCAAAATAAGGATTCACTTATTAAATCACCTATAATTTAATAAGTAGTTCTGCTAAACCAATTAAATCCGATTATCCTTAGAATATCAACAATAGATGTTTCATATAACAATTTTCTGGCAACCAACCAAATTTCCATTCACAGATCGGTACTACAATTCAATTACACAATACAAAATTATACTTAATTAAGATATGAGAAATGAGAAGAAAAAGGGGGTTCTCGGCTACCGATTGCTGTTGTCGAATTCATATACTGAGAAATCGAGAAGGAGGTGGTTGTACAGGTCTGAACCCCACTGCGGCGGAGGCCATGCATCAGACTCGTGCCCGGATCTATGGCCAGAGAACACCGCGGTTGTCGTTGCGGGCAAGGAAGGGGCCGCTGGAGTTGCTGCGTTCTGTGGCTTCTCTTCTTGGCTGAGACAGAAGCGAGGCGTGCGGCGGCAAGATGGTGAGGAGGATGGTGGATGGCGGTAAAAGAACTTTCCCCCAAATCTTTTAGATCTAGAACGAGAGAGAGAGAGAGAGAGAGAGAGAGGTGGTTGCGCTGCTGCTTCTCGTCTTCTTAAATAAGAGAGGGAGATTCGACCCAAAAGAGATGGGAGGAGAAGGTGACGGCGACACGATGTCTCTGGAGCAGAGGTGTTGCCGGCGTGTGAAGACAGCTAGCGCGGTGGCTGGCGATCTGGTGAAATTGCTGCGCCGCTGCTACATCACTGACGGAGGGGAAGAAAAGGGCTGAGTCGCGACGATTGTAGGTGGAGCTGAATTGCCGCCGTGGCGAGGAGATCTCGGAAGAGAAAATCGCTGCACCGCTGCTGGAGCTCGCCGAAGACGAAGGGGGAAGGAGAAACAGGGTGGTGCTGTGGCGTGGTGCGAGGTGCCGACGAAAAATGGTGGTCAGCGGCAGTGGTGTGGCTGTCGGAGAGGGGTGGCGCCGCTGTTGGCGAGCTTCCGCTGATGAGGTGAGAAAGGAACTGCTGAAGTTCTAAGGGAGAAGAAGAAAATGAAATGGGCTGCTAGGGTTTCTCGGTGTATAAGGAGACCCATTTCCCCGAAATTGCACATAAGTCCCTCGAGAGTTAAAGTCAAGCGATTAAGTCCACAGATTTAAGTATGATTTAAATCAAGCCCAATTAGACATTTCGTAATTATAAAAGCACCCACAGAATTAAAAATAAGGTCCAATTAAGCCCAAATTCGAAATTAATAAATTAGAAAGAGAGTCCCAAATGATTAGGCAAAGTTCAATTAAGTCCTATCATTAAAATACAAAATTCAATTAAGTCCCTCAAAGAATTCAAGTCATGCAATTGAGTCCCGAAGTTCAAGTAAGGTTCAAATAGATCCAATTAAAGATTTTGTAATTATAAACGCATCCCCAAGGTTTTAAAGTAGTATACAATTAAGTCCAATTTGATTCCTCATAATTAGAAAACGATCCCCAACGTCCGATAATTCTAATTTAACCCACATAATTTAAATTAAAGAGCAAATAGGTACTAGGCACATATTTCAATTAAGTCCACATATTTCCGTGGGATTACAATTGAGTCAATTAAACAATTAAAACATGAATAAAGCGATTCAAGCACACGCGAAGTTAAATAAATAACAATCTAATCGTACGAAAACGACATTGTATCTTGCTCTGAAAATGCGGGGTGTTACAGTGTTTAATTTAAGAGTTCTTGAATTATGTGATTTAATGTAAATCCAATTTAGTTTGTGATCATTCGGATTATTCTAAAATTAATGGTTAAGTTGATTTTAAACCCATCATGTTGCTTAACTTGTTTAATTTCGGTTTACTTGAATTCTTTGAGATTAATTGTCAATCATGTGTTTACGAAGTGTCGTTATATTGTACGAAAGGTTTCTAAAATTAAATTGAATTAAACTCTAATTGGTAAATCTCTATTTCATTTTAATTTATAAAATTAATTCGAAGCTTGAATGTTTATTCGTAACTTTACCAATTTTATTTACGATTATTTGTACGCGATATTTCACTTTGCTACGCGATAAGCATACCCGGTTGTATATAGCTTGTGCACAAGATATATTTCTCCCAATCTCCTTTTTCTCTCTCTCTCTCTTCTCTCTCTCTCCTCTCCCACTCTCTCTCCCGCGGTCACTATGCGCGGCTTCGGTTACGAGCCCATAACTCGATCGTTTCTCGACGGAATTCAACAAACGAATAGTCCATTTCGATTATCTCGGTGAGACGTACGCAAGAGTACCAATTTCACAACCTAATGACGAATGGTGACAGATTTATCGCCAGATTTCAGTAGCAGCGGTGGGGGTGTCAGACCACCGCCACTTCGCCGGCCGATTACGGTGGTTTCCGGCCCCCTCCTTGATGCACGCGCCTCGGACACAATAAGAGAACTTCCCGATGCACCATTTGACATCGGCGGCACGGCCATCCGAGCCGCGACGGCGCCGTACGCGCAGCCTAAAACTCGCGACAGCGGCACCCGTCACTGTAGCGGCGCGATTCCACCGCTTCCGACGGTGTTTTTCGATGGGGCTTGATGGTTTCCAAGGTTTTTCGACCCCCTGAGTTCATTTCCGGCATCAATTTCACCAGAGCTTGGCCGTAGGTGGTGGTTCCGGCGACGTCGGTGGCGGCAGAAACTTCGGCGGCCAACGGGGCCATTTTTCGGCCATCTTTTAGCCTCGGGCTCTTCACGAAAGTTGTTCGGAACGACGAGAACTAGTGGCCATTGATCATGTGACTCCAGATTTGGCCGATTGGCGGTGGATCACGGCGGCACAATGGTGGTGCAACGGTGGCGCTAGCTCCGAGGATTTTTCCGACGAGCTACCTTAGGGCTTTCGAAGAGCTCATCATGGGTAAGTCGATGCTTCTTTCGGATCGCATTTTGGTTCACCGGTTTGGAAGTAATTTGAGTTTGAAGATTTTAGGGTTTTCGTGTTCTTAGATCTGAAATTAGAGGAGATTGACTTGGAATTTCCAGAAATTGATCGAGGATTCGGAACGGGCACGAAGACTTCATTCAGGACTGATTTTTCGGGATTTTTCCGGCGGCCCGACCAAATTCCGGTAGCTACAGTGGTGGCCTTCCGGCGGCGTCTGGTCAAAATGTTCTTCTCGTTGTGGTGAGTTCAACGCCACTTTCCGTTTGTTAATCGGATATTCGATCTATTTATTACGAATTATTTTGCGTAATTGTGATTATTTGAAATAATTGTTTTAAGTGCAAATAAATTGGTTATTGTTGGTTTGTTGAGCGAGATATATTCCAATCGTATACGAAAAAATGTATTGAATGGATTGTGATATGCATGAATGTTTTGATTTACAATTTGAATCCCGATGTGATGAATTTACGCTATTTGTTAAGTACGAAGGGGTATTAGTGTAATATTTAGAAACTAATCTTTTATGTGACTAAATGAACTTGAATGATATTTTAAAAGAATGAACATGTTGTGATTTCTCTATATATATTTTTGAGACGTTCTCAATGTTATGTTTGTTGTAAATTGTGTTTCAAATATAAAATTTAGATACATGAAGGATGCTTGAACAACTTAAGACTTGATGCATAATAGGAGTTAGAATTGTAATATCTTGACTTACTCTTACTACTCGGAAATGGTATATTATGAATTAAGATAAATTGATAATTGTCATGTTTGTAAGTAATTAGTTCCTAGTTGAATAATTGTATAAACACTTTAAACGAACAATTATGCTTAGTAATCAATTAAGGGGATGTAAGTGTAATATTTATGAAACTATGAATGTGACTTGAGCTTGTGTGCCAAACATGTTGTGAAGTTGTAAAGTATGATCTTAAGCGAATTAAATGCACTCTTTAATTGTATCAAGCATGCTATCTACGTACAACAACTTTTTATATTTATATGATCAAGTTGCTCTTACCTATGCACTTTATAACTCGACATGAACTTGATGCTTAATTGTAATATTATAATTGAACCCTGTGCCATTGGATGATTTAATATGCATTTTGTGAATACATTGATTTCCTAAATTGATCTTGCATCCTTGGATATGGAATTACATGTCGGTTGCTTGTAATTAGACCTTGTTGAGCATTGATATGCCTTGAATGACCACGACACCTTATCCAAGCACAACATGAACACTTATGCATAACCACGATCATGTTGAGCAACGCCGTGCGTCTTGTTTGGTTCATATAGAGTCTAAGTCTGGGCTTCTGTATGTCTTGTCACAGTGTTTGGTGGTGCCGGTGGGCCTGAGGTTTAGAGTGTTTGGCCCTTCACACTCTCAGACTCTACTTTCAAGAGGTGAGGTTTAGGATTTTGTATAGTTATGCGACCTATGGCCTTTACCTGCTGATTTTTATCCTTGCATGCGAGTATACCTACTATAAATACATACTTGTTGAATATGATATGTTTATGATCTTGCGTGAGTCCTGCGTGGGCGGGTTATCCCTGCAGTGTAGGAATATATATAAAAACCAGTTTTTGAAGCATATGTAAGCTATTTTGGGAAAACCGTTGTGTTGTGATTATGTAGCGAGATTGCCATGAAAGATTGGCGTATGTGATCCGTTATGATCTGTGTGTGGATCTGATCCTGGTGAACTGCGGGTAATGGATTTCCAGGAAGGGTTGGGGCCGTCGGGGTAATTCATCTATTTCGTAGTTCCATTTGAGATATCTTCACGCGACCCGTGCTGTAGGGAAGGTGTGGTATCTTGAGCCTTCGGCTAAGGCCGGGGAGGACTCTTGTGGGTTCGCTACCCCTTGAGGGTGAGTCTATTTTAGATGGTTTATTCTCGATGGTACGGGGACGGTACATCTCCTCCATCATTGGTGTAGAGGTTGGATTGATTTTGATTTACGTTATGAGGAGTTGAGGTTGGAAGCTCGTACTCGCCGAGCAGTTGATTATGTTATGTCATGGAATCATAAACCGGGATAGAGTCTTTCTAAAAAATGGTTTCTAAACTTATATCTATATTTATTTGGGTTACTCTGAAATGTTTTGGTATGCAACACCTACCCTCGGTTCATGAGTCCATCCTTTTATTCTGTGCTGTGCTTTTTATATATATATATTGTGGGTGTGCATTAGCCCCCTCACTCAGTCAGTTGACTGACACCTCATTTTATCTTTTAGTTTGCAGGATTCTTTTGGCTTGAGCTAGGCGGAAGTGAGTCTTCGGAGTCACACTTGTCAGTCTAGTATGTGTTAGGATGCATTTGTCACATACTCTATTTATGTTATGTATTCTTATTTTGCTTTTGGAGATTATGTTTTATGCTCTACTTAGACTTAAACCCGTGTGGGGTTAGTATGCTAGCATTTGGATGTAATTAGCTATTCTGCTGATACTTATGTTGGTTTATTTAGTTGCGATGATTTGAGATTCGGGACTAGGTATCTATGCTAGTTGAACCCATCACCTGTTATGTATGCTGATATTCGGGACCAGGTATCTATGCTAGTTGAACCCGTCACCTATTTTGTACGTTGATTTAATTGCTTCCGCTATCTGATGATAATTGTTTAAATTGCTTCCGCGCTCTGAGTCTGTCGAGTTAGATCCTCCTAGCCTAGTGTGCGAGTTGGTCTCCCTTTCACTTTGATTCGGATTCGGGCATGGACTTTCCATTTCGTGATCGAGTCTGGGTCTTAGTGCGGGGATGTGGCATCCTCTGTTTGGGGTGTTACAGCAAATAAGACGACTTTAAAGGTTAAACCATAAAGTGAGGACTGAGCCACTAAATTCGGGTTGAAGATCATCATAAGGTCTAGAAAAGATAGTTGTCGAATGTTTCTATGTAGGTCAGCTTGACTCGGAAATAAGGGAGTTATGAGGGAGTTAAGGAAATTCCTTAGTCGAGTTGTCAAGAGGGAACCGATTCAAGTTATCATATGAAGGGATACTGTCAGTGAAGCTTGGTTCAGTGAGTTTGGAAAGAGATTCGAGAAGAGACAAAACCGGCAAGGAGGAACATTGGGAAACCTAAAGAAAATCTCAAGAATCATCAAGAACATCCTATCTCCGATTAAAGAATTGTAGGAGCCGAATACCAAATTTCACCCTGACGGTTTAAAGAGAGTAAGAAGGGGTCAATTGAATGGAAGAATAAGGAAAGATTTGGATGATATATTAAGGTCAAGAACAAAATTTTAAGGAAGCCAAGAGTAGTTATTTTGATGGTATGTTAGGTTTTGATTTGGGTAAGGAAATAGCTATGGATCCAATTTCGGGGATAGATGATCTAATAGTATTCGGGGAGGTCAAGCTCAGTTAATTAAAAAGAGTTTGTTGGATGAATGAAGATTATGGGAAATGGTGAAGGATCGAAGAAGACTAGAAGCAGTATAAGTCAGAAGGGAATAAAGAATAAAATCCTTAGAGGATCTATTAATTGCTTTGTTGGGGTATCCTGAAGGGTTTAAAGACAAATCGAGCACTGAACTCACTTTTGGGACAGATCATGCATTGGACAACCGAACTCACAGTTCTAAATTATGCAACTATGGAGAACGGTACATGAAACATCCATGATACATGCATCCATGCAAATTTAACTTAAATAATTTTTATGTTAGGTGCTTTGATTTCTTATCATGTTAAATTACTTGGAGTAATTGATAATCAACGTGGATGACATCTATTACCTGTTTTGGGTGTCTTACGTGATTTTAATTATGGTTTCGCGTGTGTTGCTTGGGAGTATTAGAGACTTCCTTGTTCGAGAGACGGGGATTCTCTTATCTTTGTTCGAGAGACGGGGTGCTCTCTTTGCTTGCGAGAGACGGGGTTCTCTCATTCTTGCTTGAGAGATGGGGTTCTCTCATTGCTGCTCGAGAGACGGGTCTCTCTCTCTTGATTGCTTGTGAGAGACGGGGAATCTCTCATTGATTGTTTTAGGCGTGCTGTGAATCCGAGAACGGATTCTTTTTAAGGGGGAGAGATTGTAACGTCCCGGTTTTTCACTTATATTAATATGTCGTATTTGTTTATAAATTGCGCAAATTAAATTATTTAATTATGTGATTAATTGTTTATAAGTGTTTTAAATATTTAATTTTATTATAAATTTTTATTATTTTATTTTATTATCATGTCGTTAAGTTAATATTTTAAATTGTTAATTAAGTATTTAGTATTAATTAAATTATAACCTTAATCATCTGTATTAATTTTTCAAAATCCGTTGACTTTGAATTTTATTTAAGAATAGAATTTAAATGTTGGTTTAAATTGTAATGTATGAATTCGTTAAGGCTATGCGCATGAATGTTTTTTTTTTTTTGTGCTCCGTTCTTATATGAAATGATATCGAAATATCGTGGAAATTTAATATGTCGTAAATTTACATGTTATGAACATGCTTATATGCTCGGTTTATGTTTTCCAACTCATTTGACGTGTTAACGAATTTAATTTGAATTGTGGAACCAAATCGGGGGCTAACGAGCAATTAGTGCACCCTTGGTTCCTTTTGTGATATCCTGAGCTTGGGAACTCGGATTCGAGTTCCGTCAACTTCGTTGAACTCGTATCGAAGATTCGGGTTTAATGAATTTAATTCTAAGTCAGATTTCCTGGAGTCTTGAGGATTTAAGTGAATAGTTAGGTTTTAAGAGTGTTTTGATGATTTCTTGAATTCCTTTGATCTATAACCTGTTTCGGTGTTATATATATGATCCTTTTCTCTCATTTATGACTGAGTATGCTTGTATTAGTTGGTGGTTAAGAATTGGATGAGATATCATTAATGAGAAGGTTATGTATTGAATGAACTTTCAAACTTAATTTTCCCTTCCCTCACGTCTTGAACTGCTGCTAGCTTTTATGGCTTATTTTGAGGTCTAATGCTACTTCTTTTCACCTTAATTTCTGAAGGAGTGATGGTTGATTGATCATGTATTGAGCTTGCTCTGTTTTCATTCAATATTGCCCTGTTTTTCTGCGTATAAACTGCTGTCAGTTTTCCTTGGTGATGCTGCGTGTTGTGAGACGGTTTCAAGCTTGTTTTGCTGATCATTTGAGCCTTTTATTTCCCTAAGTGTTGGCATGAATTGGTTGTAATTTTGAGTTTGTCTTGGCCTGGTTTTTCATTCCATTTCCCTTCCCCTATTTTCGGCCTTGTTGCTGTTGCCGTCTGTTGCCGCTATAACACTCTTCCCGGGCGGGGAGAGTTTGTTCTTGGGGAGTACCCGGCCGGGTACTCCTGTTGCAGAAATCTCCTGCATCGTCTAACCGGCCGGGGAAGATTTCTTTGAGAAATCTACCCGGGCGGGTAGCTGCCGCGGTGCTGCTTCTGTTTCATTTTCTTCCTTCTCCTGCAGCTTCTTTCTTTTCTTTCTTCTTTTGCTGCTTCCTACCTTCCTTGTTCTGCTGTGTGTGCGTGTTATATATGTAGAAAGATCTGTTGCTGCTTCCTTATTCCGTGAGTGCAGGTGTTTGTGTTCTTTATATGCATGTAATATGTGTGTGCATGGAAGTGTTATATATATATATCCTTAATTATTAATGCATGCATGGGGATTATATGTATTACGTGATATAGATAGATATATATATATATATATATATATATATATATATATATATATAATATTATTCATGGTCACATAGGTACTTAAATTGCATACATGTTGTATATATTTAATTTAATTATGCATGCATGAAATATATGTTACGCATGGGTTTTAAATAGTTTGCTTGCATGTTATAATTTTAATATATATATTTTGTTATGAAATGCATGCATGCTATATATATTTGTATATATATATATATATATATTTATGAATCATTTTATTTCATGCATGATTATTGTTTTGCTATATTAATATTATAAAGTATTAATTGATTTATTTTAATTCTAGAATTTAATTGATATCTATTTCACGTATTTAAATTAACGGTTATGGCTTGAACATTTTTTATTTATCTTAATTCTAATTGTGAACGTGAAATAATACATGCTATGATTGTTCTATGAAATTCTTAGATTAAATTGTTATGAAATGTGAATTTATGAATTTGAATGAAAATGGATGAACGAATGCCTTGGTTATATGCCTTAAATTCCTTACTCGTGCACATGAACATTTTTATGACATAATATCATTTCTTATGCATTTAAATCATGATCATACATTACCGTGCGTCGTATATGGCTCATTTGGAGTCTTGAGTCTCACGAACACGTTACATTGTCTTTTGTACAGTTTATCTCCAGGGTGGAGAAATCTTGATCAACTAGGCACTCGGTAACTCGTATCCTTGTATCGCCATGTTCCAAGTGAGGGTGTTTTTGTTCTAGCTACATATTAAACCCTACAACCGTATGTGACAAGTTTGGCCAAAACCTTATGTGTATATATATATATATATATGTTACTTTTAAAGTAGAGTCATCGAGTAAATTATGATCGAGTAACCCCCTTTTCAAATGAATTATGAAATATGTTATGTTTCTTATGAATCAAATGTTTTGGTGAGATTATGTATGTATGTTATGATTGCACGGGCCCAGGGCCTTAGTGCAAGTGGCTATCCGGGGAGGCAAGGGGCGACGGTGATCCCTTGTACTAGTCCCACCACATTTACGGTGATACCGGCCCTCGCTAGGAGGTTTAGCGGGGAATGGCAGCTGAGTGCCCTTGGGGGATTCATGTACCCCCATTGGCCTATGTATGGACCGGTGGTCGGGTCTTGCTAACCCGTCCATCACCCGGAGGAAGAAGGTTGGAACTTATTTTATGATTATGATTATGTTATGATTGTTAGGCACCGTGCGGGAAGGCCGGGACACGGATTGCCCAAACGACTATGTCTTAGGTTATGTTTTATGGCTTGCATGTATTATAATGTATTGTGTGATCGCATATTCAATATAATAATGATATGTCGTACACTGTCGGAGTTTGGTTGGAGATTGTGCACGCTCACTCGCCGAGCATTATTGATTTTTGTATGATGTATGAACTTAACAAATTTAATATGATTAGTCGTAAAGTTAGAACATTGCTTAGTTATTCTCTTGCCCTATTTGGGAACTAACTTTAAATAAAACCTTGCTCGGGATTTATGACTTGCATGTGCATGTTTTTATATATTCGTATATCGCTCCTGCTCACTCAGTCTTCTAGAGACTGACCCTCTCCCAGCCCAACTTTTAGTGTGCAGGTTTAGCGTCGGAGTTTCGAGCTAGGCGGAGTTTTGGTTGAGTCTTTGAGTCAGTCATGTTAAGTTAGAAGAGTCTGCACTCGCATATGTATTTAAATAATGTATGATTCGGCTCTGTATGATTATGAATTTGAATCCTTATGCATTTGTTATTGAATTATCTTGCCAGGGCTTTGTTATGAATTAAAAAGAGGCCTGAGGGGCCCAAGTCTGCTTGTGGTTCGTGTGTTTAGTTTCTGCAGGCCTGTGGCCAATGCATGTGTTTGGATTTTAGTTTTTCGATGCATTATATTTTGTTGATTGGTTTTAATTACAGGGTCTAAGTTCCGCCTAGCTTAGGAGGGTTGTTTTGTTTGTCTCCCGTTCACTATGGTTTGATACGGGTGCGGTTTTATTGATTTCGTTACTCGTGTTGAGCCATAGTGCGGGGGATGTGGTGCCTTACGTGCGGGGTGCTACACGTATCATGCAAGTTATAATCTCGGGTAAGTTTTTATAAGAGCAAGCAATATAAGTTTAATAGTAAAACAGAACTTCTCGCCCGAGATTACAACAATCCAATTTTAACAATACAAACAATTTCAATTCAATTCAATCCGTGGCCCGGCGAGTGAGGGCAATCTCCAACCTTTACACCGATAGTGAACAATACAATCTTTACGTTTATTTCAACAATTATCATGCAAATCATTACAGTGCACACTTAGCAGTTTCACGAACTCCTTCTTCCACCGGTGATGGTGGGATTGCAAGGCCCCACCACCCAATCACGATGTACGTCAGGTTCCTGACTCCCACGTACGGGATTCCTTCCTCCACCAAACCTCCTGGTGGATTCAGGGTTCATCCCCACGATGTGAGGGGAGTGCAGAGTTACCCGTCAGCCCATGCTTTCCCGGATGGCTCATACACTAACCCTCGGGCCCACAGTGCACGATTCACGATTACTCGCCAAACACGATCAGTTCACGATTGCTCAATATATCATGAAATCATTTGCAAGCAATAGAGATTTTAGAAAGATTATAGATATATATACGTTTTGGCCAAAATATCACATAGGGTTATAAGGGTGCTATATATATCTAGAAGTTAAACCTCGCCTGTGACCAAAACAAGGATATAACTACGGTGCGTGCTCCTCGTCAACGGTAAGGAAATCTGTGCAACAAGGATAAGGTTCGTGAGACTCGACTCGCATGGACCACTTAAGATGAACGGCATGTTCAAATAATGTCAATCATGCAATTACAATCAATAAATGCCATGAACATATTCACTTTATCAAATAACATAGCAATGATCAAGTATTCAAAGTATAAATCAAAGTGTGAAAATATTACACAAACCTCCCCTATGGTATTTAAACATAGAATCTCGTAATACAATTGATACACTTAATATCATGCATTATATGACATATCAATGAAGTGTATATGCCGGAAATAAGCCAAGAAAGCCATGCAAAATAAGTTTGAAATTCACATTTTCATGCAGAAAGGGTATGGGTGCGGACGCGACCCATTTTGTCCACAAATTTTGAAATTCACATTTTCATGCAGAAAGGGTATAAGTCGAAACTTGGCCAAATTTTGGTAGCGGCCGCGACCTACTGTTCTGCCAATTTTGTGAGTGGGTCGCAGCGCGACCATTTTTGTTTTGTTTTTGGTCGCGACTACGACCTTCAAATTCTGGGGAAAGAAAACAGAGCAGAACAGGGGAAGTCTCGGCCGACACCCCAAAATCAACCAAAACATGAATTTCAAGTTTCAAAATCTCATTTTTCTGGAAGATAACATACATATATGTTCAAAATACAATAAAGTTCTATTTAAACACATGAATCATTCATGCTCATCAAGATTCTTCAAGTTCAAGTTCATACATGATTTCATCATATAATCTCAAGTTGTGCAAGGATTCATTTATCAATTCATGGTAAAAGTAAGTATTCATGTACCTAACCACAATTAATCCATATTTTCCATAGAATCATAAATCCTAGCTTCACACCCAATCATCAAAAATCACATAACCGAACTTACATGCACTTGGATGGAAAGAAATGGAACAAGATGATGGCTATGGATGCTTAAGCTTCAATTTCATAAATTTCTTGGAAAATCTTGAGCAAAATTTGATGAAATCTCTTCTCTTCTTCTTGATGTGTGTCTCGGTGAGAAAGGAAGCAAAATGGATGAAGATTTTGAATGATAATGATCATGGAAGATGGTGGAAAAAGTTTATACATGAATCACCATTTTTGAATTTGGTGAAAAGCCCCAAATTGCAATTTAGTCCCTCAAAATTATGAGTTATGCAAGCAAGTTTCATTCCTACAATTTTACTCATTTTGGTCCAAGAAATATATGCAATTTGGTCCTTAAATTTAGAAGAACGATCACATAAGGACAATTTGGCAATTAATTCACGTAACAATTATTTCCCAGTCGTGCAAGAAATTCTCAAGATGATATGAATTCATAAATTTTCATGTAAATATGTTAAAATATAATTTATAAAATTGTGATGAACATAAGAAATTAGTAAATAAAAACCGGGGCGTTACATATATAGTTACTAGCAAGGTGCACGTGCGTTGCACTTGTATGCCGGTTTGTATTTGTTATTGTCGTAGATTGTTATTTTCTTATTATTTATTTTAGATGTTGTGTTTTTTAAATGTAATTATCTTTTCTTTTCATTTCCTTTGATTCTTCAGAGATGTGTGTTCCGTGTTCATGGAATTGCATTTGTTTAGAATTACAGATAGTATTGTTCCCTATTTTTTTCCAATAGCAAGTGTTCAATCCATACCTCAACTCTATTGTTTTTATTATTATGGATTTAAGAATATATATTTTTTGATTGTTTATTTCCTTTGTGGTACATGATATTTCCAATCTACATGTAACACCCCAAGCGGTGGGGCGCCACATCCCCCGCACCATAGCCCAACACGTGAAACGAAATGGGAACTCCGTCCATGCATCAAGCCATGGCGAACGGGTGACCAATAAAAATCCAATCTAAGCTAGGTGGTACCTAAACCCTGTACAAGTGAAAATATACAAAACCCGAATGCGAAAGCGGTACAAAACACGAATTATCAAAAACTTCAAACAAGAAACATAAACATTTTCAATACAATCCAGAAAATAAATCAACATCAACTAAACGGGTTCAACTAGTCAAGGAAACATGTCCTAACCTGTCCCGAATAACATACAACAAAACGGGTTCAACTAATTCAGAATCTGTCCTAACCTGTCCCGAATATCATACAACAAAACGGGTTCAACTAATTCAAAATCTGTCCTAACCTGTCCCGAATATCATATCATAACGAATGAATTAAACTTATACAAATTAAAACGTATAACGAATTCAAATGTATGCAAGACATATACAAATGCGAAGACCAGACTCAACTTGGACAAAACGAAAGACTCGACTCAACCGCCTAGCACCAACGAAAGCAACCTGCAACTCAAACAAAGAAAAGGGGAAAAAGGAAACAACGAAGAGGGGTCAGTCCTAACGACTGGTGAGGGGGCTAACACACGCACCCTTACATATACATAAGAGCAAAGCATATTCAAAGCTGCACCCCCGTTTCATAACCATATACGATACATAACTAACTTGGCGAGAACAAGTTCTCACACACTTACTCATACCAAAGCAAAACTCATAAAACAATCCCACCTTTACACCATTGGGGAAGAGAGGTGCCCCTCTCAACCCTCCACAGAACGAAACTTGTGAACCGGAGGATCCCGCCCGGTTCCTTCGACGGCCAACCTTAAAGCGCTCCGTCGGCATAGGAGAACTAAGTCTCCCGTAAATGGAGTCGTGTTGATGAGAGAGCCCGGCGACCCCATGGCCGACCCGAGATCACATACCACTTCTCCGGGGCCCACACACAGATCACAAAGCTTAGTTATCACACTTACCAACGAAGCTTATCCACAAATCTTGTCATGCTTACACACACACGCACTTACCAAAGCTTGTCAAAGCAAACGAAAATAGAGCTTATATACTTATAAAAGCATTTTCAAAGTCTCAAGACAAACGGGACAAAACCCACAAAATACGTATCTAAACACATATCTATATATATACATTGATAAGTCGCATGCGGGTTCGAAATACAAATAGGGTTTTAGGTCATAATAGCTAAAAGGAAAGAAAACCTCACCTGACATTAAACGAAGCCGGAGACAACGTACTTGATTCACCCTGGAATCAACTTGACAAACAAAACACCACCCCGGGTGCACCTGAACAAACTGAAGGCAAAAGACAAGACTTAGACTCAAGAATGAACCACATAGACGCACGACGTATGATCAAGCATGTAAGAGATGCAAACACGTAAGTACAACACATATTCGAATCAATTACATGTAATCCAAGACATTACATAGCTTAACATATTCCTTTACAATCATATAACACGTTCAAGTGCACAATTAATGCATATTACAAGGTGGAGATACGTATCAAGCTACATAGGTGTTTCGTGCAATAATTCATATTACTCAAGCAACATAAAACATATATAACAACACATTCATAAGCAAGTGAAAACAAGTTTGGAATGGGTTCGGAGGTGGCAAGATGCAAGAAAAGCGGAAGAAAAGCACAAGGGATTGTTCCGAGCAAAAACAGGCAAAAGCTGGAAATTTTCCAAAACGGACAAGCTGTAGAAAAACGATCATAATTTGGGTTTCCGAAATGAGAATTGAGTTTTTTTTCTTGGAAATAAAACTAGACACACATATCTTTAAAATGGTAGGTGGCTGAAAACCTCGTTCAAATCGAGACGAAAATGGCGTACGTTTGAAATTGGACGAAAGCAGAATTTCTGTGAGATGGCGACACAAATTTCAAACGGTTATATCTCATAGTCTAGAATGAGATTTTGAGTTGATTCCAATTGTAGGATGTTCTAGACTTCAAGATGTTTCCGTGGGTTCAAAAATCAGTCCAATCCGAGTTTAAACGAGGTCAGCACGGCCGTGTCAAAATTGGCCTGGAAGCTGACACGACCATGTCCGAATAAAAAAATTCAAAGTCGAGGGCTTGACACGGCCGTGTCGGAAATGAACTAGGGGCTGACACGGCCGTGTTGGGTCGTCTTCTCCGAAAAAACATAGCAGCAAAGCAAAAGCTCGACGGGGGTGGTTCCTAAACCACCCCAAACCACATTCCGATCACATAATACACCGAAAACACTCAAATTCAAGGTATATCATATATATATATATATATATATATATATATATATATATATATATATATATCACATTAGAACATAAATTGTACTCCAAAACAAGTCCGAACACCTAAAACACGAAATCTATACTATTCATCATCATCTCCAAACTCAAGAATTAAGGCAATAAAGCAAGATTCAATGGGTAGAATCGAAACACGTAAGGAGAGGGTCACATTGGTTACCTTGGATCGTTGATCGGGCAAACGGGGTCGGGGTTCCTGAGCTCAAAATGCGTTGGGTAGCTTCTCTTCTCTTCTCTTCTCCTCTCCCTTCTTTCTTGCTTGGACCGAACCAAAATGGGGAGAAAGAGGGTTCGGTGCTCTCTTGTAGGGCCAAGAAACGGGTCGGTTCAAACGGTGTCCGATCCATTCGAATCGGATTTTTAAATGGTAGGGCTAACAAACGGCTTTGAAAATATAAAGTTAATTTCATCAAATCCGAATCGTCGAAACGAACTCAATGAAGGGGTCGGAATTCGAATTCGAATTCCCGAGCTCAAGATTGCCATGAAGGCCAATGCACCCTAATTAATTAGGTCCCTAAACTTCAAGTATTGGGCATTCGAGCCCAAACAATTTAATTAAATTCTAAAGCGCACGAAGCTTAAATAAATTACACGTTGACCTTTAAAGCATGCGAATCACATAAATACGGAATTAAACTCTCTCGTGACGTGTACCAGGAAATGCCGACGTAGCGGGATGTTACACTACATATATTGCTGACAATTGTTAAGAATCCCTTCCAGGAACACCACCGGTAACCAAATCGCTCCAGAACATATGATAAAAAACCAATATTTCTTGTTGTGGCCTATTTTTTGTTTTTTAATGTATAATCATACCCATCTTTGTTTCTTATTTTATGAACCACCCTCTTCTTAATTTCTAAAACGATTGCTCCATACCTTCATTCTAATATTGAAAACTCAACATTGCAGTTCTTATTCTTCCATTCTGTTATGCTCGGACGCTCTTTTATTCTTTTTTTTTTTGTTTTTTATTATCCTCAACATCTTCTGTTTTTTAGTTTTCTCCTCTTTTTTGTTTGGGCATTTTCTCTTGTAAAATGATGCCAGAATTTCGTCATCGTTATCCGTATTATTCCGATCAATGTTTACAACTTCTATCTCCTCATTTTTTCTGCCCTTTTCTTCTTTCTCAATAGTTGTTTTCTTCCTTGTTTCCTTTTTTTTTGTTCCCATTGCTGCCTTTGTTTTTGGTTTCTCTATCTCTCTTGTCTTACTCTGCGCTTGTTTCCCATGTTCTAATTTGTTTGGCCCGTTTTTCTGATTTGGTTTCTTTTCCCTTCTCTCTTCTTGCAATTTCTTATCAGTCGTGGCTCCCTTGCGTGATTGTTTTGTTGTATCCTCAAAAGCTTCTCCATAACGAACAAATTTCCATTTCATATTTCTACATTTTTGTCGAGTTTTAAAACAAATTTGTATTGTTTCGTTATTGTTGCGGCTAAAGCGTTGTAGTGAGGGGATCTTTCTTCTTCCTGCAAGTTTGTACCCATGATTAATTGTTTGTTTTTTAAGTATTTTCCATGTTCAGTGTGTAAGTTTCTCTTACCTCGGTAATTTCCTCAATGTATTTAGTTATCAGACATCCAATGTATGCCTCAGCAACTTCATCAAACAGTGTGATTCTAGCTTGTTCACTTGCATCTCCCACGTTTAAGGTAACCCTAAATTTGTTTTTTTTTTTTTTTTTTTTTTTTTTTTAGCAATGGGTTTTAGTTATTGCACATTAAGGTATCAAATTGTATGTGTTTTCAAATTTCATGCCTTGGTGAGGCTCCCTCTCCATCATCTTTGCAAATTCTGCATTATATTCCTTGCATTGGTTTTTATACTGATCTTGTACACTTGTTGCAAGCATCATACCATGGCATGAATATGTTTTCCACCGAATCAACCTTTGCTTTGAAGTAATAGTGTTGGTTCTATGAATATTAGTGGAGTTTGTATTTCATTTTGATAGTTATACCAAATTTATGTTAATTAAACAATCAAATGTCTATATCTATTCATAAGATCCCTGTAAGCAAAAACAAAATTGTATACATTGATAAAGGGTAGACATTATACGTTTCTCGATGTAACTATAATAAAAATGCGAAAAATTTAATTATATTTAAATTTTCACTATGTGGTAAATACCACTACTCTTATATCTTAATCAATGATATTGATGAACAATTATAACGGGACGCTAACAATACAGGAAAAAACTCCATATATTAACAATACAGTATTAGTATTTATTGTGTAATTATGTTGCCCCCCAAATATTTTTTTTTAATAATAAAAATTACATATAGTTATAATCCCAATTTTATTTGTCCAGATTACCTCTGGTAACTTATCATGACAATGCATCGCTTCTGTGATGGTAGTTTCGTTCGTCCCTTTTATTTTTTTGGTCATCTACAATTCCTCCAAATTTGTTCCTGTTGATGATTCCAACCTGTTCATCAAGTAAAAAATTATATAAATCGCCTATTTTTTAATTTCATAAATATCAAATTATTATGGCGTTGTGGCACTCTTTTTTAAACCATTATAATAATAAAAGTTCAACTCACCATGTATTGAATATCTCTGCCTGGTCACAAGTTGGATCGATGAGTATCGTCGTTGTAGATGTTTCCTTTAATTGTAACTCACCTTGTAAAAAATATTTGTTTTTAGTACCGGTTGCATCTTCTTTTCAAAATCTATTTGTTCTATGTCTCTTTTTCTTATGTTTGTTGTTTCGTGGCATACCTTGGTATGTGTGCTTTTTCAAACCTGAAATTTTCACAATTGCTCTCTTATTTTCCATTTTCTGCAACCATCCTCCTTCTGTAATTGCTAGGTCATCCCAAAAATTAATTGCGATTGTTTCTAACCTTCACCGAAGTATTAAATTTAAATTAATAATAATTGTATCATAAGTTATAAATGATTAATCAGTTTCTTACTTGTTGGTCATCATTATCATTTCTCTTTCGTAGCCTGTGTAACGCCCCAATTTCCAGATAGTCAGGTACGCTCGACACGTGTGAGTTTTGAGCGTTAGGATTTTATTTTATTACTTTCGTTTATTCAATTTATATATGTTATATTAATTTTATAAATTGTATCCCAACATGATTATGTGAAAATATGTGAAATAATCCTCGAACATGATTTATTTGTCTAATTGTACTTAAATAAACATTCTTGTAAATGTGAGGACCAAATTGCATGATTATCTCTTGGACCAAATTGCATGATTATCTCTTGGACCGAATTGATCATTTTCTAAACTTTATATACTTGATTGCATAATTTATACACTCTAGGGACTTAGTTGCAAATTGTGCATTTCATCAATTTTGAGGAGCCAAATCACGTTATATTCCTTCTCCATTCTTCCATGATCATTTTATTTCATAAACATACATCCATATTTGCTTCCTACTCCACCGAACCAAAACCCTCCAAGAAGGGAAGAAGAATTTCATCATCTCAAGCTATTATTTTGGAGGAATTATGAACTTTGGAGTATCATCATCATCTATCTTCATCTCTTTTCATCTCTTTTCCATTCAAGGTATATATGAGCCATTTATGTGAATTCTTGAATTAAGGTGATGAAGGTAGGGTTGTGATTTTGATGGAATAACTTGTGTTTTAATTATTAGAAGCATGATTCTAAGCTTTTAACTTGAAGTGATGCATGAATTCTTGGAAATTATGGAGTTATATGATGAATTCCTACATGGGTTAAAGTTGGTGATTATGATGATTAAGGCATGGTTTGTGTGTTTATATTGGGTTTTATTATACTATAAGCATGTATACATATTTCCTTTCATGAATTATAACATTTGGGAATGAATTATGAGTGTTTTGTGGAGATTTGGATGTGGTTCGTGTTCCCCTGTTTCTGCTGCTCTGTTTCTGCATTGTCTGTGTAACGAGAACGGCCCTTCCCGTTCCCAGTTGTTTTGGGGAACGGCCGCTCCCATGTGTGAAATATATGCATGCTGGCGAGAAGGGGAACAACCGTTCCCACTTTGGCTCACAGCCGGGAACAGCCCTTCCCAATTTCGGGGAGCTGGGAACGGCCCTTCCCATTTTGAACTAAGGGCCGAACGGCCGTTCCTATACCCCTGGAGAGGCAGAATGTTTCTGCATAAATTCCATGTTTCCAAATCCTTTTCTAAGCACTTAAATGACTCTAACATGTTATTATATGATCAATTATATGTCATAACGTGATGTTTATATGCTACATTGGGTATTGCACGTCATCTCGTTACTTGATCACGTCGTACGTCATATTTGGTACCATTATTGAGTTATTGTCTCACGTGTACACAATGTCCCGTTTCTTGTCAAGTTCTACTCCAAGGCGGAGATTATTGATCGTTGAGCACGTTCATGCATCCTTGAGTCGTCGTGTCGCCTATCAGGTGAAGTTTAATTTCTAGTTACATAGAACCTATACAACCCTTACGTGAGATTTCAACCAAAGGTATTTATATCTATAATTTTCATAGAATTTACTCATGATCACAAGCAAGCCATGTTCCTGAAAAGCAAGCCATGTATTGTGCATGTTTTGGCGAGTAAGCATGATTGTTCACTTTGGGCCCGAGGGTTAGTATATGAGCCAACCGGGAAAGCATAGGGTTGATGGGTAACTCTGTACTTCCCTCATCATGTGGGATCACCTCTGAATCCACCAGGAGGTTGGTGGAGGAAGAAATCCCATGCGTGGGAGTCATGTTCCTGACGTACACCATGTCGTGGATGGTGAAGGCTAGCTACCTTCCCATCATTGGAGGGAGAAGGAGACTGGGGACGGGACCAGCCCCACGGGCTGTCCTCGGGTTACTGCATTGATTTCACTCATTGATTGTATTAATTGAATACACTATCGCACTGCTACACTGTAACTGAATTGCATGATCACCTATTGACTAATAAAGCAAGCATGTATTGTTCACTATTGGTGTAAGGTTGGAGATTTACCCTCACTCGCCAGGCCACGTATCGCATGAACTGAATTCATTGAAATGTTAAACCAGATAGTTGTATTCTCGGGCGATGTTTACTTTATTATTGATTATGTATTATTCACTTTTCTAAAACTTCACCCGAGGATATAACTTGCATGTTATTTGCGCTAATATTCATTTATGCCCCTCACTCAGTCTCCACAGACTGACGCCTCCACCTTTCAGGCTCTTGCAGGTGCATGCTAGGCGGGATTAGAGTAGTGTCCAATCTTTCATTCAGGTCTTGCAGGGTCCATCTTCACTGTTGTTATATGTTGGAAATTGGTGAAACATTTATGCTAGTGTTAATATTTGATATATTGTATTGAAGCACATGTAAGGAGTATTATATATTCGTTGTGCATGTCGTTTGATTATTAATGTTATGTTTCCACTTAAATTATTATAAATTGATTATGTGGTTTGAGGTTAGTCCCGCCTAGCTAATTGTCATTTTATTTTTATTGTCTCCCGTTTGCTATACTTTAGTTCATGTATGGGTCGTCCATCTCGTATGTGGATTAAGCTATAGTATGGGGATGTGGCATCTTTGCGCTTCAGGTGTTACATCTTAGGTGGTATCAGAGCCCGGTTGCAAAACCGAGGTTCTAGTGTCGTGTCGTGTCAAGTCTAGGTCGTACGACATAGGAATTGATTGCTAATTTGAAAGTCTTGCATTTTATTTGAATTCCTTGATTTACTTGAATCCTTTGAATTAATTGGATTACTTGAGAACTTTTGCATTACATTGATTTGTGCTACTAATTGTTGATTAATTGATCTTGAATTGTTGGAAATTTATATGTTCAACGTGTTTATTTTGCAATTTAGCTGAATTAATTGTTGTCATTTGCATTAAATTCCTGTTTCGGTAACAATTGTGTGACATGAGCATGCCTTACCCACATGCATTTATTTTCAAAGGAAGTTGTGAGTACAGGGCCTGGAAGGAAGTCATTCAAGTAACTCCAATCGAAGTTAAAGTTTGGGAATTCCATTTAGATTCAAATCAATTGAATTTGGATTCCTAACACGATAGCTAGAAGAATCACACAACTAGTTATGGGAAGCCAAAAAGCTAGGGATTCTATATTCGGGCGAAGTGAGTTTATTTTCCCGATCCAAGTTGAATTGTCGTGTTGAGAGGTTGAATTGGAAGATATGGAGCAACAAATGGAGGCCATAAAGAGGAGTAAAATAATAACTAGGACGAATACCGGGACCACTATTGGAGATCAATTCCTTGAGAAATACCGAGATATCAACGGCATGAAAATAGAAGCATTTGAATTCAAGAAGTACTATTTCGGATCATAAAGCTACAGAAAGTACTACCAAGGAATTACTATGGTGAAGGTTCATAAACCATTTAGACAACGAAACTCGGGAAAGAATTGGGTTAAAGAAATTTCCAAATTAAGTCATGGAAACATCCGAGCTGAGGCCGGAGGATTTTGGGAATTTAGAAGACCCCGGGGAAAACCAGCGATGGTCAACAGATCGAGACAAGCTCATAATTCAACCAACCAGGAATGGGTGCAGGATTAAAGTCTAGCATTACTACGATGATAGGTTCAATGCAGTCATAAGCATGTAACAGCCCAATACAGGGCCTGGATGGAAACAGTAAGTTAAGGGCATTGGTAAAGCGTTTATAGACCGTGATCCAACTTTTTAAACTGTCATGCATTGCATCTTTACATGATCAAAGTGCTTATATGTGATCTGACATGTTTTAAGGGGGAATTCTTGACCTTTGATACAGTTTACTATTCATAACCCGAGCCTACCTTGTTCATATTACTACTCGAACCCTAGAGGTTCACCACACATGTTTCCCAATCATTTGAACTTATTTCCCGAGCTCAGAGAGTCTTTCTTGAACCATAAGGGTATTTTTGGAACTTACCCACTAAAGTTACTATTCATCTAAAAATGAGCTTTTGATTCTGATATCTTTTCCTACCCAAGTTTACAGTCAAATCGATACTTGAGTCGAGATGAGTCTTTTGAAATTATTCTTGGCTTGGAAATCTAATCTCGAACTTTGTTTTATCGAAAACGTTTACGAAAACCCTAGTTCACTATTCCTTCTACGAACGATTTTCATTCGGAAAATGTTTTCTCTTTGGATTTGCACTACTTGAGCTATTTCAAGATTTTTGAGATGTTTTACAACTTTTGATTCAAACCCTAGCTTGAAATTTTGAAGCGTACGTTCGTACGTGAGAATTCACTATTCATTCTACGTTTTCAACTTTTTAACGGTAAAACGTTTTATAGTCGATATTGGATTCAAAACGCTTCTCGATTTATTTTATGATTTTTCAAAATGTTCCGGACTTGAAAATCATTCCCGAAAGTCGTTTTTCACTCGTGTTGAGTTTCGAGCTCAAAACTTTTATTCACTAAAACTAATGTATCTTTCAAACGGTAAATCCGATTTTGACGTATGAATATGCGTTTCGAAGCTAATTTTTGCCCGGATGGAATGGTTAAACTTCCAGCCACTCAACCTCACGTTTTGGAAGTGAAATTACCAAAATACCCCCAGCAGCCCCACTTTCTAGCTTCAAAAGTATGAAGCTTCCAAGAGAAGCTATACACTTTTGCTCTCATACCCTTACCTCAAGTTTATTTCCAATGTGAGGGGCTTCTCTTCAACTATAAATAGAGGGAAAGAGGCATTTCATTCCTTGCTCAATGTTGTGTTAACAACACCTTTTCTCTCCCTCTCCTCCCCCTCTTGCCGTCGGCCTCCCCCCTTTAGAAGTAAGTTGTTTTATTTTATGCTTTAGTTTATGTTATGTTTTAGTTAGTTTATGTTTTTACGTTATGTTATGTTTATATTATGTTTAGTTTGGGTCTTAGGGTCTTCCCTAAGCCATATAGGATTTTATTTTATTCATTTATTATATAGTTTTCATGATATGTTTGAATAGTTGTTTATATGCTTTAATTGTTTAGTATATGCTTGAATATGTTATGAATTGCTCTAGTATAGGCTATGCTCATGTGATATGGTTGTTATATTATGAGAATTGATGCATGATTATGGAATTTGAATTATGTTCATGCATGCTAGCTAATGGAATAGTGATTTACAATTAATTATGTCACAACTTGTTACATGTTGGTATTGAATTTAATTGTTACATGTTACTGTTGGGAATAGTGCCCTGAAAATTCAATTTGTTGAATTAATTAAACTGAATTTACAGCAAATTATGAGTATTTCACATATTGATAATTAATGGCGTGTGGTGGTATTCTTATATGAAATGTGTTTCATAGGAAAAGACTTTGAATAGCGAAATCACGTATCATTAAAGTTCTAGTCGGTAAGATAAGAATATGTTCTTATCAAGACTATAACGTGGTTATATAAGATGATTTGTCTTTCATCATAGGGAATGGCGATTCGGATTATAACACGTTGATGATTTTCAATAGGATTGGAAACATCGAACTGGACCACTGAGATTATTCATTTTATACTGCTATCTAAAATGAATAAAATCTCAGGAAGCATTGTACTCTTAATCCTGATAATATTTCGGCTTTAGGCCTGTAGTGTTAGTCACTGTAACATACTCGAAGTGAGATCTCGGTAACGGGTGGCCAAAATACTTTGTATGTTCGGTGATTACATGAAATGTGCTAAAGAGTTATATTGATCGAGGAATCTGTGGCCTTGCTGGAAGGTAAGAGATATCCTTGAAATAGATTTGTAAAAGTTCGAATTAAGACTTTGGCCAAAGCACTTCGCGTGATGCGTCACCGAAGTTGTATGTTGAATGTGTTTCACATACAGAGAATTTGAACTTAAGGCGAATCAATAAATTTCAAATTAGAGATGAAAAATAAATGATAGTAGTTACAATTTATTTTTCATGGATATCAACACGGAGGAGTAAAATGCGAAATTATTCTAGATCGAGAAATTCGTGAATAACTTAATTAATTTTAGAGTGCAACAATATTTATTTAGTGGAATTAAATATTGTTAAACGGTAATTAATTATTATCATGGGATGATAATATATTAATCCATTTGGAGCTAAAATTAATTAGTCCTGCAGGTCCCTCTGCAAGCCCCAATTAAAAACCCGAAGAGAAAATATTAAAAGGAGAGAGAAATGATTTTTCAAAGTGTTTGAAAATAGCCAAGGGATATATTTTAAGAAAATAAATCAAGTTCCAAAGAGTTGGAAATGCCCGGAATTTTATTTTGGAGAAAATAAAATTTTAAATTTTTTTTTAAAAAATAAAATAAAATACGATGTGGCAGGTGACGTGGCTCCTACGTGTCACGCCACGTCAGCAGGGCGGGACGCAGTTGGCGCTGATGCAGCGCCGCGTGGCACTACACGCGTATGGCGCAGATTGCGCCGCGTCATCGCGGTGGACGGTCCGGATGTGATCAGGTTAGGCGGGTCAACGGGTCGGTCAAACGGGTTAAAGGGTTGGTTCAAACGGATAGGGTCAATCCGGGTCCGGTTCGGACCGACTCGGACACGTGGCAGAATCTGGTGGCTCTATGTGGTTGTACACGCGCTAACCACCTGGCAGCCTTCCGGCAGCGCGTGGAGGCGTGTGACGCCACGTGGCAGCGCGTGGATGGTGGCGTTGGATTCACGGCGGAGAGAGCTACCACGTGGTGTATTCGGATTGGCCGGTCGGTACGCGGTTTGTACGCGGTTGTACGAAATGACATAAATACCCTTCATTTTGCCCTTAAAAAGACCATTTTGCCCTCCAAACCATGGCTATAAGTAGGGGATGAATTCATTCATTTTCTCCATCAATTTTTTCAGCTAAATCACGGCTGAATGAGAGCTTCTCTCTCTTCCTTTTTTTGTTTAATTAATCTTTTTATTAAAGATTAATTAATATATAATTAGGTGGTTATATAATTAATATATAATCCACTTAATTGTTAGAAAATAGGGATTTTCTAGTTCTAGAAAAATGATTTTTTCTAGAAAATATTTTCTCGAGTATTTAGGGAAATACTCGCGGAGCCCACACTCCGAGGGTTGAGTCGGGGATATTGCGGGGAGGCTTTGCCGGTCTCACGAAAGGGAAAGGAGCTGGAAAAATGTCGTTAGATAGCCATGTTTGCAGTACGGTAATATTTTACAGTTATTTTATTTAAGCATGATAAATTATGTGCTCTTAAGTGTTAATTGCATGTTAGATATTTATCTGCTTAAGTGATTTAAAATTTATTATCAATTGCATGTATATACTTGAGTAGATCCGGCTAAGTCTTCCGCTTTGTATTAAAATGTTTTAGAAATATTTTAATACTTGTATTATAATAAAAAATTTGAAATGTGGTCCCGGACCGCTACTGTTCTGGGCCCACCTCCCAGCAGTTACATGCCCAAGGTGCATGATATGATATGATATATGTTGAGACATGTTGTTACATGGTTATATGATTTATGAATTATGAATTGAGCTTATGATATGTTGTGGATTAATGGATTAAAGCCTTGATCATATGTTATACACTTTAATAGTGTCACATGTTATAACCTAAGATAGAATAGTGTTTCATAACTTGATCTTATGCTTTAATTAGACCTCTTAATCATAGGTTATACCTTTAGCCTAGATCACTCTTGATTATAATAACATGAACTTGAAACTATAGGTTATAATCAAGATCATAATTTAATTAGGGGGTGTGTGTGTGTGCATGTCGTGTGTGTGTGTGTGTACGTGCATGGTGTGTGTGCGTACCCCGTGTGTGTGTGTGTGTGTGTGTACTCGGTTATAGTAAGATCATAGTCCAACGTTGAGAGTAACTCACTTTAACGTATTCCTTTGTGTGTTACCTTTCTTGAATACCTTAAATGATATTACTCTCTTGTGTTACATGTTCCTTGTTCATTTGTTTCATGTATTTCATATGCATCTTGGTTAGTAGTGGGTCTTAGTTCTTAAGCTCACTCTAGTACACCACCTACAGGAGTTAAAGTTGAGCACTGGGGTCCCCAGGGCACCGCGTAATCCGTCTACCTACCTTTTGTTACTATTAGGTGAGGTGAAGTTATAAATGTTTTCCAATTGGAACCACGATTATACTATCGTATCATATGTTTTGAAATTCAAAGCTAAACCTCGTTTTGAACTATCCCTTTTATCGGGACATTCTTTTGAAAGGATCATTCATACTTTAATAGTATACCTTGATCAACAACACATGTTTTCCAAAGTTCTGCATTCTTGTTCAAAGACAGTTACATGTTCTGCATATGTTTTCAAAGTACAGTTTTACAGACAGCATCACATGTTTACAGACAGAATCATATGTTTTACAGACAGCATCACATGTTACAGTTACAGTTTCACATGTTATTTTTAGCATACTGGAGTGGTACACTGGTCACTGCTAATTCTTAAATGCAAGCATACACTTTACAGTTTGGGCCCGGCGGTTATGTGTGGAGGTGATGTTCGGGGAGGTGTGCGCCAACGACATCACCAATACCGGCCGCCACAATTAGACAATTGACACCGACTTTTAACAAGAGGTTTGTTAAGTCAGGACAATCTGTCTGGGAACGGACAGCAAATCTGTTCCCATTACATGTTTACAGGTCGCCTAGGGCTAGCTACCCGAAGTGACAACCGGTGGAGGATGGTGCATGTTTGTGTGTGTTGGTGGGGTATTGTTGACCTTGGTCCGATACTCTACTATATGTGGAGTTATTGTTGATCCTGGTCCGATACTCTACTTCATCATGTTTTCTGGAGTAAGGATGGAGAAGCCTAGCTTGCGGGCAAAAATCTGTTTCATAAAGGATGGTTCATATTTGGAAAAGTTCACTTTACCCTTATCTCGTTTTATGAAAGAACTATGAACCATCTACAGCATATGTTTGCGCGTGTGATAGCATTCATGAAAGTGTTTTAAAACGTGCATTCTTTTACAACATCGCATTCAAACAGTTTTATCAACTGAACTTGTTTCAAGGTCTTCTTTAAAGCTTTGCATTAACAGTTCCGAACTTTACTTCATGTTCTTTATCACTAAATACTTTCTTTTAAGTATTCCCTCACTTAGTCCTTTTGACTAATACCTCTCCCGTTTTCTTGCCTCGTGGTTTCAGGTCTTGCAGCCGTAGTCTAGAGGTATCTTGAAGCTCTAGATTGTCATGTTTGTTTCAATCAGGACTTAGTAATACTTCCTTTTGTGTCCTGTATATGTTCTATGGCTGCATCACTTTATGTCTCTGAATACTTGAGTATCTTTGTTATACTATTTCTGCTACTCTGCTACCGATATTTTGAACTCCGTTGTATCGGTATTTATATGTGAATATGTTATATGTTATGATATGCCGAGTCTCTCTTACCCGATCGATATATTCTTGCTTATTACATGCCATCACGCACATGTTTCGAAAAGTTTTAAAATACTCTGATTTTCCGCTGCATAGCCACATCGTTATACATGTATAGTTCTAAGATAGACAGCCGTTCGCTGGAGTATTTCTTGAGTGATGGCTCACACCATTACTTGAGAGGTGCTTCAGTGCGGGGGCTGAGATGCTGCTCTCCTAATGTTCCAGTACGGGTGGGGGTGTTACAGCCTGAGGTGGTATCAGAGCATCGGGTTAAGTAAGAAGAGACTCAACCTAGATTGCTCTCATGTTACATCATGGATTGTTCACGCATTGCATCCAAGATCATTCTCATATTGCATCGAGATGGGATATTTGGAGATTGCATGGTTCTGTTGTCTAGATTTCATATATGTGGTATCTTTTGTATAGCTATGGCAGTTCAGCCACACCAGGATCATAATCAGCAAATGGATAAGGCTTTCTTTGATCAGTTTGAGGCCCCGTGTACTGTGGCAGTTTCTCAGCGTGGAGGCACTCGTTTCTATACCTGGCGCAGGTCTAGGAACAGTAGCAGGCCTGGGTATTCCTATCCTAATAGAGTTGTGCACTATCTTGAGCCTGAGAGAGATGGTTACTTTCAAGAGTATCAGAGGACCCGTGAGGTCAGGTTGGAGTCTATGCCCCATCAGGATCAGTCACTGCAGTACCAGATTGATAGGGACATTGCTCGTGAGCATGCTGCAGAGATGACTCATATTGCTGATCAGAGAGCTGCTCGTATTGCTGAGCTGGAGGCAGATCTTATGCAGATGATTATCAATCGCGACACCTCTATGGAGCATCACCAGCACTACCGTGCAGCGTGAGAGCTCGCCTGTATGATGCCTATCACTTGTCCGATGAGCAGGCAGTTGAGGAGGTCGAGGGTCAGGATGTCAGTCAGGCCTCTCAGGAGCCCGAGCCTATGCAGGAGCAGTCTGATGGAGGCGATGGAGGATCTGAGGATGATGATGATGGCAGAGATGAGCCAGCAGGATACGGACCGGGTGAGGTCGTTGCTGTTTCTGATGACACCACCAGGGGTTCTTTGGACCACAGTTATCAGGGTTGATTGCTGATGGGAGGTTTTCTGTATATAGTACTGATGCATATATATCTACCTATGGATGGCAGACGTATAGCCGGGATAGTTCAGGACTGACTTTTGGATGAGGGGATGTATAGCTATGATAGATGATCCCCGACTTTTGGCACCACGGATGACGGTTCAGATGACTTGGTACCTACAAGGTTATTTTCAGCAGGGTTGGACGGATTGGTAAGGCCTGTAAGGGAGTCAACTCGATAGTATCGGGTCCTCCCCATTTTGAATTAATACTGTTAACATGTGGCCCGTAGTAAATTTTACCAAACCTTGCACAGTTATAACACTTTCGGCTTTATGTTGGATATCTGTTTACTGCTTTCCATAACTGTCATTGCATGAGTCTTAGAGTTGCTTCAAGATACCATTAGGGCCGATTGTAGGATCATGCCATTTCATTTATTGTTAGCATGCTGATATTCTTGTTATTGGATTGATCATGCTTCTGATCATGTTATACATGTTTCAGTTCTTGTTGGTATGACAGTACATGCTCTGTTCCCGTTTACATGTTGATCATGTTTTGGGATATGTTATACATGTTTCTGATATGTTGATATGTTACACGAGCTTCTGTTCCCATTTACTTGTTGTCTGACAGTTGTTTCTGATTATATGATATGTGTGGAGATCTTGAATCTTTGTTGATATGTTGTTATGGGAATGTGTTGTTCTCATACATATATGTGACTACGTGGGAATGTGAATACGTGGTTACAGATTCTGTGAATCATTATATGTCATACATCGAATATGTATCTGAATGCTTATGAATTCAGTAACAACATGCCACCGAGAAGAGCACCCCGAAATCGTGTACCACCACCGCCACCCCAAAGAGATGTCACGCCACCCCCTGAACGGGAGGGAACTCCAGAATTAAGGGATGTGCTACGATAATTTATGAGGGCTTGCGCACCGAGAGATAATCCTCCAAATGAAAGGTCACTGGAAAAGTTTCTGAGGATGAATCCACCTAAGTTCTATGGAGAACCGAACGACCTAAAGGCTGAGAATTGGATTACTAGTCTTGAGAAGATTTTCGAGGCTATGGAAATCTACCCAAAGGATCGTGAACGAGTTCGGTATGCTACTTTTCTTATGGAAGGAGCTGCATACAATTGGTGGAAGCACGTTCAGCACATGTGGATTGAGAATAACATTGAAGGAAGTTGGGATGAGTTTATCAGAGAATTTCAGCAGAAGTATACGCCTCAAGTAACTCGTGATGCACGAGAGGCTGAATTTATGAGTTTGGTTCAAGGAACTATGAATGTGATGGAGTATGAGGCTAGGTTTGTGAGGCTGATCAAGTATGCGCCTCATATTCTAAATGATGAGCGTCGCAAGACGAAGAGATTTATCGATGGACTGAAGCCCGAACTTCGGTGGGCACTTGCTTCTTTGGACATTGAGACCTACAACCGGGCTGTTGATAGAGCGCTAAGGGTTGGAGCTGCACACAAGGAGATCAAGATAACTACTGCACTTCAAGGACCTTCTAACCCTAAGCCTTATCAAGGGAACAAGTGACCTTCCGGACCTTTTCCCCAATGAACCGGAAAGAAGCCAATGGTAGAACCACAACATCAGCAGCAGAAGGCTCCACCGAAACAGCAGGCACAAAACCAGAAAGCGCCACAGCAGCAACAGCAAAGAACACCTCAGCCAGGTCCAGAGGAAATTGTTTGCCGATACTGTCGCCGAATGGGACACACTGAGGAGAACTATTGCAAGAAAACTGGATAGTGTTTCATGTGTGGTTCCCCTGAGCACCAGATGGATAGCTGCCCGAACAAGAACAGGGGATTTGGGGTCCAGGATAAAGGAAAAGCAGTGGTGGGTACGACGAACAAACCGGTGGTCAAAGGCAGAGCTTATGCTTTGGATGGTAAGGAGGAGGTTGATCCTTCGTCTGTTGTGGAAGGTATTGTGCACATTCTTAACACGCCAGTTAAGGTCTTGTATGACCCTGGTGCTACGAATTCATTTGTTGCATCTAAATTATGTGCGCATTTACAGTTTCCACTTGAATACTTGCCATATAAATTTGAAGTGAGTTCTCCTTTGGGAACATGCCTTGTTACGGATCAAGTATATAAACGCTGCCCTATATGTATTGGTACCCGTTGTTACCCGACGGATCTTATTGAGTTGCCAATGACAAGATACGATGTTATACTCGGTATGGATTAGTTGTTTAAGTACCGAGCTAAGTTGGATTGTTACAAGAAAGAGATCATCTTGGAAGAAGATGAAAGTGGGACATTAGAAAGGAAAGTTGAGAAGTTATCAATTATTTCTTCGATGGAAGCTAAGAAGTTGATTCAGAAAGGAGCTAGCGGATTTGTTGCTTATCTTTTGAATAGACCGAAAGATCAACTGAAGATCGAAGAAGTGGAAGTGGTGAACGAATTCTTAGATGTGTTTCCTGAACATTTAAATTCATTACCTCCTAACCGAGAGTTGGAGTTTACAATCGAGACGATATCAAGAGCTGAGCCATACTCCAAGACACCTTACAGAATGGCTCCAGCTGAATTGGAAGAACTGAGAAAACAATTGGACAAACTGATTGAGTCTGGATATGTGCGACCAAGCACATCGCCGTGGGGAGCGCCTATGCTTTTCGTTAAGAAGAAGGATGGATCATTGCGTTTATGCATTGACTATCGAGAGCTGAATAGGATGACGATCAAAAATAAGTATCCTCCCCCTCATATTGAAGAGCTGTTTGATATACTTCAAGGATCGAAGGTCTACTCTAAGTTAGATCTTAGACAAAAGTATTATCAATTGAAGATCAGGGAAGCAGATATTCCGAATACTACTTTCAACAGCCGATACAGACATTATGAGTTTGTGGTAATGCCGTTTGGTTTGACGAACACACCAGCTGCATTCATGGATATGATGCACCGCATATTCAAGCCGTTTCTAGATAAGTTTGTACTGATCTTCATCGACGATATCTTGGTGTTTTCAAAGACACTGGAGGAACATGCTGAACATCTTCGAATCGTGTTACGCACTTTGCTGGATCACAAGCTATATGCAAAGTTCAGCAAATGTGAGTTCTGGCTTGAGAGAGTTACGTTTCTCGGACACATCATATCAGGATCTGGAATCGAAGTAGATCCCTCGAAGATCGAAACGATTATGGATTGGAAGTCACCGGAGAATCCTTCAGAAGTGAGGAGTTTTCTGGGATTAGTTGGTTACTACCGAAGGTTTGTCAAAGATTTCTCGAAGATAGCTACACCTCTCATTAAATTGACAAAGAAGGAAAGAAAGTTCGAATGGACTGAGAAGTGTGAGCAAAGTTTTCAAAGATTGAAGGAGATGCTAACAACTGCACCCGTGTTAGCGTTCCCAGAAGGAAAAGAAGGTTATACTGTTTACACCGATGCTTCGAAAGAAGGACTAGGAGGAGTTTTGATGCAGAATGGAAAAGTGATTGCATATGCGTCAAGGAAACTCAAAACGCATGAAGTCAACTACCCGACACATGATTTGGAGTTAGCCGCGATAATTTTCGCTCTTGGAAAGTGGAGACATTACCTGTATAGGGTAACGTTTGAGATCTTTACTGATCATAAGAGCCTGCGATATCTATTCACTCAGAAGGAGTTGAATATGCGACAGAGGAGATGGATGGAATTTCTGGAGGACTACGATTGCATTATTCAATACCATCCAGGAAAGGCGAATGTTGTAGCCGATGCACTAAGCAGGAAAGTTCGTTTGGCACAGATTTCTGCCAATCCCGAGACTGATAGAAGAGAGAGAATGGAGGTGACAACTAAAGCTCAAATCGCGAACATTGTGTTGATATCACCTTCGAAAGAACAAGTATTGGAGGCTCAGAAGAACGATGAGTGGATCAAGAAATGTCTCGAATCTAAGGAGAAAGATGATGAGACTAAGTTTAGGATTTATGAACATGGAATATTGAGGTACAAAGGTCGAGTATGCGTACCCACTGTTTTGAGGAAAGAGATTCTTGACGAAGCGCATAAGACTAAGTACACGATATATCCCGGAGCCACTAAGATGTATCAAGATGTTAAGACGCATTTCTGGCGGAACGGAATGAAGAGAGACATAACCAACTATGTCAAGAAGTGCTTAATTTGTCAGAAAGTTAAAGCGGAGCACCAGAAGCCGAGTGGGAAGTTGCAACCATTACCGATTCCGACATGGAAATGGGAGCAAATCACGATGGATTTTGTCACTGGATTACCCAAAGTCAGAGGAGGACAAGATAGTATCTGGGTGATCATTGATCGATTGACAAAGTTAGCACACTTTTTTCCAGTAAAGACGACGGATAAGGTTAGCACGTTAGCAAAGCTGTATCAACAAGAGATTGTCAGACTACACGGAGTTGCAAACAGCATAGTGTCGGACAGAGATCCGAAATTCACGTTGCAATTGTGGAAAGAAATTCAGACTTTGATGGGAACAAAGTTGAACTTCAGTACTACAGCACATCCTCAGACAGATGGACAATCAGAAAGAATGATCAAGTACTTGTAAGATATGCTAAGAGCTTGCGCTTTGGACTTCCAGGAAAGTTGGAAAGAGTGTTTACCTCTTGTGGAGTTTGCATACAACAATAGTTTTCAAGCTTCTATTAAAGCTGCTCCATATGAAGCCCTGTATGGAAGGGAATGTAGATCCCCATTGTATTGAGATTTGGATGAAGCAAGATGTACTGAGGAGGGACCAATCAGAGTGAATTCAGCTAAGTGGATAAGAGAAGCGACAGAAAAGATTCAGATCATTCGCTAGAGAATGAAAGCTGCCCAGGACAGGCAGAAGAGTTACGCTGATCGACGAAGAAGGGATTTGGAATTCGCAGTGGGCGAAAAGGTATTTCTGAAGGCATGGCCAAGGAAAAGGTTTTTCTGAATTGGAAAACGAGAAAAGTTAAACCCAAGATATGTTGGACCGTATGAGATACTGGAGAGAGTCGGATCGACTGCTTATAGATTGGATTTACCTGTAGGTCTAACAGGAATCCACAACGTATTTCATGTATCTCAGTTTCGCAAGTGTTTCTCGGATGAGACAGAGGTTGTGCCAGTAGAGGAGATACGGTTGGAACCGGATTTGACTTATGTTTTGAAACCCGCTAAGATTCTAGATAGGAAGTTTCAAGAGCTGAGGAATAGGAAGATTCCTTTGGTTAAAGTCCTTTGGAAGGGACATGGGACAGAAGAGGCAACCTGGGAGACAGAAGAGAAAATGCAGAAGCATCACCCCGAGTTGTTTGCGATTACAGCGGAAGAATCTGAGGACAGATTCTCTTTAAGGAGGGGTGATTGTAACAGCCCAAAACAGGGCCTGGATGAAAACAGTAAGTTAAGGGCATTGGCAAAGAGTTTATAGACCATGATCCAACTTTTTAAACCGTCATGCATTGCATTTTTACATGATCAAAGTGCTTATGTGTGATCTGACACGTTTTAAGGGGGAATTCTTGACTATGATGCATGGATACGGACACGGCGACACGGACACGAAATGACACGGATACGGCGATACGGATTTTTTCTTGAATTTACCACGTGAGGAGTGTCGGATATGGTGTCCGACACGACACGACACGGCAAAATGATATTTTTAGGAGTGTCCGTGCATTATAGATTCTTGACCTTTGATACAGTTTACTATTCATAACCCGAGCCTACCTTGTTCATATTTCTACTCGAACTCACCACACAAGTTTCCCAATCATTTGAACTTGTTTCCCTAGCTCAGAGAGTCTTTCTTGAACCATAAGGGTATTTTTGGAACTTACCGACCAAAGTTACTATTCATCTAAAAATGAGCTTTTGATTCTGATATCTTTTCCTACCCAAGTTTACAGTTGAATCGGTCCTTGAGTCGAGACGAGTCTTTTGAAATTATTCTTGGCTTGGAAATCTAATCTGGAACTTTGTTTTATCGAAAACGTTTACGAAAACCCTAGTTCACTATTCCTTCTACGAACGGTTTTCATTCGGAAAATGTTTTCTCTTCGGATTTGCACTACTTGATCTATTTCAAGATTTTTGAGATGTTTTACAACTCTTGATTCAAACCCTAGCTTGAAATTTTGAAGCGTACGTTCGTACGTGAGAATTCACTATTCATTCTACGTTTTGAACTTTTTAACGGTAAAACGTTTTATAGTCGATATTGGATTCAAAACGCTTCTCGATTTATTTTATGATTTTTCAAAATGTTCCGGACTTGAAAATCACTCCCGAAAGTCGTTTTTCACTCGTGTTGAGTTTCGAGCTCAAAACTTTTATTCACTAAAACTAATGTATCTTTCAAACGGTAAATCCGATTTCGACGTATGAATATGCGTTTCGAAGCTAATTTTTGGCCGGATGGGATGGTTAAACTTCCAGCCACTCACCTTCACGTTTTGGCAGTGAAATTACCGAAATACCCCCAGCAGCCCCACTTTTTAGCTTCAAGAGTATGAAGCTTCCAAGAGAAGCTATACACTTTTGCTCTCATACCCTTACCTCAAGTTTATTTCCAATGTGACGGGCTTCTCTTCAACTATAAATAGAGGGCAAGAGGCATTTCATTCCTTGCTAAATTTTGTGTTAACAACACCCTTTCTCTCCCTCTCCTCGCCCTCTTGTCGTCGGCCTCCTCCATTTAAAAGTTAGTTGTTTTATTTTATGCTTTAGTTTATGTTATGTTTTACTTAGTTTATGTTTTTATGTTATGGTATGTTTATATTATGTTTAGGTTGGGTCTTAGGGTCTTCCCTAAGCCATATAGGATTTTATTTTATGCATTTATTATATAGTTTTCATGATATGTTTGAATAGTTTTTTATATGTTTTAATTGTTTAGTATATGCTTGAATATGTTATGAATTGCTCTAGTATAGGCTATGATCATGTGATATGGTTGTTATATTATGAGAATTGATGCATGATTATGGAATTTGAATTATGTTCATGCATGCTAGCTAATGGAATAGTGATTTACAATTAATTATGTCACAACTTGTTACATGTTAGTATAGAATTTAATTGTTACATGTTACATGCCCAAGGTTCATGATATGATATGATATATGTTGAGACATGTTGTTACATGGTTATATGATTCATGAATTATGAATTGAGCTTATGATATGTTATGGATTAATGGATTAAAGCCTTGATCATATGTTATACACTTTAATAGTGTCACATGTTATAACCTAAGATAGAATAGTGTTTCATAACTTGATCTTATGCTTTAATTAGACCTCTTAATCATAGGTTATACCTTTAACCTAGATCACTCTTGATTATAATAACATGAACTTGAAACTATAGGTTATAATCAAGATCATAATTTAATTAGGGTGTGTGTGTGTGTGCATGTCGTGTGTGTGTGTGTACGTGCATGGGGGGTGTGTGTACCGTGTGTGTGTGTATAGTAAGGGTTTGACCCGACATGTGAATAGTAACATGTGAATAGTATTCATGAATAGTAATCCTGAATAGTACTTTTGAATAGTGCTTTTGAATAGTAAAAGTGAAATAAAACTTGTGCTTTCTTAATAGACATTTGCACCTAGGGTTTCCATATCCAGGGTCTAAAATGTGTTTTCAAAATGTGTTTTCTTTCAAGGACTTGTTTCATAACCTAAGGTTTGCGATAGGATTCATAATTTGATTAAAGCTTACTCGGTTATAGTAAGATCATAGTCCAACGTTGAGAGTAACTCACTTTAACGTATTCCTTTGTATGTTACCTTTCTTGAATACCTTAAATGGTATTACTCTCTTGTGTTACATGTTCCTTGTTCATTTGTTTCATACATTTCATATGCATCTTGGTTAGTTGTGGGTCTTAGTTCTTAAGCTCACTCTAGTCACCACCTATAGGAGTTAAAGTTGAGCAGTGGGATCCCCAGGGCACCGCGTAATCCGTCTACCTACCTTTTGTTACTATTAGGTGAGGTGAAGTTATAAATGTTTTCCAACTGGAACCACGATTATACTATCGTATCATATGTTTTGAAATTCAAAGCTAAACCTCATTTTGAACTATCCCTTTTATCGGGACATTCTTTTGAAAGGATCATTCATACTTTAATAGTATACCTTGATCAACAACACATGTTTTCCAAAGTTCTGCATTCTTGTTCAAAGACAGTTACATGTTCTGCATATGTTTTCAGAGTACAGTTTTACAAACAGCATCACATGTTTATAGACAGAATCATATATTTTACAGACAACATCACATGTTACAGTTACAGTTTCACATGTTATTGTTGGCTTACTGGAGTGGTACTCTGGTCACTGCTAATTCTTAAATGTAAGCATACAGTTTATAGTTTGGGCCCTGCGGTTATGTGTGGAGGTGATGTTCGGGAGGTGTGCGCCAGCGACATCACGAATACCGGCCGCCACAATTAGACAATTGACACCGACTTTTAACAGAAGGTTTGTTAAGTCAGGACAATCTGTCTGGGAACGGACAGCAAATCTGTTCCCATTACATGTTTACAGGCCGCCTACGGCTAGCTACCCGAAGTGACAACCGGTGGAGGATGGTGTATGTTTGTGTGTGTTGGTGGGGTATTGTTGACCTTGGTTCGATACTCCACTATATGTGGAGTTATTGTTGATCCTGGTCTGATACTCTACTTCATCATGTTTTCTGGAGTAAGGATGGAGAAGCCTAGCTTGCGGGCAAAAATCTGTTTCATAAAGGATGGTTCATATTTGGAAAAGTTCACTTTACCCTTATCCCGTTTTATGAAAGAACTATGAACTATCTACAACATATGTTTGCGCGTGTGATAGCATTCATGAAAGTGTTTTAAAACGTGCATTCTTTTATAGCATCGCATTCAAACAGTTTTATCAACTGAACTTGTTTCAAGTTCTTCTTTAAAGCTTTGCATTAACAGTTCCGAACTTTACTTCAAGTTCTTTATCACTCAATACTTTCTTTTAAGTATTCCCTCACTTATTCCTTTTGACTAATACCTCTCCCGTTTTCTTGCCTCGTGGTTTCAGGTCTTGCAGCCGCAGTCTAGAGGTATCTTGAAGCTCTAGATTGTCATTTTTGTTTCAGTCAGGACTTAGTAATACTTCATTTTATGTCCTGCATATGTTCTATGGCTGCATCACTTTATGTCTCTGAATACTTGAGTATCTTTGTTATACTCTTTCTGCTACTCTGCTACCGATATTTTGAACTCTGCTGTATCGGTATTTATATGTGAATATGTTATATGTTCTGATATGCCGAGCTCTCTTACACGATCGATATGTTCTTGCTTGTTACATGCCATCACGCACATGTTTTGAAAAGTTTTAAAATACTCTGATTTTCTGCTGCATAGCCACATCGTTATACATGTATAGTTCGGAGATAGACAGTCGTTCGCTGGAGTATTTCTTGAGTGATGGCTCACACCATTACTTGAGAGGTGCTTCAGTGCGGGGGTTGAGACGCCGCTCTCCTCATGTTCCAGTACGGGTGGGGGCGTTACAAAGCACGTGCACCATATATGTATTAAATTAGTTGTCTTTCATTTATACATGTTACCATAATTGTTATTCAAGATTATCCATTTGATGCGTTAAGTACATATTCAAATTATTTATATTTCTTTACTTATACACATACCTTTAAATTAATATAATTTTTCCAACGTGTTGCATTTTAAATTGTTTGTAAGTGTAATATGTGCGTTAACATTTTAACCGGCATGTATTATTTAGTGTTTATTGTTAATAGGCTCTCTTTCCAATTTTGCCTCTACTACCGCCTCAACTACGGTCACATTGAATCAAGATATTGGATGAAGTTACATTTGAGTGTTATAGGGGTTTTTCACTTGGAGTAAGGATCATTAAAGACGTAGTTTAACTAAAAATGTAGATTTCAAGAGAAGTGAGTTAGAGAAATTGAAAAGTGGTTGTAACAGCCCGAAAACCCGCCTGTAGATATTATCCGCTTTGCTATCCATAAGTCGGCATAACCTCACGGTTTTGTTCTTCCCGGTGGAATTTAAGCCAAAGGCGCCCACCCAGGAAAAGGCCTCTACAGGGAAGAGGTATCCACCCCCTTATAAGGAAGGCTTCGTTCTCTTCTTCTTCCAATGTGGGACAAGCACTTTAAGCCTTACAGTCCACCCCCCCCATAAGGGCCCAGCGTCCTCGCTGGCACACCGGACCGGGTCCCAGCTCTGATACCATTTGTAACAGCCCGAAAACCCGCCTGTAGATATTGTCCGCTTTGCTATCCATAAGTCGGCATAACCTTACGGTTTTGTTCTTCCCGGTGGAATTTAAGCCAAAGGCGCCTACCCAGGAAAAGGCCTCTACAGGGAAGAGGTATCCACCCCCTTATAAGGAAGGCTTCGTTCTCCTCTTCTTCCAATGTGGGACAAGCACTTTAAGCCTTACAGTGGTAAGCCAGTTTAAGGAATTAGAAAATTTGTATTTTCTTAAGGGGGAGAGCCGGCAGGGAAACAAATTAAAGCCAAAAATTAGATCTTACTCGGGAGAGTTGGAACTTTCAGAAAACTAATTCTTGTTGGAGCTTCTATCAGAACCATGTGAAAGAAGTCTTCAATAACTTAAACCTTTTCTCCCTCTTACCTGAAGAAAAGTCTCATCATCGACAGTACCTTTGCTTACTACCGTTCACAGAATATGGGTTCTTCTATTTTATGATCCTCTTGTAGCCTCGGGTTATCAGTTGGCTCAGTAAATAGAAAAGGATTCAACTTGGCTTATATTTGGATCAATCCCAGGATTTAACATGTCAACCTCGACAAGAGTTTTCATACGAAGTTGTTACTTATACCTTAGAAATGCCTGCAAATGCGAACCGCCCTCCATGCGTGCTACCTCCGTCACCTCTCGCCGTGAAATTTATGCTTGCTTCCATGCCAGCACATCTGAGAAGACTGAATCTCTAAGAATTACAGATCGAAGATTGATCCTCTCTTTCAAGATATTTCACAGAGTGGTTGGATATGTCATCAAATTTTAGGGATCAAAGGGAAGCACGTATGTTAATCGATTCTGAGTCTATTGTTGGTAATGAAAATGGGAGAGATAGTGACTTCTACGAGTTGATTGAGCATACTTTGATCGAAGATGAAAATCCTGCAAGGAAAACATTTCATTAGGACTTGCTCTTTTTGGTTTCTATGCGAGTGTGCTTACTGAATTATTTTCACGGGATGACAACCTTGTTCCTTTTCCTCAACAAACATTCTCCTCTAATGGAGACCTTCATGAAGTAGGACGGATAAGAGCTTGCTTGGAGCACAAGCCAGTCTTTTAAGCTTGGATACACAATCATTTCCTATCAAGAAGCTCAATGGTTACTTCCATTTCGGGTTCAGAAAGGGAGTGTGTGAATCAGCCTAAGAATGATTCAACCGGAAAATCTGAGGTCGAAACGGGTATAAAGATATGGTGATTAATGATGATTTACGGATTATGTTAGAAAATAGCATTAGGGCTGAGGTGGCTATCAAGAATGGAAATATCGAACCGTGGTAGTACAGAAAGAAACAATTTTTATCAAAGAATCAAGCATTCAACCGGACTACAACCATAGGAGAATTGTCATCCACGGTGAACGGTACACTTGGACATACATACCACGTGAATCATTTATTTTATTATTACCGTATATGATTTCTTGCTCATTATTAATTTATTTTATATGAACAATAAATTGACGTAATTGATATTTTCTATTTGCTCCTTATGTGATGATTATGAAATGCTTATTTAATGGCTTGCTTGAAAATTATTTTGTGTGCGTGAGAGACAGGGATTCTCTCAGTGTTGTTCGAGGGACGGGTTCTCTCGTTACTTGTCAAGAGACGGGGTTCTCTTATTATTTGTTTGAGAGACGGGGCACTCTTGTTATTACCTACAACTTGTCAACTTGTTCTAGTGGAAGATTAGATTTTCTTTCGAGTGTTTAGGTTTCGGGAAGTTGAGGGTCATGACTTGATAGCATTCAAGGAACCTTGTTGATTGAAGACCTCTTTCGAACTAATCCCTGACGGGGAATGGCCAACCAGCATGGGATGAACACGGGAGAGCCAATTAAATTTCGGCAACTCGAGAAATGGATCTGGGGACCAGATCCTCTTAAGGGGGAGAGAATTGTAACGTCCCAATTTCCAAATAATCAGGTACGCTCGACACGTGTGAGTTTCGAGCATTAGGATTTTATTTTATTACTTTCGTTTATTCAATTTATATGTGTTATAATAATTTTATAAATTGTATCCCAACATGATTATGTGAAAATATGTGAAATAATCCTCGAACATGATTTATTTGTCTAATTGTCCTTAAATGAACATTCTTGTAAATGTTAGGACCAAATTGCATGATTATCTCTTCGACCTAATTGATCATTTTCCAAACTTTCTATAATTGATTGCATAATTTATACACTCGAGGGACTTAGTTGCAAATTGTGCATTTCATCAATTTTGAGGAGGCAAATCACGTTATATTCCTTCTCCATTCTTCCATGATCATTTTATTTCATAAACATACATCCATATTTGCTTCCTACTCCACCGAACCAAAACCTTCCAAGAAGGGAAGAATAATTTTATCATCTCAAGCTATTATTTTGGAGGAATTATGAACTTTGGAGCATCATCATCATCTATCTTCATCTCTTTTCAACTCTTTTCCATTCAAGGTATATATGAGCCATTTATGTGAATTCTTGAATTAAGGTGATGAAGGTAGGGTTGTGATTTTGATGGAATAACTTGTGTTTTAATTATTAGAAGCATGATTCTAAGCTTTTAACTTGAAGTGATGCATGAATTCTTGGAAATTATGGAGTTATATGATGAATTCATACATGGGTTAAAGTTGGTGATTATGATGATTAAGGCATGGTTTGTGTGTTTATATTGGGTTTTATTATACTATAAGCATGTATACATATTTCCTTTCATGAATTATAACATTTGGGAATGAATTATGAGTGTTTTGTGGAGATTTGGATGTGGTTCGTGTTCCCCTGTTTCTGCTGCTCTGTTTCTGCACTGTCTGTGTAACGGGAACGGCCCGTCCCGTTCCCAGTTGTTTTGGGGAACGGCCATTCCCATGTGTGAAATATATGCATGCTGGCGAGAAGGGGAACGACCGTTCCCACTTTGGCTCACAGCCGGGAACGGCCCTTCCCTGTTTCGGGGAGCTGGGAACAGCCCTTCCCATTTTGAACTAAGGGCCGAAACGGCCGATCCCATACCCCTGGAGAGGCAGAATATTTATGCATAAATTCCATGTTTCCAAATCCTTTTCTAAGCACTTAAATGACTCCAACATGCTATTATATGATCAATTATATGTCATAACATGATGTTTATATGCTACATTGGGTTTTGCACGTCATCTCGTTAATTGATCACATCGTGCGTCATATTTGGTACCATTATTGAGTTATTGTCTCACGTGTCCACAATGTCCCGTTTCTTGTCCAGTTCTACTCCAGGGTGGAGATTATTGATTGTTGAGCATGTTCATGCATCCTTGAGTCGTCGTGTCGCCTATCAGGTGAGGTTTAATTTCTAGTTACATAGAACCTATACAACCCTTACGTGAGATTTCAGCCAAAGGTATTTTGTAGCACCCGGAAATCTAGGCACCACATCCCCCGCACTATAGTTCGATCCACATATGAATGGGCAATTCATACATGAATCAAGCCTATAGCGAATGGGAGACAATAAAAAAAACTCAAAAGCTAGGCGGGTACCCTCAAGTAATACCAATAAACAATTCGGAGCAATAAAAGCGGAAGCAATAACATTCAATACTTATAGGTACCATATTTACATATTTATTAATAGATACCAACATTTACATATCACTACAATATCGTTCCCAACATTAACTCAGGCATAATACAAAATATAACAAGTATCCATACATGAACAAAATATGAAGGTGAAGTGCTATACCCGAATAAAAGACAGGCTAGACTCTAATTCCCGCCTAGCACGAACCTGCAAAACTGAAAAGTTGAGATGTCAGTCCAACACGGACTGAGCGAGGGGTATAAATAAATATCAGCGCAAATAACATGCAAGTTATATCCTCGGGTGAAGTTTTAGAAAAGAAATTATATATGATCGATAATAAAGTAAACATCTCCCGAGAATACAACTATCAGGTTTAACATTTCATTTAATCAATTCAATCAATCAGTGGCCCGGCGAGTGAGGGCAAATCTCCAACCTTTCTCCAACAGTGTACAATACTTCAATTTAATTAATGAATTAGGTGATCACACAAACAATTCCGTGCACAATTAGCAATTTCAATCAATAAATCCTTCTTCCTCCGGGTGATGTCGGCCTTGCAAGACCCAACCATCCAATCATGGTGTACGTCGGGAACATGACTCCCACGTACGGGATTTCTTCCTCTACCAAACCTCCTGGTGGATTCAGAGGTGATCCCACAATGGTGAGGATAGTGCAAGAGTTACCCGTCAGCCCTTGCTTTCCCGGTTGGCTCAATACGCAATGTGAACAATAGTTACTCGCCAAATAATCAATCAATCAATCAATCAATCAATCCATTTTCGTGAAATCATTTGAAAATCATAAGGTTCGAAAACTATAGATATATAGATACGTTTTGGCCGAAAATCACATAAGGGTTGTAAGGGTTCTATATATCTAGAATTTAAACCTCACCTTAACCAAGAAAAAGGAATAAAGAAACACCCTATGGAGCGTGCTCCTCGTCTCCGGGACCGAGATCTATGCAACAAAGACAAGTGTGCAATAAGACTCGACTCGAATGAACCAATTATGACGAACGGCAATGATATGTAACTTCAATCATGCATTTATAATCAACGAGTGTCAAATAGGAGCATACTTATCAATAAAGTAAGCATATAATTCATATAAGTCACATACGGGAGCCAAGGAAGTGAAAGGAATGCAAGAAGAGGGGTTTGGTGAAGTTTGGCAAAAGTTAGGAAAAGTTGACAGTTTTTGGAACCGCACATGCTGTAGGAAAATGGAAATACCTTGAGTTTTAGAAGTTGGAATTGAGATTTGTTTATTGGAGATGAAGCTAGATACAGAGGTCTTTCCAAGGATATATGGATCGTTTTCTATTTCAAAACGAGGAGAAAATGGCGTAGGCTTGAAGTTGGATGGTTGCAGTTTGTCGGTAAAGCAGCGACGCCAAAAATAATTGATAATATCTCACAAATGGAAAAATATTTTGAGGTGATTCCAATTGGAAGTTGTTCTAGACTTCAATAGATTTTCGTGGGTTCAAAAATCAGGTCAATCCGAGTTCAAACGAAGTCGGCACGGCCGTGTCAATATTGACCTAAAAACTGACACGGCCGTGTCGGAATTAAAAATTCCAACTCGAACCTCCAACACGGCCGTGTTGGAAATGAACTAGGGTTGGACACGGCCGTGTTGAAGCAATTTATGGGCGAAAAACAGGGGAAAAACAGGGGGGTTCGCGGGAGATGGCTCCCATACCTTTAAACATCATACCAAAGCCATAAAATCACTCTAATCCATCATATATCATGCATATAACTCATATATTCCAATTAGGCATCAAGTAATCCATCCAAGCTTGCTCAAATCATCAAGAATTAATCAACAAAACCCCATATAATCTCATGGTAGCCAACTTCAACATAACTTCATGTTTCTTGCGAATAATGAAGAACAAAGGCCTTAACATGCTTCTAATCACATATATAACCAAGAATGCATCAAATAAACCTCTAACCCTAATCATCAATTGACCAAAGCTTCATCAAATTCTCATTATACCTCAATATGAAAGATAGAAAGGATGAGATGATGATATGATGATGGTGATGCTTCTATCTTCACAATTCCTCCAAGAATCTAGCTTGAAAATGAGATGAATTCTTCCCTTCTCTTCTTGGTGTTTTGATCGGGTATTAGTGTGTGTGTGTATGTGGTTTGATCAAAATGTGAAGAATGTAATGTATGGAGCAATATGTATATACAAGATATATTATACCCTCCACTAAATATGATGAATCACCACAATTTGCATGTTAGTCTCTCATGTATTTAAATGAATGCAAACAAGTATATCATCTCTAACAAATAAACATTTAACTCCCAAATCATGAAATGCAATTTAGTCCAAGAATTCAGGAAATGATCAAATAAGATAATGTAACATCATTTAAACACATAATCACTTATTTCAAATAACTCACATTTATGCCAATTCCATATAAATGCATAAGAGTATATAATTCACATAAGGCATGAAGGTTATAAATAGATGATTAAAGTAATTAATTAAACTCCCAACTCCCGAAGACCCGCACGTGGAGTGCTTACCTGAACTTCCAAAAATTGGGGCGTTACATATTTATATCTATAATTTTCATGGAATTTACTCATGATCACTAGCAAGCCATGTTCATGAAAAGCAAGCCACGTATTGTGCATGTTTTGGCGAGTAAACATGATTGTTCACTTTGGGCCCAAGGGTTAATGTATGAGCCAACCGGTAAAGCATAGGGCTGACGGGTAACCCTGCACTTCCCTCATCATGTGGGATCACCTCTGAATCCACCAGGAGGTTGGTGGAGGAAGAATCCCGTGCGTGGGAGTCATGTTCCTGACGTACACCATGTCGTGGATGGTGAAGGCTAGCTAGCTACCTTCCCATCATTGGAGGGAAAAGGAGACTGGGGACGGGTCCGGTACCACGGGCTGTCCTCGGGTTACTGCATTGATTTCACTCATTGATTGTATTAATTGAATACACTATCGCACTGCTACACTATAACTGAATTGCATGATCACCTATTGACTAATAAAGCAAGCATGTATTGTTCACTATTGGTGTAAGGTTGGAGATTTGCCCTCACTCGCCGGGCCACGTATTGCATGAACTGAATTCATTGAAATGTTAAACCTGATAATTGTATTCTTGGGCGTTGTTTACTTTATTATTGATTATGTATTATTCACTTTTCTAAAACTTCACCCGAGGATATAACTTGCATGTTATTTACGCTAATATTCATTTATGCCCCTCACTCAGTCTTCACAGACTGACGCCTCCACCTTTCAGGCTCTTGCAGGTGCATGCTAGGCGGGATTAGAGTAGTGTCCAGTCTTTCATTCAGGTCTTGCGCGGTCCATCATCACTGTTGTTATATGTTGGAAATTGGTGAAACATTTATGCTAGTGTTAATATTTGATATATTGTATTAAAGCGCATGTAAGGAGTAATATATATTCGTTGTGCATGTCGTTTGATTATTAATGTTATGCTTCCGCTTAAATTATGTGGTTTGGGGTTTGTCCCGCCTAGCTAATTGTCATTTTATTTTTATTGTCTCCCGTTCGCTATACTTTAGTTCATGTATGGGTCATCCATCTCATATGTGGATTGAGCTATAGTGCGGGGATGTAGCATCTTTGCGCTTCGGGTGTTACAGCCTGTGTTTTTGTTGCTTCTCCAAAATTGTAACGGTTGTTTCACTTTTTTCACGAATCCAATTGCATCTGCCGATTTCCCGTATTAGATATTTATTTTATAATATTAAACCAAAACTCGAAATTGCTCAGAAAGTAAAGATAATATTTATTTTACCTATCAATTGATTTTCATCAATACTGTTCGTAATTTCATCGAATTCTGTATACTTGGAAGCTATTTGTTTGTGTACAAGCTTTTCGTCGGCCTCGTGGACAATTGTTGCCCCCTATATAACCAATTCAATTTGCGGATTGACGTTGATGTAATTTTGGTTTATTTCCTTCACCATTGGATTCTCTATTATGTAAGTTTTATTGAAAACCAAATAATTTTCATAGCGTTTCTCCATATCCTTGAATATAATGCCATGTATCCTTGTCCCCTAGAAATGTAAAATATGAACAAATTCAATAATTAATTTCCTCTAAATTTTATTAATAATTAGTTCATGCGAAACAGAACATTCGTAACATTAATGTATAACTATAAATTATTAAATATCAGACCAAAAAAACAAATAAATTATTAAATATAATTGTGTAATTGATGTGCGCCCATTAGACATACCTCTAAATGTCTCTGTTAATAGTTTCATTTCAATTTATGGAACCTAAACAAACCCATACCCAATCTCAATTATTTTATTTGAAACACAGTTTTATTGAACATAATATTTTCTTTCATATAAATATGATGGTTATTATTTAATTTAAAAAAATATATATATTATGAGACCATTGTGCATATATATTTATATATATAAATATATAGATTAGTACTTTAATATTTAAATAACTACTTTAATATTTAACCAATTTCGGTAAAAGCGAATTATCATCCAACTTTTAAAAATTTTTTTTTTAAAAAACAATATTTTTGATGGAGCCAATCCTAATTGCTAACATAAACTAAATATGTCATAATTTTTATTTTTTGAACATAAAGAAAAACGAATATAAAACATATTGGCTTATTTCGATATGCCCAAAATATTATATTGAATTAAATTTGTTGTATATTTAACGTAGACACCGTAGGAGTTCCAATTTTAGGCAAAATTGACATACACAGAATATAACGTAGAAAGCTGGGATAATCATTGAACTTAGAAACATGTAGAATTATTCTAAAATTCACTTTTTCGTGTTACTCCGAACATTATCCCATCAAGTATACCTCCTTAACTTAAGCACAACAAGTACACATGTTATCGTTTACTTACCTAATTATCCCTGAATATGAGCTTTCTTATGATTTTAGAATCCTGGTTCGCTGCCCTGCTATTCCCTTGTCGAATCACCATGACCTTAATTTTCGACCCTGTTTGTTTTGGTTTTAGTAAATTGAGCGGAACTATTTCGGAAGTATTATTTTTCTCCATGATTAGAATTTTTGCTTTTCTTTTTTGTATATAATTTTTGAGTGCGGCTTCAGCTAGTGGTTGATACAGTTATTGTTTCAATATATATAGCTGCTTGTGGAAAATAGAATCATCATCATCGGATATTAAATACTAATGTTGTATTGGTAATATGATGAGTTTTTTTGGTATAGTTACGGTGCCATTATCATTATTACCATTGATTAGGATTACACCAAGGAATGTTTAAGGGCCGTTTTGTTTTTATTTAGAGCTATCATCTGAATAGGAATGGTCATTTGCTTCTTTAATTAAAATAAATATCTTATAACCGGAAAAATAATTTTATATATGTAATAATAAATAGTTATTGATATCCATGTAGATGTATATACAAAAAGGTTCATTTAATTGTAGTTCACCGTGTATTGCCTTTTTTTTTTTTTTTAAATTATTAGATGATCTATTCTAACTATAATTTTCACTCTTTACAAGTATATCATGTTCTCTTTTTTGTGTGTTTTTGTATCATACCTCGATATATCTGTTTTTTTAGCCCTGAAATTCCCACATTTGATCTCTTGTTTTTCATTTTCTGTAACCACTGTCCTTCTGTTACTGCTCAGTCGTCCCCAAAATTTGTTGTGATAGTCCTCGACCTTCACCCAAATAAAATAGTTGAATTAATAATAATTAAATCATAAATCGGAAAATTTTATTTATTTCCTTACTCATCGTTCATTAGTATCACTCCTCTTCTTGGTTACATTTTTTTTTATTTTTCAACTATATTAAAAAATAAGGAAAAGTATTAAAGTCCTGAGGTCAGTAAATGGTTAAACATAGAGTCTCAAGTATCGGAAGAGTTGCAAGAATCCATATTTAGATGAGTTGAAATTTATTCAATTACATTAAATTAGTTTAAAGAGTTACCCTTTAATTATATACAAGTAACCCCGCACAATTTATGCGTGTGCAAATAAAAAAGATATTATTATGTGAATATATATTTAATTAAATTTTCATGTTACTATTTATTTTAATTAATCATCATTAATGTAATCATAAACAAATGAATAGATAAAATAAGATAATATTAAGTTAAAAAAAATAATATGAAATAGGAATTAAAAAATATATGATGAAATGATTGGAGGGTTCTTCTATGTTTTTGGGAGGGAATTAGTCGATAATGGTTGAACATCATGTATTGGAGAAGAATTGTATTTGTTTTACCGATAGTTATTTGGACAAAATGAAAGAAGATTACTCATACAGTGGACATGATATGGGAATATTCAAGCTGGAGGACAGTAGTATTCGCCTTATTCTCGAGTCTGGAAATCATAGAATTGACCCTCTGCCATTTTGGATCATGGCTCCATGCGACTTTGTTACTTTTAAAGATCAAAGAAAAAGTTATGATTAATTTTTTATTTTATTCGAAATTAGCACTCATATCTACTTATTCTCGTTTATTGCCCTGTTGTTATCCTAATTGTTACGTCTGTTTTGCTATAGTTGTTTTCTGTCATTCTTTATTTCATATATTTTAAAAATGGCTAGCGACATTCTTTAGTTTTTCTGTAAAATAAAAAAGAAGTAAGATGAAAGGAAAAAAAAAGTTGAGAATTCAAATTAATATTTAATAATTTACTTAAATAAAAAAATGATATTAATTGATATTGACTGAAATATAAAAGTGGGGAGAGCTGGAAGGGTTGAGCCATTAAAATTACATTCCTTAGTCATCTGAGTTAGTAATATTTTCTTTAATATAGCAGGCGAAAAAAAAAAAAACTAAAAAAGTCAAATATTTTAATTTGTTACTACATTAGAAGTTTGAGTTTACACTTAAATATGTAATTTACCCAAAATACTTGACCTAATCAAGAAACATAATTGACACCGACAAAGGATTTTAATATGAAAAAATATCGTAAACTTACACCATCGGTTTTAAAAAGCCAATATCTAAGCATTTATAAACATAGAGTCAAATTACTATAAATGAAATCCACATTGTCTTGATATTCGGTATATTCCAAATTCAATAATTAAAGAGTTGATATTTGAGTTTGATTTGATTTTATTAATTGTTTATAGATATTAAACTCGCCATGTATTTAATCTTTAAATTTAAATGTTCCTGATTACAATATCAAATTTGAGAAAAGTGAGATAAATGATACAAAACTTGGAAGTTTACTAATTGTTGTTACTCTGAAATTGAATATAAAATAAAAACGGATGACATATCCAGTACAAGTTCTCAAACTAAATTCTCTAAACAATTTTCATTGTTATTTAGTCATCAATTGGTACGAAGTCTAGGCTACTTCCAATTCTTTGCTTTTGTTTTTGATCCGGTGCCACTTCCTTGTTCACCTGTTATGTTATCCAACTTAAAAAGTCATGATATTTTAAAATAAATATGTCCAAATGTAATAAAATGTATTATCTAATAACCAAAATAATTATTGGTTTCTACCTATATTCCTGGAAGAAATCGTAATTGGTGGCGTCCTACAACTACTGTCATTTGCTCCTGAAAGGGTTTTCAACTATAGTGAGTTACATTTATAAGTTATATACGTAAATTAGTAATATGGGGTCCCATTAAAATGAAGAAGTAATCATTAAATAACTTTTGGTCCCATAACCATTGAAATTAAATGAATAAAGTTGTGGTACCTCTACTAAGCACTTCTCGGTAGACCACATTTTTGGTCCTCGTCCTTCCAATATCACCAATTAGGCTTGGCTTAATCAAAACCTTAGTGTTGTCCATGGAAGTTCCTCTAGATGGTACAACGTAAAGTTGGCCGTGTGAGAACACTGGTTATGGCAAGTACACACCAACAAATGGAATTGTTTGTCCTTGGGCTTTATTGATCGTCATAGTAAAACAAAGACGGATTGGAAATTGTTTTCTTCTGAATTGAAATAGGTATCCTTCATTTTCTTGAGGAGACAAGGGTATTCATGGAATAAGCGCTTGTTTTCCTGTATGACGGCCAAATGTGATTTCTGCATGAATTACGTTATCATTAAATCCTCTACAAACCATTCTAGTATTGTAACGCCCCGACTTTTCAGTCTTACAGGTATAACTTATGTGATAATTTTTTGCGCATTTAAATTCATTCAATTATACACTTATGTATTTTGTTCTTATTTTTAATTGTTAAATTCTTTAATTATATGAAATTATTTGAAATGAATATCATGAATTCTTGAACGTTATGGTTTTTGCATGAATTGATTGTGCGCAGTTTCTATATTAATTGAATTCCGAATTTCATGTAAATTTGATATGTTGAAGGTTTACATGTTATGAAGGTGTATAATATGCTCATTTTACATTTTCCGACTTATTTGATTGAGTTTCGAATTTATTTTAAATTTGGAATCCAAAACGGGGGCTAACGAGCAATTAGTGCACCATTGGTTCTGTATGTGATATCTTGAGCTCGAGAACTCGGATTCGAGTTCCGTCAACTCCGTTGGACTCATATCAACAATTTGGATTTAATGAGCTAAGCCTCATATTTTTCTAATTTCGTTTGGACCTTCGAATTTCACCCGAAACTTGCAATCTCGCCCAAAATGACCACCCTTCACTTATTTAACCATAACTTGAACTATAGTTAACCAAATTAGGTGAAACTTGATCCTACTTAACCGTCTCTTAACCCTTGATCAGTTATCCTAACTCACATTACATTTTTCACTCCCAACCTTAGCCAAATTCTGCTGGAAACCGAGACCCTTGGGAGGAGAAAAAATAACACTATTCAACTTTAACCATTTGAGCTCAATCCTTCATCGTTTCTTCCCATGCTTGGAACGTAAGTTAGAAATGTTATCCTCCACCTTCTCCCCTTTCTTTGGACTACTTAATCTCTGAATTTCATGGATTGAAGAGCATGTTTTGATGAAATATGTGAATAGTGAGGGTTTGATCAAATTTTGGAGTTATGGATGAATTCATGTGTTTCGTTTGAGTTTGATGCTTCATAAATGAACCTTTTAAAGTCCTTATTACTTGTATGGACCGAATTAGTTTCGTAGTTGAGGATTTAATTAGTTTCCATTAATGAACTTTGAAGGAAAATGAACTCTTCTCTCTTCACTCATGTTCTTGATCATTGGTGCAACTTTAGGACTTGTTTTGAGGTGTTTTTGCTGTGCTTTTATTGCCTTAAGTTACCTTGATTCGTTGGTTATAGTTTGGTTCATTTTTTCCCTGCTTTCGTCGTATATCTGCTGTTGTTCGTGCATGTCGCGACGGTGATCGCACCATGAACGATCATGGTAGCGGCCGCGACCTAAAATTGAATTTAGTTCGAATTATTGGTCGCGCCCGCAACCAATATTAGTACATTTCAGGTTGCCCCGCGACCTCATTTTGGGCATGTTTCGACTTTTGAAAAATTGGGAGAAAAATTGCTGAAACATGGAGGTAGAGGCCGCTACCATTTCATGAAGAAAATGGGTCGGGGACGCGACCCTCTCACGTCATGCATGAATTTTGAAATTTTAACTTGTCTTGCATGGTTTTCTTGACTTGTTTCTAGTTCATACACTTCATTAACATGTCATGTAAGGTGTTATCTTGTATGTTATGAAATTTCATGATTTTTGGTTGAATATTTTCCGAGTTGTGCATGAACGTGTCTTTATTGCTCCATAACGTACTTGAATACCTTGTTACATGGCTTGTGAACCCCAAAATGAATATTCTTCTCTTCTTATATGGCTTATATGAATTGTTTACATGTTAAGCAACGTGTTATGATCGCTATATGCAGGGACGGAGCCAGGATTTCATGGAAGAGGGGGCAAAAATTAAAAATATATATAATATTTTTTTTAAATAAATATTATTTTATTAAAAATAAAAATATTATTTTATTCGATATATATAAATAAAACAAGTATAATTTAAAACAAGTATAACGTAAAATTTAACTTATTATTTTATCATTAAAGTCTCAAGAAAATAGGTGCATTATGATGATTAAACTCTCAAGAAAATAGATGCACTATCATGAATTGTTAAAGTGTCAGCCGTCAGGGTGTATTGCTATTTTCAAGTAAAGCTCCAAATTCCTTTTACTCATAGTTCCTATATAAATTAAAAAAATCATGGACTCAATTTAACATGATTTAAAATAAAATAATAAGTCAAATAACAAAACAACGTAAATAAATGAAAATCATTTATCTTTAACTATTCTGATAGTCATAGAGATAAAGATAACTTAACAAATTAATTATAAATGTTATCCATAATTAAAAAAATAATTAAAATTATTATTTAAGATAAAAAATTTTAACTAAATAATTTATCTATAATAAAAGAAAAACTAAAATTAACACGATTATCTTCCTAATAAAAGTCAAATTAAAATTATTATTTTGATACAATCTTTAAACTAAATAATCTATCCATAACAAAAAATAAAATTAACACAGTTATCTTAATAATAAATAAAGAAATCTTAATATACAAAAATCATATCAACACTAAACTATCTAAAATTAAAGAGAGTATATTATCTAAAATTAAACACAGTTATCTTTATCCTATTCTCATAGATATTTATATATAGAACTCTTGTGACGCCCCGAGTTTTCACACGTGCAGGTAAGTGTTACGTGCACATTTATATTTAATTATATGATTATATGACTTTATATTTTGAATTATTTATTGAATTTGTTTATAATTTGATTTATTGTTTAAAATTTCTTATAATTGTCTATACGAGCTATGAATATGTGATCGGATTTGCGAAAATGTGAATTTCGTGAATGTGGTGTTAATTGAGTGAAATTACGTGTTCCGTGTAATCCGTGGGCTTATTTGTAAGATATTTGAATGTTTTGGACTCAATTGGAAATTGAGTTTGGGCTTAATTGCCACTTTTTGAAAGTTGAGGGACCTATTTGTATAATAGGCAACCCTGAACGGTTTTCGCGATATCTTGAGCTCCGGACCTCGAAATCGAGATCCGTAACCGGCGTTGAACTTGTTTCGACGTTACCTATCCTTTGAACTTGACCTTGTATCTTTTCGGTATCATTTGAACCTTCGACAACGAACCGTTTCATAACCTCGACGTTGTAACTTGTTTGAACCTTTTCTTAAACGAACCGGACTTGGACCAACCCGTACCCTACCCATTTCCTTACTAGATATCAGCATTTCCTACTCCCTTTTCTTCCCATTTTGATCGATCAAAGCAACCAAGGCAAGGAGCAAGGAAGCACTCTCAAGAAACCCTCCATTTTGGATTAACCAAACTTGAGCTCAAGTCTAGCTTCCATCCGATCTTTTTTCAAGGTGAGTTAGGATTTGTAACCTCCATCTCCTCCTCTATATTTTCATCTAATTGAGGCATGATAGAAGTTGAGGATTCATGTGTTTGAATATATGGGAATGAATTGAGGGTTTGGGTTGGATCATTGGTTTTTATGGTTTAAAGTGAAACTTGATGCTTGGTAAATGATTCTTGTAAGCTTTCTATCATTCTTACATGTTTAAATTCAAGGTTGGATGACTAGAGCATGTTATGCCATTGATGAAGCTTGAAGTTTCCATGATTGAAAGCTTGATATTGATTGATCTTTTGCCAACTTTGAGCTTGAATTGATATCCATATGAATGAATTTCATAACTTGCATGAGTTTTATGACTTGAAAGCATGTCTAAGTGTGGGTTGAGAGCTTCTTGGTGGCTACCCTGTTTTACCAAGCTTTTCCCTCGCGTAACAGAGCTGATGCTCTGTTATTTCTTTCAAAACGATGAGCTGACACGGCTGTGTCAGCTTTGAACTGAAAATGGACACGGCCGTGTTGGGCTCTCGGCTTTGTTTTTTTTCTGATTTTAACCTCGGACACGGCCGTGTCCAAATCCTTTGAAAACTCAACACGGCCGTGTCAAGCCCTCGACTTTGAAATTTTCGATTTTTAAACCTCGGACACGGCCGTGTCCATTTCCCTTTGAAACTCAACACGGCCGTGTCATTTGAAATGGCAGCCTTGAGAAGTCTTTTTTCTTGCTTGATTTACATGCGTTGCTCGTATTTGTAGATTATATTGATCGTGACTCCAATTAAGCTATGTTTATGATTGTTATATAAATGCAAGTATGAAAGTTATGAACGGTTATATGCCTTCTGACATTAATAGTGCACATGAACATGTCCATTATATTTGTTTTATGCGTTCATATCATAACCATAGCATTGCCGAGCGTCTTATTTGGTCATTTGAGTCTCACTTCACCTGTCTTGCACAGATTTTGATTCCTTTGGAGACGAGGCCGGTCAGTGAGGCTCGTGTGTTCTTCTTTTGCCGTTCGAGGTGGGTTTCTCTTCTATTTAGCTATATGACCCTATAAATACCTTTAATGTGAAAGTTTTCGACCAAAATGTATATATATATATAGAGTCCTTTTCAAGGAGTAAATGTTTGCAACGTAAAGCCCTTATTTTATAAATCCTACCAACTGTTTTGGCGAGAAAAGAAAGAATTAATGTTATGCACGAATGGGGCCCAGAGACTTAGTGTGAGTGGCTATCCGTGGAGGCACGGGCCGACGGTGATCCGTCACATTAGTTCTACCAATTAACGGCGTAACCGGACCTCGTTAGGAGTTAGCGAGGAATAGACGTTGAGTGCCATCTGGGGAGTCATGTTCCCCTTTTGGTCAATGAATGAGTGGTCGGGTCTTGCAAACCCGTCACCAAAACCGGAGGAAGAAGGTGTAAATGTTATTGAATATGCACGAAAGAATGATTGCATGAACAGAATGAATGAATGAATGTTTAAATGAATTACACGAGGAGTTGGTTGGAGATAATGCACGCCCACTCGCCAGGCCAAAAATGACCTAATGTTAATGATTCGTTATAATCCCTTTTGATGATTGTTATTCACCCACTTGGGGAAATTCTTTAAAACCTCACTTGGGATTATAGCTTGCATGTGACTGTTTAATTATCGTCATATATACTATTTATGCCCTGTTTTATACCCACCAGTCCCTTTTGGACTGAACCCGTTTGGTTTTCAGTTGTTTTGTGCAGGTGTTGAGGGAGCTAGGCGGGAATACGAGTCCTAGGTCTTGCATTCATCTCTAGCTCCGTATTTTGGTGTCACGCTTGCATACTTGTACTTCTGATTATTGTATATGAATGTTATTTTCGGCCGTGATGGCATGTGAATGTTGTTTATGATTTGGAGCGTAATTGTATTGGGATTTAACTCCCGTGGATTTAATTGTTGGTACATAGAGCGTAGAGCTCAATATATGGAATAACTGTTGGTACCTAGAGCATATAGCTCAATCTATGATATACGATTTATTGCTTCCGCTCTTCTGCTGCTCTGATTGTTGTGGTTGTTGGGGTTTAAGTGATAGGCTAGTCCCGCCTGGCTTAGTGTGTGTGTGTGTCCCCGTTCGCTATGATCTAGCACGTGTATGGAAATCCATTTCATATACGGGCCGGGTCATGGTGCGGGGGATGTGGTACTTTGCGCTCGGGTGCTACAACTCTACCACTAATAAATTATCCTAAATTAAACACACACATAGTTATCTTTAACCTATACAATCTTTTCTCAAAATATTAACCTGATTTATCATTAACAATTAATCATAAATTTGATCTAAATAATTTATTCATAATAAAACTATAAAAAATAAGCTAAAACTAAATATAAGTTAATATTACCTGCTGGTTGTATTGGATAACTTGGATCAAGATCAATTTTTTTTTCCCCACAAATGTAGATTTTGAAAATTAGAAAAATGAGAGTTGTAAGTTGAGTACAAGAAAAAACGGAGAATAGAAAAATAAAAGAGGAAGAAGATGTAGATAAAGGATTAATTTAAGATTTTTTAATATGAAAAAGAAGATCAAAAGACTTAAGAGACATAAAAGATTAATTTAAGATTTTTTTAATATGGAAAAGAAGATCAAAAGACTTTTTTTATTGGGAAACGAAGTAAAGAGTGCATTTGGATTGAGAAAACTAATCAAAATTAAAGTAAATTAATACTAAAAATAAATTTTAAATTGGTGAGGTGTAATTTTATTTGGATTGGGGGGGAGGGGGGGCAAAATAATAAAAATTTTAAAATTTATATATACTAAAAAAAAATTAAAATTTGGGGGGGAGGGGGGGGAGCCGCCCCCACGCCCCCCTGGCTCCGTCATTGGCTATATGAACTTTATGACTTGGTTCGGTATGAAACGTAGAAGTTATGAACGTGTTATCTCCATGTATTGAATGAATTATATGAATATATGACTCCATGATATCATCTTACTTGTTTTGCATCACGTATCATGAACATTGTATGCCGTGCTTTATAATTGGTCATTTTGAGTCTCATACCTTTTCTTTTACAAAGATTTGGGTACGGTCGGAGACGGAGGCGAGCCTTGAGTTACTTGTGCCACTCTTTTAATTTAAAAAGGTGGGTTTCTCTTCTATTAGCTAAAACGACCTTATATACATCCAATGTGCAAAGTTTTAAGCCAAAATGTATATTATACGTATATAGAGTCTTTTCCTGAGTAAATGATTTCAAACGTAAACCCTTCTTTTATGAATTCCTACCTTATATTTTGGCGAGAGCATGTTATGAACACGGGCCCGGGACTTAGTGCATGTGGCTATCCAGGGAGGCAAGGACCGATGGTGATCCCATGCACTAGTTCCAACCAAACTACGATGAAACCGACCTCGTTAGGAGTTTTAGCGAGGAAGGGGAATCGGGCTTTTGAGGATTCATGTACCTCACTAGCCACCATGCATGAGGTGGTCGGGTCTTGCAAACCCGTCTACCACCCGGAGGAAAAAGGAGTATATGTATGATTATGATCATGGTATGTATGAGCACGAAAGATTTATATCTGATAATGAATAATTAATGTTATGATTACACAAGGTGTTGTGAATAATTATGAATGAATATGATAGTTGTAATCCCGTTGATGTCACCCTTATTTTGCCCACTTGGGAAATTCTTATCAAACTTCACACGGGATTAGGGCTTGCATGAATGTGTTTAAATTTTACGATAATTATATTCTATGCCCTGTTTTATACCCACCAGTCTCCTATAGACTGAACCCGATTTGTCTTCAGTTGTTTTGTGCAGGTGATAGGAGGAGCTAGGCGGGAATTCAAGTCGTGTACTTGAGTCTTGTATTCATGTCTAGCTCTTTTCTTTTGGGTTTACATACACTCATGACATTTTGTATTATGCTTATGTTTTGTTAGGCCGTGCGGGCCATGGATTACTTAAATTGAACTTGTATATCTATTTTGGAGCTTCATAGCTCATTGTATATAATATATGTTAGTTCTTGCTTCCGCATAATATTATTTGTAACGCCCCATTTTTCATTTATGCGTCATGTTACATTATATTAAATTTCATAACATTATATGTAATATATTCTTATGTATTTATATGAATTATCATTAACGTGGAAATTACGTGAACTAATTGATAACGTGCTTAATTGTATGAATTAAGTGATCTAATTGAGTTAAATGTCCTTAATTGTTCTCTTGTGTGAATTCTTGGATTTAATTGCATTTTATGACTTGGAGTTAAATGAACTAATTGTTAGAGATAGAACTTGAAAGAAGTAATTTAAATATTAGAGGGGTTTGGTTGCAAAACTTGGTGACTCATCTCATCTTTTGGAAGACTTTGGATATTTTATATCTCTTCCTCTTCATTCTATCACATTCCATTTTATCAAGAAAATCACACACACACACATCGTATACCGATTAAAACACCAAATGGAAGGGAAGGAAATTTCATATCATTATCAAGCTAAATTCTTGAAGGATCATTGAAGCTAGGAGCATCATCATCATTATCTGTTCACCTCATCTCATTTCTTGTTTTAATTTAAGGTATGGCATGAACTGGGATGAATTTCTTGTTTGGCATAGAAGTAGGGTTCATGAATTATATGAGGAATTCTTGCAATATTTGGAGTTAGAAGCATGTTAGGATCATGAGATTGGGAAGTTGCATGGATATGTGAAGTTCATGAAGATTGGAAGTATATATATGAATGTGGGTTTTAATGATCAATTTGGATGCTTGAATGTGTAATTCTTGGTTGGATGGTTGAATAAGGGAAGTATAGTGTATATTTGACATACTTTAACATTTGCTTTGGAGTTATCATACATTTTTTTGTGTTTTGTGGTGTTTTGTCTCGGAAATCCCATGTTTTCCCCTGTTTTGTTGCTGTTGCAAACTTGGTCGCGCCCGCGACCCCATTTTGGCCAACTTTCGACTTTTGGAAAAATTGCATGAAAAATCCGGAAAAACACTTGGTCGCGGCCGCGACCATTTTGTGAAGGTTTTTTGTCGTGCCCACGAACCCCGCCAGAATCTTCATTTTTCCCAACTTCGAACCAACGCTATTTTCACCTCGATTTGAATTAGAAAACGTGCCATATAGAGTTGGAAAGGTCTTTGTGTCTAGTTTCATATCCAATAAACAAAACTCAATTCCCACTTCTAGAATTAAAGATATCCAGTTTTCCCTCAACATGTACATTTCCCAAAAATTGTCAATTTTCCTAAACTTCACCAAAACCTCTCATATTGCATTCTTTTCACTTCTTTGGCTCCCGTATGTGACTTATATGAGTTATAAACTTGCTTTAGTGATAATTATGTGCCTACTTGACATTCCTTGATTGTTATTGCATAATATATTAATTATTACTTTGCCGTGCGTCTTAATTGGTTCATGCGAGTCGAGTCTTACGTACACTTGTCCTTGTTATACAGATCGCATTCCCGGTGACAAGGAGCACGCTCCTTAGGGTGTTTCCTTGCTTGTTTTGGTTGGTAAAGTAAAGGTGAGGTTTAATTTCTAGTTATATAGAACCCGTACAACCCTTATGTGGACTTCGGCCAAAATGTATACATATATCTATAGTTTTCCATAAACCTCAAATAATTTACAACTGAATCACTACTATTGTACTGAATTTCTGTTACTGAATTGAATTGTACCGATTGATTGATTGATATTGTATTGGGCGAGTAAAGCATGTTCACTTTGGGCCCGAGGGTAGTGTATGGAGTCACCTGGGAAAGCAAGGGCTGACGGGTAATCTTTGCACTATCCTCATCGTTTTGGGATCCCTTTTGAATCCACTAGGAGGTTTGGTGGAGGAAGAATATTCCTGTTAGGAATAGTGCCCTAGAAAGCCGATTCGACGTAATCTGTTTTGGGACTTTTCTTATATCACAGACAATCTTTGAATAATATACGATTGATTTTCATTATAGGCAAACACTTCTTTATATGCCAATACGTGTTTTGTGTGTTTCCATTACGTGCGCATGTAAGAGAACTCCCCTAATCCTGATGACTTTAGGACTCTACCATTTAGCTAAAATGGTTCATGAAACGAGCCCTATATCACATAAGTCATGATTAGTAAAATACTCCAAGCCGATGAGTCCTACAGACAGTGGGAGTGTCAACCTGACTCCTCTAAGGCTTGCTTGTGGGATCACGCCCTTAAGAAGGACCACCTTGTTTCATGTAGGTGCAAAGTGTATAGTTGATACGTGCGTGATACATGAGGGTGCTTACTTTAATAAGTAAGTTCACTGAGGTGCCCCGTGTGAAAAGGTTCGTAAATGGGAAAGGAAGTTTCTATTTCAGGAAATGGAAACTTCCAGATTAGGAAATATCTCACGAGTCATTGATGTGATTAATTGATCCTTAGACTTGAGGTTCCATGTCACTTTATGAGTTAACTCTGTAGTCTTTGGTATAAGCTTTCAAGGGTGTCGCCTTAGACAACTGATTCAAGGCTTATACTGGGGCTGCACAAGTGATTCACGAAAATGAATGAGAATAAAAAAAGGACCTACACTTGCATTTGCAAGGTGATCTCTTATTGTGCAAGTCATTCATATGCGATATGGAGTCCTTGGCCAAGGCAGTAGATCAAGACATCAAGAAAAGGGTTTCTTGGATTGAGATCAAATGGATATGAAATGCACTTAGCTTTAAGACCGGATTATTAGGGTTCTGATTATTCCCTTACCCTAGATCTTGGTTGAGAGATAGTAAGTAGGAGGATTGTATCTCACAATGAATCAATGACTTAAAGGTTCTGTCGAATCCGAACATTCCAATTCAGCTAGGGGTTAAACACCTGTTGCTAGACTATGGTCGTTTAATCTATGGACTGATTAATTAATTAGTGAATTAATTAATTAGGGTCACTGCTAATTGAATTGAGAACCTAGAGGGTCACACACAACAACTTGGTTACATGAGTTGAGGTTTTAAAATGATTAAACGAGTTAATCGGGCCTAGAGGGTTCCACACGTGTGAAACCACATGTGTGGGTCACGTGACTGGACATGTGTCACAGGGACACGTGTGCCACACGTGTTTATTTGATTGAATATTAAATAATTAATTTATTAATTATTTAATAGACTTTGGTTTAATTTTGAATTAAAAAGAAAGTCTTATTTTGGAGAAAAAGAATCTAGTTAATTAATTGTGAATTAATTAATTAGATAAAATAAGTTATTTATTTTAAATAAATAAAGTATAATAATATCCAAAAGGGTTTGGATATTTGAGCTCTCTTGAAAGTTGATTTGAATTTGAATTCAAAGTCAAAGTCAAAATTACTTGATGATCAAGTAATAGGAGAGAGGGACCAAATCCTTAGCCCAAAAGGACTAGGTTTTGGGCGTCCCTTCCCCTCCTATAAATAGGGGAGCTCGAGCTCCGCTTAGAGCGAATCGAGAATTCTTTTGGTTCATGTGTTGAACACCATCCTTTCTCCAAGATAAACGAAACCCTAGGTTAAGCCTAAACACTAACTAGAGAACTAGCATTCTTACTAGTTAGATTGTAGCCAAGTTGGTGGACTATCTCTAAAGAGCTTCAAGTTAGAAGTTTTGAAGATTCGAGCTTTACCGAAAGTGGGGATCGAGCAAAACGACCAGAAGGGATGATGAAACGATTCTGAACCCAAAAGAAAACGAGTGAAAAAATCGAACCAAAGAAGATGGCGAAAACCGTTCGTCCATATCCTGAAGGATGAATTTTTTCACGAGGGTTTTGTGACTGGCAGATTTCTACTTTCGTAAAACTGGTTTTCGAAGGGAGTTTCAATTATGTTTTTCTCGTTTCATGTTTCTTTCTTTATGTTATATTGTTAAGAACTTCCCTAACATGATTTGAATCTAGGTTGGTGTGGATTGTTATCCCTACAATGGATTCTGAAGTTGAAAGAGACTTTCAAGGGACGGGGTTGCCATTACAGCATGAAGCGCGTTTGAGGGCGGCTCAAAACGTGTCAAGAAAGCTACTACCCAAGTGAGTTTCTTGATCTCTACGAATTTGGATACACGATTGCGAGTCCAAGATCCTTTTGTTGGAAAAATTTTTAAATTTCCGCTGCTTTCTGATTCCTGTTTTCCAATAATTCCGTGCGTGGGAGTCATGTTCCTAACGCACACCATTATTGGATGGTGGGGCCTTGCAATCTCACCATCAACCGGAGGAAGAAGGAGACTGGGGACAGGTCCGGCACCACGGATTATCCTCGGGTTATTGTCATGATTGCACTTATTGATTGTCTTGCTTGAATACAATATACACGAATGCACAATAATTGAACTGCTTGATCACCTATTGATTAATAAAGCAAGCACGAATTGTACACAGTCGGAGTAAGGTTGGAGAATTGCCTCACTCGCCGGGCCACTGATTGAAATGAATTGTAATTGATTGTATTGTTAACTTGGATAGTTGTAGTCTCGGGCGAAGATTATTTCTTTTATTAACTTATATTATTTCATTGTAAAAGACTTTACCCGGGATTATAGCTTGCATATTACTTGCACGAATATTTATTGATAAACCCCTCACTCAGTCTGTGGTAGACTGACACCTCACACTTTTCAGGTACTTTCAGTGGCGTGCTAGGCGGGAGTCCGAGTCGTGTCCAGTTGTCGAGTTGAGTCTAGCATTGCATTTTCATTTTATGGACATTTATGGAGCAATTAAGTGGTTGTTATTGATATGGTGGAGATGATAATGTATTGATATAAAGTTGGAAGTTAACTCTTTTGGGATATTTGATATATGTACTAATGAAATTATTACGCTTCCGCTTTAAATTCCTAGACTTGGACTTGAATGGTTTGAGGGTTAGTCCCGCCTAGCTAGTGAGTTCTTTTTATTGTCACCCATTCGCCATGAGTCCGGTTCATATATGGACTACCCATTTCATATGTGAGCTAGTCTTATGGTGCGGGGGTGTGGCATCTCGGCGTTCCGGGTGCTACATTATTACTCTGATTTTCATTATGTATGGTTATCGAATGGTTTAAGGGTTAGCTCCCGCCTAGCATAGTGGGTGTGTATGTCCCAGTTCGCCGTGATTTGGCATGTGTATGGACTTCCATTTCATATACGGGTTGGGTTTCGGTGCGGGGGATGTGGTACCTTGCGCTCGGGTGCTACATCCTTAGATGGTATCAGAGCTTAGGGTTGCAAAACCCGGCTCTCGTGTCGTGTTGAGTCATTTTAGGTCGTCCGGCTCTAGGCACAACTTGTCAACGTGTTGCATATACATTCTTTATGTGTTTATGTGCTCTAAATTTCGAATTTTGATTTAATTAATTGCACTCGCATGCATGGACTAAAGATAGCATGCATTTCAGTGTTTCTTTGACAGGATGCATCCACGTAGACACCGTGAGAGATCTCTGGGGTGACGCCGTCAGCATGATCGATCTCCTACACCACAACCACAAGAATAACAACCACAACCACCTCCAATGAATATGGAGAATTTTATGGAAGCGGTTTATAACTTTGTTGAGCAACGAACAACTCAAGTTCCCCCACCACAACAAGCAGAGCAACTGGCTCCCCCACCTAACAATAATAGGGATTCTCATGGAGTATTTCTAAGCTATAATCCCCCACGATTTTCTAGTTCTCTTGATGATGCTGTTTCATAGGGATGGTTGACTAGGTTGGAGAGGATTTATGGAGTCCGATAATTTACTACGCAGGAGAGGGCTCAATTTTCTATATTCCAACTTGATGGCGAGGCGTATGATTGGTGGGAGAGGACAAGGGAAAAGTTAGAGGTGGATGGAGAGGAGGTCCCGGTTTTCAAAAGGGAATTCCGGGAGTGTTTTGTGCCTAAGGTTGTAAGGGAACGAAAGGAGCAAGAGTTTATGGATCTGAAGGAGGGAAATCGTTCAGTAGCTTAATATCTTGCAGCATTCAATAGGTTTGGAAAGTATGCTCCTCACATTACCCGGGATGAGAAGAGGAAGGCCAAGAAATTTATTGTGGGACTAAGACAGGACTTAAGACAAAGCCAGGCTGGGCATAACTACGTGTCCTTTGCAGACACGGTAAAGAGGGCATTGGGACAAGAGGAAGAATTTAAGAAGAAGGATCCGGTCTTTAGGGCACCAATAGGACAAGGTTCCGGGTCCAATTCGGGAAAGAGGCCCATGATTCAAGCAGCCCCACCTAAGGGTCCCTTCAAGAAACCTAGAATTAGATGGCAAGCCCCGCAAGTTTCACGGGCTCTACCTCCGGTACCTTTGGCTCAAGAAACTCTAAGCGTGGATCGATTGTCTAAGCCGCCATGTACACATTGTGGAGGCCCAACCCACAATTTCTATCAATGCCGAAGAAGGTTCGGATTATGTCTCATATGTGGGAAAGGCGACCATATGGCGGATGTATGTCCCGACAAAACTCCAGGATTTCAAAGAGGAGCTCCAAGGCCAATGATCCAAGCCCGTACCTATGCCCTTGAGGGCGAGGAACAGGATGCAGAGGTCGACCCTACCGCCATGGTGGAAGGTACTATATACATTCATACCACGAACATTCATGCATTATTTGATCCGGGTGCCACGCATTCCTTTATCGAATGGTTTAAGGGTTAGCTCCCGCCTAGCATAGTGGGTGTGTTTGTCCCAGTTCGCCGTGATTTGGCACGTGTATGGACTTCTATTTCATATACGGGTCGGGTTTCGGTGCGGGGGATGTGGTACCTTGCGCTCGGATGCTACAAGTGCCATTAAACAATCCATCTGATGGATCTAAGTTCCTTAGTAATATGATAGGACAGTATCTTTTGAGAACCAGTCTATGTGGTGGCATTCGATTTGGTGTCAATAAGTTCAAGAATTCTGGCTGATAATAACTTTGACTATCATCCATGGCTTCGTCAAAGCTTGCAAAGGTTCTAGCTTCTCCAGGAAATAAGTGAATTATTTTTCATTCAACTTGTCAACGTACTCGTTCTTAGAAGCAAGTATTGCACGATTAGTCATGTATGAAGACGAATGACCATTTTGCTCTAGGCTTGGGAAAATGGTATCAATAAGCCTTTGTTCAGATGCTTCTTCATCATCTTCCATATCTTGTGGAATGTGAATATTACCCTCGTCGTATGTTGGTTCAGTTCCATTTCCAACTCGTAGTAAAAATTTACCAAATGAAGGATCTGATCTTGCCCTCATGTTTTCTTGCAAAGTCAAATGTCTCATTTGTTTGTACAAAACTGATCGTACTAAACTTGCATCTATAGTTTCTTGAATAGTAGCTTTAGGGACAACCGGTAATACTTGCATGAAATCTCCTCCAAAAACTACTACTTTTCCACCAAATGGCTCATTAATATCCGTAATGTCATGTAAGCTTCTATTAACAGACTCAATTGCTAAATGTTTAGCCATCGGCACCTCATCCCATATGATTAAACTCGATCGACGACATAACTCAGCTAGGCCACTTTGCTTTGATATTGAGCACAAACTTTTTTCATGCAATTCAATTGGTATTTTAAATCGTGAATAAGCAGTGCATCCCCCTGGTAATATTGATGTTGCTGCTCCAGATGTGGTTATGGTAAGAGCTATCATTTTCTTGGATCTCACATTAGCAAGCAAAGCTCGATATAAATACGTTTTACCAGTTCCTCCAGGTCCATCAACAAAAAAAACTCCACCTTTTCTTGAATCCAAACAGTCCATAATTTCTGAGAAAGCTTTTTGTTGGGCTGCATTCAGGTTGAACTGAGATGAATAATCACTTTCTGCAATTTCAAGAGTCATTTTTCATCAAGTATTTCTCGCGGTAATTGATCATTGCTTAATTGGGTATCAACCAAAATCTTAGGAAGATCATAATCCTCAATACTTTTGCCCATGCTTTCCAAAATGAATTTAATGCTTTTTAATGTTTTGGATGATTGCACTTCAACAAAAATGCTCCTTTTCCTATGAAAGTCTTCAGGCATTGCTTTTGCATAAGTAATCCATAATTTTCTAACATTTGTAGGTTAACAATATACCAAAATAGTTGCAAAGAGCCTTCGTAAAGCATGGGGCATCTGGAAACTAACGGCTTCATTAAGCACTCTACAATAGATTGATCTGCTTCTAGTAATCCTCGCTTTTGCATAGCTTCTTTGAAAGTTTTGTACAGTTTCCCATCAACAGTTAACAAATAATCAAAAGAAGTTGGTCCACGGATATTATTAATAATAACCTCAAATAATATCTTTCTCCTTCACTTGGATTGGCTCTATTCACACGCCCGATAACTTTTCCTTTCTTCCTTTCATGCCAAATTTTCTTTTGCTTATCCCACACATAATGCTCAGGGAATTCACTATATAAATAACTTCTTGCTTTAGCATTTGTTGCACATATCTCAAAAAATTCAATCAACATTATCTTGGAAGCATGATCCCATTGTAAAACATTCTCTCAATTCTGATTCTTCCAAAATGCAACACTTTGTTTGTTTGGCAAATGAAGTGGGAAATTTATTGCTGCAAGGGATATTTCATTCAAATCAAACTCAAAGATTTACCACATTGCTTCTTGTGCTGATACCCATCTTGCATCTTGAAATTGACGAATTTCATCTATAACTATCTCTTCTCTATCCGGGGCCATGTAGACCATCACTTTGTCATGTCCCTTGTATATTTACTTATACAAATACTTCACAGTAGTTAATCTAGAGCATACTCCCACATTAGCATGACAATTATACCATAATAAAAGGTAAGGATTATACGGGACAACCCATTGATCGTTAACCTTTGCATGACGCACATCAACAACTCGACCATCCATTTTCCTATGGTATATTGGATATCCATCCTTTCCTTGAACCGTTTTTACGCAAAATGGATGAGGATAGTGGCTTTTGCAATGACCATCCACCATACAAAAATTATTCTTATTTAGATTTCCACATGGCCCATGCATCATATGTTTCACCACTAAATCATGTAGTCGAGGATGCTTCTCTTTATCTGGTAACTCAGTAGAAACATAATAGTCAAATTGGTCTGGAGTGTTGATCTTGTACTCAGACTTTAATATTATCAGCATGTAAACATGCGGCAAACCTCTATTTTGAAATTCAATAGCAAATACATATGCCGCCACTTTTCTAAATATTTCTTTCTTCACTATTTGATCTTTCAGATCAAGCAATTTGGCGCGAAAAACTCTAGAAGTTAAATCTGGCCGATCTTGAGCTTGTTGACCACTTTTTAAGTTTTATTTTATTTCTTTCCAATCCGGATTACAAGTCATTATAATAAAAAGATCGGGTTTCCCAAATTTTCTAACCAAAGCCATAGCATCGAGGTACCTACGTCACTTATCTCTTAGACCTCCAATAAAAGATGCAGGAAGAACAATTCTTTGCCCAACTTGACTGCCCCTACTTTCTCCATTGACACTATCCACTATACCTTGGTAAAACTCTGACCTCATCTCTGCCTGATTTCGCCTATAGTAGTCTAATCTTGTAGTTTCAAGCTTGATATACATGTCCACCACATATTGTTGAAGTAACCTTTCCGCCAATAAAAGCATAGATTGATCTCTAATTTGTAACTTGTAGCAATAATATTCACGACAAGACACTATTCTGTTGTTTTCTCTGTTAACACCTATAATAGTAGATGATTTAAGAAGAAAATAATTAATTTTCTATTGAAGAAATAAATAATTTAGGTAACATATCTAGTACAATATAATAAAAAAAATTTACAAATACCTTGTTGTTCTTGATTGATTACGTTATTAATTGAAGAGAAATTGGTTGAAGTATTGCACTGAAATGCGCCACCATTTTCGCGACCACTACACTTTGGGATGTTTTGGTGCCAACCATTTTCTCCTTTGGGAAAAAAAAGATGATATTGTAATGGATCATAGCAACCAAAGTAATGCTTGATTCTATGGTGTTGTCCATTTCTCGCATGAATAAAAATATCTCTTTCATAGGGTATATTAGGATTATTTCCTTCTACCCATATGGCAGCAACTTCGTCGGCTATTGGGGAATTATAACGGCGTTGATCTAATCCAGCATTTTTACTTATGTACAACTTAACTTCATCAATTGAAGATAAATCCGTAATTTTTCGTAACAACATGGCATATGGATTTTCTTCCATTATTTTCATCAATTTCTTCATTATATCTTCATTAATATCCGCATTATCCAATATTGTCATTCTATTGCGTAATTCATTATTAACATCCCAAAAGTATAACTGAAAGTAAGATAGCCGATCTTCATTGGGAATTAGTCCTGGAAGATTGTGATAAACTTATCCCAATGCTTTGAATGTGTAAATTCCTTGAGTAGAAGATGCAAGGTCCTTATCAATCTTCGCTCCAAAAGAAGTAAATGAGAAGAGTCTATTGTAAACTCGAACATTTTTTTGAAAGTGTACGGCTTCAATTGATGGACTTTTGAATAAGTTAATAAGATCCGGTGGAATGATAGTGCTTGCAAGTTTGACCTTCCCATTATCGCAACAAAACGTTGGAGGTTCATGTCGGAATTTTTGAGCAAAACAATGTTGGCAAGAAAGCATGGGTGGAAGCTCATACAACTCAGAGCATATAGGATCATATACGAGCTTACCTATAAACAAAATGACCAATAGAAGATTACACCAATGGACAATAAAACTTGTATTAAATAATTCAATGATTTGTATCCAAAATAATCACCTTCACATTCTTGGGGACATAGTAAAGCTTTTAACAACTAAGGGTCTCTGCAGATCTGCTTCAGTCTTTTCTTCCTGGATTCACCTTCAAAATAAAAATAGAAAAAAAAAATTATAATGCAATGAAGTGTATTATTTCAAACTTCAGTGAAGATCTTTTACCTTCATGAGAATTTTCATTTTCGTTCCTATTTGAGATTGAGCCGATACTTTGACAAAATAACATTCTGTAAAAGTCATATTATATAAATGAAAATATCTGCGCATTATAAAATGAATATTAAATTCTAAAAAATAATAATTTGAACCTCAAAATATTACCTTTTCGTAGATCAGGAGGCTTTTCTAGGCATGGTGTCTTTGCCTTTTTAATACAATCCCTAAAATCTGGCTTCAATTTATCTAAAAATATCTCTAAATAGGCAATAGAAAAATATTATTAACCTCAAGTATAAGTAAAACTGTAGCACCCCAATACGTAAGGATGCCACACCCCCGCACTATAGGTCGATCCACATACGAAACGGGTAATCCGTACATGAACCAACCTATAGCGAACGGGTGACAATGCAGATAAAATGACAAGCTAGGCGGAACTAAACTTATACATGCAATAGAATAAAGCGGAAGCATACTAAACTATTGATCATTTATCCAGTAGTCCGTATGAATTTACATATCAATACATTATCATCTCCTAAAATACAAAACAAATAACATTTACAATAATAACAATGCTTTTGAACAATAAGTGAATGCACCGTGCTTGACTCGAATGCAAGGACTTGACTCAGCTCAATTCCCGCCTAGAGTGTACCTGCAAGAACACTGCACATGTTTAAATTTCATGAATACCTCCATCACTCCCATAAATCCCATCACTCCAATACACTCCATCACTCCAATACACTCCATCACTCTATCACTCCATTAACGGGAAGGTTGTGAGCCTTCACCGTTCATGGTAACATGATAATCACGATGCACGCAGCATTAGGATTCTAGAGGTGGCTCCTACGGGTTCAGGAGGTGGCTCCCACACATGTAGCACTTTGCCCCGCGGTTCAAGAGGTGGCTCCCATGTGCGTAGCACGCTGTCCCGTATAGCACTGAGCTCCTGCGGCTGACGAGCGGTACATGGTAACACGGTAATCACGATGATCACGATGCACGCATTGTTTTGCATGATGATGATATTAACACGATAATCACGGTATGCGCATTACTTTGCACGACTATAACATTAATCCAGCTACACGCATTGCTTTGCATGGGCCGGATTTGCTTGCAGACAGGTGACACGACGTCTCATGAATGCGTGAACGTGCTCATTGATCCCAATCTCTGCTCTGGAGAACAACTGGACAAGAAACATAAATATTTGTGCACTCATGAGACTATAACTCGATAATGTTACAAAAATGTAACGCACGGCATAATCATGTAACAAGGTAATATGCATTAACAAGTGTAGTATGATATAATCATATTCTTGCATGTAATTGATCATATAGTAGCATGTATAGGTCATTTAAAGGTAAAGGAATGGAAGTGGAAATCTCCATTTTTATGCAGAAACTCACTGCCTCTCCAGAGGCCTGGGAACGGCCGTTCCGGGTTTTAGTACAAAATGGGAAGGGCCGTTCCCAGCTCCCCGATACTGTGTCCCGAAGATGGGAACTGTCGTTCCGGCTTATAAGCCAAAACGGGAAGGGTCGTTCCCGTCCTCGCCGCCAAGCACGTTATTCAAAATATGGGAACGGCCGTTCCCCAACTACAAAGGAAACCGGAAGGGCCGTTCCCATTACACAGAAGATGCAGAAACAGAGCAGGAAATAGGGGAGCTCACGAACCAACATCAAATCTCATCAAAACTCATATAACTTAACTCTAAATGCTATGATTCATGAAAGGAAATATATACACAAGCTTATAGTATAATAAAACCAATATAATTACGTTTATAGCTCATGGATCATCAAGATTTCAAGATTAAACCTCATAAACATATATGCCATGAAACTCCATAATTTCCAAGATTTATGCATGGAATTCAAGTCTAAAGCTTGTAATCATGCTTCTAACATCATATACACAAGTTATTGTAATCAAATCCTATCCCTAGCTTCAAGAATTATTATCATGAAATCCTACATATTACCTTGAATGAAGAGAGTGAGATGAAGACGATGAAAATGGATGATTTAAGCTTCAAAGTTCATAGTTCCTTCAAAATAATAGCTTGAGAGGATGAAATTCTTCTTCCGTTCTAGGAGGGTTTGGTTCGGTTATGGAGGAAGCAAATATGGAGATGACTTTTTTGATGAAAAAAATGAAGTGAAGAATGTGGAAGAGATGCATATACCGTGATATATCTTTGAAAAATGTCATATTTGTAACTAAATCCTCCAATTTTATAAGTTATGCAATTAAGTATAGAAAGTTTGGGAAATGATCAAATAGGTCCAAGAATATATTTGTGCAATTTAGTCCTTGAATTAAAGTGGATGCACATTTAAGGACAATTAAGAAATTAAGACACATTCGGCATTTAATTCGTGTACCTAGAAAGCCTGAAATTGGGGCGTTACAATTCCCCCCCCCCCCCCTAAAAGAATCCGTCCTTGGATTCACCTAGCGAGCATGTAGTGTCGTAAATGGATGCAATGTACAAATTAGCAAATAATCCCTACGCCGCTTAACCTAAACTTGACACGACACTAGAACCTCGGTTTTGCAACCGGGATCTGATACCACTTAAGATGTAGCACCCCAATACGTAAGGATGCCACACCCCCGCACTCTAAGTCGATCCACATACGAAACGGGTAATCCATACATGAACCAACCTATAGCGAACGGGTGACAATACAGATAAAATGACAAGCTAGGCAGAACTAAACTTATACATGCAATAGAATAAAGCGGAAGCATACTAAACTATTGATCATTTATCCAGTAGTCCGTATTATAAATTTACATATCAATACATTATCATCTCCTAAAATACAAAATAAATAACATTTACAATAATAACAATGCTTTTGAACAATAAGTGAATGCACCGTGCTTGACTCGAATGCAAGGACTTGACTCAGCTCAATTCCCGCCTAGAGTGTACCTGCAAGAACACTACACATATTTCGATTTCATGAATACCTCCATCACTCCCATAAATCCCATCACTCCAATACACTCCATCACTCTATCACTCTATTAACGGGAAGGCTGTGAGCCTTCACCGTTCATGGTAACATGATAATCACGATGCACGCAGTGTTTGGATTCTAGAGGTGGCTCCTACGGGTTCAGGAGGTGGCTCCCACACATGTAGCACTTTGCCCCGCGGTTCAAGAGGTGGCTCCCATGTGCGTAGCACGCTGTCCCGTATAGCACTGAGCTCCTGCGGCTGACGAGCGGTACATGGTCACACGGTAATCACGATGATCACGATGCACGCATTGCTTTGCATGATCATGATATTAACACGATAATCACGGTATGCGCATTGCTTTGCACGACTATAACATTAATCCAGCTACACGCATTGCTTTGCATGGGCCGGATTTGCTTGCAGACAGGTGACACGACGTCTCATGAATGCGTGAACGTGCTCATTGATCCCAATCTCTGCTCTGGAGAACAACTGGACAAGAAACAGAAATATTTGTGAACTCATGAGACTATAACTCGATAATGTTACAAAAATGTAACGCACGGCATAATCATGTAACAAGGTAATATGCATTAACAAGTGTAGTATGATATAATCATATTCTTGCTTGTAATTGATCATATATTAGCATGTATAGGTCATTTAAAGGTAAAGGAATGGAAGTGGAAATCTCCATTTTTATGCAGAAACTCACTGCCTCTCCAGCGGCTTGGAACGGCCGTTCCGGGTTTTAGTACAAAATGGGAAGGGCCGTTCCCAGCTCCCCGACACTGTGTCCCGAAGATGGGAACTATCGTTCCGGCTTATAAGCCAAAACGGGAAGGGTCGTTCCCGTCCTCGCCGCCAAGCACGTTATTCAAAATATGCGAACGGCCGTTCCCCAACTACAAAGGAAAAGGGAAGGGTCGTTCCCATTACACAGAAGATGCAGAAACAGAGCAGGAAATAGGGGAGCTCACGAACCAACATCAAATCTCATCAAAACTCATATAACTTAACTCCAAATGCTATGATTCATGAAAGGAAATACATACGCAAGCTTATAGTATAATAAAACCAATATAATTACATTTATAGCTCATGGATCATCAAGATTTCAAGATTAAACCTCATAAACATATATGCCATGAAACTCCATAATTTCCAAGATTTATGCATGGAATTCAAGTCTAAAGCTTGTAATCATGCTTCTAACATCATATACACAAGTTATTGTAATCAAATCCTAACCCTAGCTTCAAGAATTATTATCATGAAATCCTACATATTACCTTGAATGAAGAGAGTGAGATGAAGAAGATGAAAATGGATGATTTAAGCTTCAAAGTTCATAGTTCCTTCAAAATAATAGCTTGAGAGGATGAAATTCTTCTTCCCTTCTAGGAGGATTTGGTTCGGTTATGGAGGAAGCAAATATGGAGATGGCTTTTTTGATGAAAAAAATGAAGTGTAGAATGTGGAAGAGATGCATATACCGTGATATATCTTTGAAAAATGTCATATTTGTAACTAAATCCTCCAATTTTATAAGTTATGCAATTAAGTATAGAAAGTTTGGGAAATGATCAATTAGGTCCAAGAATATATTTATGCAATTTAGTCCTTGAATTAAAGTGGATGCACATTTAAGGACAATTAAGAAATTAAGACACATTCGGCATTTAATTCGTGTACCTAGAAAGCCTGAAATTGGGGCGTTACAATTCCCCCCCCCCCTAAAAGAATCCGTCCTCGGATTCACCTAGCGAGCATGTAGTGTCGTAAATGGATGCAATGTACAAATTAGCAAATAATCCCTACGCCGCTTAACCTAAACTTGACACGACACTAGAACCTCGGTTTTGCAACCGGGATCTGATACCACTTAAGGTGTAGCACCCCAATACGTAAGGATGCCATACCCCCGCACGATAAGTCGATCCATATACGAAACGGGTAATCCATACATGAACCAACCTATAGCGAACGGGTGACAATACAGATAAAATGAGAAGCTAGGCGGAACTAAACTTATACATGCAATAGAATAAAGCGGAAGCATACTAAACTATTGATCATTTATCCAGTAGTCCGTATTATAAATTTACATATCAATACATTATCATCTCCTAAAATACAAAATAAATAACATTTACAATAATAACAATGCTTTTGAACAATAAGTGAATGCACCGTGCTTGACTCGAATGCAAGGACTTGACTCAGCTCAATTCCCGCCTAGAGTGTACCTGCAAGAACACTGCACATATTTCGATTTCATGAATACCTCCATCACTCCCATAAATCCCATCACTCCAATACACTCCATCACTCTATCACTCTATTAACGGGAAGGTTGTGAGCCTTCACCGTTCATGGTAACATGATAATCACGATGCACGCAGCGTTTGGATTCTAGAGGTGGCTCCTACGGGTTCAGGAGGTGGCTCCCACACATGTAGCACTTTGCCCCGCGGTTTAAGAGGTGGCTCCGATGTGCGTAGCACGCTGTCCCGTATAGCACTGAGCTCCTGCGGCTGACAAGCGGTACATGGTAACACGGTAATCACGATGATCACGATGCACGCATTGCTTTGCATGATCATGCTATTAACACGATAATCACGGTATGCGCATTACTTTGCACGACTATAACATTAATCCAGCTACACGCATTGCTTTGCATGGGCCGGATTTGCTTGCAGACAGGTGACACGACGTCTCATGAATGCGTGAACGTGCTCATTGATCCCAATCTCTGCTCTGTAGAACAACTGGACAAGAAACAGAAACATTTGTGCACTCATGAGACTATAACTCGATAATGTTACCAAAATGTAACGCACGGCATAATCATGTGACAAGGTAATATGCATTAACAAGTGTAGTATGATATAATCATATTCTTGCATGTAATTGATCATATAGTAACATGTATAGGTCATTTAAAGGTAAAGGAATGGAAGTGGAAATCTCCATTTTTATGTAGAAACTCACTGCCTCTCCAGAGGCCTGGGAACGACCGTTCCGGGTTTTAGTACAAAATGGGAAGGGCCGTTCCCAGCTCCCCGACACTGTGTCCCGAAGATGGGAACGGTCGTTCCGGCTTATAAGCCAAAATAGGAAGGGTCGTTCCCGTCCTCGCCGCCAAGCACGTTATTTAAAATATGGGAACGGTCGTTCCCCAACTACAAAGGAAACGGGAAGGGCCGTTCCCATTACACAGAAGATGTAGAAACAGAGCAGGAAACAGGGGAGCTCACTAACCAACATCAAATCTCATCAAAACTCATATAACTTAACTCTAAATGCTATGATTCATGAAAGGAAATACATACGCAAGCTTATAGTATAATAAAACCAATATAATTACGTCTATAGCTCATGGATCATCAAGATTTCAAGATTAAACCTCATAAACATATATGCCATGAAACTCCATAATTTCCAAGATTTATGCATGGAATTCAAGTCTAAAGCTTGTAATCATGCTTCTAACATCTTATACACAAGTTATTGCAATCAAATTCTAAGCCTAGCTTCAAGAATTATTATCATGAAATCCTACATATTACCTTGAATGAGATGAAGAAAATGAAAATGGATGATTTAAGCTTCAAAGTTCATAGTTCCTTCAAAATAATAGCTTGAGAGGATGAAATTCTTCTTCCCTTCCAGGAGGGTTTTGTTCGGTTTTGGAGGAAGCAAATATGGAGATGGCTTTTTCGATGAAAAAAATGAAGTGAAGAATGTGGAAGAGATGCATATACCGTGATATATCTTGGAAAAATATCATATTTTTGACTAAATCCTCCAATTTTATAAGCTATGCAATTAAGTATAGAAAGTTTAGGAAATGATCAATTAGGTCTAAGAATATATTTATGCAATTTAGTCCTTGAATTAAAGTGGATGCACATTTAAGGACAATTAAGAAATTAAGACACATTCGGCAATTAATTCGTGTATCTGGAAAGCCTGAAATTGGGGCGTTACAAAAACAATATAGTGATTAAAACTATATGTAGCCCCATCCCCTGCAAACTCTGCTACAAACCAAAAACTTCATTGTTTCCAAGAACATTGTTTCAAATCATATATTGCTTTTATCTTTTTAGAATGTATCGGTATTGGCAGCTATCTTTTAGAGCAACTATATTCATTGATAATCTTTTCTCTGCTTTACTTTTTCCAGTTTTTCATAATTATACAAATAACGTAGGTACACACAGCTGGATATTAAGAAATGTATTAGTTGTGGAACCAACTTCAAATAAATCACTTCAATCATATGATTGCAATAGATTCCATCATTCCACCTTCAACCCCATCCTCTGTAATGAACTCAATCATAATAAGCTTGAATAACTTGAATGTGTTCAGTCGAGGCAGATATCCAAATGATATTCAAGCTATCTATTTCTATGTCATCAACATTACTCATAGTTGGCAGAGGCTGTCCACATACCTCATATTTAGGCATGCAAATGAGCCGAGCCGAGCCTTGGCATTTTACCAGGGTTCAGGCTCGGTCTTGGTCCTAAAAAATTAGGCTTGGGTTCGACTCGCCAGCCATCGAACGCTAGTTGAGATGGCTCGGGCTTAGCTCGCGGTGAAGTTCGGGCGAGCCGAGCCGAGCCACGAGAGAAAAACCTTCGACATAACTTTATTTTGGCCAAATCTGGATCTTTCTCTTTTACATACATACAACCTCAAGCCGATTAAAGAATCAGATCTAATTTCTTTCGTATAGCCAAAGCAAAAATCAAATTGTCACAAAAATAAAAGCAGAAAATAGGGATGCAATCAGACCACAAATTTGGGAAATTACATAGTATTTTGACACATTAATTTCTCTAAATTCTTCCAAAGGTATCAAAACTGAAATTCATAGAAATAAATCTAAAGAGAGAGAGAGAGAAGAGGACAAAAAAAGCAGAAACGGACCAAAAATTCCCAAGTACATCATATTTTGACACATTAATTCCTTTAAATTCTTCCAAAGTATCAAAGCTGAAATTCAAGGAAATAAATCTGAAAAAAAAATATATAGAGAGAGAGGAGGTTATAGTTGCGCTACGGTTGAGAAGGAGGAGGCTGGTGTGGTCGGCGGGTGGTGCGAGACGGCAACGGTGTGCGAGATGGCGAGAAAGGATAGGTGGTGGCGTCATGACAGGATAGCCTCAGCTGCGTGAAGGATAGGTATTCTGCTTTCTACTGTATGAAAAAATTGGCAAGGAAACAAATGGGCTAAGGTTTGTTTATAAGAGTATATATATATATATATATATATATATATATATATATATTTTAATTAGTAACTCGCGAGCCTCAAGCCAAGAAATACATGGCTCGGGCTTGGATTCGAAACTCCACAAGCCGAGTCTTGGCTCAGTTCGACTCGCCAGCTTCGAACTCAAGCCCGAACCTTCCTCGAGCCAGCTTGCTAAGCTCGTGAGCTGGCTCGTCTCATTTGCATCCCTACTGATATTCTTAGGCAAGTTCACAAGGTTATAACAGAGATTCAAATTCTGAATTTGCAGATTTTAAAGACCAAGAAATTATGTCGGGGAAGAGTTTGAATGGCAGAATAAGACAAATTCAAGGATAGCACCTTTTTCGACTTGTCTATGGAGAGAATCATAAACCAAAAAGGAAAAACAATGCTATGTTTATCCAATAAAGCCAAATGTAAAATGGAGAGAAGTTTTTGAGGAAGATATGCGTAATTTCAAACAAACAGGGGAGATTTATTGCTTTTGGAGAAGGTGCTGTAATTATTTCTAAACAACTTGCTATACTTGGTAGATTAAACAACACGAAATTTAGTGTATATAAAAAGAGAATAGGAAGAGTTAGAGAATGGGAATAGTTGGCACTTAATATAATTAAGTTAATATATTTGAGTAAAATTATTACCAACATAAACTAATTGTATTTAATAAGGCAAACACGAGTTTGAAAATAAAAAAGGTTAAAATTCAAAAGAATAACGAAACCAAGCCTCGGACATTTATAAAAATAAGGACATGTACCTTAATTCTAAACTAATGTAGGAGATGAGCGGGCTTAATCAGTAAAGTGAAGAGGAGAAGGTTTCGCCCAAGTGAAGTTGCCGAAATATTATAGGTAACCTAGATATTGTCACGGCCAGTATATTTTCGATCGTCGAACCACCTGAGAATTGATACAATTAAAGAAACAATTAATTTCAAACTCAAATAATATTGTACTAAATATTACTTTATCAAAATTTATATAGTTTCTTTGATGACAATATCAAATATTGTTATGGCAGAATGTGGGCCCCTATATGACGCCCCGTCCTACAGTTCGGTCAGGTAAATTATGTGATTTAATTCCTAATTGCGTTTAGTATAGAATTATTTGAACTATGTAATGTAATTGCGTATGTGACTTTTAATCGGTGTTTTGAGATTTTGGGGATTTTGGAATTGAACCGATACCTTTTGAACTGAAACAATTAAACCGAAACCTTGAACCGAACCGAGACCAAATAAACCGGACCGAACCAACCCCTTATATCCTTGAACCCTTTCTTCTATTTTCATTTACCAACATTTCAAGCAAGAGGAAGAAAAGAAGAGAGAAAGCTCCCAAGCCCTCCAAATCTTCACAAGCTCGTATCTCTTTCGTTTCTCTGTTGTTTTTCGATCCCAAATAAGTTCTGGAATGCCCACGATCTCCTCTAACTTTCTACTGATCATTTTCCTCTTGGTTTTGTGATTTTGTTTGAGTTTGGTGGATTGCATGAATAGTAAGGGTTTCTTGACGAATTTGTGATATTTGATTCTTGGGTTGATTAGCATGAGTTGTGACTTCATTTATATGCTCTATATGACCAATATGTTGCATTTAATCCATGGTTTTGGTTGGAATTGCATTTATTGCTTAGTATCATAAATGAGGTTGGATGCATTTTGGTGGGTTTGCATATTCTTGAGCATTGAGGCATGATTCTTGGTTGTTTAAGCTTTCCATGTTGTTGGTAATGCATTTGTTGTAGTTGGTATTGGTATTGGTTTTTCTTGTACAAAAATTTGTGTTTTTGGGAGTTTGGTTCGAACCCCTGTTTCTCGCCAGTTTTTCGCTCCAGAAGCGATCCAAACGGGCGTTTGGTGCCTTAGTGTATTTTTCAAACGCCCGTTTGGGAAGCCAAAATCCTCACAGAAGGGTATGACACGGGCGTTTGACCGTACCTTAAGATCACGACATGGGCGTTTCGTAGGCTGCTGTGTAAAATGTGATTTTTCAACTTTTAGGGTTCGATTCCTTTGCTTCCGAAATAATTTTATATGTCCTTTTTTAGTATTAATATGCTACTTTCATGCTTTGAAATTATTGCATGCCTTATTTGTCCATGCGGTTGCATTTTGAGCGTTTATATGTTTGATTTTGGATCTTTTGAACATATTTTGCATCTCATGCACGCTTTGCATACCGTGCGTCCTATTTGGTTCATTTTGAGTCTAATTCTGGGGTGTTGTATCCTTTTGTGTTTCAGGGCCGAGTCCGGATACCGTCGAGCCCGAGGTTTAGGTGCTCCTCTGTTCGTTCGTTTCTATTTCCGCTCCCTTTTGTTGCCAGGTGAGGTTTAGGAACTTTTGTATTAGTTAAATGACCTATGGCCTAATATGTGTTGATTTCTCCCCATGTATGCGAATATATCTTATATATCTATTAAATATGGATGTTGATTTTGGTTTTGTGAAATACCTTTGGGAGTTTTGAGAAACTTGAAATACGAATAGGCATATGTAAGCTATATTTTGAAAACCTTTTGTACTTTTGTTGGCTCGAGCGAGTTGTGCCCTGAAAGATGGGTAGTTGGTATGATTTGGATTTGTTGGGCCCCCAGAATTATGGGTTGGGAGCCCCGGTACTACAAGGGTCATCGGGTTTGACCTGGGCTGTAACAGCCCAAAACAGGGCCTGGATGAAAATGGTAAACTAAGGGCATTGGTAAAGCGTTTATAGACCGTGATCCAACTTTATAAACCTTCATGCATTGCATTCTTACATGAACTTTGTGCTCATATGTGATCTGACATGTTTTAAGGGGGAATTCTTGACCTTTGATACAATTTACTATTCATTTCCCAAGCCTATATTACCCAATGCTTCAATGGAACCCTAGAGGTTCATATCACATGTTTCCCAATCGTTTGAACTTGTTTTCCAAGCTCCAGAAACCTTCCTTGAATCATAAGGGCATTTTGGGAACTTACCGACCAAAGTTACTATTCATCTAAAAATGAGCTTTTGATTCTGATATCTTTCCTACCCAAGTTTACAGTCAAATCGACCCTTGAGTCGAGATGAGTCTATTGAAATCATTCTTGACTTGAAACTCTATTCCGAACTTCGTTTTATTGAAAATGTTTACGAAAACCCTAGTTCACTATTCCTTCTACGAACGGTTTTCATTCGGAAAATGTTTTCTCTTCGGATTTGCATTACTCGAGCTATTTCAAGATTTTTGAAATGTTTTACAACTCTTGATTCAAACCCTAGCTCGAAATTTTGAAGCGTACGCTTGTACGTAAGAATTCACTATTCACTCTACGTTTTCAACTTTTTAACGGTAAAATGTTTTATAGTCGATTTTGGACTCAAAACGCTTCTCTATTTATTTCTTGAATTTTGGAAACAATCCGGACTTGAAAATCATTCTCGAAAGTCGTTTTTCACTCGTGTTGAGTTTCGGGCTCAAAACTTTTATTCACTAAAACTAATGTATCTTTCAAACGGTATATCCGATTTCGACGAATGAATATGCGTTTCGAAGCTAATTTTTGCCCGGTCGGGATGGTTATACTTCCAGCCACTTATCCTTGAGTCTTGGGGGACGAAATTACAGAAATACCCCCAGCAGTCCCATTTTAGCTTCAAGAACAAAGTTAGCTTCCAAGAGAAGTTTTACCATTTTGCTCTCCTACCCTTCTCTACATTTTATTTCCAAGGTGAGGGGCTTCCCAACACCTATAAATACCCCCCTCATGCCATTGAATTCCTTGCTCATATGTTGTGTTAACAACTCCCTTTCTTCCTCCCTCTCTCCCCCTCTTGCCGTGAGGCACTCCCCCTCTTTGCTAGGTTAGTTATTTTTATTTTATGTTATGTTTTTATGTTATGTTTTAGTTTAGTTTATGTTTTATGTTATGGTATGTTTATATTATGTTTAGGTTGGGTCTTAGGGTCTTCCCTAAGACATATAGGATTTTATTTTATGCATTTATTATATAGTTTTTATGATATGTTTGTTAGTAGTGAATTATGATTTAATTGTTTAGTATATGCTATGAAATGTTATGAATTGCTTTAGTATATGGTATGATCATGTTATGGAGCTATTATATGATGATAATTGATGCATGATGATGATATTTAATTTATGTTCAATCATGTTATGCAATGGAATAGTGACCTATGATCAATTATGTTATAACTTGTTACATGTTACTATATGGTCTCAATTGATGAATGTTACATGATTAATGGTCTTGATATGCTAAGACTTATGTCTATGATATGTTATTACATTGTTACAATGTTACATGACTCATATGTTATTACTTGAGCTTATGATATGATATGGATTAATGGAATAGTGCTTTGATTATATGTTATACACTTTGATAGTGTTACATGTTATAACCTAAGATAGAATAGCGTTTCATAACTTGATGTTATGCTTTAATTAGACCTCTTAACCATAGGTTATGCCTTTAACCTAGATCACACTTGCTTATAATAACATGAACTTGAAACTATAGGTTATAATCAAGATCATAATTGAATTAGGGTGTGTGTGTGTGCATGCCGTGTGTGTGTGTTCGTGTGTGTGCATGAGTGTGTGTTTAGTGTGTGGGTTTGACCCGACCCTTTGACCCGACAAGTGAATAGTAATTCGTGAATAGTAATCTGGAATAGTAACTGTGAATAGTACTTTTGAATAGTAAAAGTGAATTAAAACTTGTGCTTTCTTAATAGACATTTGCACTTAGGGTTTTCAAATCTGGGGTCTAAAATGTGATTTCAAAATGTGTTTTCTTTTGAGGACTTGTTTCATAACCTTAAGGTTTACATTTAGGATTCATAATTTGATTAATTCCTAATCGATTATAGTAAGATCATAGTCCCACGTTAATGATAACTCACTTTAAGGATTCCTTTGTGTGTTATCCTTCTCTAATACCTTAAATGGTATTACTCTCTTGTCATTACATGTTCTGTACTTGTTTTATATGTTTATGTGCATCGTGATAGAAGTGTGTCTTAGCTCACCTTAGTACACACTTACAGGAGTTAAGGTTGAGCACTGGAATCCCCAGGGCACTGCATAATCTATCCTACCTACTGTTACTAATAGGTGAGGTGAGGTTATAAATGTTTTCAACTGGAACCATGAATACTTAAGGATTCAATTGTTTTGTAACTCAAAGCCTAGTGCTTTACATTCTTGTTTTGAAATACCCTTTATAAGGGATGATTCTTCAAAGAACCCAATCGTATTAGTTATTCATTGATCAAAGGCACATGTTTTCAAAGTATAGCATCAATGGTTCATGTTTTCAAAGTAATGCATCAATGGTTCATGTTTTCAAAGTATTGCATCAATGGTTCAATGGTTCAATGCATATGTTCAATGGTTCATACATTCGGATTTATTCTGGATGTCATCAATGGTGCAAGCAATCAATGGTTAATGGTATGGGCCCGGCGGTTATGTGTAGAGGTGATGCTCGGGAGGTGAGCGCCAACGACATCACTAATACCGGCCGCCACACTAGGCGATTGATACCGACTTTAATCAGGAGGTTTGGTTAAGTCAGGACAATTGTCGGGAATGGACCGCAAATCTATTCCCAAATCAATGGTTAATGGTCACCTAGGGGTCGCTCCCCGAAGTGAAACTTGGTGGAGGATGGTGCATGTTTGTATGTGTTGGTAAGAGTTGTTGTTGACCTTGGTCCAATAGTCTACTGTGTACGGAGTTGTTGTTGACCTTGGTCCAATGCTCTACTTTATGTGGGGTTATTGTTGATCCTGGTCCGATACTCTACTATACGTGGAATTATTGTTGATCCTGGTTCGATGCTCAACCAAATCATGTTTTCTGGAGTAAGGATGGAGAAGCCTAGCTTGCGGGCATCAATGTTTTCATAAAGTTGGTTCATATCTTACAAAGTTGTTCCCTACCCTTATCCCGTTTTATGAAAATCATATGAACCAAATCATAGCATATGTGTGCGCGTGTGACAGCATTCATGAAAGTGTTTTGAAAACTCTTATTACTTATAGCATTGCATCAAAGGGTTTTATCACTTGAACTTATTCTTAAGTTCTTCATTAAAGCTTTGCATTAAAGGTTTTACCTTATGAACTTCACTTCAAACGTTTACTTTAAGTACTTTCTTTTAAAGATATCCCTCACTTAGTCACTTTGACTAACACCTCTACCTGTTTTCTGGCCTCATGGTTTCAGGTCTTGCAGCCGCAGTCTAGAGGTATCTTGAAGCTCTAGAGTGTTCATTTTGTTTGAGTCAGGACTTTACTTTATTAATCTATTTTGTGTCCTGCACATGTTATATGGCTGCATTGATACTTTACCTTATGCTTTTGTAATAATCCTTCTGCTACTTGGATACTGCTGCAATTGCTATCTTATGCTCCCGTGACAACGTTCAATTGATACAGTAATGTTAATAGTCTCTTCTGCTTAACGATCAGTACTTGCTTGTTTATATGCCATCACGCACATGTTTTGAAAAGTTTTAAAATACTCTGATTTTCCGCTGCATAAGCCACATAGTTAAACACTATTTGTTAATCGTTAATGGATATGCCGTTCGCTGGGGTATTTCTTGAGTGATGGCTCACACCATTACTTGAGGGGTGCTTCAGTGCGGGGGTTGGGGCGCCGCTCTCTACCAGCAAAGTGGGGGCGCTACATGGGCATAATTCCATTTGAGGTGAGCACGTGCGACTCTGGAGGTTGGAAAGGTGTGTTTGCTTTGAGCCCTCGGTGAACAACCGGGGAAGGCATATTGTCGGTTCGCAACCCCTTATGTTTTTGTATTCATGGTAGTGAGGGTTTGATTCCCGAATGCCGAAGAGTTGAGGATGGATTGGTTTTTGATTTGGTATTTGTTTGCTGTGGAGTAGGTGGTGGAGTCCGTACTCGCCGGACAGTGATTTATCTTTTGTTTCGATGAATTATGAATCGAGATAGGAATTTGGTGTATGTATCAGTATACTTTTGAAAATGTCTTGGTTTGTAAAACCCTAGCCTTGATTCATGATTATCACCTTGTTATCTGCTCTGTTATAATTATTATTGGTGTGGGTGTGCATTAGCCCGTTCACTCAGTCGAGTTGTAGACTGACCCTCTCTTTTCCCACCTTTAGTGCAGGTTGCTCGAGCTAGGCGGGGAAGTGCGTCTTGGAGTCGTACTTAGCGGTCTAGCTCGAGTCTGCATATCATATGTATTTGTTTTTGCTACTTTTGGTTACTTTATGCTTGGATAGTTGTATTATTTTGGTCCCGTGGGCGTTGTATATAGTTGCGCTCTTGCCGAGCTTTGCATGATTGATCCTGTTTGTTGCTTCCGCTCTTTGTTTCCTTTCTTTTGCGCGCTCTGTTGGTTTAGCCCCGCTTAGCTTAGTTGTGTGAGTGTAGGTCCCCGTTCGCTTAGACTTAGGTTCATATATGGATTTCTATTTCATATGTGAATTCGGGTTTAGGTGCGGGAGGATGTGGATGGCCCACGCTCAGGCGTCACAACCTAAATCTTCTCGCAACATCTTTCTCTATTAACATAAAGTGATCTTATCCCTTGTCTTAGTTAAACTGTTGAAGCACAGGAGACACCCTAATTAGCAATTAGAGAATTTAATACTTATTCTCTCACTTGGACTGAAAGTAAGAGATAAGGAGGAGTGCTGATACCCTTGCCATACCCCCAAAATTATTCTTAATTAGGAACTTGATTGAGATCTATAGATCGAAAATTCTAATATGCACATTTAATAAATGAAATCTCATCAACATTCATCCATACCAGGTCAATACTTCCAAAGGTGATGCTACAGGCGCTCTCACTATAATGAAATGCCAATACGGTAATCAATTCAAACGATCGAAATGGTGTTTCAGTTGAAAACTCCAGAAAAGCTCCAGTTCTCGATCTTGCCCAGGAGTTCTGCAACTTCTCCGCATCAATCCTCTTGATTGTAGCTAGATAGACGGACAAAATGTTGTTACTTCGGAGAACCTACAAACTCTCGTGGGAGTAGAAAGTTTCTTGTTTAGGGAATGAATACAAAACTTCAGTGAAATGAATCTGAATTGTGTTGTTAATGGCCTATGAAGTTAATTTACATTAGAGCAAACATTGAATACATGGAATTAAACAACACGAAATTTAATGTACATTAAAAGAGAATAGGATAATTAAGTTATTAAATAAAAATAAGATGAGTATTCCAAGAGCTTATAAGATGTCGGTAATGTCAATTGCATCATCAATATACGAAGTGGAATGTGTTAACATGTTAAAATAAGTTGTTTTTCTCAATTTAATATAATGAGCTTATAAGCTCATTAAAAAAAAAGTTTGTCAAACACTTTTATGAGTGTTAATAAGCTCCTACACAAGATATAAGTTGTTTTTAAATTATATGCTCAGCCAATCACCCTCTTATAGTGAATGGTGTTCGAAGATATAATAAATATTATAGGAATAAGAAGACATAAGGTTTAGGTTCCTTGACGATATAATAAATATTATAGGAATAAGAAGACATAAGGTTTAGGTTCCTTGACTTGCCATGAAGGTCATATTGGTTTCAAACAAATACAGACCTTAGACGAAAAAAGTACGTAATCATCCATAAATATGAGTTTTCTTATGGTTTTAGAATCGCAGTTTCGCTATTGTGAACGTAATATTCTATACTATTATGTTATAATAAATAATAAATATTTTATATATCTTGAGAATAGTTGGCCCTTAAATTATGGGTGAATTATTAATTGTTGAACAACATATATTCGAATTTATAATTTAATAGTTAATTTATTAAATTTTATAAGTGTAGTTTATAAGGGCATAGATTATAAAAATTTATAAGCTAATAGAATAGGAAGAGTTAGAGAATGAGAATAATTGACCCTTAAATATAATTAAGTTAATATATTTGAGTACAATTATTACCGACAGAAAGAGAATGGGAATAGATGTTACTTAAATTTTGAGTGAAATTATTAATTATGACCAACATATATTATAATTTAAAATAATATTTAATAGTTAAATTAAATTTTATAAGGGAAATTTATAAGGGTAGTGCGGTTAAATCACAATGGCAAGAATCCACTATCCACACTTTTATATAGTTATAGATTATAGATAAGTCCTGCCAAAAACTAACATCCACTCATCATGTTAATCGTCAACCTTGTCAACGGCAATTTTGTATTTAGTAAAAATCTAAGTTGAATATTTGTTGATAAATAAAATGTGTTTTAGGAGGTACATACTATATTAAATATTAAAATATTTACTACATTATAATTGTTTCGGCAGTCACTTCACAAGCTAGATTGTAAATTAAATCAGAAACCAAACATATATTATTTAAAAATAATATCAAAATTAGAGTCTAATGTTCGGGAAGAAATCATGTGTATTAACTATTAATGCTACTGGAGATGGGACCTCCCACTACAGGGAGCGTGTGATTAGATAAATTACTACCTTATAAGATTGAGGTAAATTCTTAATTAATGCTCTTTTTTAGCAATGGATTAGAATTTAGACCTATTACAAGTAGTATTAGTTATATGGAAAAATAATTGGTGAGAAATCAAAAAATTGATGCTAAATCTTTTTAGGACATTATAATCAAAATCATGTAGTTTTGCGATGATATTTATTGTTGTATCAAATATGGGCTATATTTCTTGCTTTTTCACTACAGACAATAAATTGTAGTGAAAAATACTTTATAGTAATAAGTAATTTTTTTTTAGCGGTAATTGTATCTTGTATAGTTTTTTTATACTCTGAATACTTTCGAATTATTTGAATTTTTAAAAGTATGGGTGCATGTAATTTCTCCACCATATCAGTTAAATATTAAAATGGTTATTATCTTATAATTATTTGGACAGTCCTCGTATCACAACCTAACCTCGTATCTCACAAATTTCACACACATTTTCCTAACTCATATAATAGATAAAATCAAACATAGTAGACACTTGTGTTGCTATATTGCATGGATAGTTAAACATTCAAAATATGAATTAGTTAAACAATAGCACAAACAAACAAGCTTCGTAAGGTTCTCTCACATGATTGATATAAGAATCTAAATACTATACAATAAACTAATATAAACAAGATTCCGCGTTGAGGAAAATTCAAAACATACCTCTTTGGCTCAATCTACTCACTCTTTCTTTTCCCTAAACCGCAATTCTATGAAATCTTTTGCTTTAATATTTGCTTAGAACATTTATTTTTCCCCATCCAAACTTTCGTATAATTCTGGACATTATAACATATTCTTTTTGGTTGTTAATGCTTAGCTAAGCTGTATACGAAGTTTTAAATCACCTTCTCAGTTGAAATATTTTGATGGGATTTTGTCATTTGACACTAATGGATAATTTCTCGTGAAATTAATATATTTTTAATGAGCTTTTTACTTGATAGTGATATTTTTAAAGAGAAAATGATAGTTGATAATTAACTTCAATTTGGTGAAATAATTAGTGATAAAAGCGAAATTGAAATGAAAATGATAGTCATTTATCTATACTTGAAAGAACCAAGCAACGAAATCTACTTTCATAAAATTAATTTAGGATTTCTCTATTGGAGGTTCTGAGTTGTGAGAAATAAGAGTTTGTTGACAATTAATAGTTTAATAGCACGATGTAACTTTTTGGATGAATCATTTCAACGACATTTGATCGTTATTTGCAACTTTTACATAATTTGAATGACATCATTAAAAACTTTAGGTGATCATATCTAATTGGATGACGAAAGTTTATTTTTTTCCTTAATAAACACTCGCAAGTTCCACTACAAGAAAAAGAAAGTCGGAGAACCTAAACTAAAAAGCAGTGTCAAAATGCGTTTTCAATTATATTCATTGGACGACCAAAAAGAAATTATTAGTTTTTTGATTATATATAATTCATATGATCAATGTTGACTACTATTCTAATTGTCATCACTGAAAATTAGTGATACCTTTATAACGTTAATTTAGTTGATGTAATTTAAGATATAATTAAATTATAATTGTATGGATGCAAGGACTATAGTTGATGTAATTTAAGATACGAATCATTATCATTATTAAGTCATATCCGTAGTAAAAAAAAAAGAAAAAATTATCATCTTATATGTTAGACTTAAATAGTGACCATAGAAATAAAGATGGTTACGTTATAAGTAATAATCACCTAATATTATTTTTCACTTCACCCTATTTCATTATTTTACAGTGTTTCAGTGAAGTTTTTTTTTTTTTTTTTTTACACACACTCCCATGCAGTTAGAAGGATTCGAACCCGAATCTTTACCTTCGAGAACTAACCGTTTAACCACTTGAATCAATCCATGTTGGCTAATTTGGCGAAGCTTGAATACAAGTAATTGATGTTTATTACTATGTGATTATGAATAAGTATGTGTTCATTCAGCAACAATGTTTTTTTCTTCTTCGAAATTTAACTTTTATTAAGAAATTGTAAGGAATTATACTTTATAATGAGGACAATTACCTAGTCAATTGTCCCAGAGCAACTAGGCTGATACCATAGATGCTTACTTTTTCAAGTGATGACAAATCATGGGGTTCACATGATGCGGATGCAAAGTCACGGGTGTCTCGACCTTCTAACTGGGGTGGAAATATATGGGGTTATGGTCCCACTTCATTTCCTCCATTTGTCACCTGTCCCAACTAATATAACTCCCATGAAATCCTTCAACTTTTGCCCCATATATATTTATATTTATAGGGTTAATTTTTGTTTGCACCCAATTTTGGAGTGTATTATATTTTCTTATTTAATTTTTGAATTTTTATATTTTAGTATTTAATTTTTAAATTTTATTGTATTTAAGTGCTCAATATCATATGTTCCATTTTTTTATTGGTGGATTGGGTACATGTGTCATTTTTTTATTAGTTGGGATACTTAAGTGCAACAAAATTTAAAGATTGGATACTAAATTGTAAAAATTTAAAGATCAAATACTAAAGTACAAAATTCTCCAAAGTTTAGTGTGCAAATAAAGATTAACCCATATTTCTATGACGTCTTGGTTCGTCTAGCAGGGGAGTGGAATAAAATATTACAATGAGCACCATCCTTTTTCCGTTGTAATATTGCCAAACCAGTCATTATTCCATGAAAAAAATCCTCAAAAAGTATTACTATCGTATACAAGAATGTTTTAAATTGTTTATAGTGGATAATATTTGATTGGGTCATTTACATCTAACTATTTTATATTTAAATCTAATTATAATGCAATTTTTTATTATAAAAAATTATATTTTTAACCCCTATAAATCTTATTTGGTTTGAGGTCTCTTAACGGAATTTATAAAAGTACACTTATACTCCTAACGGTTTTATGAGCGTTACATTAAAAAATATATGTCCAAAATTACAAAATTATCCCTAAAGTTTATAAAAATAAAGAAAACGATCCCTATAAATTATGAATTTAACAACAAATTAGGGATATTTTTGGAATGATATAACGGAACCTAGGGACCACAAACGGTTTCGAAGTTAGTGATTAAAATGTAATTTTACAAAAATAATGGATTGCATTATAATTAAACCTAAATACAGTGTAGTCACATGTAATTATTTCAATTCAATATATAACTAAATACAGTTATTTACCTAACTTGGTGCTTGTATGGGATTCGAAACAAATAATTACGCAGTGCAGCTTTTAATGGTGAGTCAGTAGAATAAACATGATAGAGTGTTCCCATAAAAATCACACAAAAAAGTGAAATATTCAATGTAGAGAAAATAAATTAAGCAACTTCTATTTGATATCAAACGATTGTAAGAAAGATTTCATGTGAGTTTAAAACATGCCTAGAATCAAGACACTTAAAATAACAACTCTTTCGAAGCTACTAATTCTACAAAGTGCTAAAATTTAGTGATTGAGAAGGTAAACTATCGTTAACTATGACTCGAAGCTAAATAATTCTATAGGGTATGGTGTTGATTTATGGTGAAGACCTTTTCCTTGGAGTACGTCAAGTATTTATTGACTCCAAGAGTATCTTGATCTCAAAATCCTTGGGCGTTTGAACTCTTAGCCCAAAAGGTTAATAAGCCCGTTCGAACTCTTCTTGTGCCGCAAATAACATAGCGACCATTTCAGACCGTTATTTTATTTGATTCGGTTTTACTTGATTAGGATACCTATCGTAGTCTTGTTAAGATAATTGTTTTAATTTAATTAGTATCTTATTTTAAATTAATTTACTCTTTATATTAATTCAATTAAGATAATTATTCTAATTCTATTAGGATATGTCATATTTATGCTTAATACAGCTGAATTGGAGTATTTGAACCTGAGCCGTTGGATGATGTTATATCGTGACCGTCAGATGCGATTTAATAAAGGGTCCCCAGACGACGTCACAGCAACTTATGTTGGGAAGAACTCAGTCGTTGATATGGGAAGTGAACATCCAAAGGCTGTGATATGTTTGGGCAAGAAAGAAGATCCAGCCATTGATACACAAGCTCATCCAAGGGTTATAATGCTGCGGGAAGATCAGCTCTGAGAGAGGGGACCATCACACCGTTATGCAGGAGTTTTGGTGCTACTGAGCTGAGGATATTCCTTCATTTTAAGAGTGACGTTTTATGAGCTGTGAATGTCGTTTCGCGTAGGGTATTAATTATTTGTTAGCTCACTTTCGGAGCAAGTAATTGGTGAACTATATTTTTTCTTCCTAGTTCTTCTCTTTCTTATCCCCATGCTCTGTTTCTTGTACTGAAGAACAGTACTGTTTTATCAATATAATTCATCATTTTCCAGTTTTATCCATTCATATGTTTCCAAATTGTTCATTATACTACATTTGGTATCTAGAGCCTGTCGAATCCTTACGGCCTGAGTTATGACAGACGGATTAAGGTCTAAAGATTTGCAGGAGTTAAAAGGATCACTTATTGAAGAACGAGCCATGAGAGTGGCGTCTGAACAGAAGATGGATGTGAGGTTTGCTGATTTGTCTGGAGCCGTGGAGAAGCTGACAATGCAAATGGGGGCTATTGCGGATCAGGTGCAAAATTATAACAGGAATAAGTCAGTATTGGGTGATGGATTATCAGCCTCAAATGGAAAGAGTGGAGGCTCTGCATCTAACAACACTACAAACACAGAGATGCAATCCCAAGGCAGCTATGGAGGTAATTCCACATCCCATAAGTATATTGACTTTCCCAGTTTTGATGGATCCAATCCGAGAGGTTGGGTAAGGAAAGCACAGAAGTACTTTCAACTATTGCCAACAGTTCCTGAGCATGAGCGAATTATTTTATCTTCCATTTATTTTCTGGGGTAGCAGAGACATGCTTGCAGAATTTGATTGAAACTAAACCGAATTTAGAATGGGGTCAACTGATTGGTGAGGTTTTAAAGAGGTTTGATGTGCGGGATAGGCAGATGATAGTGGGGGAGTTCCATAATTTGAAGCACACTGGTACGGTGGAGGATTATTTGGTCAAATTTGAGGAACTTAAATCACAGTTACTTTTGTTTTGCAAGAACTTAACTAAAGATTACTTCGTTGCTGCTTTTATTTGTGGTTTGAAAGAAGAAATTCAGGCCTCAGTATTTGCTCATAAACCTCAAATTTTAAGTGATGTTGTCAGTTTTGCAAAGAATCAGGAAGTTGCTGTGGATGCTTTACTTGCCAGGGCTAATGTTGGATCAAAACATACTAATCCTTCTCGGCAACCAATGAAACATACATCCCAAAATAATTCACTGAGAACATGGAATGCTAGTAACAAAGGGACACACAACAACAAACCTTTTCAAACTCCAAGGAGGTATTTAACAGCTTCATAAATGAGAGCTAGAAGGGAGAAGAACCTGTGTTACAACTGTGATGAGGTCTACATTCCAGGACATAAGTGCACCCAGATGCAAGTGTTCACTATAATACCTGAGGAAGATTGGGAAAGTGAGGAACCTCCAGGGAATGAGGAGGAAGATGCAAGTTACCATTGTTGTACATGCTATTTCTTCCAAGAAGGGCTCTCATATGTACAAAATGGAGGGTAAGATTGAAGGAATAGAGGTAAGGATGATGATTGAGTGGGGGGCCACTTCGTGCTTTGTTGATGAACAGTTGGCGAGGAAATTGAAATGTAAGAAAGAACCAGCTAAACCAGTCAAAGTGAGGATGGCTGATGGCAGGAAAATGGTAAGTGACATGATCTTTCCTGAGTTAAAGTGGAAAATGCAAGGCCATGAGTTCACCTTTCCTGTGAGAGTTTTGGATTTAGGTGGCTATGGTATGCTATTGGGTGGAGATTGGCTGAATGATCACACTCCAGTACATTTGGATTATAAGGATAAGAGTGTTACGATATCCAAGGGGGAAGAAAGAGTTAAATTGCAGTCTTTAACTGGAAATGCTGAGCTCAAGTATCTTACAGATGAAGAGTTGAGTGAGTTGATGGAAAATGGGAGTGCTGGAATGTGTGAAGAGATTTTTTCTTTAACATTTATAGCAGCTAAGGGTTGGAGGATCCGCTTGATCAATACAGTGGAGTATTTGAGGAACCCAAGTCTTTACCACTAAGGAGGGATATTGAACACCAAATTCTATTAAAAGCAGATGTTGTACCTAAGAAACAAGCACATTACAGGTACTCACACACTCAGAAGAATGAAATAGAGAATCTGGTAAAAGGAGTGCTAAAGGAAGGGATAATTCAAACCAGTCAAAGCCCTTTTGCTTCACCTGTTTTACTAGTAAAAAAGAAGGATAGAACATGGAGGATGTGTGTGGACTACAGGTATTTAAATACTCTCACAGTTAAGCACAATTTTTCAATACCTATTATTGATGAATTGTTGGATGAGTTACATGAAGCTAAGTGTTTTTCCAAGATTGATCTCAGATTTGGGTATTTCCAAATCAGAATTGTGACGCCCCGTCCGATAGATCGTACAGGTATGCGCCACGAGAGAGTTTATCTTACGCACTTATGTGATTTAATTTCCTTTTTATGTGTTTAATTCCAACTTTGACTGAAAATGTGACTTAATTAACTAAATTGCAAAATCTTAAAATATGAATTCTTGCATGACAACTTAAGAATGGAACTTGGATGAATTTAAATTAATTTTCGGAGTTGGATTTAAATAGGACTTGGACCTATTTGTGTGTTTTGGGCCTAACTCAAGTTAGGTGAGTTTGGATTGTTCGAGACCAATATGAGCTCGGGAATTCGAATTCGAATTCCGACACCACCATTGGACTTGATTCCGTGATTTGGGTCCCATGGAATTTACTCTATATTTTTCGGAAACCTCTTGGACCTTAAACCTTTTAAGTTTGCCTTATTGGGCCGAAAGTCATTTATTTGAGCCCAAATCCTATTAAAGCCTTTAGCCTCATATTATATCTTGGAAACCCTAACCTTGACCTAAAACTATTAGCCACCATATAAATAGCTTTATCCCTTTTCATTTCATTTCTAACCACACAAATTAGCCTCAAAGAGAATCATGGAGAAACTTCAAGAGAAGATCAAGACTTGAACCATCTTTCATTTTAAGAGCTCATATTCTTTGATTCCACATTCCTTCACAAGACAAGGTAAACTTTGGATCTCTTTTGATGAGTATTTCATTTCTATTCTTGAATTGGAGCATGAAATTTGTTAGTATGAACTTGAATGATGAGATCTTGAATTCCTTAAGCAAGCCTTGATGATTTGAATGCTCCTTATGTGTCTTAGTTACTGGAAATTCATGTAGGAAGACTAGGAATTCATATCTTCATGTTTAAGCTAGAAATTCATGAAAATGGGTGTTTGAAATTTTGGGCAAAAACATTCTTAAACTTGAATTAATTGATGTTTTGATGGTAAGCATGATTTATATGATGTTATACCTGAATTTCGTGATATTTTATGGTGGATTTTGTGTTGGATCGATGATTTTTGGTGTTCCCCTTCTTCTTCCCGAAACTGTCAAGTTTCTGCTCCAGTTCCATGGCCAAAACGGCCGTTCCCGTTTGTGCTTAAAGCCCGGAACGGCCCTTCCGGGCTAGGGTTTGGTTTTGGTGGCCGAACATGGGAAGGACCTTTCCCATGTATGCTTGGACTGGGAACGGCCGTTCCCAGTCTCGCTTGGCCTTGGCGTGGGAAGGACCGTTCCCATGCTATATTGTGCATGGGAATGGCCGTTCCCATGCGTCTGTGACCCTTTTACTTGCTTTTTCGTGCGTATTTGATTCGTTTGAGTTGCTACTTAACTTGTATGCTACGATATGACTTGGAATGCAATCTCTGAACCTTAATACTTTATTACTTGCATGATTTACTTGAATATTTGAATTGCCCCATATGACCAACTTGATAAGCATCATTCCATTTCGTATGTCATTCATACTTTGTACGCTGTGCGTCTTACTTGGTCCATGTAGAGTCTAAGTTTGGGCTTCTGTATGTTTTGTTACAGAGTTTGGTGGTGCCGGTGAGCCCGAGGTTTAGAGTGTTTGGCCCTTCCCACTCTCAGACTCCACTACCACGAGGTGAGGTTTAGGATTTTGTATAGTTATGCGACCTATGGCCTTTACATGCTGATTTCTACCTTGCATACGAGTATACCATACTATAAATACGTATGTATTGGATATGATATGTTTATGACCTTATGCTTGCATCCTGCGTGGGTGGGTGCCTTCGGGCTATATCCCCGCAGCGTGGGAATATATATGCGTGCGTCCAGCGTGGGCGGGTGCCTTCAGGCTGTATCCGTGCAGCGTAGGAATATTTATAAAAATCCAGTTTTTGAGCCATATGTAAGCTATTTTGGAAAACCAGTTGTGTTCTAATTCTGTAGCAAGATTACCATGAAAGATTGGCGTATGTTCTGTTTTGTTCTGTTCTGTTGTGGATCCAAGGAGCTATGGGATAGACAGCCCTGGGACGGTAAAGGACCGTCAAGGATCAGTCTGTGTGTAGTTCCATTTGAGATATTCTCGCGCGACCCCTGCTGTAGGGAAGGCGTGATATCTTGAGCCTTCGGTGTTTTATCCGGGGAGGACTCTTGTGGGTTCGCTACCCCTTGAGATCAAGTCTATTTTAGACGGTTCTATTATAGATGGTTTGAGGATAGTACATCTCCTCCATCACCGGTGTAGCGGATGGATTGATTTTGATTTATGTTCTGAGGAGTAAAGGTTGGAAGCTCGTACTCGCCGAGCATGTGTTCTATTTTGTTATGGAATTATGAATCGGGATAGGGTCTTTCTGGAAAATGGTTTCTAAACTTGTATCTATATCTATTTGGGTTATTTCGGAATGTTTTGGTATGCAACACCTATCCCCGGTTCATGAGTCCATCATTTTATTCTGTGCTATGCTCTTTATATATATATTGTGGGTGTGCGTTAGCCCCCTCACTCGGTCACGTTGACTGACCCCTCATTTAACTTTTAGTTGCAGGTCTGTTGGCGTTTGCTAGGCGGGAGTGAGTCCTTTGAGTTGCACTTCGTCGGTCTAGCCTTTCTAGTTGCATTTGTCTTTCATACACTTTACTTATGTCATGACTTGTAGACTTGATATTTTACTTTACCTTTCTGTAGCCCTGTGTGGCACTTGATGATTAAAACGTTATGTTGATCGGATATTCAGGACTAGGTATCTATGCTAGTTGAACCCGTCACCTGTTATGCTTGTTGATATTCGAGACTAGGTATCTATGCTAGTTGAACCCGTCACCTAGTTTGAGTGTTGATTTAAATTCTTCCGCTATCTTGTTTTGATTTGTTTGAGTTGTTTCCGCGCTCTGAGTTTTGTCGATTTAGATCCGCCTAGCATAGTGTGTGTGTTTGTCTCCCGTTCACTCTGATTCGGATTCGGGCATGGACTTCCATTTCATGACCGGGTCTGGGTCACAGTACGGGGGAATGCGGCATCCTCCATTTGGGGTGTTACATCCTTAAGTGGTATCAGAGCTCTGGGTTGCAAAACCGAGCTCTAGTGTCGTGTCGAGTCTGTCTAGGTGGTACGGCATAGGACAATGTGATTATATGACTCATTTACTTGAATACTTGTTTATTTCTAATACTTGTGTACATAAACACGTACTAATCCACCTGCATCAATATTGCTTGAATCTTTGAATTTCAGGATGCCTCCTAGACGTCGTGACCGAGAGGCTTCACCGGATGCGCCTAATCCGCCTCCGCCACCGCCACTGAATGCGGAGAACATTGTTCAGGCACTTCTCAATCAGTTGTAACAGAATCAGAGACAGTAGACACCACCAGTGGATGGTCAGGATGGTACTATCTCAACTGTGTATAGGGAGTTTCGGAACAACAACCCTCCTAAGTGGTTTGGGAGAGATGATATCAAGGTTGAGGAGTGGTTAGCTGAGATTAGTGGTATTTGGGAGATTTGCCCAGGGTGTTCTCAGAATAGGGCGGTTTGTACTACTCGATTCATTCAGGGGTAGACAGCTAACTGGCTCAAGGGATTTCGATCCAGACTTGAGAGGAGTGGTATGGAGTTCACTTGGGAGACTTTTGTGCATGAGTTCCAAGAGAAGTTTATACCTCATAGTGCACGAGAGCGCAGACTTCAGGAGTTTTCTGAGCTGAAGCAGGGATCCAGATCTGTTGAGGACTACATTCTAGAGTTCGAGAGACTTGCTCCCTATGCTACCCACATCACTGATATTGATTCACACAGAGCCCGTCACTTCCTTCATGGGCTTCGAGAGGATATTCACAGAGCTCTTCAGGCTGTCAATGTTAGTACTTGGGATAAGGTTACCAAGAGGGCCATTCAGGTGAAGGCCCAGAGACAGAGGTTGAGGCCCCCATCCTTCACTTCGGGGCATGGTTCGGGTTTTGGATCGGGCAAGAAGCCCGCTACTCATGTTTCTACTACTTCTACACCAGCTTTCCGTCCACAGGGCTTCATTAACAAGAAGCCTCGTCCCGCTGCTCCTACAGGGCCACCAGCATTACCGGCACCAGCTCGAGCTCGTTGCTCTCACTGTCAGGGTGCCCATCCATCGGATAGGTGTTGGAGGTATTTGGGTAGATGTTTGGGGTGTGGTTCGGCTGAGCACATGAGGGATGCCTGTCCGAAGAGGAGGCCGGTAGTTCAGGCTCGTGCTTATACTCTGGATGGTGAGGAGGAGGCAGCAGAGATTGATCAGAATGCTGTAGTGGAAGGTACAATACATATTCATGGTATATCATTACATGCATTGTTTGATCCTGGGGCTACTCATTCTTTTATTACCCGGGATATTGTTGCTTATTTGCCTTTGCTTGCTGAGATATCTGCGCATGTGTTTGTGGTGAGTTCTCCCTTGGGGGGGGAGCTTGGAGACGGACAGAGTGTTTAGTGAGTGTCCGGTGAGTTTTGAGGGTCGAGTTTTTCCTGCTGATCTGATGGTGATGCGGATAGGGAGGTTTAAGGTGATTCTTGGGATGGATTGGCTTTCCCGACATGGTGCAGTTATGGATTACCGTTTGAAGAGGATTTCTTTTGATTCTGCGGTGTTTTTGGGAGAGAGTTTAGGATCCAGCCCGCTTATATCCTTTGTTGAGGCTAGTAAGTTAGTCCGGGATGGTGCTACAGGGTTCGTGGCTTACCTTCTGAACAAACCCAAGGACCAGGTCAAGCTTGAGGAGACGGAGGTCGTACGGGTGTGTCTGGATGTATTCCCAGAGAGTTTGGGGTCCTTACCACCGGATAGGGACATTGAGTTTGTAGTGGATCTCTATCCCGGAGCTGAGCCTTATTCGAAGACCCCATGCAGGATGGCTCCTGCCGAGTTGAAGGAGCTGAAGAAGCAGTTGGATGAGCTTCTGGTTAGCGAATACATTCGTCCGAGCACTTCTCCATGGGGTGCTCCCGTTCTATTTGTTAAGAAGAAAGATGGGACGTTAAGGATGTGTATAGAGTATCGTGAGCTGAACAGGATGACAATTAAGAACAAGTATCCATTGCCCCATATTGAGGAGTTGTTTGATAGCTTGCAGGGTTGGCGAGTGTACTCCAAATTGGATTTGAGGCAGGGTTACTATCAGTTGAGGATTAGAGAGGAGGATATCTCTAAGACTGGATTCAACACGAGATACGGGCACTTCGAGTTTGTGGTTATGCCGTTTGGGTTGACGAATGCTCCGGCAGTGTTTATGGATATGATGCACAGGGTGTTTAGGTCGTTCCTTGATAAGTTCGTGGTGATCTTTATAGACGACATCTTGGTGTATTCGAGGTCGGTTGAGGAGCACGCACAACATCTCCGGATTGTGTTGGAAACACTTAGAGAGCACAAGTTGTATGCTAAGTTCAGTAAGTGTGAGTTTTGGATTGATCGAGTCACTTTTCTGGGTCATATCATCTCAGGCGATGGAATTGAGCTCGACCCCTCTAAGATTGAAATGGTGTTACATTGGGAGAGGCCTAGGAACGCCTCTGAGATACGGAGTTTTCTGGGCTTGGCAGGTTATTATAGGAGATTTGTGATGGATTTCTCTAAGATTGCAGCCCCGTTAACTAAGTTGACCAAGAAGGAAACCAAGTTTGAATGGGATGATAGTTGTGAGATGAGTTTTCCGACTTTAAAGGAAAGGTTGACTACAGCACCGGTTCTTACCCTACCCGAGGGGGTTGAGGGTTATGCGGTTTATGTAGATGCTTCTAAGGAAGGACTGGGTTGTGTGTTGATGCAGAACGGTCGGGTTGTAGCTTATGCCTCTAGAAAGTTGAAGGTACATGAGCATAATTACCCCACCCATGATCTAGAGCTTGCAGCAGTCGTGTTTGCGTTGTCTAAGTGGCGCCACTATCTCTATGGTGCTACATTTGAGGTATTCTCGGATCATAAGAGTCTTCAGTACTTGTTCACGCAGAAAGAGCTTAACTTGAGATAGAGGAGATGGGTTGAGTTCTTAGAGGACTACGATTGCACGATTCAGTACCATCCGGGAAAGGCAAATGTGGTTGCCGACGCGTTGAGCAGGAAGGTCAGTATTTCGAGTTTAGTGGCTGGGTTTTCTGAGCAGAGTTCAACTGTTATGGTTTCTGTGGCTAGGTTAGCCAACATCACGGTTCAGCCTAATTTGAAGCAGAGATTGTTAGAGGCTCAGTCTACGGATGCCGAGATTCAGAGATTGGTTGCTCGTTCGAGAGGTGATCCAGAGACTAAGTTTGGGTTTGATGATTCTGGTTTGTTCAGGTTCAAGGCAAGAGTGTGTGTGCTTAACCAGCTCAAGAGGGTAATACTTGAGGAAGCACACCGCTCTGGTTATTCCATTCACCCAGGAGGTACGAAGATGTACCGGGACTTCAAAGAGTTGTATTGGTGGAGTGGCATGAAGAGGAATGTCGCATTCTCTGTGACACGATATCTGACATGCCAGATGGTTAAGGCAGAACATCAGAAACCGGGAGGTACTCTCCAACCACTTCCGATACCGGAGTGGAAGTGGGAGCAGGTGACTATGGACTTTGTGTCTGGCCAGCTGAGGTCTAGGAGAGGATTCGACGGGATTTGGGTAGTGATAGACCGTTTGACTAAGTCTGCCCATTTCCTTAAGGTTCGGATGACGGATAAGGTACCTAAGTTGGCTGAATTGTATTGTAATGAGATAGTGAGACTACATGGAGTTCCGGCTAGCATCGTGTCAGATCGGGATCCTCGGTTTACAGCTAGTTTTTGGCAGGATCTTCAGAAGTGCTTGGGTACAAAGCTTAAGTTTAGCACCACATCACATCCTCAGACTGATGGATAATTAGAGCGGCTGATTAATATCTTGAGGACATGTTAAGGGCGTGTGCATTGGATTTTAAGGATAAATGGGATAAGCACTTGACCTTGGTTGAGTTCTCTTACAATAACAGCTACCAGGCTTCGATTGGCATGGCCCCTTACGAGGCACTCTATGGGAGGAAGTGTAGGTCGCCACTGTATTGGGATATTGAGGATTGGCGATGGACTAAGGAGGATAAGCTCATGAGAGCAAAGGCCTCGGCTAAGATTGAGAAGACGGTTGAAAAGGTTAAGATGATTCAGCAGAGAATGAAAGCAGCTCAGGATAGACAGAAGAGTTATGCAGATAAGAGGAGAAGGCCACCCGAGTTCGAGGTCGGAGATCGTGTCTTCTTGAAGGCATCTCCTAGGAAGGGCTTTTCTCATATTGGTAGAGGTGGGAAGCTTAGCCCTCGATATCTTGGACAGTTTGAGATTCTAAAATGGATTGGAGAGGTGGCGAACAGGTTGGACTACCGCCGAGTTTGGCTGGGATTCATAATGTGTTCCACCTCTCACAGCTTCGGAAGTTCTACCCCGATGAGTCGACGGTTTTACCGGTTCAAGAGGTACAGCTTGAGTCCGATTTGACGATTGTGAAGCACCCGGTTGAGATTCAGGCTCAGAAAGTACAAGTGTTGAGGAAAAAGCAGATTCCCTTAGTCAAAGTGTTATGGAGAGATCAGAAATCTGAGGAATCGACTTGGGAGACTGAAGAGAATATGAGGAAGATGTATCCGGAGTTGTTTCAAGCAGCGAACCTGAGGACAGGTTCTTCTAAGGGGGGGAGGTTGTGACGCCCTGTCCGATAGATCATACAGGTATGCGCCACGAGAGAGTTTATCTTACGCACTTATGTGATTTAATTTCCTTTTCATGTGTTTAATTCCAACTTTGACTGAAAATGTGGCTTAATTAACTAAATTGCAAAATCTTAAAATATGAATTCTTGCATGACAACTTAAGAATGGAACTTGGATGAATTTAAATTAATTTTCGGAGTTGGATTTAAAGAGGACTTGGACCTATTTGTGTGTTTTGGGCCTAACTCAAGTTAGGTGAGTTTGGGTCGTTCGAGACCAATATGAGCTCGGGAATTCGAATTCAAATTCCGACACCACTATTGGACTTGAATCGGTGATTTGGGTCCCATGGAATTTACTCTATATTTTTCGGAAACCGCTTAGACCTTAAACCTTTTAAGTTTGACTTATTGGGCCGAAAGTCATTTATTTGAGCCCAAATCCTATTAAAGCCTTTAGCCTCATATTATATCTTGGAAACCCTACCCTTGACCTAAAACTATTAGCCACCATCTAAATAGCTTTACCCCTTTTCATTTCATTTCAAACCACACAAATTAGCCTCAAAGAGAATCATGGAGAAACTTCAAGAGAAGATCAAGACTTGAACCATCTTTCATTCTAAGAGCTCATATTCTTTGATTCCACATTCCTTCACAAGACAAGGTAAGCTTTGGATCTCTTTTGATGAGTATTTCATTTCTATTCTCGGATTGGAGCATGAAATTTGTTAGTATGAACTTGAATGATAAGATCTTGAATTCCTTAAGCAAGACTTGATGATTTGAATGCTCCTTATGTGTCTTAGTTGCTGGAAATTCGTGTAGGAAGACTAGGAATTCATATCTTCATGTTTAAGCTTGAAATTCATGAAAATGGGTGTTTGAGATTTTGGGCAAAAACATTCCTAAACTTGAATTAATTGATGTTTTGATGCTAAGCATGATTTATACGATGTTATACCTGAATTTCGTGATGTTTTATGGTCGATTTTGTGTTGGATCGATGATTTTTGGTGTTCCCCTTCTTCTTCCCGAAACTGTCAAGTTTCTGCTCCAGATCCATGGCCCAAACGGCCGTTCCCGTTTGTGCTTTAAGCCCGGAACGGCCCTTCCGGGCTAGGGTTTGGTTTTGGCGGCCGAACATGGGAAGGATCGTTCCCATGTATGCTTGGACTGGGAACGGCCGTTCCCAGTCTCGCTTGGCCTTGGCGTGGGAAGGACTGTTCCCATGCTCTGTTGTGCATGGGAATGGCCGTTCCCATGCGTCTGTGACCCTTTTACTTGATTTTTCGTGTGTATTTGATTCGTTTGAGTTGCTACTTGACTTGTATGCTACGATATGACTTGGAATGCAATCTCTGAACCTTAATACTTTATTACTTGCATGATTTACTTGAATATTTGAATTGCCCATATGACCAACTTGATAAGCATCATTCCATTTCGCATGTCATTCATACTTTGTACGCTGTGCGTCTTACTTGGTTCATGTAGAGTCTAAGTTTGGGCTTCTGTATGTTTTGTTACAGAGTTTGGTGGTGCCGGTGAGCCCGAGGTTTAGAGCGTTTGGCCCTTCACACTCTCAGACTCCACTACCACGAGGTGAGGTTTAGGATTTTGTATAGTTATGCGACCTATGGTCTTTACATGCTGATTTCTACCTTGCATGCGAGTATACCATACTATAAATACGTATGTGTTGGATATGATATGTTTATGACCTTATGCGTGCATCCTGCGTGGGTGGGTGCCTTCGGGCTATATCCCCGCAGCGTGGGAATGTATATGCATGCGTCCTGCGTGGGCGGGTGCCTTCAGGCTATATCCCTACAGCGTAGGAATATTTATCAAAATCCAGTTTTTGAGCCATATGTAAGCTATTTTGGAAAACCAGTTGTGTTCTAATTATGTAGCGAGATTGCCATGAAAGATTGGCGTATGTTCTGTTTTGTTCTATTCTGTTGTGGATCCAAGGAGCTATGGGATAGACAGCCCTGGGACGGTAAAGGACCGTCAGGGATCAGTCTGTGTGTAGTTCCATTTGAGATATTCTCGCGCGACCCGTGCTGTAGGGAAGGCGTGATATCTTGAGCCTTCGGTGTTTTATCCGGGGAGGACTCTTGTGGGTTCGCTACCCCTTAAGATAAAGTCTATTTTAGACGGTTCTGTTATAGATTGTTTGGGGACAGTACATCTCCTCCATCACTGGTGTAGCGGATGGATTGATTTTTATTTATGTTCTGAGGAGTAAAGGTTAGAAGCTCGTACTCGCCGAGCATGTGTTCTATTCTGTTACGAAATTATGAATCGGGATAGGGTCTTTCTGGAAAATGGTTTCTAAACTTGTATCTATATCTATTTGGGTTATTTCGGAATGTTTTGGTATGCAACACCTATCCCCGGTTCATGAGTCCATCCTTTTATTCTGTGTTATGCTCTTTATATATATATTGTGGGTGTGCGTTAGCCCCCTCACTCGGTCAAGTTGACTGACCCCTCATTTAACTTTTAGTTGCAGGTCTGTTGGCGTTTGCTAAGCGGGAGTGAGTCCTTTGAGTTGCACTTCGTCGGTCTAGCCTTTCTAGTTGCATTTGTCTTTCATACACTTTACTTATGTCATGACTTATAGACTTGAGATTATACTTTACCTTTCTGTAGCCCTGTGTGGCACTCGTATTCGGCCCTGTGTGGCACTTGATGATTAAAACGTTATGTTGATCGGATACTCAGGACTAGGTATCTATGCTAGTTGAACCCATCACCTGTTATGCTTGTTGATATTCGGGACTAGGTATCTATGCTAGTTGAACCCGTCACTTGTTTGGAATGTTGATTTAAATGCCTCCGCTATCTTGTTTTGATTTGTTTGAGTTGTTTCCGCGCTTTGAGTTTTGTCGAGTTAGATCCGCCTAGCATAGTGTGTGTGTTTATCTCCCGTTCGCTCTTATTCGGATTCCGGCATGGACTTCCATTTCATGACCGAGTCTGGGTCACAGTGCGGGGGATGTGGCATCCTCCGTTTGGGGTGTTACAAGAATGAGGGATGCTGACATACCTAAGACCAGTTTTGTCACTAATAATGGCCATTATGAATTCCTGGTAATGCCATTTGGGCTTTGTAATGCCCCCTCAACTTTCTAATCATTGATGAATTAGTTTTTCCTTCCATATCTTAGAAAGTACATTTTGGTCTTCTTTGATGACATATTGGTTTACAGTAAGAGTTGGAGTGATCATTTGATGCATTTGTAGTCTGTATTAGAAATCCTTAAACAACATCAGTTATATGCCAAAAGAAGTAAATGCAGCTTTGGTAAAGAGAGTGTGGAATATTTGGGCCATATAATTTCAGAGAAAGGAGTATCTACTGATCCAGAGAAGATTAGGAGTATGATACAGTGGCCTGTTCCAATATCTGTGAAGGAATTAAGAGGATTTTTTGGTCTTACTGGGTATTACAGGAAATTTATCCAAAATTATGGTCTCATTAGTAAGCTATTAACAGATCTGCTGAGAAAGGATAGTTTCTTGTGGAGTGAGAAGGCTCAGACAGCTTTTGATAAGCTTAAACAGGCTGTTACAACTACACCCGTGTTAGTGCTGCCAGACTTAGAAAACATTTGTTTTAGAAGCTGATGCTTGCAAAGATGGCATTGGGGCTGTTCTGATGCAACCAGGAAGACCAATTGCTTATCTGAGCAAGGCCTTGGGGGAGAAGTACATGGGATTATCTGTGTATGAAAAGGAATTTTTGGCTATATTATTAGCAGTAAACAAGTGGAAACATTACTTGCAAGGGAATCACTTTATCATAAAATCTGACCAACAGAGTCTGAAACACATGTTGGAACAAAGGTTGGGTACAGTTTTGCAACAAAGATGGATTTATGAATTGCTGGGATTGGACTATGAGGTGGAATACAAGAAGGGGGTTGACAATGTAGTGGCTGATGCACTCTCTAGGAGAGGACATAAGGAAGGAGATTGTGCATCTGTGTCATCAATAATTCCAGCATGGGTCACTGAGATCAGTGAATCATATGTCAAAGATTCATTATATTCTCAAATCATTCAGGCAAAATCTGTGGATAGCAAGGTATTTCTTGAGTTCCAGTGGAGTGGAGACTTATTAAGGAAGAAGGGAAAGATATGCATTGGTGACAATACTGAGTTAAAGCAAAGAATTATTCAAACTTTGCATGACACTTGTCTGGGAGGACACTCAGGCATAGTGGGAACCTATCAAAGAGTTAAGACCATGTTCACTTGGCCTAGACTTAATAAGGATGTGGAACAATGGGTCAAGGAGTGTGATGTTTGTCAGAGGGTAAAACATGAAAATGTGAAGTACCCTGGTCTGTTACAACCCCTGTCAGTCCCTGAACAGGCTTGGACACACATATCAATGGATTTCATTGAAGGGCTTCCAAATTCAGAGGGGAAGAATGCCATCATGGTTGTAGTAGACAGGTTCAGTAAGTATAGTCACTTTATTGCTATAGCCCATCCTTTTACTGCTGAGTGTATAGCCAAGTTGTTTTTAGATAATATTTACAAACTCCATGGTCTGCCACATACTATTGTGTCAGATAGGGACATGGTGTTCACTAGCAAATTCTGGAAGGAGTTGTTCAAGGTTTTGGGAACTTCATTGGCAATGTCATCTGCATATCACCCTCAGTCTGATGGGCAAACAGAAAGAGTGAACCAATGCTTAGAGAGTTATTTGAGGTGTATGTGCCATCTGAAACCAAAATTGTGGAAGAAATGGCTATCATTAGCTAAGTATTGGTAGGTGTATATGCCATCTGAAACCAAAATTGTGGAAGAAATGGCTATCATTAGCTGAGTATTGGTACAACATAAACTACCACTCTAGCCTTAAGCTTACTCCATTTCAGGCTCTTTATGGATATTCACCAAAGAGGCACATCTTAGGACCATTTGATGAAAGTATCAGTACTGAGGTTACTGAGCTGCTGCAGGAAAGAGATAAGTTCAACAAGGTGTTAAAAGAAACTTTGGAGGCTTCTCAAAACAGAATTAAAACTTATTCGGATAAGAATAGGAGTGAAAGAACCACTACAAGAAATCCTACAAATTCCGACGGAAAATTCCGAGGGAATTCCGATGGAAATAGTGAATTCCGACGGGACACTTGCCGTAGGAAAACCCTCCCTCGGAATTCAAAACCGACGGAATTCCGAGGGATAAAAATCAGAAAAAAAATTTTAAATTTAAAAAATTCCGACGGAATTCCGAGGGAAATCCCGTCGGAATTTGTTTTAAAAAAAAATTTTAATTAATTATTTCCGACGGAATTTCCCTCGGAATTTACTGGAAAAATAAAAACTTAATGAGCCACTGGGGATTCGAACACCCGACCTCGCGGTAGGAAGACCTTATGGAAACCAAGGTAAACCAGTTGAGCTAGATCAATTCATTGGTTTAGTTTGATACAAATATTTATATATCATTTGAAATAATAAAATCATAAATTTTGTAGACTATATTTAAAATTGAGTTCTAAGAAAATATTAATTATAACTACAAATATTATAATACGTCATAAGAATTCAATTTAAGCATAGATAAAACCGACGGAATTCCGACGGAAATCCCGTCGGAATTATTTAATATTATTTTTAATTTTTATTTTTAAAAAATCCGACGGAATTCCGACGAAAAATTCCATCGGAATTATTTAATATTATTTTTAATTTTTATTTTTAAAAAATCCGACGGAATTCCGACGGAATTATTTAATTTCTATTTTTATAGTTTATATTTAAAAAAACCGACGGGAATCCCATCGGAATTATTTAATATTATTTTAAAATTTTATTTTTTAAAAAATCCGATGGAATTCCGACGGAATTTTCGTCGGATTTATTTAATTTTTATTTAAAAAAAAAAAAAACAAATTCCGTCGGAATCCCGTCGGAATTCCCTCGGGAATTCCGACGGCCTGTTTCCCTCGGAATTTTTCGTCGGATTTCGGCGAATTTCTTGTAGTGAACTTTTGAAGTGGGTGACATGGTTTATTTGAAGCTACAACCCTATAGGCAGTCATCTGTGGAAGTAAGAAAACATATGAAGTTAGCTCCAAGATACTTTGGACCTTACAGGGTGGAAGCCAAGATTGGCACTGTTGCTTATAAATTGAGATTACCTACTGGAGGTTCAATACACCCTATTTTCCATATGTCATTGCTTAAAAGGAGAATTGGAACCAAGAGGACTGTGAGTTCTGAGTTAACAAAAATGGTTGCTGATGGGAGTTTTAAGGTATATCCTTCTGCTGTGTTGGAGAGAAAGATTATACCTAGGAATAACAGACCGGTGGCTCAGCTGCTTATACAGTGGGTACATTCTGGACCAGAAAATGCGACTTGGGAGGATTATAACACCATTGCACGCAAGTTTCTAGAAAACGCGACTTATGAGCATTTGACCCTGAGCCGTTGGATGATGTTATATCGTGACCGTCAGATGCGATTTAATAAAAGGTCCCCAAACGACGTCGCAGCAACTTTTGCTGGGAAGATCTCAGTCGTTGACATGGGAAGTGAACATCCAAGGGCTGTGATATGTTTGGGCAAGAAAGAAGATCCAGCCATTGATACACAAGCTCATCCAAGGGTTATAATGCTGCGGGAAGATCAGCTCTGAGAGAGGGGACCATCACACCGTTACGCAGGAGTTTTGGTGCCACCGAGCTGAGGATATTCCTTCATTTTGAGAGTGACGTTTTATAAGCTGTGAATGTCGTTTTGCGTAGGGTATTAATTGTTTGTTAGCTCACTTTCGGAGCAAGTAATTGGTGAACTCTGTTTTTCCTTCATGGTTCTTCTCTTTCCCATCCCCATGCTCTGTTCCTTATACTGAAAAACATTACTGTTTTATCAATATAATTCATCATTTTCCAGTTTTATCCATTCATACGTTTCCAAATTGTTCATTATACTACAGGATAACTATACGAAAGCTTATTGGGTTTAGAATTAATTCTCTAAGTAATTCTTATTAGGCTAATGTTATAGTTACTTTTTAATTCTCTAATTAATTAAAATCTCAACAATTCAACTAATTGGGACCTTAAACATATATACGTAAAAAAATGTAACATTAGATATGTATTTATTCAGATAAGTTCTTTGATATTTATCCGACCAATTGAATTGACCTTCATACTCTCAAACTGAGATTTTTGTCTCTCTCTCTAAATTCTTTATTTGATTAGTAGCAAGCCTAATTAATTAATTAATAATCTTATTAATTAATTACATTACAAATCATGCAATTATAGTCTAGCAATAGGCGTATTACGCTTAGCCAAATAATGAAAGTGAAAAACCTTTTGATTAATGATATATATCAGATAGAATCCTCCTACATCCTTTATTAATTGAGATCTAGGATATGTGAACACTTAGAATCCTAATAATCTCACTTAGAACCCTAATAATCTCAACTTCCTTTATTAATTGAGATCTAGGATATGTGAAAACTTAAAATCCTAATAATCTCAACTTTAAAGCTAAGTTCATTTCATATCCATTTGATCTCAATTCAAAAAAATCCTTCCTAACAAATTAATAACTTACACAATAGGAAATCTTGCTTGCTATTTGAAAACTAATATCCTTTATTGATTGTTACCTATCTCCATGCGCCAATTTTGTTGTCCCGGTGTGAGCTATGGTTCGACTTAAAATATATTAGTGGGGTGAATTGACCCCACTTTGCCTAATGTTGCGTCGCCAATGCATATAAGCCGAATGAAGAAGAACGGGACATTACATCCTTACCTTGTCATAGCAGCAAAAATGAAAACCAAAAGACAAGGTCCACCTGATCTCTCTCTCTCTCTCTCTCTCTCTATACATATATCATTCCATACAAGAATCACATAAAGGCATCAAAATATCCATACTTATGTCTTCTGTTATACTGCATCAAGCTCGCATAATTCCTGTCCCAAATTCCGACATACATGGACTCGTCATCTGGACTCAGAGACACCCCTGAAATCTCCCCAAAGAAATCTATTTCTTGCCTTCTCACAAAATTCTCTTTAGTATTGTAGATGTGCACGAAATCTGCAGGCTCGGCCATCACCAGAAATTGCCCATCTGCTGAGAAACGAATTGATCTGACTGCACCCATGTTTCCTTTGAGAACTGCTACCGACTTTGACAGGTTTCTCAAATCCCATACTCTGCACGTTTTATCCTGATTGCCGGTTGCAAAGATTCTCCCGCCTGGGTGCCATGCAGTAGCAAACGAGTAGTCTAGATGACCAACTACTGAAGCAACCGTCTGAAAATATGAACACGGGCAGTCCGTTGTATCGTTAAAACTGAACATCCATTTTAAGGAAGTACAACACTCTTGATGCAAAATAAATTGTTAAATGCACCCAATTTATTTGGTCCTACATTTCTTTATCTAATAATGCATTTAATGAAATTAAATAAAATGGAATTGCGCACGCCACGTCCCAAAATCCAAAAGCCAACAGAGAAGCATTATAAATTGTTGGACGGGATGTGTCTAGAGTTCTTAGATTTTTCGTGCCCAATTCTGTTTCATTTGGGTGTAAATGTGTCGCTAAAAAAGTATGGGAACACATTTAACTCGAAAATAAATATAATGAGAATGTTCGCTGTCATTTCTGCACATGCTGTGCCAGGGTCGAGTATCACTCTTTTTTCTGTCCTACAACAGGACAGGAAACACTATGTTGGTACAAGGAATTTTATCGGCAAAACAAAACAAAAATGTCAGGCAAGATCAATTGGTTGTATGATAGCTAGAGAAAATAGCAATCGAACAGTCAATCATTATCTCCAGCATTTTGTGTTCACTTACCAAAATCCTGTAACACACGGCGTGTAAGGTAAAAGTGTACTAATTCTTGATATCAAATCAACGAACTAGGTTCTGTTAAGATAGGAGTGATGGGATGAAGCTAGGACAACTAGCACATGATTTGACTCTATAAAACAGAAACATGACGTAGATAAATTAGTAAAACATATCCTAAAAGAGGGGCAAAAAGTCTTGCTCCATTTTTGTCTAAATATAGAGAAAAATATATAAGCCAAAGAGCTTGTTATCTGAATGACTTAAATATACCTTCCCATTCTGAGCATCTACAAGTAATCCATCACGCTCATCTCCAACAATGCTCAGAAGCTTGAGGTCAGGGCTCATCGATGTATGCTGCATCATAGATTCATAATGAAAATTTTCAGTAACAATAGCACATTGTCTAATACTGAATGTAGAGCCCATGCACAATCGGATTACTTGTACAATTAATTGCTCTAGAACAAGCCAACATTGATTTGAAAGAAGATATCACTCATAGCACCCAGACCAGAGATTTTCACAATTATCATTAAATGCAAATCATCTAATCATTCAGTTTTCAATCAGAACAGTCTATGAATTATTATTGAGTGATTAACAACAGTGACAAGAGGGTTGATGTGAGAAGAATAATGCTTCATATTTGATCAAACAGCATCAAAGAGTGAAACGAGTCCAAGTTTGAAAGCAAAAGAATCTCACATTCACAGACCAAGGGAAGCGGAAGTGGTTAACGAGCTGAAACCTTTCCATGTTGTATTCTCTCACACCGCAGTCATTATTGGATGTCATGAAATGTTCACCACTGCAAAATAATTAGTGCGATTTAAATGCCAATCAAATGGGGCAATGAATCAAATACAAAAAGAAACACACAACCATTAGATTACCTGGAGCTATCAAATATTTCAATGGAGTTTGTAATACCATTCTCCTGATGTGTGGTCCTTGTGCAAAAGCTTACACCTGATTTATCTAGATTCTGCATGCAAATCACCATTAAAAAAGCAGGTGCAAGTAATTTCTGTATTAACAAATTAAATCATCTTAGGGGAAGATAATTATGTTGGAGGAAACACTGCTAAACACCAAAAATTGAAATAAAAATTACATAAAGCTTCTTGCAGATAGATACGTTGCTTGGAATAAAAAATAAAAACTTCAAATAGTAATTAGCCTTATAGAAGTTTTAAAACTTTAAGGAAGATTGAACTGCTCTTCCGGTAGGTGGCTTTATTTGAACTTATGATGATTTATTAAATAAATCTGTTTTTGTAATTCCTATGTATATGCTTACCTTACAAAAGAGTTCTCCATGGACCCCACCAGCCACCAGAAAACGGTCTTTCACTGCTAGTGTGCTCAGTTGTGTCCGTGTAAAGCCTTCCAACAAGGTCCCTGGATATTTCTATATTTACAAGATTAGGGAAATATTGGGGATATTAAATGAAACTGACGGAAGTAATATGAATTTCCATTTAAGAGAGAGGAAAATATCTACAACACAATAAATTGAACTGAAAATACCCCGCAGATTCCACCTAAAGTAATGAAGAAAGGGGAAAAAGACAAAACTAATGTTCCTCAGTCCAGATGATTATTTACCTCAGTTGGCACAATATGCCCAGAAAAGTTGGTGACCTCGGTCGATTTCTGAAGTGATGATGACCAGTGCATAACTGAATAATTTGAAATTAGATAGACATCATGCTTCGATGTAGCCCATACCAAGTTCCTCAGCTGCAAAAAAACATGCAAAATCACCAAACATGCTATATAGATGATATAATTTTGTAACCACCAAAATGCAAATACGGAAAGCAACCATAATCATGAAGATTTTACTGCAACATCTAAAGCATCATTAACCCTGGATTTGGGACCATATGGATGGAAATAAACAAGCTACTCACATAATCAACCAAATATAACAATAAATCACAATGTCATATCATAAAACTATAGACAAGCAATTGAAAAAATCTAATTTGGTATTAAAAGCACAAACATCACAGTAAGGATAAATAAAACACAAGATAGCACAGAAATTCCTATACCGAAAGCACACATTCACAACCGCAGAAAGAGGAGAGGAGAAAAGATAATAGTATATTCAAGGTATTTTAGTTTTATCACTCATGACAATTCAAAAGAATAGAAGAACCAAACTGTAAATTATCCATTCATTTGCAATTTTTTTATTGAACTGCCTCATCAAAATGCTGATGCTGTTAGATTGAAGATGTATTCTACGAACTTTCACGTCTTGAAAGTTAAAATTTATATCTTCAGGCTTTTAAGTAAGTTCACATCATGTATTCTACCAGCCAGCACAGTATCAAAACTAAAATATGAGTAGATATGACCTTGAAATTTAAAAGCACAGCCTGGAAACTTTGTCTCATAGGTCATAAGGACTAATCAAATTTATTTTATATTTTGGCAAGTGTACAACTCCACAAATGGATACACAAACCAAACATAGCCCAAGAAAAACTTTATTACCCGAATCAGCAACATATTAAAATAAACAAAAAAAAAAAAAAAACTAAAAAGAAAAGGAAAAAGAGATAAAAATAAATTACAAGAAAAACAGAACATTTAAGAGCAACATCAGGGCAGCTTATACAAAGTCAAAAAACCAAATGTGCCAAATGTGCCCACCTGAAAATGGAGGATTGTAGGCTTCACTAATCTTGTGTTATGAAAGAATTCAAAATAGTTGCCCCTTTTCTCTGTAGATTTGCATGCCTACATAAATTGGACAAAATGAAATACCAAATTAAACTAATTCTAACTCGTCCAACGGGAGAGGACTCAGATAAAAATAACCTAGGAAGAATAAACAAAGTACGAACCAATGCTCTCACCTTATCAACAGCTTCCCCAGATGAAGGTATGTTTTCATAATTCCTATATGTTTCAAGCCTTGTCAATCTGTAGCTTTCCCTTGTTATATTCAATCTATCCCAAGGAATACTCTGTATATCTTTCCCTTTCCTTGCTTGTAAAGCTGACGTATCAGTCACCTTCATTAGCTACAAGAACAAAATTGATCTCCAGTTATAAACATGCCAGATGCCACACATAGTTAAATGTATATCTATACAGATACGCTTGCATATGATACATATACACAGATGCAGACAACCTTCATAGTACTGTTGTCCCAGAAATGTGGCTAACCATATCATAATCATCAAGGTGTGCATTATTAGCAGTGTGGTATTCCTCATCAATCTCATTCATAGAATCTGCCAAGTCTGCATCATCCACCATGGTGTCTATTTCATCAATCCTGTTGTATGACATAGTTTTCTTCTTTCTTTTCCTGGGCCAACATTCATATTTATATTAAGATAAGAACAGAAAATTCTTGCGTTGCAACAACAACAATAACAAGTGGAAGAACCCCAAATCTGAAATTCTCAACAAGGTTTCAGCACATAGGAACTCATCTTAAATCGATGGTTCTCTAACTAACAAAATAAAAAAGTAAAACCCACAAACGTAATTGAGGGAACAAGGAAGGATCCCAATTATCTAGACTTCAAAAAAGTTCAATACCTAACATTAGAAACATAAATAAAAACAAGAAAAAAGAAACATATAAGACAAATAATAAAAAATAAGAACAGAATGGAAAGGTAAAGGTAAAGCAACTGATAAATCATAACACCAAGCCTTATGCCTCAAAACTACACCACCTTTTCCAAACCACAAGAAAGAAACTTCATTAAACTCACTCAACCAAGTATTAACAACAGAAAGAGGAGAAACCCACAAAGGGAATAAGCTGAAAACCCCAGGATATCATACCTAGTACTTCGTCTTGGCTAATATCAGCCACATATAATAAGTAAGCCAAAGAGAAATAACTAAAAAACAATCTAAATATATGCACTCGGACCGAAATAGATTGCATATCTGAAAGTATCCACCTACCTCGGAAATAAATCTGCGTTTTCAAAAACCGGCAAGGAATAGAGTCGTAAAGGAATTAGAGTTAAATATTATCAAGACGAAAATATATTTCAATTTTTTGGTATATGGTTTGTGTATATATGGAATATGTCAATATGGGTAAGCGAGCTCTATACACAGTTACCCAATACACTAAAGAAGCTGAAAAGTAGAGCGACAGAGAGAAGGTGGCAGTGGGAATTGGGAAAGAGAGTGGGGTGAATGATAATGCATGCGTACAGATTTCGTCTCAATCCACGAATAAATGGATTTTGTGATGTGGGCTACAAGGGTGTGTGACAGTGTGATTCCTCCAGCATGCCTATTGCCTACCCTATTTCCTTTATATCATTTTCTTGAAAAACGAAAATATTCTTAGAAAGTATTTTGGTATGGGTATTAACCCTGGTAGATATTAGATACAAAGCTTAATTTTTAGTTTGTAGCAAATATTAAGTGGTATTGGCCCGCCCAACTTAATATCTGGCCCGTAGAGGCTCGTAATTATTCATGTATTAACTCTCGTAATTCATCATCGATTTCGATCGATATTAACTCGCGTTGATTTTCAGGGCAAGTTGCTTGTGCACTGTACACTTTTTCCTTTTCCATTCTTTGCCCCGCATCAGATTTTCTCTTAAGTACTCTTCTGTTGAGCTGTGCAAGGGTTAGAGATTTTGGTTCAAATCTTGCATCTGCGAGCCGACTAAGGTGGAATTGATAGGTATGCAAATCTTCCCTTTTTTTTTTTTTTTTTTATGAAATTCACTTTTTTTTTTTTTTGGACAAATTTGCTTTGTGGGTTGTAAGGGTTATAGCATGATTTGCAGAACCGGGTCATGGGTTCATCTGTAAGAGAGGGAAGCGCTAATCTGAGCAGGTAATTCGTTGATATTTTTGAATAATTTCATTTAGTGAGGTGTGCGAGTTGATTGTGTGCTGCTTTTTCATTCTTGGTTTGTTGCTAGTGTCGAGTTGTTTTTCTGGGCTTCCCATTTGAGCAGGATTGTGTGATTCGGATTTGTGCGAGGAAAATTCCAAAAAGGGCGACTCTGTTGATTTATGAATTATCTGATGTACACTATTTTTTATTTGCTTCTTCATTCAAACATCTCTACTTTGGCTACTCGCCTTTAACCCGCCATGATGTCCTTTGCAACTTTTGTTTTTGAGCATTGATTGCTGGAATTGGAATCGCAGATTTGTTTGACTAACTTGTAATGGATCCATACACAAGGTTTTTGGCTTAAGGCATTGAAGCTACGCCGTTGTGGACCAATTTTCGTGGTAACATGGCAAGCAATATGTTCAATTCGTGGAGACATCATTGAATACTTTCCTTACTCGTTCACGTTGACGGACCCTAAATTTCTTTTCATGTTGTTAGTTGTCTATGTTAGTATTGAGTTTGGCTTTACTATTTTGGAACCTTGTGGGCGCTGATGTCAGCGCTGCTTTGATGTGTACTTTGAATAATTAATAGTGTTGTGGCTTAGTTGCTTGGAATCTGTTCGTATGCCATATGAGATGTTTACTAGGTAGAATGGGGATATCTGTTTTTACTTAGTTGAATTTTGCAATGGCGTGTTAGTACAGTTTTGTATTGTGGATTGTCAATTTCATATATGAACCCGTTATATATGGGGCTTGTTAATTAGGTTTTTCGTTTTGAACAGGCCGGTAATGGCAGCCACAAGAGTTACGTCACGGGTGCAGACAGGGAATGATAGCACCTTCGTGTTGAGTCTCATGCATTTCCAAAAATAATTCCAATTTGCGTTCGAAAGCACTGGTAGGCGATGGTAGTAGTAGTTAAGTTTGGTTGTTGTTGACGTTCTAAAACTTATTGGAGGAAGCTGATGCTAATGCTGAGGGCAGCAAGATGGAAGAGGTCGACTAAATTTGCAGGCTTGTTTTGGTTTATTAGTGCCCTTTTAAGTGTCTTTATTTTTCAGGTTCTTGATATTCATGTTATAGTTTTTGGCATGGTGGATGATAAACATTGATCTTTTTTTATTTGCACGTAGGTTTAATTATTATTTAGGATTACTTTTAAGTGGGCAATACAGTGACTTTTATGCATTTTATCGTGCTTCATTATTTCTGCTGCACTTGGATATTTTGGGTGTCCTTTTTTGTCTTCTATAGATCATCACGCGTTTGTCTTTTTCGTTAGGGTGATTTCAGAGATTCTTCTCTAGTTTTTCTCCTCCAGAATTTTCAATTTGGCCCAGCTTCTTCTGCATCATCTTCATCATTATTAGTAATACTGCTCTTTCTCTTTCTAACCGTGTTCGATTTACGAGCTCTAATACTCATCAATTTCAACCCGTTTCCCAGCATTGTTCCTGCACCCTCTTGTTCTTGATAAACTGCTGCTGCTAAATCATGTTCTTGTTGTTGTAGCATTGTTCCTGCATCTGCTTGTTCTTGATCAACTGCTGCCGATATATCATGTTCTTGTTGTGGCTCATGAATGGTAATTGCATTGGTGATCCGATTATCATTGTTTCTGGGGCTAATTGTAATATTTCTTGAAACAGTGGCCACAAATCGTCCAAGGGATCAAAAGGGCTCAACAATTCGTTGTTAGAATCCTCAAAAATGTTGTTATAAGGATCAGAAAAGGGATTTATGTTATTGCTTGACATGTTTAATTAAGGGATATGTATATGTGTTAGGATTAGTGCCCTGAAAATCCAATTTCTTTGTAAATACATCGTATTTTGTTGGATTAATAAAACTGAAATTATTGCAAGTTACGAGTATATTAACATAATTAATAACGTGTGATGATATTCTTATATGAAATGTGTTTCATAGGAAAGGACTTTGGATATCGAAATCACGTGTTATTAAAGTTCTAGTCGATAAGATAAGAATACGTTCTTATCGAGACTATAATGTGTTATATAAGATGATTAGTCTTTCGTCATAGGGAAATGGAGTTTCCAGTTATAACACATTGATGATTTTCAATAGATTTGGAAACATCGAACTGGACCACTAAGATAGTTCATTTTAAACTACTATCTAAAATGAACAAATCTTATGGAGCATTGAACTCTTAATCCTGGTAGTATTTCGACTTTAGGCATGTAGTGTTAATCATTGTAACTTGCTCATAAGTGAGGTCTCGAAATCGAATGACCGAAACCTTTGTACGTTTAGTGATTACATGAAATGTGCTAAAGAGAAATATTGATCGAGGAATCTGTGGCTTTGCTGGAAAGTTAAAAGATATTCCTGAAATAGATCTGCAAAGTTCGGTTCTCCCACTGTTTTTAGGAAGTCCAGAAATCCCAACGACTTTAGAAGAAACTTATTTTCTCAGTGGGTACCAGGATCCCAAGCAATCTTAGTTTTGGACCCACGACTGGTGAGACATCCAAAGGTCTAAGATTCTTAGGTAGGTACTATTTACCAATTCGATCTCTCATTGAATTCCTAGTAATGTTTTGCATCACTGATCTTTCTACTATGGACGCACGACTCGTGAGACATCCATATCTACTTCAGTGTTGAGCTAGACCCATCAATCATAAGATCTCAACCAAACTTAGTCCGGAACGACCCACGACTCATGAGACATCGCCCATTCTAAAATGGTTAAGAAATATTAATTACTTAAAATAATTAATCAGGAAACTAGTAGTTAATAAGATCCACTAATTACCCCACAACTCGTGAGACAGCAACTAGGTTCACTTATTAAGTCCTAAATCCTATTGATGGAATGCTAGGAATTTTATTACCGTGTTAAAATGCCTATTTATTCGAATTTAGCTCAATATTTAAAAGGGATTTTCGAATGACCTCACCAACATATAATGTTATCCAAATTCTAATTGTCTTTTTTAATGCAATTTAACGTAAAGTGCATCACAGAAGCAATTAGCAGATAACATGTCCTAGCATGATACTAATTATGAGATGATCATGGGTATCCTATCTTATATGTGATTTCAGGAGCCACTCCAAAATCACTAGTTCTAACATTCATGCCACATAAGACAGTTCATATCACATAGGGGTACAGAATTTAATGGAAAAACAGCCCTATCTATTACATTAATAGAAACCCTCCCAAACATTTTGAGGGGTCTTCTTTTGGCCACCGTTCTTCAAGTGCTCTTTGTGGATCCTTCGTATTCCATGGGTGTTTGTCTCCAAAATGAAAATAAAAACCTCACTTCCTAAGTTCTACTCTCTTCACATAAAGTAATATGGCTCGATCTTCATATTGGCCATAGATAAGTACACGGGGCATACCTCGGCCCAAAAACAATAATAAGGAAAGCCACATAATAAACACATAACAGTACGCACATAAGTAGGGCTCCAACCCCAATTGAAATCATCCATGTGCAGAATTTAAAACATACATAAAACTAACCCATGATCACCTAAACTAGTATGATTCCGCTTTTATTTAAATTTACCAACTAAATTTAAAATTCCTTTTACTTCAAGTTAAAATTAGCTTAAGCAATTTGAATATAGTTCATTATTCATGAATTTATTCAAAATCGAATTCACCGGATTATGACAAAACAACAATTAATTCAAAATTAAATTTTTATCTAAATAAATCATTCAAATTGATTTTCGTAATTTTCTCGAAAAATAAGAACTTGATTTTAATTCATCAAATCCCAAATTTTCATAATTATTTCAAATAAATAATTTTATAAATTTAAAATCAAATTTTCGCAATTCGAGATTTTCGAAACTTGGAAAACACGAAACGAAAAGTCGTCCCGGGACAGCCTGCGCGAGGCGCGCACCCGCCGTTCGCGCGCGAGTAGGCAGTAGTGCGCACACTGCCCGTGCAGGTACCAGAAGGCTTGCGAGAGGTGCCCGCAAGCGAGCGCACGCGACCGTACGCTGGCGGGCGGTCTCGGTGATGGTGGGGCGGAGCCGCGCAGCAGCGCCTAGGCGCGTCCGGGCATCTGATACACGACGGGGTTAGTGGTGCGGGGCTGCGACGTGTAGCCCTATGCGCGTACTAGGTGAGCGTTATCCTGCACGCATCGCATGCGGGTGAACCCGTTCCCATCTTGTTTCGTAATTTCGATAAATTCATCAATTCCAATTCCGAATTAAAACAGTTCACCCAAATCTGAATCTAACCAGCTTAAAACCAGATTTAAATAGAAAACGATATTTACAAATTTTTCAAGAAACAGTTTCGATCCAGCAATTTCGTATTTCAAACTAAAATCATGAATACACAACATATACTCAAATTCAAGAATTTTCAATCAAAATTCGAAAAGCTGTAACGATACAATACGAGCGTTGCAAGGTGGCTCTGATACCACTTGTTGGAAAACTAGAGCAGAAACGCAGCGGAAATTTAAAATTTTTCCAAAAGATTGATCATGGACTTGCAATTCTCGTATCGTATCTTAGGGTGTTTAGGAACTTACGTTGATTAAACCTTTCTAGTGATGTCAGTACCGCCTATTGAACACCCTTCAAGCGGAATGTCCCTCGAACGGTTCTCGATAGATCCTAAAGCAGCGATACTCTAAAGTGTATCCACACCAGTCCTAGAACACGATCAAGCAAGTGAGAATGCTAGTTCTATAACTTGTGTTAATGGCTAGCGTTTTGCTTTTGAAAACTTTTCTTTTATTTTTCTCAAAAACTTAACACTTCGTGAGTGTTGGTCTAAAGAATAAGAGAAGCCCCACCCTTGTATTTATACAAAGGGGGTTCGAACTCCCTAGGGTTTTCCTAAACCTAGTGGACTTCTTTTCTTGCTCACTAATTAACTTATTTAATTATTTATTTAATTGGAGAAAATAAGTTCCTAACTTATTCTCCAAATCTAGCAAGAATAATCTTCTCTCTCCTACAATAGGAAGTTAGACTTTTCAACTTTCCTAAAGCTAAAAGTCAAGATTCAATAAATTAATTAATTTTCAATTAATTATTTATTGCATTAAGCTTGAGAAATAAAATCTTAATAATCAATTCAAAATTAATTAAAAGACTTAAATTAATTAATTATAATTTAATTAATTAATTATAGAAAAGAATTTGCGTGTAATAAAATTACACGCCGAAACCACGTTACTACACGTGTACATTACACGTGCAGGCCACGTGTGCATGACACGTGGCAGTCACGTTCCAAGCGTGACACGTGGCGGGGCGTGACTCGTCTCGTCCTCTTCGATCAAGATTTTGATCTTTCGTTAATCATATTAACATCCTACCATAACCCTCGTGTCCTGGCATTTGTGTGTGACCCTATAGGTTCATTATTCGATTAGCAGTGATAGTAATTAATTAATTCACTAATTAGTTAATCACTTCACAGATCACACTATCGTAATCTAGCAATGGATGTGTGACCCCTAGCCGAATAACGAAATTAATCGAAGACCCTTTCAGTCAATAACATACAGTGAAATACTATCCTCCTACAACTCTATCTCTCAATCAAGAACTATGGTATGAGAATATTCTCAGAGCCTAATTATTCTTGATCTTTAAAGTTAAGTTCGTTTCATATCCATTTAGACCTCAATCCAAGAAAACCCCATTTTCTTGATGTCTTGATCTTTTATCCACCTTGGCTAAGGGTTTAAGTTAATGGACTACGAACAACTCAATCAGTAATAGATCATTCTTGTTCTTGCAACAAGTGTATGTCCTTTATAGATTCTACTGATTCTACATATGCCGCTTGTGTAATCCCAACATAGGCCGTGGTTCAGGTGTCTATATGGCGACACCCTTTTGAGCCTATATCAAAGATTACAGAGTTAGCTCATATGAGACATTACAGAATCTCAAGTCTAAGTATTAATGAATCACGTTACTGACCTGTGAGATATTTCCTAATCTGGAAGTTTTTAGGAGACTTCCTTTCCCATTTAGGAATGTTCTCACGCGGGACATCTCAGTGATGAAGTTCTAGTAAGAAATGCCCTCATGTATTATGAACGCATCATCGTATGCACTTATCACCCCATGAAACTTAGTGATCCTTCAAAAGGACATAATCACATAAGCAAGTCTCAACAGAGTCAAGGTCGACACTCCCACTGTCTGTCGGACTCTCGACTTGAAGAAGTTTCTAATCCTCGCCTATGGAGTTAAGAACTTATTTCATGTGTCGTTCCCATAACAACAAAGTTCTTAACGGCCTCATCGGATTAGAGGAGTTCAATACATGCAATGTAGCACCTGAGCGTAAGGTACCACATCCCCCGCACCGAGACCCGACTTGTATATGAAATGGAAGTCCATACACGTGCCAAATCCACGGCGAACGGGGACACAACACACACGCTATGCTAGGCGGGACTAACCCTTAAACCAATCAACTCAAGAAACATAAAATCAGAGTTAAAGTAAACGCTGAAGCAAGAACGACATAGCATATATACGATGAGCCACCAAACTCCAAAATAGATATACAAAAGCATTCCAATATTCAACGGAGCTCATGGCCTACAAAAATCATAACGCTCCAAGCTATACTATGATAAAATGCAAAAGCAATAAGAGTATGAACATATGAGACTGAAAAGAAGTGCTAAACATAAATGCAAGACCTAGACGACTTGTATTCCCGCCTAGCACTCCTATACCTGTACAAAACAACTGAAAACAACCGGGTTCAGTCTAAAAGAGACTTGTGGGTATAAAAACGGGGCATAAGATATAATATCGCATAAATTAAACACATACATGCAAGCCCTAATCCCGTGTGAAGTTTGATAAGAATTTCCCAAGTGGTAAAAACAAAAGAAAACATCAACGGGATTACGACGTTCATATTCATTCATAATTGTTCATAAGGGTTTATGGCCCGGCGAGTGGGCGTGCACAATCTCCAACCTACTCCTCGTGTAATCATAATCAATTATTCAATCATTCATTATCATACATAAATCTTTTGTGCTCATAAATAACATGATCATAATCATTCATATACACCATCTTTCTCCGGGTGGTGGACGGGCTTGCAAGACCCGGCCACCGGTTCATACATAGGCCAATGGGGGTACATGAATCCCCCAAGGGCACTCAGCTCCCATTCCTCGCTAAACCTCCTAGCGAGGGCCGGTATCACCGTAGTTGGTTGGAACTAGTATATGGGATCCCCGTCAGCCCTTGCTTCCTCGGTTAGCCACATATACTAAGTCCCGGGGCCCGTTCAATCATAAATCATAAATGTGTCTCGCCAAACATAAGGTAGGGTTTCATAAATAAAAGGGGTCGTACGTTTGAAATCATTTACCCAAAATGACTCGATATATATAAATATACTATTTTGGCTTAAAACCTTTCACATAAAGGATATATAGGGTTGTTTTAACTAGTAGAAGAAAAACCCACCTTTACAAGCAAAAGATAGGCACAAGCGTCTCAATGCTCGTCCTCGTCTCCGACCAAACCCGAATCTGTGCAAAAGAAAAGGTATGAGACTCAATGACCACATATGACGCTCGGCAATGAAGTGAATATGACATGAATGCATAAATGATCATGTTATATCATAAAAATGTTCATGTGCACTATTAAGAAATTTAAAACATATAATCAAATCATTCGTTCATATATTTCATTCAATTTCATAAATTCATAAATTCATAATGCATATCAATTAATCTCAAATCCCATTTAATAATCATAACATATAATATATTGCATTTATAATTAGAAAATAGGCAATTAATTACTTTCAATTAAAGATCGAAATTAAATAAAACATGAAACAATTAAATCCTATAAAATAATCATTTAATATTTAAATTATATAATGAATATATTATAAATATATATATAGCATATATACACTTAGGCTACCATGCATGCATAAATGTATTTAATGTAAATATAATACATATATATATACATAATATACCAAACCATGCATGCAAAATTATATAAGTAATTACACAATTTATATATATATACATATATCCATGCACGTAGGAAGCATGCATGCACAATTACACTTACATATATATATGCTCACACACGTACAGGAAGGAACAGCAACAGCAACTTATTCAAGAACAAACACCCACACACCTCTGTACAAGAAGATCAGCAACAGCAGCAACACAAACACACACAGTCAATACATATAAATATACAGCAGCCTATTCAAGCATGCATGCAACAACAGAAGTAAAATTGCAGGCTACAGTTCAGGGAAAAAAAATGGGGTGACACCCCCGTGTCACCTCCCAAGCCCAGACCGAGACACCCCCGTGTCTCGGTACAGCAAGTCCAGGCCAATTCGCACCCCTGTTCCTCGCTGGAACGAGCAAAAATGGCACCCCTGTGTCACACACCAGCAGCCTCCCCTGTTAAGACAGCGAAACGCAGCAGAAAAAGGCAGCCTCCAGATACTTAATCAACCTTTCTGATTGTCCGTCGGTCTAAGGATGGAAAGCTGTGCTGAATTGAAGCCTTGTTCCCAAACACTTCTGTAATTCTTGCCATAACCGTGAAGTAAATCTGGGATCCCGATCCGAGACAATACTAACAGGTACACCATGAAGCCTGACAATCTCATCATTGTATCTCTTGGCCAACTTACTCACTTTGTCGGACATCCTGATAGCAAGAAAATGAGTTGATTTTGTCAACCTGTCCACGATAACCCAAATTCCATCGAAACCTCCTCTCACTCTTGGTAATCCCGAAACAAAATCCATAGTTATTTGTTCCCATTTCCATTCCGGGATAGGCAATGGTTGAAGTAGCCCCGATGGCTTTTGATGTTCTGCCTTTACCACTTGACAAGTCATACAGTGTTTCACGAAGTTGATAACATCCCGTTTCAATCCATTCCACCAATAGAATTGCTTAAGATCCTTATACATTTTGTTCCCTCAGGGATGTATCGAATACCCTAACCGATGGGCTTCCTCAAGAATAATCCTTTTTAACTCTTCCGGGACAACAACTCTATTCTTGAATCTTAGAAGTCCCGTATCATCAAACCCAAACGGACACTCTGAATCAGCTCGAGCTTTCTCAGCTAATTTCTGAACCTCGGGATCAATCCTCTGGGCATCAAATAATCTCTGTTTAAGATCTGGTTGAACCGTAATATTCTGAATACTAGCCCTCAGTCTGAACAACTCATTCTCATCTCCAATTTCCACTTTCACATTGGACAAGCTAGCTTTCCAACTAAGCGTATCCGCGACCAAATTGGCTTTGCCGGGATGGTATCGGATTGTACACTCATAATCCGCCAAAAGTTCCATCCAACGCCGTTGTCTCTTGTTCAACTCCTTTTGCGAGAATAAGTATTGGAGACTCTTGTGATCAGAAAAGACCTCGAATGAAATTCCATAAAGATAGTGTCTCCACTTACCCAAAGCAAAGATCACTGCCGCTAATTCCAAATCATGAGTGGGGTAGTTCTGTTCATGCTCTTTCAATTTCCTTGAGGCATAGGCGATTACTCTTCCATTTTGCATCAACACACATCCCAAACCTTCCTTTGAGGCGTCCGTATAAACTGTATATCCTTCTGTACCTTCGGGAAGTGCTAATACAGGAGCGGTGGTCAACTTTTCCTTTAAAAGTTGAAAGCTAGCCTCACATGCCTCGTCCCATTCAAACTTAGCCGCTTTCTTAGTCAATCGGGTTAAAGGAGCCGCAATCTTTGAGAAATCCTGAACGAATCTCCTATAGTAGCCTGCCAAACCCAAGAAACTCCTTACTTCTGAAGCATTTTTCGGGCTTTGCCATTGAATAACTGTCTCAATCTTAGAAGGGTCTACTTCCAAAGCTTTCCTTGAAATAATATGGCCCAAAAATGCTACCCGATCAATCCATAACTCGCATTTGCTAAACTTAGCATACAACCGATGTTCTCTTAAGGTGACCAACACAATTCTGAGGTGCCTGGCATGATCCTCCGGAGTTCTCGAATAAACCAAGAGGTCATCGATGAATATTACCACAAACTTATCCAAATAGGGTCGAAAAATTCGATGCATCATATCCATAAAAGTAGCCGGAGCATTAGTCAATCCAAAAGGCATCACTACGAACTCATAGTGTCCATACCGGGTGTTAAATCCCGTCTTTGGAATGTCCTCTTCCCGGATCTTCAATTGATATTATCCTTGTCTCAAGTCCAATTTTGAGTAAACCCCCGAACCTTGTAACATGTCGAATAAATCCTCAATATGGGGCAAAGGATACTTATTCTTTACAGTCATCCGATTAAGCTCCCGGTAATCTATACACATTCTTAAGGTTCCATCCTTTTTCTTAACAAAGAGAACCGGAGCACCCCAAGGTGACGAACTTGGCCGTATATATCCAACTTTGAGCAATTCCTCTAATTGAATCTTTAACTCTTTCAATTCGGCTGGTGCCATCCGATACGGAGTCTTGGAATACGGTGTGGATCCTGGATGTAAGTCAATAACAAATTCGATCTCACGGTCTGGTGGTAAAGAACTCAAATTCTCCGGAAACACATCGAAAAAATCCTTAACAATCGCGGTATCCTCCAACTTAACTTGATCTTTCGGCCTATTAAGAAGGTAAGCAATAAATCCCGTTGCTCCTTCTCTCATCAACTTGTGAGCTTCCATATATGACAAGAGAGATACCGTTCTTGATCCACTACCAATCACCATTTCATTCCCCAAAATCACCTTCTTCGCAAAACAATCAACATTGGCCCGGTGCCTGGACAACCAGTCCATACCCAAGATAACCCCATACCTCTTCATAGGCATAACAATTAAATCAGCCGGATATTCTTTCCCTTCAATCAGAACTGAACACTCCCGAACCAACTGATCTGTCTGAAGACTCCCACCAAGTGGCGAACTCACCAAATAACAAGAAGAAAGACAAATAACAGGCAAGCACAGAGTAGCAACTAAGTCACAAGAAATAAAGGAATGCGTGGCACCCGGATCAAAGAGTGCATGAATGTTCATGTTATGTATGCATAGGGTACCTTCTACCACAGCTGTGGGATCAGTCTCTGCATCTTGTTCCTCACCCTCGAGGGCATAAGCACGAGCCTGAATCATTGGCCTTTGAACTCCTTTCTGAAATCCGGGATTCTTGTAGGGACATGTCTCCGCCATATGGTCGCCTTTTCCACATATGAGGCACAAATTCAACCTTCTTCGACAATTATTGTAGGTATGGGTCGGTCCCCCGCAATAAGTACATGGAGGTACATCCGGGCGTGAATTTGTAGATGCCGGTGCCATAGGTAGAGCCTTTGGTCGAGTCTGTGCGGCCTGAGAACCTTGTCCTCCAAACCGAGGCTTCTTAAAAGGACCTTTAGGAGGGGGAGTAGCTTGAATCATCGGCCTCTTTCCCGAATTCGATCCGGAACCTCTTCCCATTGGAGCTCTAAACATCGGATCCTTCTTCTTGAATTCCCAAGTCTATTAAATACGGCGAGGTATTGAGTCACCGTACGAGCACCTTGTTTTAGATCCATAAATTATTGCTCCTTCCTTTCTCTTACCACTTTCGGTACAAAGCATTCCCGGAATTCTCTCTTGAAAACCTCCCAAGTCACTTCCTCTTCATCGACCTCAAGTTTCTCCCTTGTTCGTTCCCACCATTCATATGCATCTCCATCAAGTTGGAATATAGCAAATTGAGCCTTCTCTTGCGTGGTGAATTGTCGAACTCCAAATATCCTCTCCAATCGAATCAACCAACCCTCCGAGACCGCATCGTCAAAAGAACTAGAAAATCGAGGGGGTTGTAGCTCAGAAACACCCAATGAGGATCTCTATTATTATTATGATTTGGTGGAGGAGCTTGTTGTTCTGCTTGTTGTGGTGGGGGAGCTTGAGCCCTCCTATGCTCGACATAGTTAAAAACCGCTTCCATAAAATTCCCCATATCCATTGGTGGTGCTTGTGGTTGGGGTGGAGGCGTAGGGGATCGATCACGACGACGGCGGTGCACTGGAGATCTCTCACGGTGTCTACGTAGAGGCATCCTATTCAAGAAATACTGAAATGCATGCTATTTTTAGCCCATGTATGCAAGTGCAATTAATTTGATCAAAATTCAAAATTTAAAGCACACAAGCACGTAAACAATGCATATGCAACACATTGACAAGTTGTTCCTAAAGCCGAACGACTTAACTGACTCAACACGACACTAGAGCCCGGGTTTTGCAACCCTAAGCTCTGATACCACATAAGGATGTAGCACCCGAGCGTAAGGTACCACATCCCCCGCACCGAGACCCGACCCGTATATGAAATGGAAGTCCATACACGTGCCAAATCCACGGCGAACCGGGACACAACACACACGCTATGCTAGGCGGGACTAACCCTTAAACCAATCAACTCAAGAAACATAAAATCAGAGTTAAAGTAAACGCGGAAGCAAGAACGACATAGCATATATACGATGAGCCACCAAGCTCCAAAATAGATATACAAAAGCATTCCAATATTCAACGGCGCTCATGGCGTACAAAAATCATAACGCTCCAAGCTATACTATGATAAAATGCAAAAGCAATAAGAGTATGAACATATGAGACTGAAAAGAAGTGCTAAACATAAATGCAAGACCTAGACGACTTGTATTCCCGCCTAGCACTCCTATACCTGTACAAAACAACTGAAAACAACCGGGTTCAGTCTAAAAGAGACTGGTGGGTCTAAAAACGGGGCATAAGATATAATATCGCATAAATTAAACACATACATGCAAGCCCTAATCCCGTGTGAAGTTTGATAAGAATTTCCCAAGTGGAAAAAACAAAAGAAAACATCAACGGGATTACGACGTTCATATTCATTCATAATTGTTCATAAGGGTTTATGGCCCGGCGAGTGGGCGTGCACAATCTCCAACCTACTCCTCGTGTAATCATAATCAATTATTCAATCATTCATTATCATACATAAATCTTTTGTGCTCATAAATAACATGATCATAATCATTCATATACACCATCTTTCTCCGGGTGGTGGACGGGCTTGCAAGACCCGGCCACCGGTTCATACATAGGCCAATGGGGGTACATGAATCCCCCAAGGGCACTCAGCTCCCATTCCTCGCTAAACCTCCTAGCGAGGGCCGGTATCGCCGTAGTTGGTTGGAACTAGTATATGGGATCCCCGTCAGCCCTTGCTTCCTCGGTTAGCCACATATACTAAGTCCCGGGGCCCGTTCAATCATAAATCATAAATGTGTCTCGCCAAACATAAGGTAGGGTTTCATAAATAAAAGGGGTCGTACGTTTGAAATCATTTACCCAAAATGACTCGATATATATAAATATACTATTTTGGCTTAAAACCTTTCACATAAAGGATATATAGGGTTGTTTTAACTAGTAGAAGAAAAACCCACCTTTACAAGCAAAAGATAGGCACAAGCGTCTCAATGCTCGTCCTCGTCTCCGACCAAACCCGAATCTGTGCAAAAGAAAAGGTATGAGACTCAATGACCACATATGACGCTCGGCAATGAAGTGAATATGACATGAATGCATAAATGATCATGTTATATCATAAAAATGTTCATGTGCACTATTAAGAAATTTAAAACATATAATCAAATCATTCGTTCATATATTTCATTCAATTTCATAAATTCATAAATTCATAATGCATATCAATTAATCTCAAATCCCATTTAATAATCATAACATATAATATATTGCATTTATAATTAGAAAATAGGCAATTAATTACTTTCAATTAAAGATCGAAATTAAATAAAACATGAAACAATTAAATCCTATAAAATAATCATTTAATATTTAAATTATATAATGAATATATTATAAATATATATATATATAGCATATATACACTTAGGCTACCATGTATGCATAAATGCATTTAATGTATATATAATACATATATATATACATAATATACCAAACCATGCATGCAAAATTATATAAGTAATTACACAATATATATATATATATATATATATATATACATATATCCATGTACGTAGGAAGCATGCATGCACAATTACACATGTATAATATGCTCACACACGTACAGGAAGGAACAGCAACAACAACTTATTCGAGAACAAACACCCACACACCTCTGTACAAGAAGATCAGCAACCGCAGCAACACAAACACACATAGTCAATATATATACATATACAGCAGCCTATTCAAGCATGAATGCAACAACAGAAGTAAAATTGCAGGTAACAGTTCAGGGAAAAAAAACGGGGTGACACCCCTGTGTCACCTCCCAAGCCCAGACCGAGACACCCCCGTGTCTCGGTACAGCAAGTCCAGGCCAATTCGCACCCCCGTTCCTCGCTGGAACGAGCAAAAATGGCACCCCCATGTCACGCACCAGCAGCCTCCCCTGTTAAGACAGCGAAACGCAGCAGAAAAAGGCAGTAACTCCACGCAAGAAATACAGGCAAGAAAGGCAGCAAAATAAGGTAAAAAATGCAGCAAGAACACATCCACTACACACACCAAGAAGCCATGAAAATGGACAGCAAAAGAAGAAGGAATTACAGCAGCTATGACAGCAGAAAACCAGTCCCAAAACAGAGCAAAATCTCGAGGAAAAACAGAGCAAGAACAATTCACTTCATCTCCATCTATTCATACCAGTTTAGGCCAACAAATACTCATCCAAGAAACAAAATTTCAACATATATATCAGTTCCTCAAAGAGCTCAACCGTGACAGCAATCGTACGTGACATTCATGGAAATTTTCTCACAATGTCATAAATGATAACTCATAAATACTTCAACCACCAAGAAATAAATGATCATAAATGATATTAGGATGTCAAAATAATCAATCTCAAGCTTGGAATCAAACAAAACCAACAAGAATCGAATGAGATCAAGAAAATGCCCAAAATACTCCATTTTCGGAAACAGCCCAGAAAACCACAAATCCATGCTCAAATTCGTGAATGAAAGGATGGAAATGAACAGAAATGAACATATATTACAATCCTAAACTTACCTTGTTGATTGGAAGAAGTTTGGATGAGATTTGAGCTCCAAAATCTCTAAGGAAGGAAGGGTTACGGGACTGGACTGAAAAGCAGTAGCTTTGGCTGAGTTTTGGGGATTGTGTGAGGATTAGTTTGGTTAGGGCATGATATGTTAGGATAGTTGGTTGAGTTAGGGTTCAATAGAATCGAACCATGGTTAATTTGGTTAAAGTTTGGATGAGATATGGCTATCTTTGTACAGCAAGGTCAAATTGGTCGCCGATTCGTTTTTCGGTTGGATTTCGGAGGTCCAAATGACTTAGGAAAAATGTAAGGCTAAGTTTACTAAACTCAAATTTTCGTTACGAGTTCAGCGGAGTTGACGGAACTCGAATCCGAGTTCCCGAGCTCAAGATATAAAATTCGGAACCAAGGGTACGCTAAGTGCTTGTTAACCCCCCGATTTGGTTTCACAATTCAAATTAAATTCGTTAACATATCAAATAAATTCGAAAACATAATCCGAGCATATAATCATGTTCATAACACATATATTTACGACATACTACGAATTCATGGCAATTCGATATCATTTCATATAAGAACGAAGCACAAAATAAACAACCAAGCTCAATCCTCGAATTTCATGCACATAATATAAATTCCATGCAAAAATTTAAATCAAAGTTCATACAATTCCATGCAATAAAATTTAAATAAATAAATCGTATTAATTTAAAAACACAAATTAAAGTCACGTAATTAATTAATTAAAGCATGATTAATTAACATAATATTTAATTAGCATAATCATTAAATTAATAACATAATTAACATTAATAATTAAATTAACAATAATTGAAATATATATATATATATTATAATACGAAATATTTTTAAAAATAATAATAAATTAAAATAAAATAAAATAAAATAAAATAATAACAATTTATAATAAAATTAAATATAAAACACGTAAAAACAATTAATTCGCGCAAATTGGTAAACACATACGTCGTACCTTTACGTCCGAAAAGTCGGGGCGTTACATGCAAAAACACAGTCAACCCAAACAGACATAAATAAGGACATAAAGAAGTGAATGCCTTTGAACAAAATCATCTCATTTATTATTCAAAGACTGTTTGTGATATTACAAGGAAATAGTAAAGTCAAAAGCTTTTTTAAGGGCACTATTCCTAACATAAAACCCGTCGGGGAGCGGGTAGGATCCCCCGACTCACACATTTTGACGGGAGAACAGGGTTGAGTGGAAGTCAACTCATCCCCAAACGGTGAAAGGTGGGATTGTTTATGAACATTGCTTTATTTTTATTCCATTTATGTTTTGAAAGGAGTTAGGTGGGTTTGAACTCGTTCTCGCTGAGTCTTTTGATTTTGATTATGTTTGTTTTTCGTAAAACGGGAGTGGACTTATAATTGCTTAAAACTTGGTTATTTTAGGCTTTCCGCTCTAAATCTTTTCGATATTTATTATCACGTACTAAATTATTTTAGATTGCAAAAACCATGCCCCGTTTCATGAACTTTGCTATTTGATTATGCTCTGCTCTTATTTATACGTACGTGTGAGTGTGTTAGCCCCCTCACCAGTCATTAGGACTGACCCCTCTTCGTTGTTTTCTTTTTTTCCCCTTTTTGTTCCTTTGAGTTGTAGGTACAGGTTGTCGGTTCGAGCTAGGCGGCGGTCTTTTATTTTCAAGTGTTCGAGTAGTTAGTAGAGTCTTTTGCATACTTTGTATTTTATACATGAAATTCGGAAGTATGTGTAAATTATGGTTTAATTTTGAAGCCTTGAATTATGTATGAATTAATTTGATCGTTTTAGACTTGGCATGTATAACTTGATTTATTTTATCCCCGATATGAAAGCATGTATGTTTGAATATTTGAAATCCTGGTGCTTCCGCATGTCAATTTGTTTATTTCACACACTCTGAATTAGGGTCTAGACCGCCTAGCCTAGGTGAGATTTTGTTTGTCACCCGTTCGCCGTAGCTTGGTGCGTATGCGGAGTTTCCACTTCGTTACACGTGTTGGGCTATTGTGCGTCGGGGGGGGGGGGGTGTAGCGCCTTTCACTCTGAGGTGCTACATTTCATTTGATTTATATTCCTTTATTAATCTCTTATATGAATTATGTGAGAATTTGGATACGAGTTTGCCCTACTTGTACGTTTGACTTGAATTCTTTTGATTTGCGGTTTGGAATTTGAACCCGAGCATACTTAATTTGTGTATAATGTGAATTATATGATTCGTGAACTTAATTTATGTTTTAAACTAGTTTTGGACTTGTTTGTTTTGGTTTGGACTCAATTGATTTTTATTTCAAACTTTCGGGCCAATTTGCAATTTGGCCACTCTTGAGTCATTTTCTCGTAACTTGAGCTCGGGAACTTGGATTCGAGTTCCGTCTTCACCATTGTACTTGAATCGATGATTCGGGAAAAATGAAATAAGCCTTGTAATTTTTCGATGCCGTTTTGATCCCCAATGACGCAAATTTCGGCCCTACGTACTTAGATCACACCTATAAGCCTACTTGGAGACTAATAGACCTACCCATACCCCTACCCTTGACTTTTAATCACCAAAATCAGCTCTCTCCTCCCCTTTGTGCTGAGAATTTCGAACCAAAGTAAGGAGAAAGGAAGAAGAAGAGTCCCAAGCCATTTTCATCCATTGTTGTGACCTTAAAGCTCAATATTTAGCCATTTCTTGTTCCTTTTCTTCAAGGTAAGCCATGATTCTTGCTCTCCTATATCTTATGTTAGTTTTACACTTCTTATATCATGCTTTAATGTTGGATTTCATGAGATTTGCTGGGAGTCATGAATAGTTAGGTTTTGAAGAAATAGTGCATCTCTTACTTTCTTTGAGTTTGAAGCTTTATATGTTGATTCACTTGGCTTATTTATTGCTTGTATATGCTCCTTTTGGTAGGTGAAACTATTATGAATTTCCATTATTGTTCTTTTGAGAACTTGGGAGGAACTTGATGTAACTTTAACTTCTTTGCTTCTTTTCATTTTCGGCTTGTAGTATGCATGAGTGGAGATGATTTGGGATGTTTTTCTTGCTTAATTTTGTGGTATAATTGCACCATTTCATGTCTTGTTGTTGATGCTTTGGTTTGGAAGGAGTTTTCTTGGAGTTTCCAAGCCTTAATTTCGAATTTTAGCCTCTGACCCAAATCCACCGGGGTGGATTTTTGCTTTGAAAATAATCCATCGGGGTAGATTTGAGGCAGAGAGCTGTCTGCCTTGAATCCACGGGGGTGGATTCCTCCTTTGAAAAAATTCCACCGGGGTGGATTTAGGGCAGCGGCTCCTTTTTATTCCAAACTTTGTTTTCTTGTTTTCTTCGCTTGTTTGCTTCTCTACCACCCCGAATATGATCCCTAAGCTTTGCTAACATGTATTATTATGTGTTAATTTGATTATATTAGATTTTTGAATTTATTTGATATGAGTTGAACGAGTTTTGATTCGATATACGTTAAGTAGTACGTTTATGCACTTCATATGCATTCATGAGCATTGTCGGGCGTCTAATTGGTTCATATTTGATTCTAAGTCTCGGGTCTTGTGTTCTTTTGTTTCAGAGCCTCTTCCAGACGCCCACGAACCCGAAGTTTAGGCGGTTGTCGCTTCTTTTGACCCAGTTTTTACTCCTTTTTGCTATAAGGTGAGGTTTAGGATTTTCATCTTCTAGTTAAGTGACCTATGACCTAATATGTGTTGATTTCTCATCCCGCATGCGATTATATATCTTATATATAGTTAAATTTGTGTGCTTAAGATATGTTTATGATCTTATGAATAAGCTTCAACTTTATGAAATTGGTATAAGTAGGAGCATATGTAAGCTTATGGTTTGAATCCGTTTATTTGTTTATGTTATCTGTAACACCCGGGACGATAGGCGCCACATCCCCCGCACTATAAGTCTAGTCCACACATGAAATGGATAGTTCAGCATGAACCGGACCCATAGCGAACGGGTGACAAAACAAAACAACCTTGCTAGGCGGAAACTAACCCCGTACCATATAATCAAAAGGCTGTGCGGAAGCATTAATGTGCAATTCATAGATTTCAACAAAGGCTACAAGCCCGAATTTCCAATACATAAAATTAAATCCATCATGCATCCTAACAACGGGTTCAACTAAGCACACAACCTGTCCCGAATCAATATCCAATAATTTCATAACTAGCACAAAGGCCCAATTACATAGGAATATCCAATTAGAACATAATAATGTAAGATGTGACTCGAGTGTACAAGTGATCTAACAAAAGAAGTAAAACTTGACCTCCGCCTAGCAAAACCTGCAAGAAACTGAGAAGTGGGAAAGAGGGGTCAGTCTCTAGAAGACTGAGTGAGCAGGAGCGATACATATACTATAGAAACATGCGCATGCAAGTCATAAATCCTGAGCAAGGTTTTATTTAAAGTTAGTTCCCTTGAAGGGCTAGAAATTAAGTAAGCAATGCTCAGACTTTACGACTATTCATATTAAATTCAATAAGTCCATAAATCATATTCAATCAATAAGGCTCGGCGAGTGAGCGTGCACAACCTCCAACCAAACTCCGACCGTGTACGACAAATATCAATAATACATTAAATAGGTGATCATGCAATATATCATAATACACACAATTCATATATCATATCCTAAAACATATTCGTTTGGGAAATCCGTGTCCCGGCCTTCCCGCACGGTGCCTATCAATCATAATATAATCACATTCATAAAATAAGTTCCAACCTTCTTCCTCCGGCGGTGGACGGGCGAGCAAGACCCGACCACCTCATACATAATGGCTAGAGGGGTTCATGAGTCCCCAAAAGCCCGACTAGCGTTTTCTCGTCAAAACTCCTGACGAGATCCGTTTCGACGTAAAACATAATGGAACTAGCACCTGGGATCACCGTCGGCCCATACCTCCCCGGATAGCCACATGTGCTAAGTCCCTGGGCCCGTGAACATATCATACATGCAATCTCGCCAAAACATTTCAGTTCATAAGAAACATAACATATTTCATAATTTATTAGAAAAGGGTTTACTCGATCAAAGTTACTCGATAACTTTACTTTAAAAGTAACATATATATAATCATAAGGTTTTGGCCAAAACTTTTCACATAAGGATTGTAGGGTTTGTTACATAGCTAGAACAAAAACACCCTCACCTGGAAGATGACGATACAAGGATACAAGCTAGGCCGTGAGCTTATCAATCATGATATCTCCACCCTGGAGATGAACTGTACAAGAGAAAGACATAATGTGTACTCGTGAGAAACGACTCAATATGAAACCAATTAGGACGCACGGCATTAACATGAGGTGTTCGTGAAATTCTATGTCATGTTTCAATATACAATAGATCATAAGATGTCATGAGTTGATGTGATCATGTTCATGCACACCAATAAAGCTATTTAGACACATACATGTTTTAATCATTCAATTCATAATATATTACAATACATGTTAACAAGGCATAAGGATCAATTAGGCATGTATATAATGCATATAAGTCACATAAGGAGTCTAGGAGGTGCAAGGAAGGCGATAGAACGAGTTTTGGCAAAGTTTAGCAAAAGTTAGGAAAAGTTAACAATTTTCGGAAATGCGCAAGCTGTAGAAAAATGGGTATATCTTGAGTTTGAGAAATTGGAATTAAGTTTTGCTTGTTGGAGGTGAAACTAGACACATAGATGTTTTCAAGGATATGTGGCACGAATCATGGTTCAAAGCGAGGTGAAAATGGCGTAGGTTTGAAATTGGACGAATGCAGATTGTCGAAGAAGTAGCGACACCAAAATGAATTGATCAAATCTCATAAATGGAAAAAGATATTAAGATGATTCCAATTTGAGGATGTTCTAGACTTCAATAGGTTTTCGTGGGTTCAAAAATTAGGTCAATCCGAGTTCGTATGAGGGAGAACGAAGCAAAACAATCTCAGGCCGAAACAGGGGATGGTCCAAAGTTTCTGCCTCAAATCCACCCCCGTGGATTTTTCCAAAAGGAAAAATCCACCCTCGCGGATTCAGGTCAGTGGCCAAAAAAACGCAGAAAACAGGGCACAAACGCGGGAGAAGACCACAAATCACCAAAACACCTCAAAACTCAACCCAAATCACTTAAAACATGTAGTATACCAAGTAGAAACATCAAATGCAAGTTTAGGGCAAATTAAAACACCTTAATTCACAAACTCAACAATTATAAATACATATACATACACCTATGTACACATGTATACATACACATACTCTTGCTCCAAGAATTGAAACAACCAAACATAAAACTCATGGATTAACATGTATTCATGTATTTTCACACAAGAATTCAAGTTATAAAGCAAGAACCATAAAACCCTAGTTATCACCCAACTTATACATATATATATATACACACATATACCTTGGAAAGGAAGAAGAAGAGGAAGAAAATGGTTGAAGCTTGAATTCTTGGATAAAACTTGATGAAATTCTCTTGTCTCCTTGTTTGTTAGCTTGGATCGATCAAAAAGAAAAGAGAGAAGAAGTTGGGAGCCCTTGTTTTTGCTAGAAGAAATGAAAGAAGAAGAATGGATTTGGGGGGGGGCTTTGATCGTGTAAATGGAGAGGGAGAAGAGAAGAATTTGCACTATGGTCCTTTGAGAATTTAAGTGATTCAATTAGGACCCCAAGGTTTGGTAGGTGAATAATTGAGGTCCAATTAAAAATTCGATTGAGTCCAAGGATTTCATATAATTTCAAATAAGTGCACAAGTGAAATAAATATTTAATTGGCAAGTAAGCATGTTATAAGCAAATTCAAATAGCATAATCAAATAAATCATCTAAGTCATATTAGTCACATGATAGCAATTTAGTTCACGAAATTAATATGTTAAACGATCACTTAACAATTAAAACACATAAATGTCACATAACTCTCAGTCTAAACCCACTCGTGACGTCATACCTGTATAGCCGAAAAGTCGGGGCGTTACAACCTCTCCCCCTTAAGAAGGACCTGTCCCCAGGTCCACTGCCTTGATTCTGAACTTCACTTAAACTTTCCCGTGTTCATCCCATGCGGGTTAGCAACTCCCCGTCAGGAATTAGTTCGGAAAAGGTCTTCAAGCAACAAGGGGTCTTCAATTGCTGTTAAATCACGACCCTTAACTCACCGAAGCCTAAGCACTCGAAAGTCTAATCAGGTAGCAAGTAATGAAAGAGCCCCGTCTTTCGAACAACAAGGAGAGAGAACCCCGTCTCTCACAAGCAACAACGAGAGAACCCCGTCTCTCGAACAACAACGAGAAACTCTCAAACTCTCAAAACAACAATTAAATAAACAATCATGTCACAACCACACAAGAAACAAGTAGGAGTTATCAAATACATCGAGAATCAATTATACAAGAACAGTTAATACAACAAGTAATCCAAGCACTTAGCATCATAAATTATTCGAAATAAAGTTGTATGTATGTATATGCCATGGATGCTAAATTTACCGTTCACTGATGCTCGAGAATCTTATATTGTAGTGATCCGATTCAACACTTGATTCCTTCCATAGTGTCAGGCATTGCAATCCCCGATGTACTCAATACTTAAATAACCACCCGATCTTCATCACATACTCTTTTCTCTTGCCTTCTCTAAACACCATAGTCCGAAGATCAAATTTTTAGTGTGTACTTGATCTTAACCCAATTAGCTCGTTGTCCACCTCGATTAGTATTCGACCTTCTTAGTTGTTCAAGTTAGCCTTTAAATGCTCAAGTTCTAACCTCCAACTTGAATACTTGAGTTAATCTTTAGTAGCTCAATTTCCATTCTCCAATCCCAATACTTTCCTTGCCAATTCTTAAAATACTTTCACAGTCCCATGTCTCCAAGCTGAAGACTCGTTATGCTATCTATGATCCTGTTAATCTTGGAAGATTTAACTTGTAAGTCTCATAATAAGAAATCAACGAGGTTGATTCTTCAACTGAAGTTACCAACTATCATTCTTCTGGGTCGGCTCTCCCCCTTAAGAGATTCTATCTCAACCCTTTAAACTTGTTCTATCACTTACGGAATATGGGATTCCCAACTTCTTAACTTCAGCTTCCTTGGTATAAAGGTCCTAGTCAAGCTACGTGTCCGGTGACATTATTCATATTTACATTGAAGTGATTTTGGTAGAGATAACAACCTACTTCTTCTATTCTACCCTCAAGCTCTATTTTCCCGAGCCTCGATATTTCCTCTTTCCTTTTGTTCCACACACTTTGCAATCCAATAGTCCTCTTATCTCAAACCGGATGCGGCTCGGTCGGAGTAACACTTGAGGAATGGAGTGGAGAAAGTTCCTATCAAGTAAACACTAAACCATGCATGTTGGATTAAGATGCCAATGCACATAGCCAACATATAAGGATGCAACACATTAGAGCAAGTATTTAATGTAAAGATGTATGCACACATATAGAAATATAGAAGAGTAATTAATTTAAAGCGAAGTATGATGCACGTGCCATGAATATATTAAACCTGTCACCATGGTGGGAAGCTTTTAGCTTGACAATTTGATCCTTTGACCTCGAGTTCATCAACCACTTCTTGCTTACCCACGGTCTTCTAACTTCCTTAATTCTCCTTGCATCCATCCATGCTTCCAAGGTCCGTGTTTGCTATTAAATTCCAATTTCTATACCCGAACATCTTGATACCTCAATCCTCCCAAATGCAAATTTCCAAGTTCCTTTTTACTTCCTTAATCCTCTGGTGAGGCCCCAAATCCAAAGTTTTCATTAAACTCCAATCCTTTCACATTCACGAAATCGGTAGCGCTAGTCTCCCCAAATTTCGATCCCAAATTGTAGGATTTCCACCATAGTCGTCACCTTAATCATAGTCTCTATATTTCCTTCTTCGTAAGTTCATAAAAGTGAATGGATTTGGCTTCCATGATTGTATAATCTTAGTGTTCCGTTTCGATCAAGTTATCAAACTTGAATATCAATTTGGGTACCTTGACTTCCCATAGATTTATAGGGATTATGCCGTTGCTTGGTTCCTCTACTTGTCACCTTCATGAATCCAAAATTGTTTGGTCTCCAACCCAATCTAAGATTTATTTTAGCATCCAAAGTATCTCACTCATCTCTTATCCGATTCTTTACCGCAATTGTTATCTTGACCAAAACCTTCTCGCTCTAGCCTTAAAGAATTTCTCGTGGTCGAGCAACTTTATAAACTTTCCAAGATCGGATGCTTTCATTCTCACTCCGGGTTGAATTGACGAATTTAGTTGTTGATTCGAGTATCTTGGTCATCCTTTTGTAATTCCGAAAGTGGAGTGGTCTCTAGCTTCTTCCACTAGCCTCATTCCAAAAGCCTAAGTATCTCGACATATTTCTTTACACCAAATTCCTCTTTATTTTAAAAATTATAATTTCCCTTTTTCCATAATTAAGCTTCTCGGTCTTTAACTTCAATTCGGATCATTTTTTTCAACTCAAGTTTTCTTCTTTGGTCTTCTAAACCCGGATGTTGTAAACATTTGATACCTTCAAGTATTGATTTCGCCTCCTTCTTGAATTAAATGAATCGCATGCCCGGTTGATCGACTCCCTTCGCGATATGAAGAGGTAGGTGTTTATTTTGTGGATATAAACATCATAACCTCGTACTATTACTTCATTCATTCAAAATCTTCACCCAAAATTTAATTCCCTTTTTGAGCTCGAACTCTCAACATATAATCTTGTCATAAGGGTCACCGATTACCCGTATTATTCTAAATATCCGAAGCAATCATCCACACTTTAGAGAGAGCCCGTTGCAAGTTGTTGTGGTTTTGAGGATTGGCCGTGGTTTGAGGTTATATTAATATCCTACAATTCACAATTCAATTCAAATATAATGCATGCCCGTTAGTACGTGCATATGACACACAATTAGCACCAAGAGCACGTATTAATGAAAAATGTAACACATAAATTAACAAAATTTTAAGTCAAACACATTTAATAATAAGTTTTTCCATGTCAAATTTCAATAACTACGCTCATGATCAATGCGATGCACACGTTGACATGTTGTTCCTAAGCCGTTCGACCTACACCTGACACGACATGACACGAGAGCCCGGGTTTTGCAACCTGGGGCTCTGATACCACTTAAGGATGTAACACCCGGGACGATAGGCGCCACATCCCCCGCACTATAAGTCTAGTCCACACATGAAATGGATAGTTCAGCATGAACCGGACCCATAGCGAACGGGTGACAAAACAAAACAACCTTGCTAGGCGGAAACTAACCCCGTACCATATAATCAAAAGGCTGTGCGGAAGCATTAATGTGCAATTCATAGATTTCAACAAAGGCTACAAGCCCGAATTTCCAATACATAAAATTAAATCCATCATGCATCCTAACAACGGGTTCAACTAAGCACACAACCTGTCCCGAATCAATATCCAATAATTTCATAACTAGCACAAAGGCCCAATTACATAGGAATATCCAATTAGAACATAATAATGTAAGATGTGACTCGAGTGTACAAGTGATCTAACAAAAGAAGTAAAACTTGACCTCCGCCTAGCAAAACCTGCAAGAAACTGAGAAGTGGGAAAGAGGGGTCAGTCTCTAGAAGACTGAGTGAGCAGGAGCGATACATATACTATAGAAACATGCGCATGCAAGTCATAAATCCTGAGCAAGGTTTTATTTAAAGTTAGTTCCCTTGAAGGGCTAGAAATTAAGTAAGCAATGCTCAGACTTTACGACTATTCATATTAAATTCAATAAGTCCATAAATCATATTCAATCAATAAGGCTCGGCGAGTGAGCGTGCACAACCTCCAACCAAACTCCGACCGTGTACGACAAATATCAATAATACATTAAATAGGTGATCATGCAATATATCATAATACACACAATTCATATATCATATCCTAAAACATATTCGTTTGGGAAATCCGTGTCCCGGCCTTCCCGCACGGTGCCTATCAATCATAACATAATCACATTCATAAAATAAGTTCCAACCTTCTTCCTCCGGCGGTGGACGGGCGAGCAAGACCCGACCACCTCATACATAATGGCTAGAGGGGTTCATGAGTCCCCAAAAGCCCGACTAGCGTTTTCTCGTCAAAACTCCTGACGAGATCCGTTTCGACGTAAAACATAATGGAACTAGCACCTGGGATCACCGTCGGCCCATACCTCCCCGGATAGCCACATGTGCTAAGTCCCTGGGCCCGTGAACATATCATACATGCAATCTCGCCAAAACATTTCAGTTCATAAGAAACATAACATATTTCATAATTTATTAGAAAAGGGTTTACTCGATCAAAGTTACTCGATAACTTTACTTTAAAAGTAACATATATATAATCATAAGGTTTTGGCCAAAACTTTTCACATAAGGATTGTAGGGTTTGTTACATAGCTAGAACAAAAACACCCTCACCTGGAAGATGACGATACAAGGATACAAGCTAGGCCGTGAGCTTATCAATCATGATATCTCCACCCTGGAGATGAACTGTACAAGAGAAAGACATAATGTGTACTCGTGAGAAACGACTCAATATGAAACCAATTAGGACGCACGGCATTAACATGAGGTGTTCGTGAAATTCTATGTCATGTTTCAATATACAATAGATCATAAGATGTCATGAGTTGATGTGATCATGTTCATGCACACCAATAAAGCTATTTAGACACATACATGTTTTAATCATTCAATTCATAATATATTACAATACATGTTAACAAGGCATAAGGATCAATTAGGCATGTATATAATGCATATAAGTCACATAAGGAGTCTAGGAGGTGCAAGGAAGGCGATAGAACGAGTTTTGGCAAAGTTTAGCAAAAGTTAGGAAAAGTTAACAATTTTCGGAAATGCGCAAGCTGTAGAAAAATGGGTATATCTTGAGTTTGAGAAATTGGAATTAAGTTTTGCTTGTTGGAGGTGAAACTAGACACATAGATGTTTTCAAGGATATGTGGCACGAATCATGGTTCAAAGCGAGGTGAAAATGGCGTAGGTTTGAAATTGGACGAATGCAGATTGTCGAAGAAGTAGCGACACCAAAATGAATTGATCAAATCTCATAAATGGGAAAAGATATTAAGATGATTCCAATTTGAGGATGTTCTAGACTTCAATAGGTTTCCGTGGGTTCAAAAATTAGGTCAATCCGAGTTCGTATGAGGGAGAACGAAGCAAAACAATCTCAGGCCGAAACAGGGGATGGTCCAAAGTTTCTGCCTCAAATCCACCCCCGTGGATTTTTCCAAAAGGAAAAATCCACCCTCGCGGATTCAGGTCAGTGGCCAAAAAAACGCAGAAAACAGGGCACAAACGCGGGAGAAGACCACAAATCACCAAAACACCTCAAAACTCAACCCAAATCACTTAAAACATGTAGTATACCAAGTAGAAACATCAAATGCAAGTTTAGGGCAAATTAAAACACCTTAATTCACAAACTCAACAATTATAAATACATATACATACACCTATGTACACATGTATACATACACATACTCTTGCTCCAAGAATTGAAACAACCAAACATAAAACTCATGGATTAACATGTATTCATGTATTTTCACACAAGAATTCAAGTTATAAAGCAAGAACCATAAAACCCTAGTTATCACCCAACTTATACATATATATATATACACACATATACCTTGGAAAGGAAGAAGAAGAGGAAGAAAATGGTTGAAGCTTGAATTCTTGGATAAAACTTGATGAAATTCTCTTGTCTCCTTGTTTGTTAGCTTGGATCGATCAAAAAGAAAAGAGAGAAGAAGTTGGGAGCCCTTGTTTTTGCTAGAAGAAATGAAAGAAGAAGAATGGATTTGGGGGGGGGGGCTTTGATCGTGTAAATGGAGAGGGAGAAGAGAAGAATTTGCACTATGGTCCTTTGAGAATTTAAGTGATTCAATTAGGACCCCAAGGTTTGGTAGGTGAATAATTGAGGTCCAATTAAAAATTCGATTGAGTCCAAGGATTTCATATAATTTCAAATAAGTGCACAAGTGAAATAAATATTTAATTGGCAAGTAAGCATGTTATAAGCAAATTCAAATAGCATAATCAAATAAATCATCTAAGTCATATTAGTCACATGATAGCAATTTAGTTCACGAAATTAATATGTTAAACGATCACTTAACAATTAAAACACATAAATGTCACATAACTCTCAGTCTAAACCCACTCGTGACGTCATACCTGTATAGCCGAAAAGTCGGGGCGTTACATTATCTATGAGCGAGGTAAGCCCTGAAATATAGGAATTGGTATTGGTAAGGTATCTTGGGCCCGGGAATTGAGGGTAAGGACGCCCGGGACGGCAAGGGTCGTCGGGTTAAGCCTGCGCATGATTCCCATTCGTAGTGTTACGATTCTTGGAGGTTGATGAGGCGTGATACTCCGAGTACGTTGTGGGTTAGCTACCCCTCATACATAAGTAAGTAGGTGGAGAGGGTTTGTGTAACGCCCCGACTTTTCGGACGTAAAGTTTAGCTGCCTTGGTTGCCTTCTTTCTTACTGGAAATAGCTGCCTTTTCTGCGCGATTCTTGCTGTAATAACAGGGGAGACTGCTGCTGTGCGATACGGGGGTGTCGTTGTTGCTTTTCCGGCGTGTAACGGGGGTGCTGTGTGTGCTGGTATTGCTGTACCGAGACACGGGGGTGTCTCGGTCTAGGTTTGGGAGGTGACACGGGGGTGTCACCCCGTTTTCCTTGATCTCTTTTGCTTCGTTTTCCAGGATCTGCTGCTACTGCTGTTTAAATGCTTGGCTGCTGTGTTTAGTGTTGTGTGTGTGTGCTTGAACTGATGGAGTTTTGCATGCATGGCTTGTGTATATAATGTATATATAAATGCTTGTGTGTGTGTGTAATTGCATGCGTATATATATATATTATGTGTAATTGTGTAATGTGTGTGCGTATATGCATGGCTGTGAATTGTGTGCATGGTATTATAGTAAATGCATGCATGGGTGTGTTGTGTGTGTGTACAATATATATTATGTATTTGTGTTTATGTATGTACGTGCATGCATGTGTGAGTATATATATATTTATATATTATATATACTATATACTATTATATATTAGTATATATTTGTTATATTATATATGTTTATTATATATTATATATATATTTATTATATATTTTAAATATTATTTGATTTAATTTAATTATTGAAATTAATTGACTTCCATTTCGCGTATTTAATTACCGACTTTTGATTGAACGTTTTATTTGTTTTATTCCTAAATGTGAATTTGAATAATATGTGTTATGCTTATTAAATGGATTTTAGATTAATTGATATGCATTATGAATTTATGAATATTATGAATGTTATGAATTTATGAAATTTATATGAATTTATGAATTTATGAAATTGAATGAAATATACGAACGAATGATTTGGTTATATGTTTTAAGTTTCTTAATAGTGAACATGAACATTTTATTGATATAACATGATCATTTATGCATTCATGTCATATTCACTTCATTGCCGAGCGTCATATGTGGTCATTGAGTCTCATACCTTTTCTTTTGCACAGATTCGGGTTTGGTCAGAGACGAGGGCGAGCCTTGAGACGCTTGTGCCTTTCTTTTGCTTTGGTAAAGGTGGGTTTTTCTTCTAATAGTTAAGACAACCCTATGTATCCCTTATGTGCAAAGTTTTAAGCCAAAATCGTATATTTATATATATCGAGTCATTTCGGGTAAATGATTTCAAACGTATGACCCCCTTTTTATTTATGAAACCCTAACTTATGTTTGGCGAGACACATTTATATTTATGCTTGTTCGGGCCCCGGGACTTAGTATATGTGGCAAACCGAGGAAGCAAGGGCTGACGGGGATCCCATATACTAGTCCCAACCAAACTACGGTGATACCGGTCCTCGCTAGGAGTTTTAGCGAGGAATGGGAGCTGAGTGCCCTTGGGGGATTCATGTACCCCCATTGGCCTATGTATGAACCGGTGGCCGGGTCTTGCAAGCCCGTCCACCACCCGGAGGAAGAAGGTGTATATGAATGATTATGATCATGTATTTATGAGCACAAAAGATTTATGTATGATAATGAATGATTGAATAATTAATTATGATTACATTGGAGTAGGTTGGAGATTGTGCACGCCCACTCGCCGGGCCATAAATCCTTATGAACAATTATGAATGAATATGAACGTCGTAATCCCGTTGATGTTTTCTTTTTTTAACCACTTGGGAAAGTCTTATCAAACTTCACACGGGATTAGGGCTTGCATGTATGTGTTTAATTTATGCGATATTATATATCTTATGCCCCGTTTTTATACCCACCAGTCTCTTTTAGACTGAACCCAGTTGTTTTCAGTTGTTTTGTGCAGGTATAGGAGTGCTAGGCGGGAATACAAGTCGTCTAGGTCTTGGATTTATGTTTAGCACTTCTTTTCAGTCTCATATGTTCATACTCTCATTGCTTTTGTATTTGATTATAGTTTATGCTTGGAGCGTTACGATTTTGTAGGCCATGAGCGCCGTTGAACACTTGAATGCTTTTGTATATCTATTTTGGAGCTTGGTGGCTCATTGTTTATATGCTATGTTATTCTTGCTTCCGCGTATTATTTTAACTCTGATTTTATGATTCTTGAGTTGATTGGTTTAAGGGTTAGTCCCGCCTAGCATAGCGTGTGTGTTGTGTCCCCGTTCGCCGTGGATTTGGCACGTGTATGGACTTCCATTTCATATACGGGTCGGGTCCCGGTGCGGGGGATGTGGTACCTCACGCTCGGGTGCTACATCCTTATGTGGTATCAGAGCTTAGGGTTGCAAAACCCGGGCTCTAGTGTCGTGTTGAGTCAGTTAGGTCGTTCGGCTTTAGGAACAACTTGTCAATGTGTTGCATATGCATTGTTTACGTGCTTGCGTGCTTTAAATTCTGAATTTTGATCGAATCAATTGCACTTGCATGCATGGACTAAAAATAGCATGCATTTCAGTATTTCTTGAACAGGATGCCTCCGCGTAGACACCGTGAGAGATCTCCCGGACATCGTCGTCATCATGACCGATCTCCTACGCCTCCACCCCAACCACAAGCACCACCAATGGACATGGGGAATTTTATGGAAGTAGTTTTTAACTATGTCGAGCATAGGAGGGCTCAAGCTCCCCCACCACAACAGGCAGAACAACAAGCTCCTCCACCAAACCATAATAATAGAGACCCTCATGGGGTGTTTCTGAGCTACAACCCCCCTCGATTTTCCGGTTCTATTGACGGTGCCGTCTCGGAGGGTTGGTTGATTCGTTTGGAGAGGATATCTGGAGTCCGACAGTTTACTACGCAAAAGGAGGAATTCAAGAAGAAGGATTCGATTTTTAGAGCTCCTATGGAAAGAGGTTCCGGATCGAATTCGGGAAAGAGGCCGATGATTCAAGCTACTCCTCCTCCGAAGGGTCCGTTTAAGAAGCCAAGAATGGGAGGACCAACTCCACCGGTTCCAAAAGCTTTGCCTACACCAACGAGGGATCGACAAGGTCCGAGTGAGGCAAGATTGGCTCAAGCTCCTTGTACACATTGTGGAGGACCAACTCACAATTTTTATAACTGTCGGAGGAGGTTGAAATTGTGCCTTATATACGGAAAAGGCGACCATATGGCAAAGACATGTCCCTACAGGAACCCCGAATTTCAAAGACGAGTTCAAAGGCCAATGATCCCGGCTCGTGCTTACGCCCTCGAGGGTGAGGAGCAAGATGCAGAGATTGACCCCACAGCCATGGTTGAAGGTACCTTATGCATACATAACATGAGCATTCATGCACTCTTTGATCCGGGTGCCACGCATTCCTTTATTTCTTGTGACTTAGTTGCTACTCTGTGCTTGCCTGTTATCTGTCTTTCTTCTTGTTATTTGGTGAGTTCGCCACTTGGAGGGAGTCTTCAGACAGATCAGTTGGTTTGGGAGTGTTCAGTTTTGATTGAAGGGAAAGAGTATCCTGCTGATTTAATTGTTATGCCCATGAAGAGGTATGGAGTTATCTTGGGTATGGACTGGTTGTCCAGGCATCGGGTCAATGTTGATTGTTTTGCGAAGAAGGTGATTTTGGGTAACGAATTGGTGATTGGTAGTGGATCAAGAACGGTATCTCTCTTGTCTTATATGGAAGCTCACAAGTTGATGAGAGAAGGAGCAACGGGATTTATTGCTTACCTTCTTAATAGGCCGAAAGATCAAGTTAAGTTGGAGGATACCGAGGTTGTTAAGGATTTCTCCGATGTGTTTTCGGAGAATTTGAGTTCCTTACCACCAGACCGTGAGATTGAGTTCGTTATTGACTTACATCCAGGATCCACACCGTATTCTAAGACTCCGTATCGGATGGCACCGGCCGAATTGAAAGAGTTAAAGGTTCAATTAGAGGAATTGCTCAAAGTTGGATATATACGGCCAAGTTCGTCACCTTGGGGTGCTCTGGTTCTCTTTGTTAAGAAAAAGGATGGAACCTTAAGAATGTGCATAGATTACCGGGAGCTTAATCGGATGACCGTAAAGAATAAGTATCCTTTGCCCCATATTGAGGATTTATTCGACATGTTACAAGGTTCGGGGATTTACTCAAAATTGGACTTGAGACAAGGATACTATCAATTGAAGATCCGGGAAGAGGACATTCCGAAGACGGGATTTAACACCCGGTATGGACACTACGAGTTCGTAGTGATGCCTTTTGGATTGACTAATGCTCCGGCTGCTTTTATGGATATGATGCATCGAATTTTTTCCGGCCCTATTTGGATAAGTTTGTGGTAATATTCATAGATGACATCTTGGTTTATTCGAGAACTCCGGAGGATCATGCTAAGCACCTCAGGATTGTGTTGGAGACCTCAAGGGAACATCGGTTGTATGCTAAGTTTAGCAAATGCGAGTTCTGGATTGATCGGGTAGCATTTTTGGGCTATATTATTTCAAGGAAAGGTTTGGAAGTAGACCCTTCTAAGATTGAGACGGTTATTCAATGGCAAAGCCCGAAAAATGTTTCAGAAGTAAGGAATTGCTTGGGTTTGGCAGGCTACTATCGGAGATTTGTACAGGATTTCTCAAAGATTGCGGCTCCGTTAACCCGATTGACTAAGAAAGCGGTTAAGTTTGAGTGGGACGAGGCATGTGAGGCTAGCTTTCAACTTTTAAAGGAAAAGTTGACCACCGCTCCTGTATTAGCACTTCCCGGAGGTACAGAAGGATATATTATACGGACGCCTCAAAGGAAGGTTTGGGATGTGTGTTGATGCAAAATGGAAGAGTAATCGCCTATGCCTCAAGGAAATTGAAAGAGCATGAACAGAACTACCCCACTCATGATTTGGAATTAGCGGCAGTGATCTTTGCTTTGGGTAAGTGGAGACACTATCTTTATAGAATTTCATTCGAGGTCTTTTCCGATCACAAGAGTCTCCAATACTTATTCTCACAAAAGGAATTGAACAAGAGACAACGGCGTTGGATGGAACTTTTGACGGATTATGAGTGTACAATCTAATACCATCCCGGCAAAGCCAATTTGGTCGCGGACGCGCTTAGCCGGAAAGCTAGCGTGTCCAATGTGAAAGTGGAGATTGGAGATGAGAATGAGTTGTTCAGACTGAGGGCTAGTATTCGGAATATTACGGTTCAACCAGATCTTAAACAGATATTATTTGATGCTCAGAGGATTGATCCCGAGGTTCAGAAATTAGCTGATTCAGAGTGTCCGTTTGGGTTTGATGATACGGGACTTTTAAGATTCAAGAATAGAGTTGTTGTCCCGGAAGAGTTAAAAAGGATTATTCTTTAGGAAGCCCATCGGTCAGGGTATTCGATACATCCCGAAGGGAACAAAATGTATAAGGATCTTAAGCAATTCTATTGGTGGAATGGATTGAAACGGGATGTTATCAACTTCGTGAAGCATTGTATGACTTGTCAAGTGGTAAAGGCCGAACATCAAAAGCCATCGGGGCTACTTCGACCATTACCTATCCCGGAATGGAAATGGGAACAAATAACTATGGATTTTGTTTCGGGATTACCAAGAGTGAGAGGAGGTTTCGATGGAATTTGGAGTTTGAGATTGGAGATAGGGTTTTCTTAAAGGCTTCCCCACGAAAAGGGTTCTCAAGGATTGGACGGGGAGGAAAATTAAACCCTCGGTATATGGGACCGTATGAGATTTTGGAGAAGATTGCGGATAGGGCCTATCGACTGGACTTGCCTCCGAGTTTGACTGGAATCCATAACGTGTTTCATGTTTCACAGCTCCGAAAGTATTATCGAGACGAGTCCGAGGTTCCACCGGTTGAAGAATTGGAATTAGAACCGGATCTCACCTTTGTTCAGAAGCCGATTAAGATATCGGATCGAAAGTTTCAGGAACTTCGAAATCGGCGTATTCCACTAGTCAAGGTTCTTTGGAGAAGTGATAAAACCGAAGAGGCTACGTGGGAGACGGAGGATAAGATGAAAAGGTTTCACACCGAGTTGTTTCCGAGCGAACAGTGAATCCGAGGACGGATTCTTTTAAGGGGGAGAGATTGTAACGCCCCGACTTTTCGGACGTAAAGTTTAGCTGCCTTGGTTGCCTTCTTTCTTGCTGGAAATGGCTGCCTTTTCTGCACGATTTTTGCTGTCATAACAGGGGAGACTGCTGCTGTGCGACATGGGGGTGTCGTTGTTGCTTTTCCGGCGTGTAACGGGGGTGCTGTGTGGGCTGGTATTGCTGTACCGAGACACGGGGGTGTCTCGGTCTAGGTTTGGGAGGTGACACGGGGGTGTCACCTCGTTTTCCTTGATCTCTTTTGCTGCGTTTTCCAGGATCTGCTGCTACTGCTGTTTAAATGCTTGGCTGCTGTGTTTAGTGTTGTGTGTGTGTGCTTGAACTGGTGGAGTTTTGCATGCATGGCTTGTGTATATAATGTATATATAAATGGTTGTGTGTGTGTGTAATTGCATGCGTATATGTATATATTATGTATAATTGTGTAATGTGTGTGCGTATATGCATGGCTGTGAATTGTGTGTATGGTATTATAGTAAATGCATGCATGGGTGTGTTGTGTGTGTGTACAATATATATTATGTATTTGTGTTTGTGTATGTACGTGCATGCATGTGTGAGTATATATATATTTATATATTATATATACTATATATTATTATATATTAGTATATATTTGTTATATTATATATGTTTATTATATATTATATATATATATTTATTATATATTTTAAATATTATTTGATTTAATTTAATTATTGAAATTAATTGATTTCCATTTCGCGTATTTAATTACCGACTTTTGATTGAACGTTTTATTTGTTTTATTCCTAAATGTGAATTTGAATAATATGTGTTATGCTTATTAAATGGATTTTAGATTAATTGATATGCATTATGAATTTATGAATTTATGAATATTATGAATGTTATGAATTTATGAAATTTATATGAATTTATGAATTTATGAAATTGAATGAAATATACGAACGAATGATTTGGTTATATGTTTTAAGTTTCTTAATAGTGCACATGAACATTTTATTGATATAATATGATCATTTATGCATTCATGTCATATTCACTTCATTGCCGAGCGTCATATGTGGTCATTGAGTCTCATACCTTTTCTTTTGCACAGATTCGGGTTTGGTCAGAGACGAGGGCGAGCCTTGAGACGCTTGTGCCTTTCTTTTGCTTTGGTAAAGGTGGGTTTTTCTTCTAATAGTTAAGACAACCCTATGTATCCCTTATGTGCAAAGTTTTAAGCCAAAATCGTATATTTATATATATCGAGTCATTTCGGGTAAATGATTTCAAACGTATGACCCCCTTTTTATTTATGAAACCCTACCTTATGTTTGGCGAGACACATTTATATTTATGCTTGTTCGGGCCCCGGGACTTAGTATATGTGGCTAACCGAGGAAGCAAGGGCTGACGGGGATTCCATGTACTTGTCCCAACCAAACTACGGTGATACCGGCCCTCGCTAGGAGTTTTAGCGAGGAATGGGAGCTGAGTGCCCTTGGGGATTCATGTACCCCCATTGGCCTATGTATGAACCGGTGGCCGGGTCTTGCAAGCCCGTCCACCACCCGGAGGAAGAAGGTGTATATGAATGATTATGATCATGTATTTATGAGCACAAAAGATTTATGTATGATAATGAATGATTGAATAATTAATTATGATTACATTGGAGTAGGTTGGAGATTGTGCACGCCCACTCCCCGGGCCATAAACCCTTATGAACAATTATGAATGAATATGAACATCGTAATCCCGTTGATGTTTTCTTTTGTTGTAACCACCTGGGAAAGTCTTATCAAACTTCACACGGGATTAGGGGTTGCATGTATGTGTTTAATTTATGCGATATTATATATCTTATGCCCCGTGTTTATACCCACCAGTCTCTTTTAGACTGAACCCGGTTGTTTTCAGTTGTTTTGTGCAGGTATAGGAGTGCTAGGCGGGAATACAAGTCGTCTAGGTCTTGCATTTATGTTTAGCACTTCTTTTCAGTCTCATTTGTTCATACTCTCATTGCTTTTGTATTTGATTATAGTTTATGCTTGGAGCGTTATGATTTTGTAGGCCATGAGCGCCGTTGAACACTTGAATGCTTTTGTATATCTATTTTGGAGCTTGGTGGCTCATTGTTTATATGCTATGTTAGTCTTGCTTCCGCGTATTATTTTAACTCTGATTTTATGATTCTTGAGTTGATTGGTTTAAGGGTTAGTCCCGCCTAGCATAGCGTGTGTGTTTTATCCCCATTCGCCGTGGATTTGGCACGTGTATGGACTTCCATTTCATATACGGGTCGGGTCCCGGTGCGGGGGATGTGGTACCTCACGCTCGGGTGCTACATCCTTATGTGGTATCAGAGCTTAGGGTTGCAAAACCCGGGCTCTAGTGTCGTGTTGAGTCAGTTAGGTCGTTCGGCTTTAGGAACAACTTGTCAATGTGTTGCATATGCATTGTTTACGTGCTTGCGTGCTTTAAATTCTGAATTTTGATCGAATCAATTGCACTTGCATGCATGGACTAAAAATAACATGCATTTCAGTATTTCTTGAACAGGATGCCTCCGCGTAGACACCGTGAGAGATCTCCCGGATATCGTCGTCATCATGACCGATCTCCTACGCCTCCACCCCAACCACAAGCACCACCAATGGACATGGGGAATTTTATGGAAGCAGTTTTTAACTATGTCGAGCATAGGAGGGCTCAAGCTCCCCCACCACAACAGGCAGAACAACAAGCTCCTCCACCAAACCATAATAATAGAGACCCTCATGGGGTGTTTCTGAGCTACAACCCCCCTCGATTTTCCGGTTTTATTGACGGTGCCGTCTCGGAGGGTTGGTTGATTCGTTTGGAGAGGATATCTGGAGTCCGACAGTTTACTACGCAAAAGGAGGAATTCAAGAAGAAGGATTCGATTTTTAGAGCTCCTATGGAAAGAGGTTCCGGATCGAATTCGGGAAAGAGGCCGATGATTCAAGCTACTCCTCCTCCGAAGGGTCCGTTTAAGAAGCCAAGAATGGGAGGACCAACTCCACCGGTTCCAAAAGCTTTGCCTACACCAACGAGGGATCGACAAGGTCCGAGTGAGGCAAGATTGGCTCAAGCTCCTTGTACACATTGTGGAGGACCAACTCACAATTTTTATAACTGTCGGAGGAGGTTGAAATTGTGCCTTATATACGGAAAAGGCGACCATATGGCAAAGACATGTCCTTACAGGAACCCCGAATTTCAAAGACGAGTTCAAAGGCCAATGATCCCGGCTCGTGCTTACGCCCTCGAGGGTGAGGAGCAAGATGCAGAGATTGATCCCACAGCCGTGGTTGAAGGTACCTTATGCATACATAACATGAGCATTCATGCACTCTTTGATCCGGGTGCCACGTATTCCTTTATTTCTTGTGACTTAGTTGCTACTCTGTGCTTGCCTGTTATCTGTCTTTCTTCTTGTTATTTGGTGAGTTCGCCACTTGGAGGGAGTCTTCAGACAGATCAGTTGGTTTGGGAGTGTTCAGTTTTGATTGAAGGGAAAGAGTATCCGGCTGATTTAATTGTTATGCCCATGAAGAGGTATGGAGTTATCTTGGGTATGGACTGGTTGTCCAGGCATCGGGTCAATGTTGATTGTTTTGCGAAGAAGGTGATTTTGGGTAACGAATTGGTGATTGGTAGTGGATCAAGAACGGTATCTCTCTTGTCTTATATGGAAGCTCACAAGTTGATGAGAGAAGGAGCAACGGGATTTATTGCTTACCTTCTTAATAGGCCGAAAGATCAAGTTAAGTTGGAGGATACCGAGGTTGTTAAGGATTTCTCCGATGTGTTTTCGGAGAATTTGAGTTCCTTACCACCAGACCGTGAGATTGAGTTCGTTATTGACTTACATCCAGGATCCACACCGTATTCTAAGACTCCGTATCGGATGGCACCGGCCGAATTGAAAGAGTTAAAGGTTCAATTAGAGGAATTGCTCAAAGTTGGATATATACGGCCAAGTTCGTCACCTTGGGGTGCTCCGGTTCTCTTTGTTAAGAAAAAGGATGGAACCTTAAGAATGTGCATAGATTACCGGGAGCTTAATCGGATGACCGTAAAGAATAAGTATCCTTTGCCCCATATTGAGGATTTATTCGACATGTTACAAGGTTCGGGGATTTACTCAAAATTGGACTTGAGACAAGGATACTATCAATTGAAGATCCGGGAAGAGGACATTCCGAAGACGGGATTTAACACCCGGTATGGACACTACGAGTTGTAGTTATGCCTTTTGGATTGACTAATGCTCCGGCTGCTTTTATGGATATGATGCATCGAATTTTTTCCGGCCCTATTTGGATAAGTTTGTGGTAATATTCATAGATGACATCTTGGTTTATTCGAGAACTCCGGAGGATCATGCTAAGCACCTCAGGATTGTGTTGGAGACCTTAAGGGAACATCGGTTGTATGCTAAGTTTAGCAAATGCGAGTTCTGGATTGATCGGGTAGCATTTTTGGGCTATATTATTTCAAGGAAAGGTTTGGAAGTAGACCCTTCTAAGATTGAGACGGTTATTCAATGGCAAAGCCCGAAAAATATTTCAGAAGTAAGGAATTGCTTGGGTTTGGCAGGCTACTATCGGAGATTTGTACAGGATTTCTCAAAGATTGCGGCTCCGTTAACCCGATTGACTAAGAAAGCGGTTAAGTTTGAGTGGGACGAGGCATGTGAGGCTAGCTTTCAACTTTTAAAGGAAAAGTTGACCACCGCTCCTGTATTAGCACTTCCCGGAGGTACAGAAGGATATACAGTTTATATGGACGCCTCAAAGGAAGGTTTGGGATGTGTGTTGATGCAAAATGGAAGAGTAATCGCCTATGCCTCAAGGAAATTGAAAGGGCATGAACAGAACTACCCCACTCATGATTTGGAATTAGCGGCAGTGATCTTTGCTTTGGGTAAGTGGAGACACTATCTTTATGGAATTTCATTCGAGGTCTTTTCCGATCACAAGAGTCTCCAATACTTATTCTCACCAAAGGAATTGAACAAGAGACAACGGCGTTGGATGGAACTTTTGGCGGATTATGAGTGTACAATCCGATACCATCCCGACAAAGCCAATTTGGTCGCGGACGCGCTTAGCCGGAAAGCTAGCGTGTCCAATGTGAAAGTGGAGATTGGAGATGAGAATGAGTTGTTCAGACTGAGGGCTAGTATTCGGATTATTACGGTTCAACCAGATCTTAAACAGAGATTATTTGATGCTCAGAGGATTGATCCCGAGGTTCAGAAATTAGCTGATTCAGAGTGTCCGTTTGGGTTTGATGATACGGGACTTTTAAGATTCAAGAATAGAGTTGTTGTCTCGAAAGAGTTAAAAAGGATTATTCTTGAGGAAGCCCATCGGTCAGGGTATTCGATACATCCCGAAGGGAACAAAATGTATAAGGATCTTAAGCAATTCTATTGGTGGAATGGATTGAAACGGGATGTTATCAACTTCGTGAAGCATTGTATGACTTGTCAAGTGGTAAAGGCCGAACATCAAAAGCCATCGGGGCTACTTCGACCATTACCTATCCCGGAATGGAAATGGGAACAAATAACTATGGATTTTGTTTCGGGATTACCAAGAGTGAGAGGAGGTTTCGATGGAATTTGGAGTTTGAGATTGGAGATAGGGTTTTCTTAAAGGCTTCCCCACGAAAAGGGTTCTCAAGGATTGGACGGGGAGAAAAATTAAACCCTCGGTGTATGGGACCGTATGAGATTTTGGAGAAGATTGGGGATACGGCCTATCGACTGGACCTGCCTCCGAGTTTGACTGGAATCCATAACGTGTTTCATGTTTCACAGCTCCGAAAGTATTATCGAGACGAGTCCGAGGTTCTACCGGCTGAAGAAGTGGAATTAGAACTGGATCTCACCTTCGTTCAGAAGCCGATAAAGATATCGGATCGAAAGTTTCAAGAACTTCGAAATCGGCGTATTCCACTAGTCAAGGTTCTTTGGAGAAGTGATAAAACCGAAGAGGCTACGTGGGAGACGGAGGATAAGATGAAAAGGTTTCACACCGAGTTGTTTCCGAGCGAACAGTGAATCCGAGGACTGATTCTTTTAAGGGGGAGAGATTGTAACGCCCCGACTTTTCGGACGTAAAGTTTAGCTGCCTTGGTTGCCTTCTTTCTTGCTGGAAATGGCTGCCTTTTCCGCGCGATTTTTGCTGTCATAACAGGGGAGACTGCTGCTGTGCGACATGGGGGTGTCGTTGTTGCTTTTCCGGCGTGCAACGGGGGTGCTGTGTGGGCTGGTATTGCTGTACCGAGACACGGGGGTGTCTCGGTCTAGGTTTGGGAGGTGACACGGGGGTGTCACCCCGTTTTCCTTGATCTCTTTTGCTGCATTTTCCAGGATCTGCTGCTACTGCTGTTTAAATGCTTGGCTGCGGTGTTTAGTGTTGTGTGTGTGTGCTTGAACTGATGGAGTTTTGCATGCATGGCTTGTGTATATAATGTATATATAAATGCTTGTGTGTGTGTGTAATTGCATGCGTATATGTATATATTATGTATAATTGTGTAATGTGTGTGCGTATATGCATGGCTGTGAATTGTGTGCATGGTATTATAGTAAATGCATGCATGGGTGTGTTGTGTGTGTGTACAATATATATTATATATTTGTGTTTGTGTATGTACGTGCATGCTTGTGTGAGTATGTATATATTTATATATTATATATACTATATGTTATTATGTATTAGTATATATTTGTTATATTATATATGTTTATTATATATTATATATATATTTATTATATATTTTAAATATTATTTGATTTAATTTAATTATTGAAATTAATTGATTTCCATTTCGCGTATTTAATTACCGACTTTTGATTGAACGTTTTATTTGTTTTATTCCTAAATGTGAATTTGAATAATATGTGTTATGCTTATTAAATGGATTTTAGATTAATTGATATGCATTATGAATTTATGAATATTATGAATGTTATGAATTTATGAAATTTATATGAATTTATGAATTTATGAAATTGAATGAAATATACGAACGAATGATTTGGTTATATGTTTTAAGTTTCTTAATAGTGCACATGAACATTTTATTGATATAATATGATCATTTATGCATTCATGTCATATTCACTTCATTGCCGAGCGTCATATGTGGTCATTGAGTCTCATACCTTTTCTTTTGCGCAGATTCAAGTTTGGTCAGAGACGAGGGCGAGCCTTGAGACGCTTGTGCCTTTCTTTTGCTTTGGTAAAGGTGGGTTTTTCTTCTAATAGTTAAGACAACCCTATGTATCCCTTATGTGCAAAGTTTTAAGCCAAAATCGTATATTTATATATATCGAGTCATTTCGGGTAAATGATTTCAAACGTATGACCCCCTTTTTATTTATGAAACCCTACCTTATGTTTAGCGAGACACATTTATATTTATGCTTGTTCGGGCCCCGGGACTTAGTATATGTGGCTAACCGAGGAAGCAAGGGCTGACGGGGATCCCATATACTAGTCCCAACCAAACTACGGTGATACCGGCCCTCGCTAGGAGTTTTAGCGAGGAATGGGAGCTGAGTGCCCTTGGGGGATTCATGTACCCCCATTGGCCTATGTATGAACCGGTGGCCGGGTCTTGCAAGCCCGTCCACCACCTGGAGGAAGAAGGTGTATATGAATGATTATGATCATGTATTTATGAGCACAAAAGATTTATGTATGATAATGAATGATTGAATAATTAATTATCATTACACGAGGAGTAGGTTGGAGATTGTGCACGCCCACTCGCCGGGCCATAAACCCTTATGAACAATTATGAATGAATATGAACGTCGTAATCCCGTTGATGTTTTCTTTTGTTTTAACCACTTGGGAAAGTCTTATCAAACTTCACACGGGATTAGGGCTTGCATGTATGTGTTTAATTTATGCGATATTATATATCTTATGCCCCGTTTTTATACCCACCAGTCTCTTTTAGACTGAACCCGGTTGTTTTCAGTTGTTTTGTGCAGGTATAGGAGTGCTAGGCGGGAATACAAGTCGTCTAGGTCTTGCATTTATGTTTAGCACTTCTTTTCAGTCTCATATGTTCATACTCTCATTGCTTTTGTATTTGATTATAGTTTATGCTTGGAGCGTTATGATTTTGTAGGCCATGAGCGTCGTTGAACACTTGAATGCTTTTGTATATCTATTTTGGAGCTTGGTGGCTCATTGTTTATATACTATGTTATTCTTGCTTCCGCGTATTATTTTAACTCTGATTTTATGATTCTTGAGTTGATTGGTTTAAGGGTTAGTCCCGCCTAGCATAGCGTGTGTGTTGTGTCCCCGTTCGCCGTGGATTTGGCACGTGTATGGACTTCCATTTCATATACGGGTCGGGTCCCGGTGCGGGGGATGTGGTACCTCACGCTCGGGTGCTACAGTTTGATTCCTGATCACCGTTTTGTTGGGGTTGGATTAATTTATAATTTCTGTTTTATGTTACGTTTGATGGAGTAAGGGATAATCCGTTCTGGCCGGACTTATGTTTATGTTTTGTTCGATGGATTGTGAATCGAGTTTGGATTTCTTTGTGTATTATATGTTATGTTTTAAAATGTGTTGGTATGAAAAACCTTAGCTCGATTCATGGCCATCACCTTTGATACTTGCTTTGCTCTATTTATGTACTTAGGTGTTGGTGTGCGTTTAACCCCCCTCACTCAGTCGAGTTGTGACTGACCCTCCCTTTTCCCTACCTAGTTGCAGGTTGTTTCGAGCTAGGCGGGGAAGTGCTTCGAGTCTTGTTGTACTTTCGAGTCTAGGTCGAGTTGCATACATACTTTCCTGCTTTTGGTTACTCTTACTGTGTATTTGATATTTGGATTGTATATTATGGAGCTTTCGGAATACTTGTTGATTATACTCGATCTTTTGGGTCGGGAGGCCATGTAAATGTTAATGTTCGTTATATAATGAGCTCTTTTGATCCTGGTTGTTGCTTCCGCATATTTGTATGTTATTTTTGCACGCTCTATTCCAGTTTTAGCGCCGCTTAGCCTAATGTGTGAGTGTAGGTCCCCGTTCGCTTGGACTTTGGGTCATGTATGGAAGGCCATTTCATATGTGGGTTCGGGTTTAGGTGCGGGGGATGTGGTGGCCCATCGCTGCGGGCGTCACATCCTAAAGTGGTATTAGAGCTCCCGGTTGCAAAACCGGAGCTGTAGAGTTGAGTTAGGTCTGTCTAGGTCGTACGGTTTAGGACAATGTGGTTATGTGACTTGATGTGCTTAATTGTTTATCTTTGATTAATTGTGCACATGAACATGTACTGACCCATACGCATATGAACTGGAATTTCTTGATTTTTGCAGAATCATGCCTCCAAGAAGACACCATCGCCGGGATAGATCCCCTGAACACCGCCATCACCGGGATCACTCTCCCCAACAAGAAGAGAACAATAATCTACCATCACCACCACAAATGGACCCGGGCAATTTTATGGAAAGGCTTGCAGAATATTTAGATCAAAGGATTCAAGAGAGAAATAATGCTCCTCCAGACGGGAATCATGGGGGAAATCTCATTACGACTACTCTACGGGAATTCAAGAATCAACCGGTTTTCATTGGTGGTAATGACATCCAAGCAGAGGAGTGGCTAGTACAAACTAATAGGGTATGGAATCTCATACCATGTGTGTAGCACCCAGAATGCCAAGATGCCACACTCCCGCACTATAGCTCAGTCCACATACGAAATGGATGATCCGTACATGAACTAAGACTATACCGAACGGGTGACAAAAAAAAAACCTCAAAAGCTAGGCGGGTACCCTCAATTAATACCAATAAATAATTCTGAGCAATAAAAGCGGAAGCAATAACTTTCAATACTTATAGGTACCATATTTATATATATTTACTAATAGATACCAACATTTACATATCAATACAATATCGTATCCAACATGACTAAGGCATAATATAAAATATAAGAAGTATCAATACATGAACCAAAATATGAGGTGAAGTGCTAAACCCGAACAAAAGACAAGCTAGACTCTAATTCCCGCGTAGCACTATCCTGCAAAACTGAAAAGTTAAGGTGTCAGTCCAACACGGACTGAGCGAGGGGTTTATAAATAAATATTAGCGCAATTACCATGCAAGCCATAATCTCGGGTAAGGGTTTTTAAAAGAGAAGCAATATAAGTTTAATAGTAAAAGGCAACTCGCCCGAGATTACAACTAATCAATTTAACAATACAATCAATTCAATTCAATTCGATCCGTGGCCCGGCAAGTGAGGGAAAATCTCCAACCTTTCTCCAACAGTGTACAATAATTTAATTGTAACTAATTAAGTGATCAAGCAATACAAATTAGTGCACAATTAACAATTTCCGTCTATCCTTCTTCCTCCGGGTGATGGGGGATTGCAAGGCCCCACCATCCAATCCAACGGGGCATACGGTTCATGAGTCCCTATGCTCGGAGCTCCTTCCTCCACTAATCTCCTAGTGGATTCAGGGGTGACCCCAAGGTTTGTGAGGATAGTGCAAGAGTTACCCGTCAACCCTTGCTTCCTCGGTTGGCTCAATACACTACCCTAGGGCCCAAAGTGAACATGCTTTACTCGCCAAAACAATCAATCAATCAGTCAATCAATCAATCCATTCGATCCGTGAAACCAGTTGAAAATCAAGAGAGTTTGGAAACTTATAGATATATAGATACATTTTGGCTTAAATAATCACCTAGGGTTATATGGGTTCTATATATCTAGAATTAAATCTCACCTGATGAGTGACGGAACAAGACAAGGATAAAAGAAAGGCCCAACCGATCAGTGATCTCCGCCCCGGAGGAAAAACTGGACAAGAAAGGGAATAGTGGAACTCGTGAGATGACACTCAATATGAGACCAAGTATGACGCACGGCCATGCTTATGTAAATAAATAAAACCAAGCTAACAATTAACACCTAGCATGTATAAACACCAATTAACACCTAAGAGGTGACATTAATATCAAGCAATCATGTATTCATATTATCCAATTATTCCAAGTTCAATTCATACAAGGTATGGAATCACAATATCACGTTTGAGCAAGTAAGTACCAAGAAGTGTCAAGTAGGAGCATACTTATCAATTTACCAAGTATAAATATCACACAATTCACATTTGGGATCCAAGAGAGTGAAAGGAATGTAATAAGGAAGGTTTTGTTGAAGTATGACAAAAACGGGTAATTTCCGGAAATGCACACACTGTAGCAAAACTGGAATATCTTGAGATATCGAAGTTGGAATTAAGTTTTGCTTATTGGGTATGAAACTAAACACAAAGACCTTTCCGAGGATATATAGCTCATAATTTAGTTCAAAGTGAGGAGAAAATGGCGCAAGCTTGAAGTTGGATGATTGCAATTTGTCGGTAAAGCAGCGACACCAAAATAATTGATAATATCTTACAGATGGGAAAATATATTGAGGTGATTCCAATTGGAGGTTGTTCTAGACTTCAAGATCTTTCCGTCGGTTCAAGAATCAGGGCAATCGAAGTTCGTATGAGGGAGAACGAAGCAAAACAAACTCAGGCTGAAAACAGAGGAAGATCCACGGCCGTGGATTTCTCCATGTACAAAAATCCACGCCCGTGGATTCCTCTGCCGAAAATCCAAGTTTTCTGGACTCAAATCCATGGCCGTGGACAAAAATCCACGCCCGTGGATCATGCTACAGCAGCAATACGAAGGAAAATAGGGCAAGGCTTGAAATTTGGCTCCCAAATCAATACAACACCAAACCAAGGCAATTAAATCAATCCAAAACAACATATGTCATGCATATAATTCATATATATCAATTAGGCATCATATAATCCAAGAAAACATGCATAGATCCTCAATAATTCATCCCAAAAACCCACATATTTATATGTCTTCCAACTTTCACATAAGTCATGAATTCATGCAAGCTTTGAAGGTTAAAGATCCTAAACATGCTTCCAACTATAAACACTCAAGAATTCATCACCTCAACAACAAGCCCTAAACAAATATAATTCAAGGAATTCATATAACTTCACTTCTACCTCTCAAATGAAGGAAAGATGGGATGAGAAGATGGTATGATGATGATGATGCTTCTAGCTCCTCAAAACCTCCAAAATCTAGCTTGAAAATGAATGAAATCTTCTCCTTCTCTTCTTGGTGTGGGTAACGTGATTTAGTGTGTGTGTGTGTTTGTGTGTATTTGGATGATATTTTGATGAAATGAAATGAAATGGAATGTAATGGAAGAGTTAAGATGATATAAGATATTTTACAAAGTCTTCCACTAAAATACATGACTCACCACTTTTTGCAACTTAGTCCTTGAAATATTTAAATGCATGCAATCAAGTTTCATCCCATGGTAATTGATTAAATAAATCCAATTATGTTAGTGCAATTAAGTCCATATAGTTATGAAATGATCAAATAAGGTCCTATAAGAACATTTAATCACATTGGCAATTAATTCACGTAAATTCCACGTTAATGATAATTCATATAATTACATAAGAATATATTACATATAATGTTATGAAATTTAATATAATGTCACATAATATATGAATGAAAATCGGGGCATTACAATGTGGCCCTATGGAGAAACTACAATACACTCTTACAATGATCCAAGGTCAAGCTTACAAATGGTGGTCAAGCGTTCAAGGAAAGTTAGAAGCCTCCGGAGAAGAGATAACGTGGGAGGTATTTGTTCGGGAATTCAAGAACAAATATATCCCAAAAGCTATAAGGAACCGACGAGCGAAGGAATTTATGGATCTTAAGCAAGGAAGTATGTCTGTGACGGGTTATATTAATGAATTTGAGAGGCTTTCCCGCTATGAACCGAATATTGCAAATGATGATGAAGCCAAAGCCTCTCAATTCCTCCAGGGTCTTCGTGAAGATATGAAAGATGCTTTGGAAGCTGCTAACACAAGTACTTAGGTAAAGGTGACCGACAAAGCTTTGAGAGTTGAAGATAGGGTGGTCATGAGGAGGAAAAACACTCATTCTGGGCAAGGGTCTAGGTTGGGAAATTATAACAAATTCGGGAAGAGGCCGGTATTTCAAAATTTTCCACAAGCTAAGCCTTAAAACAAGCAACCCCGACCCATGGGACCCAACCGACCATATCAACCTTTGGCTCTTCCGGCTCCACCTAAAGTTCAATGCACCCATTTTTAAGGGAATCACCTCATGGAAAACTGCTTCAAATTGCACAAGAGGTGTTATGGTCGTAACACCCGAGCGCAAGGTGTCACATCCCCCGCACCGAGACCCGACCCGAATATGAAATGGACGATCCATACCCGAACCAAATCACGGCGAACGGGGATATACACACACTCTATGCTAGACGGGACTAACCCTTGAACCATAAGATCAGAATAAATATTAAAGCGGAAGCAATAAACGAACATACATCATATATACATACAATGAGCATCACAACTCCAAAAATAAGTCATATACATTATTAATTGCCGTCACGGCTCAAAACAAGTACGCTCCATAACAACATTCATATACAATGATCACAAGTGCAATATGCAAGTGTAAGATCAATATACAAAAGGGCTAGAAACGAAAACAAGACCTATGACTCGAAATCCCGCCTAGCTCCCTCGACACCTGCACAACACAACTGAAAGCCAAACGGGTTCAGTCCAAAAGGGACTGGTGGGTATAAAAACAGGGCATAAGTATAATATATGACAGTAATTAAACATTCACATCCAAGCTATAATCCCAAGTGAGGTTTTCGAAGAATTTCCCAAGTGGGCAAATAGAAATCATCAAAAGGGATTATAACGATTCATTTACATTAGGTCAAGGTCATTAGTGGCCCGGCAAGGGGGCATGCATTATCTCCAACCAACACCTCGTGTAATTCGTTAACATTCATTAACATTCATTCATTCATTCTTTTTATGCATTTCAATCTTTCGTACGCATTCAATAACATTCCACCTTCTTCCTCCGGGTTGGTGGCGGGTTTGCAAGGCCCATCCACCCATTGATTGACCAAAAGGGGAACATGACTGCCCAGATGGCACTCAGCGTCCATTCCTCGCTAACTCCTAACGAGGTCCGGTTACGCCGTTCATTAGTGGGACTAGTGTGAGGGTTTCCCGTCGGCCCATGCCTCCTCGGGTCCCCACTCACACCAAGTCCCTGGGCCCCATTCATTGTGAACATTCATTCATTCTCGCCAAAACATTTGGTAGGTTCATGAAAGAAAGGCTTTACTTTAAAAACATTTACTCATTAAAACGACTCTATATACATATATATGTTTTTAGCCGAAATCTTTACATGTTGAGGTATATAGGGTCATCTATCTAATAGAAGAGAAACCCATCTTAAACGGCAACAAGGAGAACACACGAGCCTCACAGACCGGCCTTGTCTCCTACGAAATCAAAATCTGTGCAAGAAAGGTGAAGTGAGACTCAATATGACCAAATAGGACGCTCGACAATGAAATGATTATGATATGAATGTATAAAAGATAAGATTATGTTATGAAAATGTTCATGTGCACTATTAATACATTTAAATCATATAAACAATTCTTTCGTTCGACATTAGAAGCGTTCATATTCATTCAAGTCATAAATTCACATTTCAATCAATTTAATTCAAGAATTCAAGTAGGAGCATAGCACGTATTAGATCACATTTAAATTTAGAACATAAACAATTAAACACATTCAATCGCATTTACAATTAGAAAATAAACAATTAAATACATTCAATTAAAATTGGAAATTAAATCAAGCATGAAATAGGTAACAATTAAATGCTATAATTCAATTAAATCAAATAACAATTAATATTTAATAAACATATATAAATATATATAATATATATATAATATTAATATATATATATATAACACATGCATGCAAAATTCTATTTAATTACATATATAAATTCATGCATACGTAATGTACATGCATGCAATTAAATAAAATTAATCAAATGCATTAATCAACAACATGCATGGATTAATTATACATATATATATAGTATGCATGCACAACAATTTAATTAAAACATTACATGCATGCAACCTAAAGTATATATATATATATATCTACGTAAAAACACATGCACACACAAAACCACATGCATGAAATCCCAATATTCATGAAATTTTCATGCATCATACCAATCTTTCATCCATGAAAAAGAATTAATACATATTAACATGCATACAACCAACTAAGTCCCATTACACACATAACAGACACACACACATGCAAAGAAAAGAAAGAAATTGAAGCAGTAACAGCAACAGCAGTATCACGTATGGTTTTGGGATTTAAAAGGTGACACGGGTGTGTCACCAATATAGAGGTGTCTCGGTACAGAGAAAACAGGCCACCCTACACCCCCGTGTCTCGTTGAAAATGAGAAATTTGACACCCCGTTTCATATAAACGCAGCAGTTCAACAACACGCAGACTTCCCCTGTTTTCTAGCTTGCATCGCAGCAACAACTCAAGCAACAATTAAGCAATATATGCAGCAATAAATGGCATGAAATGCAGCAACAACTCAGCCTAACAAGCCCCTAAAACTGACAGTTAAAGCAAGGAAAGAACACAGCAGATTTGACAGCAACTTCCAGGCCAAAAAAAAACAGGGCATAAACCTCACGAAACAGGGCATAAATGATCCTCTTCATCTCCACATATTTAAGTTAGTTTAGGCTATCAAATGTGCATCAAAACAACCCTAATTCAATGTATAAATCAGTTCCCAAAAGAGTTCAAGCAAGAAAGAAGGCACACGTGACCAATCATGAAATTTTTCTGAACATGCCATAACTGATATCTCATAAATACCTCGACTACCATGTAATCAATGATCATAATTGAGAAGAGGATGTTAAAACAATAAATTTCAGGCTTGGAATCAATCAAATCCATGAAGAAACGAAAGAGATCAACAAAAAGCTCTAAATCTAACTATTTTCTAATTCAGTCAAAAACCTCATGAAACCATGATCAAATTTGGGGATGAATGAATGAAAATGAATCATATTGAATGTACATAACATATCTAAGCTTACCTTGCGGATTAATGGAGGCTTGGAAGGAGATTTGAGCTTCAATCTCTTGGTAAAGTTGAGTTACGGGAGAGACTGGGAAGCAGAAGATGTTTGGGATAATTTCAGCAAGTAGGAAGGGTTATCTCGGTTTAGGGAGTTAATGACTGAATAAAGGGTTGAGTTAGGGTTCCATAGAGTCTAACCATAGTTAATTTGGTCAAGGTTTGAGCAAGATATGGTCATTTTAGTGCAGCAAGGTCAGTTTGGTCGCAGTCTCGTTTTTCGGTTGAATTTCGGAGGTCCAATTGACGTTAGAAAAATATAAGGCTAAGTTTATTAAACCCGAATCTTCGATACAAGTTCAATGAAGTTGACGGAACTCGATTCCGAGTTCCCGAGCTCAAGATATCAACTACGGAACCAAGGGTGCGCTAATTGCTCGTTAGCCCCCGACTTGGATTCCAAAATTAAAATAAATCCGTAACACATGCAAATGAATCCGAACATATGAAACGAGCAAATATTCATATATAAGACACGTATAAGTTCAACATATTAAATTTGCATGAAATTTTGGTATCAAATTAAATAGAAAGAAGTAAATAAGGCTCATACGCAAGGTAACAATAAAATTCATAATATTAACAAATAATATAACAAATTAAAATGCATAATAAATACATGCATGCATAATTATTAGTTAATATGAAATGCATGCATTACAATACTCATGCACACGTACACAATTAACATATATATTTATATTATATAAATATATTTAATATTAGTATCATTAAAATAATATATATATATATATATATATATATATATATATATATATATAATATTTATTTTATTAAAATGAAATAATTAACATTTAATACATTTAAAATAAATTAATTAGTAAAACACGTATAATTAATTATTCGCGCAATTTGATAAACGCATACGTGATGCTGTTCAAAATAAGAAAAACGAGGGCGTTACAATGGTTGTGGAGCACCGGACCACATGTTGAGTACCTGCCTGAAAAAGAGACAGGGACATGCTCAGGGAGGCAACCAAAGGCTCACTATCCCAGCTAGGGCCTATGCTTTAGGAGGCGAGGAGGAAGAAGCTGTGGAAATTGATCCGAACGCCGTTGCTGAAGGTACCATTAGCATCCATGGCACTACATTGCATGCATTATTTGATCCAGGGGCTGCTCATTCTTTTATTTCCCGGGATGCTGCTTCTTCTATGTCTTTGCATGTATCCTTATGTGCGCATGATTATGTGGTGACTTCTCCGCTCGGGGGAAGTTTGGTTACTTGTAGAGTGTACCGGGAGTGTCCGGTGAGTTTTGAGGGACGTATTTTTCTGGCTGAGTTGATTGAGATGCCGATGCAGAGCTATGATGTGATTCTTGGTATGGATTGGTTGTTTGAGCATGGGGCTAAGATGGATTACCGGGAGAAGAAGGTCTCCTTTGCTTCAGTTGTGTTTACGGGCGAGAGGGTGAAGTCAAGCCCATTTGTTTCCTTTGTTGAGGCAAGTAAACTGATCCGGGATGGTGCGACAGGTTTCGTGGCCTATCTCTTGAATAAACCTAAGGATCAGGCTAAACTTGAGGAGACGGAGGTCGTGCAAGAGTATGCCGATGTTTTCCCTGAGACGTTAGGTTCTCTACCGCCCGAGAGGGACATCGAGTTTGTAATAGACCTATATCCCGGAGCTGAGCCTTTTTCGAAGACTCCCTACAGAATGGCTACTGCGGAGTTAAAGGAGTTCAAATCGCAGCTTGATGAGCTTCTAGCTTGCGGGTACATCTGTCCGAGCACTTCTCCGTGGGGTGCTCCCGTTTTATTTGTAAAGAAGAAGGATGGAACGTTACGGATGTGCATAGATTACCGTGAGTTGAACCGGATGACCGTGAAGAACAAATACCCTTTGCCTCACATCGAGGAGTTGTTCGATATTCTGCAAGGTTCCAAGGTTTACTCCAAGTTAGATCTGAGGCAGGGCTATTATCAGTTGCGTATTAGGGAGGAGGATATGCCGAAAACCGGGTTCAATACTCGGTATGGGCATTTTGAATTAGTTGTGATGCCGTTTGGATTAACATATGCCCTGGCTGTGTTTATGGACATGATGCACCAAGTGTTAAGGCCTTTCCTTGACAAGTTCGTGGTGATCTTTATGTTGGAAAACACGAATCAGAAAGCAGCGGAATTTAAAAAATTTTTCCAACAAAAGGACCTTGAACTCGCAATCGTGTAACCAAATTCGTAGGGATAGAAAACTTACTTTTCTTTTGTTCTTTCTTGAAGCGTTTCAAGCCACCCAAGAACGCTCTTCTCGCGGCTTGATCCCCTCTCCTTGGTAAGGCTCGAATCTTCAAACTTCTAACTTGAAGCCTCTAGAGAAAGTCCACCAACTTGATCACAATCTAACTAGTAAGGATGCTAGTTCTCTAGTTAGTGTTTAGGCTTAACCTAGGGTTCAATTTAATCTTGGAGAAAAGGAAGGTGTTCAACACATGAACCAAGAATTGTCAATTAGCTCTAAAGGGGAGCATGAGCTCCCCTATATATAGGAAAGGGGAGGGGCGGCCGAAACTAGTCCTTTTTGGACTAGGATTTGGTTCCTCTCTCTCCTATTACTTGATCATCAAGTATTTTCCAACTTTGACTTTGAATTCTAATTCTAGTCAACTTTTAAGAGAGCTTAAAAATATCCAAACTATTTTTTGGATAATTTTATACTTTATTTATTATAAAATAAATAACTTATTTTATCTAATTAATTAATTCATAATTAATTAACTAGATTATTTTCTCCAAAATTAGACTTTCTTTTTAATTCAAAATTAAACCAAAGTCTATTAAATAATTAACTAATTAATTATTTAATATATATAATATATATATATATACACACGTGTGTGACACGTGTCACAGTAGCACGTGTCACTCACGTGAGCCACACGTGTGAATTCACACGTGTGGAACCCTCTTGGCCCGATTAACTCGTTTAATCATTTTCAAGCCTCAACTCATGTAACCAAGTTGTTGTGTGTGACCCTCTAGGTTCTCAATTCAATTAGCAGTGACCCTAATTAATTAATTCACTAATTAATTAATCAGTCCACAGATTAAACGACCATAGTCTAGCAACAGGTGTTTAACCCCTAGCTGAATTGGAATGTTCGGATTCGACAGAACCTTTAAGTCATTGATTCATGTGAGATACAATCCTCCTACTTACTATCTCTCAACCAAGATCTAGGGCAAGGGAATAATCAGAACCCTAATAATCTGGTCTTAAAGCTAAGTGCATTTCATATCCATTTGATCTCAATCCAAGAAACCCTTTTCTTGATGTCTTGATCTACTGCCTTGGCCAAGGACTCCATATGGCATATGAATGACTTACACAATAAGAGATCACCTTGCATATGCAAGTGTAGGTCCTTTCTTGATTCTCATTCACTTTCATGAATCACTTGTGCAGCCCCAGCATAAGCCTTGAATCAGTTGTCTAAGGCGACACCCTTTAAAGCTTATACCAAAGACTACAGAGTTAACTCATAAAGTGACAAGGAACCTCAAGTCTAAGGATCAATTAATCACATCAATGACTCGTGAGATATTTCCTAATCTGGAAGTTTCCATTTCCTGAAATAGAAACTTCCTTTCCCATTTAGGAATGTTCTCACACGGGGCACCTCAGTGAACTTACTTATTAAAGTAAGCACCCTCATGTATCACGCACGTATCAACTATACACTTTGCACCTCCATGAAACAAGGTGGTCCTTCTTAAGGGCGTGATCCCACAAGCAAGCCTTAGAGGAGTCAGGTTGACACTCCCACTGTCTGTAGGACTCATCGGCTTGGAGTATTTTACTAATCATGACTCATGTGATATAGGGCTCGTTTCATGAACCATTTCACCTAAATGGTAGAGTCCTAAAGTCATCAGGATTAGGGGAGTTCTCATACATGCACAGCTAAAGTAAACGCATACCAAACAAGAGCATATAAAGAAGTGTTGCCTCAATTCGTTATTTTATTCAAAGATTGTCTGTGATTACAATAAGGAAAAGCACAAAGCGGATATACAATCGGCTTTCTAGGGCACTATTCCTAACACTTTATAGACGACATTTTGGTGTATTCGAGCTCCACTGAAGAGCATGCACAACATCTTCGGATTGTCTTGGAAATACTAAGAGAACATAAGCTTTATGCTAAGTTCAGCAAGTGTGAGTTTTGGATCAACAGAGTTATCTTCCTACGCCATATCATTTCAGGCAATGGAATAGAGGTTGATCCATCCAAGATCGATACCGTGTTACATTGGGAGAGACCGAGGAATGCTTCAAAGATCAGGAGTTCTCTAAGATTGCAGCCCCGTTGACCCGTTTAACTAAGAAAGAGGTTAAGTTTGAATGGGATGATAAGTGCAAGGCTAGTTTTCAAACTCTGAAGATGAGATTGACTTCGGCACCGATTCTTACACTACCCCAGGGTACTGAAGGTTATGCAGTTTATACGGATGCTTCCAAGGAAGGTCTAGGGTGTGTTTTGATGCAGAATGGTAGAGTGGTAGCTTATGCTTCAAGGAAATTGAAGGAGCATGAGAAGAATTACCCTACCATTGATCTTGAATTAGGCGCAGTTGTGTTCGCTTTGATGAAGTGGCGACACTACCTCTATGATACAATGTTTGAAGTGTTGACCAATCATCAGAGCCTTAAGTACCTCTTTTCTCAGAAGGATTTGAATGTAAGACAGAGGCGTTGGATGGAGTTGTTGGAGGATTATGATTGCACCATCCTGTACCATCCTGGTAAGGGGAATGTGGTAGCTGATGCCTTGAGTAGAAAGGTAAATGTGGCTAATTTGGAAGCTGGTTCTTCGAGTTTGGGTTTAAAAGTGTTAGTTTCGGGGACTTGGTTGTCTAATCTTACAGTTAAGCCAGATTTGTTGCGACAGTTGTTGGAAGCTCAGAATTCAGATGCAGAGATTCAGAGATTGGTTGCTCGTTTAAGGGATGATCCGAATTCTAAGTTCAGGGCTAATGATATAGGTTTGTTGAGGTTTGAAGCAAGAGTGTGTGTCCCAGAAGATCTCAAGAGACTTATACTCGAGGAGGCATATCGCTCAGGTTATTCTATCCATCCGGGAGGTCCCAAGATGTATCGGGATTTGAGAGAGAAATTCGGGTGGAGTGGCTTGAAAAGGGATGTCGCAAACTTCGTGAAGCGATGTCTAACGTGTCGAAGAGTGAAAGCTGAGCACCAGAATCCGGTAGGAACTCTCCAACCGCTTCCAATTCCCGAATGGAAGTGGGAGCAAGTGACAATGGACTTCGTGTCCGACTTGCCTAGAGTTAAAGGAGGGTATGATGGAATATGGGTAATTGTTGACAGTTTCACTAAGTCAGCCCATTTTCTTAAGGTTCGGATGTCCGACAAGGTACCAAAATTAGCCGAGTTGTATGTTCGGGAGATTGTCAGGTTACATGGAGCTTCGGCTAGTATTATTTCGGACCGAGATCCAAGGTTTCACTTCGATCTTTTGGCAGAATCTCCAGAAGTGTTTGGGCACCCGGCTCAAGTTTAGCACCGCCTTTCATCCTCAAACTGACGGACAATCTGAAAGGTTAATTCATTATCTGGAGGATATGCTTAGGGCGTGTGTGTTGGATTTCCAGAATCAGTGGGATGAGCACCTAGCGTTGGTCGAGTTTGCTTGTAACAATGGTTATCAGGCTTCGATTCTGATGGCTCCGTACGAGGCACTTTATGGGTGAAAGTGTCGGTCTCTTTTGTTTTGGGATATAGAAGATTGGAGATGGACTGATGAGGACAAGCTCGAGAGAGCAGAACCTAAGGAAAAGATTACCGAAACCATTGAGAAGGTTCATAAGATCCGGCAAAGGATGAAGGCAGCTCAAGCTCGTCAAAAAAGCTATGCTGATAAGAGAAGAAGGCCTTTAGAGTTTGAACTCGGAGATAGAGTCTTTCTTAAGGCATCTCCAAGGAAGGGCTTTGCTCGATTAGGTAAAGGTGGAAAACTTAATCCACGATACCTCGGGCCTTTCAAGATCCTAGAACGGATTGGAGAGACGGCGTATAGATTGGATCTACGCCGAGTTTGACCGGGATACACAATGTGTTTCATGTCTCTTAGCTTCGTAAGTATTATCCCGATGAGATAACAATCCTCCCAGTCGTAGAAGTACAGTTAGAGCCAGACATGACGATAGAAAGGCACCCGGTTGCATTGCAGGACCGGATGATGCAAAAGTTAAGGAAGCGACAGATTTCTTTGGTCAGAGTTCTTTGGAGAGATCAGAAATCCGAGGAGTCTACTTGGGAAGATGAGATCCTTGTACCCCGAGTTGTTTGAGACCCTGGTTTGGACATGAGGACAGGTCCTTTTTAAAGGGGAGAGGTTGTGACACCCCGTCCGTTCGCACGTACAAGTTGGTACGACGTTTGAGTTTACTTTCCGTATTTACATTTATTTTCATATTATTTGATGCATTTCATTTGATTTATATTCCTTTATTAATATCTTATACGAATTATGTGAGAATTTGGATACGAGTTTGCCCTACTTGAACGTTTGACTTGAATTCTTTTGATTTGAGGTTTGGAATTTGAACCCGAGCATGCTTAATTTGTGTATAACGTGAATTATATGATTCGTGAACTTAATTTATCTTTTAAACTTGTTTTGGACTTGTTTGTTTTGGTTTGGACTCAATTGATTTTTATTTCAAACTTTTGGGCCAATTTCCAATTTGGCCACTCTTGAGTCATTTTCTCGTAACTTGAGCTCGGGAACTTGGATTCAAGTTCCATCTTCACCATTGTACTCGCATTGACGATTCGAGAACAATGAAATAAGCATTTGTACTTTTTCGGTGCCGTTTTGATCCCCAACGACGTAAATTTCGGTCCTACGTACCTAGATCGCACCTATAAGCCTACTTGGAGACTAATAGACCTACCCATACCCCTACCCTTGACTTTTAATCACCAAAATCAGCTCTCTCCTCCCCTTTGTGACGAGAATTTCGAACCAAAGCAAGGAGGAAGGAAGAAGAAGAGTCCCAAGCCATTTTCCTCCATTGTAGTGACCTTAAAGCTCAAGATTTAGCCATTTCTTGTTACTTTTCTTCAAGGTAAGCCATAATTCTTTCTCTCCTACAACTTATGTGAATTTTACACTTCTTATATCATGCATTAATGTTGGAGTTCATGAGATTTTCTTAGAGTCATGAATAGTTAGGTTTTGAAGAATTTTGAAGAACTAGTGCATGTCTTGCTTTCTTTGAGTTTGAAGCTATATATGTTGATTCACTTGGCTTATTTATTGCTTGTATATGCTCATTTTTCATGGTAGGTGAAAGTATTATGAATTGTCATTATTGTTCTTTTGAGAACTTGGGAGGAACTTGATGTAAGTTTAGCTTCTTTGCTTCTTTTCATTTCCGGTTGTAGTATGCATGAGTGGATATGATTTGGGATGTTTTTCTTGCTTAATTTTGTGGTATATTTGCACCATTTCATGTCTTGTTGTTGATGCTTTGGCTTGGAAGGAGTTTTCATGGAGTTTGCAAGCCTTAATTTCAAATTTTAGCCTCTGACCCAAATCCACCGAGGTGGATTTGAGGTAGAGAGCTGTCTGCCTTGAATCCATGGGGGTGGATTCCTCCTTTGAAAAAAAACCACCGGGGTGGATTAGGGCAGCGACTCTTTTTTATTCCGAACTTTGTTTTCTAGTTTTTTTCGCTTGTTTGCTTCTCTCCCACCCCGAATATGATCTCTAAGCTTTGCTAACATGTATTATTATGCGTTAATTCGATTATATTAGGTTTTTGAATTTATTTGATATGACTTGAACGAGTTTTGATACGATATACGGTAAGTAGTACGTTTATGCACTTCATATGCATTCATGAGCATTGTCGGGCGTCTAGTTGGTTCATATTTGAGTCTATGTCTCGGGTCTTGTGTTCTTTTCTTTCAGAGCCACTTCCAGACACCCACGAACCCGAAGTTTAGGCGGTTGTCGCTTCTTTTGACCCAGTTTCTACTCCTTTTTGCTATAAGGTGAGGTTTAGGATTTTTATCTTCTAGTTAAGTGACCAATGACCTAATATGTGTTGATTTCTCATCCCGCATGCGATTATATATCTTATATATAGTTAAATATGTGTGCTTAAGATATGTTTATGATCTTATGAATAAGCTTCAACTTTATGAAATTGGTATAAGTAGGAGCATATTTAAGCTTATGATTTGAATCCGTTTATTCGTTTATGTTATCTATGAGTGAGGTAAGTCCTGAAATATGGGAATTGGTGGTAAGGTATCTTGGGCCCGGGAATTGGGGGTAAGGACGTCCGGGACGACAAGGGCCGTCGGGTTAAGCCTGTGCATGATTCCCATTCGTAGTGTTACGCACGATTCTTGGAGGTTGATGAGGCGTGATGCTCCGAGTACGTTGTGGGTTAGCTACCCCTCGTACATAAGTAAGTAGGTGGAGAGGGTTTGATTCCTGATCACCTTGTTGTTGGGGTTGGATTGATTTATAATTTCAGTTTTATGTTACGTTTGATGGAGTAAGGGATAGTCCGTCCTCGCTGGACTTATGTTTATGTTTTGTTCAATGGATTGTGAATCGAGTTAGGATTTCTTTGTGTATTATATGTTATGTTTTAAAACGTGTTGGTATGAAAAACCTTAGCTCGATTCATGGCCATCACCTTTGATACTTGCTTTGCTCTATTTGTGTATTTAGGTGTGGGTATGCGTTTAGCCCCCCTTACTCAGTCGAGTTGTGACTGACCCTCACTTTTCCCTACCCAGTTGCAGGTTGTTTCGAGCTAGGCGGGGAAGTGCTTCGAGTCTTGTTGTACTTTCGACTATAGGTCGAGTTGCATACATATTTTCCTGCTTTTGGTTACTCTTACTATGTATTTGATATTTGGATTGTATATTATGGAGATTTAGGAATACTTGTTGATTATACTCGATCTTTTGGGCCGGGAGGCCATGTAAATGTTAATGTTCGTTATATAATGAGCTCTTTTGATCCTGGTTGTTACTTCTGCATATTTGTATGTTATTTTTATGCGCTCTGTTCCGGTTTTAGCCCCGCTTAGCCTAGTGTGTGAGTGTAGGTCCTTGTTCGCTTGGACTTGGGCTCATGTATGGAAGGCCATTTCATATGTGGGTTCGGGTTTAGGTGCGGACGATGTGGTGGTCCATCGCTCCGGGCGTCACATGCATGTCGAGTTAAAGTGCCAATGTTATGAACCACATATTTCACAATAAAACATGTAACACGAAGGAAATCATAATATTAAAGTGTATAAAATAAAATCAAGATATATAAAGTGTAGCACCCCGCACGTGAGGCGCCACATCCCCCGCACTAAGGCTCAACACGAGTAACGAAATAGTAAATCCGCACCCGTATCAAACCCTAGCGAACGGGAGACAAACATAAAAACCCTCCTAAGCTAGGCGGAACTAGACCCTGCAATGAAAACCAATCAACAAAATATATTGCATAGCAAAGCCAAAGTTCAATCATACATGCCATAAACGGAATTTGGGCTCTTCAGGCCTCTTTTAAAACATAACAAAACCCAGTAAAAGCAATTCACTAACAATTGTATAATTATTCAAGTTCCAGAGACTATGAAATCGAATCATACATAAATGCAATACGTGAATGAGTGCAAAAACTCTCCTACCCTAACTCAACCCACTTAAAGACTCCAAACACCTCCGCCTAGCTCGAAACTCCAAAGATCAAACCTGCACACTAAAAAGATTGGGGAGGGAAAGGGGTCAGTCTCTAGAAGACTGAGTGAGCAGGAGCGATACATATATATAAAACATGCACATGCAAGTCATAAATCCCGAGCAAGGTTTTAATTGAATTTAGTTCCCGAAAAGGGCAAGAAAATAGATAAACAATGCTCGACTGTTACGACTAATTCATATTAAATTCATTACATTCATAAATCATACATAAATATAAGGCTCGGCGAGTGAGGGTGCACAATCTCCATCCAAACTCCGACCGTCTACGACAAATATCATTAATATATTGATTAAGCGATCATGCAATATATCATAATACACACAGACCATAAATCATGTCCTAAATATATTGTTTGGGCAATCCGATTCCCGGCCTTCCCGCACAGTGCCTATCAATCGATAATCAATCAGTCAATCAATCATTTCAATCATAAATAAGTTCCAACCTTCTTCCTCCGGGTTGGTGGTGGGTTTGCAAGGCCCGACCACCCAATCATTGACCAAAAGGGGTTACATGACTCCCCAGATGGCACTCAGCTCCCTTTCCCCGCCAATCTCCTGACGAGGTCCGGTACCGCTGTTCAATAGTGGGACTAGTATATGGGATCCCCGTCAGCCCTTGCTTCCTCGGTTAGCCACATATACTAAGTCCCGGGGCCCGTTCAATCATAAATCGTAAATGTGTCTCGCCAAACATATCAATTCATAAGTACATATCATAATTCATAAATCATTTGAAAAGGGTTTACTCGATCAATACATACTATAAGAATCATACCTTACCGTGTAATTCGGCATATGCTATATACGTACCTCTCCGTGTCATCCTATTCCGTAGCTAGCATGAAGACACACGGTTTGGAGCATAGCCTCATTACAAAACCATTTTTAAGTTTATATACGCTCATACGCATAATTTAGAAGGATTTACTCGATAACTTCATTTGAAAATCATATATATATAATCATAAGGTTTTGGCCAAAGCTTTTCACATAAGGGTTGTAGGGTTTGTTACATAGTTAAAACAAAACCACCCTCACCTGAACCGTGAAGTTACAAGGATAGAGCACCAAGTGCCTGAACGATCAAAAGCTCTCCACCCTGGAGACAAACTGTACAAAAGACCACAAGACGTGTTTGTGAGGCTCAAGACTCTTAATGAACCATATATGACGCACGGCAATGCACAAGCATGATATGAAGGCATAAAGATCATATTAAGTCATGAAAATCATATAACCAATTCATTCACTTGTTCAATCATAAATCATTCAAATTCTTTAATTCATATGTCCAATCAATTTATTTCAAGAACTCAAATAGGAGCATAGAACATATTCAAGCTCTCCCAACAAGCTACTATATACCTCATATTACATAAGATAGCATATTTCCAAGGTTTGACAACAAGAAGAAATCATATGATATGGAAAATAAGTTATGCGATTCATAAACGACATATAAACACACATAAACGGCATTACGTAAAAGCATGCCTATAACACATCCAAAAGCCATGAAATTACACCATAATGCTCCCAACATAAAGCAAAACAAGTTCATAGTTCAACACAAAAGGAGATAAAGTCATTAAGGAGGTGAAACAAATCAAAAACCGAAAAGGAAGCAACACGGACTGCGCAGGGGAAGGGACACGGGGGTGTCACCAACCCTAGCGAAACTGAGCCACGGGCGTGGCTCAGTACAGAGCTGCCCAGAAGGTGTGACACGCCCGTGTCTCACTCTTATGAGTAAATGAGACACGGGGGTGTCACGGTACAGAACTTATCCACACACAAAGTTTTTCCGGCAAAACTGAACTCATACCAAATCAACCTAAAAACATACCAAATGAACTCCAAATGCTCTGAAACTTAATATACAACATATTTAGCATGTTATGAACATTTTTCATTGAGAGTGAAAAGGCTAAATCACACGTTAAGATCATCGAATCCATGCAACAAAACTGGGTCGCCAAAATCGTACATATGAGCCCTAATGATTCCATCATGCCTTGATCAAGTACTTAGGGGTTGAATTTGGATCTGAAACTTTGGGGAATGCATTCTAACATACTAAACAACCAATATACATCATATATATGCAAAATGGTACAATTTAAAGCACATTAGAATGACCAACAAGTTACCAAACACAACAACAACAATTCTGTCATGAAGCATGCATAAAAACAGGCCATGTACTTCGGTTTTGAGGCTTCAAATGGATCCAAATACTTGAAACATGAATGTTAACATATAGAGTAATGAGTGTACATCAACTCCATGCAATTTCACACGAAATGGAGACCATTTGATCAAGCATCAACACAATATTTCACACAACAGTTCGAAAACAGGGGAATCAATTAGATCATCAAGTTTGGAGCTCCATATCTCATAATTTCATTAAAGGAGCAAGAGATGAAATCCTCCTAACATCATATACTATCAGTTGGGAAAGAAATTGGCCAAGAAACAAGCTCATATAATCATTTACAAGCAAGGAAAACAGCTGCACAACCAAGCAAGGTCACAAGAGCAATTTCCCCCAAAACCCTATTCATGCTCTTAACCCAAACCCTAATCAAATCTGATCCAAAACATGATGTAAGTAGATGAAATCAAGTATAATAGAGTAGAGAAGACATAAATATTCATACCTTGAAGATTTGGTGAAGAAAAATGGTGATTTGAGCTCAAAATCACAAAAGGGCCAAGGTTTCCTTCTTCTTTCTCCTCTCTCTCTCTCTCGATCAGTTCCAGCTGCAAAAAGGGGGATATTTGTTCGGTTTTCAGAACACAAAGGGAAGAGAAAGGCTTATCCCAAGGTACACAAGCCATGGTTAAGGTATGGTTAGGTTAGGGAGGTGTTAAGGGGTCCCACCATGAAGACTAGTCAACCAAAGGAGTTCCTCTTGCACGAGTTGCTCGTTACGGTTGGATTTCGGAGGTCTTAATGATTTCAAAAAGGCATGAGGCTTGTTCCATTGTCTCCGAATCGTCGATACGAAGGCAACGGAGGTGTCGGAATTCGAATCCGAATTCCCGAGCTCAAGATATCACGTACGGAACCAAGGGTGCGCTAATTGCTCGTTAGCACCCGATTTGGTTCCACAATCAAAATTAAATTCATAAACATGTTAAATGAATCCGAAAACATAAACCGAGCATATAGGTAAGTTCATAACACACATATTTAAGACATACTAAATTTCCATACCAATCCGATATCATTACATATATGAACGAAGCACAAATAGAACACTCATGCACATGAACGAATTCATATTGTTATAAATAATTTACTAAAACTTAAATTCCATATTAATTAAATTAAAACCAACTAATAACATGTTGAAATTAATTAATGAAATTACCGAAATAGTTAAGGTAACATGAAACCTTAATTAAGAAATTAAACACTAAATATCAAAGTAAAATAAAATGAATTAAATTAGAGTAACAATAGTTTACAGTTTAAATCAAATAAAAACACTTATAAACAATTAATCATATAATTAAATAATTAATTTGCGCAATTTATAAACAAATACGCCACATTATTAAAACTGAAAAACTGGGGCGTTGCAATCTCTCCCCCTTAAAAGGAATCCGTCCTCGGATTCAAAACACGCTTGAAATCAAACAATGAGAGATTCCCCGTCTCTCACAAACGACAAGGAGAGAGCCCCGTCTCTCGAGCAGCAATGAGAGAACCCCGTCTCTCCAACAACAATGAGAGAACCCCGTCTCTCGCAAACAAAGAGAGTACCCCGTCTCTCAAACAAAAATAAGAGAATCCCCGTCTCTTAACCGAAAATAAAGCAAGGAAGTCTCCAATACTCCCAAGCAACTCACGCAAAACCAAATTTAAAATCACGTAAGGCACCCAAAGCAAGTAATAAATGTAGCCCACATTAATATCCAATTATTCCAAGTAATTTAACACAATACAAGATTAAAGCACCTAACATAAAAATTATATAAGTTAAATTTGCATGGATGCATGTATCATGAATGCTATAAGTACCGTTCACCGAAGTTTCAAAGTTTAGAATTGAGAGTTGTCGTTGTCCAGTGTAGGATCTATCCTGAAGATAGCTCAGTGGTCAGCTTGTCTTGAACCTCTTCAAGGTTCCTCGGTGAAGCTATTGATAAATCCTTTAAGGATCATACTCTTGGATCCGTTCTGACTTGTACTATTTCCAGTCTTCACCATTTCCCGCAATCTTCGTTCGACCATCCAATTCTTTTTAATTAACCGCGCTTGACCTCCCCGAATATCCTTAGACCATCCCTCTCAATGTTAGATCCATAGCTACTATCTTACTCATATCAGAGTTTAAAATATCCTCAAGAATAACTACCCCTGACCACCTTGACGATTCAATCCCTACCTAGAGGTATTCGTCATTAGGATCTACCTTAACACGAATCCTTTTTCCATCTTCTGTTCCTGGTATCCATTCATTCCCTTTGACCCCTTAGGTTTATATTTGGCATCTAGCTCCACATTTCTTGAATCGAAGATAGAGTGTTCTTGATGACTCTTGAAGTTCGATGTAAATCCTCCAATGATCATCTTCTCCGGTTTGGTTTCTTCCGGATTATCGTGGGACTAACCGAAGACTTGATAATATTGTCATTATTGAACCCCTTTTGTACTTTATTGGATTACTCTGGATCATTTTTGATAGAACCGATAACTTAATAATGTTGTCTCGGATCCCTTAATACTTCTACTAAATAAATCTTGGCCGACAACATCTCCTCATATAATAGATTGATCCAATTTTCCTTTAGTTAATTCCATCTTAGGAGGTCACAGAAAGACCCATATAATTTCATCACTCCCAATTCGGAATTCCAGGCATAGAGTCGTTCAGCAAACTTTCTTCTTTATATCTCGAAAAATCCTTCCCCGAATTTGGCATCGTCACTTCTCTCTTAACAACTTAACCATTACCGTCCTCTTATTCATTTCCAATGGCCACCATTAGGATTTCCGGATTCTCCTTAATTTGCATCCCCGTTGTTGCTATTGACATATTTATTCGAGCATTACTTCCATCTTCCATTTTATCTCTCGGTCGTGCTCTCCCCCTTAAAATTTTGCTCTTTCATCGAACTCCCTCAATCTCTCTTCCCCATTCTTATTCGATCCGAACACCCCAAAGATGAATCTAATCTGACTTTCCTTCGGAGGTCCTTTCCACTAACCTATCCCTTACCTAAAGTTCTTTATTTCCCAAATTCACCTTCCTCATAACTCAGATGCGGCTCAGTTGCACTGATACTTGATAGTTGAGGCGAAAGGACTTCCTATCAAGTAAACACTAAAATGCATGTTGGGTTAAAATGACCATGCATGGGTCACGTTTACATCAAGCAATTATACAATACCTTAGCGCAACGAAACCAATTAGAAATGCACGAATAACATAAGATCAAGAGAATAAATAATTAATGCAAAATATGATGCACGTGCTATGAATGCTTTGGAACCTGTCACCAATGGGGTAAGTAGTTAGCTCGACAGCTTTTCCTTGCTACTCCAAGTCCCGCGGTTACTTTGACTTGGTAATTATTCCTTGCCTTTCCCACGGTCTTCGAGATTCCCATGCATCTTTATAAATCAACTTGTATCTTCCACTTCCAAGGAGTTAGCATCCAATCTATTCTCTAAATTCGACCTTTACTTCCAATCGTCGTCTCAATCAAGAATCCCGCACTTACCCTTTCGAAAGTTCAATTCACCTCCCACTGCTTACATTTGACAGCATGATTTCCTTTCAAGGAGTGGTTGCCTTTCTTTACCGTTTCCATTTGTTGCTTCATATCTTCCATTTCAACTTCACGACATGACAATTCAGCTTGGTCTTGGAAAAACAAGCTCATCTCCCACTCAACACCTTGCTCAAGATTACCGTGACTATTGTTTATGAGTTTCCCATCACGATCGAAATCCAGAGCACCCAAGTCCAACTCTTCCCGGTCTTAACTTCGATAGACTTGATTTCAATTCACTAGGCTTAATCAGAAATCCTTCTTGTCGAGCCCAGGTACACAGCTCCATTTGGGAAGTCTCACATCTCTAATGCTCTACATTCTTCCCAGAGTATCCTGCCCATCTTCCATGAATCAGAAGGTTTGCAATCGATCTTCTTTGTCATAGAACTTGGCCGTGGTTTGATATTATCTTCATAACCTATAATCATAGCTTACTTCAAGAGTAGATGCATGCGATTAGTGCATGCTCATGACACATTTTCAACAATTATTGCAAGGATCCTTATGTAATTACAACAGATAGTCTAGCCAAATTCAAAAAGGAAAGCCAAATTCATGTTCAAGATCAATGCAATGCACACATTTCCATATAGTCCCTAAGCCGTACGGCCTAGACTGACTCACACACGACACGAGAACACCGGTTTTGCAACTGGGCTCTGATACCACTTAAGGATGTAGCACCCCGCACGTGAGGCGCCACATCCCCCGCACTAAGGCTCAACACGAGTAACGAAATAGTAAATCCGTACCCGTATCAAACCCTAGCGAATGGGAGACAAACATAAAAACCCTCCTAAGCTAGGCGGAACTAGACCCTGCAATGAAAACCAATCAACAAAATATATTGCATAGCAAAGCCAAAGTTGAATCATACAAGCCATAAACGGAATTTGGGCTCTTCAGGCCTCTTTTAAAACATAACAAAACCCAGTAAAAGCAATTCACTAACAATTATATAATTATTCAAGTTCCAGAGACTATGAAATCGAATCATACATAAATCCAATACATGAATGAGTGCAAAAACTCTCCTACCCTAACTCAACCCACTTAAAGACTCCAAACACCTCCGCCTAGCTCGAAACTCCAAAGATCAAACCTGCACACTAAAAAGATTGGGGAGGGAAAGGGGTCAGTCTCTAGAAGACTGAGTGAGTAGGAGCGATACATATTTATAAAACATGCACATGCAAGTCATAAATCCCGAGCAAGGTTTTAATTGAATTTAGTTCCCGAAAAGGGCAAGAAAATAGATAAACAATGCTCGACTGTTACGACTAATTCATATTAAATTCATTACATTCATAAATCATACATAAATATAAGGCTCGGCGAGTGAGCGTGCACAATCTCCATCCAAACTCCGACCGTGTACGACAAATATCATTAATATATTGATTAAGCGATCATGCAATATATCATAATACACAGACCATAAATCATGTCCTAAATATATTGTTTGGGCAATCCGATTCCCGGCCTTCCCGCACAGTGCCTATCAATCGATAATCAATCAGTCAATCAATCATTTCAATCATAAATAAGTTCCAACCTTCTTCCTCCGGGTTGGTGGTGGGTTTGCAAGGCCCGACCACCCAATCATTGACCAAAAGGGGTTACATGACTCCCCAGATGGCACTCAGCTCCCTTTCCCCGCCAATCTCCTGACGAGGTCCGGTACCGCTGTTCAATAGTGGGACTAGTATATGGGATCCCCGTCAGCCCTTGCTTCCTCGGTTAGCCACATATACTAAGTCCCGGGGCCCGTTCAATCATAAATCGTAAATGTGTCTCGCCAAACATATCAATTCATAAGTACATATCATAATTCATAAATCATTTGAAAAGGGTTTACTCGATCAATACATACTATAAGAATCATACCTTACCGTGTAATTCGGCATATGCTATATACGTACCTCTCCGTGTCATCCTATTCCGTAGCTAGCATGAAGACACACGGTTTGGAGCATAGCCTCATTACAAAACCATTTTTAAGTTTATATACGCTCATACGCACAATTCAGAAGGATTTACTCGATAACTTCATTTGAAAACCATATATATATAATCATAAGGTTTTGGCCAAAGCTTTTCACATAAGGGTTGTAGGGTTTGTTACATAGTTAAAACAAAACCACCCTCACCTGAACCGTGAAGTTACAAGGATAGAGCACCAAGTGCCTGAACGATCAAAAGCTCTCCACCCTGGAGACAAACTGTACAAAAGACCACAAGACGTGTTCGTGAGGCTCAAGACTCTTAATGAACCATATATGACGTACGGCAATGCACAAGCATGATATGAAGGCATAAAGATCATATTAAGTCATGAAAATCATATAACCAATTCATTCACTTGTTCAATCATAAATCATTCAAATTCTTCAATTCATATGTCCAATCAATTTATTTCAAGAACTCAAATAGGAGCATAGAACATATTCAAGCTCTCCCAACAAGCTACTATATACCTCATATTACATAAGATAGCATATTTCCAAGGTTTGACAACAAGAAGAAATCATATGATATGGAAAATAAGTTATGCGATTCATAAACGACATATAAACACACATAAACGGCATTACGTAAAAGCATGCCTATAACACATCCAAAAGCCATGAAATTACACCATAATGCTCCCAACATAAAGCAAAACAAGTTCATAGTTCAACACAAAAGGAGATAAAGTCATTAAGGAGGTGAAACAAATCAAAAACCGAAAAGGAAGCAACACGGACTGCGCAGGGGAAGGGACACGGGGGTGTCACCAACCCTAGCCAAACTGAGCCACGGGCGTGGCTCAGTACAGAGCTGCCCAGAAGGTGTGACACGCCCGTGTCTCACTCTTATGAGTAAATGAGACACGGGGGTGTCACGATACAGAACTTATCCACACACAAAGTTTTTCCGGCAAAACTGAACTCATACCAAATCAATCTAAAAACATACCAAATGAACTCCAAATGCTCTGAAACTTAATATACAACATATTTAGCATGTTATGAACATTTTTCATTTAGAGTTCAAAGGATAAATCACACGTTAAGATCATCGAATCCATGCAACAAAACTGGGTCGCCAAAATCGTACATATGAGCCCTAATGATTCCATCATGCCTTGATCAAGTACTTAGGGGTTGAATTTGGATCTGAAACTTTGGGGAATGCATGCTAACATACTAAAAAACCAATATACATCATATATATGTAAAATGGTACAATTTAAAGCACATTAGAACGACCAACAAGTTACCAAACACAACAGCAACAATTCTGTCATGAAGCATGCATAAAAACAGGCCATGTACTTCGGTTTTGAGGCTTCAAATGGATCCAAATACTTGAAACATGAATGTTAACATATAGAGTAATGAGTGTACATCAACTCCATGCAATTTCACACGAAATGGAGACCATTTGATCAAGCATCAACACAATATTTCACACAACAGTTCGAAAACAGGGGAATCAATTAGATCATCAAGTTTGGAGCTCCATATCTCATAATTTCATTAAAGGAGCAAGAGATGAAATCCTCCTAACATCATATACTATCAGTTGGGAAAGAAATTGGCCAAGAAACAAGCTCATATAATCATTTACAAGCAAGGAAAACAGCTGCACAACCAAGCAAGGTCACAAGAGCAATTTCCCCCAAAACCCTATTCATGCTCTTAACCCAAACCCTAATCAAATCTGATCCAAAACATGATGTAAGTAGATGAAATCAAGTATAATAGAGTAGAGAAGACATAAATATTCATACCTTGAAGATTTGGTGAAGAAAAATGGTGATTTGAGCTCAAAATCACAAAAGGGCCAAGGTTTCCTTCTTCTTTCTCCTCTCTCTCTCTCTCGATCAGTTCCAGCTGCAAAAAGGGGGATATTTGTTCGGTTTTCAGAACACAAAGGGAAGATAAAGGCTTATCCCAAGGTACACAAGCCATGGTTAAGGTATGGTTAGGTTAGGGAGGTGTTAAGGGGTCCCACCATGAAGACTAGTCAACCAAAGGAGTTCCTCTTGCACGAGTTGCTCGTTACGGTTGGATTTCGGAGGTCTTAATGATTTCAAAAAGGCATGAGGCTTGTTCCATTGTCTCCGAATCGTCGATACGAAGGCAACGGAGGTGTCGGAATTCGAATCCGAATTCCCGAGCTCAAGATATCACGTACGGAACCAAGGGTGCGCTAATTGCTCGTTAGCACCCGATTTGGTTCCACAATCAAAATTAAATTCATAAACATGTTAAATGAATCCGAAAACATAAACCGAGCATATAGGTAAGTTCATAACACACATATTTAAGACATACTAAATTTCCATACCAATCCGATATCATTACATATATGAACGAAGCACAAATAGAACACTCATGCACATGAACGAATTCATATTGTTATAAATAATTTACTAAAACTTAAATTCCATATTAATTAAATTAAAACCAACTAATAACATGTTGAAATTAATTAATGAAATTACCGAAATAGTTAAGGTAACATGAAACCTTAATTAAGAAATTAAACACTAAATATCAAAGTAAAATAAAATGAATTAAATTAGAGTAACAATAGTTTACAGTTTAAATCAAATAAAAACACTTATAAACAATTAATCATATAATTAAATAATTAATTTGCGCAATTTATAAACAAATACGCCACATTATTAAAACTGAAAAACTGGGGCGTTGCAATCTCTCCCCCTTAAAAGGAATCCGTCCTCGGATTCAAAACACGCTTGAAATCAAACAATGAGAGATTCCCCGTCTCTCACAAACGACAAGGAGAGAGCCCCGTCTCTCGAGCAGCAATGAGAGAACCCCGTCTCTCCAACAACAATGAGAGAACCCCGTCTCTCGCAAACAAAGAGAGTACCCCGTCTCTCAAACAAAAATAAGAGAATCCCCGTCTCTTAACCGAAAATAAAGCAAGGAAGTCTCCAATACTCCCAAGCAACTCACGCAAAACCAAATTTAAAATCACGTAAGGCACCCAAAGCAAGTAATAAATGTAGCCCACATTAATATCCAATTATTCCAAGTAATTTAACACAATACAAGATTAAAGCACCTAACATAAAAATTATATAAGTTAAATTTGCATGGATGCATGTATCATGAATGCTATAAGTACCGTTCACCGAAGTTTCAAAGTTTAGAATTGAGAGTTGTCGTTGTCCAGTGTAGGATCTATCCTGAAGATAGCTCAGTGGTCAGCTTGTCTTGAACCTCTTCAAGGTTCCTCGGTGAAGCTATTGATAAATCCTTTAAGGATCATACTCTTGGATCCGTTCTGACTTGTACTATTTCCAGTCTTCACCATTTCCCGCAATCTTCGTTCGACCATCCAATTCTTTTTAATTAACCGCGCTTGACCTCCCCGAATATCCTTAGACCATCCCTCTCAATGTTAGATCCATAGCTACTATCTTACTCATATCAGAGTTTAAAATATCCTCAAGAATAACTACCCCTGACCACCTTGACGATTCAATCCCTACCTAGAGGTATTCGTCATTAGGATCTACCTTAACACGAATCCTTTTTCCATCTTCTGTTCCTGGTATCCATTCATTCCCTTTGACCCCTTAGGTTTATATTTGGCATCTAGCTCCACATTTCTTGAATCGAAGATAGAGTGTTCTTGATGACTCTTGAAGTTCGATGTAAATCCTCCAATGATCATCTTCTCCGGTTTGGTTTCTTCCGGATTATCGTGGGACTAACCGAAGACTTGATAATATTGTCATTATTGAACCCCTTTTGTACTTTATTGGATTACTCTGGATCATTTTTGATAGAACCGATAACTTAATAATGTTGTCTCGGATCCCTTAATACTTCTACTAAATAAATCTTGGCCGACAACATCTCCTCATATAATAGATTGATCCAATTTTCCTTTAGTTAATTCCATCTTAGGAGGTCACAGAAAGACCCATATAATTTCATCACTCCCAATTCGGAATTCCAGGCATAGAGTCGTTCAGCAAACTTTCTTCTTTATATCTCGAAAAATCCTTCCCCGAATTTGGCATCGTCACTTCTCTCTTAACAACTTAACCATTACCGTCCTCTTATTCATTTCCAATGGCCACCATTAGGATTTCCGGATTCTCCTTAATTTGCATCCCCGTTGTTGCTATTGACATATTTATTCGAGCATTACTTCCATCTTCCATTTTATCTCTCGGTCGTGCTCTCCCCCTTAAAATTTTGCTCTTTCATCGAACTCCCTCAATCTCTCTTCCCCATTCTTATTCGATCCGAACACCCCAAAGATGAATCTAATCTGACTTTCCTTCGGAGGTCCTTTCCACTAACCTATCCCTTACCTAAAGTTCTTTATTTCCCAAATTCACCTTCCTCATAACTCAGATGCGGCTCAGTTGCACTGATACTTGATAGTTGAGGCGAAAGGACTTCCTATCAAGTAAACACTAAAATGCATGTTGGGTTAAAATGACCATGCATGGGTCACGTTTACATCAAGCAATTATACAATACCTTAGCGCAACGAAACCAATTAGAAATGCACGAATAACATAAGATCAAGAGAATAAATAATTAATGCAAAATATGATGCACGTGCTATGAATGCTTTGGAACCTGTCACCAATGGGGTAAGTAGTTAGCTCGACAGCTTTTCCTTGCTACTCCAAGTCCCGCGGTTACTTTGACTTGGTAATTATTCCTTGCCTTTCCCACGGTCTTCGAGATTCCCATGCATCTTTATAAATCAACTTGTATCTTCCACTTCCAAGGAGTTAGCATCCAATCTATTCTCTAAATTCGACCTTTACTTCCAATCGTCGTCTCAATCAAGAATCCCGCACTTACCCTTTCGAAAGTTCAATTCACCTCCCACTGCTTACATTTGACAGCATGATTTCCTTTCAAGGAGTGGTTGCCTTTCTTTACCGTTTCCATTTGTTGCTTCATATCTTCCATTTCAACTTCACGACATGACAATTCAGCTTGGTCTTGGAAAAACAAGCTCATCTCCCACTCAACACCTTGCTCAAGATTACCGTGACTATTGTTTATGAGTTTCCCATCACGATCGAAATCCAGAGCACCCAAGTCCAACTCTTCCCGGTCTTAACTTCGATAGACTTGATTTCAATTCACTAGGCTTAATCAGAAATCCTTCTTGTCGAGCCCAGGTACACAGCTCCATTTGGGAAGTCTCACATCTCTAATGCTCTACATTCTTCCCAGAGTATCCTGCCCATCTTCCATGCCTCAGAAGGTTTGCAATCGATCTTCTTTGTCATAGAACTTGGCCGTGGTTTGATATTATCTTCATAACCTATAATCATAGCTTACTTCAAGAGTAGATGCATGCGATTAGTGCATGCTCATGACACATTTTCAACAATTATTGCAAGGATCCTTATGTAATTACAACAGATAGTCTAGCCAAATTCAAAAAGGAAAGCCAAATTCATGTTCAAGATCAATGCAATGCACACATTTCCATATAGTCCCTAAGCCGTACGGCCTAGACTGACTCACACACGACACGAGAACACCGGTTTTGCAACTGGGCTCTGATACCACTTAAGGATGTAGCACCCCGCACGTGAGGCGCCACATCCCCCGCACTAAGGCTCAACACGAGTAACGAAATAGTAAATCCGTACCCGTATCAAACCCTAGCGAATGGGAGACAAACATAAAAACCCTCCTAAGCTAGGCGGAACTAGACCCTGCAATGAAAACCAATCAACAAAATATATTGCATAGCAAAGCCAAAGTTGAATCATACAAGCCATAAACGGAATTTGGGCTCTTCAGGCCTCTTTTAAAACATAACAAAACCCAGTAAAAGCAATTCACTAACAATTATATAATTATTCAAGTTCCAGAGACTATGAAATCGAATCATACATAAATCCAATACATGAATGAGTGCAAAAACTCTCCTACCCTAACTCAACCCACTTAAAGACTCCAAACACCTCCGCCTAGCTCGAAACTCCAAAGATCAAACCTGCACACTAAAAAGATTGGGGAGGGAAAGGGGTCAGTCTCTAGAAGACTGAGTGAGTAGGAGCGATACATATTTATAAAACATGCACATGCAAGTCATAAATCCCGAGCAAGGTTTTAATTGAATTTAGTTCCCGAAAAGGGCAAGAAAATAGATAAACAATGCTCGACTGTTACGACTAATTCATATTAAATTCATTACATTCATAAATCATACATAAATATAAGGCTCGGCGAGTGAGCGTGCACAATCTCCATCCAAACTCCGACCGTGTACGACAAATATCATTAATATATTGATTAAGCGATCATGCAATATATCATAATACACAGACCATAAATCATGTCCTAAATATATTGTTTGGGCAATCCGATTCCCGGCCTTCCCGCACAGTGCCTATCAATCGATAATCAATCAGTCAATCAATCATTTCAATCATAAATAAGTTCCAACCTTCTTCCTCCGGGTTGGTGGTGGGTTTGCAAGGCCCGACCACCCAATCATTGACCAAAAGGGGTTACATGACTCCCCAGATGGCACTCAGCTCCCTTTCCCCGCCAATCTCCTGACGAGGTCCGGTACCGCTGTTCAATAGTGGGACTAGTATATGGGATCCCCGTCAGCCCTTGCTTCCTCGGTTAGCCACATATACTAAGTCCCGGGGCCCGTTCAATCATAAATCGTAAATGTGTCTCGCCAAACATATCAATTCATAAGTACATATCATAATTCATAAATCATTTGAAAAGGGTTTACTCGATCAATACATACTATAAGAATCATACCTTACCGTGTAATTCGGCATATGCTATATACGTACCTCTCCGTGTCATCCTATTCCGTAGCTAGCATGAAGACACACGGTTTGGAGCATAGCCTCATTACAAAACCATTTTTAAGTTTATATACGCTCATACGCACAATTCAGAAGGATTTACTCGATAACTTCATTTGAAAACCATATATATATAATCATAAGGTTTTGGCCAAAGCTTTTCACATAAGGGTTGTAGGGTTTGTTACATAGTTAAAACAAAACCACCCTCACCTGAACCGTGAAGTTACAAGGATAGAGCACCAAGTGCCTGAACGATCAAAAGCTCTCCACCCTGGAGACAAACTGTACAAAAGACCACAAGACGTGTTCGTGAGGCTCAAGACTCTTAATGAACCATATATGACGCACGGCAATGCACAAGCATGATATGAAGGCATAAAGATCATATTAAGTCATGAAAATCATATAACCAATTCATTCACTTGTTCAATCATAAATCATTCAAATTCTTCAATTCATATGTCCAATCAATTTATTTCAAGAACTCAAATAGGAGCATAGAACATATTCAAGCTCTCCCAACAAGCTACTATATACCTCATATTACATAAGATAGCATATTTCCAAGGTTTGACAACAAGAAGAAATCATATGATATGGAAAATAAGTTATGCGATTCATAAACGACATATAAACACACATAAACGGCATTACGTAAAAGCATGCCTATAACACATCCAAAAGCCATGAAATTACACCATAATGCTCCCAACATAAAGCAAAACAAGTTCATAGTTCAACACAAAAGGAGATAAAGTCATTAAGGAGGTGAAACAAATCAAAAACCGAAAAGGAAGCAACACGGACTGCGCAGGGGAAGGGACACGGGGGTGTCACCAACCCTAGCCAAACTGAGCCACGGGCGTGGCTCAGTACAGAGCTGCCCAGAAGGTGTGACACGCCCGTGTCTCACTCTTATGAGTAAATGAGACACGGGGGTGTCACGATACAGAACTTATCCACACACAAAGTTTTTCCGGCAAAACTGAACTCATACCAAATCAATCTAAAAACATACCAAATGAACTCCAAATGCTCTGAAACTTAATATACAACATATTTAGCATGTTATGAACATTTTTCATTTAGAGTTCAAAGGATAAATCACACGTTAAGATCATCGAATCCATGCAACAAAACTGGGTCGCCAAAATCGTACATATGAGCCCTAATGATTCCATCATGCCTTGATCAAGTACTTAGGGGTTGAATTTGGATCTGAAACTTTGGGGAATGCATGCTAACATACTAAAAAACCAATATACATCATATATATGTAAAATGGTACAATTTAAAGCACATTAGAACGACCAACAAGTTACCAAACACAACAGCAACAATTCTGTCATGAAGCATGCATAAAAACAGGCCATGTACTTCGGTTTTGAGGCTTCAAATGGATCCAAATACTTGAAACATGAATGTTAACATATAGAGTAATGAGTGTACATCAACTCCATGCAATTTCACACGAAATGGAGACCATTTGATCAAGCATCAACACAATATTTCACACAACAGTTCGAAAACAGGGGAATCAATTAGATCATCAAGTTTGGAGCTCCATATCTCATAATTTCATTAAAGGAGCAAGAGATGAAATCCTCCTAACATCATATACTATCAGTTGGGAAAGAAATTGGCCAAGAAACAAGCTCATATAATCATTTACAAGCAAGGAAAACAGCTGCACAACCAAGCAAGGTCACAAGAGCAATTTCCCCCAAAACCCTATTCATGCTCTTAACCCAAACCCTAATCAAATCTGATCCAAAACATGATGTAAGTAGATGAAATCAAGTATAATAGAGTAGAGAAGACATAAATATTCATACCTTGAAGATTTGGTGAAGAAAAATGGTGATTTGAGCTCAAAATCACAAAAGGGCCAAGGTTTCCTTCTTCTTTCTCCTCTCTCTCTCTCTCGATCAGTTCCAGCTGCAAAAAGGGGGATATTTGTTCGGTTTTCAGAACACAAAGGGAAGAGAAAGGCTTATCCCAAGGTACACAAGCCATGGTTAAGGTATGGTTAGGTTAGGGAGGTGTTAAGGGGTCCCACCATGAAGACTAGTCAACCAAAGGAGTTCCTCTTGCACGAGTTGCTCGTTACGGTTGGATTTCAGAGGTCTTAATGATTTCAAAAAGGTATGAGGCTTGTTCCATTGTCTCCGAATCGTCGATACGAAGGCAACGAAGGTGTCAGAATTCGAATCCGAATTCCCGAGCTCAAGATATCACGTACGGAACCAAGGGTGTGCTAATTGCTCGTTAGCCCCCGATTTGGTTCCACAATCAAAATTAAATTCATAAACACGTCAAATGAATCCGAAAACATAAACCGAGCATATAGGTAAGTTCATAACACACATATTTAAGACATACTAAATTTCCATACCAATCCGATATCATTACATATATGAACGAAGCACAAATAGAACACTCATGCGCATGAACGAATTCATATTGTTATAAATAATTTACTAAAACTTAAATTCCATATTAATTAAATTAAAACCAACTAATAACATGTTGAAATTAATTAATGAAATTACCGAAATAGTTAAGGTAACATGAAACCTTAATTAAGAAATTAAACACTAAATATCAAAGTAAAATAAAATGAATTAAATTAGAGTAACAATAGTTTACAGTTTAAATCAAATAAAAACACTTATAAACAATTAATCATATAATTAAATAATTAATTTGCGCAATTTATAAACAAATACGCCACATTATTAAAACTAAAAAACTGGGGCTTTACATAAAGGCAAGGTATGATGCGCGTGCCATGGATGCAATGAACTTGTCACCGTAGTAGCTTTTGGCTCGGTAACTTCTTCTTCATTCCTCTAATTACGGCTTGCTTTGAGCTCATTGTTCCTTTTTTTTACCCATGGTTTTCTAAATCTTCAAAATTTCCCTTATTTCAACTTGTGTGTCTCCGTGGCCCGAGATTACAATTTTTGAACCCAAAGTCTTCTACACCATGGAATTGGGTATTTCAAATCCTTCCTGAGATGGGTCTCCAATTGTTGCCCAATCTTCTCCATGGTTGCCACTTCGTTTGAAGTTCCTTTGACCGTTCGTTATGAGTTCTATTGATTGAAGGAACTCACCTTCCAATTGCTTACTCTTGAGCACATAATTTCCCCCCAATAGTTCTTTGCCTTTCTTTATTGTTCCCATTCTTTATCTCTCACTTCGACCTCACCCAACAATTCAACTTGGATCTAAAATTTAAACTCCAATTCCGATTTATGATAGAACTTTAAGTATAGTTACCTTCCATAGCCTTGTACTTACCACGTTGATTGATGTTCTTAAACCCTATTCAATCCAACTTCTTCCTTACCCAGGGTCCGAAGCATCTCTAGTTCCTCTTTCTTCCGAACTTAGCTTCTAATAATCTGATTTATTGGAAATCCTTCTTTGTCGATTCGTATTGTTCCCTTTCACTGATCCTGAGATGTTCCGACTTTTCTACTCCGAACTTGAATTCAAATACTTGATTCATCAGCTACCACTAAACTCGGAAACTTCTTCACAAATCAATCTTCCATTCCGAATCCTACTTCCCATTCCTAACGAGAAGATCTTCTCCCTTGATTTTAAACTTAGGAGTGGGCAAAATACGGCCTTTAACCTGAGTAAAGCTACTACCCAGAGAAATCTCTTCAGCGATCCGAACCCCTAGATAAAGTACCTTCAAGATTTCTTCACTCCATCCTCGAGTTAGATGATCCCATGGAATCCGGTTGAAATCTCTTTTCGTAGTAGAGGCATAAGTATTAATCTTTTAAGCTACAGCCCCAGATTCGTAAAGGCGATAACTCTCGAATCCTTGAATGTAACCTCTCGGTGCAATCCACACTTTATTCGGTTTAAATGTAAAATTCATGGTTTAATTCCCATCTTATAACCTTGTCGTAAGGATCACCAATTGCCCGAATTCCTCTAAATCCCCAGAGTCTTCTTTAAATCATCCACACCAAAAAGAAGAACTAGGGACGAAGAGTTGTGATCGTGAGAATTGTTCGTGGATTGATGTTGTAAGAATATCCTACAATCACAACTCATCTCAAATATAAATGCATGCCGGTTAGTAAGTGTATATGACACGTAATTAGCACCAAGAGCATGTATTTAATGCAAAAAACAACACATAATCGAAATATGTAAAGTAAAACAAGTTCAACATATAAATTTTTCAACATTTTTGCATCTAACACCATCAAGTAAGGTCAAGAATCAATGCAATGCACACGTTGACAATTAGTCCCTATGTCGTGCGACCTAAACTGACTCAATCACAACACGCAAGCTCCGGTTTTGCAACCTGGAGGCTCTGATACCACTTAGGGATGTAGTACCCGGGATGATAGACACCACATCCCCCGCACTACAAGTCTAGTCCACACATTAAATGGATGATCCAAGCATGAACCGGACTCATAGCGAACGGGAGACAAAAATAAAATCAACCTGGCTAGGCGGAAACTAACCCTGTACCAAATAAATAAAAAATAACCAAGAGTGCAAAGCGGAAGCAATAACGTGTAATACATAAATTTCGATAATAGTCCAACATATAACATGATCATAAGGTAATTGAAATTCAACATGCATCCTATCCCGAATCAATATCCAACAATAAATCATGCTTGGCACACCGGCCCAAATACATAAAGGAATTACAATTAAGTCATAACAATGTAGAATGTAACTCGATTGTACAAGTGTGACTCAACCAAGAATGCTATGACTCGACTTCCGCCTAGCAGAACCTGCAAGAATCTGGAAAAGCGGGAAAGAGGGGTCAGTCTCTTGAAGACTAAGTGAGCAGGAGCGATACATATATATAGAAATAGGCACATGCAAGTCATAAATCCCGAGCAAGTTTTATTTAAAGCTAGTTCCCGAGAAGGGCAAGAAAATGACAAGCAATACTCGGTCTTTACGACTAATTCATATTAATTCCATTAAGTTCATAATTCATGAATAATCATTAAGGCTTGGAGAGTGAGCGTGCATAATCTCCAATCAACCTCTGACCGTATACGATACATATAATTAATATTTTGAATACGCGATCATGCAATACACCATAATACATGCAAGCTATAATCGTTTGGGAAATCTATGTCCCGGCCTTCCCGCACGGGGCATAACAATAATAACATAATCGTTAACATGAAAATAAGTTCCAACCTTCTTTCTCTGGGTGGTGGATGGGTTTGGAAGACCCGGCCACCTCATGCATGGTGGCTAGTGAGGTTCATGAACCCTCAAAAGCCCGGTTAGTGTTTCCTCGTCAAAACTCCTGACAAGGTCCGTTTTGCCGTAATCAAAGTGGGACTAGCGTACGGGATCACCGTCGGCCCGATACCTCCCCGGATAGCCACATACACTAAGTCCCTGGGCCCGTGTACAATACATGCTCTCACCAACACATTCAAATCATGAGAAATATAATATATTTATAACATAATTAATAGATTTGATAATCCTTAAGAAAATATTTACTCGATGACTCCATTTGAAAACAATATATAGGTATATATTAGGCTTTTGGCCAAAACTTGTCACATAAGGGGTTCAATACGTAACTAGAATGAAAACAACCTCACCTGGAAAACCACGAGATAAGAGACATGAATAGAATGGGTGCCTGCTCAAATCAGAAGTTTCCTCCCTGGAAACGAACTGTACAAGGGAATGAACAATGTGTACTCGTGAGAATTGACTCAATGTGAAACCACATAGACGCACGACATGTTATGTACATGATATGAGATGCATAAAAAAACATGAATCTTGTAATGAGGTCATATAATCAAATAATTCATTCAAGTACATTCATAGCATAAAGGTTTCAAGCCCAAACATTTCATATATTTCATTATCATTCGTTCAAGGAAGCGTTCAAATTCATTCAAGTACCTAAATACACATTTGATATCAATTTCAATCCAAGAATTTTATACAATGATCATAACACGTACTATATCATGTTTACAATTAGAGAATGGACAAATAAAGACATTCAACTCATTAAATATATGAGAATACGAGATAGATATCAATTAATTCCATAAATCCAAATAAATTAAATAATTCATAGCACATGTATATAATATATATATATATATAATTCATATGCAAATATATATATACATATATATATATATATATATATATATATATATATTATATTTATATACGTATACATGAATGCATAATTAATACTACATAAAAAAAAAAAAAATATATATATATACATATAATATGCTTGTGCATGTGTGTGTGCGTGAGTATATATATAAGTATATATATACACCTATGTAATATATAGTATATGTATGGAAATTGTCTCTCTCTATATATATAATATGCATGTTGGCATGTTGGAAATTAGTGTGTGCGTGATTAATATGCGTAGTATTCTTGTGCATGTATGTGTGCGTGAGTATATATATAAGTATATATATACACCTATGTAATATATAGTATGTGCATGGAAATTGTCTATATATATATATATAATATGCATGTTGGCATGTTGGAAATTAGTGTGTACATGATTAATATGCATAGTATTAATTATGCATGTATATATATATATATATATATATATATATATATACGCACACATGGAAACATGCTACAGCAACAGAACTCAGATAAACACTCCACACCCGGGGAGAATTTCTACACAACATTCCCCGGCCGGGGAAAAGAGGATAAAGATACAGAAGCAATCAGGCAAAGTGCCCGGCCGGGGACTTCTTCACATACCTATCTCCCCACCCGGGGAGATCTTCCATGCAGACAACATCAGCAGGTGAAACTTTTCTCCCCTGTTCGAACCTCAACCAGCAACAGTAGCAAATACCAAGTACAAGGCAGCAATAAACTCATATAATACCAGCCAGCAAGTCATGAAATTCAGCCCTCAAACTCATGCTCAAATTAGTTCAAACGCAGCAATGGATCAACGAATGGGAAAGAGGAAAAAGGCTTGAAAAAAACTTAGCTCCATTAATGGTAAGTCAACAACCACTTAACCAACACTTAATAAAAGTTCTCACAACAATAAATGAGGTACAAGGAGTTCATATATAGTTTCATATCAAGATTAAATCCAAAGGAATTCAAGAAATCTTACATTCATCAATTAGACCTAACTATTCATTCAAATGTCCAAAACCATACCATTCATGGATCAAAATCAGAAAATTATGGATGGAAATGATCATATAAACATGTAGATATCAAATATGTACTTACCCCTTGAAGAAGATGGAAGAAAATGGAGATTGGAGCTCAAAATCTCCCTTGGGTGAATAGTGGCGGGAATGGAACTGTTGCTGCTCTCAAAATTCAGATTTACTCTTCTTGTGGTGTATGGATCAAAATGAAAGGGGTGTATGGTGATAAAGGGCTGAGTTAGGGTCAAGTGGGTCCAGGTTTGAGGGCAATTGGGCAAGAGTTGAAGGACTTAAGGGCAATTTAGTGAAAGGTGGTCATTTAGGCAAACGTTACAAGTTTCGATTAAAGTTCGGAGGTCGGAACGAGCTTAGAAAAATATGATGCTTGTTCCATTGAACCTAAATCTTCAATACGAGTTCAGCGGAGGTGACGGAACTCGAATCCGAGTTCCGGAGCTCAAGATATCACATACGAAGCCAAGGGTGCGCTAATTGCCCATTAGCCCCCGATTTGGTTCCACAACTCCAAATAAATTTGTTACCACGTCAAAGAAGATCGAAAACATGAAACGAGTATATAGACAAGTTCATAACACATAAATCTATGACATACTAAATTTTCACAAATTTTCGATATCAAATCATATAAGAACGAAGGGCGATTAAATCACCCAAAAACAATACATTAACAATTTCATAACATTTCAAATCAAATAAACAATTTTAGATTCTATTTTCAAATTAAAAACTCAAAGTCAACGATTAAGGTTGGAAATTGATTAATATAATTAGAGATATAGTTAATTAACATTAACTCTTAATTATCAAATTAAATATACTAATTAATGAAATGAAATATAATAAAATAAAATAAAATAATAACAATTTATAATAAAATTAAATATTTAAAACACTTATAAACAGTTAATTCACGCAAATTGGTAAACACATACCTCATACCTGTACGACTGAAAAGTCGGGGCGTTACAGGAAAAGTCCTAAACCTCACCTTGAAGCAAAAAGAGTGGAAACAGAAGGGCCAAAACGAGCAAACAACCACCTAAACCTCGGGTTCGTTGGCTTTTGGAAGAGGCTCTGAACCACAAGAACACAACACCCGAGACTTAGATTCAAATATGTACCAAATAGAAGCCCAACAATGCTCATGAGTGCAAGGTATGCATATGAAGTGCAAGAGTGCAATACTTAAGTGCATAATTCAAAAAGTATAGAAAGCATACATATCATATAGGAGGCAAGGAACGAGTAAACAAATCAAGAGAGCAAGCAGAGAACACACAAACAAGCAAGAGAGGGGCTAACCAGACAGCCCTAACGGTCGTTACCAAGGTCAGAAACTCTGGCCTAGGACTAACGGCCCTTACCACCTGTAAGCCTACAAGAGGGGCTAACGCCCATTAACGGGGTTAGGGGACACTTACCCCCTTCCAAGCACAAATGTCCTAGCGGGCGTCAGTGCCTTCAGGACCGAAAAGGGAACAAATTTAAGCTCTAAACACCCTTGCAAAGCACACCAATACTCAAAAACAACAAAGGAAACACATAAGGGCATGATAAAGCTAAAAATACACAAGAATTCAAGGACAAAATCTCCATAAAATCGAGCCACAAATGAGCATACATCAAAAGCATAGCCAGGAACAAGTTGAGGCATGAAATGAGATCAAATTCTTGCAAGACTTCCATGAACATTAATGATAACTCAACAACACATCTTCTAGCATTAAATAAGACTGAAGATATGCAATTAATACTCCAACATGCTCAACATATCAAGTTCCAAATCAACAAATAGGCAAGAGATGCATATAACCTTCAAAATCTCCAATAACCTAACTATTCATCAAGTATATCAAATTCCACCATCTCTAGCATATAACCATGATTCAAAGAGCGCATAATGACCACAAGAGCAAGGATATCAAGAATCATGGCTTACCTTCAAATATTAAGCAAGAAATGGCACAAAACTGGAGCTTAAGAGGTAGCAACAATGGAGGTTAGATTGGGGAGCTTCTCTTCCTTCTTCCTTCTCTCTTTGGTTTGATTTTCAGCATATAGGGAGAGAGAGATAGCTGATTCTTTTGTGGAACAAGTCAAGAGAAGGACAAGGTAATGATAGTCTAGCTAACAAGTGGCTATAGGGGCATTTTAGATACGTAGGGCCAAAATCTACGCGGTTAGGGGTCGAAACGGCATCAAAAAAAGAAAATTCTTGTACCATTATCTCCGGATCATCGATTTGGGTCCAATGGCGAAGACTGAACTCAAATCCGAGTTCCCGAGCTCAAGTTACGAATTAAAGACTCAAGAATGGCTAAATTGCAAAATGGCCCCAAAAGTTAAAACAAAGAGCAATTGAGTCCACTAAAGATCAATCAAGTCCAAAACAAGTTTAAAGCTTGAAATTAAGTCCAAGAATCATATACGTCACATAATTTACGAAGTTAACATGCTCCGAATTTAAATTCCTAAATTGAAACTTTTACGTATAGCACGAATCCAAATTATACGTTCAAATTGAGCATATTCATATAAGGAATATAATAAGGGAAATAACTCAAGTATAAAAGCATCAAATAATATGAAAATAAATGCAATTATGAAAATTAAACCCACACGTGGTACAAACCTGTACATGCGGTCGAACGGAGTGTCACAATCTCCCCTCCTTCAGAGAACCTGGTCCCCAGGTTCGCCTCTGCACTGAACAACTCGGGGTAGAAACTCCTCATCTTCTCTTTGGTCTCTCCAAAGAACTCTGACCAAGGGAACATGTCCGTTCCTCAACTCTTGCATCTTCCGGTCCTGAATCGCAACTAGGTGCTTCTTGATTGTCAAATCCTACTCTAACTGAACTTCTTCAATAGGGAGAATAGTTGCCTCGTCGGGATAGTACATGCAGAGCTGGGAAACATGAAAACACGTTGTGTATCCTGGTCAAACTTGGCGGTAGGTCCAACCTATAAGTCATCTCACCAATCCATTCTAGGATCTCAAAATGCCCTAGGTATCATGGATTGAGCTTTCCACCTTTACCTATTCTAGTGAAGCCCTTTCTAGGAGATGCTTTTAAAAAAAACTCTGTCTCGGACTTCGAACTCCAAAGGCCTTCTCATCTTATCGGCATAGCTCTTCTGATGAGCCTGAGCTGCTTTCATCCATTGGTGGATTTACTGAACCTTCTCAATGGTAGCAGCAATCTTCTCCTTAGGTTCTGCTCTCTCAAGCTTATCTTCCTTGGTCCACCTCCAATCCTCAATACCCGAAAACATAGGAGACCTACACTTTTTCCCATAAAGTGCCTCGTACGAAGCCATCTTGATCACAGCCTGGTAACTGTTGTTCTAAGCAAACTCAACCAATGGCAGGTGCTCGTCCCACTTATCTTGAAGTTCCAAAGCACATGCCCTAAGCATATCCTCGATGTAACATCCCGACCGATCGGACTTTCAGGTATACCTTAATGTGCATAATTTAATTTAATAATCATGTGATTATGTCATATTTAAATGTTAATGTGATTATTTGAAGTTATTTAAATTTATTTGATTAAGTATGAATTCGATTTTTAAACTTTTATACTTTTATGTTTTCGAATTTGCTCTATCTTATATCCAAATTTTGTGAATTTTTGATATACGTGAATTACGTGAGTTATGAACTTGTTCATATGCTCTCTTTATGTTTTGGAACTTGTTTGTCTTGTCGTTTTATTTTATTTTGGGAGACGGGACCTAAAGGGGGCTAAAGGGCATTTAGCGCACCTTGGGTTTCGAGAAGCATAACTTGAGCTCGGGAATTTGGATTCAAATTCCATTACCTCTGTTGAACTCGTATCGATGATTTGGGTTCAATAAACTTAGCATCATATCTTTATAATCTTATTTGGATCGTCAAACTTTGACCGAAACGAGCCTCGTGAGCAATTTCGACCCTTAAGCACACTTTTATTCATAAATCAAGCTATACTTAACTAAATAAAGTGAAACTTAGCCCCACACTCTCCCAACTTAATCCCCTTTCAGCTATTAGCCCTCCATTTCGACCAATCTTAAGGAAAAAGAGAGAAAATTGCTGCCAAAACCGAGATACAAGAAGTGGCAAAAATATACGATTCACTTTTCACCATTTTGAGCTCAAATCTTCATCAAATCGCTTCAAATTCAAAGTTAAGCTTGGCATTGGTTTCTCCATCTTCTCTTCTTTGATTATATTCCTTATTTGTTGAATTTGGTGGAGAATTGATAATGATATGAAGAATTTTGTGAATAGTGAGGGTTTCATACTTTTGGATGAATTTGGGTGATCTCTTGGGGATTTGTTGGACTTTATGCATCCTAATTGATCTTAAGACATCCTATAGTATGTCTATGAACTGATTTTGTATGACAATCAGGGAATCAATGGCTTCATTTAAAGGTTTTGAAGTTTTCATGAAAGGTATGAACATAGATGTATCTATCGCATTTCGTTCACCTATATCTACATGTTTAGGCTTATAAATTGCATGAAATTGATGAATTCTTGATATATTTTCATCCTAATATGTGTTAAGTTGGATATAGCTTGGATTCATGTGAGTTTTGGTACAGTTTTTGGCTTGAATATTCGTTTTTCCCCTGCTGTCGCAGGAGGTCATGGCCGTAATCGTTTTTAGTGTAATTTGGGTTGGGGCCGCGACCTGTTTTTGGCTGAGTTTCTAGTTGTGCAGGCTTCAGATCGTGACCGCGACCTCCAATACATTGTTTTGAGGTAGTGGCCGCGACCATTTTTGGCCCCATTCTTGACGTTTTCGTCGCGAACGATGAAGAGTTTGCATAGGGGCCTCGACCACCCCTGCATGTTTGCATGTTTGCTTTCTTCATTTTTCCTATGTTTGCTTGCTTTATATGGTTCGTTTATGACTTATATACTATGTTAACATGATATATTATGTGTTAAGCTTTATGTTATGAATTTATAGTTTGATTTATGCCCTCGTTTGTGAAATATGACCTAATATGCAAAATGTGACCTTGTATGATTTAAATATGAATTCATTTCATTTCATTTGCATCATATCCATGTATACACATTGGCCGACAGTCTATATGAAGCATTTTGAGTCTAAGAGTATCCGTTCTTGTTTGTTTTGTACAGTTGACCCTCCTATTGATGACGAGGTCGCTCCTTAGGCGTCCGGTTCTCTTTCTTTTGGCACCACTACACGTTCGGAAGGTGAGGTTTTATTCTATAATGACCTAAAACACTAATTGATTTGAATCCCGCATGCGAGGTATATATATTATATGTTAAATATGTAACACCCCCAGAGCGAAGGGTGCCCCATCCCCCCCGCACTAAGGTCTAACACGAGTAGCGAAATGGAAGTCCGCACCCGCATCAGACCATAGCGAACGGGAGACACACAAAACTCACACCCTTGCTAGGCGGCCTAGACCCTCAAGAACTGCAAGAATTAAAATCAGAGTAGCGGAAGCAATTTATGATTAACATATCTCCCAAGATCACATATACATTTCAAAAATGGGGAAAGGTCAACCATTCACGCCAATCAAATACAGAATATACAATGCCAACAAGGCCCAAAACGAAAGTGTAATCATAAATATGTAATCCAAAATACAACAGTAAGGGTAGAAGTAATCCACTACGAATGCATGGAGACTCAAGCTAAACCACAAGTAAACCCCCAAAAGACACTTGCCGCCTAGCTTGACTCGGAAGAACCTGCAAACTCAAAAGAAAGGAAAAAGGGGAAAACAACAACGAGGGTTAGTCCTAGCGACTAGTGAGGGGGCTAACTCACACACCCGATATATATATAGAGCAAAGCATTTAATCAAAACGGAAGGACCCTTGAACCGAGAGTGGGTTTTGCAAGCCAAATTAATTCCCGTGATATATATATATACATAAAGTAAAAGAAGTCAAAAGGAGAAATTGCCAAATTTTAAGTACTTAGAAATCCACTCTCGTTTCACAGATCATACAAAGCTAAACCAACTCGGCGAGTACAAGTCACACACATCCCCAACTTCCAAATACGAAGAACAAAGCAAAGCAAAGCAAATCAGAATCCATCCCCAACACCGGTTGATAGAAGGGTTGATCGGCCCTAACTATCCACAGACACAAACGAGACAAGGTTTAATTACTACCTTGAAACCTTCGGCGGTTGCCTCCGCCGGCTCAAGAGAAACACCCTTCCTCAATCTCCTAAGGTTGGGCGAGACTCTCAAATGGAGGTGTTGATGGAAGAGCTCGGCGACCCCTCGGCCGTCCCGAGATTACCATACCACACTCCGGGGCCCAAACATATCACGAAAGTCACACAAACATACCTCAAAGCTTATCTTTCAAAGCCACATCTCGCTTACACACACACACTTGCTCAAAACTAAACCTTTGTAAACGAAAGCAAAATAGCTTATATACTTATACAAACGTTTTCAAACTCTCATAACAAATGGGATAAATCCCGCAACATAAGTATCATACACTTATTTACCATATATTATACATATCCACATGCGAGGTTTCAAATCAAGTAGGGTTATAGGTCGAATAACTAAAAGAACAAAACCTCATCTTAGCAACGAACGAAGTGGAGTCAAAAGAGGAAACCAGACACCTACGGAGCAAGCTCGTCCTCTACAGGAAGATTGTAGCGCCCCTTAACACTACAACCCCGCACCGTTGTACTTCCCGAGTGGATGTGAGACCTAGCACTCGAGAAATACTTCGGCGAACGGACAAGACTATACAATACCAGAGTATAAAATTTAAATGCAACGGAGATAAACTTAAACAATAAAAAGGGGAACAATATATAACGAGACACATGATATTAAGTTGGATAAGTGATTACAACGATAGGTTTATATTCACGAAAGAGTGCTTATTGAAAGCTGTACATGCACTTGTGATTAATCTAAACGACTGGAAAGTGACACCTTAAAGCTTCAAGATACCTCTAAGGCGTCGCTGTAACGATTCCTGAAACCATGAATTAAAAGAGTAGGAGGGTTAGTCAAAATGACTAAGTGACGGGGGGTTTGAGATTTAGGATTTTAAGTAAGATTTTGAAAATGTTTTGACCAAGAAAGTCTTGGTTCGAAATATATATATACTATATAGTAACAAATAAGTATATGACAATAATATCCGGTTCATATTTGTTGAAATAGGAGTAGGGGGAATATAGGCAATACTTTAGAAAATCTATGAACCGTTTTGAAAATGATTTTATGCCCGCAAGTTAGGCGTCTCCAACCTTAACACCGTAAAATCCGAGAAAAATAGTAACGACACTGATCAAGGTGTCGGTACTTAATAAAACCAATACGAGAATACCATCCTTCTTCCTCCGGTGTCACATAGGGTTGCAAGCCCTAGTGACGATGAACAAGATTGTGGGAGGGACGTACCTTTTCCCGTCACTTGGTGTGGAATAACTAACCTCCAGTTAGACCACCACCAAGATCTAGTTGGCGGCTGGTATAATAGTAGACCTCGGCCCGTGCCTCCCGGACTACTACTTCTACCAATACCACCGGGCCCATAGGAAAAACAATAATTTTTACTTGCAAGACGAGAATATTTACCCGTAAAAAGGTACTAAGTACTTCTCGGGTAAATGTATGTTTTCAATAATTAACAAGAATTACCTTCCCATAAAGGGAAGAATAACTTGAAAGGAAATTCAAGAAAATAAAGTAAAGTATTTTATCATGATTTCAGTTGAAAAGATTTAAAACCCTCACCGGTACCGAGACTTAAGTGGAAGTGTGAGGATTCCACTCTTCGATCCTATGTTCGCCTGAAAGTAATAGCTACTACTGACTCAGAACTAGGTTCTTGGTTCCTAACTAATCCAATTGCACTCAACAATGTAGTAAATAATTATAGAAGGTACACATTATGTGTTGCGTTAAAGATTTCCCGGTAAACCCTAAATTCACCCGTTTAATTAATAAATTCAGGGTTTATGGAATCTTTAACTAATCAAATATTTATTAACTATATTATAATTTTAATTGTAAGGTTTGAAATGAAATTCAAGGTTTAATTTGATAATGTAGGTTATCTTTTGAAAAACATTACATAGTTTATTGATTTTTGGAAAATTTTGGGAAATTATTTCTTTAAAAATTCCAAAACTTATTTTATAATTATTTTTGAAATAATTTCGAAATAAAGGGTATTTTAGTTGACCAAAAAATCAAAATTACTATTAAAAGCATTTACTATTCAATTTCATATGAATTAAACACTTTATAACACAAAATTAATTTCACACACACACACACATAGCTCACGGCACACACATGCACACACACATATCCAAGAACATTATGAACATGTTCTTGAACTCATTTGAATATTCAAAGAGGGTGTGTAACATGTTCTATCACATTCATATTCATAACATAAGATTAAAGCTTAATATAGCAAAATATATGAACTTTCTATGAAAAATAATTCTAAATAAATTACTATAGGCATGAATTTATTCAAACAAGATCATAAGCATTTAAATACATAAGAACATTATATCATATCATGATTCATGCATTTAATTGAATAAAATTTCATAATGTACACACATTGTTATTTAAACTAACAATTATGCACATATTTCATAAAATAATTTCCTAAAGCATAATTTAATTAATTCTAGACATGCTACTAATATTTCTATACTAAGAACATTATATAAAGAATGAAATAATAGAAGAAAACATACCTTAGAGAGAGAGGGAGGGTTGTGGCGTGAGAATGGAGAGGGAGAGAGTGATTTTGTGTGTTGAATTGTGAGGTATAAATGAGGCTCAAGGGGGGTATTTATAGGTAGTCATGAGGGGTTTCTAAGCAATAAATGAAAGTTTATGGGAGATGTGGTTGCCTAAGATTTGAACAAATGCTTGGTAATTAAGTTGGAGATGTGGTTAAATTATTTCATGAACAAATGCTAGGTAATTAACTAGGAAATGTGGAAAAATTATGCCCATTTGTTTAATCCTTCTAGAAGACCATGAGGTCATGGATGATGTCATTTTGATTAAAAATAAATGTAAAAATAATATAAAATTTATTCAAGAGTCGAGAGATAAAATTTTGATGTAGTGAATTAATAATAGAATGAGTGAAAAGTGAGCTTCGTTTTGATTATAAATATGAAATATTTGGAGTTTTTGTTTATAAATTATGAATACTAAAGATGATGAAAATCATAAGAAAAATCATATAAACGAAGCTATGATAAAGTTTAGAGTTTGGAAAAATCACTATAATATAAAGGAAAATTCAAGGATCGTTTTAAGTATAATTTCGACTATTGATTAAAAGCTAATTGTTTTAAAATAAAATGATGATTTTTAAATAGGAAAATATTTATAAATATGCTATGGATGAAATCGAGTTTTTGGTAAATGCATGAAAATTCATAAAATAATTTGAGGGTCGTTTTGGTTATAATTTTGAATATCAAAAAGTAGATGAATAAGGATTTATTGATGATCGAATCATAAGCTAGGGTTTTTGCCGATTTTTGATACTACGGGAGTTAGGATGGGAATTGTGGTTCACGGAGAGTATCACGATCCTCGAAATAATATGAGGATTCTTTTGGTTAAAATATTGGGTAGTGGAAGTGTTTCGGGAAATGTAGGAATATTTTTGAGTTGTAGGGGTATTTTTGTAATTTCCAACCTAAAACTGTAGGAATGGGTTTTGAAGTATATGAAGGGGTTTTAGGTGCTGGAAAGGAATGAATACTAGAATTCTAGGATTTTATGCAAAGAGTTTCAAAGTATAAATTAAATAGAGAAAAGAATTAAATCTACGAAAATTATATCATATAAAAGCATATAGGTCACATAAAATGCAATGCATGAAAAGGATTAATAAGGATCGAGGTTATAAACGCTTCCTGAATTACCCTTTACTTACCTTTCTCAACTTGGCCCTGAATCGGGCTGTTACAATCTTCCCCCCTTTAAAAGAATCTGTCCTCAGATTCTATTATTGTCCTTGAACAGTCCTGGATAATGTTTCAACATCTTTTCCTCTGTTTCCCAAGTCTGTTCTTCTGTACCATTTCTTTTCCATAAGATTCTAACGAGGGGAATTCTTTTGTTTCTCAACTCTTGGAATTTCCTATCCAAGATTTTGACTGGTTTTACTTCATAAGTAAGGTCGGGTTCTAATGGTACTTCTTCCACAGGTAGGATATGTGAATCATCAGCAAAGTATTTTCGAAGTTGGGACACATGGAATACGTTATGTGTCCCAGTAAGACTTGCTGGTAGGTCTAGGCGATAGGCTGTTGGACCGATACGTTCCAGTATCTCAAAAGGTCCAATATATCGAGGGTTTAGCTTTCCTCCTTTCCCAATTCGTGTAAACCCTTTTCTTGGAGATGCTTTCAAGAATACCTTTTCGCCTGCTGCGAATTCTATGTCCCTTCTTCGATTATCAGCATAACTTTTCTGCCGATCTTGGGCAGCTTTCATTTTCTGCTTGATGATTTCAACTTTCTCTGTTGCTTCTTCTACCCATCTCTTAGCAATATTCCCTCGGGGTTTCCTTTTAATTTCCTTGGTTTCATCCATATCCCAGTATAATGGAGATCTACATTTTCTTCCATATAAAGCCTCGTAAGGTGCAGCTTGGATAGAAGCTTGATAGCTGTTGTTGTATGCAAACTCCACAAGGGGTAGGCAATCTTTCCAATTATCTTGGAAATCTAAGGCACAAGCCCTTAACATATCTTCCAGGTATCGGATGGTTCTTTCAGATTGCCCGTCGGTCTGAGGATGTGCTGCGGTGCTGAAGTTTAACTTGGTACCCATCATTTCTTGAATGTTTTGCCAAAGTTGTGAAGTGAACTTTGGGTCCCTGTCTGAAACTATTCCAAGAGGTACTCCATGCAACCGAATAATTTCCTTTTGATAGAGCTTTGCTAGCGAGTTAACTTTATCAGTTGCTTTGACAGGTAAGAAATGTGCGGATTTTGTTAATCTATCGATGATAACCCAAATACCATCAAATCCTCCTTTAACCTTGGGTAATCCATAAACAAAATCCATTGTTACCTGATCCCATTTCCAAGTAGGGATAGATAATGGTTGCAACAATCCTCCAGGTCTCTGATGTTCTGCTTTAACTTGTTGACAAGTTAGACATTTCTTGATGTAATTGGCTATGTCTCTTTTCATGCCGTTCCACCAGAAATGTTTCTTGAGGTCTTGATACATCTTAGTTCCTCCGGGATGTATCGAGTAACGAGTTTTGTGTGCCTCGTCCAATATTTCCTTTCGAATGACATTAGGCACGCAGACCCGATCCTTGTATCTCAAAATCCCTTGATCATCGGTTTTGAATTTTTCTTCAAGATCCTTTTCCTTGGATTTGAGACATTTCTGAATCCATTCATCCTGAGCCTGAGCTTCTTTTATCTTTTCCTTTAGTGGCGACAATACCACTAAATTTGCTAATCGAGCTCGTGAGATTACTTTCACCGATTTTTGTGGGTTACTTGAAGGCTTTCTTGAGAGTGATGCTAAGCTTGATTTCCGACTTAAAGCATCAGCCACTACGTTAGCTTTTCCTGGATGGTACTGGATTACACAGTCGTAATCTTCCAGAAATTCCATCCATCTCCTTTGCCTCATGTTCAACTCCTTTTGAGTAAAAAGGTATCGTAGGCTCTTGTGATCAGTGAAAACTTCAAAGGTAACCCCGTAAAGATAATGTCTCCACTTGACAAGAGCAAACACAATTGCTGCTAATTCCAAGTCATGAGTAGGGTAGTTTTCCTCATGAGGTTTGAGCTTTCTTGAGGCATAAGCTATCACTTTTCCGTGCTGCATTAATACGCAACCTAGCCCTTCTTTAGAGGCATCGGTATAGACTGTATAACCTTCCTTCCCTTCAGGTAAGGTTAGTACTGGTGCAGATGTCAATCGTTGCTTTAATTCTTGAAAACTTTGTTTGCATTGTTCAGTCCATTCAAACTTTCTTTCTTTCTTTGTTAACTTTGTAAGAGGTGCGGCTATCTTAGAGAAGTCCTTTACAAACCTGCGGTAATAGCCTGCAAGTCCTAGGAAACTTCTCACCTCTGAGGGATTCCTTGGTACTTTCCAATTTGTAATTGCTTCAATCTTTGAAGGATCTACCTCAACACCTGATCCCGAGATTATATGTCCGAGGAATGCAACTTTTTCTATCCAGAACTCACATTTACTGAACTTAGCATATAGCTTATGATCTTGCAAAGTACTTAACACTATGCGAAGATGTTCAGCATGTTCCTCAGGTGTTTTGGAAAATACCAGTATGTCATCGATGAAAATGACCACAAATTTATCCAAACATGGTCGGAATATCCGGTGCATCATGTCCATGAATGCAGCAGGTGCATTGGTCAATCCGAAAGGCATTACTATGAATTCAAAGTGTCCATAGCGGGTATTGAAAGCTGTTTTAGGGATATCTTCCTCCCTAATCTTTAATTGATAATACCCTTGCCTTAAGTCTAACTTAGAATAGACTCTAGATCCTTGAAGGACATCAAATAACTCCTCTATATGGGGTAGAGGGTATTTGTTCTTTATGGTCATTCGATTAAGTTCTCGGTAATCGATGCACATCCGTAATGTCCCATCTTTCTTCTTTACAAACAACACTGGTGCTCCCCAAGGTGATGTACTGGGACGGATGTATCCTGATTCAATCAAATCATCAAGTTGTTTTCTCAACTCTTGAAGTTCGGCTGGGGCCATCCGATAAGGGGTTTTAGAGAAAGGCTCTGCCCCAGGAATCGTATCGATTACAAATTCTAACTCGCGATCTGGTGGTAGTGAGTTTAGGTGTTCTGGAAAAACGTCGAGAAACTCATTTACCACTTCTACCTCCTCAACTTTAAGTTGGTCCTTTGGCCTATTTAGGAGATAGGCAATGAACCCTGTAGCTCCCTTCTGAACCAACTTCTTAGCTTCTGTCATAGAAATGATTGCCACTGATCTCTTGTCTTCAAGAATCCTACTTTCATCTTGTCCTAAGATGATTTCTTTCTTGAAACAATCCAACTTAGCATGGTATTTGTAGAGCCAATCCATTCCCAGAATAATTCCATATCTCGTTATCGGAAGTTCAATAAGATCCATTGGGTAGTAACGATCACCAATTTGTATAGGGCAGCGTTTATATACTCGATCCGTTATTAAACAAGCTCCCAAAGGGGAACTTATCTCGAAATTATATGATGAGCATTCAAGTGGAAAATTTAAACGCGCACATAAATTGGATGCAATGAATGAATGCGTGGCACCAGGGTCATATAAGACCTTAACTGGCGTGTTTAAGATGTGTACCGTACCTTCCACAATATCCGAAGGGTCTGGATCCTCGTTTCCTTCCAACGCGTAAGCTTTTCCTTTGACAAGTGGCTTTCCAGATTTTCCCACAGTCTTCTCCTTTTCCTTAAGCCCCGGTTTCTTTGGGCATGTATTAAACTGGTGATTAGGGTCTCCACACCACAAACATGTGCCAGCTTTCTTTCGACAGTCTTGTTCAGTATGTCCCGGTTTGTGACAATATTCACAAGTGATCTCCTCTTGTGAATTGGATGGGACTGACTTAGGCTTTTGCTGGGCTGGTGTGGGTTTCTTCCCAAATTTCTGGCTGGATGGTCCAGCAGGTCGTTTCATTCCTTGAAAGGGCTTATTTTGAGGGGGACCAGGGCGATTAGCTGCCAGACGAATATTCTTGTGAGCTGCTTCGGTCTTTAGGGCTTTATCGACTGCTTTGTTATAAGTTTCAATATCTAATGAAGCTAAAGCCCATCGAAGGTCTGGCTTCAATCCATCAATGAATCGCTTGGTCTTCCTTCGTTCATCATTTAAAATATGTGGAGCATACTGGATTAGCCTCACAAACCTTGCCTCGTATTCTGCTACTGACATATAACCTTGTGTTAAAGTCATGAATTCAGCCTCTCGAGTGTCCCTTATCACTTGAGGAATATACTTATTCTGAAATTCCTTCACAAACTCCGCCCAACTGTAATCAGTGTGGTCTTCTATCCAGGTTAACTTGACGTGCTTCCACCAGCTCAAAGCGGGTCCTTCTAAGAGAAAGGCTGCGTACTGCACTCGTTCCCGTTCCTCGGGAAATATATCCATAGCTTCATAAATCTTTTCCAAACTAGCTATCCAGTTTTCAGCCTTCAGGTCATTAGGTTCTCCAAAGAATTTTGGGGGATTCATTCGGAGAAACCTTTCTAAGGATCGCTCGTTGGTAGGGTTATTTCCAGGTGTACAAGTTCGAACGAATTGCCTTAAGGCTTCTACGAGTTCGGGGTGTCCTGGTGGATCTTGTGGTGAAGGAGAATTGTTTCGTAGTGTCTTTCGTAGAGGCATGATGAATGCTGAAATCACAATTACATAGGAAATATAATGCATGTAGGGTAAGAATGTCTCAAAGATCATTTCAGAACAATAACCACCAAATAACATCAATTATCAAGCATAAAGTGCAGAAAGAAATAACATTAGTACTCACGGTCCTGCTGGTATCTTGAAGCGACTCTAAGACTCATGATGCAGAAATGTAAAGTAACATGAAATAACAGTGTAAAATGATCAAAATGCGTCATATATATATGCATCAAGGTTAGTATGCTTCTCTCTATCTAAACCTGATGCTCTGATACCACCTTAGCTGTAGCGCCCCTTAACACTACAACCCCGCACCGTTGTACTTCCCGAGTGGATGTGAGACCTAGCACTCGAGAAATACTTCGGCGAACGGACAAGACTATACAATACCAGAGTATAAAATTTAAATGCAACGGAGATAAACTTAAACAATAAAAAGGGGAACAATATATAACGAGACACATGATATTAAGTTGGATAAGTGATTACAACGATAGGTTTATATTCACGAAAGAGTGCTTATTGAAAGCTGTACATGCACTTGTGATTAATCTAAACGACTGGAAAGTGACACCTTAAAGCTTCAAGATACCTCTAAGGCGTCGCTGTAACGATTCCTGAAACCATGAATTAAAAGAGTAGGAGGGTTAGTCAAAATGACTAAGTGACGGGGGGTTTGAGATTTAGGATTTTAAGTAAGATTTTGAAAATGTTTTGACCAAGAAAGTCTTGGTTCGAAATATATATATACTATATAGTAACAAATAAGTATATGACAATAATATCCGGTTCATATTTGTTGAAATAGGAGTAGGGGGAATATAGGCAATACTTTAGAAAATCTATGAACCGTTTTGAAAATGATTTTATGCCCGCAAGTTAGGCGTCTCCAACCTTAACACCGTAAAATCCGAGAAAAATAGTAACGACACTGATCAAGGTGTCGGTGCTTAATAAAACCAATACGAGAATACCATCCTTCTTCCTCCGGTGTCACGTAGGGTTGCAAGCCCTAGTGACGATGAACAAGATTGTGGGAGGGACGTACCTTTTCCCGTCACTTGGTGTGGAATAACTAACCTCCAGTTAGACCACCACCAAGATCTAGTTGGCGGCTGGTATAATAGTAGACCTCGGCCCGTGCCTCCCGGACTACTACTTCTACCAATACCACCGGGCCCATAGGAAAAACAATAATTTTTACTTGCAAGACGAGAATATTTACCCGTAAAAAGGTACTAAGTACTTCTCGGGTAAATGTATGTTTTCAATAATTAACAAGAATTACCTTCCCATAAAGGGAAGAATAACTTGAAAGGAAATTCAAGAAAATAAAGTAAAGTATTTTATCATGATTTCAGTTGAAAAGATTTAAAACCCTCACCGGTACCGAGACTTAAGTGGAAGTGTGAGGATTCCACTCTTCGATCCTATGTTCGCCTGAAAGTAATAGCTACTACTGACTCAGAACTAGGTTCTTGGTTCCTAACTAATCCAATTGCACACAACAATGTAGTAAATAATTATAGAAGGTACACATTATGTGTTGCGTTAAAGATTTCCCGGTAAACCCTAAATTCACCCGTTTAATTAATAAATTCAGGGTTTATGGAATCTTTAACTAATCAAATATTTATTAACTATATTATAATTTTAATTGTAAGGTTTGAAATGAAATTCAAGGTTTAATTTGATAATGTAGGTTATCTTTTGAAAAACATTACATAGTTTATTGATTTTTGGAAAATTTTGGGAAATTATTTCTTTAAAAATTCCAAAACTTATTTTATAATTATTTTTTAAATAATTTCGAAATAAAGGGTATTTTAGTTGACCAAAAAATCAAAATTACTATTAAAAACATTTACTATTCAATTTCATATGAATTAAACACTTTATAACACAAAATTAATTTCACACACACACACACATAGCTCACGGCACACACATGCACACACACATATCCAAGAACATTATGAACATGTTCTTGAACTCATTTGAATATTCAAAGAGGGTGTGTAACATGTTCTATCACATTCATATTCATAACATAAGATTAAAGCTTAATATAGCAAAATATATGAACTTTCTATGAAAAATAATTCTAAATAAATTACTATAGGCATGAATTTATTCAAACAAGATCATAAGCATTTAAATACATAAGAACATTATATCATATCATGATTCATGCATTTAATTGAATAAAATTTCATAATGTACACACATTGTTATTTAAACTAACAATTATGCACATATTTCATAAAATAATTTCCTAAAGCATAATTTAATTAATTCTAGACATGCTACTAATATTTCTATACTAAGAACATTATATAAAGCATGAAATAATAGAAGAAAACATACCTTAGAGAGAGAGGGAGGGTTGTGGCGTGAGAATGGAGAGGGAGAGAGTGATTTTGTGTGTTGAATTGTGAGGTATAAATGAGGCTCAAGGGGGGTATTTATAGGTAGTCATGAGGGGTTTCTAAGCAATAAATGAAAGTTTATGGGAGATGTGGTTGCCTAAGATTTGAACAAATGCTTGGTAATTAAGTTGGAGATGTGGTTAAATTATTTCATGAACAAATGCTAGGTAATTAACTAGGAAATGTGGAAAAATTATGCCCATTTGTTTAATCCTTCTAGAAGACCATGAGGTCATGGATGATGTCATTTTGATTAAAAATAAATGTAAAAATAATATAAAATTTATTCAAGAGTCGAGAGATAAAATTTTGATGTAGTGAATTAATAATAGAATGAGTGAAAAGTGAGCTTCGTTTTGATTATAAATATGAAATATTTGGAGTTTTTGTTTATAAATTATGAATACTAAAGATGATGAAAATCATAAGAAAAATCATATAAACGAAGCTATGATAAAGTTTAGAGTTTGGAAAAATCACTATAATATAAAGGAAAATTCAAGGATCGTTTTAAGTATAATTTCGACTATTGATTAAAAGCTAATTGTTTTAAAATAAAATGATGATTTTTAAATAGGAAAATATTTATAAATATGCTATGGATGAAATCGAGTTTTTGGTAAATGCATGAAAATTCATAAAATAATTTGAGGGTCGTTTTGGTTATAATTTTGAATATCAAAAAGTAGATGAATAAGGATTTATTGATGATCGACTCATAAGCTAGGGTTTTTGCCGATTTTTGATACTACGGGAGTTAGGATGGGAATTGTGGTTCACGGAGAGTATCACGATCCTCGAAATAATATGAGGATTCTTTTGGTTAAAATATTGGGTAGTGGAAGTGTTTCGGGAAATGTAGGAATATTTTGAGTTGTAGGGGTATTTTTGTAATTTCCAACCTAAAACTGTAGGAATGGGTTTTGAAGTATATGAAGGGGTTTTAGGTGCTGGAAAGGAATGAATACTAGAATTCTAGGATTTTATGCAAAGAGTTTCAAAGTATAAATTAAATAGAGAAAAGAATTAAATCTACGAAAATTATATCATATAAAAGCATATAGGTCACATAAAATGCAATGCATGAAAAGGATTAATAAGGATCGAGGTTATAAACGCTTCCTGAATTACCCTTTACTTACCTTTCTCAACTTGGCCCTGAATCGGGCTGTTACAAAGATCCTCTGAACAAGACAAACAACAAAGGAACACTCTTAGACTCAATATGAACCACATTGACGCTCGGTACATGAATATGTATGCTTATGATGCAAATGATATGAAATGAATTCACATTAAGGCCAATTACAAGCAAATAATTCATATAAGAGCATATATCATACGAGGCAAGAATAATCAACAAGAACAACCGAAAGGAAACAAACGAACGAAACTAGAGTTCCTAGGAGACACGCCCGTGTCCCCCGGGAAAGGCAAGCTGAGACACCCCCGTGTCTCAGTACAGAAAAACGAAAACGAAACCAAAAGGTGACACGCCCGTGTCACCAACAAAGAGTAAACCGTGACACCCCCGTGTCACGGTACAGAAAAACGAAAACGAAAAATTAAAGGTGACACGCCCGTGTCACCAAAAAAAGCAAACCGTGACACGCCCGTGTCACGGTACAGAAAACACACAGACGGCACTACAGTAACTTAGCAACTCCAAAACCAAAACCAAACATTCATGCTCCAACTACCATGCAAGGAAAAGCAATAAATGCTAGGAAACAAGTCTTAGAAACATAAAAAAACAACAACAAAACTCAAGGAAACAAGTAAGGAGCAAGAATCAAACCAATCTCCCAACTACTACTATTCACATGCTTGCTCAAACTCATGATTCAACCAAAGAATTGAACTCAAGAACACATAAAAGATAGAAGAGAGAGTGAAGAAGACAACCATGAACTTACCTTTCAATTTGGAGAAGTTTAGATGAAGATTTGAGCTTGAAAACACAAGATTGGACAAAGGTTTTCTTCTTCTTCCTTGCTTCCTTGGTTGCTGATCGAAATGGGTGAAAGAGAGAAGGATTGGCTTGGTTTCTCTTGGGAAAAAGCTGAGGGAGAGCTTAACTCAAGTTATATCTCATGGTTAAGGGCTAGATAAGGTTAAGGTGGGGTCCACAAGGTCTCATGAGGTCAAAAGGTAGCTTCCAAGCTTAAGGGGCTCGTTACGGGTGAAATACGGAGGTCTTAACGAGCTTAGAAAAATATGAGGCTTGTCCCATCGAACCCGAATCGTCGAAACGAGTTCAATGGAGGTGACAGAATTCGAATCCGAATTCCCGAGCTCAAGATACGCGTTCCGGAACCCAAGGAGCGCTAAGTGCTCTTTAGCCTCCTTTAGGTCCCATCTCCAAAACGAACCCAAAAAGCAACCAAAACATATAACGAGCACATAAACGAGTTCATAAAACATATAATTAACAAATATCACAAATTCACAAAATTAGAATTAAATACGAACCCGAAACGAATAAAATACCAAACAAGAAAAGTTAAACGATCAAGGGTAACCAAATTCATATCAAAGCAAATAAGTTCAAATAACTTCAAATGATCCACGTTGACAGTTAATATCACATAATCACTTAAAGAACTAATTAAATAGCGCACATAAGAGGTTACCTGAAAAGTCTGATCAGTCGGGATGTTACAACCCTCCCTCCTTCAAAAGGACCTGTCCTCAGGTCCGAGGCGAGGTCTTGAAAAGATCCGGATACAACTGTTTCATCTTATCCTCGGTCTCCCAAGTAGCTTTTTCGGATTCTTGATCACGCCACAAGACTTTCACAAGAGGGATCTGTCTATTCCTCAATTCTTGCATCTTCCGATCCAACACCTGAACTGGATACTTCTTAAAGGTCAAATCCGGCTCTAACTGAACTTTCTCAACCGGAAGAATAGAAGACTCATCGGGATAATGTTTCCGAAGCTGTGAAACATGGAACACATTGTGAATCCCGGTCAAACTCGGCGGTAATTCAAGTCTGTAAGCCACTTCCCCAACTCGATCAAGGATCTCAAAGGGGCCTAAGTAGCGTGGGTTAAGCTTCCCGCCTTTACCAATTCGAGCGTACCCTTTTCTAGGAGATGCCTTTAAAAAGACCTTATCTCCTTTCTCGAACTCTAAGGGTCGTCTTCTCTTATCTGCATAACTTTTCTGTCGGTCTTGAGCCACTTTCAACCTCTGTTTAATCACTTTCACCCTCTCGATGGTATCCTGAATTTCCTTAGATTTCTTAGCCCTTTCGAGCTTTCCATCTTTGGTCCATCTCCACTCATCAATATCCCAAAAGAGAGGGGATCGGCACTTTCTTCCATATAACGCCTCATACGGTGCCATCCCAATAGAAGACTGAAAGCTGTTGTTGTAGGCATACTCAATCAAATCCAACTGTTCATCCCACGAATCCTGATAATCTAAGGCACAAGCACGAAGCATGTCCTCGAGATACCTTATTAGCCTTTCTGACTGGCCATCCGTCTGTGGGTGAAATGCAGTACTGAAGTGGAGCTTCGTCCCCAAACATTTCTGCAATTCCTGCCAAAAACTGGACGTAAACCGAGGATCTCTATCTGAAACAATGCTAACCGGGCAACCATGTAATCGGACAATCTCTTTTCGATATAACCGGGCCAACTTAGGAACCTTATCAGACATCTTCATTTTAAGAAAGTGCGCCGACTTCGTCAACCTATCAATAATCACCCAAATCCCGTCAGAACCTCCTTTGGTCCTTGGCAAGCCGGACACAAAGTCCATTGTCACTTGCTCCCACTTCCACTCGGGTATTGGAAGTGGTTGGAGAGTTCCTCCCGGTTTCTGGTGTTCTGCTTTCACCACTTGGCATGTTTGACATCTTCTAACATAGTTAGCAACGTCTCTCTTCATGCCGTTCCACCAGTATAAAGTCCTTAGATCCTTGTACATTTTGGTGGTACCGGGATGTACTGCATACGCTGACTTGTGGGCTTCATCAAGTACCAACTGCTTAAATCCTTCCGGAACACAAACCCGAGCCTTAAATCGAAACAATCCCGAATCATCAAATCCAAACTTGGTTTCAGGATCAATCCTTGACTTAGTTACTAATTTCTGAATCTCCGGATCCACAGATTGAGCTTCTATCAATCTCTGCTTCAAAACCGGCTGAACCGAAATATTAGCCAATCGAGCCTCTGAAACCAGAACTACTGAAGCCTGTCTACTAGAACCTGCTTCCAAACCTGAAACATTCACTTTCCTACTCAAAGCATCCGCCACCACGTTGGCTTTACCCGGATGGTACTGAATCTTACAATCATAGTCCTCGAGTGTCTCCATCCATCTCCTCTGTCTCACGTTCAAATCTTTCTGGGTAAACAGATACTTAAGACTCTGGTGGTCGGTGAACACTTCAAAAGTGATTCCATAAAGGTAATGCCGCCATTTCATCAAAGCAAACACCACTGCGGCAAGTTCCAAGTCATGAGTGGGATAGTTCTTCTCATGATCCTTTAACTTCCTTGAGGCGTAGGCTACAACCTTACCATTCTGCATTAACACACAACCGAGACCTTCCTTCGAAGCATCGGAATAAACTGAGTAGCCTTCCGAACCTTCGGGTAGGGTTAAAACCGGTGCAGTAGTCAACCTCTCCTTAAGGGTTTGGAAACTCTTCTCACACGCCTCATCCCACTCGAATTTCACTTCTTTCTTAGTTAACCGGGTCAACGGGGAAGCAATCCTCGAGAAATCTTTCACAAAGCGCCTATAGTACCCTGCCAACCCGAGAAAACTTCTCACTTCCGAGGCATTCTTCGGTGGCTTCCAAAGCATCACCGTTTCGATCTTCGCTGGATCCACTTCTATACCATTCCCCGAAATGAAGTGACCCAAAAAGGAAACTCGATCCAACCAGAACTCGCACTTACTGAACTTGGCGAACAATCTGTGCTCCCGAAGTGTAGACAAAACAATGCTTAAATGCCGCGCGTGCTCTTCTTCGGACCTTGAATACACCAGAATATCATCTATAAAGATGACCACGAATTTATCGAGGTAAGGCCGGAATATTCGGTGCATCATATCCATAAACGCGGCTGGGGCATTGGTCAGACCAAAAGGCATGACCACAAACTCAAAATGCCCATATCTCGTGTTGAAACCCGTCTTCGGTATATCTCCCTCCCGGATACGCAACTGGTAATACCCTTGCCTTAAGTCCAACTTGGAATAAACTCTCGAACCTTGCAGGAGGTCGAACAACTCTTCAATGTGAGGGAGCGGGTATTTGTTCTTAACCGTTAACCGGTTCAGCTCACGGTAGTCAATACACATTCGCAAAGTCCCGTCTTTCTTCTTTACAAACAGGACCGGAGCACCCCACGGAGAAGTGCTCGGGCGAATGTAACCACACTCTAAGAGCTCGTCCAATTGCGTCTTCAACTCCTTCAACTCAGCTGGAGCCATCCTATAGGGAGATTTCGCATACGGTTCTGCTCCGGGATAGAGATCTATTACAAACTCGACGTCCCGATCCGGAGGTAAAGATCCCAAGTTCTCCGGAAACACATCGGGGAATTCCTTCACGATCTCCGTCTCTTCGAGCTTGGCCTGATCCTTTGGCTTATTCAAAAGGTAGGCCACATAGCCCGTCGTACCGTCCCGGAACAATCTACTTGCTTCCATGAAGGAAATAAACGGGCAGGTCTTCAACCTCTGACCCGCAAAGACCGTAGAACCCAAAGTCACCCTCTTAGCAAAACAATCCATCAGGGCTCGGTAACGGTACAACCAGTCCATTCCCAGAATTACCCCATACTTCCTGATAGGCATCCTGATCAGATCTGCCGGATACTCATGATCTTCCACAACCACTGGACAACCTCGGTACACACAATTCGTAGACAAAGTAGCACCAAGGGGAGAAGAAACAATAAAAGAATCATCTAGACAAGCAACAGGCAATGGAAGAGTAGCAACAAGCCGGGAAGCAATAAATGAATGCGTTGCTCCCGGATCAAACAATGCATGCAATGGAATGCCATGAATGTGGATGGTACCTTCAACAACGGCGTTGGCATCCACCTCTACATTCTCTTCCTCGCCTTCCAAAGCATAGGCTCTTGCTTGGATCGGTGCTCTCGGAGGCATCACATTCAACGGCTGAGGAGCTCGAGGCTGAGGTGTTCTCACTTGAGGACAAGTACTGATCATATGACCGGGCTCTCCACACTTATAGCATCTTCTCAATTTCTTCCGGCAATTCTCCTCGGTGTGATTGGGACCCTTGCAATAGCCACATTGAATCGGAGCCGGTAAAGCTGGTACCGCGGGGACCGAAGGTCGAGCTTTCTTAACTGAAGTAGTAGGACCTTGGGGTTTGAAAACCGGAGGCCCACCATAGAATGCAGGCCTCTTCCCCAAATTAGAGCTCGAACCTTGGCCCGAAGAGTAAGTCGGCCTCAATCTCTTGTTGTTGGCTTCCACCTTAATTGCCTTCCTCGTAGCCTTCTCCCATGTATCCACGGTAGCTGCCTTAAGAGCATCCTGAACTTCATATCTTAAACCATGAATAAAGTTCCGGGCCTTCTGGGTATCATCATTGGTGATGTGCGGAGCATACGGTGCAAGTCTCTCAAATTCCATGATATACTCTTCAACCGAACGGTTCCCTTGTCTCAGTTCTGTAAATTGTTGCAATCTCCTCTCACGAGCACTTGACGGAACGTACTTATGACGAAACTCTCTCACAAAGCTTTCCCAATCAAATTCCTCTCCATTCCTCTCCAATCGAGCTCTCATAGCTTTGAGCCAATTGGACGCGGGACCTTGAACAAACCGGGCCGTACAAACAGCTTTCTCATGCGAAGGAGCGGGGCAAATTTCCCAAATTCCCGCAACTTCCGACAACCACTCCTCGGCTTGGATGTCATCTCTTCCATACCACTTAGGTAGATTGTTGTTTCTGAACTCCTTAAAGGCCGGAGTTACTTGCCCACCTTGTCCTTCCCAATGTGGATTATTCCTTTGGTTCTGTTGAAGCTGGTTCAGAAGGGCCTGCACAATATTCTCAGCATTCATCGGATGAGGTGGAGGTGCTTGTGGAGGGGGTTGATTGAGATCAGGAGTCTGCTCCCTATCTGCTCTCCTTCTTGGAGGCATCCTGAAAATGAACAAATCAAGAAGATATCGATGCATGGAGTTCAGTTCATGATCATGAAGTCAATTATCACTAATTTAAACAAATAAGTCACGTAGAGATGTGGATGAATGCAAATAATCACATACTCCTATACCGAACGACTTAGACAGACCCAACACGACTCCAGAGCTCTGGTTTTGCAACCGAGAGCTCTGATACCACGCCAGGATGTAACACCCCCAGAGCGAAGGGTGCCCCATCCCCCCCGCACTAAGGTCTAACACGAGTAGCGAAATGGAAGTCCGCACCCGCATCAGACCATAGCGAACGGGAGACACACAAAACTCACACCCTTGCTAGGCGGCCTAGACCCTCAAGAACTGCAAGAATTAAAATCAGAGTAGCGGAAGCAATTTATGATTAACATATCTCCCAAGATCACATATACATTTCAAAAATGGGGAAAGGTCAACCATTCACGCCAATCAAATACAGAATATACAATGCCAACAAGGCCCAAAACGAAAGTGTAATCATAAATATGTAATCCAAAATACAACAGTAAGGGTAGAAGTAATCCACTACGAATGCATGGAGACTCAAGCTAAACCACAAGTAAACCCCCAAAAGACACTTGCCGCCTAGCTTGACTCGGAAGAACCTGCAAACTCAAAAGAAAGGAAAAAGGGGAAAACAACAACGAGGGTTAGTCCTAGCGACTAGTGAGGGGGCTAACTCACACACCCGATATATATATAGAGCAAAGCATTTAATCAAAACGGAAGGACCCTTGAACCGAGAGTGGGTTTTGCAAGCCAAATTAATTCCCGTGATATATATATATACATAAAGTAAAAGAAGTCAAAAGGAGAAATTGCCAAATTTTAAGTACTTAGAAATCCACTCTCGTTTCACAGATCATACAAAGCTAAACCAACTCGGCGAGTACGAGTCACACACATCCCCAACTTCCAAATACGAAGAACAAAGCAAAGCAAAGCAAATCAGAATCCATCCCCAACACCGGTTGATAGAAGGGTTGATCGGCCCTAACTATCCACAGACACAAACGAGACAAGGTTTAATTACTACCTTGAAACCTTCGGCGGTTGCCTCCGCCGGCTCAAGAGAAACACCCTTCCTCAATCTCCTAAGGTTGGGCGAGACTCTCAAATGGAGGTGTTGATGGAAGAGCTCGGCGACCCCTCGGCCGTCCCGAGATTACCATACCACACTCCGGGGCCCAAACATATCACGAAAGTCACACAAACATACCTCAAAGCTTATCTTTCAAAGCCACATCTCGCTTACACACACACACTTGCTCAAAACTAAACCTTTGTAAACGAAAGCAAAATAGCTTATATACTTATACAAACGTTTTCAAACTCTTATAACAAATGGGATAAATCCCGCAACATAAGTATCATACACTTATTTACCATATATTATACATATCCACATGCGAGGTTTCAAATCAAGTAGGGTTATAGGTCGAATAACTAAAAGAACAAAACCTCACCTTAGCAACGAACGAAGTGGAGTCAAAAGAGGAAACCAGACACCTACGGAGCAAGCTCGTCCTCTACAGGAAGATCCTCTGAACAAGACAAACAACAAAGGAACACTCTTAGACTCAATATGAACCACATTGACGCTCGGTACATGAATATGTATGCTTATGATGCAAATGATATGAAATGAATTCACATTAAGGCCAATTACAAGCAAATAATTCATATAAGAGCATATATCATACGAGGCAAGAATAATCAACAAGAACAACCGAAAGGAAACAAACGAACGAAACTAGAGTTCCTAGGAGACACGCCCGTGTCCCCCGGGAAAGGCAAGCTGAGACACCCCCGTGTCTCAGTACAGAAAAACGAAAACGAAACCAAAAGGTGACACGCCCGTGTCACCAACAAAGAGTAAACCGTGACACCCCCGTGTCACGGTACAGAAAAACGAAAACGAAAAATTAAAGGTGACACGCCCGTGTCACCAAAAAAAGCAAACCGTGACACGCCCGTGTCACGGTACAGAAAACACACAGACGGCACTACAGTAACTTAGCAACTCCAAAACCAAAACCAAACATTCATGCTCCAACTACCATGCAAGGAAAAGCAATAAATGCTAGGAAACAAGTCTTAGAAACATAAAAAAACAACAACAAAACTCAAGGAAACAAGTAAGGAGCAAGAATCAAACCAATCTCCCAACTACTACTATTCACATGCTTGCTCAAACTCATGATTCAACCAAAGAATTGAACTCAAGAACACATAAAAGATAGAAGAGAGAGTGAAGAAGACAACCATGAACTTACCTTTCAATTTGGAGAAGTTTAGATGAAGATTTGAGCTTGAAAACACAAGATTGGACAAAGGTTTTCTTCTTCTTCCTTGCTTCCTTGGTTGCTGATCGAAATGGGTGAAAGAGAGAAGGATTGGCTCGGTTTCTCTTGGGAAAAAGCTGAGGGAGAGCTTAACTCAAGTTATATCTCATGGTTAAGGGCTAGATAAGGTTAAGGTGGGGTCCACAAGGTCTCATGAGGTCAAAAGGTAGCTTCCAAGCTTAAGGGGCTCGTTACGGGTGAAATACGGAGGTCTTAACGAGCTTAGAAAAATATGAGGCTTGTCCCATCGAACCCGAATCGTCGAAACGAGTTCAATGGAGGTGACGGAATTCGAATCCGAATTCCCGAGCTCAAGATACGCGTTCCGGAACCCAAGGAGCGCTAAGTGCTCTTTAGCCTCCTTTAGGTCCCGTCTCCAAAACGAACCCAAAAAGCAACCAAAACATATAACGAGCACATAAACGAGTTCATAAAACATATAATTAACAAATATCACAAATTCACAAAATTAGAATTAAATACGAACCCGAAACGAATAAAATACCAAACAAGAAAAGTTAAACGATCAAGGGTAACCAAATTCATATCAAAGCAAATAAGTTCAAATAACTTCAAATGATCCACGTTGACAGTTAATATCACATAATCACTTAAAGAACTAATTAAATAGCGCACATAAGAGGTTACCTGAAAAGTCTGATCAGTCGGGATGTTACAAAATACGTGTAAGGTATGTACTTTGGGGACTCGTTCCATTTGTTATAAGACTTTGACAACCGTTTGTATATGTATATAAGCTATTTTATATTTAATTTGAAAATCTTTGATACGTGTGTGTGTGTGTACGCGATCTTTGGCTTTGAAAGATAAGCTTTGTTGGAAAATATGATTTTTTTGAACTATGATTTGGGCCCGGAGAATGGTTGGTATCTCTGGACGGCCGAGGGATCATCGAGCTCTTCCATCAACATTTTCCTTTGAGAGTCTCGCCTAACCTTAGGAGGTTGAGGAAGGTCGTTTCTGTTGAGCCGGTGGAAGTAACCGCCGAAGGTTTCAAGGAAGTGATTAAACCTTGTCTCATGTGAATTTGATCGATAGTTAGGGCCGTCAACCCTTCAATCATCCGGAGAAAGGATGGCTTATGAATTTGGTTTTGATTATGTCTTTGTTTGTGGGAGTTGGAGGATTGACTTGTACTCGCAGAGTCATGTGAATTTGTACGATCTATAAAACGGGGATGGATTTCTAAATATCTAAATATATACATATTCTACCACGGGAAAAATATTTTAGCTTGCAAAGACCAATCCCGGTTTATGGATCTCTTTTTGTTTTGATCATGTGCTTTGCTCTATACGTATTATAGGTGTGTGTGTTAACCCCCCTCACTAGTTATTAGGACTAAACCTCGTTGTTTTTCCCCTTTTCCCATTCTTTGAGTTGCAGGTACCGTATGAGTCGAGCTAGGCAGCAAGTTAATCTTTTGAGTCTTACTTGTTTCATAGCTCGAGTCTTCATATCTACATTTGTAGTGGTTATGTTTAATATCTATGAATTCTGAAGCTACGTATTCTGAATATTTTGATACTTAGCCTTATTTTGGCCCGGGTTGGGCATTGTACATTTTATGAATCTATCATGTTAGTTGGATCTACTTTGATGTATATATGTTGATCTTGGGAATTTGGAATGAATTATTTAGCGCTTCCGCTATTATATGAATTAATTTGCACTCTGATTGAGGGTTAGGCCTCCTAGCTAGAGTGTAGATTTTGTTTGTCACCCGTTCGCTATTGTTCATTACGTGTACGGATCCTACATTCATCTATACGTGTTGGGCTCTAGTGCAGGGGATGTGGTGCCCTACGCTCGGGGTGCTACATTCTTAAGTGGTATCAGAGCTCTCGGTTGTAAAACCGAAGCTCTAGAGTCGTGTCGGGTCTGTCTAGGTCGTTCGGCTTAGGGTTATGTGAATATTTGCATTCATCTATACCTTTATGTGACCTATTTGTTTAAATTTGTATTAATTGCTTCCATGAACATACACTGAACCCCATGCATCAATATTTTCTTGATTTGTGAATTTTCAGGATACCTCCACGAAGGAGAATGGATAGGGAACAAACCCCAGATCTTAAGCAACCTCCTCCACAAGCACCACCACCTCCACCACTGAATGCCAAAAACATTGTTCAGGTTATTCTGAACCAACTCCAACAGAACCAACAGGATCAAAATTCACAGGTAGATGTACAAAAAGGGCAAGTCACACTGGCCTATCGTGAATTTCGAAACAACAATCCTCCTAAGTGGTTTGGGGGAGATAATATTAAAGTAGAGGAGTGGCTATAAAAAATTACTGGAATTTGGGAAATTTGTCCTGCTCCTTCTCATGAAAAGGAAATACGTACCGGTCGATTTATCCGAGGTCCGGCGGCGAGATGGTTGAAAACAATGAGGTCTAGGTTGGAAAGAAACGGAGAGGAATTTAATTGGGAGAATTTCGTGAGGGAATTCCACAACAAATATATCCCTCCATGTGCTCGTGAAAGAAGGCTTCAAGAATTTTCTGATTTAAAGCAAGGAACCAAAACAATTGAAGAATACGTTCTTGAGTACGAGAGATTGGCTCCCTTTGCAACACATATTACTGATGTTCAGTCCTTTAAAGCTTGGAGTTTTATTCATGGTTTGAGAAGGGAGATTCAAGAAGCTTTACAAGCCACCACCGTGGATACTTGGGAGAAACCTACTAGGAAGGATTTGACAGTTGAAGCTCAGATATTAAGGTTGAAGCCCCCGGTTTTTCCTTTAGGGCAGGGTTCGGGTTCTAGCTCTTATTTGGGTAAGAGGCCAATTTCTCAAGGTGGGTGTAGCACCCGGGACGACAGGCGCCATATCCCCCGCACTACAACTCTAGTCCACACGTGAAATGGATAATCCAAGCATGAACCGGACTCATAGAGAACGGGAGACCAAAATAAAAGATATCCTAGCTAGGCGGAATCTAACCCTGTACCAAAAAAATCAAGAATACCTAGGATGTAAAGCGGAAGCAATAACGTATAATTCATAATTTTCAACAATGGTTACACACCCAACAATTCCAATACATAATTTAAATCCACCAAGCATCCTAACAACGGATTCAACTAGGCAGGCAACCTGTCCCGAATTCAACATCCAACAATAATGATAATTGGCATACAGGCCCAATACATAACGGAAATACAATTAAATCATAAAAGAATGTAAAATGTGACTCGAGTGTACAAGTGACTCGACAGGAGATTAAAACTTGACTTCCGCCTAGCAAAACCTGTAAGCAACTGAAAGGTGGGAAAGAGGGGTCAGTCTCTAGAAGACTGAGTGAGCAGGAGCTATACATATATAGAGAAACATGCGCATGCAAGTCATAAATCCCAAGTAAGGTTTTATTTAGAGTTAGCTCCCCAAAAGGGCAAGAGAATAGCTGGGCAATACTCGGATTTTACGACTAATCATATTAAATTCATTAGGTTCATAATTCATACATAAACATAAAGGCTCGGCGAGTGAGCGTGCATCATCTCCAACCAAACTCCGACCGTGTACGACAAATATCATTAATACTTGAAATATGTGATCATGCAATATATTATAATACATACAAATCATATAACATAACATAAGACATAGTCGTTTGGGCAATCCGTGTCCCGGCCTTCCCGCACGGTGCATAACAATCATAACATAATCATAATCTTAAAATAAGTTCCAACCTTCTTCCTCCGGGTGGTGGACGGGTTAGCAAGACCCGACCACCGGTCCATACATAGGCCAATAGGGGTACATGAATCCCCCAAGGGCACTCAGTTCCCATTCCCCACTAAACCTCCTAGCGAGGGCCGGTATCACCGTAAATGTGGTGGGACTAGTACAAGGGATCACCGTCGGCCCTTGCCTCCCCGGATAGCCACTTGCACTAAGTCCCTGGGCCCGTACAATCATAACATACATACATAATCTCGCCAAAACATTTGAATTCATAAGATACATAACATATTCCATAATTTTGGAGAAAAGGTTACTCGATGACTCCACTTGAAAATAACATATATATATATACACATAAGATTTTGGCCAAATTTGTCACATAAGGTTGTAGGGTTTAGTATGTAACTAGAACGAAAACACCCTCACCTGGAATACCACGAGACATAAAGCATAATTAATGCGGGTGCCTGTTCAACTTGGAAGTCTCCGCCCTGGAAACGAACTGTACAAGAGAAGGAACAATGTGTACTCGTGAGAAATGACTCAATTTGAAACCACATAGACGCACGGCAATCCTCTTGAAGTGGTATGATATGTTATGGGATGATATGATAGAGAATAAATCCTAAAATATTATGGAGCGGTGCATACATGATCAATCATTTAATTCATAATACAAGACAATACATATTAACAATGCATATGAATCAATTGGAAGTTATTAAGCACAAAGAGAATGCGATTAAGAATTGCAATCATGTACGCATAACTCATGTCCTTATCAATTTTTCATAGCAAAAGTCATCCCCATAATACAACATATTCATAAGACTTTATAATACATGTTAACCATATTTAAGAATCATTTTAAGGTGAAAGGAATCCATTAAGTTCATAAAGGAAACAATAATTTCAAAGGAGATCATATTAAAGTACTTAAACGTTCACACATTAAATTGATAGCATAAAATCCATAATCATATCAAATTATATCATATATCCTCAATTAATCAAGCATACAAGTTATATAGTTCACATATGGGAGCCAAGAGGGTGAAAGGAAAGCAAGAAGAGGAGTTTTGGTAAGATTTAGCAAAAGTTACATATTTCGGAAATGAACAAGCTGTAGGAAAATGGGAATATCTTGAGTTTTAGAAATTGAAATTAAGTTTTTCTTGCTGGATATAAAACTAGACACGGAGAGATTTTCAAGGATATATGGCACAAGTCATGGTTCAAAACGAGGTGAAAATAGCGTAGGCCTGAAGTTGGGTAATCGCAGATTGTCGAAAATGTAGCGACACCAAAAAGAATTGATAATATCTCACAAATGGGAAAAGATATTGAAGTGATTCCAATTTTAGAACATTCTAGACTTCAAGAGGTTTCCTTGGGTTCAAAAATCAGGTCATTCCGAGTTCGGACGAGGGAGTCGCGGCCGTGAGAAAATTGTACTGAAAATCAGTCGCGGCCGCGACTGAAAATTAGCCAAGTTTCGAATTGTTGGTCGCGGCCGCGACCAAAAATGGTCACAAAACGGTCGCGGGCGCGACCCCGAATTCTAGCAGCTGCGATTGGCGACGGGAAAACAGGGTAGAGGCAAAAAATGGCTTCAAGAATGTCAATGGAACTCCCAAATCACCCAAAATCACATAACAACAATCAAATACAACATATATATACATATTACTCATCAAATCATGAATCAAATCATCAAATTTCATAACCCACATTCATATACACACATATATATACATACAACATATATACACATTCTTGCTCCAAAAATTCAAACATTCAAATATAAAATTCATAGATTATCATGTATCTATGCATATACAACCCAAAATTCAAGTTATTAATCAAGAATCATACAACCCTAGTTATTACCCAACATATCCACACACATATATGTAGATATACATATATACCTTGGAGAAGAAAGGAGATGAAGGAAGAAACGGTTGAAGCTTAAATTCTTGGACCAAAGCTTGGAGAAATCCCTTGTCTCCTTGCTTGCTTGAAGTGCCGATCATGGAGGAAAGAAATGAGGGGTGAATATCTCTTGTTCTTATGTGAGAAATGAAGAAGAAAGGAATGTAAGAGTATACATATATGTATACACGTGTAAATGGGTGGAGAAAAGAGGGAAAATTGCACTTTGGCCCTTTAGGAATTTAAGTGATTCGATTAAGGCCCCAACGTTTGGTAGATGATCAATTATGGTCCGATTAAAAGTTCAATTGAATCCAAGGATTTCATAAAAGATCAAATAAGTACATAATCGAAACAAAATATTAATTAAAGAATACATAAGTAGCAGCTAAATTTAAATAACATAGTCAAGGATCACATAAATTATCTAGATCACATAATAACAACTAATTCATGACAGTGAAATGTATTAGACATCCGTAGCACTTAAATCATATAAAAGTCACATAATAGAAATTAGTTCATGAAATTATTAAATTAAACAATCACTTAGCAATTAAAGCATAAATAAAATCACATAACACTCGTTCTAACCCACTCGTGATGTCATACCTGTACGGCCAAAATGTCGGGGCGTTACAACCTCTCCCCCTTAAGAGGACCTGGTCCCCAGGTCCACTGCCTCGAGTTCTGGACTCTGCGCAACTCTCCCGTGTTCATCCTACGCGGGATAGCAACTCCCCGTCAGGAATTAGTTCGGAAAAGGTCTTCAACCAACAATAGATCTTCACTTGCTATTAAGTCACGACCCTTAACTCACCAAAGCCTAGCAGATAACGAAAGAACCCCATCTTTCGAACAACAAGGAGAGAACCCCGTCTCTCACAAGCAAAAACGAGAGAACCCCGTCTCTCAAACAACAACGAGGGAACCCCGTCTCTCAACAACAAAATAATCAACCCAAGAAAAAGAATAAACGAACAAGCACATATACACACAAGAAACAAGTAGGAGATATTAAATACATCGAGAATTAATTATACAAAAATAATTAATACAACAAATAATCCAAGCACTTAGCATCATAAAATTATTCGAACTAAAATTACATGTATGTATATGCCATGGATGCTAGATGTACCGTTCACCAATGCTCAAGAATCTTATATTGTAGTGATCCGATTCAACACTTGATTCCTTCCATAGTGTCAGGCATTGCAATCCCCGATGTATTCAATACATAAATAACCACCCGATCTTCATCATATAATCTTTTCTCTTATCTTCTCTAAACACCATAGTCCGAAGCTCTAATTTTTATTGTGCACTTGATCTTAACCCAATTAGCTCGTTGTCCACGTCGATTAGTATTCGACCTTCTTAGTTGTTCAAGGTAGCCTTTAAATTACTTAAGTTCTAACCTCCAACTTGAATACTTGAGCTAATCTTTAGTAGCTTAATTTCCATTCTCCAATCCTAATAACTTCCTCGGTTAATCATGGAAAATGCCCGACGAAATGGTAACCCATCTTTTCGTATTGTGTATTCCCCTTCTAAGTATTCCTTTTCCAACGCTCGGTTTAATTAACTCTCTTTTTGTCCAACACGGAATATGATGATCCAATTGGCTTTCCTTTTACCCAATACTTTCCTTGCCAATTCTTGAAATTCCTACACGGTCCTATCATCTTCAAGGTATGCACGAGATATATACAATCCTTCCGATCTTAGAGATTTGAGTTCGAGCATGTCTTGTAGTAAGAATACTAATGGTGTTGCCTTTTCACTCTAAATTATTATCAATCAAACTTTTTCCCTTTCTTGCTATTGACTCCCAATTACTCTTTGGATACATCTCTTCATTTATTGGAGTAGTGTCCCTTTCATATTATTCCCAAAGTTTTATCTCACCTTGGTCTCGAGGTCCATCGGGTGTTAAAATCTCTCAATTCATCCCGTGGCATTGCTTTGTAGGATTTCGTTATTTGCTGATTCTTGCATTTTCGTTGATCCTTTTGATGTGGCCTGTTCGAGCATAACCTTGATTTGAAATCCTCTCCCGTGTCTGCTTTTCCCCTTAAGAATTTCAATTCTAACTCTTTGAACTTGTTCTAGCGCCTCTCGAATCAAAGATTCTCGACCTCTTCAATTTAGCTTCCTCGATATAAACGGTTTCAATCTCATGAACTATTCGTAACTTTTCCTCACGTTTACTTTGAAGCGACTGGTAGGAGTAGTGACCATTCCTTCAATTCCAATTCCCGGCTACTTCTCTCGACCTCTTAATTGTTCTTTCCCTTTTGATCCACACTTTGCAATCCAATTATTTTCCTTTCCTTATCATGATTTGATTATGTCTTGGTTGGAGTAATGCTTGATACGTAAAGTGGGGAGAGTTCCTATCAATAAAACACCTAAAATGCATGTGGGGTTAAGATGCCGATGCACATATCACCCATGCAAGCAATTAAAGATACAACATGTTGAAACACTTATATCAATTAAAGATGCTGCGTATTGGAGCAATTATCAAGTATAAATGCACGCATACATGTAAATAAGGGAGGTTAAATAATTTAATATGACGTATGATGAACGTGCCATGAATGCAATACACCTGTCACCGTAGTGGTAAGCTTTAGCTTGGGAACTTGTTCTTCATGTCCCTAATTTCGGATTTGGTTTGAGTTTGTTGATAATTCTCTCGTTTTTCCCAAGGTCTTCAAAATCTTCATAAGTTTTCCTTATATCAATTTATGTGTCTCCATAGCTCGAGATTGCAATCTCTTTGAACCAAAGTCTTCTACAACCGTGGAATCGGCATCTCGAATTATTCCCAAGTATCGATTTCCAAAAGTTATCCGAATCTTCACCTTGATCAACGTTCCCTTGACTTATACTTTATGAGTTCAGATTGGTGAAATGAATTCATCCTCCAATTGCTTAAACCTGATTTCCCCCAAAAAAAAAAAACTCTTTGCCTTTCTTTACCGTTTCCATTTTCTATTCCATATCTTCCAATTCAACCTCACAATACGACAATTCATCTTGGATTTGGAAGTTAAACTCCTATCCGGCTGAAGATAAAATCGTTAGCATTCTCCCATAGGTTTGAATTCGCCTTGTTGGATTGATTTTCTTTAACTATTTTTAAATCCAGCTTCTTCCCGAACTCGGTTTCTAAGTCTTGATTTATTCAGAAGTTCTGCTTTGTCGATTCGGCTCGCTCTAACCTTGAAGATTTTCCACAGTCGAGCAACTTTACAACTTTGCAAAATTTCTCCATTCCGAGCCAAATTTAATGAATTTAATAGTTAAGTAAAATATCTTGGGCGTCCTCTTTAAAATTCCGAGAGTGGAACGGTTTTTAGTTTTCTTCCAACTAACACTAGTCTCATTCCAAAACCTGAAGTATCTCGACATGTTTCTTTTCTCCAACTTACTTCTTATTTGAAAATTATAAATTTCCTTTTTTCCATAATTAAGCTCCTCAGTCCTTAGCTTCAATTCGGACCATTTCTTTTAACTAAAGGTTTTCTTCTTTAGTCTTCTAAACCCGAATGTTGAGCCTTTAGTACCTTCAAATTTTCTTTCGCCTTCTTCTTAAATTAAACGAATCGCACGCCTGGTTGATTGACTCCCTTTCACGATATAGAGAGGTATGTGTTTATTTCGTTGATATAAACATCACACTCTCGTACTATTGCTTCCTCCACTCCAAATTTTCACCCAAAATTTAATTCCTTCTTGAACTCGAACTCTCAACCTATACCCTAGTCGTAAAAATCACCAAATAACCCAAAGCCTTCTAAATTCATAGGCTCTTCTTCAAATCGCCCATAGTTGAAAGAGGAACTTGTGCTAAGTGGTTGTAATCGTAGGGATTGGTCGTGGTTTGATATTATAGTGAAATCCTACAATTCACAACTCAACTCAAATATAATGCATGCCGGTTAGTAAATGTATATGGAACATAATTAGCATCAAAAGCACGCATTAATGCAAAATGCAACACGTAAATTAACAAAATTTAAGTTAAACATAATTAATAATATCTTCCATATCAAATTTCAATAATAATGCTCGTGATCAATGCGGTGCATACGTTGACACATTGTTCCTAAGCCGCTCGACCTATACTTGACATGACACGACACAAGGAACCCCGATTTTGCAACCTGGGGCTCTGATACCACTTAAGGATGTAGCACCCGGGACGACAGGCGCCATATCCCCCGCACTACAAGTCTAGTCCACACGTGAAATGGATAATCCAAGCATGAACCGGACTCATAGCGAACGGGAGACCAAAATAAAAGATATCTTAGCTAGGCGGAATCTAACCCTGTACCAAAAAAAAATCAAGAATACCTAGAATGTAAAGCGGAAGCAATAACGTATAATTCATAATTTTCAACAATGGTTACACACCCAACAATTCCAATACATAATGTAAATCCACCAAGCATCCTAACAACGGATTCAACTAGACAGACAACCTGTCCCGAATTCAATATCCAACAATAATGATAATTGGCACACAGGCCCAATACATAACGGAAATACAATTAAATAATAAAAGAATGTAAAATGTGACTCGAGCGTACAAGTGACTCGAAAAGAGATTAAAACTTGACTTCCGCCTAGCAAAACCTATAAGCAACTGAAAGGTGGGAAAGAGGGGTTAGTCTCTAGAAGACTGAGTGAGCAGGAGCAATACATATATAGAAAAACATGCGCATACAAGTCATAAATCCCGAGTAAGGTTTTATTTAGAGTTAGTTACCAAAAAGGGCAAGAGAATAGCTGGGCAATACTCGGATTTTACGACTAATCATATTAAATTCATTAGGTTCATAATTCATACATAAACATTGTAATGCCCCGCTCATCCGATAAATAAGGTACGTCACCTTTCAACATTTTTATGTGTTTAATTATGTGATTGGTGCGTTGTGTGGCCCTCTTTTGAACTCTTTTAGAGTTTAGGGCCCTTTTTGTAATTTTCTCCTTTTAAGGGGTTTTTTCGGTCACTTCTCGTTCGGTAGAGATTTTGACTTCTTTGATCCCTTTAACGCGTCCGGGGCAGCGAAACGAGTCTGTAGACTTTAAGTTTGCCTAATTCTGACTTCGTTAGCCTGTTCTTCCGACCCTTTTTGCGTACGAGGACCCGAGATATATACCCCGAATCCTCGTTTTGCGTGCCATTTCAGCAGCTCCAGCCGCATCGTCTTCCTCGCGCAGCATCACTGTTCACGCACTCGAGGTGTGTTTTCACACACATGCTCGTTCTCCCTCGTTTCTCGACGGAATTCGACGAATCAATAGTGGAAATTCATCAGCTCGACGAGCCCGTCACAACCGTACCAATTTCGTGGCCAACTGAAGACCGACGGTGGCGCATCGACGGCCTGAAGGTGGCGGGTGGCGCCACCACTTCGCCGCCGGCGTTCCGGCGAGTTTCGCGAGCGGAGCTTGACCCTACCCTACGTTTTTGGACCTTCCCGTTCCATTTCCGGCCTCCGTTCAGCACGAAAACCACCGCAAGTGGTGGTTCCGGCGGTGACGCAGCGGCGCGACTTTGGGGCGGCGGTTCGGCCATTTTCCGGCCGGTTTTGGTGGTGGTCGCTTCACAAAAGTTATTCCTGACGACGAGCCCGAGCTAGTCGTGGTGGTGGCGGCACGAGAACCGGTCGCCGGCGGTGAACCGGTGGCGAACTGGGGCTGGACCGGTGGTCCGATTTTTCGATGATTTTTCCGGCGATTTGACTTGGGGCTTTCGTAGGGCTCTTTACAAGCTTTCCAACGGTATATCCGGATTTTATTTTCGTGTAGCGGTTTGTATTTAATTTCAGTTTTCGTCGTTGGAATTTAGTTCGGTTTTTTGTCAACGAAGTCCGGTGTGTTTGGTATTTTCTGAAATTGATTGAGGGCTTTTGTTGAGCAGGCCGAGATGCACGTTTCTGTCCTTCCGGGGATTTTTCCGACCACCGGAGACGGTATCCCGGTGGCGGCCGGTGACTGTTCCGGCGGCTCCGGTAACGGCATTCCGGTGACCTTCGGACAGAAGGTTCCTTTCGTTGTGGTGAGTCCAACGCCACTTTCCGTTCGTCAATCGGATGCCCGATTGATTTGTTGTGATTTATTTTGTGTATTTCTATTTATTTGAAATTAATTGTTTTAATTGCGATAAATTGTTAATTGCTTGAATTGTTGATCGAAATGAATTCCAATGTGTACGAAAGCATGTATTAAATGAACTATGATATATGTTGATGCTTTGATTTGCAATTTGAATCCCGTTATGCCGAAATTGTATTAATTGTTAATCGTTTTAAAATGTAATTTGTTCTTGCTTGCTTGATAATTAATGAATATGCGTTGTATGGCATTTGAAAACATGTAATAAATTATGAATGTATGAATTCATGTTGTTGTGGATATTAGTTTCGTTTCATGCCATTAAAATGAATATAGCACTTATAAGAGGGATGTATGTGTAATTTTGTAAACAATATGAATAATGTTTGATTTAATTAGGTAACCTTGTTAATTGAATCCATTTAGTGATATATGAATTGAGTATGCCATGTATGAATTATATAAAATTGATATAGTTAGAATTGGTATGTGATTTTGTGATATTTTAATGATTTGAATGTCTCTATTTATCTATTTTACAATTGTAAACTTGATATACTTGAATTATAAATGTTATATGAAATTCATGACTTGATTTGCTATGAATTATGAAAGATATGAAATGATTGGGCTTGAAACCCTCATGTGTGGAATGTACTTGAACGAATTACTTGATTATGTAACTCCATAACGTCATTTTACTTCTTATACATCTCATATCATGTGTTTAGCATTGTCGTGCGTCTATGTGGTTTCATATTGAGTCAATTCTCACGAGTGCACATTGTTCCTTCTCTTGTACAGTTTGTTTCCAGGGCGGAGACTTCCAAATTGAATAGGCACCCGTATTGCTCATGTTTCTTGTCTCGTGGTATTCCAGGTGAGGGTGTTTTCGTTCTAGTTACATATCAAACCCTACAACCTTTATGTGATAAGTGTTAGCCCAAAACCCTATAGATACATATATATATATATATATATATATATATATATATATATATATCGTTTTAAAATGGAGTCATCGAGTAAATGTTTTAATAGAGTAAATTATTTTCTAATGAATCGATATGTATTATGTTTCTTATGAATTAAAATGTTTTGGCGAATGCATGATATGATTATGAACCACACGGGCCCCGGGACTTAGTGCATGTGGTGATCCAGGGAGGCAAGGGCCGACGGTGATCCCGTGTACTAGTTCCACCAAACTAACGGCGACTCCGGACCTCGCTAGGAGATTTGGCTGGGAATGGGAGCCGAGTGCCCTTGAGGGATTCATGTACCCTCATTGTGCCTATGTATGAACCGGTGTTCAGGTCTAGCTAACCTGTCCATCAACCGAAGGAAGAAGGTTGGAACTCATTTTATGATTATGATTATGATTATGAATATGTTATGATTGATAGGCACCGTGCGGGAAGGCTGGGACACGGATTGCCCAAACGAATATGATTTAGGATATGATATATGATTTGTGTGTATTATGATATATTGCATGATCACCTATTTAATGTATTGATGATATTTGTCGTACACGGTCGGAGTTTGGTTGGAGATAATGCACGCTCACTCGCCGAGCCTTGATGTTTATGTATGAATTATGAACTTAATGAATTTAATATGAATTAGTCGTAAAGTTCGAGCATTGCTTACTTAATTTCTAGCCCTTCGAGGGAACTAACTTCAAATAAAACTTTGCTCGGGATTTATGGCTTGCATGCGCATGTTTCTATATTATATATATAGCCCCTGCTCACTCAGTCTTCTAGAGACTGATCCCTCTTTTCACTCTCTCAGCTCTTGCAGGTTTAGCTAGGCGGGAGTCGAGTCTTATCATGTTTGTTCGAGTCACTTGTTCACTTGAGTCACATTTCACATTATTATGAATTTAATTGTATCTCTTTATGAATTTAGGCCTCGGTGCCAATTTTGATTATTGGATTTGATTCGGGACAGGTTGCGTGTTTAGTTGAACCCGTTGTTAGGTTGCATGTCTGATTTAATTTACGTTCATGATATGTATTGGACTTGTACCCATTATTGAAATTCATGTTTGGCTCTGATGCTTCCACAATATGCTTTGGTATTCTGATTTAATTTGGTTCAGGGTTAGATTCCGCCTAGCCAGGATATTTTGTTTGTCACCCGTTCGCTATGAGTCCGGTCCATGCTTGAACTATCCATTTCTTGTGTGGGCTAGACTTGTAGTGTGGGGGTTGTGGCGCCTATCGTGGTGGGTGCTATATCCTTAAGTGGTATCAGAGCTACCCGGTTCAGAACCGGTGCTCTGGGTCGTGTTGTCTCGAGTATAGGTTGCACGGCATAGGAACTAATTGTCAATGTGTGCATTGCATCATTCTTGAAAAGTGAATTGTGATTTTTTTTTTCAAACTTTATTAGATTATTTGTTGCATTTTGCATTGAATCCATTCTTTTGGTGTTAATTATGTGGCATGAGCATATACTAATCGCATGCATTTATTTTCAAAATGAGTTGTGATTCATAGGATATGAAGATAATATCAAACCACGGCCAATCTTTACGACAACAACAGGCTACTACAAGCTCTTCTCTCTAGCTCGAAAGCTGTAAGGAATGCCTTGGGGATTTCTACAGAAATTTAAGAGTCAAACCTTTTCTAAAATGAGGTTAGGACTCGAGTGACAGAGTCCAGAATAAGAGGTCAGTTCGAAGGAGAAGTTTGCAAGCTCTATTACTGATGGTGAATCCATAATGAGACGGGATTTGTGGTGTGTAATGATTTGGTTTCACAAGATCAACATGTTTATTTACACTACGAAGATTTGTCAACCAGATTCCAAAGAAGAGAAATCTAGAAGATGTTTTAGACTCGAGGTTTCTATCAACATGGAGGCGAGGACCTTCAAGAGAATTAAAGTAAAGTAGGTTCGTGGTTGAGAAGCAGTAAAGATCATCTAACTTGAGAAAGAGGCGAAAGAAAATATGAAGAATAATATAGCTTGGGATTTAGATCGATGAAAAAGGATGAAGAGACTACGAGGAGGGAATTCACATACTTCAGAATTGAGATGAGATGAAAGTTGATACACGGGAACTTTGAAGATTTGGAAGACCGTGGGTAAAGAAGAGGTGAACAACTAATTTAAGACAAACCTGCAATTTGAGAAACAAAGAAATATGCCAAGTTAAAGTTTACAACTACGGTGACAGGTTCTATGCATTCATAAGCACGTGCATCATACATCTCTTTAATTATTTAAATTTCTCTATTTATATGCGCATCTCTAATTTGTATAATTGTTCCAATGTGTTGCATCTTTAATTGTTTACAAGTGTGATACTGCATTGGCACCCTAACCCGACATGCATTTTAGTGTTTACTTGATAGGAATTCCCCACATCTTATTTATCAAGCGATACTCCGACTGATTCTTGTTGGAATCAAGAAAAGAAGAAATTTTGGGTTGCATTGGTTGGTTAAAAAGGAAATGGAAAATTTCGAAGTTTGGGAAAATAGAATCGAAAGTGGGAACGTAAGAAGCGGGTTGTCATTCCTACTAATTGCTGCAAAGGAAATATGAGAAATATCACTAGACAAGTGGCGTGATTAGAACCACTTATATCGAGGAAGTTACTTCTCATCGCAGAGAAAAATGCAAGCCATGACGAACCTGAATGACCTAATGATAGTGACAGGAAAAGAATAAGGCGGCTTTATCAGTTTAAACCTTCAAAGTGGGAGTTAAGTTAATATACCCAGGATGAAGATCTTCATTAGGCATCGAAGAGAGTGGTTCGTTTGGAAATTTATAAGTACGTGATTCAGACAGCGAGGATGATGATATTATCAGGGAACTTCTGATGGATTCCTAAATTAGTTTCAAGAAAGGAAAATTGGTCAAAATTTATCACCTTTAAGAAGGATGTTAACTAGTTTCAGATGACCAAATCTTCAACGAAGAATTAAACGAGTTGGTGACAATGCATGGAGTGGGAGTTAAAATTTAAGATTCTTGTACGGCCAAAGATAATATAATGAACCTGGTACAAAGATAAATGTTCTGATCGTAGATGGAATAAACTAGTGCTTGGTTAATTGCAGAAGATAACTGTGAGTAAGGATCCGAATGGAATCGAGAATAGGATCAACCAAGGGTTTGACTTTCTCAGTCAAACACCTACTAAAGATATGAAAGACAAGTTGAGAATCAAGCCAGCTAGAGATCAGACTATCCAAATCGTGGAGTAAAGTCACAACATCAATTCCATTACTACGGTGAACGGTACACTAAGCATCCATGGTACGAGCATACGTGCATCGTTTACTTAATTAAATTTTTGTTATTTTGTGATACCCTGACCCAATGGGATGTGTGTTAATTATTGTGAACCTTGCTTCTGCTTGTGTGCTTGAGTGAAAGGGAGATTTGATTATCTCTGATTACGTGCCAGGAAGATGTGGATTCTCCCTGTTTATGTGATAGAAAGATGCTGGATTCTTTCTGTTTTCTATGCACGAGAGATGCTGGATTCTCTTGTACTTAGGTATTCGAGGGATGTTGGATTCTCTTGGATTTAGGAGTTTGAGAAATGCTGGATTTTCTCAAACTAGAATGTCTGGAAGGATGTGGAATCTGACAGACTTAGGCTGGGAGACGGGGTTCTCTCAATTCTGTGTTTGAGGGACGGGGTTCTCTCAATTCTGTGCCCGAGAGATGGGGTTCTCTCTTTTATGTGTGCTGAGGGACGGGGTTTCCTCACTTGTGTGTTGAGAGATGAGATTCTCTCTTGTTTGTCGTATTTGCGTTACGCCTGGACAGACAACGGTTAACAAGTGACGAGGCAATGGACTAGTAGCAGTCGAACGAGTTTTTAAGTGATTAGCGGCCAAGTGTTCGAGCAGATCTTTGTGACTACCAGACTCTGGAGGGGTTGATACAAATAAGGGGAATAAACTTCACAACCAGGGCTAAGATGCTACGCAATTTCGGGAAATAGATCGATACATTTCAGTTTGAAACTTTTAGGTCCAACAGTAGGACCTGAGGACAGGTCCTTTTGAAGGAGGGAAGATTGTAACGCCCCGCTCATCCGATAAATAAGGTACGTCACCTTTGAAGATTTTTATGTGTTTAATTATGTGATTGGTGCGTTGTGTGGCCCTCTTTTGAACTCTTTTAGAGTTTAGGGCCCTTTTTGTAATTTTCTCCTTTTAAGGGGTTTTTTCGGTCACTTCTCGTTCGGTAGAGATTTTGACTTCTTTGATCCCTTTAACGCGTCCGGGGCAGCGAAACGAGTCCGTAGACTCTAAGTTTGCCCAATTCTGACTTCGTTAGCCTGTTCTTCCGACCCTTTTTGCGTACGAGGACCCGAGATATATACCCCGAATCCTCGTTTTGCGTGCCATTTCAGTAGCTCCAGCCGCATCGTCTTCCTCGCGCAGCATCACTGTTCATGCACTCGAGGTGTATTTTCACACACATGCTCCTTCTCCCTCGTTTCTCGACGGAATTCGACGAATCAATAGTGGAAATTCATCAGCTCGACGAGCCCGTCACAACCGTACCAATTTCGTGGCCAACCGAAGACCGACGGCGGCGCATCGACGGCCTGACGGTGGCGGGTGGCGCCACCACTTCGGCGCCGGCGTTCCGGCGAGTTTCGCGAGCGGAGCTTGACCCTACCCTACGTTTTTGGACCTTCCCGTTCCATTTTCGGCCTCCGTTCAGCACGAAAACCACCGCAAGTGGTGGTTCCGGCGGTGACGCAGCGGCGCGACTTTGGGGCGGCGGTTCGGCCATTTTCCGGCCGGTTTTGGTGGTAGTCGCTTCACAAAAGTTATTCCTGATGACGAGCCCGAGCTATTCGTGGTGGTGGCGGCATGAGAACCGGTCGGCGGCGGTGAACTGGTGGTGAACCGGGGCTGGACCGGTGGTCTGATTTTCCGATTATTTTTCCGGCGATTTGACTTGGGACTTTCGTAGGGCTCGTTACAAGATTTCCAAACGGTATATCCGGATTTTATTTTCGTTTAGCGGTTTGTATTTAATTTCAGTTTTCGTCGTTGGAATTTAGTTCGGTTTTTCGTCAACGAAGTCCGGTGTGTTTGGTATTTTCTGAAATTGATTGAGGGCTTTTGTTGAGCAGGCCGAGACGCACGTTTCTGTCCTTCTGGGGATTTTTCCGACCACCGGAGGCGGTATTCCGGTGGCAGCCGGTGACGGTTCCGGCGGCTCCAGTAGCGGCATTCCGGTGACCTTCGGACAGAAGGTTCCTTTCGTTGTGGTGAGTCCAACGCCACTTTCCCTTCATCAATTGGATGCCCGATTGATTTGTTGTGATTTATTTTGTGTATTTCTATTTATTTGAAATTAATTGTTTTAAATGCGATAAATTGTTAATTGCTTGAATTGTCGATCGAAATGAATTCCAATGTGTACGAAAGCATGTATTAAATTAACTATGATATATGTTGATGCTTTGATTTGCAATTTGAATCCCGTTATGCCGAATTTGTATTAATTGTTAATTGTTTTAAAATGTAATTTGTTCTTGCTTGCTTGATAATTAATGAATATGCGTTGTATGGCATTTGAAAACATGTAATAAATTATGAATGTATGAATTCATGTTGTGGATATTAGTTTCGTTTCATGCCATTAAAATGAATATAACACTTATAGGAGGGATGTATGTGTAATTTTGTAAACAATATGAAAAATGTTTGATTTAATTAGGTAACCTTGTTAATTGAATCCGTTTAGTGATATATGAATTGAGTATGCCATGTATGAATTATATAAAATTGATATAGTTAGAATTGGTATGTGATTTTGTGATATTTTAATGATTTGAATGTCTCTATTTATCTATTTTACAATTGTAAACTTGATATACTTGAATTATAAATGTTATATGAAATTCATGACTTGATTTGCTATGAATTATGAAAGATATGAAATGATTGGGCTTGAAACCCTCATGTGTGGAATGTACTTGAACGAATTACTTGATTATGTAACTCCATAACATCATTTTACTTCTTATACATCTCATATCATGTGTTTAGCATTGTCGTGCGTCTATGTGGTTTGATATTGAGTCAATTCTCACGAGTACACATTGTTCCTTCTCTTGTACAGTTTGTTTCCAGGGCGGAGACTTCCAAATTGAATAGGCACCCGTATTGCTCATGTTTCTTGTCTCGTGGTATTCCAGGTGAGGGTGTTTTTGTTCTAGTTACATATCAAACCCTACAACCTTTATGTGATAAGTTTTAGCCCAAAATTATATATAATATATATATATATATATATATCGTTTCAAAATGGAGTCATCGAGTAAATGTTTTAATAGAGTAAATTATTTTCTAATGAATCGATATGTATTATGTTTCTTATTAATTAAAATGTTTTGGCGAATGCATGATATGATTATGAACCACACGGGCCCCGGGACTTAGTGCATGTGGTGATCCGGGGAGGCAAGGGCCGACGGTGATCCCGTGTACTAGTTCCACCAAACTAACGGCGACTCCGGACCTCGCTAGGGATTTGGCTGGGAATGGGAGCCGAGTACCTTTGAGGGATTCATGTACCCTCATTGTGCCTATGTATGAACCGGTGTTCAGGTCTAGCTAACCTGTCCACCAACCGGAGGAAGAATTTTGGAACTCATTTTATGATTACGATTATGATTATGAATATGTTATGATTGATAGGCACCGTGCGGGAAGGCCGGGACACGGATTGCCCAAACGAATATGATTTAGGATATGATATATGATTTGTGTGTATTATGATATATTGCATGACCACCTATTTAATGTATTAATGATATTTGTCGTACACGGTCGGAGTTTGGTTGGAGATAATGCACGCTCACTCGCCGAGCCTTGATGTTTATGTATGAATTATGAACTTAATGAATTTAATATGAATTAGTCGTAAAGTTCGAGCATTGCTTACTTAATTTCTAGCCCTTCGAGGGAACTAACTTCAAATAAAACTTTGCTCGGGATTTATGGCTTGCATGCGCATGTTTCTATATTATATGTATAGCCCCTGCTCACTCAGTCTTCTAGAGACTGATCCCTCTTTTCACTCTCTCAGCTCTTGCAGGTTTAGCTAGGCGGGAGTCGAGTCTTATCATGTTTGTTCGAGTCACTTGTTCACTTGAGTCACATTTCACATTATTATGAATTTAATTGTATCTCTTTATGAATTTAGGCCTCGGTGCCAATTTTGATTATTGGATTTGATTCGGGACAGGTTGCGTGTTTAGTTGAACCCGTTGTTAGGTTGTATGTCTGATTTAATTTACGTTCATGATATGTATTGGGATTATAGCCATTATTGAAATTCATGTTTGGCTCTGATGCTTCCGCAATATGCTTTGGTATTCTGATTTAATTTGGTTCAGGGTTAGATTCCGCCTAGCCAGGATATTTTGTTTGTCACCCGTTCGCTATGAGTCCGGTCCATGCTTGAACTATCCATTTCTTGTGTGGGCTAGACTTGTAGTGCGGGGGTTGTGGCGCCTATCGTGGTGGGTGCTACAAACATAAAGGCTCGGTGAGTGAGCGTGCATCATCTCCAACCAAACTCCAACCGTGTACGATAAATATCATTAATACTTGAAATATGTGATAAGTCCGGATTTTCATGTTTCTATTGGTGATTTTAATAGGACTTATATTACTATTCCTAACCCTTTTGTGCTGAATTTTGTAGCTTAATAAATCAATTGGTTCAATTATAGGAAAGAGGAGGAAAGGCTCAAAGAAGTGCAAAATTCGAGTAGTTGCGTGAAGAAGTTGGGAAGATACTCAAGAAGTGGAATTTGGAGAAATCCCCTGTACTTTTACGTATCTACTCAAGGAATTTGAAGTATCTACTCAAAAGAAACAAGCGTCCAGAAAATGCCCTAAATTCCCTGTACTTTTACGTACCTGCACAAAGAATCTTGAGTACCTACTCAACTGACGGTTTTCAATTAAAAGAGAAGTTACGTGAGCGGTTCTAAGGGGGGCATACACGTCTTTTAAAGGGGGACTCAGATCTAAACAGGGATTCATCACTTTTTACTCGTTTTCGGAGATAGATTTCTCTATGCTTTTCATCTAAAACTTGAAGGAATCATTAGAGCAAGATTTGAGAGGAAGACGAAGATCAATTCGGAAGCATCACGCATCAAGAGTTTTCCTTTCTCTCTTCTTTTCTTATTTCGCTGTAGCAATGAATTCAATCTTCTTGATGGATTTTAGCTTATTTAGTATGTTTAGTTAAGTTTTCTTTTGGATTACAATGGATCTTGACTCGTAACTTGAATTTCAATTGCCGTATTTATGAATCGTGTTGTTTGATTGTTTAATTTGGGTTTGTTGTTATAATTGACTGGCCATCAATTGTTTTGAGAGATGATTAACTGATTATTGACGAAGAAAGGTTAATGTCGGATGAGAATTAAACAATACATGTTTAATTAACTAGGAATAGCTTAATTGATTTGCTAGGAAGATAGATATATACTTACTAGCCATGTATTGACGTAGGAGCAGGAATTAAATGCATAATTGGTTAATTGATTACCATAGACATATAGGAATCATTAGCTAATTATAGGTTTATATGACTTCGACAGAAGCTTATACATATTATTGTTCTCTAGTCTTTCAAACCCAACACGAGGATTGAATAGGGTGAACGAGAGTTAGGTGTGAGTCGAGTGAAGTTGTGATCCAATCAGCTCATTATTGTTGTATTTTCGTGTTATTGCTTTGATAATTTAGCTTAGTTATCGCCACTCAATTAATTCTTTGGTTAGAATTCAATTAGAGAAATTATGTTGGTGTTTAGCATGATAATTTAGTAGTCTCTGTGGATACGACACTTGCTTGCTTAGTTTACAATCGTCACACGTGCACTTGCGTGTTGTTGTCTATTATTTTAGCGAACAAGTTTTTGGCGCCGTTGCCGGGGACTATTTTAAATTATATTTGTGCTAAAATTAACTCTATTTTATCTAGTTGTAGATCTAACTTTTGTTTTTATTGTTTGTTGCAGGCTAAATTGGTATTTGTGCATGCCAAGAAAACGTGAAGACAAGCTAGTACCAATTGATCCTGAAATTGAAAGGACTTTCCGTGTTCGTCGTGAAGTAGCACGAATTAACAGATTGGTTGGAAGAATGGATGATAATCAGAATCTACCACTTAATGTTCATGGGGATGGACATGGTGAAGAGCAAGAATATCGCTCCATACAAGATTATGCTATGCCGGTTTTGGATGAGCTACATTCAAGTATTCGGAGGCCGAGAGTACAAGCTAACAACTTTGAGCTTAAACCATCAATGATTCAAATGTGGCAACCAATGGGACAATTTTCCGGATCACCAACAGAGGACCCAAATTTGCATATCTCAAACTTCCTAGAGATATGTGATACGTTTAAGCAAGTCGGAGTAACAAGTGATGCTATTTGGTTGAGGTTGTTCCCATTTTCTCTACGAGATCGAGCAAAGTTGTGGCTTAACTCTCTGCCGGCGCAGTCAATTACAACATGGCAAGAGCTCGCTCAAAAGTTCCTATCTCGGTATTTTCCTCCTGCAAAGTCCGCTGAGCTAAGGAATAACATCTTCACTTTCCGGCAAGGAGATGGAGAATCAGTTTGTGAAGCTTGGGAACGGTTTAAAGAGCTATTGAGAAGGTATCCACACCACGGTCTTCCAAAATGGATGGAATTGCAGACATTCTACAATGGGTTGATTGATCAAACTCGGATGACAATTGATGCTACAGCAGGTGGAGCGTTGATGAGGAAGTCGGTTGAGGAAGGATATGAATTACTTGACAAAATGGCTTCCAACAATTGTCAATGGCCCGTCGAGAGAGCAAAGACTAAGAAGGTAGCCGGGGTACATGAAGTGGATGCAATTACAGCATTGTCAGCACAAATTGCAGCTCTTACAAAGAAAGTTGACACCATGGGAGTGCAATCTTGTGCAAACATTGATAGTGCACTAATCATTTGTGAAAGTTGTGGTGGAAATGGCCATTTAGGTATTCAATGCCCGTCTAATCCGGAGTCAATAAATTATTTGGGAAATAGCAACCGGAATGTGAATAATCCATATTCGAACACGTACAATCCCGGTTGGCGTAATCATCCCGGTTTCTCATGGAGCAATCAACAAGCTTCAACTTCTGCTCCTAGACCAACTCATCCTCCCGGATTTCAACAACAACAAGGATTCCAAAATCAGCCAAGAGTGCAAGCTCCGTAGAAAAAGCGGTCTTTGGAAGATGTTTTGACTCAATTTATGGGAAAAACGGATTCTATTATTCAGAGTCAGGCTGTAACATTGGGGAATTTAGAAACACAAGTGGGGCAATTGGCAAGTGCATTGAACAATAGACCTCTTGGTACCTTACCAAGTGATACCGAGCCTAACCCGAGAAGAGATGGAAAAGAGCATTGTAAGGCTGTATCATTAAGGAATGGAAGAGATCTAGATGCTGAAATGGTGGCAAAGAAGACGAACACTAATGAAGTTCAAGTGGAGAAAGAAGCCGAAAAGCAAGAAGAGGTTGTGGACAACCCTGCAATCCGACCTCCACCCCCTTACCCACAAAGACTTCAAAAGTTCAAGCATGATAAACAATTCTCCAAGTTCCTTGATATTCTGAGACAAGTTCACATCAACATCCCATTGGTAGAAGCTTTGGAGCAAATGCCTAATTATGCTAAATTCATAAAGGAAGTGTTCTCAAAAAAGAGAAGGTTGAATGAGTTCGAGACCGTTGCACTCTCCGAAGAGTGTAGTGCCATCTTGCAAAACAAGCTGCCACCAAAGTTGAAGGATCCTGGAAGCTTCACCATTCCATGTACTATAGGTAACAAATCGTTTGGTAAGGCCCTTTGTGATTTAGGTGCAAGCATAAATTTGATGCCTTACTCTGTTTTTAAGAAACTTGGGTTAGGTGAAGCTAGGCCTACAACTGTTACTTTGCAACTAGCTGATAGGTCTTTAACTTATCCTAAAGGTGTTATTGAAGATGTTTTGGTTAAGGTTGATAAGTTTATATTCCCTGCTGATTTTATTGTTTTGGATTATGAAGAAGATAGGGATATGCCTATCATCCTTGGTAGACCATTTCTTGCTACAGGTCGAACTTTGATTGATGTGCAAAAAGGAGAGCTGACAATGAGGGTTCAAGATGAACAGGTAACATTTAATGTTTTTAAGGCTATGAAGCTTCCTGATGAATCTGAAGAGTGTTTTAGAGTGAATATTATAGAGGATTGTGCTAATGTGTTTTATGCAGCAAGGTATCCTAATGATCCTTTGAAAGCTCTCATGTCAACTAATTTAGAAAATGAAGATGAGGAATGTCAACATATTTGAAGTATCTTCGAAGCTCAAGCAGTGTTTAGGAAGGGTGGTGAGAAATTTGAGGTGATTGATAGAACTCAGGAAATGGTAAGGTCACTTAAACCATCTATTGAAAAACCACCTACTTTAGAGTTGAAACCACTTCCTAGTCACCTCAGGTATGCATATTTAGGAAGAGATTCTACATTGCCTGTCATAATTTCGACCTCTCTTTCTGAATTGCAGGTTGAGAAATTGCTTAGAGTGCTGCGTGAACACAAAGGAGCTCTAGGATGGACAATTGCAGATATCAAGGGAATTAGCCCATCATTTTGTATGCACAAGATTCTTTTGGAAGATGAAAAGGCAACTTCTATTGAGCATCAACGTCGGCTAAATCTGATTATGAAAGAAGTGGTGAAGAAAGAGATCATCAAGTGGTTGGATGCCGGAATCATATATCCAATATCCGATAGTCGGTTTGTTAGCCCGGTTCAATGTGTACCAAAGAAGGGAGGAATGACAGTTATTACAAATGATGCTAATGAACTCATTCCAACAAGAACCGTTACGGGTTGGCGTGTTTGTATGGATTACAGAAAGTTAAACAAGGCTACAAGGAAGGATCATTTTCCGTTGCCATTTATCGATCAGATGCTTGATAGGCTAACGGGAAAAGAATACTATTGTTTCCTTGACGGCTAATCGGGGTATAACCAGATCGTTATCGCGCCCGAGGATCAAGAGAAGACGGTCTTTACTTGTCCATTTGGCACTTTTGCATTCCGTCGAATGCCATTTGGATTATGTAACGCACCGGCAACATTTCAAAGATGTATGATGGCGATTTTCACGGATATGGTGGAGGATTTCTTGGAAGTATTCATGGACGACTTTTCGGTTTTTGGGAATTCATTTGATGAGTGCCTAAAAAATCTTGCAGCGGTACTTAAGAGATGCGAAAAGACAAACTTAGTGTTAAATTGGGAGAAGTGTCACTTTATGGTTCAAGAAGGCATAGTTCTCGGACACAAAGTATCAAGCAAAGGCATAGAAGTGGATAAAGCAAAGATTGAAACCATTGAAAAGCTACCTCCACCTTCTTCCGTAAAAGGCGTGAGAAGTTTTCTTGGGCATGCGGGGTTCTATCGAAGGTTCATTAAAGATTTCTCTAAAATTGCTAAGCCTTTATGCAATTTGTTAGAGAAAGATGCCCAGTTTCAATTTGATGAAAGATGTTTGGAGGCATTCAAGGAATTAAGATCAAGATTGGTGTCAGCCCCTATTATTGTTGTACCAGATTGGGAAGTGTCGTTTGAATTGATGTGTGATGCGAGTGATTTTGCTATTTGAGCAGTTTTGGGTCAAAGAAGGAACAAGGTCTTTCACTCTATTTATTATGCTAGCAAGACCTTAAAAGGAGCACAATTAAACTACACAACTACGGAGAAGGAACTATTGGTTGTGGTCTTTGCCTTTGATAAGTTTCGAAGGTATCTTGTGGGAACAAAGGTAATAGTATATACTGATCACTCTGCAATCAAATACTTGATCGAGAAGAAGGATTCAAAACCACGCTTGATTCGTTGGGTTCTTCTCCTTCAAGAATTTGATCTAGTGATTCGGGATAGAAAAGGATCAGAAAATCAAATAGCAGATCATCTACCAAGGTTGGAAAATCCTATTTCTAACCAAAATACAACCTTAATAAATGATCAATTCCCGGACGAAAAATTATTTTTACTTGATGGGAAAGTGCCGTGGTTTCCTGATATTGTGAATTATCTTGTGAGTGGAGTTGTTCCTCATGACTTTGATTATCAAAAGAAAAAGAAATTCTTTCATGATGTTAAATCATATTTATGGGATGATCCATTTCTTTTTAAGTCCTGTTCAGATCAGGTGGTACGCCGTTGTGTTCCGGAGGGTGAAATGCAAGAAATTCTTGAAAAGTGTCATTCTTTACCGTACGGAGGCCATTTCGCAGGAGATCGAACAGCTGCGAAAGTGCTTCAATCAGGTTTTTATTGGCCTAATTTATTCAAGGATGCTCATGTATTTGTTTTTCATTGTGATAGGTGCCAAAGAACAGGAAATATAGGGAGATGTCAAGAAATGGCACTTACTAATATCCTTGAAGTGGAGTTATTCGATGTGTGGGGGATTGATTTTATGGGCCCTTTTGTTCCGTCCTTTGGAAATTCATATATTTTAGTTGCAGTGGATTATGTGTCCAAATGGGTGGAAGCAATTGCCTGTGTCCGAAACGATGCAAAAGTGGTTGTGAATTTGGTAAAGAAGAATATCTTTGCACGCTTTGGTACCCCGAGGGCAATTATAAGTGATGGAGGCACTCACTTTTGTAACAGATTGATGGAATCACTCTTAAGCAAATACGGAATCAAGCATAAAGTGGCAACTCCGTACCACCCCCAAACAAGCGGACAAGTGGAAATCTCCAATCGAGAAGTGAAGCAAGTCCTGGAGAAAACGGTGAATGCTTCTCGCAAGGATTGGTCAAAGAAATTGGATGATACTTTGTGGGCTTACCGTACCGCCTACAAAACTCCTATTGGGATGTCACCGTATCGTCTAGTTTTTGGAAAACCATGCCATCTTCCATTGGAGTTAGAACACAAGGCATATTGGGCTCTCAAGCAACTCAACATGGATGCACAAGTGGCAGGAAAAAAAAGATGCTTGCAACTAAACGAGATTGATGAGTTTCGCCTAAATGCTTATGAGAATGCAAAGCTTTACAAGGAAAAGACGAAACAATGGCATGATAAGAGAATTGTGGGAAGACAATTTGAGCCAGGCCAACAGGTTCTTTTGTTCAATTCGTGATTAAAGTTATTTCCGGGAAAACTTAAGTCTCGTTGGTCCGGACCTTTCATTGTGGGAAAAGTTCTGTCACATGGAGCTGTCGAGCTGATTGATAACAAGATAAATGGATCGTTTATGGTTAACGGGCAGCGATTGAAGCATTATTGGGGTGGTGACATTGATCGAGAGCACACCTCAATTCCATTGAGCAACCCTTGGTCCATTTTCCAGAGTCCGGTTGATGACTATAAAGGAAGCGCTTTTTGGGTGGCAACCCAAAGCTTTATTGCTTTCGTTGTTTGTGTTTTGTGTATTAAGTGATGATTTGTGAAGTTCTTGAGTAATTGCCCTTATTTGTTGTTTGGTTGTTTGTGCAGATGGAGATCAGGCTTGGATGGAGGATATAAGGGTCTGAGAGTTTAAGTATCAGACTGAAATGAATTGAGTATTTACCTAAAGGAAGAGGCTAAGGGAGGAAATTCTCGAGAAAATCCCTGTACTTTTACATATGAGAAGTCAAGTATTTTGGGCATCTACTCAAACTCTTGACGAGAAGCTAAAAAAAAAAGGGGCCTGTACTTTTAAGTATTGGATTCTGAGTATTTAGAGTACCTACCCAAACTTTTTTAAGAAAAATTGGCTTTTAATTAAAAGCCCAACCCTAGCCCCAAATTCTTTTCCTCCAAAAGCACGACATAACCCTCGCAGCCACTCTCTTGCCATTCTCTCACCCTTCGACAATAACCACCACAAACCACCTTCCACCGCCATTCCCACCGCACCGCCACTATACAAGCAGATCTACCTTCGTCTCCTCCACCAACAAACACCAACAACCCCCGTACGGCACCCTCCCTCCGACGATCGACGACCGCCATTTTCTGAAAATTCAGCCGCGAGCAACAAACCCATCACCGTACACTACAGTTCCGACCTCAAGAGTTTGAAGATTATCTCGTGAAAGGAGGGTATGTGTTCTTAAGTCAGAAATTGTTCAGGATTACATGTAATTTACGGTTAAGGCTACGAACTTGTGAGGAATTCATCTGATTTTGGCCTAATTTCTGGAATTATTGTGCAAAATTTTTTGGGGGTCAATTGAAGTTAGGGTATAGAATTTTTGTGGCTAGACTTCTGGATTGCTGTGTATAATGGGTAGAGCCAAGAAAGTGCCGGTTGTCAACGAACCATCAGAAGAATATAATGGGATGCCATTTGACAGCAATCGGTTTATTTGCTATGAGGCTGAAGAGTTCTACAATGAAAATGTGATTAAGAGGCCCTTCATCAAGGAAAGAGGAATGCAACCGATTGGGTTTGATTCAGAATCAAGGTATTGGCCTTTCTTTTTGGAAACTCCACGACCGGGGGTACAAGAAATTGTGAGAGAATTTTATGCGAATTTGAAATTTACATCAGAAGACACCGTGTTCGTGCGAGGAAAGCAAGTCCCGTTTGACCCCGACACTATCAACAACTTTTATGCTATTCCGGAAGAAGAGGCAGCGATAAATGACCCCGAAACTTACCAATGGAGAGATGTACTATATATTCATGACAGATAGATAACAATGGATCAGGTCACTACTCGGTTGTGTGGTCGCCCGGTAGAGTTCTGTAGTGGACTGTATAGTCGTGTGAAGAGCTTTCCTCCCCGCGAGCTCACAGATGAGGCACGTTGTTTGTTTAAATTCGTGTCGGCTCGATTGATGCCAAGCATTCATGTTAGTGATGTACACCGCGACAGAGTCGTTTTAATGTATGGGATTTGTGCGGGAAGCCGGGTGAATATTGGTTATTTATTGAACTCCGAAATCAGACGATGTTCACTCGGTGGCATGAGAGAGGGACTAGTTTTCCAGCAATTAATAACTAGTTTGGCCTATGACGCGGGCGTGAGACCTAACGGGAATGAAATCAAGATTCCACCTGATTCCTTCATTACACCGGAATCCCTACGAGCCACTGCAACCACAGCGAGGCCCCTAGCACCGAAACCATCCTATACATCCACAGCACGGCGAATTGATAGATTGGAGCAAAACCTGCAGGCCCAATGGAATTACAATAGGCAATGGAATGAAAAATTTGCTGCGAGCTTGAATATCCCAACTGCAGAGTACGTTCCACTCCCACCGGAGTTTTATGCTATGGGCAACTCGTCAACAGCTCCAGTCTGTCCGCCGGAAGTAGAGCAGGAGGAGGACGATGATGATCAAAACTAAGGGTGCTTTCTTTCCTTAGCTCTTACTTCCTGCTTTACTTTCATGTCTTTAGTTGTTGTAGGACTGTTATTTTATTTTACTTCATTGCGTTTTGGGTTGTTAGGATGCTGATATTTTGAGGACAAAATAGAAATTAAGTTTGGGGGGAATTTCTGGAATTTCTGAATTTCTGATCTTTTGGCAAAGTTAAGTTGAGTTAGATGAATGTGTGAGAATGTGCAGTGTATCTACCCAAATTGATAGAATATCCTTTTGTGGAATAAGTATGCTTGAGTTAAATCTTGATTCTATGATGATATTATGCTTGGAGTGATGAAATTAATTGGGAATTTGTTCATGCATGATCATTAAGTGTGCTTTTGAGGCATTGTTGTTGTTATTTGTATTCTAAAAAATCTGAGCACAAAGTATGAGTGATAATTGTTGATGATTTGGAAAAACATGGTGGATGCATAGGTTCATTCGAAATACTAGAAGTGGTTTGATCCCTTATTGAAGTGAACTATAGATAATGTGAAATTAAGAGAATGACGTAGGCCATCTTTTGCATTATTTTGGAGCCTTATTTGCCTTTTTGTTGTAAATCATACCCATTGGCCCCTTTTTAGCCACATTGTGCTTGTTCTTTTCATTAGCCACATAAACTAGCCCAAGGCACAATGTTTTGAAATCCTACCAATTTTGCACCTTAGAGCTTGTGTTTTGACGCATTTGATCAAATTGGTGGAGAAAGGATTGTCATGAAAAATTTGGAGGGGTGTGATGTGATGAAAAAAAAAAAAAAAAGAGAAAAAGAAGCAAAAGGGAAAATATAGAAAAGAAAAAAAAAGGCAAGAAAAGAAAAGAACAGAATAAGAAAAGGAATGATTGCAAGGCTCAGGAAAAAAAGAAAAGGCAAAAAGAGAAGAAAAAAAAAAAAAAAGAAAAAGTATTGGGCTGAATAAGTTTGGGGGAAGTTGTGTCAAGTTATCTCTATGTTTGAATTCTCCAACTTAATCTAACACAAGTAAATCTTGGGTGTTTGAGCTATTGTTTACCAAAAATATCCTACCCTTACCCAAGCCTTACGTTACAAGCCTAGAAAAGCCCTACCGACTCTGAGTTGACATTTGTTTATAATAGTGGAGATAGGGGAGAAAAACCAACTGATAGAATTCTTGAATGCATCTTGTGTATGTTGCTAAGTTGATCTGAATTATCATCAATTGTTACTCATACTTCATACACACACAACACGAGAATACGGTAATGGTAATATGTGTTTTGAATTGTGCACGAGATGTGAATGTATGTGCATTGAACCAATTTGTGGCTTCATGAATTGCAAGCTGAGAATCGGAAAAGGATTAAACTTAAGTATATTCTACTTCAAGGCATATGTGTTGGGTAGTGGTTTCTCCCCTTGTTTTTATTTTGTGGTGTTGTTAATTCTTGCTCGAGGGCGAGCAATGAGTAAGTTTGGGGGAGTTGATAAGTCCGGATTTTCATGTTTCTATTGGTGATTTTAATAGGACTTATATTACTATTCCTACCCCTTTTGTGCTGAATTTTGTAGCTTAATAAATCAATTGGTTCAATTGTAGGAAAGAGGAGGAAAGGCTCAAAGAAGTGCAAAATTCGAGTAGTTGCGTGAAGAAGTTGGGACCAAAATATCACATATCTCTAGGAAGTTTGACCAAAACGAGCCTCGCGAGCAATTTCGACCCTTAAGCACTCTTTTATTCATAACTCAAGCTATACTTAACCAAATAATGTGAAACTTTGCCCCACACTCTCCCAACTTAATCCCCTTTCAGCTCTTAGCCCTCCATTTTGTCCAAGCTTAAGGAAAAAGAGAGAAAATTGCTGCCAAAACCGAGATACAAGAAGAGGCAAAAATATACTATTCACTTTTCACCCTTTTGAGCTCAAATCTTCATCAAATCGCTCCAAATTCAAAAGGTAAGCTTGGAATTGGTTAGTACATCTTCTCCTCTTTGTTTAGATCCCTTATTTTCTGAATTTGGTGGAGAATTGATAATGATATGAAGAATTTTGTGAATAGTGAGGGTTTCATACTTTGGGATGAATTTGGGTGATCACTTGGGGATTTGTTCGACTTTATGCATCCTAATTGATCTTAAGGAATCCTAAAATATGTGTATGAACTGATTTTGTATGAGAATAAACGAATCATTGGCTTTCATTTAAGGGTTTTGAAGTTTTCATGAAAGATTTGACCATTGATGTATCTCTTGCATTTCTTTCACCTATATCTTCGTGTTTAGGCTTAGAAATTGCATGAAATTGATGAATTCTTTATATATTTTCATCCTAATATGTGTTAAGTTGGATATAGCTTGGATTCATGTGAGTTTTGGTACAGTTTTTGGTTTGAATATTCGTTTTTCCCCTGCTATCGCAGGAGGTCATGGCCGTAATCATTTTTAGTGTAATTTGGGTAGGGGCCGTGACCCGTTTTTGGTTGAGTTTCTAGTTGTGCAGGCTTCAGATCGTGACCGAGACCTCCAATACATTGTTTTGAGGTAGTGGCCGCGACCATTTTTGGCCCCGTTCTTGACTTTTTGGTCGCGACCGCTACCAAACATTGAAGAGTTTGGATAGGGGCCTCGACCACCCCTGCATGTTTGCATGTTTGCTTTCTTCATTTTTCCTATGTTTGCTCGCTTTATGTGGTTCGTTTATGACTTATATATTATGTTAATATGATATATTATGTGTTAAGCTTTATTTTATGAATTTATAGTTTGATATATGCCCTCGTTTGTGAAATATGACCTAATATGCAAAAGTTGACCTTGTATGATTTAAATATGAATTCATTTCATTTCATTTGCATCATATACATGCATACACATTTGCCGAGCGTCTATATGGTACATTTTGAGTCTAAGAGTATCCGTTCTTGTTTGTTTTGTCCAGTTGACCCTCCTATTGACGACGAGGTTCCTCCTTAGGCGTCCGGTTCTCTTTCTTTTGTCACCACTACACGTTCGGAAAGTGAGGTTTTTATTCTTTTAGATATAATAACCTAAAACATGTATGATATGTACTTTGGGGACTCGTTCCATTTGTTATAAGACTTTGAAAACCGTTTGTATATGTATATAAGCTATTTATGTTTAATTTGAAAATCTTTGATACGTGTGTGTGTGTGTAAGCGAGCTTTGGCTTTGAAAGATAAGCTTTGTCGGAAAATATCATTTTTTTGAACTATGATTTGGACCCGGAGAATGGTATGGTATCTCGGGATGGCAGAGGGGTCACCGAGCTCTTCCATCAACATTTTCCTTTGAGAGTCTCGCCTAACCTTGGGAGGTTAAGGAAAGGCATTTCTCTTGAGCCGGTGGAAGTAACCGCCGAAGGTTTCAAGGAAGTGATTAAACCTTGTCTCGTGTGAATTTGATCGATACTTAGGGCTGTCAACCCTTCTATCACCTGGAGAAAGGATGGTTTATGAATTTGGTTTTGATTATGTCTTTGTTTGTGGGAGTTAGAGGATTGACTTGTACTCGCCGAGTCGTGTGAATTTGTACGATCTATAAAACGGGGATGGATTTCTAATTATCTAAATATATATATATTCTACCACGGGAAAAATGCTTTAGCTTGCAAAAACCAATCCCAGTTTATGGATCTCTTTATGATTTGATTATGTTCTTTGCTCTATATGTATTATGGGTGCGTGTGTTAACCCTCCCTCACTAGTCACTAGGACTAACCCTCGTTGTTTTTTCCCTTTTTCCCCTTCTTTGAGTTGCAGGTACCGTGGGAGTCGAGCTAGGCGGCAAGTTTGTCTTTTGAGTCTTACTTGTTTCATAGCTCGAGTGTTCATATCTACATTTGCAGTGGTTATGTTTAATATCTATGAATTCTGAAGCTATGTACTTTGAATACTTTGATACTTAGACTTATTTTGGCCCGGGTTGGGCATTGTAGATTTTATAAATCTATCATGTTAGTTGGATCTACTTTGATGTATCTATGTTGATCTTGGGAATTTGGAATGAATTATTTATCGCTTCCGCTATTATATGAATTAATTTGCACTCTGATTGAGGGTTAGGCTGCCTAGCTAGAGTGTGCATTTTATCTGTCACCCGTTCGCTATTGTTCAATACGTGTACGGATCCTCTATTCCTCTACACGCGTTGGGCTCTAGTGCGGGGGATGTGGTGCCCTACGCTCGGGGTGCTACACTCGAGATATTGAATTAACCTTTCAGATTTTCCATCGGTCTGAGGATGCGAAGCGGTGCTAAACATGAGCCGGGTGCCCAAACCCTTCTGAAGATTCTGCTAAAAGATCGAAGTAAACCTCGGATCTCGGTCTGAAACAATACTAGCCGGAACCCCATGTAACCTGACGATCTCTTTGCAGTACAACTCGGCTAGTTTTGGTACCTTGTCGGACATCCGAACCTTGAGGAAATGGGCTGACTTAGTGAATTTGTCAATAATTACCTATATTCCATCAAACACTCCTTTAACTCTAGGCAAGCCGGACACGAAGTCCATTGTCACTTGCTCCCACTTCCATTCGGGAATAGGAAGCAGTTAGAGAGTTCCTCCCGGCTTCTGGTGCTCTGCCTTCACCCTTTGGCATGTTAGACATCGCTTCACAAAGTTCGTGACATCCCTTTTCATGGCACTCCACCAGAATTACTATCTCAAATCTTGATACATCTTGTACCTCCCGGATGGATCGAGTACCTTGAGCGATGTGCCTCCTCAAGTATAAGCCTCTTGAGCTCTTTTGGGACACATACTCTCGCATCAAACCTTAACAAACCCGAATCATCTAAACTGAACTTGGAATTCGGATCATCTCTGGATCAAGCAACCAACTTCTGAATCTCTGTATCCGAAGTATGAGCCTCCAACAACTATTGCTTCAAATCGGACATAACTGTGAGATTAGCCAACCACGTTTCTGACACCAGAATCTCTGAACCCAATCTCGAAGAACCAACTTCCAGATTAGCTACACCCGCCTTTCTACTCAACGCATGTAATGGCCCGACTTTTTGGCCATACAGGTATGACGTATGTGTTTACCAAATTACACAATTTAAATTTATATATATATATATATATTTTATTTTATATATTTGATTCTTTTATTTGTTTATATTATTTGAATTTGAATTTATATGAATTTTTCTTAACGTTATTCCCTTAGGTCATATGATCGAGTGTCGTTCTTATATGATTTGAATTCTGATTTTTGTGTAAATTTGATATGTTGTAGTTATATGTGTTATGAACATGTCTATATGCTCATTTTACGTTTTCAAACTTGTCTGTGTGGGTTTTGGATTTATTCAAGGAAGTCAGGAAGTTAATTCCATAAGTGGAGCGGAAATTTAATTCAAGAGTTTCTGTTTGGGGATCATACAATTACACGAGTTAACGCAAGAAGTTGGATCAATGAGGTATGTAGGGAAAAGAAAATAAAGGGTAACCTTCGTCGAAATGAAGCAAGGGGAAAATATGGAGGACGATCTGACTTGGGATTTCAATCAAGCCACGGTAAAGGAAGTTGAGCGTCGTGGTGGGAATAAGTTAGAGAAGAAAATTTTGTTAAAGGTTTATCCGGTTTGAACATTTTCCAGATCCAAGCTGAATTATCGTGTTGTGGATTACATTGAGGGACATGAAGTAACAAATGGAAACGATAAATAAAGGCAAGGAGTTGCTAGGTAGATATCGGGCGATCAAGTATAAATAATGGAAAGGGAATTCAGTTAATTATTCGAGCTCCTAAAGAGTAAACCGGGAAGTTTGGATCAAAGTAACGATCATGAAGAAGATTAAAGCAACAATTGGGGAAGTGATTATTAAAGAATAGGCAGGATACTAATTCCGTGAGTGTAATGGACTTCGGGTTCAAGCAATTGTAATCTCAAGTTGTGGAAATGTCCAAGTTAATATCAGAAAATTTTAAAGATTTAGAAGACCGTGGGAGAACAGGAAATGAATACCAGTTCAAGACAAGCTTATAATTCAATAAACAAGGAATTCTGTACCGAGATAAATCTTTCCATTACTCCGGTGACAGGTTCAATGCATTCATAAGCACGTGCATCATACGCTACTTAAAATTTTAAATTTAAATTTCTATATTTATGTGTGTTTTTTTTTTAGTTTGAACTTAATTGCTCCAATATGTTGATTTTATTATTTCAAGTGTGTTACTTGCATTGGCATATTAATTCAACATGCATATCTAGTGTCTTGATTACAGGATGTCTCAAGATCGCCCTTATCATGAACGAGTGCCTAGAGTTTCCCAGCGTTTACCCCCTCCGGTTCAACCTCAGGAGTTTTTCGAGTCCTTGGTTCATTTAGTGGATCAGAGGATAAAAGAGTATGTTTCCTCAGCGCCACGAGTCTTATCATCACAGCCGGGCCAAATTTCGATAGCATTTAGGGAATTTCAGAACCAACCATCCTCAAGATCCTTTGAAGGAAATAAGGATTCCACCGGGTCACAACTCAAGAAAATCAAAAGACTGTGGGAACTAACTCCAAGTGGCTCCCAAGAGAAGGTCCGAGGCACCACCTCGTTGGAGGCAAGAAGGTCTAATCCTCAACCCGGGCAGACCTTAAGCTCAAGATCATGACAAACTCTCAACAAAGGAAAGCGGCCTATCTCTTATCCTACTCCGGCACCCCAAGAAAGATCTCGCAAGAAAAAGAAACAATCACTTGGATCGAGTTCGGGAGCTTCACGTGCCCCAGCTTCAATAACATCTTTCGGGAAACTTCTTTGCAATTATTGTGGACGTGATAACCACACTTATGATGGCTGTAGGAGACGGTTGGGATTGTGTCTCTACTGTGGGAGTGGTGAGCATCAAATAGACAATTGCTCAAAGCTATGAGGAAAATCTACCGGGGGTAGAAGACTGCTTGTTCGAGCCAGGGATGATGTTCTTGTGAGGAGGGTGCAAAATGGAAATGAGAATCCGGTTAGGGAAGAAGAAGGTATTAATTATATGCACGACACCACCAACGGTGAACGGTACATTTAATCATGCATATCACATGCATCACGAATCTTACTGTTATTGTATTTAATTTCTTGTTCGTGCAAATTAGTTAATTATGACTGGTAAGTATGTGATTAAATGGTTTTATTTGTTTACATGATATTTATGAAATTAATATGATTTTATTTGGTTTTATAACATTCCTGCCATTGTTGTTTCAATCTGCTCCTTGAATTACTTTCATGCATGTTGAGAGACGGGGGTCTCTCTCTCCTTTCTTGTTGAGAGACGGGGTTCTCTCACTCCTGGTGGAGAAACGGGGTTTTCTCATTTTGCGGAAAGATGGGGTTCTTTCATTCTTGCTCAAGAGACAGGGTTCTCTCATGGCTTGTGTATTATTTCCAAACTTGACAGTGGAACTGGGGACCAGGTCCTTTTAGGGGGGGGGGGGGGGAATTGTAACGCCCCGAATTTCATTAATTACATATTTATGTTTATTATAATTTTACAAATTATAATTTATAATACTTTCATGGAATTTTATGAATTCATATTAAACTTGGAATTATTTCATAACTTGAAAATATTTTTTTCATGAAAGAATTGTCAAATATGATTAAATTTCCAACTTGTCCTTGGATGATCTTTCTCCAAAATTCAAGGACCAAATTGCATGACTCTTCCAAGGATTCAATTGATTAATTCCCAAAGCTTTTCACCCTTAGTTGCATGACTTGAATATTTGAGGGATTAAATCGCAATTTGATTGTTTCCCAAAAATCAAGGATGGTGATTCACGTACAAAGCTTCCTCAAGCTTCTTCAGTCATTTTATCTCAAAAACCATCAACATATTTGCTTCCTCTCATGCTCTCAGTCCAGTCAAGAAAAGGGGAAGAGATTTTAAGCAATTTTCTTCAAGGATCTCCAAGGAATATTTGAAACTTGAAGCTTGATCATCATTATCTTCTTCCTTCTTCTTGTCTTTAATTTCAAGGTGGGTGTTTTGCATGAATTCATAGTTGTTGATCATATTTGATTGAGCTAGGGTTTAGGAAATATGTGCTAGATGAATTAATTGGAGTTGGAAGCATGATTATGTGATCATAGCATGAATTATGGCATGATTCCTTCATGAAATTAGTGGAAATTTGAGCTTGGTTGATCAATATGAGCATAAGCATGAAATTTTAATTTCTTGATAATATTTCATGCCTTAGCTGCTTAAGTGTGTTTTTATCATTCTTCGAAGCTATGTGTATCTTATTTCCAGAAATATTGGCTTGTGTTGATCAAAATTGGAATTTGTTGCTTGCTTTGTTTCTCCCCGTAGCCATGCTCTGTTTCCTCTGTTCCTTTTCAGTTGCAGAAACTGGGAACGACCGTTCCCAGCCTCAAGGCTTTGTGGGAACGTGCATTCCCACCTTTTCAAATGAAACAGACGGCCGAGACTGGGAACGGCCGTTCCCATTTCGGCCTGCGTGCCGGAAGGGCCGTTCCCAGCTTCAGCGCATTTTAAAACTTGAAAGCGTTGGCGCATTTTGGGGATTTATGGGAACGACCGTTCCCATTTACATAGGGGGTCCAGAACGGCCGTTCCCACCTGGATTGCAGAACAAAAGTTTCTGCATAAAATTACGAAAATAGCCCCTCGATCCGACGACTTCCTTGACCCCGAATTGATATAATATGAACTAATATGTACTGAAACAACATGTTATCATGCCACATTGCATTTTCCTTGACATCTCGTTACATTTCCGCCATTCGTCATATTTGGTCCATTTTAGGTCAAGTCTCACGTGTACACGTCTATTTTGCACAGACCAGCTTCGTAGGGACGAGGAGCAAGGCCCGTAGACCGTATCCTATTGTCTCTTGTCGGTAAAGGTGAGGTTTAATTGCTAGCTATATAGAACCCGCATATCCTCATGTGAACTTTCGTCCAAAAGGTATATATTTATATGCTTATTTCTAAACTTATGCGTAATTGCAAGCAAGTCAGGTATCATGATTGAGTGATTGATCGTGTTTTGGCGAGTAAAGCATGTCGCGTTGGGCCCGACGGTAGTGGTTTGAGCCAACCGGGAAAGCATGGGCTGACGGGTAACTCGAACACTATCCTCACCACATTTGGGGTCACCCTTGAATCCGCTAGGAGATTAGTGGAGGAAGGAGCTCCGGGCTTAGGGATTCATGTACCCTCTGCTCAACGAGATTGGATGGTGGGGCCTTGCAATCCCACCATCACCGGAGGAAGAAGGAGACTGGGGACGGGTCCGGCACCACCGATTGTCCTCGGGTTATTGTCATGATTGCATGTATTGACTACATCGCCTGAATACACCTGCACGATTGCACGATATGGGAATTGTATGATCATGTATTGATTAACAAAGCATGCATGTATTGTACACAGTTGGAGTAAGGTTGGAGAAATGCCCTCACTCGCCGGGCCACGTATTGCACGTATTGAATGCATAAAAATGATTCAAGTATTTAATATTGATAGTTGTAATCTAGGGCGAGTTCTCTATTATTATGAACTTATATTACTTTTAATTATAAAATCTTACTCGAGGTTATGACTTGCATGTTAATTGCGCTAATATATATTTATGCCCCTCACTCAGTCTTCCATGGACTGACACCCCACCTTTCAGGTTGTCGCGGTCGTGTGCTGGGCGGGAGTCAGAGTCGTGTCCTGTCGTCCAATTGAGTCTAGCACTTCACGCACTTTCACGTTATTGATATTGATATTTTGGAGTTGGTAGGTTATGGTTCTTACTAGTATCTGGAGACTTTTATTTGTGTAAGGATTAGAGATGATAATGTATTGATACATGTTGGTACCTATTAGTATCTATGCTTTTATTGTAAATATGGTACCTATATGTAATATTGATACTATGCTTCCGCTTTTAACTTTTATGTCATGGATTCGTATTACTTTGGGGTATAGTCCCGCCTAGCTAGATTGTTCTTTTGTTTGTCACCCGTTCGCTATAGGTTAGTTCATGTACGGATAGTCCATTTCGTATGTGGATCGGCCTATAGTGCGGGGGTGTAGTATCTCCACGTGTAGGGGTGCTACAATACATGTATGATCAATGTATTAAACTTATGGCCCGCTTTAAGGTGAATCACGAAAGTTATGAAATGTTTGAACGTGAAACCTTCCAGTATGGAACGAATTGAATGAATTACTTGGTTATATGATATCATAACTTGATTTTTACTTCTTATGCATCTCATATCATGTGCATAGCATGCTTTACGTCGACTATGGTCATTTTGAGTCTCACACTACCTCTTTTGCACAGATTTGGGTCCGGTCGGAGACGAGGGCAAGCTTTGACACTCTTGTGCTTCTCTTTTGCTCTTTTAAGGTGGGTTTATCTTCTACTAGCTATGATGACCCGGAATGTAGCACCCCAAACGGGAGGCGCCACATCCCCCGCACTATAACCCAAATCCGGTTACGAAATGGGATGTCCGTACCCGAATCTGAATCATAGCGAATGGGAGACCAACTCACACATAATGCTAGGCGGAGCTAACTCAACGACTCAAAGTGCGGAAGCAAATAAACCCAACAACATTAGATAGCGGAAGCATTTAAAACAAAACATGCAAAGCAGGTGACGGGTTCAACTATCCCTAGAAGCCTATCCCGAAAAGTCCATATTAATAAATGATATGATCTAGAATTAAACATTCATACATAACTTGTCCAAATCCGAATGTAAAGCAACCTTAAACGAAGACAACAGACTCGACCCAACAACTGAACACAAAGACAGACTCACGCTGCCTAGCCCGAACTGCAAAGTAAAGCCTACAAACTAAAAGATAAAATGAGGGGTCAGTCAACTGACTGCGTGAGGGGCTAACGCACACCCACAATATATATATAGAGCATAGCACATATCAGAAGGGGGGCTCATGAACCAGGAATAGGTGTTGTATACCAAAACATTTCAAAACAAAACCCATATATATATATACATGGAAAACGTTTTCAGAAACTATATTCTGATTCATGATTCCCATAACATATCATATCATACGCTCGGCGAGTTCAAGCTTCCAACTTCAACTTCTCATATCTTAACAAAACAGAAATACAGAGTCATAACATACCAACTTCAACTCCGGGTGATGGTAGGGTTGCGCGACCGTAACCATCCAAATAGACGAGGGGAGTGTTAATGCTACTCAAACCCTCAAGACTCCGTTTCCCAACCAAACCTCCTGGCGGGTCCCAGTGCATCCTCTTCATATATATGGAGGCTACACACAGGTTAAACCCCGACGACCCGATACAATCCCGGGGGCTCCTTACCCGTAGCTCCAGGGCCCCAGAACAGAACATAACATATGCCAATCTTTCATGGCAATCTCGCTATATAATCATAGCATAACTGAATTTTTCGAAATAGCTTACATATGCCTTCATACTTAATTTTCGAAACTGACGTTGTATCATAAGATCCTAATCATATCATAACAAACACATATTTAATTGTATATATAATATATAATCGCATGCGGGGATTGAACGCATCATATTAGGGTCATAGGTCGCTTAACTATACAAAATCCTAAACCTCACCTGGTGCTGGAAGGAAAGAGTGTGGGAAAACCGACACCCCTAAGCCTCGGGCTCACCACCGGCAACAAACTCTGAAACAAAACGTACAAAAGCCCATGACTTAGACTTTATATGGACCAGTTAAGATGCACGGTGAACATAAGCATGAGTGGAATGCATTATGGAATGATGTGCATCAAGTAGGTCACATAGCATAATTCAAGTATTCATATAAATCATGCAATTAAATGAGGTATTCAAAGATTAGAAATGCAATTAAAGTCATATCATAGCATATAATTCGTAAGGCAACTCAAACGGATCAATCAAACACGGAATAAACAAGTATTCACATGAACTCATTCAATTAAATGAAGTACTATCATCTAAGAATGCAATTTAAGTCATATCATAACCTATAATTCATATAACGAGTCAAAAGGATCAAGTAAACACAAAAAGACATGCATAAAAGGGGAACAAGGGGTTGGGAACGGCCATTCCCACGCAAAGCATAGCGTGGGAACGGTCCTTCCCACAACACATCAGCAACCCTGGCAACGGCCGTTCCCAGAGCAAGGTAAAAATGGGAATGGCCCTTCCCGTTCTCGCTTGCTGACTTCAGCCCTCGATGGGAAGGGTCGTTTCGGCCTCAAGGCTAAACTGGGAACGGCCGTTCCGGCCAAGAACTGGTGTTGCGTTTGCAGAAACTTCACAGCTTCTGGAAGAAGACAACCATAGCCGAAAATGGCCGATTTCACACCAATTAAACCATAAAATTTCCACGAAAATCATATATATTATCACATAAATCATGCTTATGACATAAATATCAATTTAGCTGAAGAACAAGGGTGATTTTCGCCAAAACTCATATAACCCATTTTCTTGAAAATCAAGCTTCAACTATGGGAAGATGCATTCAAACTCACTCCCTATCATACCATCAGTAACTATAGCACATATTCAACATGGAGCAACACATATTCATGCTCAAGAACTCAAGGATTCATCATATAGGCTATATTCTTCAAGTTGGACATAAATTACCATTTTCACAAGACTTCTTTATACAAGCTCATACATTCAATTTCATGCTAAGATTCATGGATAGAAATGAAATACACATCATGAGAAAATCGTAGCTTACCTTGGCTCTTGAAATGATGAAGAAACGAGGAAGATATGAGCTCTTGAATGCAAAGGAGGGTTCAAAACTTGGTCTTCTCTTGAAGCTTCTCCATGGCTGTCACAATGAGGTTATTTTGAGGTTTGAAGTGAAATGAGAAAGGGAAAGCTAGGTTAGGTTTCAAGGTATATATATGGTGTCTAAAGGTTTCACTAGGGTTTGGGACCGAATAAGTGACTTCCGGCCCAATAGGTCATATTTAAAAGGTTTAATGTGCAAACGGTTTTCGAAAAATAAGAAATCAATCTCATTGGATCCGAATCACCGAATCGAGTCCAATGGTGGTGTCGGAATTCGAATTCAAGTTCCCGATCTCATATCGGTTCCAAGCACACCAAAAGTTACCTAATTTAGATTAGGCCCAAAACTTCCAAAAAGTGCAAATAGGCCCAAGTCCTATTTTAAGTCCAACTCTAAAAATTAAAATTTCAATTCATACGAGTCATAAATCACCTTAATTCATATAATTACAAGTTGCCATGCAAGAATCCATATTTTACAATTACGCAATTGAGTCAATTAAATCAAATAATTTAGTTAAAGTTCGAATTAAGCACATATTAAGGAATTAAATCACATAAATGCATAAAGAAATACTCTCGTGACGTTGTACCTGTACGGACGATCGTGTTGGGCATCACACAAAATATCCCTTATGTGAAAGTTTTGAGCCAAAATAGTATATTTATATATATCGGGTCTTTTAGGGTAAATGATTTCAAACGTATACCCTTCTTTTATGTATCCCTACCTTATGTTTTGGTGAGAACATGTGTAACACCCCGGAGTGAAGGGCACCACATCCCCCGCTCCATAGTCTGACACGTAAAACGAAATGGGGACTCCACCCACGCATCAAGCCATGGCGAAGGGGTAACAAACAAAAACACAACCTAAGCTAGACGGTCTAAACCCTACTCAGAGTGCGCAAAAAAAAAAAATAAATAACGAATGCGGAAGCACCAAGAGCTCAAATAACCAAACATACATGCTTTCCAACTAGGGGCAAATAAAACAATTATACATGTCATGCCCAACCCGGGCTAAGTTAAGTCATACAATTATCCAAAATCCAAAATTCTAAAGGATTAGTTTATACATATTTCAAACTAGCAAAATGCGTAAGGAAACAAAATACAATGCATGGGACTCGAGCTATCCACAACCACGACACAAGACAACCGCCTAGCTCAAATCTCCAAGCACCTACTACTCAAAAAGGGGAAAAAGGGGAAAACAACAACGAGGGTCAGTCCTAAAGACTGGTGAGGGGGCTAACACACGCACTCATACATATATAAGAACAAAGCATAATCAAAGCTGAAGGGGGGTTCATGAACCGGGTGTGGTTTTTGCAATCTAAAACATTTTGACCCGTGATACTACGTATAAGGAAAAAGGGGTTTAAGGCCAAAGGCCAAAATCAACAAAGTTTTAAAGTTTAGAAATCCACTCCCGTTCCATAAACATAAACAAAGCATAATAACTCGGCGAGTACGAGTTCTAACCCACTTACTCCATAACATAAACAAAAGCAAAGTACATAAATCAATCCCACCTTTACACCGTTTGGGGAGAGAGACGCTACCCCTCAAACCCCACTTATAAACTGAATGAGACGGGGGATCCGCGCGCTCCTTCGACGGGTCACGTAGCACACCGTCGGCTCAAGAAGACCTGCCTTCCCCTCGACCTCCCGAGGATGGGCTAAGTCGCCCTTTTGTGGAGTTGTGTTGATGAGAGAGCCCGGCGACCCCATGGTCGACCCGAGATCACATACCACTACTGTTGGACCCAAACTTACACTTATACTTATCACGAAGATTATCTCACTCACTCACACACACACTCTTATCAAACCTTTTCAAGAGAGCAACAAAAATAGAGTGTATATACGTATAAAAGCGTTTTCAAGGACTCGTGACAAAACGGGACATATCCCACAAAATACGTATTAAACACGTATCTAATTACATATATATATATACATCGCATGCAGGTTCAAAATACAAATTAGAGTTGTAGGTCATATTAACTAAAAGAACAAAACCTCACCTTCATGACGAAGCAGGGACAAAAAAAGAGCAAAAGGATGCTCACGGAACCACATCGTCACCCCCGAGACGAACCACTGGACAAAACAAATAACAAAAACAACCTTAGACTCAATATGGACCAATTAGAAGGTCGGCGATGCATATGGGTGCATATGATGCGATGTACTTAAAATAAGCTCATACTTAGGCATCTCGAGGCAATTAAGGAAATATCATACAAATAATTCAAGAATTAAATTCACTACTTATCAAATAAACTCATAAAATACTATATTATGGCTTATCTCAAGCATTCACAAGTTCGAGTTTATAAAGAGAGTAAGAAATGCAAGAAAACGTTAAATGTACCACTTAAGCCACTCAAGATCATATCTCGTATCAAATAAATTCATGAAGTCAATATAAGACACTTAACATATTCACTTTAGCATACAAGTCATAAAAGAGACAAGGGATTGACATATTAATCAAATAGACAAAGTTCTAACTCATTCATGCTCATAGAAAAATACTTAAGTCATTTAAAGGAACGTGAAATCGTACATATTCGAGCATCTAAATTAAATCTAAATTTCAAATTATGCAAGGTATCACATGCAACTCATATTAAATTAAATTCATAAAATGCAACCAAGAATTTTAACATATCATATAACAAGTTAATATTATAAACAAATCGATTCATAAAATTAAATAAGGTTAGCACATATCACTCTTTTAAAATAAATACATAAATTAAACTAAGGTTCATAGCATATCATACAAATTAATAAACAAATTTAGCTTAATATTTATTTACATGCACATGCACGTAACAATACACTACACACGCATGCCACCACACTCACGTTCACACACAGGCACCTATACCATAATATTTTCCATGCATTAATAACTAAACATATATATATATATATATATATATATATATATATATATATATATCATGCATATCATTATTTATATACACAACACATGCATTATTAAAGTAACATATATATATAATTGTACACATGCACTCAATATCATTTCATGCATGGGAAGAATAAATACATGCAGCCCCTCCCACACGTGAACACGCCAAGCCCAAAAATTCACATTTTAATACATACTATGCATGCATGCACGAAGCTGTTGAAATTCCAAAACAATTATCAAATCTCAAGTGCATGACACGGCCGTGTTGGTTTTCAATTCAAAATGGACACGGCTGTGTCCGATTTATTTTTCCAAATCCGAGAACGCAACACGGCCATGTCCATTTTAGTTCAAATCTTGACATGGCCGTGTCATGCCATTTTCTTTTGAAGGAAACTCGTAGCAGCAGCGGTGGCAGCTTCAAGGGAACATTTTCATGCCAAATAACACATAGATCATGCATGGAATGAACATTAATACATTATATTTTCAAGCCATAACTTGGAGCAACAAAGATCACTTCAAACGTGCAAGAAAATTGGAGCAAAGAAGGGCATGAATTCAAGCAACCAATTCATCAAGTTTGAAGTTGAAATAAGAGTTAAAAACTTAGGAAAACAAAGCTAACATGTAAGGCAATTCAAATACTTCATAACCAGGCAATTTCACATGAAATGGAGCTCAAAGAATTAACAAACAAGGCACAAAATCCTGACAGCAACTCGGTAAGAAAGGAGCAGATTTTCCAGTCACTTTTCATGCATAAAACTCATCCATTTGCAGCTAAAATGATGGTTAAATGTAGGCATTAATATAGCATAACAGGGGCAGCAGTTAAGAAACGAAATTCAAGTTAAAACCATGCAAATTTCATGCTCAAAAACATAAAACTGACAGCAAATTGACAGCAAGTATGCAGTTCATTTTTCAAGCCTAAAACTCAATCAATTTGCATCTAAATGAAGGTTAAATGCATGCAACATGATCATAAAACAAGGCTGGAGCTTTGCATGCAAGTTATGCCTCAAATCATGCAAGATTCATGCTCAAAACATCACAAAACTAACAGCAAATAGGTAAGAACAAGTAGTAGCGTGCAGCAGTTCATTTTATGCTCAAACTCAACCATAATGCATCTAAAATGAAGGTTAAAGCAGGGCAACAACATCATGTAACAGAGCACCACGAAATCTGATCATTTACCATGCATTTCATGCTCAAAATTCATGCAAAACTTCATTAAAACAGTAGCATATTGACAGCAACTACTAGTTGTGACAGCAGTTCGGTTTTGAGCCCAAAATCCCCCATTTTTCTTTCAGAAGCTCAAGTTCATTAATGGTAGAAGTTAATACACATAACCACCATGTATTTAATGCAAAGAAACGAGATAAAGGGATATAAATGAACTCATTCTCTAGCTTAGAACTCATAACAAACACATATGAGCATGTAATCAAAGTTTTGAAGAAAACCTAACTATTCATGCCTTTCTTAAATCATGCATAAAACCTCAAGTATGAGACACAAAATGGAGCATATATTGAAGCACAAATCATAAGGATTACGGATCTTACCTCAGATTATTGAAGATCAAAGAAAGCTAGAAGATCTTGAGCAAATCTTGAGCTTGAAGATGATGAATAGTGAAATTCCCTCTTCCTTGCTCTTGGCTGCTAAATAGCGTGAGAGGGAGGAAGAAATGAGAGAAATATGTCGCTAGAAAATGGCTTAAAATTCAAAGAATTGGTGAAGGATGGGTCCCATAGCTCAAAATATAGGTCATAGGTGTGTAATAGGGCACGAGGGGCTGAAATTCGCATCGTCGGAGGTCTAAACGGCATCGAAAAATTACGAAACTTATTCCATTGCTTCCGGATCGTCGAAAAGAGTTGAACACCAAAGACGGGACTCGAATCCGAGTGCCGTAGCTCAAGATACGAATTAAAATGTACACAAGTATACTAAAAAGGCTCATTTTTCAAATGAGTCCCAAAACTTTCAAAAAGTTACAATTAAGTCCAAGAACCAAATTTCAATTAAGTCCACATATTATAAAATTACACAATTACATCCTTAAATCACGTATATCACATAATTCACGAAATTAGCATGCTCGGGAAATAAATTCATATAATATAAATTCACATATTACAAGATTTCAAATAATTTAAACACTTAGGCACATTTTGGCATTTAAATCAAATAATTCAAGTAGTTTCATATAATTACGTAATAATTAAAATAACACACCATTGCTTAATTAATTAATTAAAACGCAAATAACACTCTCGTTACAACGTACCTGTAGGGCAGGAAGTGCGGGATGTTGCAACATGATTACACGTATTATATGGGGTCGGGAACTTAGTGTAAGTGGCTATCTGGGGAGGCAAGGGCCAATGGTGATCCCTTGCACTAGTTCCAACCAAACTACGGTGATACCGACCCTCGCTAGGAGATTAGCGGGGAATGGGAGCTGAGTTTTTTGGGGGATTCATGTACCCTCACTTCAGGAAAAAGGTGTATATGTATGATTATAAACAATCGTATGAATGCGCACGTAAGATTATATGTGTGATAATCTAATAATTAATACTGATGGTTACACAAGGTGTAGGTTGGAGATTATGCACGTCCACTCGCCGGGCCATGAAAATCCCTATGTATAAATGAATGAATATAATAGTTGTAATCCAGTTCATGTTTCTCTTTGTTTTAACCACTTGGGAAATTGTTGCAAAACTTCACACGGGATTATGACTTGCATGTATATGTTTACATTCCGTGATATTATATATTATGCCCTCTTTTATACCTACCAGTCCCTTTTAGATTGAACCCCGTTTGTTTTCAATTGTGTTGTGTAGGTTGGGGAGTGCTAGGCGGGAATACGAGTCGTCTAGGTCTTGCATTTAGGTCTAGAACTTTCTTTTACACTCATACATTCTTATTATTGTTATTTTGTATTAGAACTATGATCATGTTGGGCGTTTATGGATTTTGTAGGCCATGAAGGCCGTTGATACATGAACATTTGTATATACTTGATTTTTGGAGCTTGGATGCTCATTGTACATGATCTATGATATGATATGCTTCCGCTTTGATGTCCATACTCTGATTTTATTATATCTCGTTCTTGAATGGTTTAAGGGTTAGCTCCCGCCTAGCATAGCGTGTTGTTGTGTCGCCGTTCGCCGTGATTTGGCATGTGTATGGACTATCCATTTCATATACGGGACGGGTCTCGGTACGGGGGATGTGGTGCCTTGCGCTCGGGTGCTACATCCTTAAGTGCTATCTGAGCCTAGGGTTGCAAAACCAAGGCTCTCATATCGTGTTGACTAAGTCTAAGTCGTACGTGTAGCACCCCGCACGTGAGGCACCACATCCCCCGCACTAGGACCCGACACGTGCATGACATGGAAAGTCCGTACATGCACCAAGTCCTAGCGAAAGGGAGACAAACAAAAAAAAACCAACCTAAGCCAGGCGGTACCTAAACCCTGTACAACAGTAAAGATGCAAAACTTGAATACGGAAGCGATGCAAAATACGAACATTCAAAAACTTCATGCATCAAACATAATTGATACAATCCATATAATAAATCAGCATCAACTATACGGGTTCAACTAATTCAAAGAAACCTGGCCTAACCTGTCCCGAATAATATACAACAAAAACGGGTTCAACTAGTCAGAACCTATCCTAACCTATCCCGTATAAAATAACATAACGAATAAAATAAACAGATACAAATTACAATGTATAACGATGTTATAATTCAAATATATGCAAGAAATATACAAATAAAAAGACCAAATTCAACTCGGACAAAACGAAAGACTCGACTCAACTACCTAGCTCCAACGAACTCCAAAAGCAAACCTGCAACTCAACAGAGAAAAGGGGAAAAAAGAAACAACGAAGAGGGGCCAGTCCTAACGACTGGTGAGGGGGCTAACACACGCACACGTACATATACATAAGAGCATAGCATATTCAAATTAAAGTGTTCATGAACCGGGGCATGGTTTTTCCATTCCAAATCATTTTATCCGGTGATCTATATATAAGGAAAAAGGGTTTAAGGCCGAAGGCAAAAAACAACCAATTTTATAAATTAGAAGTCCACTCCCATTTCGCGAACAATATTCATAATCAAAATCGAAATAACTCGGCGAGCACGATTTTCTAACCAACCTAACTCCTTTCATAAGTAAATTTGAAGTAGAAATACAAACAAAATTCTAAATCAAACCTCCTTCTCCGGGTGGGGGTGAGGATACGTATCCTCAAACCCGGTTCTCTGGTCATAAGGTTGGAGTCGTGGGATCCTACCTGATCTACCGACGGGGTTACCGTTGGTTCTCAAGAGATTGCCTTCCCTTCGACCTCCCGAGGTTGGGCGAATCTCTCTACATAATTGGAGTTGTGTTGATGAGAGAGCTGGGTGACCCCACGGCCGACCCGAGATCACATACCACTTCTTTGGGGCCCAGTTCATAAATTCATAAGTCAAAAAAGATCTAAATTTTCAAAATTTCTGAATTTTACGGACTCATATTCCAAAGTCCAAAGCTCGCTAGTTCAAAAATCACACGCACCAACCCCTTTCAAATCAAACAAACGAAAATATAGTTTACGTATATATATAAAAGTGTTTTTCAAAGATTCATAACAAAACGGGCCAATTCCCACAAAATACTAATCAAACACATATTTACATAAGTATATATATATATATATATATATATATATACATAGGTCGTATGCGGGCTCAAAATTCACTTAGGGTTGTAGGTCATACTAACTAAAAGAAAGAAAACCTCACCTGACATCAAACGGATCTAAGACAAAGCAAACGGTTCACCCCAGAACCCACAAGACCCACTTGTCACCACCCCGGGTGCACCTGTACCAAACTGAGTACAAAATAAAAGACTTAGACTAAAAAATGAACCATAAAGATGCACGGCAATGCTCAACAAGATTGTGGATATGCATAAGTGTCCATGTTGTGCTTTTAGTGTGGTGTCGTGGTCAACCAACATATATTCATGCTCAACAAGGCCACATTTACAAGCAATACGTCCAAACATACTTATAAAGGGAATTCGAATAATCATAGTGAGTATTCAAGTACAATCCACTAAAGCTCAAGCAACCTATATCTAAAACATTCAAGATCAATTTAGGCAGTTAGAGTATCCAAATTATGCATAAAAAGTTCTAATCTTAATCATGGATAACCGTAAGTAAAGTTGTTGTACATATTTTACAATTTCATAACATACTTTGAATACAAGTTCAAATATTGTATACATTCCTGGTTTCATAAATATTACACAAACACTCCCTTAGATGATTCACAAGATTTGAGAATATTACATTTACAACCCCTATCGTTTCTAACAACTTGACATAAACAATTCCTTAGGCTATTCATATAGTTTCCAAACATTACATGTATACCATTTCATAAAATAACCAAGCAAATCAACAAAACTACTCATATCAAGAGTATACCAATTCAAAGAATACGAGAAAATTATTATATTACACCATCACTTGATCATTCTTAGGCAATTATTCATGTGTGCAAGTAAGGAACGAATTCAACATTTAATTCATAGGCATAAAGTCTCCTAATCAAGTATTTAACGACATAACGTCAAGTCTAACTACATTCAAGATTAAGAAGTTATATACCCAACTCTTACTTAGTCATAAATGCATAAATAAAGGTAATTAATTCATTCAATCACATAAAGTTTCATATAATTTCACACATTACATAATCGGTTCATTTTCACGCAGGTAATTAAATTTCAAGATGCAAAAGTCTCCAATTAAATCATTCGTAGCATGGTATCTCATTTTTAAGTAGCCAAGGTTAGCATGCTTGTTTACCAATCATCAAGGTTTAATTAATTCAAGTCATAGAACTTACAATGTTTAGAAAAATTACATATACACCCCTTCTAACTTAAGCAAATAGCACAAATTCGACATACCAGGATTGAATTTGCAAATCAAAGCATCAATATATTTCATAATTCATTTAATTCATGAATTCGTATATATTGGAGTACATTTTGATCGAGGAATCAAGTAATTAGCAATTAAATTACATTTAAACAATTAAATCAATTAATCACAAGTACATAAAATAATTTATAACAAATAAACCGAGTGTCCGATTAATGAATGGAAACCTATACGAAGGCCGCCAGAACACCGACACCAGAGCCGTCGGAACAGTGGTCGGCTACTGCCGTGTCATGGGCGGACTCTTTTACTTGTGCAGCGGAACAATTTTTCGCCCGTGAGGCTCCCTCAGGTTCTCCAAAACCTTCGGTCCGCCTTCCATCCTCGAGTCTTTATGATGACCCTTGCTCTTCTTAGCACCATTTGCACACTAGCGATAGATTCCGAATGCTTACTCGTACCGCACTTCGTGTTCGGTACTCGCCCATTCATGTTGTACAAGCTAGCATGCTTGTCATACATCCCACAATCTCGGGTCCCAACAATGCATCTATTGATGGCACGGGAGCATACGTGCTCCGTCTCGGCATGAAGGGTCGCTAGCGCACCCAACACGTAATCCTCGTGCTCGTCGCTCGATCGGGACGCTTCGGTCTTAGGTGTGCCTCGGCGCCTTCGCTTGCTTCTCGCCCGAGTAGGGCAACTCGTAAGTCCAAGGCTAATTCAACTTGCCATCAACCCACAATTGTCCCGCACGAAGCTTAGGACTTGCATTCAAACTCATAGGCAACTTGCTATCAACCCACAACCCACGTCGCTCGTTTGGTTCCCAAACCGGCCGAGAACACTAAGTTTGTCTTTTAGGTTCCTAGTGCTGGCCCATGCTAGCAGCCCTTACCGGTATGGTGCTCGCTTAGTGCCATCACAGCACGGTGAGGGTTGGCCGATGCTCACCAATGCATGCCCCCCTTATAGTACTCTTAAAAAAAATTTCCTTTGTCCCGCCACTAGACATTCGTGCTAGCCGAGCAGCGTAAATTTCCATAAATCCCGCATCCGACCTCCAAATAGCCCGCCGTTTTCGCTCAAACGAAGCCCTTGACTTCAATATTCATACTACTGACTTTCGGCCCCGTCTGAGACTCCATCGTTCGGGAATTGCCCTCGGAATATGCTGAATTTCCGAAACTGTCCCTTAGTGACAGCATATTATTGTCAAGGCTTGTTCCTAGCTCAAACGGTGTCCAAATGACTTGAAACTTTATAGAGAGCATCCCAACACATGGAGGAAGCTCCCCATAATATATCTTTAGGAAATTCCTTCGTTTGATCCACCTGCTGAGAGTACTGTTGCCAACCCCGCGCTGCCGACTGCCTCCCGGTCGCACCACAACTCCAAAGCCCTAACGGGCTCGGAATGACCCCAAACTTGGTGGATACCATCCTCATACATCAAGGAATACACATATCAAATGGTATTCCGATCCCACTTCGTTAAGGCCTTCATCTCCACCACACCAGCGGGACGATATTCCGAATCGCCCGCAACCAACGGCTCCAAGTTATGGCCGCAACCTTGTACTCCAAGTGCGACCCATAACATCCTCCCCCACTCGATCCGTTGACGTCCTCGTTAACACGCACCTATCATAAAAGTGCGCCGTGCCAACTCACTGTAGCACCGGACGGAGTATCTCCAGAACAGTAATTCCAAGGCACCTTTTGTACCGCTCGTTGGAAGCTTGGCTCAGCTCACTCGCCAAACTTCTGCCTTACGGACGCCATTCGGCTAGTAGCGGCTTCCTGCTCGCTACGTCCGCCTAACCACTTATGTACACCCACTGTACGTCGCAATCACGCCCACACCTATGGAGTGCTTTAGAGGGACAACACCGTTGAAGGGACCTTCACTTCCACCAATATTCACCACTGCGGACGTCCACCAAGGACCCCGGAGAATCCACTGCTGCGGGCGTCCACCACGGACCCCGGAGAATAGCTGTTACGGGCGTCCACCGCGGACCCTGAAAAAAAAAAAAAAAAAAACCCGTTACGGGCGTCCACCAAGGACCCCGGAGAATAGCTGCTGCGGGCGTCCACCGAGGACCCCGGAAAATAAGTGCTGCGGGCGTCCACCATGGACCCCGAAGGAAGCAAAGGCAAATCCACCTAGGATTGCACAGGACGACCGGGACTTCTTAGTGCAACCACCCTTGGTTAGCATACCCGCAAACGTCAAACACCACTCAAGGACTGCCCAGTGATCAATCGGCTCGCAGTCAAGTGTGCTGTGACCCCATAACGGTCATTCCGCCATTCGTACACGCTACACGGTACCCTCAGGTACAAATTGACTCCACGCCCAGGCACAAACACTGGCTCCTCCACAGCTCAGTGTGCAAAGATTGGGTAGACGGACTGTGTCGCGGGCCACATCCTTCCCCACTCGAGTCGTTGCCGCCCCGATAACACTCGGACAACTAGGCCTCTCGGCCGAAAGTCGTATGCGGTGTGAAGGCGCATCCCGACCAACACTACGAATGCCCTTCTTGGAAACTCTTTCACCACAGAGCCCATAATATGGTTTCCAAATCCCCTTAAAGAACACCCGCATCCCCAACAACGTACAAGCCCATCCAACGAGCAAGCACGGTATACCACACTTCCAAAGTTGTTCCACCCGGAAAGTCCCTAAACATCTCAACGACCGGCCTCGGGATTCCTTAAAGGAACATTCAAACTCAGTTTGGTGCACACTCCCTCTGAGTACGCACTCCCACAAAGCGGGGACTCGATTCTTCGACTTATCGGCCACAAGATATCACGGCGTGCACTCCGTTCAATTAGTAGTGTCATAGTCCTCAAAATCACTGCCCCGAATCACAAGCACCTCGCGTGCAACCGGCATACTCAACGCCTTCTCAACTTCATCCCCACAAAGTCCCTATCGAAAACTCCTAGGCCATAGAGCCCATATGCGGCTTCGGAATAATCTTGAGGAACATCCACACTGTAACGCCCCGATTTCTCGGATGTAAAGGTACGATGTATGTGTTTACTAATTTACGCGAATTAATTGTTTTTACGTGTTTTATATTTAATCTTATTATAATTGTTATTATTTTATTATATTATATTATAATATTTTATTCTAATATTATTAATTATATATATATATATATTTCGTATTATATATATATATATATATATGTTTAATTATTTTATTACTAATTTAACGATTATACTAATTATATGTTATATTAGTTAATCATGTTTTAATTAATTACTTATTTATACATATATTAAACGTGGAATTAATATGCATGCATGGAGATTATTATTTGTGCATGGGAATTTTTTTAAATTATGCATGAATTTCATTTTTTTGCATGGGATTAATATTTCTGAATGAATTATGCATGGAGAATATTAAATATGCATGCATGCAAATCATAATTGTGCATGGGAATTTTATACATTATGCATGAATTTCATGATTAAGTTTGTTCGTTTATTTTGTGCTTCGTTCTTATATGATATGATATCAAATTGCTACGATTTTGTAATATGTTGTACATATATGTGTTATGAACATGATTTTATGTTCAATTTATGTTTTTGAATTCATTTGTTATGTTAACGAATTTAATTTTAATTGAGGAACCAAAACGGGAGCTAACGAGCACTTAGCGTACCCTTTGTTCCGAATTTAATATCTTGAGCTCGGGAACTCGGATTCGAGTTCCGTCAACTCCGCTGAACTCGTAACGAAAATTCAAGTTTAGTAAACTTAGCCTTACAATTTTCCTAATTCATTTGGAACTCCGAAATCCAACCGAAAAACGAAACGGAGACCAACTTGACCTTGTTGCACTAAATCAGCCATATCTTGGCCAAACCATAACCAAATTAACCATGGTTTGATTCTTTGAAACCCTAACTCAACCCTCTATCATGAAATAACCAGCCCTAACCGAGATTATCCTCACACAAGCCCCAAAACTCAGCCAAAGCTACTGTTTTTCTCTCCAGTCCCGTAACCCTTCAAACCTTGGAGATTTTGGAGCTCAAATCTCATCCAAACTTCAACCAATCATCAAGGTAAGCTTAGGGTTGTATAATATGACTAATTCTGAGAATTTTCATCTTTTCATTCATGATTTTTAAGCATGGTTTCTCGATTTTCTGGGCAATTTCCGAAAATGATGGTTTTTGGGCAAATTCTTGATCTTCTTCGTTTCTCAATGATTTTGATTGATTCCAAGCTTGAGATTGATTGTTTTCACATCCTCATATCATTTATGGTCATTGATTTCGTGGTTATTGAGGTATTTATGATATATCATTTATGACAATTTTCAGAAAATCCCACACGAACGTCACGTATGGTTGCTTCCTTGATTGATCACTGTTGGAACTGATTTCCTTGTTGAATATATGATATTTTGCTGCAAATTTGATGGACTTTTGGACCTGATTGAAATCGGATTGTTTGAGCTCAAGCCTGCCCTGTTTTTCCTCACGTTTGGCCCTGTTTTTCACGCAGAAATTTGCTGTCAATTTGCTGAGATTTCCTTCTTCCTTTTTGTTGTTTCTTTCATGGATTCTTGGGTGTGTTTAACTGAGTCTTTTACAGCTTTTCATGCATGATTTTGTTGCCTTTCTTGCTCGTTCATGGCTGTAGTTGTTGCTGCAATTTTCTGTTAAAAACAGAGTATGATTCTGCTGTGCGACACGGGGGTGTCGATTTCTGCTTTTCCGACGAGGCACGGGGGTGCTGTGTGGGCTGATCTTGCTGTACCGAGACACGGGGGTGTCTCGGTCCAGGCTTGGTGGGTGACACGGGGGTGTCACCCCGTTTTGCTTGAGTTCTTGCTTCGTTTTCCGGCGTCTTCCTGTTGCTGCTTTTGCTGCGTTTTTGTGCAGATTTGTGTGGTGTTTTACATGCATGTATATAATATATATAGTATATATATTATGCATGAGTGTATATATATTTTGCATGCATGGGATATGTATATAATATATAGTATTTATGCATGCATGTGTGTGTGTGTTTGTACGTGCATGTGTATATATATTATATATACCTATGATTAAATATTATTATATGTATATTATATATATATATATGTATTATATATATTTATTATATATTTTAATTATTAATTGATTTAATTTAATTATTGAAATTAATTGAATTCTATTTCGCGTATTTATTTTACTGACTATTGATTGAACGTTTTATTTATTTTATTCCTAAATATGAATATGAATATTATATGTGTTATGCTTATTAATTGAATATTAGATTAATTGATATGAATTATGAATTTATGAATTTACGAATATTATGAATGTTATGAATTTATGAAAGAGTTTATGAAATTTATATGAATTTATGAACTTATGAAAGTGAATGAATTAAATGAACGAATGAATGATTATATGTTTTAAACTTATTAATAGTGCATATGAACATTTTATGATATGATATGATCATTTATGCATTCATGTCATATTCACGTCATTGCCGAGCGTCATATGTGGTCAGTGAGTCTCATACCTTTTTCTTTTGCAAGATTCGGGTTTGGTCAGAGACGAGGGCGAGCCTTGAGGCGCTTGTACCTTTCTTTCGCTTTGGTAAAGGTGGGTTTTTCTTCTATTAGTTAAAACAACCTTATATATTCCTTATGTGCAAAGTTTTAAGCCAAAATCGTATATATATTTATATCGAGTCATTTCGGGTAAATGATTTCAAACGTATGACCCCTTTCCTTTTATTTATGAACCCTACCTTATGTTTGGCGAGATATTTATGATTTATGATTGCACGGGCCCCGGGACTTAGTATATGTGGCTAACCGAGGAAGCAAGGGCTGACGGGGATCCCATATACTAGTCCCAACCAAACTACGGTGATACCGGCCCTCGCTAGGAGTTTTAGCGAGGAATGGGAGCTGAGTGCCCTTGGGGGATTCATGTACCCCCATTGGCCTATGTATGAACCGGTGGCCGGGTCTTGCAAGCCCGTCCACCACCCGGAGGAAGAAGGTGTATATGAATGATTATGATCATGTAATTATGAGCACAAAAGATTATGTATGATAATGAATTATTGAATAATTAATTATGATTACACGAGGAGTAGGTGGGAGATTGTGCACGCCCACTCGCCGGGCCATAAACCCTTATGAACATTTATGAACATTTATGAATGAATATGAACGTCGTAATCCCGTTGATGTCTTCTGTTGTTTAACCACTTGGTAAAATCTTACTAAACTTCACACGGGATTAGGGCTTGCATGTATGTGTTTAAATTATGCGATATTATGTACTTATGCCCCGTTTTTATACCCACCAGTCTCTTTTAGACTGAACCCGGTTGTTTTCAGTTGTTTTGTGCAGGAGTAGGAGTGCTAGGCGGGAATTCAAGTCGTCTAGGTCTTGCATTTATGTTTAGCACTTCCTTTCAGTCTCATACTTTCATACTCTTATTATTTTTGTATATGATTATAGTTATGCTTGGAGCGTTATGATTTTTGTAGGCCGTGAGTGCCGTTGAATATTTGAATGCTCTTGTATATCTATTTTTGGAGCTTGATGGCTCACTGTATATATGCTATGTTATTCTTGCTTCCGCGAATTTTATTTAACTCTGATTTTATGATCCTTGCACTGTATGGTTTAAGGGTTAGTCCCGCCTAGCATAGCGTGTGTGTTGTGTCCCCGTTCGCCGTGGATTTGGCACGTGTATGGACTTCCATTTCATATACGGGTCGGGTCCCGGTGCGGGGGATGTGGTACCTAACGCTCGGGTGCTACATCCTTAAGTGGTATCAGAGCTTAGGGTTGTAAAACCCGGGCTCTAGTGTCGTGTTGAGTCAGTTAGGTCGTTCGGCTTTAGGAACAACTTGTCAATGTGATGCATATGCATTGTTTACGTGCTTGTGTGTTTTAAATCTTGAATTTTGATCGAATTAATTGCACTTGCATGCATGTACTAAAAATAGCATGCATTTCAGTGTTTCTTGAACAGAATGCCTCCGCGTAGACATCGTGAGAGATCTCCCGGACATCGTCGTCATCATGATCGATCTCCTACGCCTCCACCCCAACCACAAGCACCACCGGTGGACATGGGAAATTTCATGGAAGCGGTTTTCAACTATGTAGAGCATCGGAGAGCTCAAGCTCCCCCACCACAACAGGCAGAACAACAAGCTCCTCCACCAAATCATAATAATAATAGAGACCCTCATGGGGTGTTTCTGAGTTACAACCCCCCTCGGTTTTCTGGTTCTATTGACGATGCGGTCTCGGAGGGTTGGTTGATTAGATTGGAAAGGATATTTGGAGTCCGACAGTTCAGTACGCAAGAGAAGGCTCAATTTGCTATATTCCAACTCGATGGGGATGCGTATGAATGGTGGGAACGAACAAGGGAGAAGCTTGAAGTCGATGAGGAGGAAGTCACTTGGGAGGTTTTCAAGAGAGAATTCCGGGATTGCTTTGTACCGGAAGTGGTAAGGGAAAGGAAGGAGCAAGAATTCATGGAATTAAAGCAAGGGGCTCGTACGGTGACTCAATACCTCGCCGTATTCAATAGACTTGGGAAATATGCTCCTCATGTCACCCGGGATGAGAAGAGGAAAGCAAGGAAATTCATAGCGGGATTGAGACAGGATTTGAGACACGGGCAAGCGGGGCACAACTTCGAGTCATTTGCCGACACCGTGCAAAGGGCTTTGGTTCAAGAGGAGGAATTCAAGAAGAAGGATCCGATGTTTAGAGCTCCTATGGGAAGAGGATCCGGATCGAATTCGGGAAAGAGGCCGATGATTCAAGCTAGTCCACCTCCTAAGGGTCCGTTTAAGAAGCCTAGGTTTGGAGGGCAAGGTTCTCAGGCCGTACCGATTCGACCCAAGGCTCTACCTATGGCTCCGGTACCTACAAATTCACGCCCGGATGTGCCTCCATGTACTCATTACGGGGGACCGACCCATACCTACAATAATTGTCGGAGAAGGTTGAAGTTGAGCCTTATTTGTGGGAAAAGCGACCATATGGCGGAGACATGTCCCTACAAGAACCCCGGATTTCAGAAAGGAACTCAAAGGCCAATGATTCAAGCTCGTGCTTACGCCCTCGAGGGTGAGGAGCAAGATGCAGAGATTGATCCCACAGCCGTGGTAGAAGGTACCCTATGCATACATAACATGAACATTCATGCACTCTTTGATCCGGGTGCCACGCATTCCTTTATTTCTTGTGATATAGTTGCCACTCTGTGCTTGCCTGTTATCTGTCTTTCTTCTTGTTATTTGGTGAGTTCACCACTTGGAGGGAGTCTTCAGACAGATCAGCTGGTTCGGGAGTGTTCGGTTTTGATTGAAGGGAAAGAGTATCCGGCTGATTTAATTGTTATGCCCATGAAGAGGTATGGAGTTATCTTGGGCATGGACTGGTTGTCCAGGCATCGGGCCAATGTCGATTGTTTTGCGAAGAAGGTGATCTTGGGGAAGGAATTGGTGATTGGTAGTGGATCAAGAAAGGTATCTCTCTTGTCTTATATGGAAGCTCACAAGTTGATGAGAGAAGGGGCAACGGGATTTATTGCTTACCTTCTTAATAGACCGAAAAATCAAGTTAAGTTGGAGGATACCGCGGTCGTTAAGGATTTCTCCGATGTGTTTCCGGAGAATTTGAGTTCTCTACCACCCGACCGCGAGATCGAGTTCGTTATTGATTTACATCCAGGATCCACACCGTATTCTAAGACTCCGTATCGGATGGCACCGGCCGAGTTGAAAGAATTAAAGATTCAATTAGAGGAATTGCTCGAAGTTGGATATATTCGGCCAAGTTCGTCACCTTGGGGCGCTCCGGTTCTCTTTGTTAAGAAAAAGGATGGAACCTTAAGAATGTGTATAGATTACCGGGAGCTTAATCGGATGACTGTAAAGAATAAGTATCCTTTGCCCCATATTGAGGATTTATTTGACATGTTACAAGGATCGGGGGTTTACTCAAAATTGGACTTGAGACAAGGATATTATCAATTGAAGATCCGGGAAGAGGACATTCCGAAGACGGGATTTAACACCCGGTATGGACACTACGAGTTCGTAGTGATGCCTTTTGGATTGACTAATGCTCCGGCTGCTTTTATGGATATGATGCATCGAATTTTCCGGCCTTATTTGGATAAGTTTGTGGTAATTTTCATCGATGACATCTTGGTTTATTCGAGAACTCCAGAGGATCATGCAAGGCACCTTAGAATTGTGTTGGAAACCTTAAGGGAACATCGGTTGTTTGCTAAGTTTAGCAAATGCGAGTTCTGGATTGATCGGGTAGCATTTCTGGGCCATATTATTTCAAGGAAAGGTTTAGAAGTAGACCCTTCTAAGATTGAGACGGTTATTCAATGGCAAAGCCTGAAAAATGCTTCAGAGATAAGGAGTTTCTTGGGTTTGGCAGGCTACTATCGAAGATTCGTTCAGGACTTTTCAAAGATTGCGGCTCCTTTAACCCGATTGACTAAGAAAGCGGTTAAGTTTGAGTGGGACGAGGCATGTGAGGCTAGTTTCCAACTTCTAAAGGAGAAGTTGACTACCGCTCCTGTTTTAGCACCTCCTGAAGGTACAGAAGGATATACAGTTTACACGGACGCCTCAAAGGAAGGTTTGGGATGTGTATTGATGCAAAATGGAAGAGTGATCGCCTATGCCTCAAGGAAACTGAAAGAGCATGAACAGAACTATCCCACTCATGATTTGGAATTAGCGGCAGTGATCTTTGCTTTGGGTAAGTGGAGACACTATCTTTATGGAATTTCGTTCGAAGTCTTTTCCGATCACATGAGTCTTCAATACTTATTCTCGCAAAAGGAATTGAATAAGAGACAACGGCGTTGGATGGAACTTTTGGCGGATTATGAGTGTACAATCCGATACCATCCCGGCAAAGCCAATTTGGTTGCGGATGCGCTTAGTCGGAAAGCTAGCGTGTCCAATGTGAAAGTGGAAATTGGAGATGAGAATGAGTTGTTCAGACTGAGGGCTAGTGTTCGGAATATCACGGTTCAACCGGATCTTAAGCAGAGTTTATTTGATGCTCAGAGGATTGATCCCGAAGTTCAGAAATTGGCTGAGAAGGCTCGAGCTGATTCAGAGTGTCCGTTTGGGTTTGATGATACGGGACTTCTGAGATTCAAGAATAGGGTTGTTGTCCCGGAAGAGTTAAAAAGGATTATTCTTGAGGAAGCCCATCGGTCAGGTTATTCGATACATCCCGGAGGGAACAAAATGTATAAGGATCTTAAGCAATTCTATTGGTGGAATGGATTGAAACAGGATGTGATCGACTTCGTGAAACATTGCATGACTTGTCAAGTGGTAAAGGCAGAACATCAAAAGCCATCGGGGCTACTTCAACCATTACCTATCCCGGAATGGAAATGGGAACAAATAGCTATGGATTTCGTTTCGGGATTACCAAAAGTGAGAGGAGGTTTCGATGGAATTTGGGTTATTGTGGACAGATTGACGAAGTCAGCTCATTTTCTGGCTATCAGAATGTCCGATAAGGTGAGTAAGTTGGCCAAGAGGTACAATGATGAGATTGTTAGACTTCATGGTGTACCTGTTAGCATTGTCTCGGATCGGGATCCCAGATTTACTTCAAGGTTATGGCAAGAATTACAGAAGTGTTTGGGAACAAGGCTTCAATTCAGCACAGCTTTCCATCCTCAGACCGACGGACAATCAGAAAGGTTAATTAAGTATCTGGAGGATTTGTTGAGAGCATGTGCATTGGACTTTCAAAGCTCGTGGAATGAACAGTTGCCGTTAATCGAGTTTGCTTACAACAATAGCTATCAAGCCTCGATTGAAATGGGCCCTTATGAAGCTCTTTATGGACGTAAATGTCGATCACCGTTGTTCTTTGACTTGGAGGAATGGAATTGGACCAAACAAGAGGGGATTAAAAGAGGGGAAACGAAGGAAAAACCCTCTAAGGCTGTACAAGAGGCCATTGATAAGGTCCAGATAATTAGACAACGGATGAAGGCTGCTCAGGATCGACAAAAGAGTTATGCAGATCTTCGGAGGAAGAATTTGGAGTTTGAGATTGGAGATAGGGTTTTCTTAAAGGCTTCCCCACGAAAAGGGTTTTCAAGGATTGGACGGGGAGGAAAGTTAAACCCTCGGTATATGGGACCGTATGAGATTTTGGAGAAGATTGGGGATACGACCTATCGTTTGGATTTGCCTCCGAGTTTGACCGGAATTCATAACGTGTTTCATGTCTCACAGCTCCGAAAATACTATCGAGATGAGTCCGAGGTTCTACCGGTTGAAGAAGTGGAATTAGAACCGGATCTCACCTTCGTTCAGAAGCCGATTAAGATATTGGATCGAAAGTTTCAGGAACTTCGAAATCGGCGTATTCCACTAGTCAAGGTTCTTTGGAGAAGTGATAAAACCGAAGAGGCTACGTGGGAGACGGAGGATAAGATGAAAAGGTTTCACCCCGAACTGTTTCCGAGCGAGCAGTGAATCCGAGGACGGATTCTTTTAAGGGGGAGAGATTGTAACGCCCCGATTTCTCGGATGTAAAGGTACGATGTATGTGTTTACTAATTTGCACGAATTAATTGTTTTTACGTGTTTTATATTTAATTTTATTATAATTGTTATTATTTTATTATATTATATTATAATATTTTATTCTAATATTATTAATTATATATATATATATATTTCGTATTATATATATATATATATATATATATATATATGTTTAATTATTTTATTATTAATTTAATGATTATATTAATTATATGTTATATTAGTTAATCATGTTTTAATTAATTACTTATTTATACATATATTAAACGTGGAATTAATATGCATGCATGGAGATTATTATTTGTGCATGGGAATTTTTTTAAATTATGCATGAATTTCATTTTTTTGCATGGGATTAATATTTCTGAATGAATTATGCATGGAGAATATTAAATATGCATGCATGCAAATCATAATTGTGCATGGGAATTTTATACATTATGCATGAATTTCATGATTAAGTTTGTTCGTTTATTTTGTGCTTCGTTCTTATATGATATGATATCAAATTGCTACGATTTTGTAATATGTTGTACATATATGTGTTATGAACATGATTTTATGTTCAATTTATGTTTTTGAATTCATTTGTTATGTTAACGAATTTAATTTTAATTGAGGAACCAAAACGGGAGCTAACGAGCACTTAGCGTACCCTTGGTTCCGAATTTAATATCTTGAGCTCGGGAACTCGGATTCGAGTTCCGTCAACTCCGCTGAACTCGTAACGAAAATTCGAGTTTAGTAAACTTAGCCTTACAATTTTCCTAATTCATTTGAAACTCCGAAATCTAACCGAAAAACGAAACGGAGACCAACTTGACCTTGTTGCACTAAATCAGCCATATCTTGGCCAAACCATAACCAAATTAACCATGGTTTGATTCTTTGAAACCCTAACTCAACCCTCTATCATGACATAACCAGCCCTAACCGAGATTATCCTCACACAAGCCCCAAAACTCAGCCAAAGCTACTGTTTTTCTCTCCAGTCCCGTAACCCTTCAAACCTTGGAGATTTTGGAGCTCAAATCTCATCCAAACTTCAACCAATCATCAAGGTAAGCTTAGGGTTGTATAATATGATTAATTCTGAGCATTTTCATCTTTTCATTCATGATTTTTAAGCATGGTTTCTCGATTTTCTGGGCAATTTCCGAAAATGATGGTTTTTGGGCAAATTCTTGATCTTCTTCGTTTCTCAATGATTTTGATTGATTCCAAGCTTGAGATTGATTGTTTTGATATCCTCATATCATTTATGGTCATTGATTTCGTGGTTATTGAGGTATTTATGATATATCATTTATGACAATTTTCAGAAAATCCCACATGAACGTCACGTATGGTTGCTTCCTTGATTGATCACTGTTGGAACTGATTTCCTTGTTGAATATATGATATTTTGCTGCACATTTGATGGACTTTTGGACCTGATTGAAATCGGATTGTTTGAGCTCAAGCCTGCCCTGTTTTTCTTCACGTTTGGCCCTGTTTTTCACGCAGAAATTTGCTGTCAATTTGCTGAGATTTCCTTCTTCCTTTTTGTTGTTTCTTTCATGGATTCTTGGGTGTGTTTAACTGAGTCTTTTACAGCTTTTCATGCATGATTTTGTTGCCTTTCTTGCTCGTTCATGGCTGTAGTTGTTGCTGCAATTTTCTGTTAAAAACAGAGTATGATTCTGCTGTGCGACACGGGGGTGTCGATTTCTGCTTTTCCGACGAGGCACGGGGGTGCTGTGTGGGCTGATCTTGCTGTACCGAGACACGGGGGTGTCTCGGTCCAGGCTTGGTGGGTGACACGGGGGTGTCACCCCGTTTTGCTTGAGTTCTTGCTTCGTTTTCCGGCGTCTTCCTGTTGCTGCTTTTGCTGCGTTTTTGTGCAGATTTGTGTGGTGTTTTACATGCATGTATATAATATATATAGTATATATATTATGCATGAGTGTATATATATTTTGCATGCATGGGATATGTATATAATATATAGTATTTATGCATGCATGTATGTGTGTGTATGTACGTGCATGTGTATATATATTATATATACCTATGATTAAATATTATTATATATATATTATATATATATATGTATTATATATATTTATTATATATTTTAATTATTAATTGATTTAATTTAATTATTGAAATTAATTGAATTCTATTTCGCGTATTTATTTTACTGACTATTGATTGAACGTTTTATTTATTTTATTCCTAAATATGAATATGAATATTATATGTGTTATGCTTATTAATTGAATGTTAGATTAATTGATATGAATTATGAATTTATGAATTTACGAATATTATGAATGTTATGAATTTATGAAAGAGTTTATGAAATTTATATGAATTTATGAACTAATGAAAGTGAATGAATTAAATGAACGAATGAATGATTATATGTTTTAAACTTATTAATAGTGCATATGAACATTTTATGATATGATATGATCATTTATGCATTCATGTCATATTCATGTCATTGCCGAGCGTCATATGTGGTCAGTGAGTCTCATACCTTTTTCTTTTGCAAGATTCGGGTTTGGTCGGAGACGAGGGCGAGCCTTGAGGCGCTTGTACCTTTCTTTCGCCTTGGTAAAGGTGGGTTTTTCTTCTATTAGTTAAAACAACCTTATATATTCCTTATGTGCAAAGTTTTAAGCCAAAATCGTATATATATTTATATCGAGTCATTTCGGGTAAATGATTTCAAACGTATGACCCCTTTCCTTTTATTTATGAACCCTACCTTATGTTTGACGAGATATTTATGATTTATGATTGCACGGGCCCCGGGACTTAGTATATGTGGCTAACCGAGGAAGCAAGGGCTGACGGGGATCCCATATACTAGTCCCAACCAAACTACGGTGATACCGGCCCTCACTAGGAGTTTTAGCGAGGAATGGGAGCTGAGTGCCCTTGGGGGATTCATGTACCCCCATTGGCCTATGTATGAACCGGTGGCCGGGTCTTGCAAGCCCGTTCACCACCCGGAGGAAGAAGGTGTATATGAATGATTATGATCATGTATTTATGAGCACAAAAGATTATGTATGATAATGAATTATTGAATAATTAATTATGATTACACGAGGAGTAGGTTGGAGATTGTGCACGCCCACTCGCCGGGCCATAAACCCTTATGAACATTTATGAACATTTATGAATGAATATGAACGTCGTAATCCCGTTGATGTCTTCTTTTGTTTAACCACTTGGTAAAATCTTACTAAACTTCACACGGGATTAGGGCTTGCATGTATGTGTTTAAATTATGCGATATTATGTACTTATGCCCCGTTTTTATACCCACCAGTCTCTTTTAGACTGAACCCGGTTGTTTTCAGTTGTTTTGTGCAGGAGTAGGAGTGCTAGGCGGGAATACAAGTCGTCTAGGTCTTGCATTTATGTTTAGCACTTCCTTTCAGTCTCATACTTTCATACTCTTATTATTTTTGTATATGATTATAGTTATGCTTGGAGCGTTATGATTTTTGTAGGCCGTGAGTGCCGTTGAATATTTGAATGCTCTTGTATATCTATTTTTGGAGCTTGATGGCTCACTGTATATATGCTATGTTATTCTTGCTTCCGCGAATTTTATTTAACTCTGATTTTATGATCCTTGCACTGTATGGTTTAAAGGTTAGTCCCGCCTAGCATAGCGTGTGTGTTGTGTCCCCGTTCGCCGTGGATTTGGCACGTGTATGGACTTCCATTTCATATACGGGTCGGGTCCCGGTGCGGGGGATGTGGTACCTAACGCTCGGGTGCTACACACACGATTATCCATACCTCGGATAATCAACCAACTCGGAACTCCCCTCCTGGGTAAAGTCCCTATCACAACAATGGCCTCGCGCCATGATCTCCTCCTGACTAAACGAATCCCCATCGAAAGCCAGGATGAATTCTTTGCACTTACACTACATTTCCCGAAATCCACCCCCAACATGGCTAACAATCCTTTTCAACTCAAGCTACTCATCCGTAGCAAGCTCGAGAAAAATCAGACTGGTCATCAACGTTGCAAGCAGAGCACTGAAGATCGGATTAATAGACTTCGCCCAACCAAAATGTAGTTACCAACGAGTTCTCACCATCAGATTACTGGACTTCACCCAACCGTAATCACCCATACTGCAAATCGGGTTACTAAACTTCACACAATTCATAGCTTGTCGGTAACATCGTACTTCAATCGTACTCTTCGACCGTCACAGAAGAACTGAACAATTCGGTTAATAGACTTCGCCAAACTGCAAGTCGAAATCGCAACTCAGATTACTACTATTCACCCAAGCTACAACCTTTCTGTAAGGCTTTCGGAGCTAAATTGTTGTACTAAGCTCGCTCTCTGAAAGCAACACCCACTGCTTATCCAAGATGCTTCACGGATTGATTCTTTTGGTACACGGCATCCCCAAAACCATACGCGACCAACAATGGCTCATTGCGGCATTTTAAAGCCACTTTCAAAGTGCCTACACTTTACGTGCAGCAAACCGGCATGTTTCGATCCATAAGTCTAGGTTTTGGCTCACTAGCTCGTGTAATGTTCGTTTGCCAATTCCTTAGTTCAAGCAGCATCGGGTTCTCGGAAGGTACATCTTCAACTTCGCACTAATCAACTTCCATCCCGGATTGAATTTGGGCTCTGATACCACCTATTATGGGCGGACTCTTTTACTTGTGCAGCGGAACAATTTTTCGCCCATGAAGCTCCCTCAGGTTCTCCAAACCCTTCGGTCCGCCTTCTATCCTCGAGTCTTTATGATGACCCTTACTTTTCTTAGCATCATTCGCGCACTAGTGATAGCTTCTGAATGCTTACTCGTACCGCACTTCGTGTTCGGTACTCGCCCATTCATGTTCTACAAGCTAGCATGTTTGTCATACATCCCACAATCTTGGGTCCCAACAATGCATCTCTTGATGGCACGGGAGCATATGTGCTCCGTCTCGGCATGAAGGGTCGCTAGCGCGCCCAACAAGTAATCCTCGTGCTCGTCGCTCGCTCGGGAAGCTTCGGTCTTAGGTGCGCCTCGGCGCCTTCGCTTGCTTCTCGCCCGAGTAGGGCAACTCGTAAGTCCAAGGCTAATTCAACTTGCCATCAACCCACAATTGTCCCGTACGAAGCTTAGGACTTGCATTCAAACTCATAGGCAACTTGCTATCATGTCCACTATGCGTTGTTGCCCAACAATCGCATATCTTAAGCCTACGGACCCTCGTGTCATGCGTGAACCCTTCGCACTTATCCACGAGTTAGTTCACAGGACTTTGGAGAACTTGTCCCGATCACTCGATCGGCCTTGAGGTGTTTCTCGAGTCTAACAACAAAGGGACAGCCCGCTGGGCTTAGCGGGAACTCATACATATCCTCTGTGGCCTAACTGATGCCCAACGCGGACCCCACCGTCCGACGTCGCTCGTTTGGTTCCCAAACCGTCCGAGAACACTAAGTTCCTCTTTTAGGTTCCTAGTGCGGGCCCATGCTAGCAGCCCTTGCCGGCATGGTGCTCGCTTAGTGCCATCACAGCGCGGGGAGGGCTGGCCGATGCTCACCAATGCATGCCCCCCTTATAGTACTCTTAAAAAAAAATTCCTTTGTCCCGCCACTAGACATTCGTGCTAGCCGAGCAACGCAGATTTTCCATAAATCCCTCATCCGACCTCCAAATCGCCTGCCTTTTTCGCTCAAACGAAGCCCTTGACTTCAATATTCATACTACTCACTTTCGTCCCCGTCCAAGACTCCATCGTTCGGGAATTTCCCTCGCAATATGCTGAATTTCCGAAACTGCCCCTTAGTGACAGCATATTGTTGTCAAGGCTTGTTCCTAGCTCAAATGGTGTCCAAATGACTTGAAACTTTATAGAGAGCATCCCAACATGAAATGCCCTAATTTTCAATTATGTAAAATGTGAATTAATCTCCGAATATGACTTAATTGTTTAATTGCATAATTATCCTTAAGTGGTCATTTTATTAATTTAAGGACCTAATTGCATGAAATAGTTTTGGACTTAATTGATCATTTTCCATGAGATTGAACTTGATTGCATGACTTATGTTTTGGAGGGATTAAATTACAATTTGTGCTTAGAATCATATAATATCTAGCATATATCTTTGATTGCATCAAACCTTTACACACTTGATTCCTCCCTTCTCTCCCTCATCTCGTTCAAACCCGAGCAAGAAGAAAGAAGAGGATTCATCATTGGAAGCTTGAATTCAAGGGTTAATTGCATAAATTGAAGCATCATCATCATCACAACATCATCTCTTTTCCTTCTTTTTATTCATTCAAGGTATGAGCTTTAGTTGGGGAAATACATGAATATATATGAGAGCTAGGGTTGTGTGTTGAGCTTGGCAATTTATGTTTGAGTTGTGGAAAGTATGATTACATGGTTCTAGCTATGATTTGATGCACATATTGTGAAGGTTATAAGCTTGGAGCATGAGTTCGTTGTGGGTTTGATCTTGATGACTCTTGATGATTAAGCATGGGTTTAAGTGTTTAAATGAGTTATTATTGAACTATAAGTATGCAAGCATGTTTATTTCATGAATTATGTGCATTTGGAGTTTGGTATATGATCATTTGTGCATCTTTGGCTTTGGTTCGTTCTCCCCTGTAACTTCTCTGTTTCTGTAATATCCAGAAAGTGGGAACGGTCGTTCCCGCCTTAGTGCATTTTGGGAACGGGCGTTCCCAGGCTCCTGAGTGTGTTAGGCCTATTTGCCGGAACGGCCGTTCCCACTTTGGCCTATTTGCCGGAACGGCCGTTCCCAGCCAAAGCGTGATTTAAATTTTATGAAACGCTGGCGCGTTTCTGAAGGGCCATGGGAACGGCCCTTCCAATTTTCAAAGGGAAGCCGGAACGGCCGTTCCCGCATACCTGACAGAACAAAATATTCTGCATAAAATTGCATTTTTAGCACCTCGTTCCGGCAACTTCTTTGACCCCGATTTGATATTATATGATCTAAAATGAAGTGAAACAAAATGTTTTCATGCCACATTGCATTTTGCTCGTCGTCTCGTTGCATTTCGTCGTTCATCATATTTGGTGCATTTTGAGTCGTGTCTTATGTACACTTGCTTTGTTGCACAGACCGGCACGCCAGTGACGTGGAGTGGGCTTCTTAGGCCGTGCCTTTCTCTTTGTTTTGTCGGTACAGGTGAGGTTTAATTGCTAGATATCTAGAACCGTTACAACCCTATGTGATGTTTTAAGCCAAAAGGTATATATATCTGTAGTTTTCCAAACTCTATTGAATTGCAATTGATTTACTGAATTATATTGTATTGATTGACCGTGTTTTGGGCGAGTATATTGTATCGTGCACTGTGGGCCCGAGAGTTAGTGTTTGAGCCAACCGGGAAAGCATGGGCTGACGGGTAACTCTTACACTCCTCTCTACCGTGGGGATGAACCCTGAATCCCCCAGGAGGTTTGGTTGAGGAAGGAGTCCCGTGCGTGGGAGTCATGTTCCCGACGTACACCGTGTTTACCGTGGATGGATCGGGCCTTGCAAACCCACCATCATTGGAGGAAGAAAGAGTTATTGAAACTGCTACGTGTGCACTGTAATTGATTGCATGACCACTTAATTAATTAATGAAAAGTATCGTGATTGTACACTGTCGTAGTAAGGTTGGAGAATGCCCTCACTCGCCGGGCCACTAATTGATTGATTGATTGAAATGATTGACTGTTAAATCTGATAATCGTAATCTCGGGCGAGCTTTATGTTGTTATTGAACTTAGATTGTTTTCGTTATAAAACCTTACCCGAGGTTATGATTTGCATGTTATCTGCGCTTATATCTATTATGCCCCTCGCTCAGTCTGTGGTAGATTGACACCTCACCTTTCAGTTTTGCAGGTTGTGTGCTAGGCGGGATTGGTGTCGAGTCCAGTCTTTCTTTTCGGGTCTAGCACGTGTCCATTCTACCTTGTTGCATATGTATTGTTATCTTCGGTTGTATTTAATGTTATGTATGTGAGAGATGATAATGTATTGATAGGAGATTAGAAATGGTTTGCTTGTTAAAGACTTGTTATTAACGCACTTCAGTTTATCTCCTATTGTGATAATTGGTTTGGGGTTAGTCCCGCCTAGCTAGATAGCATTTATTTTCTTGTCACCCGTTCGCTATGGCTCAGTTCATGTATGGATTGACCGTTTCATATGTGGCTGGGCTCTAGTGCGGGGGATGTGACACCTTTGCGCTTCGGGTGTTACATCTGAGGTGGTATCAGAGCCCGGCTGCAGAACCGGGTCTCTAGTGTCGTGTCGAGTCGAGTCTAGGTCGTGCGGCATAGGAATTAATTGTCAACTTGAGAGTATTGCATCTTTAACTAAAATTATTTGACTTATTTGAAGTATTTGAATAACTTGAAGTCTTTGAATTATGTGAATTATTTGTGCCTTGAGACTTATTTGCAACCAATAGCATCCACTAATTCAACATGCATCCTTAGTGTCTTGATTACAGGATGCACCGAGGTCGTCCTCATCGTGATCGTTCTCCGGGACATCGACATCGTCGGCATCATCATCGAGAGAGATCACCACCCCCTCTAGCTCAACCACAGGACTTCATGATTGCTGTGGTTGGCTTTATATATCAGAGGATGAGAGAGCATGTTCCTCCTGCACCGCCTGCTCCACCGGTTCAATTAGAAGCACCTATCTCAACTATACTTCGGGAATTCCAGAATCAACACCCTCCTAAATTCTTCCATGGCACTGATACCGAGGCGGAGATGTGGTTAAAGAAAGTAGAGAGAATTTGGGAGCTTATACCATGTGAGTCTCGAGAGAAAGCTCGTTGCACCCTTACGTTGATCCAAGGAGAGGCTTACTCTTGGTGGGAAAGTACTAAGATAGTGTTGGAGGCCGCCGAGGAGGAGATTAATTGGGAGGTCTTTACTCCAGAGTTTAAGAATAAGTTCATTCCTCCCTCAGCGCGTACTAGGAGATTGAAGGAGTTTACCGAGTTAAGGCAAGGAAGAATGTCAGTTTCGGAGTATATATCCGAGTATGAGAGGCTGTCTCGCTATGCACCTAATATAGCGAGTGATGACTTTCATAAAGCAATGCAATTTCTGCAAGGACTTCGACCGGCCATACAGGAGGCATTAGAAGCAGTCAATACAAGCACGTGGGCCAAAGCTACTAGCAAAGCTTTGAAAGTTGAGGATGCCGTCAATGCTAGGAGTTCTACCTCACGAGCGGGATCGATTCAGAAAACTCCATCTAAACCGGCTATGTCACCATCTCCAGAAAAACCTCTCTGCACTTATTGTGGACGCGACACCCACACTTATGATGGTTGTAGGAAGCGGTTGCGTCTATGTTTCCGTTGTGGGAGTGCTGAGCATCAGATAGATACATGTCCGGAGCGACAAGAACTATCCACCGGGGGTCAACGACCATTTAACAGGTAAGAACAACGGTGAACGGTACATCTAAACATGCATATCACGGGCATCATACGCTTTCTTATTTTATATATTGTATTCCTTGTATTTGCTATTTGCTATTGTGTGAGTAATTGAAGTGTTGTTCTCCCTACTTGCTTTATATGTGCAGGTGTATGCGTGGGATTATTTAAGTTTGTACGTGGTGTGGTCGTGTGAGAGTCGGGGTGCTCTCTTCTTTGCTTGAGAGTCGGGGTGCTCTCTTCTTTGCTCGAGAGTCGGGGTGCTCTCTGCTTTGCTCGAGAGTCGGGGTGCTCTCTTGTGTGTGGAGAAACGGGGTTTTCTCATTAATTGTTTGGAGAGACGGGGTTCTCTCGTCATGTGATTTAATTTATAGTTCTAGCAGTGGACCTGGGGACCAGGTCCTCTTAAGGAGGGATGATTGTAACGCCCCAATTTTCAATTATGCAAAATGTGAATTAATCTCCGAATATGACTTACTTGTTTAATTGCATAATTATCCTTAAGTGGTCATTTTATTAATTTAAGGACCTAATTGCATGAAATAGTTTTGGACTTAATTGATCATTTTCCATGAGATTGAACTTGATTGCATGACTTATGTTTTGGAGGGATTAAATTGCAATTTGTGCTTAGCATCATATAATATCTAGCATATATCTTTGATTGCATCAAACCTTTACACACTTGATTCCTCCCTTCTCTCCCTCATCTCGTTCAAACCCGAGCAAGAAGAAAGAAGAGGATTCATCATTGGAAGCTTGAATTCAAGGGTTATTTACATAAATTGAAGCATCATCATCATCACAACATCATCTCTTTTCCTTCTTTTTATTCATTCAAGGTATGAGATTTAGTTGGGGAAATACATGAATATATATGAGAGCTTGGGTTGTTTGTTGAGCTTGGCAATTTATGTTTGAGTTGTGGAAAGCATGATTACATGGTTCTAGCTATGATTTGATGCACATATTGTGAAGGTTATAAGCTTGGAGCATGAGTTCGTTGTGGGTTTGATCTTGATGACTCTTGATGATTAAGCATGGGTTTAAGTGTTTAAATGAGTTATTATTGAACTATAAGTATGCAAGCATGTTTATTTCATGAATTATGTGCATTTGGAGTTTGGTATATGATCATTTGTGCATCTTTGGCTTTGGTTCGTTCTCCCCTGTAACTGCTCTGTTTCTGTAATGTCCAGAAAGTGGGAACGGTCATTCCCGCCTTAGTGCATTTTGGGAACGGGCGTTCCCAGGCTTCTGAGTGTGTTAGGCCAGCGAGACTGGGAACGGCCGTTCCCACTTTGGCCTATTTGCCGGAAGGGCCGTTCCCAGCCAAAGCGTGCTTTAAATTTTATGAAACGCTGGTGCGTTTCTGAAGGGCCATGGGAACGGCCCTTCCCATTTTCAAAGGGAAGCCGGAACGGCCGTTCCCGCATGCCTAACAGAACAAAATATTCTGCATAAAATTACATTTTTAGCACCTCGTTCCGGCAACTTCTTTGACCCCGATTTGATATTATATGATCTAAAATGAAGTGAAACAAAATGTTTTCATGCCACATTGCATTTTGCTCGTCGTCTCGTTGCATTTCGCCGTTCGTCATATTTGGTGCATTTTGAGTCGTGTCTTATGTACTCTTGTCTTTGTTGCACAGACCGGCACGCCAGTGACGTGGAGTGGGCTTTTTAGGCCGTGCCTTTCTCTTTGTTTTGTCGGTACAAGTGAGGTTTAATTGCTAGATATCTAGAACCGTTACAACCCTATGTGATGTTTTAACCCAAAAGGTATATATATCTGTAGTTTTCCAAACTCTATTGAATTGCAATTGATTTACTGAATTGTATTGTATTGATTTACCGTGTTTTGGGCGAGTATATTGTATCGTGCACTGTGGGCCCGAGAGTTAGTGTTTGAGCCAACCGGGAAAGCATGGGCTGACGGGTAACTCTTACACTCCTCTCTACCGTGGGGATGAACCCTGAATCCACCAGGAGGTTTGGTGGAGGAAGGAGTCCCGTGCGTGGGAGTCATGTTCCCGACGTACACTGTGTTTACCGTGGATGGATCGGGCCTTGCAAACCCACCATCATTGGAGGAAGAAGGAGTTATTGAAACTGTTACGTGTGCACTGTAATTGTTTGCGTGACCACTTAATTAATTAATGAAAAGTATCGTGATTGTACACTGTCGCAGTAAGGTTGGAGAATGCCCTCACTCGTCGGGCCACTGATTGATTGATTGATTGAAATGATTGACTGTTAAATCTGATAATCGTAATCTCGGGCGAGCTTTATGTTGTTATTGGACTTAGATTGTTTTCGTTATAAAAACTTACCCGAGGTTACGATTTGCATGTTATCTGCGCTTATATCTATTATGCCCCTCGCTCAGTCTGTGGTAGACTGACACCTCACCTTTCAGTTTTGCAGGTTGTGTGCTAGGCGGGATTGGTGTCGAGTCCAGTCTTTCTTTTCGGGTCTAGCACGTGTCCATTCTACCTTGTTGCATATGTATTGTTATCTTCGGTTGTATTTAATGTTATGTATGTGAGAGATGATAATGTATTGATAGGAGATTACAAATGGTTTGCTTGTTAAAGACTTGTTATTAACGCACTTCAGTTTATCTCCTGTTGTGATAATTGGTTTGGGGTTAGTCCCGCCTAGCTAGATAGCATTTATTTTCTTGTCACCCGTTCGCTATGGCTCAATTCATGTATGGATTGACCGTTTCATATGTGGACTGGGCTCTAGTGCGGGGGATGTGACACCTTTGCGCTTCGGGTGTTACATCTAAGGTGTTATAATTATTGTACTAGATTTATTGATTCATTTGACGTGTTATGTGCTCTATATGATTTAATATGCTCTCTTACGTGTATACGTGACTTCATACTTTGATTGTTTGCCTCTTGTGTAATTTCCTTGATCTTATACAAAGTATATGCACTTCTAATATGTTGTATGACTCCTTATGTGTATTGTATGGATTATATGAACTTTTTTAACATGAATTATGTGAAGTATGCTACTTTAACGTGCATTTATGACTTCCTGTCTCGTTTATATGCCTTGCATGATTATTTCTTGTAAGCATTATATGTTAATTTGTTAAGCTACATACGCATCAATTGCATTCTTATGAACTTGCCGAGCGTCAATTTGGTTCATTTTGAGTTTAAGTTTGTCTCTTGTTCTTTGTTTTGCTCTTAGGTTCGTCCCGTTGTTGAGGAGGTGGTTCTTTAATTCTCTTGTGGTCTGTTTTGTTCGGTTTGGTCGACAAGGTGAGGTTTTCTTTCCTTTTAGTTATTATGACCTAAAACCCTATTTGTATTTCGAACCCGCATGCGACTTATATATGTATATGTATAAATACGTCTGTAATTACATATTTTGTGGGATTTGTTGCATTTGTTCTGAGGTTTTTAAAAACGCTTTTATAGGTATCTAAGCTCTATTTTGTTTACTTTGCAAAGCTTTGATAAGTGTGTGTGTGTATAAGCAGGAAGTGGTTTGTGTGATAAGATAAGCCTTGTGATATGTGAAAGCTTTGTGTGATAAGTGTAAGTGCAAGTGTAAGTTTGGGCCCCGGAGAAGTGGTATGTGATCTCGGGTCGGCCATGGCTTCGTTGGGCTCTCTCATCAACACGACTCCATTTACGGGAGACTTAGCTCAACCTCGGGAGGTCGAGGGGAAAGTGGGTTCTCTTATGCCGACGGGTGCATGTGTCATTGCCTGTCAAAGGAGCGGGCGGGATCCCCCAACTCAATAAGTTTTATGTGTGGGGGTTGAGAGGGGCACATCTCTTCCCCAAACGGTATAGGGATGGGATTGATTTATGTTTCGTTTTGTTTTTCGCTTCGCCTTTGCTTATGGAGTAAGTGGGTTGGAATTCGAGCTTTCTGTTTGGTATGTATGCTTTCGTTTATGGTTGTGAAACGGGAGCGGATTTCTAAACTCTAAAACTTGTTTGATTTTGTCCTTCGGCTTTAAACTTCTTTCTTTATATATCTACTACCAAGGGAAACCACTCCTGGTTCATGAACCCTTTTCAGCTTTAGATATGTTTTGTTCTTTTGTATATGTACGTGTGTGTGTGTTTGCCCCCTCACCAGTCTCTAAGACTGACCCTCGTTGTTTCTCTCTTTTTCCCCCTTTGTTTTGAGTTTGTAGGTACCCATTTTGTACGAGTTGGAACTAGGCGGTTGTCTTTGAGTCATGGTTGAGGATAGCTCGAGTCTCATGCATTGTACTTTGTTTTCTTTACGCATTTTGCTAATTTTGATATATGTATAATTTTGCTACTTAGTTCTGTCCTGGGATTGAGTTTTGTATATTTGCCTTGCATCTAAAATTGTATAAGTGTTATATGGAGAACAAGATATGATATGTGCTAGCACACTATGAGTTTTAAATTACTTGCTTCCGCGATTATGTTTCTTGCGCGCTCTGAGTAGGGTCTAGACCTCCTAGCTTAGGTTGGATTTTTGTTTGTCACCCATTCGCCATGGCTTGAAGCGTGGGTGGAGTTCGCATTTCGTTACACGTGTCGGGCTATGGTGCGGGGGATGTGGTGCCCTTCGCTCCGGGATATTACATCCTTGCATAGTATCAGAGCTCTGGGTTGCAAAACCGGAGCTCTCGTGTTGTGTCGGGTTTGTCTAGGTTGTTCGGCTTAGGATTTACGTGTTTGTTTGCATCCACTACATCACTTATGTGAATTATTTGATATTACTTGTGTTAATAGTTCACATGGACATGCACCAAAACCCTACATGCATCGATATTTTGGAAATTTTACTCTTATTTCAGGATATCGCTCTATTATCGATGAAGAGCACCGGGAAAAGAACAAGAGAGACAAGCATATTTGGACTATCAGGGGCTTAGGGATTTGATATTTTGAAGCAATTTGAATGACGATATCAAAGCCAAGTTCTAGGTGATCAAGAGAATGGAGTTGAGATTTGAGGAGTCCGAGAAGGATTCTTATGATGGAGTTTTATTCGAGAACTTTGTACAAGTATCTCCCTTCTGAGTTTGATGATAGGAAGATTTCAATTAGAAGAATGAAAGAAGATGGATTATTTCCAATAAGGGTTTGAAAGATAGCATACCTTCGAGGGCTATCCTAGGGTTCGGAATTATTTGCAGGCAAGTAGGCATGGAATTCGATCAAACTTTTAAATTCCAAGAGTATGTACATGATCCGAGGATGCAATACACAGGGGCTACGAAGGAATGAGTAGTCAATGGATTGAGTCGCACACACTACTTATGTGAAGAAAATACCAGTTTGGGTTTCGAAGATCAAGCAAGGAATCCAAACTTCAAGAATTCTCGAGAGGTTTCAAGATGTCAACAATGTCAGAAAAAGGAGATTTCAATGCCGAGGTTGAAAGATTAAATTAATAAGAATTCCCGAAAATTCAAGAGTTCAATGATGTCGAGTATAGAAAGATTCTATTATCAAAGATGGATTTTATATCCCTTCACCGGAAGCAATTTAATATTCACATTGTAGAGATTCAAATCACATGGAAGGAGGAAATTGAAGATTTTAATGAGGTTACCAATATTAAACAAGGAAGGATTCTAATACTGAAGGTGGGAGAATGATTCAAGTATAGAGAAAATTAAAGGCATGATGAAAGTTAACCAAAGAATAAGAATTTGAGATCTTCAAAGAATGCCATGACTTCAAGATCCCGGTTCAAGCACAAGATGATTCTCTTGAAAAGCAAGAAATTGACACCGAATTCAACACTACTACTATGGTGAACGGTACATGAAGCACTCATGGCATCACATTTAATGCATATTTTAATATCGGGAAACCCACGTGTTTATTGCCTTATTCCTTGTTCTTCGGTGGTTCTTGGTTACACTTGTTATGTAATTGCTTTCCTTCTTATCCTTGCTTACTGTGTGTTTCTTTCCCTTCTTGGTTCTTGTTTGTAGTGTGTTTCCTTTCCTTTATAGCTCTTACTCGTTGTGTGCTTTACTTTCTTTTGGTGTTAACTCTCTTTTGAAGAGAGTTTTGTGGTGTGGAGTGTTCGTGAGTGTTTGGTGAGTTGTGAGGGTCGAGCTGCTTTCGGTGGGTTTGTTTAGAGGAGTTTTGCTCTTGTTGCAGTTGGCGATTGTTTTCAGGAGGTCCGCCAGAGACTCAACGATATTTTCAGGTATTAGATTGAAGACTAACCCTTTGATATTCCTCGTAGAAGAACCGAGGATTACCTCAGAGTAAGAGGTATGCTTCTGAGTGGGAAGAGGCGGTTGAAGAGAGTTACCCACGGTATCGGCTTTTGCCAAACCGGAGGTACAAAAGGTTACCTTATTTCCAACTGAGGCACTAAGAAAGGCCTTTGTTGTTTGTTGCTTGAAGAAGAACGGTAGCCTACGCCTTAAGGAGTGCAAGGTCATAAGTTTATCCCGCTCTTAGTTTGAAGTTGTTTGAAGTTCTGGGGAAACCGGTCGTAATGGCATAAGAAACACGTTATGGACTTTGTGTAGTAATGTCTATGTGCCCATCGTGGAGAGTTCTCCAACTACTCCCGAATCTTTATTTGGGAAGTGGGGGACGAACGACTAGGACTTTGTGTCCTGTTCGCTATTTAAGGAGATAGGGTGGAGTTGGGTTGTCTTTGGAGCCGTTCAAGACCCCTTAGGACCTGAGGACAGGTCCTTTTGAAGGAGGGGAGTTTGTAACATCCCGCTCGTCCGGCCGTACAGGTACGCTTTAACGAGAGCGTTATTTGTGCTTTCTAATTCTTTATTTATGCAATTCCTTGTTATTTTAATTGTTATGTGATTATTTGAATTAATATAAAATTAATTGTTTACATTATGCACATGTTTACATGCTCGTTTTAAGTTTTTGGGTTCGTTTGTCGAGGTTTTAAACCTTTATTACGTGATGAGTGACTCGAGGGCCTAACTAGCTTTAGCGCGCACCTTGTGTTCCGGAAGGCCTAACTTGAACTCGGGAATTCGGATTCAAATTCCAAAAGATGTTTTGGACTCATAATGAAGAAAGGAAGACAAGGAAGTTTGCCTCACATTTTTTTAAGCCCGTTTGATCCTCCGAATTTCGTCCAAATTGAGTCTGTTGTGATAGCTTTGCCACCTTTCACTAAATAAGCCATATCTTGACCAATACTTGACCAAATTAGGTGTTTCTTGGGCCCACATTCTACTTACTCACTCCCCTCTCCAGTACTTTACCTCTAATTTCTTTTTTCAGTTGAGAAAAAGGGGGAAAAGCAGCAGCAACCGAGAAAGAGAGGGAGAGAGGGAAAGTACTATTCCAACTTCAAGTTTCTTGCTCGTTTCACCTCGGATTCGCCTCAAAATTGAAAGGTAAGTCCGAATTCTTGTTTTTTATCTTCTCCTATTTATTTTGAGTGTATATTCTCTGAATTTCATGAAGGTTTAAGCATGGTATGAGAAAATGCATGAATAGTTAGGTTATTTGGCCCTTTTGATGAATCCATGTAATCTTTGAGTTTCCTATTGATTTAATGCATCTAATATGTTATTATGATCTCGCTTCAAGTCACCTTGAACTTGTATTGCATGGTAATTGAGTTGTACTAGAGTCTCCATTAATGGTCTTGCTTGAAAATGGAAGAACTTGAACTTGTTGATGCATCTCCTCCTTTCTTGTCACTTTAGCTTCGGTTTTTGCATGAATCCTTGAATCTTTGTTGCATAAACCTTGTATTATGTGTTGTCTTGACGTTGGTAGGGATTACTTTGAGTGTTGGAGGAGTTTGGAGCTAAAAATTCCGAAAATTCAACACCTAACCCAAATCCACCGTCGTGGGGGCAGCCCTTTTTGTTTTGATTCTGGACTAAATCCACGGGGGTGGATTTTTCCTTTGTAAAAATCAACCACGGTGGATTTGGGACAACTACTCTTTTTTGCTCCAAACTGCGTTTTCTTATTTCTTTTCGCTTGTTTCTTATTTCTTCCACCTTTAATTTGATCTCCATACTTTACTAACATGTTAAATTATGTCTTATAATTATTGTACTAGATTTATTGATTAATTTGACGTGTTATGTGCTCTAGATGATTTAATATGCTCTCTTACATGTATATGTGACTTCATACTTTGATTATTTGCCTCTTGTGTAATTTCCTTGTTCTTATACGAAGTATATGCACTTCTAATGTGTTGTATGACTCCTCATGTGTATTGCATTAATTACATGAACTTGTTTAACGTGAATTATGTGACGTATGCTACTTTAACGTGCGTTTATGACTTTCTGTCTCGTTTATATGCCTTGCATGATTATTTCTTGCTCCTTATATGATATAAATGCTTTGATAACATGGTCTGTGATATGATATGCTTGTTATATGAAAATTATGAATTCGTTTGATGGGATTTATGAGACTTATGATCAAATATGAACTTTTAAGCATTATATGTTAATTGGTTAAGCTACATACGCATCAATTGCATTCTTATGAACTTGCCGAGCGTCAATTTGGTTCATTTTGAGTTTAAGTTTGTCTTTTGTTCTTTGTTTTGCTCTTAGGTTCATCCCGTTGTTGAGGAGGTGGTTCTTTAATTCTCTTGTGGTCCGTTTTGTTCGGTTTGGTCGACAAGGTGAGGTTTTCTTTCCTTTTAGTTATTATGACCTAAAACCCTATTTGTAATTCGAACCCGTATGCGACTTATATATGTATATGTATAAATACGTGTGTAATACGTACTTTGTGGGATTTGTTCCGTTTGTTCTGAGGTTTTGAAAAACGCTTTTATAGGTATCTAAGCTCTATTTTGTTTACTTTGCAAAGCTTTGATAAGTGTGTCTGTGTATAAGCAGGAAGTGGTTTGTGAGATGAGATAAGCCTTGTGATATGTGCAAGCTTTGTGTGATAACTGTAAGTGTAAGTGTAAGTTTGGGCCCCGGAGAAGTGGTATGTGATCTCGGGTCGGCCATGGGATCGTCGGGAGACTTAACTCAACCTTGGGAGGTCGAGGGGAAAGCGGGTTCTCTTATGCCGACTGGTGCATATATCATGGCCTGCTGAAGGAGCGGACGGGATCCCCCGACTCAATAAGTTTTAAGCGTGGGCGTTGAGAGGGGCACCTGTCTACCCCAAACGGTGTAGGAATGGGATTGATTTATGTTTCGTTTTATTTTTCGCTTCGCCTTCACTTATTGAGTAAGTGGGTTGGAATTCGAGCTTTCAGTTTGGTATGTTATGATTTCGTTTATGGTTGTGAAACGGGAGCGGATTGCTAAACTCTAAAACTTGTTTGATTTTGGCCTTCGGTCTTAAACTTCTTTCTTTACATATCTACTACCAAGGTTTAACACATTTTAGAAGGCAAAAACCACTCCTGGTTTATGAACCCTTTCAGCTTTAGATATGTTTTGTTCTTATGTATATCTACGTGTGTGTGTGTTCGCCCCCTCACCAGTCTCTAAGACTGACCCTCGTTGTTTCTCTCTTTTTTCCCCTTTGTTTTATGTTTGCAAGTACCCATTTTATGGGAGTTCGAGCTAGGTGGTTGTCTTTGAGTCATGGTTGAGGATAGCTCGAGTCTCATGCATTGTACTTTGTTTTCTTTACACAGTTTACTAATTTTGAAATATGTATAATTTTGCTACTTAGTTTTGTCCTGTGATTGAGTTTTGTATATTTGCCTTGCATCTAAAATTGTATAAGTGTTATATGGAGAACAAGATATGATATGTGCTAGCACGCTATGAGTTTTAAATTACTTGCTTCCGCGATTATGTTTCTTGCGCGCTCTGAGTATGGTCTAGACCGCCTAGCTTAGGTTGGATTTTTGTTTGTCACCCGTTCGCTGTGGCTTGATGCGTGGGCGGAGTTCCCATTTCGTTACATGTATCGGGCTATGGTGAGGGGGATGTGGTGCCCTTCGCTCCGGGGTGTTACAAATATGCTCCTCATATAACCCGAGATGAGAAGAGGAAGGCGAGGAAGTTTATTGTTGGATTGAGACAGGACCTCAGGCATGGTCATGCTGGCTACAAATTTGAGTCCTTTGCAGATACGGTGTAAAGGGCTATGGTGCAAGAGGATGAGTACAAGAAGAAGGATCCAATCTTTAGGGCACCTATGGGGACAAGGATTGGGATCTGGATTGGGAAAAAGCCCAATGGTTCAAGCAGCTCCATCGGCTAAGGGTCCTTTTAAGAAACCTCGTAACACCGGACCGGTTCCACCAGCTCCACAAGCATTACCGGCACATGCGGTCCTACGTCGAGATTAGCCTCAATGTATTCATTGTGGAGGACCGACCCATACCTATAACAATTGCCGAAGGAGGTTGGGATTGTGCCTTATCTGCGGGAAAGGTGATCACAGGGCAGATACTTGTCCAGATAAGACTCCAGGTTTTCAAGCTGGAGTCTCGAGGCCACTGATCCAAGCTCGTGCATATGCCCTAGAGGGCGAGGAACAGGATGCTGAGGTCGATCCTACCGCCGTGGTGGAAGGTACTATATGCAGTCATAACATGAACATACATGCATTTTTTGATTCGGGTGCTACGTATTCCTTTATTTCGTGTGATCTAGCTGCTACTCTGTGCTTGCCTGTTACCTGTTTACATTCTTGTTACTTGGTAAGTTCCCCTCTCGGGGGAAGTCTTCAAACAGATCAAGTTATTCGAGATTATTCAGTGGGTTTGGAAGGTAAAGACTACCCAGCAGACTTTATTGTGATGCCTATGAAGAAGTACGGGGTTATTCTGTACATGAATTGGTTGTTCAAGCACCGGGCTACGGTTGATTATTTTGCAAAGAAGGTTATGTTGGGTGAGGAGTTAATTGTGGGTATTGGCTCAAAGACGGTGTAGCACCCCAGAGCGCAAGGCACTACACCCCCCGTACTATAGCCCGACACGTGTAATGAAATGGAAACTCCGCAGACGCATCAGAGTACAGCGAACGGGTGACAAACAAAAACACACACACTAGCTAGGCAGTCTGGACCCTAATACATAGTGCGCAAAATAAAACAAAACAAGAACGGGAGCCACAGGATCAATTCATATAATCATACATGCTGGAATTAACCCAAGTTATACATAAAATACCCATCCAAAGATAAATAATCATACATAGATCAAAGCTTAAATTCTAAATCATATTTCATACATATCTTATACCTAATACCAATGCAAAATAAAGACCCGACTGAAAAACTCGAACAAAACTAAACAAAGGACCACCGCCTAGCACGCACCAACCTGCACTTGCAAACTCAACAAAACAGAAGGGGAAAAAGAAGACAACGAGGAGGGGTCAGTCCTAAAGACTGGTGAGGGGGCTAACACACTCACACATACGTATACGTAGAGCATAGCATATTCAAAATTAGAGGGTTCATGAACCAGGGCGTGGTTTTTGCATTCTAAAACATTTAACACGTGATACTAGGTATAAGAAAAAGAGTTAATGCCGAAGGCCAAAATCAACTAAATTTTAGTACTTTATGAATCACTCCCGTTTCACAAACCAAGTTCAAAGTCACACACACGACTTGGTGAGTACAAGCCTCATACCGACCTAACTCCGTTCAAAAATCAAAGATCTAAATAAAAAACAAAACATAATTCAGAATCAAACAAACATACCTCTCCTCCGGGTGATGGCAGGGTGACGCCATCCTAACCATCGGTCATACAGTATGGGTCGTGAGTTTCATGAGGCTCACCCCCGAGGACTCCTTCCCCCACCAAGCCTCCTAGTGGGTACAGGGTTGATCCTTAAGTGTGGAGCCCATGCTAGGGACTACCCGACGGCCCCTACCGTCCCGGGTCTCCTTCGCACAAATCTCCAGGGTCCATTCTAATTGTTCAAATTGTTCATAAGTTCGAAATTTCTTAATTTTCAAAATCCAACATAGTTTCAAAACATAACTCGCGGTTTCAAAACATACTCACACCAACCCTTTTCAAAACAAACAAACGAAAATATTTCTTATATATATATAAAAGCGTTTTCAAATATTTCATAACAAAAGGGCCAAAATCCCACAAAATACATATCAAACATATATCTAAGTACTTATACATATACATAGGTCGTATGCGGGCTTAAATCAGATCAAGGGTTGTAGGTCGTAATAACTAAAAGAAAGAAACCTCAGCTTGTAGACCACAACGAACAAAACGGACCGAAGCACACCTAAGAGACCACCTCCTTTCCCACGAGACAAAGCTCTGAACGGACTTAGACTCACATATGAACCATATAGATGCTCGGCACATGCATACGGATTCAAAAGATGCATAAGAGATGCAACAAATTAACATACGATGCATACAAGTTCATATAAATCGTACGTCTCCTATATCACATTAAATAAATTCATGAATTTCATATAACATGTATAACGTATCATACAACATGTTAAGAAGACATTTTATATCATGCAAGAGCAAAGAAAAATCATACAAGGCACATAAACAAAGCATGAATTCATATACTCACGTTAGAGTAGCATGTTGTACGTATGAGAGCATAAATAAAAAACGAACACATAAATCAAGCCATAAATTCATAACATAGCACTTAGCACATAATATAACATATTAACATCACATTCATATCATAAAAGAAGTAAGCCGACACCACACGAATTCATGCATGCGTGCACGTAAGAGGACTTATCACTTGTATCTCGTCATATATCACGTAAATAAGCACCCAAATCATGAAATAAATTCATAATAAAACATATAACAAGATATACAATAAGTTAGTATCATATATTAATCATATAGGAGCTAGAAAAGATAAGCAACACACGAACAAACCGGAAAACCAACAACCACAACGCAGCAACTCGAAGAAAGCACAAGCCCACGACTCCAAAATAGTACCGCAACCACCATGTCCTCCAGCACACAGCACAAAATCAAAACCAGGCCAAAAATGGGTCGCTGCCTCTACCAAAAATGAACTAAACCGGTCGCGGCCGCGACCCTCGATGGAGCAGCAGCAAAACAGGGGAACAACAGCAAAAACTCATACAAAACTCATCCTAAATCCATCTAACATGCAAGGGAAGAACCATACAATTAATATGCATCAATTTCAGGTCATTTATCATGCAAAAATTGGATTAACATACAAAGGAATGGAAGAAAATTGATCACACATTCATACTCTTTATTTTCATACAAATGCATTAATGGTATCCTCAATTAAATGCACCTAACATCTGAAATGAGTCCATACAATTAATAATGGATGTCTTAAGATCATTATGATGCATTAAACCAACAAGAATCAATAGATTTCATGCCAAATTCATCAAATTCTAACAAACCCTTACTATTCATCATGTTATCCACAACATGCTAAAAACTCCATCAAATTCAGCCAAAGAGCACTCAAAAGAAAGAGGAGAATATGGAGAACAAGATTCCGGACTTACCTTTTGAATTTGAGGGGATTCCAATTTGTATGGAGCAAGAACTTGCAAAATGAATAGTATTTCCCCCCTTTTCCTTCTTTCTCGGATGAACTGCTGCTTTCTTCTCTTTTTCCTTGGCTGGACCGAAATGGGAAGCAAATGGTTTGAGATAGTGTGACGTCCCGCTTCTCGATCAAGGTAGGGTTTGGCACGAGAGTGTACGATTTACCTTTCCTTGCATGATTTATGTGGAATTATGCCTTAATTTGATAATGGATTTGTGCATAAGTGAAATATATTAAGTGTGCGATATATGTGGTTTTATGACATAGTAATTATATTCTTGTATTGCTATTATTGAGCGTTGATAGCATGTTTCATAGTTTGACGAAACAATGTGCTTATATGGACATTAAAGCATAATTTAGGGACTAAATGGTAAATTTATTTTTCAAGCCTGGAACTGGTTAGAACTTAATGAAATTGAGTAGATAATTCGACTATGAGTTCGTGGGTTCTTGAATCGCTCAATTTGGAGTTCGGACGAAGAAGTTATGGCCATTCTACGAAAAGCCAACCCTTTTAAGCCTAAATGTTAACCTGCGACCCAATTTCAATTTTGACCCAATTTGAGATCCAATTTCACTTAAATCCGACCCTATGACCCGCTCCATGATCCTATTCAGCTGACCCAAATCAGATCCTAAACACCAAACATAAGTTACGTTATTTTCCAAGAATCTTATTCATTCTCTCCCAACACTTTTTCAAAGTCTATTCATATTCTCTTAAGTACTTCAAGCCACCTTCAAGCCATCTTCAAGAGCCAAGAGTGAAGGTTAAATCTAGAGATTCAAGACTAAAGAACAAGATTTCTTCTTCGATTTTCAGCTCTCAAGGTAAGCTTATGTGCTCTTTTCATGGGTTTGTGTTCTTGAAGCTTTTAAGATTGAATATGAATCTAGGGTTCATGTTAGATGGATTAGATCCGAATTTTATGATGGAAATATGTTTATCTTGATGCTAGGAACGATTTGATATAAGAATTTCTTGTTTTCATGTTCATTTGAAGATTTCACCATTAAAGCACTTTGAAGCTTTTCATAAGAACTTATGCATGTTCATGCCCTAGCTTGTTTTAACTTGATTTGATAATGGATTCCTGTTCCTCATGTGCTTTTATGAAGAATAGGATAGGTTTCCTTGAGTTTCATGCTTATTTGGAGAATCCACCATTGATGACCTTTGAAGCTTTCTTGAGAATTCTTGCATGTTTATGTTCTTGTGTGATTTAACTTGATTTGATGATCGATTCTTGTTCCTTGAGAAATTCCATGAAGAATGTGATTAATTCCTTTGAGTTTCTTGCATGATTGTTGATTTCACCATTGTTATGCTTAAAGCTTTCACGAAACTTGTAGAAGATGAAGTTCTTGTATGAATTGCTAGCTTTCTTGATGTTTATATGTTCCTAAGTGCTTTATTATGTAACTTGATGATTTATGATGCTTATTTGTGGTTTTGGAAGCTTAATTTCATGTTTTGGGGTGTTTTGAACTCATTCCCGTCGAGTTTGAAGTTGCTGTCACGTTTTTTTTTAAGTTCTGGGTAGAATCCACTTGGGTGGATTTTTGCTGTGTAAAAATCCATGGGGGTGGATTTAAGGCAGTAGCTTCTGGACCAAATCCGCGAGGGTGGATTTTTTGTGAAGGAAAATCCACGGGGGTGGATTATCCCCAACCTTGTTTTCTTGATTCGTTTCACTTGTATTGCCTCTCGTTTGTTCCTTACTTATTTATATTATGTCTGTAATGTATTGTGACCTCGTTATATGTTGTGACATCTCATGCATACCTTATATTATGATCTTTATACCTCAATCATGCTTAAGTTATCTTAATTGACTAAGTTATGCCTTTAATTAAATTGTGTTAAGTATGATTCATAGGTCGCTTATTACATATGACTTGAGAACTTGATATATGACTTATATGATGCAATGTGATCTTAATTGCCAATCTATACCATCGTCGAACATTCCTTGCACATCATTAGCATATTTGCATTCATGTCAAGGCCGTGCGTCGTCTTGTTGGGTTTCGAGTCGAGTCTTACCTTTGTTGGTACATTGTCTTGTTAGGTGGTGAGTCTCCGGACATGTAACCTTCCTTGTTCGTGCTTGATCTTCGAGGTTCTTGGTAAAGGTGAGGAGTTATATATATGTAAAATGTTTTCAAAACTGTGGACACCTATAGCCTTTCATATTTATTGGTTTTAAAGTCCCGTTTTCAAACGTATATATATATAGGCTTAATAAGCCAAGTTTTGTGAGTTATGCTCATATATTGGATATTCGCTTATGGTAATGGTTTACAAGTAGAACTTGAATTTTCGTATATGGGATAAGTACCCAAAATGCCTTTGGAACTTTTATTTGGATATTATGTATGTGTGAGCTGTGTAGCGAGGTTATGATGTACCTCGCAAGGACGCTTGCTTGGGGCAATCGAATTTGAGCTCGGGGATGGAGGTGAGAGATATTCTGGGAAGGCAAGGGCCGACGGATGTCCTTATCCAAAGTTCCCACTGTGGACAAGACTACTAAGACTCCGGGGAGGTTTCGGGGTTGAAGTTTTCTTGGAGAGAGCTAGGTTGCATGGACTGAATTCTCTACGTTATGGATGCTCGGGGGGTGCACACCCTCGACATCAACGGTGTAAAGGTTGGATTGGTTTGATTTCTTGGTTTGGGAAGATCGGATGGAGTGCTCGTTCTCGCCGAGCCGGTTATGTATGGTTTATGATCCATATTTTTCTAAAACTTGCATTTACTTTGAAAATAAGTTGGATCATGAAAACCTTTGTTTTAAGCATGCATTAAACCCTCTTATATCACTTATATTATGTACACTTCTCCTCACCAGTTCCGTTTGAACTGATCTCCTTTACCTTTCGTGTCCGCAGGTTGCTTTTGGAGTCATGCTAGGCTGGAGTATTTCTTGAGAGTCTTGTCTAGTTGTCTAGTCATGTTTGTTGCTTTTACTTTGGTTTTGTTACCTTGGAGTTGTTTTGGATTTAGGATGTACGTTATCGGATTTATTATCTTGTTAGTTGGACCGTGGCGATCTCTAGGATGATTTACATTCCCGTATTTTGAGCATTTCATGCTGGACCGTGTTAGTCACTTAATTGATGATTTAATCTTTCGCGTTTGTTTTCATTTGACTTGAGAAGGTCTGAAGTGGGTATATTGAATTTGAACTCTTATGCATGTGGTATGTTTTAATCTTCCGCGTATTTGTGTTTGTTTTAATTCTCGCTTTGTGAGTCTAGTACCGCCTAGCTAGGATGTCCTTTTGTCACCACTTGCTTCGATCTTGGCGGGTATATGGATAGCAATTCTATATACAAGCTAGGCCCGTAGCGCGGGATAGGCGTGGGATGCCCTCGTCGGGGCGTTACACCCCTATTTGGTTGGTATCAGAGCCGAAGGTTCAAAACCGGGCTCTTGAGTCGTCTCGAGTCGTCTAGGTCGTACGGCAATAGGAACAACTTGCTTATGTGCTTTAAATTGATTCATTTTGCATATGCTACATTGTTGATTAACATAATTGTTCTTGCATTACATGTACATCTTGATTGAATATGTTGACCCTTTTGTTAACTACTTGCCTTATATCACTTAACTTGTAACTACTTTGTTGTACTTAAATTAACTTCGTGTTTATGTGTTGGTTTGTTTTCATATATGAACGTCCTCATGATACGTATATCTTGTAACTATTACTTCTAAATTATGCAATTGCATTGCTTACTTGACAATATGTGACATGAGCATATGACTAATCGACCTGCATACATGATAAGATTACGTGTAGGATGCCTCCTCGTAGAAGTGATCGCTCTCCGGCATGCCAAAATGAGCAAGACCCTCCGGCAGAAAATCAAATTGCACCACCAATGCCGCCTCTGAATGTCAATGAATTGCTCACTATTATGATTCAGATCTTGCAACTCCTACAAGCACCGCAAACTTTATTGGCACCTCCGGCGTTGATACCTATACCCACCGTCAAGGAACAAGGGTTTCAAACTAAGGGAGTAGTTTCCGGATTGGGGTCTGAGATATCACCATCCTTGATGGCACCTTTAACTTCTCGAGTACCACTTAAGGGGTTAGGAGATAGAAAGGCTAAAAATTTTGCATCCAGATCAGCGACCCCTTTGGCTATTAAGGGCCGAAACTCGTACAAGCATTATGGGAGCGTCAATCACTTCGGGGATAACTACCGGAAAGGACACAGGAAGTGTTTTATATGTTGTGGCAACCCAAAATGTAAAGCTAAGGATTGTGATCGGAGGAGAGGCCACCATATGGATGAGAAGGGTAAGGCTTAAGATTTCTACATCCCAAGTACAGGCCCCTCAAGCTACTAAGGGCCATGACCCGTGTGAGCATTGTGGTCGTGCTACACACCTTGGGGAAGATTGTTGGTGGAAACAAGGCAACTGTTTCAAGTGCGGAAGCACCAAACACTGGGTAAAGAATTGTGATAAACCGGGAACTAGAGGTTCGTATTGTAGCGCCCCCACTTTGCTGGTAGAGAGCGGCGCCCCAACCCCCGCACTGAAGCACCCCTCAAGTAATGGTGTGAGCCATCACTCAAGAAATACCCCAGCGAACGGCATATCCATTAACGATTAACAAATAGTGTTTAACTATGTGGCTTATGCAGCGGAAAATCAGAGTATTTTAAAACTTTTCAAAACATGTGCGTGATGGCATATAAACAAGCAAGTACTGATCGTTAAGCAGAAGAGACTATTAACATTACTGTATCAATTGAACGTTGTCACGGGAGCATAAGATAGCAATTGCAGCAGTATCCAAGTAGCAGAAGGATTATTACAAAAACATAAGGTAAAGTATCAATGCAGCCATATAACATATGCAGGACACAAAATAGATTAATAAAGTAAAGTCCTGACTCAAACAAAATGAACACTCTAGAGCTTCAAGATACCTCTAGACTGCGGCTGCAAGACCTGAAACCATGAGGCCAGAAAACAGGTAGAGGTGTTAGTCAAAGTGACTAAGTGAGGGATTTCTTTAAAAGAAAGTACTTAAAGTAAACGTTTGAAGTGAAGTTCACAAGGTAAAACATTTAATGCAAAGCTTTGAAGAAGAACTTAAGAATAGTTCAAGTGATAAAACCCTTTGATGCAATGCTATAAGTAATGAGAGTTTTCAAAACACTTTCATGAATGCTGTCACACGCGCACACATATGCTATGATTTGGTTCATATGATTTTCATAAAACGGGATAAGGGTAGGGAACAACTTTGCAAGATATGAACCAACTTTATGAAAACATTGATGCCCGCAAGCTAGGCTTCTCCATCCTTACTCCAGAAAACATGACCATTAATAGGGTGTCGGACCGAGATCAACAACACCCTAACACATACACACATGCACCATCCTCCACCAAGTTTCACTTCGGGGAGCGACCCCTAGGTGACCATTAACCATTGATTTGGGAATAAATTTGCGGTCCATGCCCGACAATTGTCCTGACTTAACCAAACCTCCTGATTAAAGTCGGTGTCAATCGCCTAGTGTGGCGGCCGGTATTAGTGATGTCGTTGGCGCTCACCTCCCGAGCATCACCTCTACACATAACCGCCGGGCCCATACCATTAACCATTGATTGCTTGCACCATTGATGACATCCAGAATAAATCCGAATGTATGAACCATTGAACATATGCATTGAACCATTGAACCATTGATGCAATACTTTGAAAACATGAACCATTGATGCATTACTTTGAAAACATGAACCATTGATGCATTACTTTGAAAACATGAACCATTGATGCTATACTTTGAAAACATGAACCATTGATGCATTACTTTGAAAACATGTGCCTTTGATCAATGAATATGGATAGGTCTGGGTTCTTTGAAGAATCATCCCTTATAAAGGGTATTTCAAAACAAGAATGTAAAGCATTAGGCTTAGAGTTTCAAAACAATTGAATCCTTAAGTATTCATGGTTCCAGTTGAAAACATTTAACCTCACCTCACTTATTAGTAACAGTAGGTAGGATAGATTATGCAGTGCCCTGGGGATTCCAGTGCTCAACCTTAACTCCTGTAAGTGTGTACTAAGGTGAGCTAAGACACACTTCTATCACGATGCACATAAACATATAAAACAAGTACAGAACATGTAATGACAAGAGAGTAATACCATTTAAGGTATTAGAGAAGGATAACGCACAAAGGAATCCTTAAAGTGAGTTATCATTAATGTGGGACTACGATCTTACTATAATCGATTAGGAATTAATCAAATTATCAATCCTATCGCAAAACCTTAGGTTATGAAACAAGTCCTCGAAAGAAAACACATTTTGAAATCACATTTTAGACCCTGGGTTTGAAAACCCTAAGTGCAAATGTCTATTAAGAAAGCACAAGTTTTAATTCACTTTTACTATTCAAAAGTACTATTCACAGTTACTATTCCAGATTACTATTCACGAATTACTATTCACATGTTACTATTCACTTGTCGGGTCAAAGGGTCGGGTCAAACCCACACACTAAACACACACTCATGCACACACACGAACACACACACGGCATGCACACACACACACCCTAATTCAATTATGATCTTGATTATAACCTATAGTTTCAAGTTCATGTTATTATAAGCAAGTGTGATCTAGGTTAAAGGCATAACCTATGGTTAAGAGGTCTAATTAAAGCATAACATCAAGTTATGAAACACTATTCTATCTTAGGTTATAACATGTAACACTATCAAAGTGTATAACATATAATCAAAGCACTATTCCATTAATCCATATCATATCATAAGCTCAAGTCATAACATATGAGTCATGTAACATTGTAACAATGTAATAACATATCATAGACATAAGTCATAGCACATCAAGACCATTAAACATGTAACATTTATCAATTGAGACCATATAGTAACATGTAACAAGTTATAATATAATTGATCATAGGTTACTATTCCATTGCATAACATGCTTGAACATAAATTAAATATCATAATCATGCATCAATTATCATCATATAATAGCTCCATAACATGATCATACCATATACTAAAGCAATTCACAACATTTCATAGCATATACTAAACAATTAAATCATAATTCACTACTAACAAACATATCATAAAAACTATATAATAAATGCATAAAATAAAATCCTATATGTCTTAGGGAAGACCCTAAGACCCAACCTAAACATAATATAAACATACCATAACATAAAAACATAAACTAAACTAAAACTTAACATAAAAACATAACATAAAATAAAAACAACTAACCTAGCAAGGGGGGGAGTGCCTCACGGCAAGAGGGGGAGAGAGGGAGGAAGAAAGGGAGTTGTTAACACAACATTGAGCAAGGAAAATGAATGGAATGAGAGCTCTATTTATAGGTGTTGGGAAGCCCCTCACATTGGAAATAAACTTGAGGTAAGGGTATGAGAGCAAAAGTGGATGTCTTCTCTTGGAAGCTTCATCATTCATGAAACAAAATAGGGGCTGCTGGAGGGTATTTCGGTATTCTCACTGCCAAAACCTGAAGGTGAGTGTCTGGAAGTTTAACCATTCCGACGGCAATAAAATTAGCTTCGAAACGCATATCCATACGTCGAAATCGGATTTACCGTTTGAAAGATACATTAGTTTTAATGAATAAAAGTTTTGAGCCCGAAACTCAACACGAGTGAAAAATGACTTTCGAGAATGATTTTCAAGTCCGGATTGTTTCCAAAATTCAAGAAATAAATCGAGAAGCGTTTTGAGTCCAAAATCGACTATAAAACATTTTACCGATAGAAAGTTGAAAACGTAGAGTGAATAGTGAATTCTTACGTACAAGCGTACGCTTCAAAATTTCGAGCTAGGGTTTGAATCAAGAGTTGTAAAACATTTCAAAAATCTTGAAATAGCTCAAGTAGTGCAAATCCGAAGAGAAAACATTTTCCGAATGAAAACCGTTCGTAGAAGGAATAGTGAACTAGGGTTTTCGTAAACATTTTCAAATAAAACGAAGTTCGGAATAGAGTTTCAAGTCAAGAATGATTTCAATAGATTCATCTCGACTCAAGGATCGATTTGACTATAAACTTGGGTAGGAAAGATATCAGAATCAAAAGCTCATTTTTAGATGAATAGTAACTTTGGTCGGTAAGTTCCCAAAATGCCCTTATGGTTCAAGGAAGGTTTCCGGAACTTGGAAAACAAGTTCAAACGATTGGGAAACATGTGATATGAACCTCTAGGGTTCCATTGAAGCATTGGGTAATATAGGCTTGGGAAATGAATAGTAAACTGTATCGAAGGTCAAGAATTCCCCCTTAAAACATGTCAAATCACATATGAGCACAAAGTTCATGTAAGAATGCAATGCATGAAGGTTTATAAAGTTGGATCACGGTCTATAAACGCTTTACCAATGCCCTTAGTTTACCATTTTCATCCAGGCCCTGTTTTGGGCTGTTACAATCACCCCTCCTTAAAGAGAATCTGTCCTCAGATTCTTCTGCAAACAGTTCGGGGTAATGTTTCTGCATCTTATCCTCTGTTTCCCACATTGCCTCTTCTGTACCATGTCCCTTCCAAAGGACTTTTACCAAAGGAATCTTCTTATTCCTTAACTCCTGGAACCTTATCTCGAAAATCTTTACCGGTTTCAACATATAAGTCAAGTTTGGTTCTGTCGGTAATTCTTCCACTGGTACTATCTCTTTTTCATCCAAAACCACTTGCGAATCTGAGATATATAGGATACATTGTGGATCGTTATATGACTTGCAGGTAAATCCAATCTGTAAGTAATTTCTCCAACTCGTTCCATTATCTGGAAGACTCCAACATATCTTGGGTTTAATTTACCACCTTTCTCAATTCGAGTAAACCATTTCTTCGGTGTCTTTCACTCCATCACTGTTTCGACTTTGATGGATCTACTTTAACTCCGGTTTTGAAAATGATGTGTCCGAGAAATGTAACTCTTTCTAGCCAAAACTCGCATTTACTGAACTTGGCATATAGCTTGTGATCCAGCAAAGTGCTCAGCACAATTCGGATATGCTCGGCGTGTTCCTCTGGTGTCTTTAAGAACACCAAAATGTCGTCCAATTGTTTTCTCAACTCTTTCAAGATGACTTCCTTCTTGTAACAATCCAGAGTAACACGATACTTAAACAACCAATCCATTCCAAGGATAATTCCTATCTCGTCATAGGCAACTCAATAAAATCTGAAGGGTAGTAGCGATTACCAGTGCATATAGGGCAGCGTTTATATACTTGATCCGTAACGAGGTAAGTCCCCAAAGGAGAACTTACTTCAAATTTCATATGACAATTATTCAAGTGGAAATTATATTGCACACATAAATTAGATGCAATGAAAATGCATGGCACCAGGGTCATATAAGACCTTAACTGGCGTGTTAAGAATGTGCACAGTACCTTCCACATCAGACGAAGGATCAACCTCCTCATTACCATCCATTGCATATGCTCTGCCTTTAACCACTGGTGTGCTCGTCGTACCCACCACCGCTTTACCCTTGTCTTGAACCCCAAATCTTTTAATCCTGGTAGGACAATGTTCCCGTATATGCTCAGGGGAACCACACCAATAACACTGACCATTCTTCTTACGACAATTTTCCTCAGTGTGTCCTTTACGGCTACAGTAGTCACAGACTATCTCCTCTTGAGTGGGCTGAGTTGTTTCATACTGCTGAGGTGCCCTTTGTTGTTGTTGCAGTGCCATCATTGGTTTCTTCCCGGTTCCTTGAAAGGAAGATCCGGCAGGTCGCTTTGTTCCTTGAAAAGTCTTAGGGCTAGAAGGCTCTTGACGACTAACGGTCATCCGGATATCCTTATGGGTTGCCTCGACCTTCAATGCTCTATCAACTGCTCTAGTGTAGGTCTCGTCATCCAAAGAAGCTAGTGCCCAACGGAGCTCAGGTTTCAGACCATCAATGAACCTTTTAGTCTTACGACGTTCATCACTCAGAATGTGGGGTGCATACTTGATCAGCCTAACAAACTTAGCTTCATACTCCATCACGTTCATAGATCCTTGGACCAAATTCATAAATTCAGCTTCTCTTGCATCACGTGTTACCTGAGGAGTGTATTTCTGCTGAAACTCCTTCACAAACTCAGTCCAATTTCCATCAACGTTGTTCTCTGTCCACATGTGTTGAGTATGCCTCCACCAGTTAAACGCCGCTCCTTCCATCAGAAATGCAGCATACTGAACTCGTTCACGATCTTCAGGGTTGATATCCATAGCTTCAAAGATCTTTTCGAGACTAGTTAACCAATTTTCAGCCTTCAAGTCGTTGGGTTCGCCATAAAACTTAGGCGGGTTCATTCTTAGAAACTTTTCCAGTGTTTTCCCATTAGGAGAATTACAAGCCCTCACGAATTGTCGCAACACATCAGCTAAATCTGGAACTTCCTCCCTTCTAGGAGGTGGTGGCGTAACATCCCTTGGCGGTGTAAGATCCCGTTGTGGCGTGACTTCTCTTTGGGGTGGCGATGGTGGTACGCGATTACGTGGTGCTCTTCTTGGTGGCATGATGATATTGAAGTTTCACGCATTTAGACATGTGTATAATGCATGACAGTAAGGATGATTCACATAATTGGTAACCACGTATTCACATTTCCACGTAGTCACTTATAATCATGAGAATAAGACATTCCCACAACAAGATATCAACAATAATCCATTATCACATTACCACATAGGCAAGAGCAACTTATAAGCATGAACAACATATCAACATTGATCCATTATTCCATTATCCATTATCCATTACCACATAAGCAAGAGCAACTTATAAGCATGAACAACATATCAACATTGATCCATTATTCCATTATCCATTACCATTGACAATTCATGAACATGTGTAACATATCAAGTATGATAACAATAAATGAAATGGCATGATCCTATAACGGCCCTAATGGTATCTTGAAGCAACTCTAAGACTCATGCAATGACAGTTATGGAAAGCAGTAAACAGATATCCAACATAAAGCCGAATGTGTCATAAACGTGTAAGGTTTGGAAAAATTTTCTACATTAGGCCACATTTTTAAACAAAATTTAAAATAAGGAAGACCCGATACCATCGAGTTGACTCCCATTCAGGCCTTACCATTCATCCAAACCAAGTGCAAAATACCTCTTGTGGTTCCATGTCGTCTGAAATTTGTCATCCGTGGTGCCAAAATTTAGGGGTCTTCTACCAAAGCTATACATCCCCTTCGCCAAACAATCCTGTCCATGCCCTGCTAGATCAGCCTCATCATTATCAGATCCATCATTACCTCCATTAGGCTGCTCCTAGTCCTGCCTCTGTTCTTTGGTTGACGCCAAGTATAGAAGTGAGTACCTCCTCGGTGAGAAACAACCACAGTACGCGAAGCCTCGAACTGCTTGAAAAAGGCCTCGTCTATCTGCTGCTGGTTGGGATCGAGATGTGGCTAAACTGCCATGGCCATACAGAGAACCACAGATATGAATGCCAGAAGATAGAACCACACAATCTCAAACAAGCTTCCATGATGTGAGCAATCCAGGTCAAGTCTCTTCTTACTTAACCTGGCGCTCTGATACCACCTCAGGCTGTAGCGCCCCCACTTTGCTGGTAGAGAGCGGCGCCCCAACCCCCGCACTGAAGCACCCCTCAAGTAATGGTGTGAGCCATCACTCAAGAAATACCCCAGCGAACGGCATATCCATTAACGATTAACAAATAGTGTTTAACTATGTGGCTTATGCAGCGGAAAATCAGAGTATTTTAAAACTTTTCAAAACATGTGCGTGATGGCATATAAACAAGCAAGTACTGATCGTTAAGCAGAAGAGACTATTAACATTACTGTATCAATTGAACGTTGTCACGGGAGCATAAGATAGCAATTGCAGCAGTATCCAAGTAGCAGAAGGATTATTACAAAAACATAAGGTAAAGTATCAATGCAGCCATATAACATATGCAGGACACAAAATAGATTAATAAAGTAAAGTCCTGACTCAAACAAAATGAACACTCTAGAGCTTCAAGATACCTCTAGACTGCGGCTGCAAGACCTGAAACCATGAGGCCAGAAAACAGGTAGAGGTGTTAGTCAAAGTGACTAAGTGAGGGATTTCATTAAAAGAAAGTACTTAAAGTAAACGTTTGAAGTGAAGTTCACAAGGTAAAACATTTAATGCAAAGCTTTGAAGAAGAACTTAAGAATAGTTCAAGTGATAAAACCCTTTGATGCAATGCTATAAGTAATGAGAGTTTTCAAAACACTTTCATGAATGCTGTCACACGCGCACACATATGCTATGATTTGGTTCATATGATTTTCATAAAACGGGATAAGGGTAGGGAACAACTTTGCAAGATATGAACCAACTTTATGAAAACATTGATGCCCGCAAGCTAGGCTTCTCCATCCTTACTCCAGAAAACATGACCATTAATAGGGTGTCGGACCGAGATCAACAACACCCTAACACATACACACATGCACCATCCTCCACCAAGTTTCACTTCGGGGAGCGACCCCTAGGTGACCATTAACCATTGATTTGGGAATAGATTTGCGGTCCATTCCCGACAATTGTCCTGACTTAACCAAACCTCCTGATTAAAGTCGGTGTCAATCGCCTAGTGTGGCGGCCGGTATTAGTGATGTCGTTGGCGCTCACCTCCCGAGCATCACCTCTACACATAACCGCCGGGCCCATACCATTAACCATTGATTGCTTGCACCATTGATGACATCCAGAATAAATCCGAATGTATGAACCATTGAACATATGCATTGAACCATTGAACCATTGATGCAATACTTTGAAAACATGAACCATTGATGCATTACTTTGAAAACATGAACCATTGATGCTATACTTTGAAAACATGAACCATTGATGCATTACTTTGAAAACATGTGCCTTTGATCAATGAATATGGATAGGTCTGGGTTCTTTGAAGAATCATCCCTTATAAAGGGTATTTCAAAATAAGAATGTAAAGCATTAGGCTTAGAGTTTCAAAACAATTGAATCCTTAAGTATTCATGGTTCGAGTTGAAAACATTTAACCTCACCTCACTTATTAGTAACAGTAGGTAGGATAGATTATGCAGTGCCCTGGGGATTCCAGTGCTCAACCTTAACTCCTGTAAGTGTGTACTAAGGTGAGCTAAGACACACTTCTATCACGATGCACATAAACATATAAAACAAGTACAGAACATGTAATGACAAGAGAGTAATACCATTTAAGGTATTAGAGAAGGATAACGCACAAAGGAATCCTTAAAGTGAGTTATCATTAATGTGGGACTACGATCTTACTATAATCGATTAGGAATTAATCAAATTATGAATCCTATCGCAAAACCTTAGGTTATGAAACAAGTCCTCGAAAGAAAACACATTTTCAAATCACATTTTAGACCCCGGGTTTGAAAACCCTAAGTGCAAATGTCTATTAAGAAAGCACAAGTTTTAATTCACTTTTACTATTCAAAAGTACTATTCACAGTTACTATTCCAGATTACTATTCACGAATTACTATTCACATGTTACTATTCACTTGTCGGGTCAAAGGGTCGGGTCAAACCCACACACTAAACACACACTCATGCACACACACGAACACACACACACGGCATGCACACACACACACCCTAATTCAATTATGATCTTGATTATAACCTATAGTTTCAAGTTCATGTTATTATAAGCAAGTGTGATCTAGGTTAAAGGCATAACCTATGGTTAAGAGGTCTAATTAAAGCATAACATCAAGTTATGAAACACTATTCTATCTTAGGTTATAACATGTAACACTATCAAAGTGTATAACATATAATCAAAGCACTATTCCATTAATCCATATCATATCATAAGCTCAAGTCATAACATATGAGTCATGTAACATTGTAACAATGTAATAACATATCATAGACATAAGTCATAGCACATCAAGACCATTAATCATGTAACATTTATCAATTGAGACCATATAGTAACATGTAACAAGTTATAATATAATTGATCATAGGTTACTATTCCATTGCATAACATGCTTGAACATAAATTAAATATCATAATCATGCATCAATTATCATCATATAATAGCTCCATAACATGATCATACCATATACTAAAGCAATTCACAACATTTCATAGCATATACTAAACAATTAAATCATAATTCACTACTAACAAACATATCATAAAAACTATATAATAAATGCATAAAATAAAATCCTATATGTCTTAGGGAAGACCCTAAGACCCAACCTAAACATAATATAAACATACCATAACATAAAAACATAAACTAAACTAAAACTTAACATAAAAACATAACATAAAATAAAAACAACTAACCTAGCAAGGGGGGGAGTGCCTCACGGCAAGAGGGGGAGAGAGGGAGGAAGAAAGGGAGTTGTTAACACAACATTGAGCAAGGAAAATGAATGGCATGAGAGCTCAATTTATAGGTGTTGGGAAGCCCCTCACATTGGAAATAAACTTGAGGTAAGGGTATGAGAGCAAAAGTGGATGTCTTCTCTTGGAAGCTTCATCATTCATGAAACAAAATAGGGGCTGCTGGAGGGTATTTCGGTATTCTCACTGCCAAAACGTGAAGGTGAGTGTCTGGAAGTTTAACCATTCCGACGGCAATAAAATTAGCTTCGAAACGCATATTCATACGTCGAAATCGGATTTACCGTTTGAAAGATACATTAGTTTTAATGAATAAAAGTTTTGAGCCCGAAACTCAACACGAGTGAAAAACGACTTTCGAGAATGATTTTCAAGTCCGGATTGTTTCCAAAATTCAAGAAATAAATCGAGAAGCGTTTTGAGTCCAAAATCGACTATAAAACATTTTACCGATAGAAAGTTGAAAACGTAGAGTGAATAGTGAATTCTTACGTACAAGCGTACGCTTCAAAATTTCGAGCTAGGGTTTGAATCAAGAGTTGTAAAACATTTCAAAAATCTTGAAATAGCTCAAGTAGTGCAAATCCGAAGAGAAAACATTTTCCGAATGAAAACCGTTCGTAGAAGGAATAGTGAACTAGGGTTTTCGTAAACATTTTCAAATAAAACGAAGTTCGGAATAGAGTTTCAAGTCAAGAATGATTTCAATAGATTCATCTCGACTCAAGGATCGATTTGACTATAAACTTGGGTAGGAAAGATATCAGAATCAAAAGCTCATTTTTAGATGAATAGTAACTTTGGTCGGTAAGTTCCCAAAATGCCCTTATGGTTCAAGGAAGGTTTCCGGAACTTGGAAAACAAGTTCAAATGATTGGGAAACATGTGATATGAACCTCTAGGGTTCCATTGAAGCATTGGGTAATATAGGCTTGGGAAATGAATAGTAAACTGTATCGAAGGTCAAGAATTCCCCCTTAAAACATGTCAAATCACATATGAGCACAAAGTTCATGTAAGAATGCAATGCATGAAGGTTTATAAAGTTAGATCACGGTCTATAAACGCTTTACCAATGCCCTTAGTTTACCATTTTCATCCAGGCCCTGTTTTGGGCTGTTACACGTATGAACATCATAGTGACATTAGCCATAAGGAAGACGAATGTTGGGGAAAGCTTGGAAGATGCTTTACTTGTGGAAATTCAGCACTTTGGATAAGGGATTGTAATCGGAGGATAGACCGACAAAATTTGGAAGGGCTTCGTGGTAAGTTAGCAAAGACCTTGACTCAGGAAGAACCCAACGATTGGGCCACCGCTACCGGGCTAGCTATGGAAGTGGAAGCGGAGGAACAAAGACTTGGAACTAAGAAGAATGCTGTTAATCCTTGTTTCAGTTTGGGTCTTAAGAGAGTTGTCCCTAGTTCTTTCTCTCAACCTCCAGCGCGGAAAAAGGGCCATGTGATGGTTAAGAAAGGGAAAGGAAAGGAGATCCTATCAACTGCACAAGGGCGTAAACCTTGTGATCATTGTGGTAGCATCACTCATCGTGAGGGAAATTGTTGGAAGAAGCTTGGTAAATGTTTCAATTGTGGGAGCACCGGACACATAGAAAGGAATTGTACCGTACCTAAGACTAAGGGACCGGGTGATGAGATAAGGCCCGTGGCACATGCACGTGCCTATGCATTGAATGGCGGGCAAGAGGATGATGAGCATGATTTCATTACTACGGTGAAAGGTACGGACTGCATTCATGGCATTGCACTCATACATTTTGATTTGGATATTATTATTACCCGATTGTTACACTTGTGACGTTATATTATAGAATGTGATTATTTGATATGCATATGACTTGCATTGCTAATTGCTTTAAGTGCCAATGTGAATACGGTAAGTTAGAAATTGATTGTTCTTTACCGGGTGGTGTACATGATAGTTGATACATGCACTCCACCTAAACTTGAATTATTTTGTAGCCTCTCTTATGCTATGTCGGTAATGATTGACATTAAATGTTACGTTTGTATTTAGCTTGTCTCCTACTTGTGCAAATTGCATAAATGCTTTCCTTGATCAGTTGTGCTACCATGTGATAACTCTAGTAACCCTTGCATTAATGCAACCTTTAGATTTATGAGCTATGTTGAATGGATGTAAAGCATGAATAAGTACTTGTGAGACCATGTTGTTTACTTGTTTTCGAGATCCATGATTATTGTTGAAATTATGTCGAAATTTTTTATTTATGGGGAACTTTCATGTAATTGAAGAATCATGCTTAATTAGTTAACATATGGATGGTTTATGTCAAGTTGCTAGGAACCTTAAAGGATGTTTTGTATTAATTCCAAACTTATGTGAATCGCCTAGGGGGATCTAATTGTAATATCTCTAAACCTTGAATGTGTGTAAAAACTTGAGTTTATGCTCCGATGCATGTTACGAGTTCGTAAGGCATGATTAAGTGAATTGAGAATTTACCGCTTACCTTAAAAACATGACTTTATGTGATTAAATTATGTTGTTCATTTGAGCATGATAATATGGGATGACTATACATACACTCATCTACGATTTCGAATATGAGACTTGAATTGATCATTAGAGGGTGATATAAGGAATCGAGAATATGTTGTCTACCTTGGAAGTATGACCTTATGTGAATAAATGTGTGCCTTATATGTATTGAGCATGACGTACGTATACTTAAGCTGCATAGACTTATACATGATTAAGATTACGACATCTTGATTAGTACTACTTGAATCAATCGTTAAAGTACGACTTATAATTGGTATGTTTAGATACTTACAACTTCATGTACATTAAATGCTCAAATTGACTTTACCTATGCATGTTAATACAAGACTTGAGCTTGGAGATTGAATCAAATGACCTTTCTATGCATGCTACTACTAGGTAGGAAGTTAGTAACCGAATCGCATGATCTTGGATACTTTGGTGAACTTGTATGATGTAAGGATGAGTTAATTCTTGTGACTTTTGTAACCTTGGATGTTGTACATGCTCGATTTTGTACACTTTGTAACGGTGAGCTATGAGGGACGCCTTTGATGCGACGAACCCTTTACCTCACCGATGGAGAACGACTCAACCGTACCGCGGTCCCTTATCGTGTGTCTTGTTTGTGCTTTGCATGTTTTGGATCCGAGTAGTTGTGTGTGTGCTTTTGTACTCGGGTGTTGTAGGGTTCCCCCTCTTTTGTGTTCGGGGGATGTTGGGTCCCCTCGGTTTTAGTCATTTGGGAATGTTACATCCTCCTTAATTTAGGAGTTTGCGAGATGTTAACTCTTTCAAACTTAGATGTTTGAGGGATGCGGGATTCCTTCGAACTTAGGATGAGAGACGGGGTTCTCTCGTTGCTTGTTGATAGACGAGGTTCTCTCATTGCTTGTTAAGGGACGGGGTTCTCTCGTTGCTTGTAGAGAGACGGGGTTCTCTCATTGCATGTTGAGGGACGAGGTTCTCTCGTTGCTTGTTGAGAGACGGGGTTCTCTTGTTGTGTGTCTCGTCCCATTGGCTAGCGCGCTTAGATGACTCCGTTCAGATGGGATCTTTTGAAGTGGATAAGCGAGATCAAGATGGACCGAAGGAGTATGCACCAACTAAGATCTTTTGCATCGACAATTGTGGAAGGATAAGCCACAAGTGGGAATGGTATAAGACCAACAATAGTGTAGCACCCCGCACGTGAGGCATCACATCCCCCGTACTATGGCTCAACACGAGTAACGAAATGGAAAGTCCGTACCCGTATCCAACCATAGCGAACGGGAGACAAACCAAAAATACCTTCCTAAGCTAGGCGGAACTTAGACCCTGCACAACAACCAATCAACAAAATATAATGCCTCGGAAAACTAAAACTCAAACATACAAACCATAAGCAGACTTGGGCTCTTCAGGCCTCTTTTAAACTCATAATCAAAGCCCAACAAAAGCAATTCCATAGCAATTATACAAGAATCCATTCCATGATCTTACAAGGTTGAATCATACACAAATTAAATTACATAAGGTGAATGCAGAGACGCCTCTAACTTAACTTGACCAACTCAAACTCAACATAACTCCGCCTAGCTCGAACTTTATGACTAATTCATATTAAGTTCATTAGATTCATAGATTAGACATAAACATAAAGGCTCGGCGAGTGAGCGTGCATCATCTCCAACCAAACTCCGACCGTGTACGACAAATATCAATAATACTTTAAGTAGGTGATCAGGCAATATATCATAATACACGCATATTAGATATCATATCATAAAACATATTCGTTTGGGCAATCCGTGTCCCGGCCTTCCCGCACGGTGCATAACAATCATATCATAACATAAGCATATTCATAAATCAAGTTCCAACCTTCGTCCTCCGGGTGGTGGACGGGTTAGCAAGACCCGACCACCTCATACATAGGCCAATGGGGTTTCATGACTCCCCCAAGGGCACTCAGCTCCCATTCCCCGCTAAACCTCCTAGCGAGGGCCGGTATCACCGTACATAAGTTAGGACTAGTACAAGGGATCACCGTCGGCCCTTGCCTCCCCGGATAGCCACTTGCACTAAGTCCCTGGGCCCATGAACATATCATACATGCATAATCTCGCCAAAACCTTTGATTCATAATAAACATAACATAATTCATAAATCATTTGAAAAGGGTTTACTCGATCAATATATAGTTGGTACATTTCACTTGAAAACCATATATAACTACATTAGGTTTTTGGCCAAAGCTTGTCACATAAGGGTTATAGGGTTTTATACATAACTAGAACGAAAACACCCTCACCTGAACCGTGACGATACAAGGATACGAGTACCAAGTGCCTGAACGATCAAGATCTCTCCACCCTGGAGATAAACTGTACAAAAGACAACATGACGTGTTCGTGAGACTCGAGACTTCAATGAACCATATAAGACGCACGGCATGCCATGAACATGATATGAATGCGTAACATATGATATTATATCATAAAATGTTCATGTGCACTATTAAAGATTTTAAAACATATAATCAAACCATTCGTTTATTCTTATCATTCAAATACATAAATTCATAAATTCATATTCATAATTTCATAACATTCATAACGCATATTAATTAATCTAAAATTCCATTTAATAATCATAGCAAGTAATATTCATATTCACAATTAGAAATGGAATAAATAAAACGTTCAAGCAATAGTCAGTAATTTAAATATGCGGAATAGAAATCAATTAGATTCAACAATTGAATTAAATCAAATAATATTTAAAATATATATAATAAACATATATAATATCATAAATATATAATAATTATATAATAAACATAGGTATATATATATAATATATATATATACGAATTAGCATGCATGCATGAATTATTATTTAACATAATTAATACATATATATATATATACTCATGCATACATACACAAATATATAATATATATTATATACATGCATGCAAATAAGATAACACCGTGCACACACACAATTATATAATACATAGCCATGTATACACACGCACACACAGTACATATATATACATATATGCAGCAACCCAGAAACGCAGGGAAGAGATCGGGAAAAACAGGGTGACACCCCCGTGTCACCTCCCAAACTCAAACCGAGACACCCCCGTGTCTCGGTACAGCAACCTCAGGCCAAACCGCACCCCCGTTCTGCGCTGGAAAGGCAAGAACGACACCCCCGTGTCTCATACCAGTAGCATCCCCTGTTTTTGATGGAAATTAACGCAGAAGAAGGGCAGGAACTCCAGCAAGAAATGCAAGCAAAATATGCAACAATATAAGGCATGAAAAGCTGCTAGAAACTCAGCTAACACACACCCACAAAGCTACGAAAACTGACAGCAAAAGAAAGAAGGAACGTAGCAGTTTTAACAGCAGGATTTCACGCCAAAAACAGAGCAAAGGTTACGGGAAACAGGGCAAGCTGATCTCCAACCATCCCAACAAGTTCAGGTCAGTTTAGGCTATCCAAAACTCAGCAAAACAACACAATTACAACATATACCTTAGTTCCAAACAAGCTCAACCAAGAGAAGGAAGCATACGTGACATTCATGTGAATTTTCTCAATGTGCCATAAATGATATCTCATTAATACTTCAACGACCAAGAAATCAATGATCATAAATGATATGAGGATGTCAAAATAATCATTCTCAAGCTTGGAATCAATCAAAACCATTAAGAATTTTATGATATCAACAAATTGCACAAAACACATTATTTTCGAAGGCAGTCCAAAATCCCGTGAAACCATGCTCAAATTTGGGAATGAAAGAATGAAAATGATCAGAAATGAACATATATTACAACCCTAAGCTTACCTTGTTGATTGGATGAATATTTGATGAGATTTGAGCTCCAAAATCTCTAAGGAAGGTTAGGTTACGGGACTGAGCTGAAAAGCAGTAACTTTGGCTGATATTTGGGGATTGTGTGAGGGTTGGTTTGGTTAGGGCATGATATATCCTGTTAGGTGGTTGAGTTAGGGATCATTAGAATCAAACCGTGGTTAATTTGGTTAAAGTTTGGGTGAGATATGGCTATTTTTGTTCAGCAAGGTCAGTTTGGTTGCGTTTCGTTTTTCGGTTGGATTTCGGAGGTTCAAATGACTTTGGAAAAATATAAGGCTAAGTTTACTAAACTCGATTTTTCGTTATGAGTTCAGCGGAGTTGACAGAACTCGAATCCGAGTTCCCGAGCTCAAGATATTAAATTCGGAACCAAGGGTACGCTAAGTGCTCGTTAGCCCCCGATTTGGTTCCACGATACAAATTAAATTCGTTAACATATCAAATGAATTCGAAAACATAAACCGAGCATATAGGCATTTCATAACACATATATTCACGACATACTACAATTGGACGGCAATTCGATATCATTTCATATAAGAACGATGCACCAAATAATCAATCATGCACATTTCATAAAGTTCCATGCATAAACATTTAAATTAAATGCATTAATTGTAAAATCAAATAAAAATTAAAGTCAACGTAAATAAAAATAAATTAATATGGTTAAGCATGATTAATTAACATAATACATAATTAGCAACATAATTAATATTAATCATTAAATTAGTAATAATTTAAGATAATTATTTAAAATAACGTAATATGTATAAATAATATTAATTTGAAATAAAACATAATAAAATAAAATAATAGCGATTTATAATAAAATTAAATATGAAACACGTAAAAATAATTAATCACATAATTAAATAATTAAATTGCGCAATTTAGAAACAAATATGACATATTAATATAAATGAAAAACCGGGGTGTTACAATCTCTCCCCCTTAAAAAGAATCCGTCCTCGGATTCACTACACGCTTAAAACCACCAATGAGAGATTCCCCGTCTCTCGCAAGCAACAAGGAGAGAGCCTCGTCTCTCGAGCAACAATGAGAGAACCCCGTCTCTCACAAGCAAAGAGAGTACCCCGTCTCTCAAACAAAATAAGAGAATCCCCGTCTCTTAGAAACAACGAGAGCACCCCGTCTGTCAAACAAAAATAAGAGAATCCCCGTCTCTTAGAAACAACGAGAGCACCCCATCTCTCAAATAAAAATAAATAAATCAAGGAAGTTTCTGATACTCCCGAGCAACACACGCAAAACCAAATTCAAAATCACACAAGCCACCCCAAGGCAAGTAACAGATATCATCCACGTTAATCATCAATTACTTCACGTAGTTTAACTTGGTAAGAAAACAAAGCACATAACAAAGAAATTATTAAATTGAATTTGCATGAATGTATGCATCATGGATACTATAAGTACCATTCACCGTAGTCACGAAGTTTTAAAATTGTGAGTTGTCGTTGTTCAGTGTATGATCTGTCCCGAAGATAGATTTAGTGCTCAGTTTGTCTTTAACCTCTTCAGGGTACCCCGATGAAACAATTGATGAATCCTTCAGGGATTATACTTCTTAGATCCCTTCTGCCTGGTACTGCTTCTAGTCTTCATCATTTCTCTTAATCTTCATTCAACCAACTCTTTTTAATTAACCGAGTTTGACCTCCCGAATACCCTTAGACCATCCGTCTCGAAGTTAGGTCCATAGCTACTATTTTACCCATATCGGAGTTTAAAATACTCTCGAGAATAACTACCCCTGACAACCTTGATGATTCAATCCCTACCTTGAGGTATTTGTCACTAGGATCTACCTTAACACGAATCCTTTTCCATCTTCCGTTCATGTTATCCATTCATTCCCTTTAACCCCTTGTAACGCCCGAGCGCGAGACGTCACATCCCTAGTACCATGACCCGACCCGTATATGAAATTGATTTCCATACACGTGCCAAATCATAGCGAACGGAGACATACACACTCGCTAAGCCAGGCGGGACTAGCGTATCACTTAAACCCCAACATCAACAACAACAAAACGAGTAACAGAACAACGGAAGCAATAATTCATATTCCATATATTGAGCTATATGCTCTAGGTACCAACAGTTAATATTCAAGTACAATACATATAGGTACCATATACATGTACGCTCTCAATTTGTATACAATATTCCAAAATGATCAAAAGAGTAAGTATATGCGTGTAAAAGAGAGAAAGCCTAGACACCATGCAAGACTCTCCCAGACTTGTATCCCGCCTAGCATCCCTTCCTGCAAAAAGAACTGAAGCAACTTCCGGGTTCAGTCTTAGACAGACTGGTGGGTATAAAAAGATAGGCATAATATCATAATATGACAGAATTTAAACACATACATGCAAGTTATAATCCTTATTCGAGGTTTAGAAGCATTTTTCCCCAAGTGGGAAATAAATACAACGAATAGGATTATAACAATTCATTTCATTCATTAGGTCATTTGTGGCCCGGCGAGAGGGCGTGCATTATCTCCAACCACCACCTCGTGTGATTCATTAATCATTCATTCATTCATTCGTTCATGCATTCATTTCTTTCGTGCACATTCATTAGATCATTCATTCGATCAATCATATACTCCTTCTTCCTCCGGGTAGGGAACGGGTTTGCAAGACCCGAACCCTTATTCATTAATGCTAGAGGGGTACATGAATCCCCAAAAGCGCGGGTCCCCTTTCATTCACTAATCTCCTAGTGAAATCCAGGTTGCCGAAAATTGTTGGAACTAGTATAAATGGATTCCCGTCAGCCCAAGCTTCCCCGGTTCACCACTACACTAAGTCCCGAGCCCCCATTCATTATGATCACTCATTCATTACTCGCTAAACTTTTGGTTGGATATTCAAGAAAAAGGCTTTCGTTGAAAACATTGATTCGTTGAAAACTCGATATAAATACATATATATCTTTTGGCCAAAATCTTGCACATTGGGTATATTGGGGTCATATTTTTAACTAATAGAAGAAAAACCCACCTTTACATCTTACCGACCGATACCAAAAGGAGAAGAAGACTTGGGAGTAATCTATGAACCCGGCACGTCTCCGTCCTGGAGAAAACTGTACAAAAGACAATACCGTGCAATCATGAGACTCAAGACTCAAAATGAACCATATTTGACGCACGACAATGCTTTAATATGATATGACATGCATAAGAGGCCTTAATATGTTATGAAGATGTTTATGTGCATAATTAATGCCATTTAGACAAGTAAACAATTCAATCTCTCGTTACATGAATAGATCTTGTCCGTTCATTATCATTCTTTCATTCTATAGTATTCATTCGTTCAATACCCAATTCATAATACATTATTACACATATCAACCATGCATGTGAATCATTTAGAAGTGTGAGGAATTCACTAAACATATAGGGAATGCATTGGTTACAAGAAGAGTCACATTATAGCACTTAAACATTTATACATATATATCCCGTTTGTCCAATGCAAATCAAGCCATAACACTCATAACCATCACCCAATAATCCATTAATATCATAAATGCAAGTTTGAAGCACAAGAAATCAATTAAAACACATACGGATGTCAAGGGGGCGAAAGGAACGCAAGAAGATGGATTTTGGTGAAAGTTGACAGTTTCGGAAATGAGCAAGCTGTAAAGAATTGATCATATCTTAAGTTATAGAATTTGGAATTGAGTTTTGCTGATTGGAAATAAAACTAGACACATAGATCTTTTCAATGATATATGGCACGAATCATGATTCAAAGCGAGGTCAAAATGACGTAGGTTTGAAGTTGGACGAATGCAAACTTTCGACGAAGTAGCGACACCATTTTCAAATGATCATATCTCCCAAATGGATAAAGATAATTAGGTGATTCTAATTGGAGGATGTTTTAGACTTGAAGATGTTTCCGTGGATTCAAAAATCAGGTCAATCCGAGTTCAAATGAGGTCAGCACGGCCGTGTCAATATTGGCCTGGAAGCTGACACGGCCGTGTCGTGATAAAAAAATTCCAACTCGAGAGCTTGACACGGCCGTGTTGGAAAATAACTGAGGTTGGACACGGCCGTGTTGGGTCATCTTCTCCGAAAATCAAAGGCAAAGAAGCAGGGGTTCGAAGGGAAATGTTCCAAAACCACCCCAATTCATATCCGGACCAAAACAAGCACTAAAATGCATCAAAATACACCACATATCATACATATATGCACATATCTTCACCAAATCACCATTCATCCAACCAATTACACAACCCCACATTTTCCATATATATATATATATACACAAATATACATATATGCACATAAAACTTGGAAGAGGGGAGGATAAAAGAAGTTTGGGAGCTCATGTCAACAACAACAACACATAAATCACCAATTAATCCAAGTTTCAACCAAAGAATCTAGTAATCACAAACCTACAATATATATATAAATATATACACCTTATACCTTGGAGAGAAGAAGAAGATAGAAGAAGAAGATGGAGATCTTGAATCCTTGCTTGAAAATGGAAGAAATCCCCTTGGCTCCTTACTTGCTTGATGGACCGATCAAAGAGGGAGAAGAGGAGAAGTTGGGAGCATTTGTTTGCTTGAAGAAAATAAAAGAAGAAGAATGGGGGGAAAGAGGGGTTTCATCGTGTAATGAAGGGGAGAAAAGAGGGAAAATTGCACTTTGGTCCTTCTACAATTTAAGTGCTTCAATTGGATCCCAAAAGTTTCGTTGGAGAATAAATAGGGTCCAAAACAATGTTCAATTGAGTCCAAGGATTTCATATAAGTTCAAATACGTACATATTCAAAATAAAACATTTGTATTACAAGTAAATGTATTAAAACAAGTTTAATTAACATAAGCACTTGAGTCATATAAGTCACATAATAGTAATCAGTTCAAGAAATTAATAAATTAAACAATCACATAGCAATTAAAACACATAAAGATCACATAATGGCAATTAATTCACAAAATTAATAATTCAAGCGTCCACTTAGCAATTAAAACATAATTAAATCACATAACACTCGGCCTAAACTCACTCGTGACGTCATATCTGTACGGCCGAAAACTCGGGGCGTTACAACCTCTCCCCCTTAAGAGGGCCTGGTCCCCAGGTCCACTGCCTGGAGTTCTGGACTCTAAGCAAACTTTTCCGTGTTCATCCCACGCGGGTTAGCAACTCCCCATCAGGAATTAGTTCAGAAAAGGTCTTCAAGCAACAAAGGGTCTTCAATTGTGGTAGGAGTAACTCGTCCTTGAAAGGAATCCAGTGTTAAGCGAGTAGCTCGTTCGGACCCGTGCATTAAGGGGGTCTAAAAGAGATTCAACCCTCACCGCTTGAATCCATTATGAACTTACTCTTGGAGTTCGGTTTAAAATGAGTTGGGAGTCAAAGACTTCCACTAACTCACAACCATGAACCTAACCGGACTCTTCAACGCATCACAATCACGATTCAATGTTGTCATACTCGAACCTTCGTTAAGAAGTCAAGAGTCTTCATAGGCATTCCATGGGGCTGGTGGTTTAGTCACGACCCTCGTCTTACCAAGGCTTAAACACTCGGAAGTCTAAGCAAGTAGCAAGAAACGATGAAAGAACCCCGTCTTTCGAGCAATAAGGAGAGAACCCCGTCTCTCACGAACAACAAGGAGAGAACCCCGTCTCTCACGAACAACAAGGAGAGAACCCCGTCTCTCACGAACAACAAGGAGAGAACCCCGTCTCTTACGAAAAAAAACAAGGCAAGGGAGTCTCCAATACCCCCGAGCAATGCAACACACCGCAGAACAGAACACAAGTGGAAATAGCAAAAGTAAAGTACAAAGTTACACAAGAAGCAAGAAATAAATATCAATCACATCGTTCAGCACTCATGCAAAAGCAAATAATACAGTTAGGAATCAAAGTACATAGTAACAAATTTCATTTGAACTAAAACTATATGTATGCATATGCCATGAATGCTTTATACCGTTCACCGTTGTAAGGAAACTTGAAGTTGGTAACTTCAATGTCCTATGCATGGTTTGATTCAAAAGTTGGCTCGGTTCTTAACTTGTCTTTAATATCTTCACTGTACACCCGCTTGAGAAAAAGGTGAACAGGTTGATCCTATTCTTGATTTCATTCCGAAGCTTACCCCTTGATTATTTTCTTCAATTTGGTGAACTCCTTGGAATACAAATAAACCATTAGAAATAACGGTCAGATCTTCTTTGATCTCTCTCCATCAACCTGTAAATTTCTCGCAGTACGATCGACTCTTTAATTGCCTGAGTTCTAAATTATTCCATATACCTTCGAAACCTTTATCCTTTAGGTAAAGTTCAAATCTTCTATCTTTGCCAATGCTTGAATCTACCATAATCAAAGGTAACCACTCTCGATAACCTTTAAGTTTGATTCCAACATTAAGATAGTCACCACCATGGTTTCCTTCTTCACTAATTCTTTTCCATTTGAGTTGAGATCATCGGTTCCCGAATTCTAAATCTATCTTTTTTTTTTTTTTTTTTTTTTTTTTTTTTTTTTTTTTGTGGAGCTTTTCCCCCTCTTTTATTTAAATGCTTCCTTGATTATCTTCGAGGCTTCAAGTGTGCCTTCAGTTCCAACCCATTTAATTCTTCAATCGAAGACAAAACCTCCTCGATGATTCTTGAGGTTTGACCCAAGTCCTTTAATCACTACCCCTTTTCGATTCTTCTCATTTCAAAGCTCCTAAGTCATCATGGAAAACAACTGATGACTTATTAAGGATTCCATTTTGTTGTGTCGTCTGGACCCTTACAATAAGTATAATTTACCTTCACTGTCACTATCCCGTAATAAAATACTTTGATCAGGTTTTCCTTCTCCGTATCTAACTTAAAAGTTCAACTGAAGCTTCTTCTTAATTCCATCATCTTCAAGATCCAAATTCTGTTCGTATAAATGTCGATCGAGTCAATCTTTCCATTACCCAGTAGCAATCTTCAACCCGAATTTGGTAACTTAACTTCCACTTTGAAGGGTTAACTAATAGGGCCGTTTCATTCCTTCTTCGAGCACAACCTTGAATTTAAATTTGTTTCTCGGTCGTGCTCTTCCCCCCCCCCCCTAAGAACTTCTTCCTTCTCAAGTCGAGCTTTATCTACCATTTCCTAATCAAAATTCTTGATCTCCCAGTAATGAGCAATCCTTGTTAGCGATGGTGTTCGGTGTATTACTCACATTCACTTTGAAGTGGTTGATTTGGATAGCATCCCGAATTCTTTGCTCTTCATGATTTCTCTTTTAATCCTCTAGAAATCTAGAATCAAATTTTCTTTTCTTATCCCATCCGAACATCCCGAAATTCGCCCCAACCTTTAATGTCTAAAATCCCATTCTTATCTTTGTTGGAAATGGTAGTTGAAGTGTCATACGGGGAAGCATCCTAACAATTAAACACTAAAACGATGCATGTTGGGTGAAGATGGAAAATGTATGGAGCACATAGTACACATCAAAGTATGTAACATCAAATCAATTATTTAACGATTACAATATTGAAGTGCATAAAATAAGAATTTAAATAATTTAATACAATGTATGATGCACGTGCAATGAATGCAATGAACCTGGCACCATAATAGTGATTTAGCATGACATCCTGTCCTTTGCTATCGATGTTGTAAGCATAGATCGGGAGGTTGAACATCATTCGGTCATTGGTGATGCTTTCCAATCCTTGTTTGCCTTCTCGTATCACCGTGTATCCCCAAGTCCCGAGAAGATGACATAACATGAATTCTTCAATACTCCTTGCTCTCTCAGCTTTGCATCCATTCATTGATCCGCGTTTGTAGTCATACTAATTAAGCTACCTTACTTGGCCCCGTGGTGAAACCACCCAGTTGATAGTTCCCCATTCCATGTATCTTAGTTAGAATTCCTTGGTAACACTGGTATATCCCTTGAAACTTCCTAATTTGGCCTTCTATATTGATCAACGACTTTAAACTTGAAGATCTTGGCGAGGAGTTTTGAATGATTCAATTTTGCGTGAAGTGCCTTCATGATTTGGTAGTTAGGAATCCCAAGCCTATCCCGTTTTCTCACTTATCTTTTAAATTGGTGGTTTGGGTCCCCACAATATCCCTAAGATGATAATATTCAAGATTTGTAGGGAGGATAGAGTTGGTGAACTTCTCTGTGCTCGAAACCTTCTCTCACGGTGTTGAATAATGAGGTATAATTCCCTTTCTGTAAAGTATGAAGATTCAACACCGAAATTTTAAATCCCGATGACTCCGTAATCGTTTTATTGATTTGATAGAAGGTACTTGCGGTCGAGTTGATAGTGGTCTTGACAACATGATAGCAACCTACAATTAAAAATTTAACTCGAGCATAGGTGCAAGTGGATTAGTATATGCTTATGGCACACATTTAAATCACCCAATGCATATTCAATGCAAAGTGCAACACATTAAACAACAAAATTGATAGAAAATCATATAAAGCAAGTAATTTTCAGCAATTTGTAACAATTAGCAATGAAAATCAATGCAATGCACACGTTAACAAGTTGTTCCTATGCCGTACGACCTACACTGACTCAATCACGATACGCGAGCTCTGGTTTTGCAACCTGGAGACTCTGATACCACTTAAGGATGTAACGCCCGAGCGCGAGACGTCACATCTCCCGCACCATGACCCGACCCGTATATGAAATTGATTTCCATACACGTGCCAAATCATAGCGAACGCAGACATACACACTCGCTAAGCCAGGCAGGACTAGCCTCTCACTTAAACCCCAACATCAACAACAACAAACCGAGTAACAGAACAGCGGAAGCAATAATTCATATTCCATATATTGAGCTATATGCTCTAGGTACCAACAGTTAATATTCAAGTACAATACATATAGGTACCATATACATGTACGCTCTCAATTCGTATACAACATTCCAAAATGATCAAAAGAGTAAGTATATGCGTGTAAAAGAGAGAAAGCCTAGACACCATGCAAGACTCTCCCAGACTTGTATCCCGCCTAGCATCCCTTCCTGCAAAAAGAACTGAAACAACTTCCGGGTTCAGTCTTAGACAGACTGGTGGGTATAAAAAGATAGGCATAATATCATAATACATGCAAGTTATAATCCTTATTCGAGGTTTAGAAGCATTTTTCCCCAAGTGGGAAATAAATAAAACGAATAGGATTATAACAATTCATTTCATTCATTAGGTCATTTGTGGCCCGGCGAGAGGGCGTGCATTATCTCCAACCACCACCTCGTGTGATTCATTAATCATTCATTCATTCATTGGTTCATGCATTCATTTCTTTCGTGCACATTCATTAGATCATTCATTCGATCAATCATATACTCCTTCTTCCTCCGGGTAGGTTGCAAGACCCGAACCCTTATTCATTAATGCTAGAGGGGTACATGAATCCCCAAAAGCACGGGTCCCCTTTCATTCACTAATCTCCTAGTGAAATCCAGGTTGCCGAAAATTGTTGGAACTAGTATAAATGGATTCCCGTCAGCCCAAGCTTCCCCGGTTCACCACCACACTAAGTCCCGGGCCCCCATTCATTGTGATCACTCATTCATTACTCGCTAAACTTTTGGTTGGATATTCAAGAAAAAGGCTTTCGTTGAAAACATTGATTCGTTGAAAACTCGATATAAATACATATATATCTTTTGGCCAAAATCTTGCACATTGGGTATATTGGGGTCATATTTTTAACTAATAGAAGAAAAACCCACCTTTACATCTTACCGACCGATACCAAAAGGAGAAGAAGACTTGGGAGTAATCTATGAACCCGGCACGTCTCCGCCTTGGAGAAAACTGTACAAAAGACAACACCGTGCAATCATGAGACTCAAGACTCAAAATGAACAATATTTGACGCACGACAATACTTTAATATGATATGACATGCATAAGAGGCCTTAATATGTTATGAAGATGTTTATGTGCATAATTAATGCCATTTAGACAAGTAAACAATTCAATCTCTCTTTACATGAATAGATCGTGTCCGTTCATTATCATTCTTTCATTCTATAGTATTCATTCGTTCAATACCCAATTCATAATACATTATTACACATATCAACCATGCATGTGAATCATTTAGAAGTGTGAGGAATTCACTAAACATATAGGGAATGCATTGGTTACAAGAAGAGTCACATTATAGCACTTAAACATTTATACATATATATCCCGTTTGTCCAATGCAAATCAAGCCATAACACTCATAACCATCACCCAATAATCCATTAATATCATAAATGCAAGTTTGAAGCACAAGAAATCAATTAAAACACATACGGATGTCAAGGGGGCGAAAGGAACGCAAGAAGATGGATTTTGGTGAAAGTTGACAGTTTCGGAAATGAGCAAGCTGTAAAGAATTGATCATATCTTAAGTTATAGAATTTGGAATTGAGTTTTGCTGATTGGAAATAAAACTAGACACATAGATCTTTTCAATGATATATGGCACGAATCATGATTCAAAGTGAGGTGAAAATGGCATAGGTTTGAAGTTGGACGAATGCAAACTTTCGACGAAGTAGCGACACCATTTTGAAATGATCATATCTCCCAAATGGATAAAGATAAATAGGTGATTCCAATTGGAGGATGTTCTAGACTTGAAGAGATTTCCGTGGATTCAAAAATCAGGTCAATCCGAGTTCAAATGAAGTCAGCACGGCCGTGTCAATATTGGCTTGGAAGCTGACACGGCCGTGTCGTGATAAAAAAATTCCAACTCGAGAGCTTGACACAGCCGTTTTGGAAAATAACTGAGGTTGGACACGGCCGTGTTGGGTCATCTTCTCCGAAAATCAAAGGCAAAGAAGCAGGGGTTCGAAGGGAAACGTTCCAAAACCACCCCAATTCATATCCGGACCAAAACAAGCACTAAAATGCATCAAAATACACCACATATCATACATATATGCACATATCTTCACCAAATCACCATTCATCCAACCATTTACACAACCCCACATTTTCCATATATATATATATACACAAATATACATATGTGCACATAAAACTTGGAAGAGGGGAGGATAGAAGAAGTTTGGGAGCTCATGTCAACAACAACAACACATAAATCACCAATTAATCCAAGTTTCAAACAAAGAATCTAGTAATCACAAACCTACAATATATATATAAATATATACACCTTGTACCTTGGAGAGAAGAAGAAGATAGAAGAAGAAGATGGAGATCTTGAATCCTTGCTTGAAAATGGAAGAAATCCCCTTGGCTCCTTACTTGCTTGATGGACCGATCAAAGAGGGAGAAGAGGAGAAGTTGGGAGCATTTGTTTGCTTGAAGAAAATAAAAGAAGAAGAATGGGGGGAAAGAGGGGTTTCATCGTGTAATGAAGGGGAGGAAAGAGGGAAAATTGCACTTTGGTCCTTCTACAATTTAAGTGCTTCAATTGGATCCCAAAAGTTTCGTTGGACAATAAATAGGGTCCAAAACAATGTTCAATTGAGTCCAAGGATTTCATATAAGTTCAAATACGTACATATTCAAAATAAAACATTCGTATTACAAGTAAATGTATTAAAACAAGTTTAATTAACATAAGCACTTGAGTCATATAAGTCACATAATAGTAATTAGTTCACGAAATTAATAAATTAAACAATCACATAGCAATTAAAACACATAAAGATCACATAATGGCAATTAATTCACAAAATTAATAATTCAAGCGTCCACTTAGCAATTAAAACATAATTAAATCACACAACACTCGGCCTAAACTCACTCGTGACGTCATACCTGTACGGCCGAAAACTCGGGGCGTTACACCCCTTAAGGTTATATTCAGAATCTAGCCCCACATTTCTTGAATCGAAGATAGATTGTTCTTGATGATTCTTGAAGTTTGATGTAAATCCTCCAATGATCATCTTTTCCGGTTTGGTTTCTTCTTAAATTTCCTTCTGAATTATCGTGGAAATAACCAAAGACTTGATAATATTGTCATTATTGAACCCCCTTTTTACTCTATTGGATTACTCTTGATTGCCATCCTTCCATTCTATGCTAGCTTGATTCGACTCTCTCTCTCTCCTTTCAATTCTGACTTAGGGTTCCCAGAAGCTCCCTTATAATTCTGTTATCCCCAGATCCATATTCTATACATAGGAATATTCTCCAAGCCATTTCCGTTATACCTAGTGAGGGACTTCAACCCGAATTTAATAACTTAGTTCTCCTCTTAACAACTTAACCATTCAAGCCGCCTTGGTTATCTCTGATCATCACTAATAGGACTTCTAGGTCTTCCTTAATTTGCAATTTCGTTATTCCCACTAAAATATTTCTTCGAGAAACCCTTCAATCGTCCAATTTGTTCCTCGATCGTACTCTCCCCCTTAAATTTCTATTTTCACATGTTGAACTCCATTAGCGAGGATTTTGGTCAAAGGTCAACCCCAAGGTTTTGCATTTCAACTTCCCTTCTAATTCGCTTAATGTCCGAAACCCCTTTCCTATTCTCGTCCGATCCAAACACCCCGCAATCCACTCTAATCTTGCTTCTTCCTTATGAATTCCCGTTTCCATTAACCTATCCCTTACTTGAAATTCTTTGTTTCCCCGAAGTCATCTTCATCGAATTCGAGAGTGGCTTGGCTAAGTAATACTTGATAGGTGAGGTGAATGAGCTTCCTATCAAATAAACACTAAAATGCATGTCGGGTAAGGATGATGAGGCACACGACACATTTGCAATGAAGTAAGAGGCCACATTACAGCAATGAAATCAAACAGAAATGCGCGAATAAACATAAGGCTAGAAAATAAATAATTAGTGCGAGGTATGATGCACGTGCTATGAATGTTTTGGAACCTGTCACCAATGTGGTAAGCTATTAGCTCAGTAGCTTTTCTTCGTTCCTCCAATCCCGAGGTTACTTTGACTTGGTGATTATTCCTTGTCTTTCCCACGGTCTTCAAGTTTTCCAAGAATTCTTGTTTATCAGCTTGTACCTTCCACCATCCGGAGTTGAAATTTCACGATCCCTAATTTCTTCTACATCCCCTTGAGTTAGTATCTGAATTTCTCCCGAGAATCATCCTTTAACCAGGCTTCGTGTTTCTTTATCATTCTCATTTGTTACTCCATATCTTCTAATTCAACCTCACACACGCCAATTCAGCTTGGATTTGGAGAATGAACTCAAATCCTATCCTTAACATTATCACCCTCCATGAATTGTAGTTATCCTATCACTTATCTTCCTCTAACCCCTTCTCGACTTGTTTCCCATCTTACCTCGACTCCTCTTAATTATCGATACCTCTTTCCAATCTTGACTTCTAAAACTCGATTTCTAATTACCAGTTTGATTTAGAAGCCTTTCGACCACCCTTGGGCTTGATTCCCTCCAGATCCATTTTGCCTGAACCCTGAACTAAAATACTTTCAAGGCTAATATACCGCACTCCTTAGGTTGAGCAATCTCCTGGATCCAAGTGAAGCACCCTAAGTCGTGGATTCACATAAATTGATCTTCTGAGTTACAACCATCCCGTGATTAACTCCTATCCTCCGTGCCGAAAGAATTATAATAGATTGTTGCGATCATAGAACTTGGCCGTGGTTTGATATTATCTTTATAACCTGGAAATCATAACTCATTTCGAGAAGATATGCATGCGATTAGTGCATGCTCATGGCAGGTATTCAGTACGAAAGGCAAGAATCCATATAAAATGCAACAAGTATTTCAACAAAATTCTTAAGAAAAACCAAACTCCATGTTCAAGATCGATGCAATGCACACAATATCACGTAGTCCCTATGCCGCTCGACTTAGACTGACTCCAACACGACTCGAGAACACCAGTTTTGCAACCGGGCTCTGATACCACTTAAGGATGTAGCACCCCGCACGTGAGGCACCACATCCCCCGCACTATGGCTCAACACGAGTAACGAAATGGAAAGTCCGTACCCGTATCCAACCATAGCGAACGGGAGACAAACCAAAAATACCTTCCTAAGCTAGGCGGAACTTAGACCCTGCATAGCAACCAATCAACAAAATATAATGCCTCGGAAAACTAAAACTCAAACATACAAACCATAAGCAGACTTGGGCTCTTCAGGCCTCTTTTAAACTCATAATCAAAGCCCAACAAAAGCAATTCAATAGCAATTATACAAGAATCAATTCCATGATCTTACAAGGTTGAATCATACACAAATTAAATACATAAGGTGAATGCAGAGACGCCTCTAACTTAACTTGACCGACTCAAACTCAACATAACTCCGCCTAGCTCGAAATTTACGACTAATTCATATTAAGTTCATTAGATTCATAGATTACACATAGACATAAAGGCTCGGCGAGTGAGCGTGCATCATCTCCAACCAAACTCCGATCGTGTACGACAAATATCAATAATACTTTAAGTAGGTGATCAGGCAATATATCATAATACACGCATATCAGATTTCATATCATAAAACATATTCATTTGGGCAATCCGTGTCCCGGCCTTTCCGCACGGTGCATAACAATCATATCATAACATAAGCATATTCATAAATCAAGTTCCAACCTTTTTCCTCCGGGTGGTGGATGGGTTAGCAAGACCCAACCACCTCATACATAGGCCAATGGGGTTTCATGACTCCCCCAAGGGCACTCAGCTCCCATTCCCTGCTAAACCTCCTAGCGAGGGCCGGTATCATCGTACATAAGTTGGGACTAGCACAAGGGATCACCGTCGGCCCTTACCTCCCCGGATAGCCACTTGCACTAAGTCCCTGGGCCCGTGAACATATCATACATGCATAATCTCGCCAAAACCTTTAATTCATAATAAACATAACATAATTCATAAATCATTTGAAAAGGGTTTACTCGATCAATATATACTTGGTACATTTCATTTGAAAACCATATATAACTATATTAGGTTTTTGGCCAAAGCTTGTCACATAAGGGTTATAGGGTTTTATACATAACTAGAACGAAAACACCCTCACCTGAACCGTGACGATACAAGGATACGAGTACCAAGTGCCTGAACGATCAAGATCTCTCCACCCTGGAGATAAACTGTACAAAAGACAACTTGACGTGTTCGTGAGAGTCGAGACTCCAATGAACCATATAAGACGCACGGCATGCCATGAACATGATATAAATGTCTAACAGATGATACTATATCATAAAATGTTCATGTGCACTATTCAAGATTGTAAAACATATAATCAAACCATTCGTTTATTCATATCATTCAAATACATAAATTCATAAATTCATATTTCATAATTTCATAACATTCATAACGCATATTAATTAATCTAAAATTCCATTTAATAATCATACCAAGTAATATTCATATTCACAATTAGAAATGAAATAAATAAAACGTTCAAGCAATAGTCAGTAATTTAAATATGCGGAATAGAAATCAATTAGATTCAACAATTGAATTAAATCAAATAATATTTAAAATATATATAATAAACATAAATAATATAATAAATGTATAATAATTATATAATAAACATAGGTATATATATATATATATATATATATATATATATACTCATATATATATATATACTCATGCATGCATACACAAATAAATAATATATATTATATACATGCATGCAAATAAGATAACACCATGCACACACACAATTATATAATACACAGCCATGCATACACACGCACACACAGTACATATATATACATATATGCAGCAACCCAGAAACGCAGGGAAGAGATCGGGAAAAAACAGGGTGACACCCCCGTGTCACCTCCCAAACTCGAACCGAGACACACCCGTGTCTCGGTATAGCAACCTCAGGCCAAACCGCACCCCCGTTCCACGCTGGAAAGGCAAGAACGACACCCCCCTGTCTCATACCAGTAGCATCCCCTGTTTTTGACATAAATTAACGCAGAAGAAGGGCAGGAACTCCAGCAAGAAATGCAAGCAAAATATGCAACAATATAAGGCATGAAAAGCTGCTAGAAACTCAGCTAACACACACCCACAAAGCTACGAAAACTGACAGCAAAAGAAAGAAGGAACGCAGCAGTTTTAACAGCAGGATTTCACACCAAAAACAGAGCAAAGGTTACGGGAAACAGGGCAAGCTGATCTCCAACCATCCCAACAAGTTCAGGTCAGTTTAGGCTATCCAAAACTCAGCAAAACAACACAATTACAACATATACCTTAGTTCCAAACAAGCTCAACCAAGAGAAGGAAGCATACGTGACATTCATGTGAATTTTCTCAATGTGCCATAAATGATATCTCATTAATACTTCAACCACCAAGAAATCAATGATCATAAATGATATGAGGATGTCAAAATAATCATTCTCAAGCTTGGAATCAATCAAACCATTAAGAATTTTATGATATCAACAAATTGCCCAAAACACATTATTTTCGAAGGCAGTCCAAAATCCCGTGAAACCATTCTCAAATTTGGCAATGAAAGAATGAAAATGATCAGAAATGAACATATATTACAACCCTAAGCTTACCTTGTTGATTGGATGAAGATTGGATGAGATTTGAGCTCCAAAATCTCTAAGGAAGGCTAGGTTACGGGACTAAGCTGAAAAGCAGTAACTTTGGCTGATATTTGGGGATTGTGTGAGGGTTGGTTTGGTTAGGACATGATATATCCTGTTAGGTGGTTGAGTTAGGGATCATTAGAATCAAACCATGGTTAATTTGGTTAAAGTTTGGGTGAGATATGGCTATTTTTGTTCAGCAAGGTCAGTTTGGTTGCCGTTTCGTTTTTCGGTTGGATTTCGGAGGTTCAAATGACTTTGGAAAAATATATGGCTAAGTTTACTAAACTCGATTTTTCGTTACGAGTTCAGCGGAGTTGACGGAACTCAAATCTGAGTTCCCGAGCTCAAGATATTAAATTCGGAACCAAGGGTACGCTAAGTGCTCGTTAGCCCCCGATTTGGTTCCACAATACAAATTAAATTCGTTAACATATCAAATGAATTCGAAAACATAAACCGAGCATATAGGCATGTTCATAACACATATATTTACGACATACTACAATTTCACGACAATTCGATATCATTTCATATAAGAACGATGCACCAAATAATCAATCATGCACATTTCATAAAGTTCCATGCATAAACATTTAAATTAAATGCATTAATTCTAAAATCAAATAAAAATTAAAGTCTACGTAAATAAAAATAAATTAATATGGTTAAGTATGATTAATTAACATAATACATAATTAGCAACATAATTAATATTAATCATTAAATTAGAAACAAATATGATATATTAATATAAATGAAAAACCGAGGCATTACAAATAGAGTTGTGCCACACGAATGAGGAAAGAATTTGATTCGAAGACGGTGACCAAGTCTTCTTAGAGGCAACACCAAGAAGGAGTTTCTCACAAATCAATAAGGGCGGTGACCTAAAACAGAGATCTATCTAGCCGCTTGGAGCTGTGAATGGATTGAGAAAGTATTTCCGAGAGGAGATGGGGACTATTCCGATGAAAGAGGTACACTTGGATCAGGACTTGACACGTAACAACCGGGGAAGATTTTAGACGAAATACCATGGATTAAGACTTCAACTAACTCCTTTGGATAAAACCTATGGAGAGATCTCAAGCAGAAGAAGTAACTTGGAAGACAAAAGAGAAGGTGCAGAGTTTCCACACTGAGTCTTTTCCGCTGGTAAATCTGGGGACCAGATTTCTTTAAGGAGGGGAGGTTGTGACGTCCCGCTTCTCGATCAAGGTAGGGTTTGGCACGAGAGTGTACGATTTACCTTTCCTTGCATGATTTATGTGGAATTATGCCTTAATTTGATAATGAATTTGTGCATAAGTGAAATATATTAAGTGTGCGATATATGTATTTTTATGACATATTAATTATATGCTTGTATTGCTATTATTGAGCGTTGATAGCATGTTTCATAGTTTGACGAAACAATGTGCTTATATGGACATTAAAGCATAATTTAGGGACTAAATGGTAAATTTATTTTCCAAGCCTGGAACTGGTTAGAACTTAATGAAATTGAGTAGATAATTCGATTACGAGTTCGTAGGTTCTTGAATCGCTCAATTCGGAGTTCGGACGAAGAAGTTATGGCCATTCTATGAAGTCAACCCCTTTTAAGTCTAAATGTTGACCTGCGACCCAATTTCAATTCTGACCCAATTTGAGATCCAATTTCACTTAAATCCGACCCGTATGACCCGCTCCATGATCCTATGCAGCTGACCCAAATCAGATCCTAAACACCAAACATAAGTTACGTTATTTTCCAAGAATCATATTCATTCTCTCCCAACACTTTTTCAAAGTCTATTCATATTCTCTTAAGAACTTCAAGCCACCTTCAAGCCATCTTGAAGAGCCAAGAGTGAAGGTTAAAGCTGGAGATTGAAGACTAAAGAACAAGATTTCTTCTTCGATTTTCAGCTATCAAGGTAAGCTTATGTGCTCTTTTCATGGGTTTGTGTTCTTGAAGCTTTTAAGCTTGAATATGAATCTAGGGTTCATGTTAGATGGATTAGATCCGAATTTTATGATGGAAATATGTTTATCTTGATGCTAGGAACGATTTGATATACGAATTTCTTGTTTTCATGTTCATTTGAAGATTTCACCATTAAATCACTTTGAAGCTTTTCATAAGAACTTATGCATGTTCATGCCCTAGCTTGTTTTAACTTGATTTGATAATGGATTCATATTCCTCATGTGCTTTTATGAAGAATAGGATAGGTTTCCTTGAGTTTCATGCTTATTTGAAGAATCCACCATTGATGACCTTTGAAGCTTTCTTGAGAATTCTTGCATGTTTATGTTCTTGTGTGATTTAAATTGATTTAATGATCGATTCTTGTTCCTTGAGAAATTCCATGAAGAATGTGATTAATTCCTTTCAGTTTCTTGCATGATTGTTGATTTCACCATTGTTATGCTTAAAGCTTTCATGAAACTTGTAGAAGATGAAGTTCTTGTATGAATTGCTAGCTTTCTTGATGTTTATATGTTCATAAGTGCTTTATTATGTAACTTGATGATTTATGATGCTTATTTGTGGTTTTGGAAGCTTAATTTCAGGTTTTGGGGTGTTTTGAACTCATTCCCGTCGAGTTTGAAGTTGCTATCACGTTTTTTTTAAGTTCTGGGCAGAATCCACTAGGGTTGATTTTTGCTGTGTAAAAATCCATGGGGGTGGATTTAATGTAACATCCCGATCGTTCGGATTTCCTGGTACGCCTTAACGAGAGGGTTTTATGTGCTTAAATTATTTAATTACGTATTTGAATGTTATTTTAATGCTTATATGATTATTTGAATTAATATGAAATTAATTGTTTATATTCTTGAACTTTGATTTTAAACGTTTAAGTTTGCATGCTCGTAATTTGCTCGTTATGTGCCGGAATTTAATTTCGATTTTTGTGAAACTTTGATTTGTGTGATATGTATGAGTTATGAATGTGTTTGCATGCTCGTTTTAAGTTTTCGTATTCGTTTACCGAGGTTTTAAACCTTAAGTATTTGTCGAGGGACATGAGGGCCTAACTAGTTTTAGCGCGCCTCTTGTTCCGGGGGCCATAACTTGAGCTAGGGAATTCGGATTCGAATTCCGGAAGATGCATCGGACTCGTAACGAAGAGATGAAGTCAAGGAACCTGATTTGGTATTTTTCTAAGCTCGTTTAGACCCTCGTTTTTCAACCGGAACGAACAGCTTGGGTTAAAGCCACCTTCTTTGACTAGTCATGTACTTGTGGGGCCAATTTAACTCAACCTAAGCCTAACCCTTGATATCTTGACTTGAGTTATGTCTCTCCCTCTCCCTTATCAGCTAAAAACCGAGCCAAACCCCCTCATTTTGTGCAGCAACTGATCGAGACAAAGGAGGAGAAGAGAAGAGAAGAACTTTGGCCCTTTTGGATTTTGAGCTCAAATCATCATCTTTCTTCTCCAAATCTTCAAGGTATGTATATTTTTGTATTCTATACCCTTTTATACAAGTTTTGATCCATTTAATACTTGTTTTGAATCAGATTTGATTAGGGTTTGGGTAGGAGCATGAATAGGGACTTTTGGGGATTTTTACTCTTAAGAGCTAACTTGCTTTATGGCTGTTTCCCTTGCCTTAAACTGATTATATGGACTTGTTTCTTTGGTCATTTGATGCTCAACTGATAGTATATGATGTTAGGATGGTTTTTTCTTGAGATCCTTTGATGAAATTATGAGTTTTTGAGCCTCAAACCTAAGCTAGAAATCTGCTCCCCTGTTTTGGAACTGCTGTGTGAATTTGTGCTTTGTTGCTTGAGTTAATGACTTCCAATTCGTGTGAATTTTCATGGAGATGTTGTATAATAATTGTTTTTTATGTTATTCCTGCTCTTGCAAGTTTTTAGATCCATTTTCAACTCCTAAATCGAAGCATGATGGCCTGGTTGTATGCTATGTGCGAACCGAACTACTGCTGTTGCATTTTGTGAGTACTTGGTGGTTCTAATGTGCTCCAATTCGTGTCAATTTGCATATACATGGATTATATTAGTTTCTTATCATGTTAATATTCATTCCCTAAAGTTTCAGCTTCATATTCAGCCCCTAAGTACTTTATCATGGCATGATTGCACCATTCGAGCTCATATGTCCGTTTTGGCGCTCCAGAGTTTCTGCATGATTTAGCCTTTGAATTCTAAATGATATATGCTCCTAACATTATAAATATGTTGTGTATCAAGTTTTATAAAATTTGGAGTTGATTTGGTATGCTTTTGGACTGATTTTGTTTAGGGTCTGTTTTGCCGGTAAACTTTGTATGTGATTTTGGACCTGTACCGAGACACCCCCGTGTCTCATTTGCATTGAAATGTGAGACATGGGTGTGTCATGCTTCCTGAGCATGACTGTACTGAGGCACGGGCGTGGCTCAGTTTAACTAAGTTGAGGGACACCCCCGTGTCCCTCCCCTTGCGCAGCTCTTGGTTTCTCCTTTTCGGTTTTTGGTTTGTTTCACCTCTTTAATGCCTTTATCTTCATTTGTGATGAAGTATGAACTTGTTTTACTATGTGTTGGAAGTATTGTGGTTCAATTTCATAACATTTGGATGAGATTTAGGCATGCTTTTGTTGAATGTCGTTTATGTGCGTTTTGTGGCATTTGTGATTTCCATAACCCATTTCCCTCATCTTATGATTTGTTCTTGTTTTCAAACTTTGGAAATATGTCATATTAGGTAATAGGGTGTATGTAGTAGAGTTTTGTGAACGATTGAATACGTTTGAATGTGTGTCGAACTTAATTTACTTCAATGCTCTTATTTGCCTAAATGTTGGATCTTGTGCCTTGAATTTCTTGAATTGAATTGATTGGAAACGTGAAATTATGAATTCGAGTGAAAGTGAGCGAAGGATTAAATGACTTTATTATATGATTTAAATTCCTTAATAGTGCACATGAACGTGTGCATGACATAATATCATCTTTTATGCATTCATACGCATTCGCCGAGCGTCAATATGGTTCATTTGAGTCTAAGTTTGCCTCTTGCTCTTTATTTTGCTCTTAGGTTCGTTCCGTTGTTGAGGAAGTGGTTCGTTTGACTCCTTTTGGTCCGTTTTGGTCGGTTTGGTCGGTAAGGTGAGGTTTTCTTTCCTTTTAGTTATGATGACCTAAAACCCTATTTGTATTTCGAACCCGTATGCGTTATATATATGTATATCTATATAGATATGTGTTTTGATATGTATTTTGGGGGTTTTATCCCGTTTGTCAAGAGGTTTTGAAAATGATTTTATAAGTATATAAGCTCTATTTTCGTTTGTTTTGATAAGCTTTGTTAAGAGTGTGTGTGTGTGTACGCGTGATAAGATGTGTGGATAAGCTTCGTATGGTAAGTGTAATAAGTGCAAGTATAAGTGTAAGTTTGGGCCCCGGAGAAGTGGTATGTGATCCCGGGTCGGCCATGGGGTCGCCGGGCTCTCTCATCAACACGACTCCACAAAAGGGAGACTTCCCCCATCCTCGGGAGGTCGATGGGAAGGCGGGTCTTCTTGAGCCGGCGGTGTGCTTAGTGACCCGTCGAAGGAGCGGGCGGATCCCCCGTCTCATTCAGTTTATCAGTGGGGGGTTGAGAGGGGCACCTCTCTCCCCAAAACGGTGTTGGGGTGGAGTTGGGTTATGATTTGTTTTGTTTTCGTTTCGCCTTGGTGTATGGAGTAAGTAAGTGTGATGGATTTAAGCTTTCAGTTCTGTCTTCGTTTACGGTTGTGAAACGGGGGCGGATTTCTAAACTCTAAAACTTGAATGAATTTGGCCTTTGGCCCCAAACTTCTTTCTTTATATATATTACCACGGGTTAAATGTTCTAGAATGCAAAAACTGTACCCTGTTCATGAACCCTTTCTGCTTTGTATATGCTTTGTTATTATGTATATGTATGGGTGCGTGTGTTAGCCCCTCACCAGTCTCTAGGACTGACCCTCGTTATTTCTACCTTTTTCCCCCTTTGATTTGAGGTTGCAGGTACCCGTTTTGTGGAAGTTGGATCTAGGCGCGGTTGTCTTTGAGTCATGGTTTTGGAGAGCTTGAGTCTCATGCATCGTATTTCGTTTATTTTACGCAATTTGTTAGTTTCGAAATATGTATTAATTTACTACTTAGTTCTATCCTGGGATTCAGTTTTGTATATTCAGTTTTAAACTCCCTTTCACGGCGCTTCGTTTTGTGTTTCGGTATGTAGTGTGCCCGAAACTCTCTTGCAAACATCTCCCAAATAACATTATCTTCACCAACCCCAAGGCGGGATACGGTGCTATGCCACCAATTGTAAGCTTCATCGCGTAGAAGATCAATAGCACACAAGGCTTTCTCCGTTTCGGTACAAGTAACAACCCAGAAGTTCCTCTCAATAGTAGTAATCCAATATTCGGCCTTCAAGTCATCCGTAGTACCCAGAAATATAGGTGGAAGGCACCTACTAAACCGGTCATAAACACTTTCAATCGGAGCCGGTGGTGGAGGTGCCGGAGGAGGTGCTTGCTCGGCTTGTTGCGCGTTCACGGCTTGCACAAATTGAGTCATAAAAGCCATGAGATCCGCGGGATTCGCTAACAGTGGTGGTGGAGGCGTATTTTGATTATTCTCCGGAGGACCTTGCTCGTTTCTACGAGCCGGAGCATGGGCATGATGACGAGGAGGAATCCTACACACAATCTTATCATATATGCATGTCGATTAGTCATATGTTCATGGCACTTAATATCGAGCAAGCAATGATTTGCGTAATTTACAAGCAATAGTTAACGAGATATATATATCATAAGAATGTAGACAAATCAAGACAAGCCAACACCTGAGTGTGAAATAATTTAGCACAACGAAGTAATTACCACTTAGGTGACATTAGAAAGTAATCTACGTAACGATCAAAATAGAAACAATGTATTCAATCAAAATGCTCACATGATGCAAGTACAATTATGTTAATCAACAATGTAGCATATGCAAAATGAATCAACTTAAAACGTATAAGCAAGTTGTTCCTATTGCCATACGACCTAGACGACTCGAGATGACTCAAGAGCCTGTTTTTGAACCTTCAGCTCTGATACCAACCAAAGAGGGGTGTAACGCCCCGACAAGGGCATCCCACGCCTATCCGGCGCTATGGGCCAAGCTTGTATATAGATTTACTATCCATATACCCGCCAAAACCGAATCAAGCGGTGACAAACGGACATCCTAGCTAGGCGGTACTAGACTCACAACAAGTAATAAAACAAACATAAGTTCGCGGAAGCAAAAAACATAATACTAGCATATGGATTCATCAACAATCATACATGCGTTTCACAATTCTTCACAAGTCAAATATCACGAGGGGATAATCATAAATTCATCAACTAAGTGACCAACACGGTTCAACACGAAATGCTCAAGTGCGAGAAGGCAAAATCATCCTAAGTGACCGACACGGTCCAAAGTAGCATAATAACATCAACACAGTGAATCCAAGAATCTCAAAACATAACATAAGCCATAAAGTGAAGTACGCTACAAACGTAAACAAGTACAAGCTAGACTCAAGATAAGACTCTCAAAGGACCCCGCCTAGCTTGACTCCAAAACGCGACCTGCGGACACGAAGGGTAAAGGACGTCAGTTTAAAAGGAACCGGTGAGGAGAAGTATACATAATATAATATAAGGGGTTCAATGCATGCTATAAACATAGGTGCTCATGATCCGAACTCACTTTGTAAACAATATAATTTTTTATATAAATCTGATCATGAACAACACATATAACCGGCCCGGCGAGTTCGAGCACTCCATCCTTTCTTCCCAAAATCAATACCATAAAAATCCATCCATTACGCCATTGATGTCGAGGGTATACAGTCCCCGCATCCTTACAGTGAAGAGACGGGTCCATGAAACCGGCCTCTCCCTTGCAACCTTATCCCCGAAACCTCCTTGGAGCCTTAGTAGCAAGTTTCTTACATTGGGTGGGAACTTCGAATGAGGACAACCGTCGGCCCTTGCCTTCCCGGAATATCACCCACCTTAGCCCCGAGCGCTATAAAAATCCACCAAGCAAGTGTCCTTGCAAGGTACAACATAACCTCGCCGTACAAGTCACACGTGCATAAAATTCAAATGAAAGTGCTAAAAGCATTTTGGGTACTTATCCCATATACCAAGACAAGAATTTTACTGCTAAACCGTTTTCCAAAAGCAATATTCATAATACGTGCAAGGCTCACAAAACTTGGCTTATTATGCCTACATATACCTTTTTACAAAACGGGAGTTCAAAACCATCAAACATGATAGGTCATATATCTGTCCACAGTTTTAGAAGCATTTTACGTATATATAACTCCTCACCTTTACCACGAACCAACCGACGAACCACCACGAGCAACTAAGTCGACTCGTCCGGAGACCCACCACCTAACAAGACAACGTACTAACAAGGTAAGACTCGACTCGGAACCCAACAAGACGACTCACAGCTTTGACATGAATGCAAATATGCTAATGATGTGCAAGGAATATTCGACGATGGTATATATTGGCAATTATGATCACATTGCATCATATAAGTCATGTATCAAGTTCTCAAGTCATATGTAATAAGCGAATTATGAATCATACTTAACACAATTTAATTAAACGCATAACTTAGTCAATTAAGATAACTTAAGCATGATTGAGGTATAAAGATCATAATATAAGGTATGCATGAGATCTTACAACATATAACGAGGTCACAATACATTAGAGACATAATATAAATAAGTAAGGAACAAACGAGAGGCAAAACAAGTGAAACGAATCAAGAAAACAAGGTTGGGGACAATCCACCCCCGTGGATTTTCCTTCACAAAAAATCCACCCTCGCGGATTTGGTCCAGGAGCTACTGCCTGAAATCCACCCCCATGGATTTTTACACTGCACAAATCCACCCTAGTGGATTCTGCCCAGAACTTAAAAAAAACGTGACAGCAACTTCAAACTCGAAGGAAATGAGTTCAAAACACCCCAAAACATGAAATTAAGCTTCCAAAACCACAAATAAGCATCATAAATCATCAAGTTACATAATAAAGCACTTAGGAACATATAAACATCAAGAATCCTAGCAATTCATACAAGAACTTCATCTTCTACAAGTTTCATGAAAGCTTCAAGCATAACAATGGTGAAATCAACAATCATGCAAGAAATTTTAGGAAATCTATCACATTCTCCATAAAAACACATAAGGAACAAGAATCTATCATCATATCAAGCTAAAGCATGCTAGAACATAGACATGCAAGAATCTTCATAAAAGCTTCAAAGGTCAACAATGGAGGATTTCCCATAATAGTATAAAAACATGAAATTCTTACACCAAATCATTCCTAGCAACATAAGAAACATATTTCCATCAACAAATTCGGATTTAGTCCATCTAACATGAACCCTAGATTTCAAACTCAAGCTTCAAGTTCAAGAAGAAGACCCATATAAGCATTCAAGCAATCTTTACCTTAAGAGCTAAAAATCGAAGAGGAAATCTTGTTCTTTAGTCTTGAATCTCTAGCTTTAATCTCCACTCTTGGGTCTTGAAGATGGCTTGAAGTGTTCTTGGTGTTCTTGAGAGAATATGAATAGGCTTTGAGAGAAACTCTTTGAGAGAATGGCTTGAATCTTATGAAATAACGTTAAAATGAACTTAAGTAGTATAATCTGATTTGGGTCAGCTATTTGGGTCGTGAACCGGGTCAAATGAATAGGGTTTAACGGAAACGGGTCACAAATTGGGTTAAATTCGAAATTGGGTCGCAGGTCAACTGGGTTAAGTAAAAAGGTTGACTTTTCGTAAAACGGCCATAACTTCTTCGTCCGAACTCCGAATTGAGCGATTCAAGAACCCACGAAATCGTAATTGAATTATCTACTCAATTTCATTAAGTTCTAACCAGTTCCAGGCTTGGAAAATAAATTTACCATTTAGTCCCTAAATTATGCTTTAATGTCCATATAAGCACAATGTTTCGTTAAAAGCTATAAAACATGCTATCAACGCTCAATAATAGCAATACAAGCATATAAGGAATATGTCATAAAGCCACATATATCGCACACTTAATATATTTCACTTATGAACAAATCCATTATCAAATTATGGCATAATTCCACATAAATCATGCAAGGAAAGGTAAATCGTGCACTCTCGTACCAAACCTTACCTTCACCGAGAAGCAGGGCATCACACTGGTGGCTTGAAAATAGGTCCAGATGTGCGAGGCTTCTTATTTAGGCCTTTGTTTTGTGGTGTTGCTTAATTCATCGGTCTCTTGCCCGGATTATATCTCAATCCCGAATCGGATCCTTAGCCCGAGCGGTAAGTATTCCTTCGATTCGTCACTCCATCTTCCACTCTTAACGCCTTAGTTGTGGCCTTCAACCATGTGCTCGTATTTTTGGCCTCAATAGCCCTCTGAATGTCCGAATTCAAACCTTGGACAAAGTGTATAGCTTTATGTGCATCATCATTTGCAATATTCGGTGCATATCCAACCAACCGATCAAACTCTGCAATAGAATCAGATATAGTCTGATTTCCCTGCTTTAGTTCCATGAATTCCTTCAATCTTCGAGTCCTTGAAGCAAGTGGAATGAATTTTCCTTTGAAGTCCCGGACAAATACATCCTAATCAACCTCTACCCCGGCGGTATCTAACTGAATCCTATTCGTTTCCCACCAAGAATAAGCTTGTCATTGCAATAGAGCAATGGTGCATCTTGCTTTCTCTTGGGAACCGTAAGGAATAAGCTCCCATGTCCGTTCAATGTCCTTAAGCCATTGTTCCGCTTGCATATCATTTCCCGAGTAGAATTTAGGAGGATTTTGATTCCTAAATTCCCGATATCTTGCAGTTATTCCTCCTTCCCGAGCAGGGGCCGGTGCCTGTGCAGGTGGTTCCGGAGGGACATAATCACGTAACGTTTGATCAATGATATTAATAACTGGGTTTACAAAGGCTTCAGCGGGTGGTGGTTGTTGTGGTGGTGGAGTAGGAGAACAATCTTGATGGCGACGCCGTCCTGGAGATCCATCACGATGTCTATGGGGAGGCATCCTGTAGAAGAAACACTGAAATGCATGGTATGTTTAGTCCATGCATCAGAACACAAGATAATTCAGTCAAAATGCAAGAAATAAGCATATAAGCGCGTAAGAAATGCACAAGAATCACATTGACAAGAAGTTCCTAATGCCGAACGACTTAGACAGACTTAACACGACACGAGAGCCCGGGTTTTGCAACCCGAAGCTCTGATACCACTTAAGGATGTAGCACCCGAGCGCAAGGTACCACATCCCCCGCATCGAAACCTGACCCGCATATGAAATGGTGAATCCATACACAAGCTAAATCACGGAGAACGGGGATGCACACACACGTTGTGCTAGGCGGGACTAACCCTTGAACCATATAAAATAAGAGATGACAATAAATCAGAGTAAAGATAGTAAGGCGGAAGCATTCATTTGCATATAACATTTACAATGAGTATTGAAGCTCCAAAATAGATTATTTACAAAGCTAACATGCCATCACGGCCTATCATGCACGTCCAAGTCGTAAGGTCTATACAAAAATCATAAACAACTAATATGAGTGCGTGTAAGACCCAAAATAAAGAGCTAAAGACAAATACGAGACACACCGACTTGAATTCCCGCCTAGCTCCACTTACACCTGTACAAAACAGCTGAAAACAATCCGGGTTCAGTCTATAGAAGACTGGTGGGTATAAAACAGGGCATAATATATATATAAAGTGAAACTTAAACATGTTCATGCATGTTATAATCCCGGAAGAGGCTTTTGAACAATTTTTCCAAGTGGGTAACCAAGAGGTCATCAAACGAGTTTATAACCCTGATTTCCATATTCAATCAATAGGTTATACGTGAGCCCGGCGAGAAGGCTAAATCCCCAACCTCCACCTCGTGTAATCATTAAATTGTTAATTTAAGTTTTCATGCATACATTCTTTCGTGCTCAATCAATCGATCTATCATAATCATTCGATCATTCATAATCATTCATATAATTCCCTTTTTCCTCCGGGCGGTGGACGCATTTGCAAAGCCCGACAACCTCAATCATTGGCTAGTGGGGTTTCATGAGTTCCCCAAAGGCACTCAACTTCCTTTCCTCACAAATCTCTTAGTGAGTTCCTGACTCTGTAGTTTGGCGAAACTAGTGTACGGGTTCATCGTCAGCCCGTGGTTCCCCGGTTAGGCACATACACTAAGTCTCGAGCCCCAATCAATTCAATTAGTCAATACTCGCCAAAACATTTAGGTAAGGTGTTCAATAAAGAAAAGGCTTAACGTTAAAATCATAAACTCTTTGAAAGACTAGATATATATATATATATATATTAATTTTGGCTTAAACCGCTTCACAACGGGATATATTAGGTCATTTAACTAAGTAGTAGAGAAACCCACCTTAAAAGACAAAAGAAATAGCAAGAAGAGCCTCACTGCTCGTCCTCGTCTCCAACTAAGGCCGGATCTGTGCGAAGGAAATGAAGTGTAACTCAAATGACCATATAAAACGCTCGACAATGTAATGAACATGATATGAATGCATATGAGATGATATTATGTTATGAAAATGCTCATGTCCACGATTAATGTCTCTTAAATTATATAAACAAGCGATTCGTTCGTTCAAGGAAGCGTTAATATTCATTCAAGTTTATAACTTCACATTTCATATCAATTCAATCTAAGAATTTCATATAACAATCCAAACACGTACTATATCACGTTTATAATTAGAAAATAGACAAATAAAATGTTCATGTCATGATCAAAAATTAAATAACACGAAATAGGTAACAATTAATGTAGCACCCGTAATGATAGGCACTACGTCCCCCCGCACTATAAGTCTAGTCCACACATGAAATTGATGATCCAGCATGAACCGGACTAATAGCAAACGGGTAACAAAATAAAAACTTTCCTAGCTAGGCGGAATCTAACCCTGTACCAAATAACCAAAAACAGTACGAGTGCAATACGGAAGCAATCATGCCAACAATAAAATTCCATTAATGGCTACAAGCCCAAACAATTCATAAATATAATTAAATCCAACATGCACCTAACAACGGGTTCAGCTAAACATGCAACCTGTCCCGGATCAATAATCAATAATTCAATAATTCATAAATCATACATTGGCACACAAGCCTATAAAATACATGATACAGGTAAACATAATAAATGTAGAATGCGACTCGAGTGTACAAGTGAGACTCGAGACAATCCCTAAGACTTGACTCCCGCGTAGCTACGCCTACAAAGAACTGAAAAGTGGGGAAAAGAGGGGTCAGTCTCTAGAAGACTGAGTGAGCAGGAGATGTACGTATATATAAAAACAAGCACATGCAAGTCATAAATCCCAAGCAAGGTTTTATTAAAGTTAGCTCCCACGATGGGCGTGAAATCGTTTACCAAAGCTCGATCTTTACGACTAATCCATATTAAAATTCGTTAAGTTCGTAATGCATGAATAATCATAATGGCTCGGTGAGTGAGCGTGCCTAATTCTCCAACCAAACCCCGACCGTGTACAATGAACATGACATATTACTTTGAATACGTGATCGTGCAATATTTAATTATACATGCGAGACATAAAACATGAGACTTAAGCGTTTGGGCAATCCGTGTCCCGGCCTTCCCGCACGGTGCATAACATTAATAACCATGTGCATATCATAATCATGAAAACATTTCCAACCTTCTCCCTACATATGATGGTCGGTTCTGCAGTCCCGAACCATCCCATAATAATAATATTGAGACGGGGGCTCATGACTCCTACCCGCTCCTTCAATGGGTTAACCATCGGCTCAAGAATAACTCACCTTCCACACTACACGGTCGCGTGAGAGATTCTCAAAGAGTACTTTGTGCAATGGCTTAGCTATACGTCGGCCCGATACCGAACCGGTCTCCATTCACACATTTCCTCGGGGCCCAATAACATGTGCATGATCAATGTGCATAATCTCGCCAAAACATTTCAATTCGTTAGAATATTTTATTACAAATGATTCATTCCTTGAAAATATTTATCATTCCTTGAAAATATTTACTCGATAAGAATTTACTCAATGACTTTGCTTGAAAATGATACATAAATATATAATTAGGAATTTGGCTAAAACATATCACATAAGGGTTATAGGGATTTAACACGTAACTTGAACGAAAACACCCTCACCTGGAACATGGCGATACAAGGATACAAACTAGGCCGGGTGCCTATTGATCACGATATCTCCACCCTGGAGATGAACTGTACAAGAGAAAGAAATAATGTGTACTCGTGAGAGATGACTCAATATGAAACCAATTAGGACGCACGGTATTGACATGAGATGTTCATGAAGTGATATGGAATGATTCAATATGCAATAGATCATATAAAGTCATGAATTGATGTGATCGTGCTCATGTACATAAGTAATTTCATTTAACCACATAAATGATTTAATCATTCAATTAGGAATGTATTCAATGCATATAAGTCACATAAGAGGTCGAGGAGGTGAAAGGAAAGTGATAAAACGGGTTTTGGCAAAGTTTAGCAAGAATTAGGAAAAGTTGACAATTTCCAGAAATGGGCAAGCTGTAGGAAAGTGGGAATATCATAAGTTCTAGAAATTGGAATTACGGTTTGCTTGTTGGTTATGAAACTAGACACATAGGCCTTTCTAGGAATATATGGCACGAATCATGGTTCAAAACGAGGTGAAAATGGCATAGGCCCGAAGTTGGATGAATGCAGATTATCGGTAGAGTGGCGACACCAAAAATAATTTATTATAACTAAAAATCTAGAATGGATAATGAGGTAATTCTAATTGTAGAATGTAGTAGACTTAAAATGGTTTCCGTCGGTTTAAGAATCAGGTCAATCGGAGTTCTTATGAGGAAGAACGAAGCAAAACAAACTCAGACAAAAATAGGGGCCGATCCACGGCCGTGGATTTCACAAGGCATAAAAATCCAGGGCCGTGGATCTGGGTTCCGAAAAACAGAAGTTTCTGTCTTCAAATCCACACCCGTGGATTTCACAAGGCATAAAATCCACGCCCGTGGATTCATTCCAGAGGCAAAAAAACGAAGAAATAAGCAAGGTTTCGCGGGAGAAACACCAAAACTTGAAGGAACCACCTTAATCTCGACCCAAACCACATAAAACATGAAATATACCAAGAAGGAACATCAATTACAAGTTTAGAACAATTATAATCACATTAATCACAGACCCACCACAAAATCAACATATATACATACACATATACATACACATATACACAAACCATACAATCAACTAATGAAAGGGATTTTACCCGAATTGGAACGAGGATGATGAGATGAGTTCATGGTGGTCGGGAATTGCCAGATTTCTTGCCGGAGTTCATGGAGTTGGCTTTCCCCTTTCTCTTGTCTTTTTCCTTCTCTTGAGCTTGAAGTGGAGATGGAGAGGAAAGAGGAAGAAAGAAAGATGATGATGATGGTGAAATGGTGGTGCCGGAGGTGGTGGCCGGTGGTGGCTCGTAGCCAGGGTGGTGGTGGTTCGGTGGTGCATGGGAGAGGAAGAAGAAATGAAGAAGAAGAAGAAAAAAAAATGATGAAGGAAGGGGGGTGGTGTGTGTATATATTGTGATATATGGGAGAGGGAGAGAGAGTTGGTGGTTTGTGGGGCCCGGTTAGATATTTGTGTGTGGTCTCGACTCGATTTAAAATACGATTAGAATAGAAACAGGTTCCCGAATTAAATAAAAAGATGGGCAACGTATTCGGGAATTTACGAGAAATAAAAGGTAAGGCTCGAAGGAAAAGGAGTAAATGTGTATGTGTGTGATATAACAAAACGAACAAACAATGAGTCACGAAATTACAATTATAACACACGAACACTTAATTAAACACATAAAACACGTAAGTTACATAATTAATCAATTAAAACACATAACTCTCGGTCTAACCACACTCGTGACTTCATATCTGGTTAGTCTCGAAAACACGGGGAGTTACAACCTCTCCCCCTTAAGAAGGACCTGTCCTAAGGTCCACTGCCTTGAGTTCTGGACTCTAAGCAAAACTCTCCAGTGTTCATCCCACGCGGGGTTAGCTACTCCTCGACAGGAATTAGTTCCTAAAAGGTCTTCAAGCAACAAGAAGTCTTGATGTCCTCAAACTTAATCCAGTGTTAAGCGAGTGGTCCGGTTGGACTCGTACAACGAAAGGGTCCAAAGGATTCAACTCTCATCGCCTAAGTCCATTGCGACGCAACTCTTGGGGTTCGGCTTGAAAACGAGCAGAGTGTCTTAGACAACCACTAACTCACAACCATGAACCTAACCGAACTCTTCAATGCTTCTAGGTTGGTTCGATGTTGAGAGAATCAAACCATCCTTAATCTAGTACTCCGATGTCGTGGAAAGCTTGGATCACGACTTCTCACGACCCTCGTCTCACCGAAAAGCCTAACACTCGTGAAACTAAGCATGCCACCAGCGGCAAGCTAACCAACAACATGCAAAACTCACGCACACGGCATGCGCAACGAAATAGCTTTCAGGCACATGCAATCACTAACGGGGAATATAACAATAAATATGATGTATGTATGAATATGTTATGAATGTTGTAATGTACCATGCACCGGAGAATAAAATTGGTGATGATGGTTCCGTTGTTTGTGTATGAACGTAATATCCTTGATTGAATTGTTCCCCGACTTCTTTCTTAATCGCTTAGTATGTGCGCAACCTCTTTCTCATACCCTTAGCACTTGTCCGCCTCTTAATTGATCCCATCTTCCGAAACTGAGTCTTGATTACCTTTCTCAAGTTCTTGAGTGTTTACTTGGTCTTGATCCATTTAACTTGTTTTCCTATGGAGTTGCAATCATACCACTAAGAGGTGCCAAGTTGTTCGAACCACTCTTTTAGGAGCTTGAATTTACAATTTCCAATTCTTCACAACGAGTTGTATTCCACCAACTCAGATGCTCGAGCTAAATTCTCATCATCTCAAGTTATGATTTATTGCCTCAGGAAAGGCCTCCGACTCATCACAGTAATCGATCAATGAACCGAAAACCCGACTTTTTCCCGTCATCTCACCTTGTAGATATCCCATCATCAATACTCGGTTGAGTTGCCTTTCGCTTCCAATATCATGAGATATGATGATTTGATCGGGCTTTTCTTTATCCGATAATTTCTTCACCTTTATTTTCGTAGTTCTTCAAGTCTCCATTAACCTTGGTATCCAAAACTCGCAATAAACCTCAACCCCCCTTTATTGGTCTTGGGAGATGGAGTTCGTACCCGGTCATCATGAGAGATTGGTGAACTTGATTTATCCCCATCGATCATCCCTTTCCTTCCTGTCGATGCGACTTCTCAACATCTCTTGAACTTGCACTTTTATCCAACCAAGTATCTATTCCCTTCCAATAACTCCTTGAAGTTGTTAATGCTTTTGGCCTTAATTGTTCCTCGATTACCAAAATTTCCAAATTATTCCTTTTTAACTTTGGTAGGGTCCTGTGTCTTGTGAATCCTTGCATTTCCGTTGTTCCCGTTAGAAGTACTACTTCATCCCTAACTTGAATTTAAAATTTGCTCCTATGCCATCCTCTCACCCTTAAGAAATTCCATCTTAGCTTGTTGAACTTACTCCATCATTCCCTTGACTAAAATTCTTAACTTCTTCAAAATTACCTTGCTTAAATTGAATAATCCTTTCGCCCATATTCACTTTAAAATGATTGGAGAGGATAGCGACCAACTTATCTCATTTTCCATTAACCATTTCGATTCCCCAACTCCTCAAAGTCTCCATTGTATTCTCGTCTATCTCGCAATCCAAGATGTCCTTCTTGACCCAAATTATTCTTGTTTAACATAGTCCATGTAGTATGAGAAGAAGAAGACTTCCTATCGAACAAACACTAAACTATGCATGTCGGGTAAGAATGTTCGATGCATGTCACATATTTTCAGCAATTAAAGCATGTAACACACTTAGACAATTATTCCAATTAAAGGTATACAAATGGAATTAAAATAATTTAATACAATACATGATGCACGTGCCATGAATGCAAATACCGTTCACAAAAGGGAAGGCTTTTAGCTTGACAATTTGATTCTTTGTCCTCGAGTTCATCGACCATTTCTTGCTTACCTACGACCTTCTAACTTCCTTAATTCTTCTTGCATCCACCCATACTTCCAAAAATCCGAATGCCGTGAAGAACTCTATATTCTTTTACCCTGAACCACATTAAGGCTCAAAATTTTCTCCTAACCGGTTCCAAGCTTCCTATTAGTTCCTTGTATCCCTTTTGTGAGATTCCCGATCTAAAATTGTCACTTAAGCCCAATCCTTCTATATTCACGAAACCGGTCTTTTGTATCTTTCCCAATTGGTTACACTTGAGCACCAAATTTCCCTCCAAAAGCCTTTGCCTTTCCTTATCGTTTCCCCTTTGTTGCTCCCTCTTCCATTAAGTTGTATCTACCGCGTTGATTGGTTTTCTCCAACTTTTTCCAAATTCGACTTCGAATAGCTTGATTTATTTGAAATCCTTCTTTGGTGATTTGTTTTGTTTGTCATCCCTTGAGTAAATTAAATCTTCTTGAGATCTTCATCCTTTTCCACCGAACTTAGCTTCGAGCCATAATATCTTCATTGATTAATTTCACTCCTCTTATATCCACTAAACGACTTCTTGAAGCTTTCCAGACTTTCATCCGACTTATCAGTCTCCCCACCGTAGTTGTCACTTTAATCATGGTCTCCCTAATGAATTAATCTAGCCTCTTCAACTTGGTTAGTCCACTTTGATTGCGATGTAGAGTGTGTGTTTATTTTGTGGGTACAATTATCACACATTCATACCCTTGTTTCATCCATGTCAAATCTTCACTTAAAACTTGATTCTCATCTCTAACCCGAACCCACAATTTATCACCTTATCAAAACCCACCAATTACGCTAGAACCCATAAGTCACTACCACATACGGAGTTCACTATTTCAGATCTTAACCTTCAAACCTCCAATCACTTCCATAGCCTTGATGAGCATGATTTCCTAACTTCTCCCAAAATGTAGTTTCCATCTCAAGTCTGAGCTCCCAACCTATACTCTTGTCAAAAAGATCCCCAATCATCCGAATTCTTCCAAGTTTCCTGATGTCTTCTTCAATCTCTCATACTTGAAAGAATAACTCATGGCAAGTTGTTGTGATCGTAAAGATTGGCCGTGGTCGTTGTGGTAATAGTATCCTACAACCACAACTCAACTTAAATATAAATGCATGTCAGGTAGTAAATGCAAATGACACATAATTAGCACCAAAGCAAACATTGATGCAAAATGCAACAACTAATTCAACAAAATTTAAATTTCAACATATAATTCATCAAATTTTCCAATAATACATGCTCATGATCAATGCGGTGCGCACGTTGACACGTTGTTCCTAAGCCGTTCGACCTATACTTGACACGACACGACGCTAGAGACCCCGGTTTTGCAACCGGGCTCTGATACCACCTTAGGATGTAGCACCCGTGACGATAGGCACCACATCCCCCGCACTATAAGTCTAGTCCACACATGAAATTGATGATCCAGCATGAACCGGACTCATAGCGAACGAGTGACAGAATACAAACTTTCCTAGCTAGGCGGAATCTAACCCTGTACCAAACAATCAAAAATAGTACCACTGCAATACGAAAGCAATCATGCCAACAATAAAATTCCATTAATGGCTACAAGCCCAAACAATTCATAAATATAATTAAATCCAACATGCACCTAACAACGGGTTCAGCTAAACATGCAACCTGTTCCGGATCAATAATCAATAATTCATAAATCATACATTGGCACACAGGCCTATAAAATATATGATACAGGTAAACATAATAAATGTATACTGCGACTCGAGTGTACAAGTGAGACTTGAGACAATCCCTAAGACTTGACTCCCACCTAGCTACGCCTGCAAAGAACTGAAAAGTGGGGAAAAAAGGGGTCAGTCTCTAGATGACTGAGTGAGCAGGAGTTGTACGTATATATTAAAACAAGCACATGCAAGTCATAAATCCCGAGCAAGGTTTTGTTAAAGTTAGTTCCCACGAAGGGCGTGAAATCGTTTACCAAAGCTCGGTCTTTACGACTAATCCATATTAAAATTCATTAAGTTCATAATGCATGAATAATCATAATGGCTCGGCGAGTGAGCGTCCATAATTCTCCAACCAAACCCCGACCGTCTACAATGAACATGACATATTACTTTGAATACATGATCATGCAATATTTAATTATACATGCGAGACATAAAACATGAGACTTAAGCGTTTGGGCAATCCGTGTCCCGGCCTTCCCGCACGGTGCATAACATTAATAACCATGTGCATATCATAATCATGAAAACATTTACAACCTTCTCCCTCCATATGATGGTCGGTTCTGTAGTCCCGAACCATCCCATAATAATAATATTGAGACGGGGGCTCATGACTCCTACCCGCTCCTTCGATGGGTTAACCATCGGCTCAAGAATAACTCACCTTCCACACTACACGGTTGCGTGAGAGATTCTCAATGAGTACTTTGTGCAATGGCTTAGCGATACGTCAGCCCGATACCGAACCGGTCTCCATTCACACATTTCCTCGGGGCCCAATAACATGTGCATGATCAATGTGCATAATCTCGCCAAAACATTTCAATTCGTTAGAATATTTTATTACAAATGATTCATTCCTTGAAAATATTTATCATTCCTTGAAAATATTTACTCGATAAGAATTTACTCAATGACTTTGCTTGAAAACGATACATAAATATATAATTAGGAATTTGGCCAAAACATATCACATAAGGGTTATAGGGATTTAATACATAACTTGAACGAAAAGACCCTCACCTGGAACATGGCGATACAAGGATACAAACTAGGCCGGTTGCCTATTGACCACGATATCTCCACCCTGGAGATGAACTGTACAAGAGAAAGAAATAATGTGTACTCGTGAGAGATGACTCAATATCAAACCAATTAGGACGCTCGACATTGACATGAGATGTTCATGAAGTGATATGGAATGATTCAATATGCAATAGATCATATAAAGTCATGAATGATGTGATCGTGCTCATATACATAAGTAATTTCATTTAACCACATAAATGATTTAATCATTCAATTAGGCATGTATTCAATGCATATAAGTCACACAAGAGGTCGAGGAGGTGAAAGGAAAGTGATAAAACGGGTTTTGGCAAAGTTTAGCAAGAATTAGGAAAAGTTGACAATTTCCGGAAATGGGCAAGCTGTAGGAAAGTGGGAATATCTTAAGTTCTAGAAATTGGAATTAAGTTTTGCTTGTTGTTTATGAAACTAGACACATAGGTCTTTCTAAGCATATATGGCACGAATCATGGTTCAAAACGAGGTGAAAATGGCCTAGGCCCGACGTTGGATGAATGCAGATTATCGATAGAGTGGCGACACCAAAACGAATTGTTTATAACTCACAATATAGAAAGGATAATGAGGTGATTCCAATTTTAGAATATAGTAGACTTCAAATGGTTTCTGTTGGTTTAAGAATCGGGTCAATCGGAGTTTGCATGAGGAAGAACGAAGCCAAACAAACTCGGATAAAAACAGGGGCGGATCCACGGCCGTGGGTTTCACAAGGCATAAAAATCCAGGGCCATGGATCTGGGTTCCGAAAAACACAAGTTTCTTTTTTCAAATCCACGGCCGTGGATTCGTTCCAGAGGCGAAAAAACGAAGAAATAAGCAAGGTTTCGCGGGAGAAACACCAAAACTCGAAGGAACCACCTCAATCTCGACCCAAATGACATAAAACATGAAATATACCAAGAAGGAACATCAATTACAAGTTTAGAACAATTATAATCACATTAATCACAAACCCACCACAAAATCCGCATATATACATACACTTATACACCAACCATACAATCAACTAATGAAAGGGATTTTAACGGAATTGGAACGAGGATGATGAGGTGAGTTCGTGGTGGTCGGGAATCGTCGGATTTCTTGCCAGAGTTGATGAAGTTGGATTTCCCCTTTCTCTTGTCTTCTTCCTTCTCTTGAGCTTGAAGTGGAGATGGAGAGGAAAGAGGAAGAAAGGAAGATGATGATGATGGTGAAGTGGTGGTGCCGGAGAGATGGTGGTGGCCTGTGGTGACTCGTGGCCAAGGTGGTGGTGGTTCGGTGGTGCTTGGGAGAGGAAAAAGAAATGAAGAAGAAGAAAAAAAAATGATGAAGGAAGGGGTGGTGTGTGTATATATCATGATATATGGGAGAGGGAGAGAGAGAGTTGGTGGTTTGCAGGGCCCGGTTAAATATTTGTGTGTGGTCTCGGCTCAAATTAAAATACGGTTAGAATAGAAACAGGTTCCCGAATTAAATAAAAGGATGGGCAACGTATTCGGGAATTTACGAGAAATAAAAGGTAAGGCTCGAAGGAAAAGGAATAAATGTGTACGTGTGTGATATAACAAAACGAACAAACAATTAGGCACGTAATTACAATTAAACATACGAACACTTAATTAAACACATAAAACACGTAAGTTACATAATTAAACAATTAAAACAAATAACTCTCGGTCTAACCACACTCGTGACCTCATACCTGGTTAGTCTCGAAAACACGGGGCGTTACAATTAAATTCTAAAATTAAATAAATTGAACAAGACTTCAATATATATCATTAACCATGAATTTAAATAATATATATATATATATATTTATATATATATATATGTATATATATATATATATATCCATACGTACATCAGGATGCATTAGTTAACAAAACAAATGAAATTAAATACACATTACATGTAAACATATATGAACACATTCATGCAAATATATATATATGTACAATATAAAGATGCATGCATTATATATATATATATATATATATATGTATATATATATATATATATCTACGTACCCAGCATGTAAACATATGTGAAATACAAGGCTAAAAGGAAAAGCTTGGAAAACAATTTACAGCAGCAGCGCAGACACATACGCAGGAGCGACCGCGACCTCAACCTTCACAAAAATGGCGCAGCCGCGATGCCATTACAGAAGCAAAATAGCCATGCAGGTGCGGCCGCAACACTAAATCAACATAACAGCTACGCGGCCGCGACGCTACTTGCAGCAAAAAAACGCAGCAGTGCAACAGTTCGGAATAGATGAAAAATTCATGAATCTCCAATCAATCACATAGCCAATGAATCAATGTAAGTTTGGGCAATAAAGACACAACAAAACACCTCAAAACAAGTCTCAAAGCTGGAACTAAGATCAAGAACGTGAGCAAGGAGGGAGGGAGTTCAAATCATTCAATTTCTTCCAAGTTTCATTAATGGCAACTCAATTAATTCTCAACTACCACAAAATACATGCATATAAATGAAGTAAGGAAGCTAAGATAATCACTTTCAAGCTTTAAAACCAACAAAAGCATCAAGTATTCCATGAGATCAAGAATTTCAACTTAAACTTAACTATTCCTTCATATCATCTAATCTCCATGAATACATGCTTAAATTTAGGGATGCATGGTTCACAATGACCACTAATGAATATATAACATAACCCTAAACTCACCTTGTGGATTGGATGAAGGTTGGAAGAGATTTGAGCTCCAAAATCTCCAAGGTTTGCAAGGTGACGGGAAAACTTGAAAGCAGGGGTTTTTGCTGAGTTTTCTTGTTTGTGTGAGGATTGGTTCGCTTGGGAGAGAGTATTGGGTGATATTGGCCTGAACTAGGGTTCTAAGGAATCCAACCATGGTTAATTTGGTCAAGGTTTGTGAGAGATATGGCCATTTTGGTGAGATGTGGCAGTTTTGACGAACGTATCATAGTTCGGATGAATTTCGGAGGTTCAAATAATTTTGAAAAAATATGAGGCTAAGTTCATTAAACTCAAATTTTTGTTATCAGTTCCACGAAGTTGACGGAACTCGAATCCGAGTTCCCGAGCTCAAGATATCATATGGAGACGAATCAGAAATAGGCCTTACAAGGTGGCTCTGATACCACTTGTTGGGAAACCAAACAGAAACGCAACGGAAATTTAAAAATTTTCCCAACTAAGCAAGGATCGAATCTTGCAATTCCTATTCCCAAATTCGTAGAGATCAAGAAACTAACTTAATTAGAAGTTTTCTTGACACGTTCTAGCTGCCCAAGAAAACTCTTCACGCGGCTTGATCCCCAAAAGCTCCTTCGAATCTTTCAAGACTTCACGATAGTAGCCCTCTAAAGAAATAGTCCACCAACCGCGACCACGATCCAAATAGGGAGGATGCTAGTTCTATATACGGTGTTTAGGCTTTAGGGTTTAGTGTATAATTTAGAGAAGGAGAAATTTTGCTATCATCATCCCATGGGGTTCGAACCCCTTTATTTATATGGCTAGGGTTCGAACCCCTTATCCTTTTTGGAAAAGGATTCCAAACTCCTTTTGGAAAGGGATATCTTGCTTGTAGACTAAGTCTCTTACTTTAACCAAAAGTCCACCTTTTGACCAACTTGTTGGGCAAGAATAATATCTAACTCTTTTAAATATTTTATTTTATTTTATTTATTTTATAATAAATTATAACTTGAAGACTAATAATATAATTAATTCATAATTAATTATTTATTAGACTTTATTTCTCTAAAATTGGACTTTAATTTTAATTCAAAATTAAATCAAAGTCCATTAAATAATTAACACATTAATTATTTAATAAACACATATACACGTCCACGTGTCAATAACGACACGTGTCATCCACGTGTTCCATACGCGTGGACCCCACCATTCACTTAATGGTTCGATCAACTCGTTTAATCGATTCAACCCTTAACCCACGTGACCGGGTTGCTATGTGTGACCCTCTAGGTTCTTAATTCAATTAGCAGTGGCCCTAATTAATTAATTCCCTAATTAATTAATCAGTCCACAGATCAAACGACCATAGTCTAACAACAGGTGATTGACCCCTAGCTGAATAAGAATGTCTCGATTCGACAGAACCTTTAAGTCATTGACATATGTGAGATACAATCCTCCTACGTCCCATCTCTCAATCAAGATCTAGGGCAAGGGAATAGTTAGAACCCTAATAATCTTGATCTTAATGCTAAGTGCATTTCATATCCATTTGATCTCAATCCAAGAAACTCTTTTCTTGATGTCTTGATCCACTGCCATGGCCAAGGACTCCTAGATGACATATGAATGACTAACACAATAAGAGATCATCATCTTGCTAATTCAAGTGTAGGTCCTTTATCGATTCTCATATACTTTCATGTGCCACTTGTGTAGCCCCAGCATAAGCCTTGAATCAGTTGTCTAAGGCGACACCCTTGAAAGCTTACACCTAAGACCACAGAGTTAGCTCATAAAGTATCAATGGAACCTCAAGTTTAAAGATCACTTAATCACATCAATGACTCGTGAGATATTTTCTAATCTGGAAGTTTCTATTTCCAGATATAAAAACTTCCTTTCCCATTTAGGAATCTTCTCATACGGGACACCTCAATGTACCTACTTAGAATAAGTAAGCACCCCCATGTATCACGCACATATCAACTATACACTTTGTACCCCATGAAACAAGGTGGTCCTTCTTAAGGGCGTGATCACACAAGCAAGCCTCAAACGAGTCAAGTTGACACTCCCACTATCTTTTGGACTCATTGGCTTGGAGTGATTTCTAATCATTACTTATGTGATATAGGGCTCGTTTCATGAACCATTTCGCCTAAATGGTTGAGTCCTATATGTCATATTGATTAGGGGAGTATGTGCAAAATTAAACACGCAATCAAACAAGAGCATATAAAGAAGTGTTGTCTTAATTCGTATTATTCAAAGATTTTCTATGATTTACAAAAGAAAAGTACTAAAGCAGACTATTAAATCGGCTTTCAGGGCACTATTCCTAACAATCTCCCACTTGCCCGTCAAATCCATTCAGGAGCTAATCTAAGTCTCATCTTCTCAAGATGACCTTCGAAAGTTTCTCGACTAAGGGGATTTGTAAGTGGGTCTGCCACGTTCTCTGCTGATGCGACCCTCTCAATTTGCACATCACCTCGTTTGATGATATCACGGATTAGGTGATACTTCCTCATAATGTGCTTATTCCGTTGGTGAGATCTTGGTTCTCTTGCTTGAGCAACCGCCCCAGTGTTGTCACATAACACAGTAATGGGGTCTTTCATGCTAGGAACGACATTCAAATCTTGAATGAAGTTTCTAATCTAAACACCTTCCTTAGCTGCATCGTTTGCAGCTAAGTATTCAGCCTCAGTGGTCGTTTGCTTGGAACTTTTCCAACTCACTGCTCCGCCGTTAAGGCAGAAAATGTATCCTGACATTAACTTAAAGTCATCTAAGTCAGATGCAAAGCTTGCATCACAATATCCTCCGATTACTAGATCTTTCTATCCTCCATATACTAAGAATAAATCCTTAGTGCTTCATAAATACTTTAGGATATTCTTCACGGCAGTCCAGTGACCTTCTCCAGGGTCTGATTGGAAACGGCTTGTTACACTAAGTGCATATGCTACATCCAGTCGAGTACATTGCATTGCATACATTATGCTACCTATTGCCGAGGCATAAGGCACATGAGTCATTCTTTCCCTCTCAAGATTTGTCTTAGGACACATCTTCTTCGAAAGAGATGTTCCTACACTCATGGGGAGAACTTTACTCTTCGTATTCTCCATACTGAACCGTTTCAGTACTTTCCTATGTACATCGACTGTGATAGTCCTATCAGTCTCTTAGATCTATCCCTATAGAATTTTTATCCCGAGAATGTAGGACGCATCACCAAGATCTTTCATCTCGAATTGGTTCGATAACCAGGACTTGGTAACTTCCATGTCATCCTTCGAATTCCCAATTAGGAGGATGTCATCGACATAAAGCACCAAGAATGGCACTGAAGTCTGCAATTCCTTTCTATACACGCAGGATTCATTCGAATTTTGAACGAAGCCAAACGTTTTTACTGCTTCATCAAAACGAATTTTCCAATTCGTAGAAGCCTGTTTCAATCTGTAGCTTGATCTTTGGAGTTTGCAAACCTTTTGCTCACTCCCACTGAATGTGAAACCTATGGGTTGATCCATATAAATGTCTTTATCAATGTCTCCATTGAGAAAGACAGTTTTCACTTCCATTTGCCATATCTCATAGTCGTAATATGAAGCAATGGTAGGCATGATGTGAATGGACTTTTGCATTGCAACCGGTGAGAGGGTTTCATCAAAGTCCACACCGGGCCTTTGAGTGAATCCTTTTGCAACCAGTCTTACCTTATAGGCCGCAATGCTTTCATCTACTCCAAGCTTTCTCTTAAAGATCCATTTGCAACCTATGGGTTTAACCCCATCAGGCAAATCTACCAAGGTCCAAACTTGGTTGAAGTACATGGAATCTATTTCGGATTTCATGGCTTATGTCCACTGTTCAGAATCCAAGTTTGACATTGCCTCTTCATATGTTAGAGGATCATTATCCTCTTGAGAGATTTCATGGAGAAAACCATACTATCTCTCAGGTTGTCTAGTAGTGCATTCAGAACGCCTTAGACGAGGATTTTCACGTGTATCAAAGTTCATGATTAGTTGTGGGATATCAGGATGGGACGTATCCTCTAAATGTGGCATGGGAATATCTTAAATTTCTTCGAGTTCTGTGATCTTGCCTTTCTTTTCTTCTAGGAACGATTCCTCAAGAAAAGTTATATTTCTTGAAACAAACACCTTTTGTTCAGTTTGATCATAGAAGTAGTATCCATGGATTCCGTAGGATAGCCAGAAAAGTAGTGTAGCGCCTCCCCAACACTACAACCCCGCACCGCAATACTCCCTGAGTGGAGGTTAGACCCAACACCCAGGAAATACTACGGCGAACGGTCAGGATAATATATGAATGGAGTATTTATCACAGTGCAGCGGAAGATAAAGAGATTCAACTTTATCAATGAGCGGGGAGGATAACGTATAATGAGTAAGGATTATCATTATTGAGCAAAGTAGTTCACAAAAGAGTACAACAGGTTGACATGCAAGGACAAAGTATGAGATGGTTTGTTTCTACAGAGAGTAGGCTCAAGACAGTGTACTCTTAGGATCGGATCCAACCTATGGTTGTAGTACTTGAAGATACCTCTAGTTGTCATTCATTGATTCCTGAAATCATGCATTTTAAAAATAGGCGAGAGGGTTAGTCAAAGTGACTAAGTGAAGGGGGGTATAATAACTTATATGTATATGTGTATATATATATATGTATATGATCAAGAAGATCTTGATCTGAAATAATAGCAATAGGATATAGCAAATAGGAAACGGTTCATAATAATTGTAAAACAGGGATAGGGGTAGTTTGGAATATTTGTAGAAATATAAACCGTTTGTAACAAGAACATTATTGCCCGCAAGCTAGGCCTTTCCACCCATAACTCGTTGAATAGTTGGTAAAATAGTATCGGGCTGATCAGGCTCCGATACTTCAATAAAACCAAGAATATTAACTCCACTACTCCTTGATGTCAATAGGGAATCAAACCCTAGAGACCACGAACTAGATTCGGGAGGCAGCTATCTCTCCCTCATCCCTTGGCGTGGAGTAACTAACCTCCAGTTAAACCACTACCAAGAGGTGGTGGCAGTCCGCAGCACCAACAATACCCTCGGCCCGATACCTTCCGGGTAATTGCTCGCTACGGCTACAGCCGGGGCCCATAACATGAATCAAGAACAATATTTTGCTTGCATAATCCGGAATCAATGTTTTGATAAAGTGGACTTGAAATATATAATGTCTTAGTAAGACGTTGATTCCGGCATGAAAGTATTTTTCCCTTAAGAGGGACATTGTAGTACAATAATATGTATGTAGGGCAGTAAATCAATATGATGGGTAGGCTTGAAAATAGTTTTTATATAGATACATATATATAGCATGATTCCAGTTGAAAACATTTTAACCCTCACCTATACCGGTAGTCAGACATTGTAACGTGGATTCCAGTGCACCTGAAAGTATTAACTACTATAGACTTAGAACTAGGTTCCTTATATTAATCAAATAAGCACATAAAACACATAATGTTCATGCATAAAAGGGTTACATCAAGTAAACACATAAACTATATCATGTTAGAGAATTTCCGGTAGACTCTAATTTCAATGTTTTAAGGGAAATTAAGTAATTAATCAGGTTTCATGAATTCTTTAACCACTTAAATATTTATTAATCACATTATAATCTTAATTATAACATTAGAAATGGAACTTAGAATTTAATTTGACAATGTAGGTTATATTTCGAAAATAATCCATAATTTACCGATTTTTGGAAAATTCGGATAAAATCTTTATTTAAAAATTCCAAAACTAATTTTATAATTATTTTAATAATATTTTCGAAATTATCAGCTTATGGGTTGACCAAAAAGTCAAAGTTACTATTGAAAACATTTACTATTCAATTTCTTATGAATTAAACACTTTATAAGACAAAATCGAACACACATACTCACACACTATCACATGTGAACTTAAAATTATTCAAGAACAACATGAACATGTTCTTGAGCCTATTTGAATATTCAAAGAAGGTATGTAACACACTTGATCATATTCATATTTATAACATAGAATTTGAAGCATAATATAGCAAAATATATTAATTCTCTATGAAAAATAACTCTAAATAAATTATTCTTGACATGAATTTAATTAAACAAGATCATAATTATTTAAACATATATTCATATCATATCATATCATAACTCATGCATTTAATTAAATAAAATGCATATATGTTATCACATTTTCCTAAACTAGCATAAATAACATATATTCCATAAAATAAATTCCTAAAGCATAATTTAATTAAATCTAAGTATGCTATGACTATATTATACTAAGAACATAATATAAAGCATGAAATAATAAAAGAAAAACATACCTTAGAGAGAGAGAGGGAGAATGGCGTGAGAAATGGAGAGAAGAGAGTGATTTTGTGTGTTGATTTGTGAGGTATAAATGAGACTTAAGGGGGGTATTTATAGGTAGTCATGAGGGGTTTCTAAGCAATAAATGAGAGTTTACGGGAGATGTGGTTGCTTATGATTTCAACAAATGCTTGGTAATAAATTAGGAGATGTGGTTAAATTACATTATGAACAAATGCTTGGTAATTAACTAGGTAATGTGAAGAAATTATGCTCATTTATTTAATCCTTCTAGAAATTCATGAGGTCATGGATGATGTCATCTTGATTAAAAATAAATGTAAAATGATATAAAATTTATTCAAGAGTCGAGAGGTAAAAGATTGAAGTAGTGAATTAATGAAAGAATGGGTGAAAAATGAGCTTTGTTTTGATTATAAATGTGAAATATTTAGAGCTTTCGTTTATAAATTATAAATATTAAAGATGATGAAAATCATAGGAAAATTATATAAACGAAGCTATGATAGAGTTTAAAGTTGGAAAAAATCACTATAATGTAGAGAAAAATTCAAGGATCGTTTCAAGTATAATTTCGACTATTGAATAAAAGCTAATTTGTTCAAAATAAAATGATGATTTTTAGAAGGGAAAATATTTATAAAATATGCTATGGTGAGATCGAGTTTTTGGCAAATGCATGAAAATTCATAAAATAATTTAAGGATCGTTTTGGTTATAATTTTGAATATAAAAAAGTAGATGTGTAAGGATTTATTGATGATCGAATCATAAGCTAGGGTTTTTGCCGGTTTTTGATACTACGGGAGTTAGGATGGGAATTATAGTTCACGGAGAATATCACGATCCTCGAAATAATGTGAGGATTCTTTTGGTTAAAAATTAGGTAATGAAAGTATTTCGGGAAATGTAAGAATATTTTGGAGCTATAGGGGTATTTTCGTAATTTCCAACTTGCCCCCGTTTTGGGCTGTTACAAGTAGCATAAGTTAGAATGAGCTTTTAACTTATCTCCCATTGTCCTCTTCACATAAGCAGGACAACCCCAAATTCTTAAGTAAGAATAACTAGGGATTTTACCATGCCACATTTCATAGGGCGTTTTAGGGACTGACTTGGAAGGAACAAGATTCAAAATCTTTGCTGGAATTTCTAGAGAATAACCCCAGAAAGAAGGTGGTAAGTCAGTGAAACTCATCATGGAACGAACCATATCAAGTAGGGTTCGATTCCTTCTCTCAGAAACTCCATTAAGCTGAGGAGTTCCCCGGAGGAATCCACTGAGAGATAATTCCATTATCTATAAGATGATTAAGGAACTCTTCACTAAGATACTCGCCACCTCGATCAGATCGAAGTGTCTTGATCTTGTGACCAGTTTGGTTCTCAACCTCCTTTTGAAATTCTAAGAATTTCTCAAAAGCCTTAGATTTGTACTTCATTAAGTACAGATAACCAAAACAACCAAAGTCGTCAGTAAAGGTTATGAAGTACTGATTATTATTTCGAGAGCTTAAACTAAGCGGTCCACAAACATCAGAATGGATCAGATCCAAGGTTTTTGTGGCTCGTTCCACACTTCCTTTGAAAGGAGTTTTGGACATCCTTCCTTTGAGACAGGATTTGCAGGAAGTTAACTGTTTAAGGTGATTTTCAGAGAATATCCCGAAGGTAGTTAACTTGCTAATTCTATTCTTAGAAATGTGTCCTAATCTAGCGTACCACCAAGAAGCTGAGACTTCGCCATCTGTCTTACGTTTTGTTTCTTGTTGTATATTCAAAATATTACTTTTTTGAGTTAGATAAAGTCCATTGTTTAATGTACCAAGATGAATTGAAAAATTATTCTTTTTGAGGAAAAAGTTACCATTCTTAATATTAATTTCATAACCATCGCAATCAAGTATTGGATCTGAAATAATATTACGAATAATGTCTTGTACATAAAGGACTTTATTTAAAACTAAAACAGAGTGACCTAAATCTAATCTAATTGTGCCTAAAGCTTGAACTTCGACCATAGGGCCGTCCCCAATGTTCAAGACATATTCTCCTCCCTTTAGCTGTCGGACCTCACTTAGCATCTGTACATCCTTACAGATATGAGATCCACAACTGGTATCAAGTACCCAAGAGTTAGAATTAATAGAAAGATTTACTTCAACGAGAAACATACCTTTCTTTAGAGTAGCCTTGTACTTTTGCCAGTTTCTCCTCCAATACCCCAGTTTGCCACAATGGAAGCAAACGTCCTCTTTCTGATCACGTGTCTTCTTTTGGACTTTTCCCTTCGTGATGCCACCATTGGGCCTAAGGGACTTCTTCTTCTTTTGGGCTTTCTTGCCCTTGCCTTTGGAAGGCTTAGAAGAGATGAAGCAGTGACCATCATAACCTTGTTGTCCTTCTTGATCGTACTCTCTGTAGTCACAAGTTGACTAATCAGCTCAGCTACACCAGCATTTGCATGATTCATGTTGAAGTTAAGGATAAAAGGGTTGAATGATGGTGGGAGCGAGGCTAGCAATAAATCCACTGAAAGCTCATCCCTCAGTGGCATGTCCATGGAAGCAAGTTTCTCAGCAAGAGCAAGAAACTCGAGTCCATATTCATGGACACTTGTACCTTCCTTCATTCTCAAATGGAACAATTCCTTTGAGGTGTTATACCTTGTAACACGCTCATTAGGGCGGTAAAGTTGCTCTAAGTGGTCGTAAATCTCCCAAGAGAATTCCATTGACTCATGTTGTCTTTGCATGTCCGGAGACATGTTAGCAAGCATGAGACAACGGGCTTGGAGATTATCACCCTTCCACTTCTGGATCCCATCCGCTCAATCCGGGTAACGGGCTCTGCCTCGTAGAGAACATAAGTTCTCTTCTCGTAATCTAGAACGATTTTTAGATTCCTAAGCCAATCAGAATAGTTGGGAACAGTCAACTTGTTTGACTCGAGGATCGATACTAGAGGGTATTCGGTTGCCATTTCAAAACACGTAGAGAAACACAGAATCAACAACCTAAATGGAAAAATAGAGAAGTAGTGAGCATGCTGAATAATAACGATATACATAAGATTAGGTCTTTAATCTATGTAGCTCCCACTATTTTTCAAAGATCTATAATTCCTAAAGATCTTAGAGGATACTTTTTATCCCAATGGGTACTAAGATCCTAAGCACTTAACCTTGAGCCCACGACTCGTGGCAATTCTCAGTTAAGCCTAAGGTAGGTACAACTTACCAATTCCATCACTTTAGAGTTCTTAGTAATGTTTTTGCATCACCTATCCTTCAATATGGACCCACGACTCATGCGACATCCATATTTACTTAGGAGTTAAGCTAGACCCATCAATCATAAGATCATGATCAAAACTTAGTTCGAACGACCCATGACTCGCGGTCATCACCCTTGCTAAAATTGATCACAAAATATTGATCATTTAAGATCAATTAGGAAACTAAGAACTGATAGGTTTTACATAGACACCCCACGACTCGTGGCCAGTCTCTAGCTTTCCCTATCAAACTTAAATCCTCTTTATGGACTGCTAGGGATTTAATTCGAAGCTTACACCTCTAATCAAACACCTATTTTCGAAAATTAGCTTAATATTTAATGGGAATTTTCGATGTAACCGGAGATTTATCCGGTTCGACCTCACCAACATATAAGTTATCCAATTTAATTAGTCTTGATTAATGAAAGTACAACTTAAATACATTTCACACAAGCATTTAGCAGATAAGATGTCCTAGCATGATACTAACATGTGATGATCATGGGTTCTACCTATATGATGCGTGATATGTGGAAGCCACTCCACAATCACAAGTTCTAACATAAATGCCACATAAAACAATTTAAATCACATAAGGGAATTTGAAATAAAACGATGCCCTATCTATTACAATAATAGAAATCCTCTCTAACACTTTCAGAGGTCTTCACTTATGGCCTCCATCTTCTTACTTTTTGTGTGGATCCATCTTACTCCATGGGTGCATTGTCTCCAAAATGAAAGAAAAAGACCTCACCACCTATCTCTACTCTCAAATTACAATAAAAAGAAAAAGACATAAAGTAATAAGACAATTACACGGGGCATACCTCGGCTTCAAAAACAGCAATATGGAAAGCCACATAATAAACACATAACAGTACGCACATAAGTGGGGCACCGACCCCAATTGAAAAACGCAACTATGGTGATCCAACCCCAATTTAAACCATCCATGTGCATAAATTAAAACCATACATAGGACTAGACCCATGATCACCTAACATGCATAAATTGCAAGAATTTAAATTTGATCACCTAACATGCATAAATTGCAAGAATTTAAATTTAACCAATAAATTAAAATTCTCGCTTTAAGCCCTGATGACTTAAAACACGAGTTAGATGTAATTCTTGTTCAAGAGCCTTTTCTATAAACCCCGAAAAGCAATAAACTAATAAAATTCCAATTAATTTCTGAAGATTAACAATGTTATTCTTTCAATATTTTCATAAAATAAAGTTCGTAATTTTCACAAAATTTAAATCGTCTTAATTTCTCAAAAATCCCAATTTAAAAATATTTTAAAATAAAAAAAATTTTTAATAAAACATGTTTTTACAGAAATTAAATCGGGATTGGATTGGACTACACACGTAAATCAAGATCGCAAAACGAACGGCCCGGAATGCGGACTGACCGCGCGACGTGCGGCACTAGGCGCATACGCTAGCACCGCGTGTAGCCGGCAGCAAAAGCTGCCAATGCGCTCATCGCACGCAGCAGCAGGCAGCCATCCCTGGCAAGGCTCCCGCGCGGTTACGGGAGGAGCGTGCGGGCACATCTAGGCGCGTGCATAGGTGCTGGCGGGCGGCCTCCCACGCGGTTGCGGGAGGGTTGGGTGGACAATCCCACGCGGCTGCGGGACTGCTGTGCAGCAGTGGCGCGTGGGCCTAGGCGTGCCACGCCTTAGCACATCTAGACTCGCGTTTTCGTAACACAATCTCGTGTTTCGTAGTTTAGTTCAAAAACCAACAACAATCTAAAATTTAAAACACGATTTAAATATATTTCAACTAAAACAGATTTTCAAAAACACGATTTAAGAAAATAGTTTTCAGAAACTTTTAGGAAAAATACAGTTTCATATTTCAGGCTTTCTAAAAGAATTTAGGAATACTTAATTCACATCTAAGCCTAAGAATTTCTACCAAATTTAGAATAATGGAGACGAATCAGAAATAGGCCTTGCAAGGTGGCTCTGATACCACTTGTTGGGAAAACGAACAGAAACGCAGCGGAAATTTAAAAATTTCCCCAACCAAGCAAGGATCGAATCTTGCAATTCCTATTCCCAAATTCGTAGAGATCAAGAAACTCACTCAATTAGAAGCTTTCTTGACACGTTCTAGCCGCCCAAGAACGCTTTTCACGCGGCTTGATCCCCAAAAGCTCCTTAAAATCTTTCAAGACTTCATGATAGTAGCCCTCTAGAGAAATGGTCCACCAACCGCAACCACGATCCGAATAGGGAGGATGCTAGTTCTATATTCGGTGTTTAGGCTCTAGGGTTAAGTGTATAATTTAGAGAAGGAGAAATTTTGCTATCATCATCCCATAGGGTTCTAACCCCTTTATTTATATGGCTAGGATTCGAACCCCTTATCTTTTTTAGAAAAGGATTCCAAACTCCTTTTGGAAAGGGATATCTTGCTTGGAGACTAAGTCTCTTACTTTCACCAAAAGTCCACCTTTTGACCAACTTGTTGGGCAAGAATAATATCTAACTCTTTTAGATATTTTATTTTACTTTATTTATTTTATAATAAATTATAACTTGAAGACTAATAATATAATTAATTCATAATTAATTATTTATTAGACTTTATTTCTCTAAAATTGGACTTTAATTTTAATTCGAAATTAAATCAAAGTCCATTAAATAATTAACACATTAATTATTTAATATACACATATACACGCACATGTGACTGCGTGTTCCACACGTGTGGACCCCACCATTCGCTTCAAGCCTTAACCCACGTGACCGGGTTGCTGCGTGTGACCCTCTAGGTTCTTAATTCAATTAGCAGTGACCCTGATTAATTGATTCCCTCATTAATTAATCAGTCCACAGATCAAACGACCATAGTCTAACAATAACTGTTTAACCCCTAGTTGAATAAGAATGTCTCGATTCGACAGAACCTTTAAGTCATTGACATTTGTGAGATACAATCCTCCGATGTCCCATCTCTCAATTAAGATCTAGGGTAAGGGAATAATTAGAACGCTAATAATCTTGATCTTAATGCTAAGTGCATTTCATATCCATTTGATCTCAATCCAAGAAACTCTTTTCTTGATGTCCTGATCCACTGCCTTAGCCAAGGACTCCTAGATGGCATATGAATGACTTATACAATAAGAGATCATCATCTTGCTAATGCAAGCGTAGGTCCTTTATCGATTCTCATATACTTTCATGTACCACTTGTACAGCCCCAACATACGCCTTAAATCAGTTGTCTAAGGCGACGCCCTTTAAAGCTTACACCTAACACTACAGAGTTAGCTCATAAAGTATCAATGGAAACTCAACTTTAAAGATCACTCAATCAAATCAATGACTCTTCCTTTCCCTTTTAGGAATCTTCTCACACGGGACACCTCAGTGTACCTACTTAGAATATGTAAGCACCCCCATGTATTAAGCACGTATCAACTATACACTTTGCACCCCATGAAACAAGGTGATCCTTCTTAAGGGTGTTATCACACGAGCAAGCCTCGAACGAGTCAAGTTGACACTCCCAGTGTCTTTTGGTCTCATTGGCTTCGAGTGATTTCTAATCATGACTTATGTGATATAGGGCTCGTTTCATGAACCATTTCGCCTAAATGGTTGAGTCCTATAAGTTATATTGATTAGGGGAGTTCTTATACATGCCCAATCAAAAGTAAGCACACAGTCAAACAAGAGCATATAAAGAAGTGTTGTCTTAATTCGTATTATTCAAAGATTACCTGTGATTTACAAAAGGAACGTACTAAAGAAGATTATTACATCGGCTCTTAGGGAACTATTCCTAACAAAATCTCCATAAAATCAAGCCACAAATGAGCATACATCAAAAGCATAGCTAGGAACAAGTTGAGGCATGAAATGAGATCAAATTCTTGCAAGACTTCCATGAACATTAATGATAACTCAACAACCCATCTTCTAGCATTAAATAAGACTCAAGATATGTAATTAATACTCCAACATGGTCAACATATCATGTTCCAAATCAACAAATAGGCAAGAGATGCATATAACCTTCAAAATCTCCAATAGCCTAACTATTTATCATGTATATCAAATTCCACCATCTCTAGCATATAACCATGATTCAAAGAGTGTATATTGACCACAAGATCAAGCATATCAAGAATCATGGCTCACCTTCAAAGATTGAGCAAGAAATGGCCCAAACCTTGAGCTTAAGGGGTAGCAAAAATGGACGTTGGCTTGGGGAGCTTCTCTTCCTTCTTCCTTCTTTCTTTGGTTAGATTTTCAGCATATGGGGAGAGAGAGATAGCTGATTCTTAGGTGGAACAAGTCAAGAGAAGGACAAGGTAATGATAGTCTAGCAAACAAGTGGTTATAGGGGAGTTTTAGGTACGTAGGACCAAATCTACGTCGTTAGGGGTCGAAACGGCATCGAAAAAGGACAAGGCTTCTTCCATTATCTCCAGACCATCGATTTGGGTCCAAAGGCGAAGACGAAACTCGAATCTGAGTTCCCGAGCTCAAGTTACGAATTAAAGACTCAAGAATGGCTAAATTACAAAATGGCCCCAAAAGTTAAAACGAAGAGCGATTGAGTCCTCTAAAGATCAATCAAGTCCAAAACAAGTTTAAAGCTTGTAATTAAGTCCAAGAACCGTCACATAATTTACGAAGTTAGCATGCTCCGAATTTAAATTCATAAATTGAAACTTTCACGTATAGCACGAATCCAAATCATACGTTCAAATAGAGCATATTCATATAAGGAATAGAATAAGGGAAATAACTCAAGTATAAATGCATCAAATAATATGAAAATAAATACAATTATGGAAATTAAACCCATACGTGGTACAAACCTGTACGTACGGTCGAACGGGGTGTCACACTACACTATACCTCAAACCGTGTGCCTCTCGTGAGCCAAACGTCACGTTCGGAGGGTGAGTTATAGAATTGACAGGGAGAGTTAAGAAAAGCATTATGCTTCACACCGTGTGCCTCTCATGAGCCCCGCCCCATATTAGGAGGGTGATCAATGAAGTGATACTGAGAGGTAAGCAAAGCATAATTGTAGCATGATATGGTATGTACGTATGTTATGATAAGATACGTATGATGTAGCGGGGTATGATATGAATTTGAATATGAATCTGTCTGTCTGTTGGGCCCTAGAGATCTGGGTAAGGAGCCCCGGGACGACATCGGGCCATCGCGTCTAGTCCTGAGTACAGTCTCCATCCATTAAAGGACTAACCCGAAACTCACCAGGAGCCTGGTGGGGGATGGGACCCTGAGGATTTGGAGTAGCTTGCAATCCCCTGACCTGTATGGATAGTTAGGGGGTATACACCCTTCCATCATTGGAGTTAAGGAGGTACGTTAAGTATGCACATTTATGTTTTGTTTTATTTTTTAGATGATATGATAAGAGAAGGAGGTTGGATTATGATGCTCGTACCCGCCGAGCTATATGTATGTATGTTATGCTAAGTTCGTGAAACGGGGATAGATTCGTTAATAAGATAAAATATGGCTATATTTTGAAACGATAAGATAAGTTAAGCGAGTAAGCTATGTTATGTTACGCTTCGTTTGCTATGTAAACACCTATATGTATATCAAGGGCAAATTTTTTGGAGTGCAAAAACTATCCCCGAGTTCATGAACTTTATGATTTGAACGTGTTGTGCTCTTATATATATGTAGGTGTGTGTGGGTAGCCCCCCACTCAGTCAGTGTGATTGACCCTCTCCCTCCCTAACGTTTTTAGGTTGTAGGTCTGCTTTGGAGTTCAAGCTAGACGGCTTGAGTCGAGTCCTTGGAGTCGGTCGTCTCGTTGAGTCTTTCATTTGAGTTTGAGTCTTTACATTCCTATTTTGTAATTTGAATAAGTTTGTACGAATGAATATATGAATATTTTTTTATGTTATATTATGAATTCGGGACAGGCTTTTAGGGATGAATTGTAGGCTCGCGGCCACGAACGCAGTGCGTGCCTGCTACTACCTCCGTTTTGCCGGACGCGAGCGACAGAACTTCAATGAATTGGTCCCATTGCTCCGGTGCTTTTTTCACCCAAAATTTTCGGAAAATTTTCACAATCATATCCATGAATTAAAACTACAATTTAATAAATTCAAATTAAAAATAATTTTTAATTAGTTTTCAAAAAACTTGAGTTTCAGAACGTTTCAGGAAAAACATTGTAACTCAGATTACAGTATTTCAAGCAAAATTCAAGAATACTCAGCTATTATCAAATTAAAGAATTTCACCAAATTTTGAAAATAAACTAATTTAGAGTAAAAGTTACAAGGTGGCTCTGATACCACTTGTTGGAAAACATGAGAGTAAAGCAGCGAAAATTTAAAAATTTTACCAAACAAGGGACCGAGAACTTGCAATTTCTACTCTAAACCAGGAGGGATTCAAAACTTACTTTAAGTTTGGTTCTTTCTTGAGATGTTCGATCGCCTATATCGAACAACCTTCAAGTGGCATGAATCCACTCTGTTGGAAGGTTCTTCCTTTTTCTTCAAGACTCCAATGTAGAAGCTGTAACGCCCCGACTTTTCGGACGTAAAAGTACGACGTATGTGTTTACCAATTTGCGCGAATTAATTGTTTTTACGTGTTTTATATTTAATTTTATTATAAATTGTTATTATTTTATTTTATTATATTTTATTTTAATTTATTATTATTCTAAAATATTTCGTATTTAAGTGTATATATATATATATATTTCTTTATTTTATTATTAATTTAATGATTATGCTAATTAAGTGTTATGTTAATTAACTATGCTTTAATTAATTAATTACGTGACTTTAATTTAATTTATTTAATATTAGAATTAATTCTTTTGATTTAAATTTTATTGCATGAATTTTAATATATATATGCATGAATTGCATGGAATGTGCATGTTGTTTATTTTGTGCTTCGTTCTTATATGAAATGATATCGAAATGCCATGAATTTGTAGTATGTCGTAAATATGTGTGTTATGAACATGCTTATATGCTCGGTTTATGTTTTCGAATTTATTTGGTATGTTAACGAATTTAATTTGAATCGAGGAACCAAATTGGGGGCTAACGAGCACTTAGCGTACCCTTGGTTCCGAATTTAATATCTTGAGCTCGGGAACTCGGATTCGAGTTCCGTCAAGTCCGCTGAACTCGTAACAAAAATTTGAGTTTAGTAAACTTAGCCTTATATTTTTCCAAAGTCATTTGAACCTCCGAAATTCAACCGAAAAACGAATCGACGACCAAACTGACCTTGCTGTACAAAATTAGCCATATCTCATCCAAACGTTAACCAAATTAACCATGGTTTGATTCTAATGATCCCTAACTCAACCCCCTAACCGGATATAGCATGACCTAACCAAACCAATCCTCACACAATCCCCAAATATCAGCCAAAGTCACTAGAATTTCAGGCAGTCCCCGTAACCCTTCATTCCTTAGAGATTTTGGAGCTCAAATCTCATCCAAACTTCATCCAATCAACAAGGTAAGATTAGGGTTGTAATTTATGTTCATTCCTGATCATTTTCATCCTTTCATTCACGAATTTGAGCAGGGTTTCATGATTTCTGGTCTGTTTCCGAAAATAAGAGAGTTTTGGGCAAATTATTGATCTCATTCAATTCTTGTTGGTTTTGATTGATTCCAAGCTTGAGACTGATTATTTTGACATCCTCATTTCATTTATGATAATTGATTTCTTGGTGGTTGAAGTATTAATGAGTTATCATTTATGGCACTTTGAGAAATTTCCTTGATATGTCACGTATGTTTCCTTTTCTTGGTTGAGCTTATTTGGAACTGATATATATGTTGAAATGGTGTTGCTTAGCTGAGTATTTGTTGTTCTAAACTGATATGAATAGATGGAGATGATGAGATTCCTTCTTGCCCTGTTTTCCGTAGCCTTGCTCTGTTTTTGGCTTGAGTTTCAGCTGTCAAGACTGCCGTGAACCTTCATGCTTTTGCTGTCAAATTTCATGGCCTTGTAGCATGTGTTTTAGATGAGTTTCTTGCAGCTTTTCATGCTCAGTTTTGCTGCCTTTCTTGCTTGTGTATCGCCTTCGTTGCTGCTGCGTTTTCTGTCAAAAATAGGGGACGCTACTGCTGCGAGACACGGGTGTGTCAGTTTTCTCCTTTCCAACGCGGAACGGGGGTGCGGTTTGGCCTGAGGTTGCTGTACCGAGACACGGGGGTGTCTCGGTTTGGGTTTGGGAGGTGACACGGGGGTGTCACCCTGTTTTTCCCGATTTCTTGCCTGCGTTTTTCCCTGGTTTGCTGTTTATATATATGTACAGTGTGCTTGTGTGTGTGTGCATGGCTGAAGGCTGTGTAATTGGGTTTGTGTGTGTGCGTGCATGCATGGGTAATATATTTATATATGTAGTATATATGTAATTTATGCATGCATGTGTGAGTACGTATATATATATATATTATATACACATATGTTATTATATAATTATTATATATGTATTATATTATATATGTTTATTATATATTATATATATTTATTATATATTTGAAATATTATTTGATTTAATTCAATTGTTGAATTAATTGATTTCTATTTCGCGTATTTAATTTGCCGATTATTGATTGAACGTTTTATTTATTTTATTCCTAATTATGAATATGAATATTATGTGTTATGGATATTAAATGAATTCTTAGATTAATTGATATGAAATATGAATTTATGAATTTATGAATTTGAATGAAATGTAAGAACAAATGGTTTGATTATATGTTTTAAATTCCTTATTAGTGCACATGAACATCTGCATGACTTAATATGATCTTCTATGCATTCATGTCATATTCACTTCATTGTCGAGCGTCATATGTGGTCATTGAGTCTCATGCCTTTTCTTTTGCACAGATTCGGGTTTGGTCGGAGACGAGGGCGAGCCTTGAGACGCTTGTGCTTTTCTTTTGCTCTTAAAAGGTGGGTTTTTCTTCTAATAGCTAAAACGACCCGATATATCCTTTATGTGCAAGGTTTTAAGCCAAAATAGTATATCTACTTATATCGAGTCAATTTGGGTAAATGATTTCGAACGTATGCCCTTTTCATTGATGAAACCCTACCTTATGTTTTGGCGAGATATGATTATGATTGCACGGGCCCCGGGACTTAGTATATGTGGCTAACCTAGGAAGCAAGGGCTGACGGGGATCCCATATACTAGTCCCAACCAACTATGGCGAAACGGACCTCGTCAAGGAGTTTTTGACGAGGAAACGCTAACCGGGCTTTGAGGACTCATGAACCTCATAGCCGCATTGATATGATTAGGTGGTCGGGCCTTGCAAACCTGTCCACCACCCGGAGGAAGAAGGTGTATATGAATGATTATGATCATGATATGTATGAGCACAAAAGATATGTATGATAATGAATGAATAATTGATTATGATTACACGAGGAGTAGGTTGGAGATTGTACACGCCCACTCCCCGGGCCATAACCCTTATGAACAATTTTGAATGAATATGAACGTCGTAATCCCGTTGATGTTTTCTTTTGTTTTAACCACTTGGGAAATTCTTATCAAACTTCACACGGGATTAGGGCTTGCATGTATGTGCTTAATTTCTGCAATATTATATCTTATGCCCCGTTTTATACCCACCAGTCTCGTATAGACTGAACCCGGTTTGTTTTCAGTTGTTTTGTGCAGGTATAGGAGTGCTAGGCGGGAATACAAGTCGTCTAGGTCTTGCATTTATGTTTAGCACTTCTTTTCAGCATCTCATACTCTTATTGTTATTTGTATATGATCATAGTATAGCATGGAGCGTTATGATTTTGTAGGCCGTGCGTGCCGTTGAACACTTGAATGATTTTGTATATCTATTTTTGGAGCTTGGTGGCTCAGTGTATATATTATATGTTGTTCTTGCTTCCGCGTTTCATTTTAACTCTGATTTTATATTGTCTTGAGTTGATTGGTTTAAGGGTTAGTCTCGCCTAGCATAGCGTGTGTGTTGTGTCCCCGTTCGCCGTGGATTTGGCACGTGTATGGACTTCCATTTCATATACTGGTCGGGTCTCGGTGCGGGGGATGTGGTACCTTACGCTCGGGTGCTACAGAAGCCCTCCAGAAGTAAACACACCGCCTCATTCACAATTAAAATAGGGAGAATGCTAGTTATGTATTTTGTGTAAAGCTTAGGGTTTTTTTCTCAAGAACTAACTTTTTTGTTTCTCCGGAATAGAGAGAATTTTAGGCATGTCTTGAATCCCGGTACAAAGAGAATGAGAAAGGTCTCTTCTCTTTTATGTGGCTAAGAAAAGCTTACGATTCTTTTTTCTATTAGGAAAAGAATCTTATCTTTTCTTAATTACTTAATTACTTAATAAGATAATATATTACAATTAATTAATAATCATATTGTTAATTATAACAATTTATTTTAATAACTTTAGGATATTTTCTCATAATTATTTATTTCACAAATAAATAACTTATGGTATTATCCATTATTTATTTCATGAATAAATATTTATTGTTATTATCTTTACATTTATTTCATAAATAAATATTTATTTTAATAACAACTTGATATTATCTTTTTATTTATTTCATAAATAAATAACAACAATAATAACAACTTTGATATCATCTCACTTATTTATTTCATAAATAAATAAGTCTTGATATGATCTTTCACTTATTTCTCAAATAACGTACGATAATGTCTACTCGTTTATTTCTCAAATAAGGATGATAATATCTTTTATTTATTTCCTAAAATAAATAAAGTTGGATGATGTCATATTTATTTCATGAATAAATAATGCTAATTTTTAATTAATAATTAATTCACAATTAATTATTTATTGGACTTCTTTATTCTGGATTAGGCTTTATAATTAATTCCTAATTAATTAAAACCCAAAATTAATTATACCATATAATTAATTAAAACACTAGCACATGTCTGACACAGGTCACTCGTGTGACTCGACTCCACACGTGCCACCCATGTGTGGCCCCATCTGGCTACATTTAGTCAGTTCGATCAATTCGATTAATCGATCAGCCTACATCCTCGAGACCGGGCTTTTGTGTGTGACCACTAGGTTCATTATTCGATTAGTAGTGAACCTAATTAATTAATACCCTTATTAATTAATCATCTTATCGATAACATGATCACAGTTTAGCAGCAGGTGTGTAACACCCCAGACGGAAGGTGCCACATCCCCCGCACCGAGACCCGACCCGTATATGAAATGGAAAGTCCATACACGTGCCAAGTCATGGCGAACGGGGACTCACTCACTCGCTATGCTAGGCGGGAGCTAGAACCTCGAAAACCAACTAAGTAATTCAATAGGAGAAAATACACATGCGGAAGCATATCATGTAATCAGTCATAAATACCGGTGGCAATTGACGGGTTCAACTAGCATAAATACCTAGTCCCGAAATTAAGACATAATCATAAATCATAACCACATGTTCAATTTATCCCTAGAAACCTGTCCCGAATCAATAAAACATAAGATCAGCATTTATACATGTTTCAACGTGACTTAAACAAATTACAATTTGCATGTGGAAAGGCTCTGACTTAACCACGGGACTTGACAGACACAAAATCCCGCCTAGCACTCCAAACTTGCAAAAGAACTGAAAACAAAGCCGGGTTCAGTCTATAGGAGACTGGTGGTTATAAAACAGGGCATATCATAAATATTATAACAGAATTTAAGCACACCCACATGCAAGCTATAATCCCGTGCGAGGTTTTATTAGATATTTACCAAGTGAGTGAAAGGTGACAATACTATGGACCAGATTTGAGTTCATTTTTCAAATCCAAGCTGAATTGTCGTGTTGTGAGGTTGAATTGGGAAATATAGATCAACGAACAGAAACAGTAAAGAAAGGCAAAGAGTTTTTGGAAAGAAATCATGCGCTCAAGGGGAAGCAATTGGAAAACAAGTTCAACTCACCAATCCAACTCATAAAGGACGAGTGCGGGAATCTTTATCAAGATGTAGAAGAAATTCGTATGCTAATTCCGTGGATGTAGAAGAAGTTAAGGATCGAAAATTTTCAATCCCGGACCGTGGAAGGTACAAGTTGAGGCACAAGGACTCATGGATATCTTGAAGACCGTGGGAAAGACAAGAAGTGATCAACACATCAAAGTAAGCCATGGTCAGAGAAATGAGAACAAGCTATCGAGTTAATCACTTGCCATCTTGGTGACAGGTTTAAAGCATTCATGGCACGGGCATCATTTGCATCAAATTATTTAATTTTCCTTAATTGTACTTGTGCGTGCATCTCTACTTGATCTCATCACTCTAATGTGTTGCATATTTGCTTGTTGCAAGAGTGACACGTGCATTGATATTTTACCCGACATGCATTTTAGTGTTTACTTGGTAGGAAGTTCCTTCACCTCACTTATCAAGTATCTCTTCGACTGGCCACATCTGAGTTAATAGGAAAAGAAATAATGGGATGGCACTTGACAAGGAAGAAGACTTCGAAAAATAAAGAACATCAAGTAAGGGATAAGATGGTAAAAAGGAACTCCGAAGGAAAGTGAGGCTAGATTTGGCTTCGGGATGTTGGGATCGAACAAGAATAGAGAAGGGGGTTTCGATTACCAAGAAAATTGAAAGGGAAGATAAGAGGTATAACCTTTGGGTTGCTTGGTTCATCAAAATTTCTCCCCAAATGAAATCTTTCCATCAAGAATTTCGATAAAAGAAGGATCGATGGAGTTCAATATGTAACAACAGAAATTTTAAGGGGGAGAGCATGACCAAGAGGCAAAATCGAAAGTTGAGGTTGTGGCCGAATAAATAATTAATAGAGATAACGGAAATACAATTAGGAAAGATCCGGGAATTTTATGGTGGGAAGTTGAGATGAATAAGATGACTGTAAGGGTTGACCATTAAAATGAGAGCTAGACCACTAAATTCGGGTTGAAGATTTTCACGGGGAATAGAGAGGATAGCTCGCCGAATCTTTCTATGTATACAAGTTTGATTTGGAGATAAAGGAGTTAGGAAGGAGTTAGGAAGGAGTTAGGAAAACTCCTAAGTCAAGTTACCAAGGAGGAACCGATTCAAGTTATTATAGAAAGGAATGCTGGTAAAAAAAAAAAAAAAAATATATATATATATATATATATATATATTTAAATCAAACTTCAAGAATCATCAAGAACATCCTATCTTCAATTAAAGAAATATTATGGGCCGAATACCAAATTTCACCTTAAAGGTTTAAGGAGAGCTAAAAGGGTAAATTAAACGGAAGATAGGAAAAGATTCGTGTGACATATATATTAAGGTCGGGAATGAACTTTTAAGGACGCCAAGGGTAGTTATCTTCGATGTTATGTTAGGCTTTGATATGGGTAAAGAAAATAGCTATGGACCTGATTTCGGGACGGATGATTTAATATTATACGGGGGATCAAAGCTCGGTTGTTAAAGAGTTGGTCTGACTGAAGGAAACTTATAGGGATTGAGGAAGGACCGAACCAAAAAATTAAAAGCAGTACGAGTCAGAAGGGAATAAAGAATAAAATCCTTAGAGGATCTATCATTGCTTCACCGGGGTACCCTGAAGAGCTTCAAAACAAGTCAAGCACGGAGCTCACTTTCGGGGCAGATCATGCATTGGATAACAACGCTCACAATTCTAAATTATGCAACTACGATGAACGGTACATCAAGCACCCATGATACATGCATCCATGAAAATTTAATTTAAATAATTTTTATACTATGTGCTTTGATTCCTTATCATGTTAAATTACTTGGAGTAATTGATAATCAACGTGGATGATATTTATTACCTGCTTTGGGTATCTTATGTGACTATAATTGTTGTTTCGCGTTGTGTTGCTCGGGAGTATTAGAGACTTCCTTGCTTTATTGTTGTTTGTAAGAGACGGGGATTCTCTTATTTTTATTCGAGAGACGGGGTGCTCTCTTTGGTTGCGAGAGACGGGGTTCTCTCATTGTTGTTTAGGAGATGGGGTTCTCTCCTTGTTTCTTGTGAGAGACGGGGCTCTCTGATTGGTTATTTTCGGGCGAGTAGTGAATCCGAGGATGGATTCCTTTAAGGGGGAGAGATTGTAATGCCCCAACTTTTCTGTATTCTAAAATGACATATGTGTTTACTAAATTGCGCGAATTAATTGGCTATAAGTGATTTCTATATTTAAATTTCATTATTTAATTGTTAAATATGTGATTAATTGAAATATATGCAATATTTGAATTGGAATTGATATGAATAACTTGTGTGCTCCTTAATTACGCGTTTAAATTATTTAATTGCCTAATTAATCGTTTATGATAATTACTTTTTGTATTTTAATTAATCTTTTAATAATATGTAATTCATTATATTTTTAATAAATATTTAAAATGGATTCTTAAATTTCTTTTGAATTTTGAAATTATATGAATTCTTGAACGATATGCATTTAGGTGACAAGTTGCGTGCCGTTACTATATGAGATGACTTTGAAATTTTGTGAAAATTTAATATGTTTAAGATATGTGTGTCATGAATGTGTATGTATGCTCGTTTCATGTTTTCGGATTCGTTTGATTGCGTTTTAAATTTATTTCGTGGGATTGGAACTAAGGGCTAACGAGCACTTAGCGTACCCTTGGTTCCGTATTTGATATCTTGAGCTAGGAAACTCGGATTTGACTTTCGTCAATTTCGCTGAACTCGCAACGAAAATTCAAGTTGAATGAACTTAGCCTTATATTTTTCCAAAGTTATTTGGACCTCCGAAATTCAACCGAAACGTGGTACGTTCGCCTAAACTGCCACCTTTTACTAAAAGAGTCATAACTTCCACAAACCTTGACCAATTTAATCATGGTTTGATCTCTTGGAACCCTAACTCAACCCCCTAGCTGCTCGTACTCTCCCTAAGTGAACCAACCCTCATCACTTGGAGAAATTCCGTAAAAAATCCCCTGTTTCCAGAAAATCCCCGTAGCTCTTCCCAAACCTGGAGATTTCAAGCTCAAATCTCTTCCCACCTTCAACCAATCCATAAGGTAAGCTTGGGGTTGTATTATAAATTGATTTAGAGTCATTTTGATCCATTCTTCCCCAAATTTGAGCTTGTTTTGATGGAGTTTGATGAATATGAGTGAATAGTTAGGTTAAATCTCATTTCTTGATGAATTCATGCCATTCTTGTTTTGTTTCTTAAATTGATGAGTAATATAGGATCTATATGACTTGATTGCTTCCTATATATGCATTCTTTTCGTGGATTTTGTATGAATGATGATCTACCATAGCTGAACCTCCATGGAAGCTTGAAGAAATGAATTTTAACTCCACCATTTGCATCCCTTTCGTGGCTGTGTGATTTGCTGCTGTTATTGTAGTTGTTTTGCTGCTTTATTTGCATTATTTTACTTCTATCTCCTTGCTCTTGATGTCCTAAAATGGCCCCTGCTGCTGCTGCAAAAATGGAGACGAAACATGGGCTGGAGCTCCTCGATTTCGATCTGCAGCTTGCGGTCGCGCCCGCGACCGCTGTAGGGCCTTTTCTGGTCGTGCCCGCGATCGGATTTTGGTTGATTTTCGGAATAAACAGTGGCTGCTGCTGGAGAAGTGAGCTGTCGCAGTCGTGACCCCTTTTTGGCATGTTTCTCGTCGCGCCCGCGACCTTGTTTGCTCCCATCTTCGTAAACTGCTGCTTTGCTTCTTTAAATAAAAATTTATCTGCATGTGTGCTTGTGATTTGTGCTATGGATTGTACATTGTGCATGAGTGTACGTCTTTATATATATAAATAACGTGTGTGTGTGCATGATATTCTATATATGTATCTCACATGTGTATATATATACGTATACATATATATTGTGTGTGTATTAAAATTTAGGCATGCATTTACTATATTGTGTAAGTGTGGTTATATAGGTTATATACATATATTTATATAATGCAATTAGTGTGTGCAAGTAATGTGTGTGTGTATATATATATATATATACTATGTAAATGCATGACTGTATAGGTATATATTTATATATATATGTAATATATGATGTTTGTGTGCATGTGTTTTGTATATTTTGTGCATGGGATATATAAATGCATGCATTTGTGTACGTATGTTCATACTATATGGTATAAGTATTATTTATTTAGTATTATTTACTATGTTGTATTTATTCTATAATTATGGAATTTATTTTTTATCTAAATTTCGCTATTGATTTGAATACGTTTCATTGTTTATTTTATAATTGGAAACGTGGTATATTTGAGTTATATTCGTTTTATGAAATTCATGACTTGAATTGATATGATTTATGAAATATATGGAAACGAATGTCATAAACTCATGTGGATATGAACGCTTCTTGAAAGGAATGAATGGCTTGTATACATGTCTTTAAGACATTAATTGTGCACAAGAATGTTTCTATGACATGATATCATATCTTATACCTTCATATCGTATTCAATGAATTGTCGTGCATCATATATGGTACATTTAGAGTCTTGAGTCTTACGTGTGTACTCTATTGTTCCTTGTACAGTTTTCTCCAGGGCGGAGACTTACCGGGTTCTTAGGACACTTCCGAGTCCTCTTGTTCTTCTTAATTTTGGTTGGCAAGCTAAGAACAGGTGGGCTTCTCTTCTATTTAGTTAAATGAACCTATATACTCCCAAAGTGTAAAGATATCAGCCAAAAGTATATATGTATATAGAGTCGTTTTCATGAGTCAATGATTTTAAAAGTAAATCCCTTATTTTACGAAACTACCAAAAGTTTTGGCGAGAAAGAATGAATGAATACACAGAATGGGGCCCAGGGACTTGGTGTGAGCGGTGACCCGGGGAGGCATGGGCCGACGGTGATCCCTCACACTAGTTCCACCAATGAACGGCGTAACCGGACCTCGATAGGGGTTAGAGAGGAATGGACGTTGAGTGCCATCTTGGTTGTCATGTTCCCCTTTTGGTCAATGAATGGATGGTTCGGGCCGATCGCCCGGCCATCACCAGGAGGAAGAAGGTGTAAATATTCATGAATGTGCACAAAAGAATGTAATGCATGAAAGAAAGAAAGAAAGAAAGAATGTTTAATGAAGTACACGAGGAGTTGGTTGGAGATAATGCACGCCTACTCACCGGGCCACGAAAGACCTAAAGAATGAAAAATGAACGTTATAATCCCTTTTGATGACTTCTTTATTTTACCCACTTGGGACATGCTCTAAAAACTTCATTTGGGATTATAACCTGCATGTGAATGTTTAAATATTGTTGTATATGCTACTTATGCCTCATTTTATACCCACCAGTCTTCTATAGACTGAACCCGGATTGTTTTCAGTGTTCTTGCAGGTTTGGAGTGCTAGGCGGGAAGTCAAGTCTAGTAAGTCTTTCGGTTAAGTCAGAGTCTGTTCATAAGTATATTGAACTATGATTTGTTTAAGTTATGGAGAATGTATGATTGGTATTGATTGTTACTACTATCAGGAATTCTGAATAAGTTTATAGGAACAGAGAGAATATGTTATTGATGTTTTATGATTTTATTGAATTTCGGGATTAGGTATCTATGCTAGTCGAACCCGTTACTCTCTACTTACCTTGTTATTCATTTACCTTGTTATTCATGAAAATACTTTGCTTCTGCATTGGTAATATTTCTATTTTATTATCTCTTTGGTTGCGAAAGTTAGCTCCCGCCTAGCCTAGCGAGGTTGTATGTCCCCGTTCGCCGTGATTTAGCTCGGGTATGGATTGTCCATTTCATATTCGGGTCGGGTCGGGTCTTGCTGCGGGGGATGTGGTACCTTGCGCTCGGGTGCTACATCCTTAAGTGGTATCAGAGCCCAGATGTAAAACCGGTGTCCTCGTGTCGTGATTGAGACAGTCTAGGTCGTATGGCTTAGGAACTACATGATAATGTATGGATTGCATCGATTTTGAGAATGAATTTCTTTCTCTGTTGAATCTTGTTAATTATCTGTTGCATTCTTAAGTTAAATCCATGCCTTCCGTGTTGAATACGTGACATGAGCATGCACTAATCGCATGCATATCTTCTTGAAATGAGTGATGATTTATAAGTTATGGAGATGCTATCAAACCACAGCCAAGTATCACACTAACAACGCTTTAGTGCAAGTTTGAGGCATAGAAGATAAGAAGGATGTACCGGGAATAAATATAGAGAATGCTAGAAGCATGGCTTTTATAGAAGGAGTTAGAATTAAGAGTGAGGAGTTAGAAAGGAAGTCCGCTTGGGAGATGCAAAGGTTGAGAGAAACATTTGAGGAAATAAGAGTTGTTCGGGGAATGTTTATGACCCCGAAGATTTGTATATGAGGCTCTCCTATATAGGATATCATAATTGGATTTAACGGGAGCATTCAACTTAAGGAATGGAGTGAGTGATCCTTGAGGGTACTTTAACTTAGGGTTCGGATTATGGAAGAGATAGCGAGGATTGTGAAGATTCAAGTTAAAACACAGTCGGCGGGAATTAAGCATCAAGAGTCGTCAAAGAGGAATTTCTAAATAAACTTCATGGTTAGAAAAGAGGTTGCAGAGGTCAAGATTTGGAATAAGTGAGTCCGGGAGCCCTAAATTTCAACTAAGATGGAAAACGAGTCGGGAAGGGATTGGAAGGAGCCAAGTAACGTGGAAAATACAAATTCATGGAAGGTAACAATACTACTGACCAGATTTGAGTTCTTTTTTCAAATCCAAGCTGAATTGTCGTGTTGTGAGGTTGAATTGGCAAATATAGATCAACGAACAAAAATGGTAAAGAAAGGTAAAGACTTTTTGGAAAGAAATCATGCGCTCAACGGGAAGCAATTGGAAAACAAGTTCAATTCAGCAATCCAACTCATAAAGGACGAGTGCGGGAATCTTGATCAACATGTAGAAGAAATTCGTATGCTAATTCCGTAGATGTAGAAGAAGTTAGGGATCAAAAAATTTCAATCCCGGACCGTGGAACGTACAAGTTGAGGCACAAGGACTCGTGGAAACCTTGAAGACCGTGGGAAAGACAAGAAGTGATCAACACGTCAAAGTAAGCCATGGTCAGAGAAATGAGAATAAGCTACTGAGTTAACCACTTGCCAGCTTGGTGACAGGTTCAAAGCATCCATGGCACGCGCATCATTTCGCATCAAATTATTTAATTTTCCTTAATTGTACTTGTGCGTGCATCTCTACTTGATATCATCACTCTAATGTGTTACATATTTGATTGTTGCAAGAGTGACACGTGCATTGACATTTTACCCGACATGCGTTTTATTGTTTACTTGGTGGGAATTCCTTCACCTCACTTATCAAGTATATCTTCGACTGGCCACATCTGAGTTAAGAGGAAAAGAAATAATGGGATGGCACTTGACAAGGAAGAAGACTTCGATAAATAAAGAACTTCAAGTAAGGGATAAGATGGTAAAAAGGAACTCCGAAGGAAAGTGAGACTAGATTTGGCTTCGGGATGTTGGGATCGAACAAGACTAGAGAAGGGGGCTTCAATTACCAAGAGAATTAAAAGGGAAGATAAGAGGTATAACCTTTGGGTTGCTTGGTTCGTCAAAATTTCTCCCCAAATGAAATCTTTCCATCAAGAATTTCGATAAAAGAAGGATCGATGGAGTACAATATGTAACAACATAAATTTTAAAGGGGAGAGCATGACCAAGAGACAAAATCGAAAGTTGAGGTTGTGGCCGAATAAATAATTAATAGAGATAACGGAAATACAATTAGGAAAGATCCGGGAATTTTATGGTGGGATGTGGAGATGAATAAGAGGACTGTAAGGGTTGACCATTAAAATGAGAGCTAGACCACTAAATTCGGGTTGAAGATTTTAACGGGGAACAGAGAGGATAGCTCGCCGAATCTTTCTACGTATGCAAGTTTGATTTGGAGATAAAGGAGTTATGAAGGAGTTAGGAAAACTCCTAAGTCGAGTTACCAAGGAGGAACCAATTCAAGTTATTATAGAAAGGAATGCTGGTAAAAAAATAAATAAATAAATAAATAAAAATTTAAATCAAACTTCAAGAATCATCAAGAACATCCTATCTTTGATTAAAGAAATATTATGGGCCGAATACAAAATTTCACCTTAAAGGTTTAAGGAGAGTGAAAAGGGAAAATTGAACGGAAGATAGGAAAAGATTTGTGTAACATAAATATTAAGGTCGGGAATGAACTTTTAAGGACGCCAAGGGTAGTTATCTTCGATGGTATGTTAGGCATTGATATGGGTAAAGAAAATAGAAATGGACTTGATTTCGGGACGGATAATTTAATAGTATACGGGGGATCAAAGCTCCGGTCTGATCAAAGGAAACTTATAGGGATTGAGGAAGGACCGAAGTAGAAAATTAAAAGCAGTACGAGTCAGAAGGGAATAAAGAATAAAATCCTTAGAGGATCTATCATTGCTTCACTGGGGTACCCTGAACAGCTTCAAGACAAGTCAAGCACGGAGCTCACTTTCGGGGCAGATCATGCATTGGATAACAACGCTCACAATTCTAAATTATACAACTACGGTGAACGGTACATGAAGCGCCCATGATACATGCATCCATGAAAATTTAATTTAAATAATTTTTAAACTATGTGCTTTGATTCCTTTTCATGTTAAATTACTTGGAGTAATTGATAATCAACGTGGATGATATTTATTACCTGCTTTGGGTGCCTTACGTGACTTTAATTATTGTTTCGCGTTGTGTTGCTCAGGAGTATTGGAGACTTCCTTGCTTTATTGTTGTTTGTAAGAGACAGGGATTCTCTTATTTTTATTCGAGGGATGGGGTGCTCTCTTTGGTTGCGAGAGACGGGGTTCTCTCATTGTTTCTTGAGAGATGGGGTTCTCTCATTGTTGTTTAAGAGACGGGGTTCTCTCCTTGTTTCTTGTGAGAGACGGGGCTCTCTCATTGGTTATTTTCGGGCGAGTAGTGAATCCGAGGACGGATTCCTTTAAGGGAGAGAGATTGTAACGCCCCAACTTTTCCGTATTCTAAAAGGACATATGTGTTTACTAAATTGTGCGAATTAATTGGCTATAAGTGATTTCTGTATTTAAATTTCGTTATTTAGTTGTTAAATATGTGATTAATTGAAATATATGCAATATTTGAATTGGAATTGATATGAATAACTTGTGTGCTCCTTAATTACGCGTTTAAATTATTTAATTGCCTAATTAATCGTTTTTGATAATTACTTTTTATATTTTAATTAATCTTTTAATAATATGTAATTCGTTATATTTTTAATAAATATTTAAAATGGATTCTTAAATTTCTTTTGAATTTTGAAATTATATGAATTCTTGAACGATATGCATTTACGTGACAAGTTGCGTGCCGTTACTATATGAAATGAATTCAAAATTTTGTGGAAATTTAATATGTTGAAGATATGTCTGTCATGAATGTGTACGTATGATCGTTTCATGTTTTCAGATTCTTTTGATTACGTTTTAAATTTATTTCGTGTAATTGGAACCAAACCGGGGGCTAACGAGCACTTAGCGCACCCTTGGTTCCGTATTTTATATCTTGAGCTGGGAAACTCTGATTCCAGGTTTGTCAACTTTTCTGAACTCCCAATGAAAATTCGAGTTTAATGAACTTAGCCTTATATTTTTCCAAAGTTATTTGAACCTCCGAAATTCAACCGAAACGTGTTACGTTCGCCTAAACTGCCACCTTTTACTAAAAGTGTCACAACTTCCACAAACCTTGACCAATTTAACCATGGTTTGATCCCTTGGAACCCTAAATCAACCCCCTAGTTGTTCTTACTCTCCCTAACCGAACCAACCCTCATCACTTGTAGAAATTCAGCCAAAAATCCCCTGTTTCCAGAAAATCCGTACCTCTTGCCAACCTTGGAGATTTCAAGCTCAAGTCTCTTCCAACCTTCAAACAATCCACAAGGTAAGCTTAGGGTTGTATTATACATTGATTTAGATTCATTTTGATCCATTCATCCCCAAATTTGAGCTTGTTTTGATGGAGTTTGATGAATATGAGTGAATAGTTAGGTTAAATCTCATTTCTTGATGAATTCATGCCATTCTTGTTTTGTTTCTTGAATTGATGAGTAATATAGGATCTATATGACTTGATTGCTTCCTATATATACATCCTTTTCATGGATTTTACATGAATGATGATCTACCATAGCTGAACCTCCATGGAAGCTTGAAGAAATGAATTTTAACTCCACCATTTAAATCCCTTTCGTGGCTGTGTGATTTGTTGTTGTTATTGTAGTTGTTTTGCTGCTTTTTTTGCATTATTTTACTGCTATCTACTTGCTCTTGATGACCTGGAATGGCCCCTTCTGCTGCTGCAAAAATGAAGACGAAACAGGGGCTGGAACTCCTCGATTTCGATCTACAGCTTGCAGTCGAGCCCGCGACCGCTGTAGGGCTTTTTCCGATCGCGCCCGTGACTGGATTTTGGTTGATTTTCGGAGTGAACAGTGGCTGCCGCTAGAGAAGTGAGTCATCGTGGTCGTGACCCCTTTTTCGCGTGTTTCTCGTCCCGCCCGCGACCATGTTTACTCCCATCTTCGTGAACTGATGCTTTGCTTCTTTAAATAAAAATTTATGTGCATGTGTGCTTGTCATTTGTGCATGTGGGTTGTACATTGTGCATGAGTGTATGTCTTTATATATATAAATAACACGTGTGTGTGCATGATATTCTATATATATATATCATATGTGTATATATATACGCATACATATATATATTGTGTATATATTAAAATTTAGGCATGCATGTACTATATTGTGTAAGTGTGGTTATATATATATATATTATATAATGTAATTAGTGTGTGCATGTAATATAGGTATATATTTATATATATATGTAATATATGATGTTTGTGTGCATGTGTTTTGTATATTTTGTGCATGGGATATATAAATGCATGCATTTGTGTACGTATGTTCATACTATATGATATAAGTATTATTTATTTAGTATTATTTACTATGTTGTATTTATTCTATAATTATGGAATTTATTTGTTATCTAAATTTCGTTATTGATTTGAATACCTTTTATTGTTTATTTTATAATTGGAAACGTGGTATATTTGAGTTATAATCGTTATATGAAATTCATGACTTGAAATGATATGATTTATGAAATATATAGAAATGAAAGTCATAAACTCATGTGGATATGAACGCTTCTTGAAAGGAATGAATGGCTTGTATACATGTCTTTAAGACATTAATTGTGCACAAGAATATTTCTATGACATGATATCATATCTTATACCTTCATATCGTATTCAATGCATTACCGTACGTCATATATGGTACATTTAGAGTCTTGAATCTTACGTGTGTACTCTATTGTTCCTTGTACAGTTTTCTCCAGGGCGGAGACTTACAGGGTTCTTAGGACACTTCCGAGTCCTCTTGTTCTTCTTAATTTTGGTTGGTAAGCTAAGAACAGGTGGGTTTCTCTTCTATTTAGTTAAATGAACCTATATACTCCCAACGTGTAAAGATTTCAGCCAAAAGTATATATATATATAGCGTCGTTTTCATGAGTCAATGATTTTAAAAGTAAAGCCCTTCTTTTATGAACCTACCAAAAGTTTTAGCGAGAAAGAAAGAATGAATGCACCGAATGGGGCCCAGGGACTTGGTGTGAGTGGTGACCCGGGGAGGCATGGGCCGACGGTGATCCCTCACACTAGTTCCACCAATGAACGGCGTAACCGGACCTCGTTTGGAGTTAGCGAGGAATGGACGCTGACTGCCATCTGGGGAGTCATGTTGCCGTTTTGGTCAATGAATGGATGGTCCGGGCCAATCCCCCGGCCATCACCCGGAGGAAGAAGGTGTAAATGTTCATGAATGTGCACAAAAGAATGTAATGCATGAAAGAAAGAAAGAAAGAAAGAATGTTTAATAAACTACACGAGGAGTTGGTTGGGGATAATGCACGCCTCCCCACCGGGCCATGAAAGACCTAAAGAATGAAAAGTGAAGGTTATAATCCCTTTTGATGACTTCTTTATTTTACCCACTTGGGACATGCTCTAAAAACTTCATTTGGGATTATAACCTGCATGTGAATGTTTAAATATTGTTTTATATGTTACTTATGCCTCATTTTATACCCACCAGTCTCCCATAGACTGAACCCGAATTGTTTTCAGTGTTCTTCCAGGTTTGGAGTACTAGGCGGGAAGTCAAGTCTATTAAGTGTTTCGGTTAAGTCAGAGTCTGTCCATATGCATATTGAACTATGATTTGTTTAAGTTATGGAGAATGTATGATTGGTATTGATTGTTACTACTATCAGGAATTCTAAATAAGTTTATAGGAATAGAGAGAATATGTTATTGATGTTTTATGATTTTATTGAATTTCGGGATTAGGTATCTATGCTAGTCGAACCCATTACTCTCTGCTTACCTTGTTATTCATTTCGGGGTTCTGTTTTATTGTCTCTTTGGTTGCGAAAGTTAGCTCCCGTCTAGCCTAGAGAGTGTGTATGTCCCTGTGTGCCGTGATTTAGCTCGGGTATGGATTGTCCATTTCATATTCGGGTCGGGTCTCGGTGCGGGGGATGTGGTACCTTGCGCTCAGGTGCTACAGGATCACCGTCGGCCCTTACCTACCCGGATAGCCACTTGCACTATGTCCCTGTGCCCGTGCAAGACAATCTTGTCCACGCCAAAAATCATAAGGTGGGGATACATAAAAGAAGGCCTTTACATTGGAAATCATTGACTCTCAAGTCTCCGCCCTGGAGCAAACTGTACAAAGGACAAAGTAACGTGCTCGTGAGACTCAAGACCCCAAATGAACCATATATGACGCACGTCAATGCTATTCACGTGATATAGCATGCATAAGAAATAATAATATGCTATGAAGGTATTCATGTATATACTTAATACCACTTAGACATGTAATCAAGTTATTCATTCATTACACGAATAGATCGTGTCCGTTCATTACCATTCATTCATTTATTATCACTTATTCATTCAATGTTCAATTCATAACAAATCATAATACATGTTTAACAATTCATATTAATCATTTAAAAGTGCAGGGAATCCATTACACACACAAGAATGCAAGGGTTGCAAGGAGGGTCACATTGTAGCACTCAAACGTTCATAAGTCGAGCCAAAACTCATAAACATATTAATTCAATCCGAAATCTTCATACAATAATCATAACACAAATATCAACATGTTAATAAAGTATAGGAATCATAAAAAAGGTGGAAGAACAATAAACAAACCAAGAGAAACAAGAAAAACGGAACCGGATTAACAAGGACCGGCCGGACAGAATCCACCCCCCCACCCCCGTGGATTTGGGTCAGTAGCCAAAAAACACAGGAAACAAGGCAAAGTCACAAGAAAGGGGCAAAAATGCATGAAACAAACTCAAAACTCAACCAAAATCATACAAATTCAGGCTATAAACATACATGCTTGATCATATTCTAACATCAAAAGCTCAAGGAAGGAATCTAGAACTCAAACACCATATCCATCTCTTCAAGCTTCATTAATGGAAACTTATTAAATCCTCAACCATCAAGTAATATAAGTCCATACAATCATAAATACATTTCTTGGGATCATTTAACGCTCAAGAAGTTATAAGAAATTCGAAAGAAATAAGCTAGAATCTCCAAAATCCAACAACCCTTACTATTCACCATATATATCAAATCACACTCAATACTTGGTGAAATCATGCAAATCCTAACTTAAAATGACCACAAGGAGATATACATCACAAAAATGAGCTTACCTTTAAGAAATTATGGGAGGTGATGATGAGATGAGCTCAATTTCTCAATGGGTGAATAGTGGTTCCTCCCTTCCCCTTCCTTCTTCTTTTTCTTTATTATTGGCTGAATATTTTCTTTTTTTGGGGAGGTTTGGTTCGTGGGGTTTGAGGGAGGGAGAGATAGAGAGTGAGACAAGTTGATATAGGTCAACGATTAGGAGTATAGGTGTGTTAGGTAGGTCCGTAAACTCAAGAATAGTCAAAGGTTGTTGTTTTAGGCGCGAGGGGCTCGTTTCGGTTGAAATTTGGGGATCCAAATGGCCTTCGAAAAATATGAAGTTTGTCCCATCGGATCTGAATCGTTGATATGAGTCCAATGGAGGTGACGAAACTCAATTCCCAGTTCCCGAGCAAAAGATATACAGCCCGGAACACAAGGTGCGCTAAATGCTCTTTAGCCCCCTTTCGGTTCCGATCACACAAACGAACCCAAAACTCAAACATACAAGAATAAAATCATGCTACGAGCATCATAAGACACATATTTCACTCATATCAAGTTTCCACAAAAAACGGGAATCAATTCGAGTAGAGATGACACACAAACTCAATCGTATATGCATAAACGTTTCAGGAATTCATATTCAAATATTCAAATAATAACATCTAATAAATGAGATAATAACTAATTTCATATATATAATTAATTAATTGCACATATTGGTAAACACATACGTCATACTTGTAAGGCTGAAAAGCCGAGGCCTTACAACCTCTCCCCCTTAAAGGAATCCGTCCTCGGATTCACTATCCGCCTGAAACAAATAATGAGAGAACCCCGTCTCTCGCACGCAACAATGAGAGAATCCCGTCTCTCAAAAGCAACAAAGAGAGAACCCAGTCTCTCGAACAATAAGGAGAGAACCCCATCTCTCACAAACAACACCGTCTCTCGAACAACAAGTAGAGAACCCTGTCTCTCACAAACAACAAAGAGAGAACCCCATCTCTCGAACAACAAGGCAAGAGAGTCTCCAATACTCCCGAGCACCAAAACACAAAACGCAAACACACCACAAAACAATACAAATAGAAAGTAGCAAGACATCTAACACCACGGTCACACAAGAATCAAGTATCAAGTATCAGTCACATCAAGTATCAACCGATCAAAACAGCTAATGCAGCCGATGATCAAGGCACATAGCGTCAAATTTTACTTGAAGTTAAAATTACATATATGTATATACCATGAATGTTTGATGTACTGTTCACCGTGGTAAGCAATTTGGAGATGAAAATTTCAGGGCCAGATTGTACGGTTGAATCTAAAAGCTAGCTCGATTCTTCACTTGTCTTTAATCTCTTTAGTGTGTGCCCAGTTGAAGAGAAGATAGACTCTTAGTTAGTTTTATTCTGACTCTTGCCCCCTAATTAGCTTCTTTAATCCCTTATCTTTCATCCATGATCTTCTTTCAGCAAGGCCAACTCTTTTAAGTAACGAGGTTTTGACCTCCCCGTATATTATTAGAACATTCATCCCGGGGTCAGATCCATAACTACTATCTTTACCCATATCAGAGTCTACCATATCCACGAAGACAACTACGCTTGGCCACCTTGAAAGTTCAATCCCGATCTTGAGATAGTCATCATTTTGGTCTATCTTAACATAAATCCTTTCCCATCTTCTTCTTAGGTTATCCCTTCATCCTCTCTGTCTTAGCCACATCACCAAAATATTCTTCTTCTTCAATTTGGATTGGAAGAACTTTGATTGAAGTAGTAGTTGAAGTATCAAGCGGGGAAGGCATCCTGACAAGTAAACACTAAGGTAATGCATGTCGGGTTAAAATGCCAATGTTATGAAGCACGCAGTACACTTGTAAACAATTAAAGATGCAAAATGTTTGAGCAATTATATCAATTAGAAATGTGTATATAAATAGGGAAATTTAAATAACATATAGCGATGTATGATGCACGTGACATGAATATGTTAAACCTGTCACCGTGGTGGTAATCTTTTAGCTCGATAACTTGTTCTTCATTTCCTTAATTACGGCTTGCTTTGATCTCGTTGGTCATTTCTTATTTTCCCCACGTCCTTCAAATCTCCATAATCAACTTGCATATCTCCCTGACCCGAAATTATAATTTCTTGAACCCAAGGTCTTCTAAGTCTATGGAATCGGTATTTCGACTTACTCCCAAGTATTGACCTCCAAAGGTTGTCCGAATCTTCACCTTGATTTTCACACTGTTTGAAGTTCTCTTGGCTTATCCCTTATGATTTCAAATCGGTGGAATGCACTCGCCCTCTAATTGTTTACACTTGGTTTCACAATCTACTCCAAAAGCTTTTTGTCTTTCTTTATCGTTGCCATTTGTTGCTCCATATTTTTGTGTTGTTTGACTTTCTTTAACTTCTCCAGATTCGATTTCTACCTTGTCCGGAATTCAAGTGTCCCGTGTCCCCACTTCTATTCCTTGTTCCCCAGACTCAACTTCTAATGAATTGGTTTATTCGAAAATTCTTCCTTGATAATTTGCATCGTTCACCATTCATTGGCCCTATTATTCTTCGAACTTGATTTACTTGGAAGCACATCCTCGACGATCTTCGTTGCTCACTTCTCAACAAACCTATTTTACCTTGAGTCCTCTTGGTTATCATCACCCCTTTGTCGATCCAAACCTCGAAATAAAGTACCTTTGAGGTTTTCCTTTGCTTCTTTCTTGAATTAAGTAATCCTAAGGAATCCGATTGATTAACCTCGGTAGTGTAGGTGTATGTGTTGATCTTGTGAATGGTAGACATCGCACACCCACTACTATCCTTTCGAATACTCATCAACCTTGGTAGAACTTGTCGATTATTCCTACAAGTTGAGTTTTCCATCACTCGAATCATGGCCCAATTAAGGAAGGCCACGACTCTTGAATTCTTATATAAAATCCCGGTGCATTCCTTACATCCCCCATGCCTGAATGTAGGACTCATAGGGAGTTGTTGTGATCGTGAGAATTGGCCGTGGTTTGATGTTATGAGAATATCCTACAATCACAACTCATCCCATATATCAATGCATGCCGATTAGTAAGTGCATATGACATATAATTAGCACCAAGAACACGTATTTGATGCAAAATGCAACACATAAGTCAACAAAATTTAAATTAAGCACATTTAACATTGTATTTCCACATCAAGTTTCAATAACAATGCTCATGGTCCATGCGGTGCACACGTTGACAAGTTGTTCCTATGTCGTACGACCTAGACTTGACATGACACGACGCTAGAAACCCTGGTTTTGCGACCGGGGCTCTTATACCATTTAAGGATGTAACACCCCAGACGGAAGGTGCCACATCCCCCGCACCGAGACCCGACCCGTATATGAAATGGAAAGTCCATACACATGCCAAGTCACGACGAACGGGGACTCACTCACTCGCTATGCTAGTCGGGAGCTAGAACCTCGAAAACCAAATAAGTAATTCAATAGGAGAAAATGCACGTGTGGAAGCGTATCATGTAATCAGTTATAAATACAGGTGGCAATTGACGTGTTCAACTAGCATAAATACCTAGTCCCCGAAATTAAGACATAATCATAAATCATAACTACAGATTCAACTTATCCCTAGAAACCTGTCCCGAATCAATAAAACATAAGCTCAACATTTATACATATTGCAACTTGACTTAAACAAATTACAATGTGCGTATGGAAAGACTTTGACTTAACCACAGGACTTGACAGACACAAAATCCCGCCTAGCACTCCAAACTTGCAAAAGAACTGAAAACAAAGCCGGGTTCAGTCTATACGAGACTGGTGGGTATAAAACAGGGCATATCATAAATAATATAACAGAATTTAAGCACACCCACATGCAAGCTATAATCTCGTGCGAGGTTTTATTAGATATTTCCCAAGTGGGTGAAAGCAAAGGAAAACAACGCTCGGGATTACAACGATCAATTTCATAATTCATAATCATAATCATTCATGCGGTCAATACGTGAGCCCTGGCGGGTGGGCGAATATCTCCAACCTACTCCTCGTGTGTGCATATCAATTCAATCTTTATATTAGCGATCATACACATTCACACATATTCGTTCATAATTATTCAGAATCACATCATTCATATTCATAATATTCATAATCATAAACACTTACACCTTTTTCCTCCGGGTGGTGGACGGGGTTAGCAAGACTCGGCCACCGGTCCATACATTGACCCAGGGGGGTACATAAATCCCCCAAGGGCACTCAGCTCCCATTCCCCGCTAAACCTCCGAGCGAGGGCCGGTGTCACCTTAAATGTGGTGGGACTAGTACAAGGGATCACCGTCGGCCCCTATATCCCCGGATAGCCACTTGCACTAAGTCCCTGGGCCCGTGCAATACAATCATGTCCACGCCAAAAATGATAAGGTGGGGATACATAAAAGAAGGGCTTTACATTGGAAATCATTGACTCTTTTGAAAAGACTCGATATATATATATAATATTTTGGCTTAAAACATTCACATTGGATATATCGGGTCGATTCATATCTAATAGAAGAGAAACCCACCTGTACGCCTCTTACCAAACAATACCAAGAAGAAAAGGAGACTCGAAAGTGTCCTATGAACTCAGCAAGTCTCCGCCTTAGAGAAAACTGTACAAAGGACAAAGTAACGTGCTCGTGAGGCTCAAGACCCATATGAACCATATATGACGTACGGCAATGCTATTCCCATGATATAGCATGCATAAGAAATAATAATATGGTATGAAGGTATTCATGTATACTGTTGTAAGGTTTTACTACAGTTAAAAACCAATCGTGCAAGTGTACACTAACATACGCGTAGTACCGTAGGATCGAACCCACAGGGAAGGGAAATCAATCACTACTCTATATTCCTCTGTAATCTAGAGACTTAACGGAAGCAATGGTTGTTTCTATTAACCTACTAACGCAGAAATTAACAAGTAACTAGAATAAAATTGTGAATAACAGCTTAAACACACGAATTAAATTCAGTAAACTAAACAGGTAGGGAAAAAGTAATGAATCATACAATCAAGAGCTGACGTGATACTCGATTGACAAGTGTAATCCTACAACCTAGTCACAGATATTTGAATTACCCTCTCTCGAGGTGTAACCAAGTGCTTAATTAGTGTTCAATGTTGCTGTCGCAATCACCAATAGTTAATTAAACCATAGGAACAAGACTAGTTTAATTCAGTATTCTAGCGGCTCGACATGGAATAAGATTATTGTTGTATAAGCTAGGACCAAATCTCTTTGTACCCTACAACTTACAAGTTCTGAAAACCATCTAAATTACTATCACTCTTTCAATCTACAGGTAATTATGACACATGCTAAGGGTGATCAGGCCATCGCAAGTCAGTTCAAACCTGTTTTCAAACTAAGAACCAACACAAGTCATTCAAGCATCTCATCAAGCATCCATCATGCAATCATCATCACTACCCCTAGCCCTAGAGAATTAGCTACTCATAATTAAAGCAAAACTCATAAAACTAAAGGAAATTGCATTAAAATAAATCATCGTCAACGAATCTAAACAAGGTCTAACGATTAAACTCATAAGCATTCAGCAGTATCTAAAAACAAATATAGCATACGAAACTAATACTAAACTCAAAGGAATTAGTTTGTAAATTAAAGCAACAATGAAACCAAAGATAGTTCTCGGAATTCAATCCTATCGTCTTCTCGAATTCTCTGAAAACCTCTGAAAACTCCTGAGTCTTCTTCCAAACCCTAGGCCTTGATCTGGAAGGAAAACTCTTTCTCTCTCTGTATCTCCTTCTGTCTATCTGTGTCCCTCCTCCCAAAAGACTCGAAAATGCACTAATATAGCAACCCTAGGATAATTCTCGTCGCCCTAGGTAACGGCCGTTACCTATTCTTGCCTTACTTTTGTTAACGCCCGTTACTGCCTTAAAATCGCCATAACGCATTAACAGTGGTAACAGACGTTACCACTTTCCTTCTGCATAGGGTTAATGACCGTTACCCCTCTCTTCTCGCCAAAACTCCCCTACTGTGGCCAGTAACCGGAGTTACTCCTTTTACACAGCTTAAGTGGTAACGGGAGTTACCACTTTATCTCCCAAAAATGCATGAAATCGTTCTGCTTCGCCGTTTCGTAACTTCAACTCCATAATCACCAGAACGGAGAAAAATAAACACATAAACACATCAAACGGTACCAGAATATAATCTAGTTAACGCTTAAAATCATGCAATTTCTACACACAACAAAATCTCCCACACTTGAATATTGCTCGTCCCCGAGTAATACGGAAATTAAGAAAACACATCCTCAGCAAACCCTCTCCTCTAAGCAATCATCAAACCTTCGCCTAAAAAAGTCTAGCTAATCAAATCAAATACTCATAAACATGAAATCCTCAAAATTTAGTATGAAAAGTAAACCCTTGTGTAGTGTGTGAGTGAAACGATACAATGTACAAAAATTTGAATGACAACTTCACAATTTCCTCCTAAGCTCTGATCATCAACTTCGGAACACACTTTTTCGCACCTATCTCCACTAATGGAATTAAATCAAAACTTCGGATAGGTAGGTCTTTCGAGCTTGTAATGTAGGCTTAGGGTAAGGTTATGGAAATTTGGATCATGTGACTACTCACCAAGCTTACATCATTCAATCTATTCAAAACACGAAACACTTCCATTCACCATTAACACGAAAATCGGCCCAACTCTTCAATTGAATCCCACACTTTCAAATTCACACTTTGCATAATCTTATTTTTTCTCTTCTTTGCTCTTTCTCTTTTCATATCTTTTCTTTTTCACTTTTTTTTTTTTTTTTTTTGGTATGTTTGTGCATTAACCTCTCACATTCAATCACAGGAACAAATGAAAGGGGTCGAAGAATAGATAATTACAATCCAAATTAAAATGAACAAGCCTTGGTGAAAAAAATTATCAAGGTAGGTAGTTCTGTGTTGTACATTGGCTTATAATGTGGCTACAAAAATCTTTGAACGACAATTAGGCTCAGCGGCTAAATAGAAAAACTTAAAATCCTCCGACAACGACTGCCTACTTCACTTCCTTAGTCTTTCATTAACTCTAAATTTCGCCTCAATAGGACTAAAGTGCATCCTAATCAAATCTTAGACTCATTTGGAAATTATAAACTCATCTCTCTAAGCTAAGTACATTATTCCGTTCACAAAGTGCTCAAAATATAAGGGCATACTAACACACTAAATCATCAAATCTCATGCAATTTTCCTCAATTCAAAAAGCCTAACTTACTCTAGCAAAAGCTCAACAATCAAACTGAAAAGAAAGAGTTCAAAATGAGGGAAAATTTTCAAAAATTTTCAAAATTACTCAAATTTTAGCAAATCACACGTGAAACTACATCTAACCATGCAAATATTCAATAAAGCTCATAGCAAACATGCACATTCTTCCCCCACACTTAAACTTTGCAATGTCCTCATGCGAATGAAGAATTCAAGGCCTAGAAAACTCCCTGATTAGCTGAAGAACCGGCAATGTGCTTGCAAAGCTTCCGAAACCTGAACAAGTTACTAGAGAACACGGATCAAGTGAACAGGCAATTGACAATCAATACAAGTCACAAATTCAAGAAAAGAAAAGCACCATTGCATAAACCAAATCAGGAAAGCAAACATAGCAAAAACTTAAGTGTAGACAAATATCCAACCATAGTAATGCATAAATGAAACAAAGTGTCTAGAAGTCTGCGGAAAAAATCAAGGTAACAGAATCAGGGTGATGGGGGTTCCTCCAAAAAACTGATCCAAGCGAGCACTGAACCCGTCAAACTTGGCCTCCAACTTGGCCTCCCACGCATCGAATCGCTCATCCACATAATGTGCTAAATTTTCAACTCTGGCTATTACGGTGGTCAAATCAGCCCTCAATCCTGGTAGCTCTGCACGTACGCCTCTCAAAGTCACAGGAGCATCGTCACTGGCCTCAGCAACAACAGGCGCGGCACTGCGAAGAATCACAAACTCATCATCTGGCCGGTCAGGTATCCGAGGTAAGACCTCCTTCTGCCTCTCAGAAAGCTCATCAAACCGGGCTTTACCCCAGCTGTACATCTGCTAGAGACGATCTCTCTCATGGATAGGCCACCATGGAAAATTCCTATTCTTCAGCTCCCCACTCTCCCAAGATGTAGCTAAGCCCACAGCCTCCAAGTATCCGGACCAATATGTGCAAAGCTAATAGGCAAAGCCACTCTCGGTCTCCAATTCATCTTCCTAGCAAACATCGTCACAAAGTCTCCATGAGCAATTGTGCCCGTAACTCTCCTAGCACTCTCCTGCAGCTTCTAAAGAAACTCAATTGTACCATCAAACTTAATACCTTCCTTCATCATATAAATTATACCCAGCTCAGTCTCAATAATATGGCTATCTCTCCCGTATCTGGCACAGAATCCCAGGGCTAAAATCCTATGGACTAGTACCCAAGTCAACGAATCAAAATAGCTGTCATGTGTGCATCGGGAGGAATAACTAGGGACACCCTCTCTCAAGGGAAAGGATCTCCATAGCTCCTCTCATTGAGTATCGCTCTATTTGGGCAATGAAGTGGTGGTATTGGCTGGAAACCGAAGAATCTCTCTTATCCTGCTCACACTCCAAGTTCGAGTTTCCATATCATCAAGAGTGAAGGTCAAGGTGTTGTCCACCGGATCAAAAATCATTATATGGAAGAAAGCGGTTGTCATATCTCCATAGGTCATATCCATTTTATGAAGGAAATGCAACCAACCTATGTTGTCGAACGGCCTCATCACCTCCTCCCAAACCTCAAAATCTTCCATCCGCTCGAAGAATTTAGTACCCACAATATTCCTTGTTGAATTCCTTTGGAAAGGATTCCCAAAGACATTAACCGTTACGTTGACCGATTGAAAAGGTTGGTGGTCTAATCTGGGTGAAGTAGTGAAAGGGTCCGGGACTCTAGAGGGCTTAGTGCGACCCATAGTACCTAAATCAAACAATTATAGCAAAACAAAGCACAAAGAAATCAATCACAATTCACATGAACAATTCATCGAACACCTTGTGTGCTTAAGCCTAGTGTGTGAGTCCTAACTCAAGTTCTTAAATCTACCCAACTCAAATTCACACTAGACAAATCGCTACAATTCAAGCTCATAATTCTCTACCTTCAACTCCATAATTCAAAAACAATGTCACTTAGAACTTTAGGATTCTTCAAAGATTTAACCCAATTCAAGTTAACTTCAATTTAAAGCATCAATCCTAATTATAGCATAGTTAATCTCTCAAAATTCATCAATTCAATCTCATAGTGATTCCTAGTATGCCATTCAATCCTAGGTCTCATCCATTAGATTGGAAAATTTGGCTCTAACTATTATTCTAAGACAAGGGAATATTGACTTACTTGGATTCACAAGGGAGTAAAGAGTGTAACTTGGAGGGGAAGCTTCTTGCTTGTAAATTGATGATGATTGGCGCAAGGGAACAATTGAATCTCTTGTCAGGTAGAATAAGTGTAGCGCCCGGAGCGGCAAGCCACCACATCCCCCGCACCTAGCCCCGAACCCACATATGAAATAGAAATCCATACATGAGTCCAAGACTAAGAGAACGGGAACCTACACGCACACGCGAAGCCAGGCTGAGCTAGGACAGGACCAGAGTGCGCAAAATAATATTAATGCGGAAGCAAATAATCAAATCCAGGAAGATAAATCCACAAAATATACAAAATAGAAAATTCATACATAATTCATTAACTGAATGATAACATATACCTACTACAATTTCCACAATCGAATCACATACTAAAGCATGACTGAATGTAAATGAAAATGCAACTCGAACTAGAAGACTTGCACCCGACCGACTCAAGACTCCGCCTAGCACGCCCAACCTGCAAACTGAAGAGTTAAAAGGAGAGGGTCAGTCCACCGACTGAGTGAGCGGGCTGAACTCACACACACTATACATAATAAGGCGCAGAGCACGTATCAAAAGAAAGATTATGAACTGGGAGTAGGGTTTTGCATACCAAAACTATTTTCAAATCAAACTTATACATATCTTATCTTATTCATAACTTGACAAACTGAGCATACTCATATCTTATTAAAAGAGAAAGCTCCTATCCCGTTTCATAATCAACATAACAGATCATAATCATATACCCGGCGAGTACGGGTCTCCCATCTTACTTCCATATCGTATCATAATAGAAAACAAACAAATATCATAAACAATCCAACCCCAACACCATGTAGTTCGGGGAGCAAACCCTCACTACTCATACAGATACAAATACACAAGGGGTAGCTAACCCACACTGTGCCTTCCCCGGTTATCCACCGAGGGCTCAAGATACCACGCCTTCCCAACCTCCATAGGTCGCACGTGAATATCTCAAATGAGAACGTGTACAAGGGTCATAACCGGCGACCCCATGGTCGTCCCGGGTCTCCCTTACCCACGTCTCAGGGCCCAACACACCAGAACATAGCATAACATAACAGATCATAACTCGCTACACACCAAACTTATCATATCGTATCAAAATCATACTTACGTACCTTATCGGAGCATACCTTACCTTGCAACTTAGCATATGCTATAGACGTACCTCTCAGTGTCATCCTAATCCGTAGCTAGCTTGAAGACACACGGTTTGGAGCATAGCCTCGTTTGCAAAACATTTCAAGCTTACATATGCTCATACATATACAGTTCGAAAACCTTTAACCGTATGAAAAAATCATAAACGTATCGTATAAACACATATCTATTATATAAATATAATAGAATAATCGCATGCAGGCTTGAAAACGAGCACAGAAGGTTATAGGTCGCTTTAACTAAACAGAAATCCTAAAACCTCACAAATCTTTTTTCCTGTTCCAAAGGTAAGAAAACAGAGCAGCAGCTAGCAGGTACCAAAGGCAACAAAAACAGCAACAAAGCAAGACATAAACTCCCACAAATCTGATCCAAAGCTGACAGCAAGTAGAGGACAAGAAGAAAGGTGCTAAACTCATGTATATAACTTCCAAAACCTCATGAACATTAAAGGTATCTCTCATATATCTCAACTACCAACAAAGTCAGCTATAATCAACAATAAATGAAGCATAAATGATCAATATACCAGCTCCAATTCAAGCAAAACACCAAGGAATGAGATGGAAATCAAAATGAAATATAAACCTAACTATTCATGTGTTGAGCCAAAACTATATCAAACTTGGATGAAAATCAGATTTTCTTAGATTAAAATGACCACTTAATCATTTACATATCAAATACAAGCTTACCCTTTGAAGATGGTGAAGGAAAATGAAGATTAGAGCTCAATCTCTTCAAGGTGTGAATAGTGACGGGAATGATGGGTTGCTGCTCCAAATCTGATTTTTTCCTTTCCTTTCTTGCATATGGATCGAGATGAGGGAGACAAGGAATGATAAAGGGCCGAGCGGGTGAGTTGTGGGTCCAAGAATCACTTGAAAAGGCTAAAAGATGAGGGACTTATGTGCAAATTAGTGAAAGGTGGTCATATGAGCGCGAATCAGTTTTCCGGGCCAGATTCGGAGTATCAAACGGGCTTAGAAAAATGTTAGGCCAGGTTCCTTATCTTGAAAATCTCGTTACGAGTCCAGTGCCCCTTGTGAAATTCGAATCCGAATTCCCGAGCTCAAGTTATAAATTCCGGAACACAAGGTGCGCTAAAACTAGTTAGGCCCTCGAGTCCCCAAAACAAATAAAATGGTGCGTTACCATTTCAAAGAAGTCCGAAAATGTAAAACGATCACATAAACAAATCCATAACTCACAAATCTCCAACATATTAGAAAAGCACAAAATTTCGATCTCAAATCGAATACAAACGCAACCCATTTCTACCAATAAACATATTATTCAAATAATTAAAACTAATTTTCAAGAAATAATGCATAAAATAAAATTAAATTAAATCAAACGAATTAAAACTAAGTAAAAATTTTATTAAAAAGGCTAATTTTCAATTAGGTCCAAAACTTTTAAAAAGTTTCAATTAAGTCCAAATCTAAGTTTTCAATTAAGTCCACTACTTTTAAAGTCATACAATTACATACTTAAATCACGTATATCACATAAATTCACGAAATTATCATACTTTGGAATTAAATTCAAAATAGAAAAATTAAATACAAAAGTTAAAACATGAAAATTAAACAATTGGAGCATATAAATCACTTAAACAATTAGCTCAACGCATAAATTAGATCAAAAGAACACTTAAAACGTCGGAAAAACCTCTCGTGACGTCATACCTGGCTCGTCGGAGAGACAGGGTGCCACAATCCTCCCCCCTTAAGAGAACCTGGTCCCCAGGTTCACCTGCTCGAGTTTCAAGCTCAAGCAACTTCCCGTATTCACCCAAGTTCGAGGTTCATGACGTCCCGACAAGGGTTAGCCCGGTAAGGTCTTCACGCACAAGGGGTTTGATCACTTCTTGAAATCTTGTTGGAGAATTTCCTCACCGCTTGATCCGTGCTAGGAGCAACTAAAATGTTTCGCATGATAGGAGGGTCCAAGTTTTATTCATCACCCATCGTTTGATTCATTTCAACTACTCAAAATCTCGGCAATACACGAATGACGTGGTTACCGAACCTCCACCACTCGCACCTTCTAATTCAAGAAGTCCCTTTGCTGGAGTTCTAAATCACCACTTCTTGCTCGATCCGGAAAACCGTCGTAACCAAGACCCCCAGCTTACTGAGAAGACCCACACACATGAGAAAAACACACAACAAGCACACACACACATGAGTAAACACGTGACAATACTATAACAATTAAATATGCATGATGCACGTGCCATGAATGATATATGTACCGTTCACCATTTCTCGAAGCCCTTCATATTGATGAGTTGGAGTGGAGAGTCAAGGTTGATGTCTTAGAATTCGTGACCTGGATTCCTCGACCTCGGTTTTATTGAATGGATCCTTAGCTTGTTGATTCAATTCCATTTTTCCTAGTTGCCAGGAGGGATTATTTAAGCTCCTTTCCCCACCGGAATCTTTCATAACTCGATTAATCTTGATTCACTCTAATTCAGTCGACCATCACCATATCATGATATCCAGTTGGCTTGAAGCCTCTCAACCCAGTTCCTTTAGGATATCCCCATACCCTATCTAATTTAAATCCCAGTTTCTCGACATCTATCTCTTATATTATAGGGTCCGGTGAAGAGGTACTCCACAAAGTCATCAAGTGACACACCCTAGTGTTCACTCCTTCACAATCTCTATCTCTCGTAATTCTTTTAGAGCACAAAGTCGAAATTCTTTGATGTTCATAGAATCAATATCTTGGCCTCTTTTTGATAATCGATCTTTCATTGTTGTTCTGAATCTTCGTCTAGCTATCAGCTTGATTGAAATCCTTCGATTCTCCTCTTTACTAATTTGAATTGGCTATATGACTTGCCCTCTACTGGCTTACACTCGAGTATATGGTCTCCCTCCCGAAATTACTTTACCTTTCTTTATCGATTCCATTTGTAGCTTTATCTCCCAATTCGTCTTCACAATAAGACAATTCAGCTTGGATCTGGAAAGTAGACTACAATCCCCAGAATCCGAGGTATCTATATTATCTCCTCTTCTTCTTATTGGCCAACTTGATTTCTACTAGACTAGTTTAATTAGAACTGTTCCTTGATTCGACCTTCGTTGCTTCTCCCTTGGAGAACATTGTTTACCTTGGGGTACGCACGAATCCCATTGCTTTAGCATTAGTTTGGATCTCGAATTAAAGCACTTTCCAAGGTGTTTCCTTTTCTCTTTACTCGGGTTACACGATCTCGTGGAAACCAATTAAAATTACCCTAGATCCGGGCTTATTCCTTTACCCTCTAGAAATTGAGTCTAAATACTCGTTCCCGGATCGTAGTTTCAAAGTTTCCTTTAACATTCTCTCGATTAATCCCCATTAAGGCATCCCTCTCTTCTTATAATATTCTTAACTTCCTTGGTAATATTTCTTCTAAACACCTTGAATTTTCACTTTCAACTTCTGTTTACCCAGTTTTCATCACCGCGACGAAACTCCACTCGAAGATGTAGAGATCTCATACATGCTAGCACGAAAACATCAAACTCATGCATGCTAGGTTAGATTTGCTTATGCTATGCGTCACGTTAGGCAGCAATTCAAACAAAGATACAACAAGTAATGGCGATACGTAACAGACATAATAAATAAGTATAAAGATACGATGGGGGATGAATGCTCGTGCTATGAATGCAATTACCTCCCGGGTATTCCTTTGACTTTAGTCTTTCCTATCTTTCCAACTTGTGTTTCGGCAATCCACATCCAAAGCATCGCCTCAACCTCTTCCAATAATTCTCATAAGTATGAAAATTTCTTCTACAATGAGCGCACGGGGATTACTCCATAAATGGAAGTCCCTTTTCATTTCCGTGTTTCCTTTCGGTCCTATTTAAGAACTTCTCTGCTCCTCTTTGATTCCAATCCTAAGCTATTTCCTAATCCTTAGATGCCTCCCGATTCCATTCTTCTTACTCGGCTCCTTTCTTTCATTTCCTTAGATTCAACCCGAAGAGCTTCCCGAGTGCTCTTAATCCAAACTCTAAACTCGATCCCGGTATCCATTTCTCGAAAATCTTTTCTAATTTCCTCCAAAATTTGAACTAATTCCTTGGACTCCTTCAATTCCCTTCTAGTATTATAAGAGCATGGATCAACCTTCTTGTTCCCTCAGAGGATTTAAACTTCCAACTTTCTAATTTCTTAACGACTCCCCATTCCTTCCTTCACAGCGGGTGCATGGGATTTGCTCTTCGAAAATGATGTGCTCCTCAAGAACATAAAATCTCTTCCTTCAAATCGAGTTATCTTGCCCTGCACCTTAGTGGATTGGTTATCTTTGTGAGATCTAAACAATTATGAAGAATCTTTATCTCTACTCTATCCCAATTTCAACTGAGGGGCCATGGTAGTTGAGAGGAGTGATTGACCGTTGTAGGATATTAACCTACAATACATAAGGGAGGTGAAACTATGATGCATGCGGTTAGTAAGTGATTATGGTACACAAATGAAACAACTAATGCACATAAAGTATGCAACTACAACAATTAATGAAAAGAAAGTAGCGATTTTAAAACGCATAATTCAATAAAGTCACCTATCTTAATGCAATGCACATATTAGCACGTTGTTCCTACGCCGTACGACCTATACTTGACACAACACGACACTAGAACTCCGGTTTTGTAACCTGGAGCTCTGATACCACTTTAAGATGTAGCGCCCGGAGCGGCAAGCCACCACATCCCCCGCACCTAGCCCGGAACCCACATATTAAATTGAAATCCATACATGAGTCCAAGACTAAGCGAACGGGAACCTACACGCACACGCTAAGCCAGGCGGAGCTACGATAGGACCAGAGTGCGCAAAATAATATTAATGCGGAAGCAAATAATCAAATCCAGGAAGATAAATCCAAAAAATATACAAAATAGAAAATTCATACATAATTCATTAACCGAATGATAACATATACCTACTATAATTTCCACAATCGAATCATATACTAAAGCATGACTGAATGCAAATGAAAATGCAACTCGAACTAGAAGACTTGAACCCGATCGACTCAAGACTCCGCCTAGCATGCCCAACCTGCAAACTGAAGAGTTGAAAGGAGAGGGTCAGTCCACCAACTGAGTGAGGGGGCTGAACTCACACACACTATACATAATAAGGCGCAGAGCACGTATCAAAAGAAAGATTATGAACCGAGACTAGGGTTTTGCATACCAAAACTATTTTCAAATCAAACTTATACATATCTTATCTTATTCCATAACTTGACAAACTGAGCATACTCATATCTTATTAAAAGAGAAAGCTCCTATCCCGTTTCATAATCAACATAACAGATCATAATCATATACCCGGCGAGTACGGGTCTCCCATCTTACTTACATATCGTATCATAACAGAAAACAAACAAATATCATAAACAATCCAACCCCAACACCATGTAGTTCGGGGAGCAAACCCTCACTACTCATACAGATACAAACACACACGGGGTAGCTAACCCATACTGTGCCTTCCCCGGTTATCCACCGAGGGCTCAAGACACCATGCCTTCCCAACCTCCATAGGTCGCACGTGAATATCTCAAATGAGAACGTACACAGGTGTCATAACCGGCGACCCCATGGTCGTCCCGGGTCTCCCTTACCCACGTCTCAGAGCCCAACACACCAGAACACAGCATAACAGAACAGATCATAACTCGCTACACACCAAACTTATCATATCGTATCAAAATCATACTTACGTACCTTATCGGAGCATACCTTACCTTGCAACTTAGCATATGCTATAGACGTACCTCTCCGTGTCATCCTAATCCATAGCTAGCTTGAAGACACACGGTTTGGAGTATAGCCTCGTTTGTAAAACATTTCAAGCTTACATATGCTCGTACATATACAGCTCGAAAACCTTTAACCGTATGACAAAATCATAAACGTATCGTATAAACACATATCTATTATTTAAATATAATAGAATAATCGCATGCAGGCTTGAAAACGAGCACAAAAGGTATAGGTCGCTTTAACTAAACATAAATCCTAAAACCTCACCTTTTACCAAGGCTGCTCACGAATGAGCGTTGACGACCAAGAAGAAGCTTAAATGGTGGAACCGACTCCTCCGGAACTCAACTCTGAGAAAATGAGCATAAACTTAAGACTTAGACTCAATCATGGACCACTTAGACGCACGGCGATGCATATGAATGCAAATGAATGAAATGAATACAAATAATATGTAAGAATGCATCATCTAAATCACTTCAGTTCAAAGTTCGTATAAAACGTATCAAATAAATTCATAAATGAGATTCCTAAAATATAACAATTAATTTAAATCATAAAAAAATCGCATTTCATACATAAGAATTCATATAAAATCATAGGGCCATATTTAATTTAACCTCAAATTAAATCATTTAAATTACATATTAATTATATAACATATATTATATATATATACATATAACATATAATATATATCATAGTATATATATATTTATATACAAATCATAAATACATTCAAAGTCCATGCACAAAACAACTTAGTACCATGCATCACACGTTAATCCCATGCAAAAAGGCAAAAGAAATTCATGCATCATGCCAAAAATCCAAGAAAATTTGCACTTATTCAAATTCAAATCCCATCACAACAACTCCATGCCACACCTCATGTATCCATGCATCTAATGATTCCATGTTAGCCTCATGGAAAATTCACAAACAAACATCCATGCAAGAGATAGGAAAACACTAGAAACATCACTGCTGCAGTTTCATCTCCCCGCCCAGGGGAGATTTTCTTTACAAAAATTACCCTCCCGGGTACAGCTGATGCAGAAACATTCTGCATCACGTACCCGGCCGGGTACTTTTCTTGAAGAAAATCTCCCCGGCCGGGGAGACAATCCACGCGCGAGAATGGCAGCAGATCGAGCATCTTTTTTCCTGTTCCAAAGGTAAGAAAACAGAGCAGCAGCTAGCAGGTACCAAAGGCAACAAAAACAGCATCAAAGCAAGACATAAACTCCCACAAATCTGATCCAAAGCTGACAGCAAGTAGAGGAGAAGAAGAAAGGTGCTAAACTCATGTTTATAACTTCCAAAACCTCATGAACATTAAAGGTATCTCTCATATAACTCAAGTACCAACAAAGTCAGCTATAATCAACAATAAATGAAGCATAAATGATCAATATACCAGCTTCAATTCAAGCAAAACATCAAGGAATGAGATGGAAATCAAAATGGAATATAAACCTAACTATTCATGTGTTGAGCCAAAACTATATCAAACTTGGATGAAAATCAGATTTTCTTAGATTAAAATGACCACTTAATCATGTACATATCAAATACAAGCTTACCCTTTGAGGATGGTGAAGGAAAATGAAGATTAGAGCTCAATCTCTTCAAGGTGTGAATAGTGACTGGAATGGTGGGTTGCTGCTCCAAATCTGATTTTTTCCTTTCCTTTCTTGCATATGGATCGAGATGAGGGAGACAAGGAATGATAAAGTGCTGAGCGGGTGAGTTGTGGGTCCAAGAATCACTTGAAAAGGCTAAAAGATGAGGGACTTATGTGCAAATTAGTGAAAGGTGGTCATATGAGCGCGAATCAGTTTTCCGGGCCAGATTCGGAGTATCAAACGGGCTTAGAAAAATGTGAGGCCAGGTTCCTTAGCTTGAAAATCTCATTACGAGTCCAGTGCCCCTTCTGGAATTCGAATCCGAATTCCCGAGCTCAAGTTATAAATTTCGGAACACAAGGTGCGCTAAAACTAGTTAGGCCCTCGAGTCCCCAAAACAAATAAAATGGTGCGTTACCATTTCAAACAAGTCCGAAAATGTAAAACGATCACATAAACAAATCCATAACTCACAAATCTCCAACATAGTAGAAAATCACAAAATTTCGATCTCAAATCGAATACAAACGCATCCCATTTCTACCAATAAACATATTATTCAAATAATTAAAACTATTTTTCAAGAAATAATGCATAAAATAAAATTAAATTAAATCAAACGAATTAAAACTAAGTAAAAATTTTATTAAAAAGGCTAATTTTCAATTAGGTCCAAAACTTTTAAAAAGTTTCAATTAAGTCCAAATCTAAGTTTTCAATTAAGTCCACTAATTTTAAAGTCATACAATTACATACTTAAATCACGTATATCACATAAATTCACGAAGTTATCATACTCGGGAATTAAATTCAAAATAGAAAAATTAAATACAAAAGTTAAAACATGAAAATTAAACAATTGGAGCATATAAATCACATAAACAATTAACTCAACGCATAAATTAGATCAAAAGAACAGTTAAAACATCGGAAAAACCTCTCGTGACGTCATACCTGGCTCGTCGGAGAGACGGGGTGTCACAATAATTGGGTGTAAGTGTATTTATAGGTTTGGGGAAAAAAATCCGAAATTGGGTAGGACAAGACTTAAATTAATCCTAAAAATGTGCTCCTTCAAACCCAATCTGCGCCAGTCGGACCAGTAACGGGCGTTACCGGTTTTCCTCTTGAGAGGGGTAACGGGCGTTACCCCTTTTGGCCAAGATGCCTGTATCCATTAACGGGCGTTACCTAAGAATAACTAGGAATATGTAACGCCAGTTAATCACTATTCCGCCCAAAACATACTTAAAACACAAACACATAACTAATGGTGCTCAATCACGTCAATTAACTAAAATTAACTCATATCAAATCACAGTGCACCGTTCTCGAAACACATAAACACATATACAATTCATATCAACAATTCATTCTCCTCAAGAAAGAAAATCAATGTCATGCACATACATATGAACAAAGTAAATGGACCTCAACATTGACAATAACGCTCAAATCACGGCCCTCGCACAATCTAGATCTTGGCTACCTAGTAAAACATCACGTGACCTGCAACGAGAGAGATAGCTCAATTATCGCGAGAAAACGAGGATGAAAGAAACGAAAACAACGGAAACAAAAACAAAACAAAAGAAAAGAAAAAGGAAAAAGTTAGTTCTAAGTTATAGTCGTTAGCTTGACTGCAGGAACGATTTGGGATTAGCAATCCCCAAGTAACAAGTCAAAGGAGTGACCTCGTTCTTGTTACTCACAAAACCAGAGCTTGATCTCCAAGTATCTATGTCCAGAAAATCCTTCATTCTCGATCTTTGAAACGTTTCTCTTTGCCAATCAACTGCATCTCTTTTCTCCATAAACAGGATCTGTCCATCTGGTGTATCATTTACAACCTTAATCATGCAACACTTATCCGGAATTGCCAGTGGTGTCCCGAAACTAATGTTCCTGTACTCCATTCTTTCATCTCGTATTTTGAACGTGAGCCATCCATTCTAAACATCAATATATGCTCCAGCTGTAGCCAGAAACGGTCTTCCAAGTATCAATGGCATCCTCTCATCGCTCTCAATATCAAGAACTACAAAATCAGTGGGAATGTGAAATTTTCCAACTTTTACCAAAATATCTTCCAGAATTCCTATCGGGTATTTCACCGATCTATCTGCTAGTTGGAGTGCCATATTCGTCGGTGTAAGCTCCTTCACTCCTAATTTCCAACAAGTAGACAATGGGATTAAACTCACACTAGCTCCTAAATCACATAGAACATTATGAAATTGCAAAGAACCAATAGTAAGAGGAATTGAAAAACTCCCTAGATCATTAAGCTTCGGAGGAAGCATATACTAAATAATAGCACTACATTCCTCAGTAAGTATCACAGTAGTGAAGTTCTCAGGCTTCTCCTTGCTTAGAATCACTTATTTCTCTAAATTCTCCTTCTTAGAATCATCTTTCTCTTCAACTTTCTCAAGTACTCCTTCTTCAAGCACAACTTTCTCAACATCCGAACTTACAAACTTCTTCGGACCTTCATTCTCTCTATTGTTTCCTACAAATATGGCCTAGCAATGCTCCTTACGATTGTTTTCAGTTTATCTTGGTAGCATTCCCGGGCCTCTCAAATACAAAGATTGGGCAATCTGACCAATCTGAATCTCCAAAGTTTTGGTCTGATTTACCACTTGACACGGTTATGAACTTTTCAAGTGTGACCTCCCAACCCTGCTTTTGCTCCTGTTGAGGGGGTGCAACATTAAATTGGGCTGGTGGTCATGTTTGAAATTGCTGCCTAGGTTGGAACTGTGCCCTAGGTTGAGGTGGTTGTTGAAGATTCTGATTATTAGACCACGACAAGTGAGGGTGGTTCTTCCATCCTGGATTGTAGGTGTTTGAGTAGGGATCATTTGCTGGTTTGAAGTTATTTGCATAATTCACCTGCTCTTGCACCTGTTCTCCTGCGTTGGTATGAGGACACATATTAAAATCATGTAGACCACTACAGATTTCACATGTTACCTGAACTGGTTGGGATTGTATCCCAACTGCATTGAGAGTTAGTTGGTCCAATTTCTTGTTAAGGGCTTCAAGTTTAGCATGGATGGTGGTTAAGCCATCTAACTCTATGACTCCAGTTTGCACCTTCGCTGGTTGCGAATGGCTCCTTTCATGCACAAAACCATCGTTTTGCGACATATTATCTAACAACTCAGTAGCAACTGCTTAAGATTTGGCTAAGAATGCTCCGCCAGCTGCGGCATCTATCGCTCCTCTAAAGGTAGGGGACATCCCATTGTAAAAAGTCTGAATCAATAACCAACCGAGAATCCCATGATATGGACAATTCTTCTGCAAATCCTTAAATCTCGCCCAAGCTTCAAAGAAAGACTCTCCATCCAACTGCCTGAAACCTTGAATATCATTCCTGCACTTCGTGGTTTTGCTAAGTGGAAAAAACTTCGCTAGGAAAGCCTGAGATAATGCTGCCCAAGTCTGAAAGGATTCATTTGGGACAGTACTCAACCATGCTTTAGCTCGATCCCTAAGTGAAAAGGGAAAAAGCCTAACTCGGATAACATCAATGGTGACATTGTGAATTTTGAAGGTATCACAAACTTCCAAAAGTTACTCCAGGTGTGAAGTTGGATCCTCCAAAGGTAATCCTGAAAACGGATTGTTTTGCAACAGATTTATGATAGCTAGTTTAATTTCAAAGTTATTTGCTGCAATCGGGGGATGAGTTGCCAGCTAAATTGCTCCAGCTTACGGCACGTTATAATCTCTTATAGTGGGTGGTGGTGGTGGGTCTGCTTCAGCCATCGGTAAACCAATTGGTCTCTTCTCCTTCTTGTGCCTTCTCCTAATAGCACTCAGTGTTCTCTCAATTTTCGGATCGTATGGAACTAATTCGGGATCTTGAGATATTCGCATGCACTATAAACCAGCACAGGGAAAAGAATTCCTCAATCCAATTCCACAGTAACAAGGATAATGAACATAAAGTAAAGTAATAGTCTAAAGCACTAGATCAAAATAATTAAGTAATATTGTAACAGCCCAAAACAGTGCCTGGATGAAAACAGTAAGTTAAGGGCATTTGGTAAAGCGTTTATAGACCATGATCCAACTTTTTGAATCATCATGCATTGCATTCTTACATGAACTTTGTGCTCGTATATGATCTGACATGTTTTAAGGGGGACTTCTTGACCTTTGATACAGTTTACTATTCATAACCCGAGCCTACCTTGGTCATTTTGTTACTCGAACCCTAGAGGTTTATCACACATGTTTCTCTATAGTTTGAACTTGTTTCCTGAGCTCAAAAAGTCATCAGAAAATGAGCTTTTGATTCTGATACTTTTCCTACCCAAGTTTACAATCGAATCGATCCTTCAATCGAGACGAGTCTTTTGAAATCATTCTTGGCTTGGAAATCTGTTCTGGAACTTTGTTTTATTGAAAACGTTTACGAAAACCCTAGTTTACTATTCTTTCTACGAACGGTTTTCATTCGGAAAATGTTCTCTTCGGATTTACACTACTTTAGCTATTTCAAGATTTTTGAGATGTTTTATAACTCTTGATTCAAGTCCTAGCTTGAAATTTTAAAGCATACATTCGTACATGAGAATTCAGTATTCATTCTACGTTTTCAACTTTTTAACGGCAAAATGTTTTATAGTTGATTTTGGACTCAAAATGCTTCTCGATTTATTTCTTGAATTTTGGAAACAATCCGGACTTGAAAATGATTCTAGAAAGTCGTTTTTCACTCATGTTGAGTTTCGAGCTCAAAACTTTTATTCACTAAAACTAATGTATCTTTCAAACGGTAAATCCGATTTCGACGAATGAATATGCGTTTCGAAGCTAATTTTCTTGCCGTCAGAATGGTTATACTTCCAGCCACTTATCCTCGAGTCTTGGGCAACGAAATTACAGAAATACCCCCAGCAGTCCCATTTTTACCTTCATATGCCTAAAGCTTCTAGAAGATACAAGTGGATGAACTCTTATTTTGCTCTCCTACCCTTAAGCTATCTTTCTTTGCAAGGTGAGGGGCTTCTTCACAACTATAAATACCCCTCTCATGGCATTTGATTCCTTGCTCAAAGTCTTGTGTTAACAAGCACTCCTCTCTCCCTCCTTTCCCTCATTGCCGTCAGCATCCCCTCCCCTTAGCTAGGTTAGTTTGTTTTGTTTTAGGTTATGTTTAGTTAGTTTATGTTTTTATGTTATGGTATGTTTATATTATGTTTAGGTTGGTGTTAGGGTCTTCCCTAAACCATATAGGATTTTATTTTATGCATTTATTATATAGTTTTCATGATATGTTTGAACAGTTGTTTATATGTTTTAATTGTTTAGTATATGCTTGAATATGTTATGAATTGCTCTAGTATATGCTATGATCATGTGATATGGTTGTTATATTATGAGAATTGATGCATGATTATGGAATTTGAATTATGTTCATGCATGTTAGCTAATGGAATAGTGATTTACAATTAATTATGTCACAACTTGTTACATGTTGATATTGAATTAAATTGTTACATGTTACATGCCTAAAGGTTCATGATATGATATGAAATATGTTGTGACATGTTGTCACATTGTTATATGATTCTTGAATTATGAATTGAGCTTATGTTATGATATGGATTAATGGAATAGTGCCTTGATTATATGTTATACACTTTAATAAGTGTCACATGTTATAACCTAAGATAGAATAGTGTTTCATAACTTGATCTTATGCCTTAATTGGATCTCTAAACCATAGGTTAGACCTTTAACCTAGATCACTCTTGATTATTATAACATGAACTTGAAACTATAGGTTATAATCAAGATCATAATTTAATAAAGGTGTGTGTGCGTGTGCATGCCGTGTGTGTGTGTGTGTGTTCGTGTATGGTGTGGGTGTGTGTGTGTGTGTATAGTAAGGGTTTGACCCGACCCTTTGACCCGACATGTGAATAGTAACCTGTGAATAGTAACTGTGAATAGTAATCTAGAATAGTACTTTTGAATAGTAAATATGAAATAAAACTTGTGCTTTCTTAATAGATATTTACACCTAGGGTTTTCATATCCAGGGTCTAAAATGTGTTTTCAAAATGAGTTTCTTTCGTGGACTTCTTTCATAACTTACGGTTTGCGATAGGATTCATAATTTGACTAAAGCTTACTCGGTTATAGTAAGACCATAGTCTAACGTTATGAGTAACTTAATTTAACGTATTCCTTTGTGTGTTACCTTTCTTGAATACCTTAAATGGTATTACTCTCTTGTGTTACATGTTCTTTACTTGTTCCTTGTTCATTGTTTCATGCATTTCATATGCATCATGGTTAGTAGTGGGTCTTAGTTCTTAAGCTCACTCTAGTACACCACCTACAGGAATTAAAGTTGAGCATTGGGATCCCCAGGGCACCGCATAATCTGTCTACCTACCTTTGTTACTGATAGGTGAGGTGAAGTTATAAATGTTTTCCAACTGGAACCACGATTATACTATCGTATCATATGTTTTGAAATTCAAAGCTAAACCTCGTTTTGAACTATCCCTTTTATCGGGACATTCTCTTGAAAGGATCATTCATACTTTAATAGTATACCTTGATCTATAACACATGTTTTCCAAAGTTCTGCATTCTTGTTCAAAGACAGTTACATGTTCTGCATATGTTTCAGAGTACAGTTTTACAGACAGCATCACATGTTTTCAGACAGAATCATATGTTTTACAGACAAAATCACATGTTTTCAGACAGAATCATATGTTTTACAGACAGCATCATATGTTACAGTTACAGTTTCACATGTTATAGTTAGCATACTGGAGTGATACTCTGGTCACTGCTAATCTTAAATGCAAGCATACAGTTTACAGTTTGGGCCCGGCGGTTATGTGTGGAGGTGATGCTCGGGAGGTGAGCGCCAACGACATCACCAATACCGGCCGCCACACTTAGACTATTGACACCGACTTTTAACAGGAGGTTTGTTACGTCAGGACAATCTGTCTGGGAACGGACAACAAATCTGTTCCCATTACATGTTTACAGGTCGCCTAGGGCTAGCTACCCTAAGTGACAACCGGTGGAGGATGGTGCATGTTTGTATGTGTTGGTGAGAGTTGTTGTTGACCTTGGTCCGATGGTCCACTATGTGCGGAGTTGTTGTTGACCTTGGTCCGATGCTCTACTATATGTGGGGTTATTGTTGATCTTGGTCCGATACTCTACTAGACGTGGAATTATTGTTGATCCTGGTCCGATGCTCTACCAAATCTTGTTTTTTGGAGTAAGGATGGAGGAGCCTAGCTTGCGGGCAAAATTCTGTTTCATAAAGGATGGTTCATATCTGGAAAAGTTCACTTTACCCTTATCCCGTTTTATGAAAGAACTATGGACCATCGATAGCATATGTGTGCGCATGTGATAACATTCATGAAAATGTTTTAAAACGTGCATACTTTTACAGCAACGCATTCAAAAGAGTTTTATCAATCGAACTTGTTTCAAGTTATTCTTTAAAAGCATTGCAATTAACAGTTCTGAACTTTACTTCAAGTTCTTTATCACTCAGTACTTTCTTTAAAGTATTCCCTCACTTAGTCCTTTTGACTAATACCTCTCCCGTTTTCTTGCCTCGTGGTTTCAGGTCTTGCAGCCGCAGTCTAGAGGTATCTTGAAGCTCTAGATTGTCATTTTTGTCTCAGTCAGGACTTAGTATTACTTTTTTTTGTGTCCTGCATATGTTTTTTGGCTGCATCACTTTATGTTTTTGTATATGTTTCTGAATACTTGAGTATCTTTGTTATACTCTTTCTGCTACTTTGTTACTGATAAATTGAACTCTGCTATACCGGTACTTATATGTGAATCTGTTACATGTTTTGATATGCCGAGTCTCTCTTATACGATCAATATGTTCTTGCTTGTTACATGCCATCACGTACATGTTTTGAAAAGTTTTAAAATACTCTGATTTTCCGCTGCATAGCCACATCGTTTACATGTATAGTTCTGAGTTAGACAGCCGTTCGCTGGAGTATTTCTTGAGTGATGACTCACACCATTACTTGAGAGGTGCTTCAGTGGGGGGGTTGAGACGCCGCTCTCCTCTTGTTCTGGTACGGTGGGGGCGTTACAAATATTGACTTAAAACGCCTTCCCCGGTAACGGCGCCAAAAACTTGTTGTAAGGTTTTACTACAGTTAAAAACCAATCGTGTAAGTGTACACTAGCATACGTGTAGCACAATAGGATCGAACCCACAGGGAAGGGAAATCAATCACTAATCTGTATTCCTCTCTAATCTAGAGACTTAACGGAAGCAATGGTTGTTTATATTAATCTACTAACGTAGAAATGAACAAGTAACTAGAATAAAATTGCGAATAACAACTTAAACAAACGAATTAAATTCAGTAAGCTAAACAGGTAGGGGAAAAGTAATGAATCATACAATCAAGTGCTGACGTGATACTCGGTTGACAAGTGTAATCCTACAACCTAGTCACTTATATTTGAATTACCCTCTCTCGAGGTGTAACCAAGTGCTTAATTAGTGTTCAATGTTGTTGTCACAATCACCAATAGTTAATTAAACCATAGGAACAAGACTAGTGTAATTCAGTATTCTAGCGGCTCGACATGGAATAAGCTAGGAGCAATTCTCTTTGTACCCTACAACTTACAAGTTCTGAAAAGCATCTAAATTACCATCACTCTTTCGATCTACAGGCAATTATGACACATGCTAAGGGTGATCAGGCCATCGCAAGTCAGTTCAAACCTGTTTTCAAACTAATAACCAACACAAGTCATTCAAGCATCTCATCAAGCATCCATCATGCAATCGTCATCACTACCCCTAGCCCTAGAGAATTAGCTACTCATAATTAAAGCAAAACTCATAAAACTAAAGGAAATTGCATTAAAATAAATCATCGTAAACGAATCTAAACAAGGTCTAACGATTAAACTCATAAGCATTCAGCAGTATCTAAAAACAAATATAGCATACGAAACTAAAACTAAACTCAAAGGAATTAGTTTGTAAATTAAAGCAACAATGAAACCAAAGATAGTTCTCGGAATTCAATCCTGTCGTCTTCTTGAATTCTCTGAAAACCTCTGAAAACTCCTGAGTCTTCTTCCAAACCCTAGGCCTTGATCTGGAAGGAAAACTCTTTCTCTCTCTGTATCTCCTTCTGTCTATCTGTGTCCCTCATTTCAAAAGACTCCAAAACACACTAATATAGCAGCCCTAGGATAATTCTCGCCGTCCTAGGTAACGGGCGTTACCTATTCTTGCCTTACTTCTGTTAACGCCCGTTACTACCTTAAAATCGCCATAACGCTTTAACAATGGTAACAGGCGTTACCACTTTCCTTCTGCATAGGGGTAACGGGCGTTACCCCTCTCTTCTCGCCAAAACTCCCCTCCTGTGGCCAGTAACCGGAGTTACTCCTGTTACACAGCTTAAGTGGTGTCGGGAGTCACCACTTTATCTCCCAAAAATACGTGAAATCGTTCTGCTTCGCTGTTTCGTAACTCTAACTACATAATCACCTGAACAGAGCAAAATAAACATATAAACGCATCAAACGACACCAGAATATAATCTAATTAACGCTTAAAATCATACAATTTCTAGACACAACATATACAATTAATACCACTTAGACATGTAATCAAGTTATTAATTCATTTCACGAATAGATCGTGTCCGTTCATTACCGTCCTTTCATTCATTATCGCTTATTCATTCAATGTTCAATTCATAACAAATAATAATACATGTTTAACAATTTATATTAATCATTTAAAGGTGCAACGAATGCATTAAACACATAAGAATGCAAGAATTGCAAGGAGGGTCACATTGTAGCAGTCAAACGTTCATAAGTCGAGCTAAAACTCATAAACATATTAACTCAATCAGAAATCTTCATACAATCATCATAACACAAATATCAACATGTTAATAAAGCATAGGAATCATAAACAAGGAGGAAGGAGAATAAACAAGCCAAGAGAAACAAGAAAAACGGAGCCGGAGTAACAAGGACCGACCGGACAGAATCCACCCCATGGATTTTTCCAAAGGGAAAAATCCACCCCCATGGATTCTGGTCAGAAACTCCACTGACTCAAATCCACCTGTTAGGAATAGTGCCCTAGAAAGCCGATTCGACGTAATCTGCTTTGGGACTTTTCTTGTATCACAGACAATCTTTGAATAATATACGATTGATTATAGGCAAACACTTCTTTATATGCCAATACGTGTTTTGTGTGTTTCCATTACGTGCGCATGTATGAGAACTCCCCTAATCCTGATGACTTTAGGACTCTACCATTTAGGTGAAATGGTTCATGAAACGAGCCCTATATCACATAAGTCATGATTAGTAAAATACTCCAAGCCGATGAGTCCTACAGACAGTGGGAGTGTCAACCTGACTCCTCTAAGGCTTGCTTGTGGGATCACGCCCTTAAGAAGGACCACCTTGTTTCATGGAGGTGCAAAGTGTATAGTTGATACGTGCGTGATACATGAGGGTGCTTACTTTAATAAGTAAGTTCACTGAGGTGCCCCGTGTGAGAACATTCCTAAATGGGAAAAGAAGTTTCTATTTCAGGAAATGGAAACTTCCAGATTAGGAAATATCTCACGAGTCATTGATGTGATTAATTGATCCTTAGACTTGAGGTTCCATGTTACTTTATGAGTTAACTCTGTAGTCTTTAGTATAAGCTTTAAAGGGTGTCGCCTTAGACAACTGATTCAAGGCTTATGCTGGGGCTGCACAAGTGACTCATGAAAGTGAATGAGAATCAAGAAAGGACCTACACTTGCATTTGCAAGGTGATCTCTTATTGTGTAAGTCATTCATATGCCATATGGAGTCCTTGGCCAAGGCAGTAGATCAAGACATCAAGAAAAGGGTTTCTTAGATTGAGATCAAATGGATATGAAATGCACTTAGCTTTAAGACCAGATTATTAGGGTTCTAATTATTCCCTTACCCTAGATCATGGTTGAGAGATAGTAAGTAGGAGGATTGTATCTCACATGAATGAATGACTTAAAGGTTCTGTCGAATCCGAACATTCCAATTCAGCTAGGGGTTAAACACCTGTTGCTAGACTATGGTCGTTTAATCTGTGGACTGATTAATTAATTAGTGAATTAATTAATTAGGGTCACTGCTAATTGAATTGAGAACCTAGAGGGTCACACACAACAACTTGGTTACATGAGTTGAGGCTTTAAAATGATTAAACGAGTTAATCAAGCCAAGAGGGTTCCACACGTGTGAAACCACACGTGTGGCTCACGTGAGTGACACGTGTCATTGTGACACGTGTCACACACGTGTATAAATATATGTGTATATTTATTTATGTATTAAATAATTAATGTGATTAATTATTTAATAGACTTTGGTTTAATTTTGAATTAAAAAGAAAGTCTTATTTTGGAGAAAAATAATCTAGTTAATTAATTATGAATTAATTAATTAGATAAAATAAGTTATTTATTTTAAATAAATAAAGTATAAAATTATCCAAAAATAGTTTGGATATTTTTAGCTCTCTTAAAAGTTGATTTGAATTAGAATTCAAAGTCAAAGTCAAAATTACTTGATGATCAAGTAATAGGAGAGAGAGAGACCAAAATCCTAGCCCATTAAGGACTAGGAATTTCGTCCCTCCCCTTTCTTATATATAGGGGAGCTCATGCTCCCCTTTAGAGCTAATAGACAATTATTGGTTCATGTGTTGAACACCTTCCTTTCTCCAAGATAAAATAAAACCCTAGGTTAAGCCTAAACACTAACTAGAGAACTAGCATCCTTACTAGTTAGATTGTAGCCAAGTTGGTGGACTATCTCTAAAGACTTCAAGTTAGAAGTTTTGAAGATTCGAGTTTTACCAAAAGTGGGGATTAAGCAAAACGATCAGAAGGGATGATGAAACGATTCTAAACCCGACGTGAAGCGAATGAAAAAATCGAACCAAAGAAGATGGCGAAAACCGTTCGTCCATATCCTGAAGGATGAATTTTTTCACGAGGGTTTTGTGACTGGCTGTTTTCTACTTTCGTAAAACTGTTTTCGAAGGGAGTTTCAATCCTGCTTTTCTCGTTTCATGTTTCTTTCTTTATGTTACATTGTTAAGAACATCTCTAACATGAATTGAATCTAGGTTGGTGTGGATTGCTATCCCGACAATGGATTCTGAAGTAGAAAGAGACTTTCGAGGGACGGGTTGTCAAGCCGCGAGAAAAGCGTTCTTGGGTGGCTTGAAACGCTTCAAGAAAGAATAAAAGAAAAGTAAGTTTTCTATCTCTACGAATTTGGTTACACGATTGCGAGTCCAAGATCCTTTTGTTGGAAATTTTTTTAAATTCCGCTGCTTTCTGATTCGTGTTTTCCAACAAGTGGTATCAGAGCCACCTCGTTAATCGTGTTTCTGATTCGTCTCAATTATACTGAATTTGGTAGAAATTCTTAGGCTTGATGCGATTGAGTATTTGTAATTGTTTTAGAAAGCCTGAATTACGAAACTGTATTTTTTTCTTGAAAGTTTCTGAAAATTGGTTTCTGTAAAATTTAATTTTTGAAAACTATTTTAGATTTGAAACTGTATAAACTGTTTTTGGATTTCTTGGATTGGTTTTGCTTTTGAACGAAAACACGAAACGAAAATGCGGAATACGACAAACACGCGAACCCCCGCACGCGAAGGAGTCACGCGCGCACCGCCCGCCTGGCCTAGGCGCGCGCAGGGCGTCCCGCCCAGCACCTCCGGCACGCCGTGCGGGAGCCTAGCGCGCCCGCCCAGGGCGGCCGAGACTGGCCGCCCACCGCCGCCCGCAAGCAGGCGGGAAGACCGGGCACAGCAGCCCGCAACGGGCGCGCTATGCGCGCGCACTCGCGCGGCCTTGGCCGTGCGCTGTGCGCGCCTGTTGCGCGCGCGCGCACACCACGTGCGTGCGGTCTTCTCCGCGTACGGGTCCCATTTTTATGATCCGGCCTTTTCGTGTTTCGTGCAATCCAGTCCCAATTTTTATTTTAATTTTAAAATTTTATTTTTGAATATTTATTTTAATTTTTGAATAACACTTAAAATTGGGATTTTTGAGAAATAGAAACGGTTTATATTTTGGGAAAATACATCTTTGATAAAATTATTAATTTTCAGAAATTAATTTGAATTTTATTTGTTTTGTTAAATTGGGATTTATTGAAAACTTTTATAAATAAGACTCGCATCAAGTCGTGTTTTAAGTCATTAGGACTTGAAACGGGAATTTTAATTTATTGGTTAAATTTAAATTCTCACAAAAGCATGTTAGGTGATCATGGGTTTAGACTTATGTATGGTTTTAATTTATGCACATGGATTGTTTAAATTGGGGTTGGAGCCCTATAGTTGCGTTTTTCAATTGAGGTTGGAGCCTCACTTATGTGCGTACTGTTATGTGATTTATTATGTGGCTTTCCATATTACTGTTTTTGAGGCCGGGGTATGCCCCGTGTAATTGTCTAAGGCCAATATGAAGATTGAGCCTTATTACTTTATGTCTTTTTCTTTTTATTGTAATTTGAGAGTAGAGATAGGTGGTGAGGTTTTATTTTCATTTTGGAGACAATGCACCCAAGGAGTAAGATGGACCACATTCAAGTAACAAGGAGGCCATAAGTGAAGACCCCTCAAAATGTTAGGGAGGGGAATCTCAATTGTAAAATGTAATAGAGATAGGGCTCGTATTTTGTTACCGCTTTCCCTTATGTGATTTAAATTGTTTATGTGGCATGTATGTTAGAACTTGTGATTGTGGAGTGGCTCCCACATATCACGCATAAGATAGGTAGAACCCATGATCATTACATGTTAGTATCATGCTAGGACATGTTATCTGTTTATGTGCTTGTTTGAAATGCATTTAAGTTGTACTTGCATTAATCAAGACTAATAAAATTGGATAACATATATGTTGGTGAGGTCGAACCGAACAACTCTTCGGTTGATTCGAAAATTCCCATTAAATATTAAGCTAATTTCGAACAAATAGGTGTTTAATTCGAGATGCAAATTTTGAATTAAATTCCTAGCATTCCATCAATAGGTTTTAAGTTTAGTAAGTAAAGCTAGTTATTGTCCGCGAGTCGTGGGATAGCTAGTGGAGCTTATTAGTTCTTAGTTACCTAATTGATCATTTTAAATGATCAATATTTCATGGTCGATTTTAGCAAGGGCGATGTCCGCGAGTCGTGGGTCGTTCGAACTAAGTTTTGGTCATGATCTTATGATTGATGGGTCTAGCTTAACGCCTAAGTAAATATGGATGTCGCACGAGTCGTGGGTCCATATTGAAAGATAGGTGATGCAAAAACAATTACTAAGAGTTCTAAAGGTGTTAGAATTGGTAAGTTGTACCTACCTAGGGTTCTTACTTAGAATGTCCGCGAGTCGTGGGTTCGAGGTAAAATGCTTAGGATCTTAGTACCCGTTGGGAAACGTGTTCCTCTTAGATCTTTGGGAATTATAGATCTTTGAAAAACAGTGGGAGCTACATTAGATTAAAGACCTTATCTTATGTATATCGTTATTATTCAGCATGCTCACCTAGTTCTCTGCTTAGCATTTAGGTTGTAGTTCTGTGATTCTCTACAATATGAAATGCAAACCCATTCGTATCCATCCTTAAGTCAAAAGAGTTGACTAAGTCCTAACTAACTCTAATTGGCTTCGGACCCTAAAATTCGTTTTAGATTCCGAATAGAGAAAGGTGTTCTCTAAAGGGCGAAGTTTTCAATTATGAAAAATTCGACCCGGGCCAAAAGAGAAACAATCTGAGGTGAATGGATTTCTCCAAACCACTTAAGAGCAATTGAACCACCTCATAAAAATGTTACAAGGTATAACATTGTGGAATTATTCAATATTCCAAATGAGGAAACAAGTGCACATGAACAAGGTCTAAAGATCTTATTTGAAGATCTTGTGGTCTCGATCATTAACTGAGAAAAGAGTTCTCAATGCACTGATTGCTTACATTGCTTCCACCATCATTCAAACCCTTTATGCTTAACTAAAATGATGCTAATGTAGCATAGTTAATCATTTAGTTGATAATGGTTGAGAGCATCCTTAAGAAGGAATAAAAGGTTGAGATGGTTAATTCTTCTTCAAAACTCCCTAAGTTAAAGGCTTGAACGCCTATAGAAGAAGAAACCCTTAAGGGCCCAATGGAGGGGCATGTAAGGGGTGCGCCCAAAAGACACTAGAGATCAAATAGGACGTTTGCTTCTATGATAGCAAATAAGGACTTTGAAAGGGAACTGCGAAGAGTATGAGTACTCTGAAATGTTACCTCATTTAGTAATTCTACTAGGAATAGAATTCACTAGTCTTGAGTCAGTTCTGCATAATCCGTTGTGCAAAGACTCAAGGCACTAATGTTCTAAACATACAACGAGATAACAAAAGTAAGTGAGATGACAAAGCTTCGAATTACTTTGGAACGTTGAGATATAAAAGGATTAGCAAGTCAGACACCTTAGGATCATTCTATGAAAATGAACCTATAGAGTTGACTTCCTGTGAATCCTATCTCAAAGGGAAAACGTTCCCGGAACATTGTTTAGGTGAAACATGGAACGTTCCAAAATTATATTGGATTTCGATCCATACTGATGAGTGTAAAATGCTTAATGTAAGCACTAGATACAATTGTCATTTTAATCATTATGAATGAATGTACTTGTTAAAGTACAAATTCGAAACTTATATGAAATTCTTAGAATTTGAAAAAGGAGGTTAGGAACCAAAGTAGTTATAGGTTATAGGCAAATCGATATGATCGAGATAGCCAATATCTTATCAACTAATTCCTTAGTCATCTTAGAAATAATAGGATTATCTCTCAGTAAACTAATTCGAGAACACCTTAGTGTTTCCGAATGAGGGAATGAAATCTAATGCAACATGGTCCATTCCATAGCAAGCTTTACTGACTTATAATCATTCTAGGAATAAACTCCCAGAATATGCAGTTAGAGATTTTGAATTTAGTACCTTCCAAAATCAGTCCTTTAGTTGCACTATGCAATGTGGCATATTAAATTCCCTAATTATTCTTATCCAAGAATTTAGTAGAATCCTCTTAAGTGAAGAGGATAGTGGGAGATAAGTTTGAAATGAGTTCAAGTTTATACAACGATATTGAATATTGTTTCTGCAATTCCCTTAGACAAAGGTTGTTTGTCTCAAGGAATGTATCTTTCTCAAGGAATCGTTCCTATAGAAGAAGAAAGACAAGCAAGCAGACCTCAAAGAAATTTAAGGATAAATATCCACGCCACATATAGAAGAAACGAGCCCATTTGATAAAACTTAGCCAAATTTTAGAATATGTACACGTGTGAAACCCTTCTCTTAAGATGCGTTTAGAACGCGTTCCTAGATAGCCAAGGAATTACTTGAAGAGGAGACACTGTCAGATTTGGAATCTGAGTAGTGTAAGCAAGCCTTGAAATCCAATATGGATTCCATATACTTAAACCGAGTTTTGACCTTGGTTGATCCACCTGATAGGATCAAGCTCCTAGAGCTTCGAGTAAATGGAAAGCAATACAACCTTCTTGACGGTTGAAATGCAAAAGTCCATTTGGATTGTGTTTACCATATCCTCATATTCTGACTATGAGATGTGATAAATGAATATGAGAACTATCTTGTTCAATATGAGATTGAAAGAGACTGAAATAAGGTATTTCTATAAATCTCATATTCAGTGGGAGTATGCATAAGGTATGCAAATCCCTAAAGTCAATCTGTGGATTGATAAAGGCTTCTAGGAGTTAGACAATTCGATTCCACAGTCAAATCGTTTGACACAAATAGAAGTCGAATAAGTCTCAGAGTGTACATATGAAAGTTAGTGATGTAAGAGTCAATTTTGGTTCTTTAGAAGACGATATCCTTCTCATTAGGAATGTCAAGGATGACGTGAAAGTTACCAATTCTTGTTTAAGAAACAATTTGACATGAAAGATCTTGGTGATTATCCTATATTCTCGACATTCAAATCTATAGAAGATAGATCTAAGAGAATAAAAGGATTATCACAAAATGAGTACATAACCACGGTACTAAAAGGAGTTTAGTATGGACAATGGAACGTCTCTTTTGAAGAGTATGTGTCCTAAGATAAACTTTGAGAAAGTTAGAATGTCCAAAATCCCTTTAAGTGAAAGGGTGCATAATGTATGAAAAGTTATGTACTAAATTAGATATGGCACAACACTAAGCGTAGTAGGCCGAATCTAATATGACCTCAGAGAAGGTCATTAGATCTCTGTAAAGGATGTCCTCAGAGTACTTGAGAAGAAATGAGGATATGTATTAGTTTACAGAGCCCAAAAGATCTTGTTGTTAGAAGGATATTTGATGTAACCGTTCATCAAACATGGATGATTATGAAATCATTGCAAGGATACAACTTCTACCAGAATGGTAATGCAATGTGTTGGAAAGGGTTCCAAGGACGGACATTGCAAAACTCGACTGTCGTAGTTGAGAACTTAGTCGTATTATATAACGCTAAGTTAAGTGTTTGGGTAAGAAACTCCATCTAACCAGTTAGATGAAGTTCCTAGTATGAAACAACTCCTTTATCATATTGTATGATAAAATGGATGGTTGCTCAAGTAAGAGAACCAAGACCTCACCAAGAGACTGAACACGTGATTACGAATCACTTTATAAGGAAAAGGTGTTTCCTAAGAGATGTGTAAACAAGAGGGTCACATCAGCAAAGAATGTAGCAGATCCACTTTGGAAACGCCCAAAGTCAATAGGCTCTCAAAGTGCATCTTGAGAAGATGGGACTTAGAATACCTAAATGGCTTTTACGGGCAAGTGGGAGATTGTTAGGAATAGTGCCCTAGAAAGCGGATTCGACGTAATCTGCTTTGGGACTTTTCTTGTATCACAGACAATCTTTGAATAATATACGATTGATTATAGGCAAACACTTCTTTATATGCCAATACGTGTTTTGTGTGTTTCCATTACGTGCGCATGTATGAGAACTCCCCTAATCCTGATGACTTTAGGACTCTACCATTTAGGTGAAATGGTTCATGAAACGAGCCCTATATCACATAAGTCATGATTAGTAAAATACTCCAAGCCGATGAGTCCTACAGACAGTGGGAGTGTCAACCTGACTCCTCTAAGGCTTGCTTGTGGGATCACGCCCTTAAGAAGGACCACCTTGTTTCATGGAGGTGCAAAGTGTATAGTTGATACGTGCGTGATACATGAGGGTGCTTACTTTAATAAGTAAGTTAACTGAGGTGCCCCGTGTGAGAACATTCCTAAATGGGAAAGGAAGTTTCTAATTCAGGAAATGGAAACTTCCAGATTAGGAAATGTCTCACGAGTCATTGATGTGATTAATTGATCCTTAGACTTGAGGTTCCATGTTACTTTATGAGTTAACTCTGTAGTCTTTGGTATAAGCTTTAAAGGGTGTCGCCTTAGACAACTGATTCAAGGCTTATGCTGGGGCTGCACAAGTGACTCATGAAAGTGAATGAGAATCAAGAAAGGACCTACACTTGCATTTGCAAGGTGATCTCTTATTGTGTAAGTCATTTATATGCCATATGGAGTCCTTGGCCAAGGCAGTAGATCAAGACATCAAGAAAAGGGTTTCTTGGATTGAGATCAAATGGATATGAAATGCACTTAGCTTTAAGACCAGATTATTAGGGTTCTAATTATTCCCTTACCCTAGATCATGGTTGAGAGATAGTAAGTAGGAGGATTGTATCTCACATGAATGAATGACTTAAAGGTTCTGTCGAATCCGAACATTCCAATTCAGCTAGGGGTTAAACACCTGTTGCTAGACTATGGTCGTTTAATCTGTGGACTGATTAATTAATTAGTGAATTAATTAATTAGGGTCACTGCTAATTGAATTGAGAACCTAGAGGGTCACACACAACAACTTGGTTACATGAGTTGCGGCTTTAAAATGATTAAACGAGTTAATCAAGCCAAGAGGGTTCCACACGTGTGAAACCACACATGTGGCTCACGTGAGTGACACGTGTCATTGTGACACGTGTCACACACGTGTATAAATATATGTGTATATTTATTTATGTATTAAATAATTAATGTGATTAATTATTTAATAGACTTTGGTTTAATTTTAAATTAAAAAGAAAGTCTTATTTTGGAGAAAAATAATCTAGTTAATTAATTATGAATTAATTAATTAGATAAAATAAGTTATTTATTTTAAATAAATAAAGTATAAAATTATCCAAAAATAGTTTGGATATTTTTAGCTCTCTTGAAAGTTGATTTGAATTAGAATTCAAAGTCAAAGTCAAAATTACTTGATGATCAAGTAATAGGAGAGAGAGAGACCAAAATCCTAGCCCATTAAGGACTAGGAATTTCGTCCCTCCCCTTTCTTATATATAGGGGAGCTCATGCTCCCCTTTAGAGCTAATAGACAATTCTTGGTTCATGTGTTGAACACCTTCCTTTCTCCAAGATAAAATAAAACCCTAGGTTAAGCCTAAACACTAACTAGAGAACTAGCATCCTTACTAGTTAGATTGTAGCCAAGTTGGTGGACTATCTCTAAAGACTTCAAGTTAGAAGTTTTGAAGATTCGAGTTTTACCAAAAGTGGGGATTAAGCAAAACGATCAGAAGGGATGATGAAACGATTCTGAACCCGACGTGAAGCGAATGAAAAAATCGAAGCAAAGAAGATGGCGAAAACCGTTCGTCCATATCCTGAAGGATGAATTTTTTCACGAGGGTTTTGTGACTGGCTGTTTTCTACTTTCGTAAAACTGTTTTCGAAGGGAGTTTCAATCCTGCTTTTCTCGTTTCATGTTTCTTTCTTTATGTTATATTGTTAAGAACATCTCTAACATGAATTGAATCTAGGTTGGTGTGGATTGCTATCCCGACAATGGATTCTGAAGTAGAAAGAGACTTTCGAGGGACGGGTTGTCAAGCCGCGAGAAGAGCGTTCTTGGGTGGCTTGAAACGCTTCAAGAAAGAATAAAAGAAAAGTAAGTTTTCTATCTCTACTAATTTGGTTACACGATTGCGAGTCCAAGATCCTTTTGTTGGAAATTTTTTTAAATTCCGCTGCTTTCTGATTCGTGTTTTCCAACACCACCCCCATGGATTTTTTCAAAGAGAAAACTCCACCCCCCGTGGATTTGGGTCAATAGCCAAAAAACGCAGGAAACAAGGCAAAGTCATGAGAAAGGGGCAAAAATGCATTAAACCAACTCAAAACTCAACCAAAATCATACAAATTCAGGCTATAAGTTCAAACATACATGCTTGATCATATTCTAACATCAAAAGCTCAAGGAAGGAATCTAGAACTCAAACACCATATCCATCTCTTCAAGGTTCATTAATGGCAACTTATTAAATCCTCAACCATCAAGTAATATAAGTCCATACAATCATAAATACATGTCTGAGGATCATTTAATGCTCAAGAAGTTCAAAGAAATTCCAAAGAAATAAGCTAGAATCTCCAAAATCCAACAAACCCTTACTATTCACTATATATATCAAATCATGCTCAATACTTGGTGAAATCATGCAAATCCTAACTTAAAATGACCACAAGGAGATACACATCACAAAAATGAGCTTACCTTTAAGAAATTATGGGAGGTGATGATGAGATGAGCTCAATTTCTCAGTGGGTGAATAGTGGTTCCTCCCTTCCCCTTCCTTCTTCTTTTTCTTTATTCTTGGCTGAATATTTTCTTGTTTTGGGGAGGTTTGGTTCATGGAGTTTGAGGTAGGGAGAGATAGAGAGTGAGGCAAGTTGATATAGGTCAAGGATTAGGAGTATAGGTGTGTTAGGTAGGTCCGTAAACTCAAGAATAGTCAAAGGTTGTTGTTTTAGGCACGAGGGGCTCGTTTCGGTTGAAATTTGGGGATCCAAATGGCCTTGGAAAAATATGAAGTTTGTTCCATCGGATCCGAATCATCGATACGAGTCCAATGGATGTGACGCAACTCGATTTCGATTTCCTGAGCTCAAGATATACCGCTCGGAACACAAGGTACTCTAAATGTTCTTTAGCCCCCTTTTCGGTTCCGATCACACAAACTAACCCAAAACTCAAACATACAAGAATAAAATCATGGTACGAGCATATAAGACTGATGATAAGACACATATTTTACTCATATCAAGTTTCCACAAAAAACAAGAATCAATTCGAGTAGAGATGACACGCAAACTCAATCGTATATGCATAAACGTTTCAAGAATTCATATTCAAATATTCAAATAATAACAACTAATAAATGAGATAATAAATAATTTCATATATATAATTAATTAATTGCACATATCGGTAAACACATACGTCATACTTGTACGGCTGAAAAGCCGGGGCGTTACAAGGTGTGTGTCCCCTAGCCTAATAACAAATTACTCGAAAGAACCTTGTAGTGAATGACAACACATGAAATACGATCTTCCTACTAATTCTATCTTTCGATTAATATCTAGGGTATGGGAATAAATAGAACCCCAACAAAATTAATCTTAAAACTAAGTTCATTTCATATCCATTTGATCTCGATTTAAGAAACTTCTTTCTTGATCTCGATCTAACTACATTGGCAAAAGACTACAATATGGAATACGAATAACTTATTCAATAGGAGATCTTCTTGCTCTGGGAAAGCGTAAGTCCTTTGTTGATTCTTACATGCCTTCATGTGTCACTTTTGCGATTCAACATAAGTCATAATTTGGGTGTCTCGAGCGACACCCTTTTAGATTTATATCCAGGATTGCATAGTTAACTCACATAAGATAATTATGGAATCTCAAGTCTAAGAATTAATGGAACACGCCATTGACTTGTGAGATATTTCTTAATCATGAAGTTTCCATTTTTAGAAATTGAGACTTTCTTTCCCATTTAAGAATGTTCTCACGCGGGACACCTTAATGTATTCATTCTATTAATGAGCACCCTCATGTATTGCGTACGCATTTACCATGCACTTTGTCATCTATGAAACAACATGATTCCTTCTCAAGAACGTAATCCCATAAGTAAGTCTAAATCGAGTCTAATTAACACTCCCACTATTTATTGAACTCATCGACTTGGGGTAATTTCTAGTCAAGCTTAGATTAGGGTTTGTTTCACGTGTCATTACTCTATAATGACAAAACCCTAAAAGCTTTATAAACTAGGGAGTTGTAACACATACGCACATAAAGTAAACTCTTAAATCATATAATAACATATACAAAGAAGTGATTTCCTTTGATCAGATGATTTTTACCATTATTCAAATATTACCTGAATTTTACAAGGAAATAGATAAATTGGACATTACAAGTCAGCTTTAAGGGCACTATTCCTAAGAAAATCCTTCCCATTTGCTTAAAGGCGGATGTTCACCATGTTCCACCAATTTCGGGCCTCTCCTTGTAATTAGAAGATAGAGAGGTCAATCATCTCTTGCGGGCTACAATTGCACACCTAGAAAACATCTTGAATTTAGGCTAGCCAATCCTTAGCTTGGACATCATTACCCCCACAGAACTAGGGAGGGTTATAAAAACAGAAGTCTCAGTCACCTTGGGATAACCCTCCCTCTTGGGCTGGCTCTTGAGGTTGAGCTCTTGCGGGCGGTGTTTGATTTCTTAGTCTTTATTCAACATCATAATTGACTTCCTCCATGAAGTTTTTGGGTGTTGCTTCAGGAAGTGGTGGATTTTGGTCATGAGGATTAGGAGAATGGTCACAGCGACGACTTGTAGCACCCGGAACGGTGGCCACCACATCCCCCGCACCTAAACCCGAACCCACATATGAAATGGATTTCCATACATGAGCCCAAGTCTAAGAGAACGGGAACCTACACTCACACGTTAGGCTAAGCGGGGCTAAAACTCGAACAGAGCGCGCAAAACAAACAGATAAGAATGCGGAAGCAACAACATAAGGATCGAAAAGGAGCTCTATACTAACATATACATCATATACAACGGCCTGACGGCCCAAAAATAGGTCAAGTATATACATCAAAAGTTCATAATCTCCATAAGACATAATTAGGATTCAAAACAAGTCATAAAAGTAATCAAAATGCAGCAGGTAAATATGCCGACTCGACCTAAACTCGAAAGTACGACACGACCGACGCACTTCCCCGCCTAGCTCGAGAAACCTGCAACTAAAGTGTTAAAGGAAAGGGGTCAGTCAAAACTCGACTGAGTGAGGGGGCTAACGCACACCCACACCATAAATACATATAGAGCATAGCATATAATCAAAAGGGGTCGATCATGAACCGAGCTAGGGTTTTCCATACCAAATCATTTTTAAAACATACATATAATACAAAGGAAATCCTAACTCGTTTCACAACCGCCAAAGCATAAAAGGAAACATAAACGTCCGGCGAGTACGGACCTCCTCAACTCCTAATACAAATCATAAATACATAAGAATTCATAAATTCATAACTCTTCAACGCCTTGGTGATCGGGAATCAAACCCTCTCCACCCATATGGATTCTATATACATACGGGGTAGCTAACCCATGATATGCCTTTCCCGGTTATTCACCGAGGGCTCAAGGTAATAACGCCTTCTCAACCTCCAAGAGTCGCACGCCACCACCTCAAATGGGATGTGCACAGGCTTAACCCGACGGCCCTTGCCGTACCGGGGTTCCTTACCTACAATCCCTGGGCCCGGATTCATAAGAAACATACCATTAATCCCATCTTTCAGGGCACATCTCGCAGAATCATAAAGGAAACGGACAAGGGATTCAAAATCATAAGCTCATATACGCCCATACTTATACCATTTTCATAAATTCGAAAAAGGGGATTCATAAAGTTATAAACATATCTTAAGCATTCGTATTTAACCATATAATACATATATAGTCACATGCGGGATAGGAAATCAATAACATAAACGCCATAGGTCACTTATCTATAAGAGAAGATCCTAACCCTCACCTTGAAGTGGAAGCGGAGTGAAAACCGAACAAAAGAAGCAACCGGACACCTAAACCTCGGGCTCTTTAACTTCCTGAAGAGGCTCTGAAACAAAAGAACGCAAGACCCAAGACTTAGACTCAAATATGTACCACTTAGACGCTCGGAAATGCATATGTATGAAATGAATGCATATGAAATTCAAGAATATATCATTTAGGTCATTTAAATTCAAAACACGTACGAGCCGTATTAAATAAATTCATAAATGTAATTCCTATAATATAACAAATAATTTAAATCATAAAAATCACATTTCATACATAAGAATTCATATAAAACCATAGGATCACATTTAATTTAAAATATCAAATTGAAATCACTTAAATTCCATTTTAATTATATCACATATATTACATGTATATTATATATATATATATATATATATATATATATATATATATATATATCATATATTACATGCATTCACATGCAAACAAAGTCCCATGCATATTCACGTAAACTCCATGCATTGATCTAAAATATCAAACATGCAAAGTAAGGAAAACAAATTAAAACACTTCAGCTGCAGTTTCATCTCCCCGCCCAGGGGAGATTTTCTTCTTTACAGTACCCTCTCGGGTACTTTGATGCAGAAACTCTCTGCATCACGTACCCGGCCGGGTACTTTTCTTGAAGAAAATCTCCCCGGCCGGGGAGACAGTCCAGTCGCGAGGGAAACGTGAAAACACCCCTGTTCAACCCTGCTAGCTAACCAATCCAATTACCAACTCAATAAGGCATGATAAGGCAGCAAAAATGGCAGCAAATCAGCACAAAATCATCATCATACAAACTGAAAACGAACAGCAGCAGTTAAGGAAAGGAAATAGCACCAACTCATGCTTATAACTCAACAAAAACTCAAGTATATTAACGGTATCTCAACCATATCACAACTAACACCCAAGTCAGCTATATCCAACAATAAATGAAGCATAAATGATCAATATTCCAGCTCCAATCCAAGCAAAACACCAAGGAATGAGATGGAATTCAAAAATCGAATATAAACCTAACTATTCACTTCATATATCATATCTCAATCAATAATGGCTGAAAATCTGAAATTCTTGGATGAAAATGATCATATAAGCATGTACATATTAAATAGAAGCTTACCCCTTGAAGAAGATGGAAGAAAATGGAGATTGGAGCTCAAAATCTCGTCTAGGATGAAAGTTACGGGATTAACTATTGTTGCTCAAAAACTCAGATGTTTCTCTCCTTTCTTGTGTATTGATCGGTATGAGAGGTATGGGAGGTGATAATAGGTTGATTTAGTGGAGTGTGGGTCCAGGTTTCATGTGAAAAGCTCAAAAGATAGGGGACTTATGTGAAAAATGGTGAAAGGTGGTCATATGAGGGCGAGATGAAGTTACGGGCTGATTTCGGGGTATCAAATGAGGTCGAAAAATTACAAGGCCTGATCCATTGCACTCGAATCGTCGAAACGAGTGCAGCGGAGGTGACGGAATTCGAATCCGAATTCCCGAGCTCAAGTTACACTACCCGGAACCCAAGGTGCGCTAAGTACATGTTAGCCTCCTTTAGGTTACCCCAACAAAACGAGTCCCGAAAACCCAACAAATAAACCCGAAAACACGTAACGAGCACATATTCAAGTTCACGACTCATAAAACTCCAACGTATTAAAACGGCACAAAATTTTGATCTCAATTCGAATACGAACGCATCTCATTTCATCAAATAGGCATATCAATCTAATAAATAAATTCAAATTCAAGAAATAATAAATAAATAAAAATAAAAATAAAAACAAAATTTTAAGGAATTAAAATAAATCAAATTTTATTAAAAATGTTATTTTTCAATTAAGTCCAAAACTTTTAAAAAGTGTCAAATAAGTCCAATATTAATTAAAATCACACAATTAAGTCCTTAATTCAAATAAATCACATAATTTACGAAATTAGCTTATTCGGGAATTAAATTCACATATCATAAATTCATAAAATTCATATCATGAACCACTTGAGGCAAATTTCGACATATAATTCAAATATTTCATATAAATTCAAATAATTCACATAAGAATTTCAAATAATAAACTATAAATCAATTAAATGCAACAATTAAATATGAAATTAAAATAAATTAAATTGCGCACGTACGTCATACCTGTACGGTCGCGGAGTCGGGGTGTCACACGACTATGGCCCGATGAACGGTCACGATCTCTTTAGGGAGGCATCCTATTAAATAAACACTGAAATAATGCATGTTTGATTGGTTATATAAATGAAGTGCAATGCCACAACTAGTCATGGTCTTATAAATCAAGTATTTAAATACCAAAAAATGCATAATCACGTTGAAAAATTATCCATATGCCATACGAACTAGACGAACACGACACTAGAACTTTGCTTTTACAACCTAGAGCTCTGATACCACTTAAGGATGTAGCGCCTAGAACACAGGCCCCCACATCCCCCGCACTAAGACCAATCCCATATACGAATATAGTCCGCATACATGCCAAATCAAAGCGAATGGGAGACACGACACTACCCCGCTAGGCGGGACTAACCCTAAACCAAGGATTCCAGAAATACAAAGTCCAATGAGAGAAAGAAACACACATAAATCATTTAATCAAGACACAACTCAAAATATAACTCAGCATGCAATCCTAACCATAGGTTCATCTAGACAAGCAACTTGTCCCGAATCATCATAAAATCAAAAGGCCTCCATGGCCAACATTATACATACAATACAAGTCAATTTACTTAGCTATCAAGGCTAGACAACCAAAACATGAAAATAATAAGTATCTCAAATAGACATAAAACTGTCCAAGATAGACCTAAAATAGACCCACGACTGACTTTATTTCCCACCTAGCAGTGTAACTGCAAGAAAACTAAGGAACAGAATGGGGAGGGATCAGCTTCTACAAGAATGAGTGAAAGCAAAATAGATATATAAGGCGGTAAACATGCAAGCTCTAATCCCATATAAAGTTTTGGAAAGAAAGTTAGACAAGAAGAATAATCATCATCTGAGATTACAACACTTCCATTTTTAAAGCATGACATGAGGACTTACGTGGCTCGACATATGAGCAATTCCCCAACCTTACTCCAATGAGTGTGACCAAGGCATGCATCTTATTAGTGTTAGGAATAGTATCCTGAAAGTCGATGTAATAGTCCGCTTAGTACCTTTCCTTTTGTAAATCACAGACAATCTTTGAATAATAAACGAACTAAGGCAACACTTCTTTATATGCTCTTGTTTGATTGTGTATTTACTTTCTGTGCATGTGTAAGAACTTCCTTAATCAATATGACTTATAGGACTCAACCATTTACGTAAAGTGGTTTATGGAACGAGCCCTAAATCACTTAAGTCATGATTAGAAATCACTCTAAGCCGATGAATCCAAAAGACAGTGGGAGTGTCGATATAACTCGTTCGAGGCTTGCTCGTGTGATCGTGCCCTTAAGAAGGACCACCTTGTTTCATGGGGTGCAACGTGTATTGATGATACGTGCGTGATACATGGCGGTGCTTACTTATTCTAAGCAGGTATACTGAGGTGTCCCGTGTGAGAAGATTCCTAAATGGAAAAGGAAGTTTCTATTTCTGGAAATAGAAACTTTCAGAATAGGAAATATCTCACTAGTCATTGATGTGATTAAGCAGTCCTTAGACTTGAGATTCCATCGATGCTTTGTGGGCTAACTCTACAGTCTTAGGTATAAGCTTTAAAGAATGTCGCCCGAGACAACCGACTCAAAGTTCATGTTGGGGTTGCACGTGGCACATGGAAGTATATGAGAATCGATAAAGGACCTACACTTGCATAAGCTAGTTGAAATCTTATTGTGTAAGTCATTCATATGCCATAAAGGAGTCCTTAGCCAACGCAGTGGATCGAGATCAAGAAATGGGTTTCTTGAATCGAGATCAAATGGATATGAAATGTACTTAACTTTAAGATTGAGATTATTAGGATTCTAATTATTCCCTTAACCTAGATCTTGATTGAGAGATGGGATGTAGGAGGATTTTATCTCACATATGTCAATGACTTAAAGGTTCTTTCGAATTGAGACATTCTTATTCAGCTAGGGGTGACACACTTGTTGCTAGACTATGGTAGTGTGATCTGTTGACTGATTAATTAATTAGGAATTAATTAATTAAGGTCACTGCTAATTGAATTAAGAACCTAGCCACACACAAATGCCCTTTCACGAGGGTTATGGCTTGAATCGATTAAACGAGTTAATCAAACCAACAAAGTGTTGGAAAGGGGTTGCATGTGTGAGACATGTAACATCCCGCTCGTCCAGCCATTCCAGATACGCTTCTAGAGAGAGTTCTTTGTGTCGTTAATTATTTAATTATGCAATTATCTGTTATTTTAATGCTAATGTGATTATTTGATATCACTTGTTTAACGTATAACTTGAGTTTTAACTTTTACGTACGCATGTCTTGTAATTTGCTCCGTATGTACCCGATTTGATTTCGTTTCTTGCGAATTTTAGATATATGTGAATTACGTAAGTTGTGAATGTGATTATGTGCTCGATATGTGTTTTAAAGCTTGTTTTATGTGGTTCTTGGCTCGTTTTGTAATGACGTGATTTGTGAGGGACTTGAGGGCCTAACGCGTTTAGCGCACCTCGTGTTCCGGAAGACGTAACTTGAGCACCTTGGCCAAGAGCTACCTTTTGTTCACTAGTCAAGATATGTGGGCCCTAATTAACCCCAACTAAACCCCTAACCATGGTTCCTATGAACCTAAGTCAACTCTCTCTCTCTCCCTATGCCTGAAATTTTGAACCTCACCCCCCCCCTCCCCCCTTTAAGCCAAATATCAGCCACAAGAAGAGAAAGGAAGAGAAGAAGAGAGAGGAAGGGGAGAACTCCATTTTCTTCAGGTTTTGGAACTCAAACTCCATCAAATCTTCACCAAATTAAGAGGTAAGTTTGTTTTTGTGATGTAATCCTCTTTTTGGTCATTTTAAGTTCAACTTTGCAAGATTTAATCCATGATTGCTTGAGAAATGATATATTGCATAAATAGTGGAGGTATGGGCAATTTCTTGATTCTTTCATGTTTTTTGATGAATTCTTTTGATTCCAAGCATGTTATATGACTCTTTGACAACCTATTTGATTTATATGAACTTGGTTTAAGTTTTTGTGAAGGATTCATGAGTGTATCATTTAGGGTTTTGCATGATTTACCTTAATATCTTCTCTTGCTTGAGTGTTGCATGTTTGGCTCGTTTTTATAGCTTCTCTTGCATGAGTTTTGTTACCCCAACCTTCATATATGTGTTGCCTTGATGCTTGTGTTGTTTAGGATGAGTTTTTGTGTGTTTTGGGGAGCAAAACTTTGGATTTTCGTGGCTGGAGCAAATCCACGGCCCTGGATTTTACGCTTTGAAAACACCCATGGCCGTGGATTTGTGTGGCAGATTTGGGGCGTTAGGACTGGAATCTACGGCCGTGGATTCCCTCTGTGTTAAAAATCTACGGCCCTGGATCTCAGGGGCAGAAACTTTTTTGTTTCGTCTTCGTTTTCTTGTTCGTTTTGTTCGTTTCCCTCGCCGATCTTGATCCCAATGTGATAAATACTTGTTTATATGTATGAGATGCTTTGATATAGCTTGGTATTGCATGAATTTGATATGTTTATTAGTGATTCATGTGTCATGTATGTTGCTTTAAGATTTCGAATTCGTTTGACATAATTTGCTCCTTATGTGATTCGACACGTACCCTTAAGTGCATGAATGACTTTGTGCTTTGCTTACTTGACTTGCCTATAATTTCTTTGTTCTTAAATGAAGTATATGCACTAATTATGAGCTATATGACGTGTTTTATGTGATGCATGAAGCTTGTGAACTTGTTAACGTGAAATAGGTGAGTTATGCTTCAATGTGACTTAGTGTGAACTCATATGATCTGAGTGCTACTTCGTTGCATTCCTTAAGCATCATACGCATCCATATGCATATGCCGAGCGTCTAAGTGGTTCATTTTGAGTCTAAGTTTGTAACAACCCGCTCGGCCTACAAATAAGGTACGCCACGTTTCAACATTTTTATGTGTTTAATTATGTGATTTTTTTTTCTTCGCGTGGCCCTATTTTGAACTCTTTAAGAGTTTAGGGGCTTGTTTGCAATTTCTCCTTTTTAGGGGGTTTTCGGTCATTTCTCGTTCGATCGAGATTTTGACCATTTTGACCCCTTCAATGCGTGCGGGGCATCGAGACGAGTCTGTAGACTCTAAGTTTGCCCAATTCTGACATCGTTAACCCTTTCTTCCGACCGTTTTCGCGTACGAGGACCCGAGATATAATACCCGGATCCTCGTTTTGCATGCCATAACTTCAGCTTCAGCCCTCATCGTCTTCTCCCGCGATCGACACTATTCATACACAATGAAAGTGTAATTTCACACACATCACCAAACTCGGTCGTTTCTCGACGGAATTCGACGAACCATTAGTCGAAATTCATCAGCTCGACGAGCCCATCACAACCGTACCAAGATCGTGGCCAACGAACGATCCACGATGGCACAATGGCGGCCTGAAGGTGGCGGGTGGCGCCACCACTTCGCCGCCGGTGATCCGGCGACTTTCGCCGGCCAACCACCACCCTACCCTACGTTTTTGGACCCTCCCGTATCGATTCCAGCCTCCGTTCAGCACGAAAATCACCGCAAGTGGTGGTTCCGGCGAGGCAGCAGCGGCGCGGGTGTGGCGGCGATTTGAGGCTTTTCCGGCGAGTTTTTGATGTCGGGTCCTTCAGAGAAGTTACTCAACTCGACGAGGCCGAGCTATTGTAGGTCCCGGTTCACGAATCGGGTGTTGGTGGTGGACCGCGGCGGTGCCACCTCCGAGGATTTTTTCGGCGAGCTACGTTGGGGCTTTCGAAGAGCTCGTCACGGGTAAGACAATGTCTTTTACGGATCGTATTTTGGTTCACCGGTTTGAAAGTAATTTGAGTTTGAAGATTTTAGGGTTTTCGTATTGTTGGATCTGAAATTGGTGACGATTGGCTTGGATTTTCCAGAAATTGATCGAGGATTTGGAATGGGCACGAGGAATCCTTGCACGGGTGATTTTTTGGGATTTTTTCGGCACGCTCCGACGGCAGCCGAGCGGCGGCCGACCACTGTTCCGGCAGCTCCAGCAGCGGCGCTCTGGTGACCTTGGGACAGCTCGTCCGCTTCGTCGTGGTGAGTCCAACACCACTTTCCGTTCGTCAATCGGACACTCGGTTTAATTTCTGCGAATTTATTTGTGTAATTTTGAATATTTGAAATTAATTGTCTTAATTGCGATAAATTGTTAATTGCTTGATTTGTCGATCTATTTGAATTCCTATGTATACGAAATTATGCATGAAATGAATTATGATATATATGGATGCTTTAATTTACAATTCGAAACCCCGTTTTGTCTAATAGAACTAATTGGCTAACTTAAAGGGTGTGTGTGTAATTTTCGAAACGATGTGAATTTGCTTGATTTAAATTAAGTAAACTTTGTTAAATTGAATCCGTTATGAGATATATGAATTGGGTATGCCATGTATGAATTATATGAACTTAGTATGATTGGAATTTGGTAAGTAACCTCATGAGATTTATATGAAATTCGAAGCATATTATTATATTATTTGGTTATTCTTGTACTACGTGCTTTTATATGAAATGTGATATGTGAACTTGAATGATTTGAATTAATTAAACTTTGTCACTTGGTAAATAAATATGTTAATTACGTAAATTGGAATTTGATATGTAACTTCGTGATCTTTAAATAGAATGTGTAGCATGTTATTATATGATTTGTTTGGCTTTGTAATACGTATAAATTTATGAAATGTTATATGTGAATTGATTTGATTGCTTTGTAAATGCGCATTATATGAACCTAGTATACAATATCTGAATTGAATAAGACTTATATGATTAAATTAGGAACTTTTGCATGTAAAAATAGTTTAATTATACGAATATGGAATTAGTATGTGTTATATGAATTAATATGAAATAATTTGAATTTGCTTTGTCTTTCTATTTCTCTTGTTTACATTAATTGTGCGCATGAATGTGTCCTAATTTGTAATATGATTTCCTTGAGCTATATAATGATTTATTTTGAATATAAATTGATATAAATTTGAATCCTGCTTATGTGATTGCATTGCTTAAGTGCTTAAGCATGTGCCGTGCGTCTCTGTGTGGTTGTTTGTCTGAGTCTGAGCTTTTTGGTCTGTTTTGTATGTCCAGTTGGAACAGGTGTGCTTGGAGTGGGTCTTGTAGGTTTCGGGGTGGACGGTTTGCAGTGTTTTCGGCTTTGTTTGGTACCAGGTGAGGGTTAGGATCTTTTCTTTTAGCTAAACGACCTATGACCCTTATGTGCTAATGTTTCTATCCCGCATGCGATTATATAGTATATATATAGTTAAATATGTGCTAAGTATGATATGTTATGATCTTATGAACACCTTTTAAATTTTCAAAGTATGTATACGGGCGTATGTAAGCTTGAGTTTTGAAACCCTTACGATGTGATATGATATGGTATGATATGATATGATATGTTATTATATGATATGTTATGATATGTTATGTAAGCGAGATCTGCCATGAAAGATTGGTATGTATGTTCTGTTCCGTATGATTGGGCCCCGGAGCCATGAGCGAGGACACCCGGGACGGTATCGGGCCGTCGGGATTATCCCTCCTTAGCATAGTTCCATATGATCCGAAGTGTCACGCACGACCCTGGGAGTTCGGGGAAGGCGTACTCTTCGAGCTCGCGGTGTAAAAACCGGGAAAGACTCGCAGTAGGATCGCTACCCCTCGAGGTTATGTATGTATGGATAGTTTGGGTTTACGTAGCCCTTCTATCTCGGAGTTTGGTGGATGGGTATGTATGATTTCAGTTTTCTTATGTTAAATATGGAAGTAAGGTTGGAAGCTCGTTACTCGCTCGAACATTATGATTATGTCTTGGAATTGTGAAACGGGGATAGTTTTATGAAATGATTTTTATTACGTATATGCATATGTATGGGTTTTCTTTTAAAAATGATTTGGTCTGCAAAACCTATTCCCGGTTCATGATTCCTCCTTTTTATACGTGCTTTGCTCTACTATGTATATTATGTGGGTGTGCGTTAGCCCCCTTGCTCAGTCTTTGGATTGACCCCTCCCCTTTATGTTTTTAGTTGCAGGTTCAGGTCGTTGAAGTTCGTGCTAGGCAGATGTCAGTCGTGTCCTTCGAGTCTGTTGTCCGTCTGTCTGAGTTTGTTAAGCTTTTGTTACGGATTATCGTTGCAATTATAGATGATATATTCTGTACAGGTTTATGATCATGATTTAAATGTATGGAATTCGGGACAGGTTAGGACAGGTTTTCTGATTATTTGAACCCATTGATTTATGATTTCTGTTTGCTTTCGGGAATAGGTATCTATGCTTCCGCTTCCGTACTCATTTCATGTTTTGATTTTGAAATTAAGGGTCTACGTTCCGCCTAGCATAGGTTGGATTTTTGTTTGTCACCCGTTCGCTATGACTTGGTGCGCGTGCGGACTTTCCATTTCGTACACGCGTCGGGTCATAGTGCGGGGGTGTGGTGCCCCACCGCTTGGGGTACTACAAGGTTTACCTTGTGATCTTTGCTTTGCTTTTAGGTGTGCCCCGTGGTTGAAGAGGCGGTTTCTTAGAAGGGTGTGTGTTTGTTTCGTCGGTGTGGTCGGCAAGGTAAGGTTTTGTTCTTTTAGTTATTATGACCTACAACCCTAAATGTGTTTTAAGCCCACATGCGACATATATGTATATATGTATATAGATATGTGTATGATATGTATTTTGTGGGAATTGGCCCTTTTGTTATGAAATGTTTGAAAAACGCTTTTATGTATAAGTAAGCTCTATTTTCGTCTCTTCGCTTTGAAAATCGGGTTGGTGTGTGTGTGTGTGATATATTTTGGCGAGTTAAGCTTTGTGTAAGTGTAAGTGTAAGTTTGGACCCCGGAGTTGTGTGTAATGGGAGACCCGGGATGACCATCGGGCTCGCTGGTTGCAACCCCCGGACACTTCTCCACTTTATAGGATCAACCCGAAACCCACTCGGAGGGAGGTGGGGGACGGAGTCCTTGGGCGTGAGTGTCATGAAACTCACGACCCTAACGTATAAGCGTGGATGCGAAGGGTGGCCACCCTTCCGTCCCATGGAGTAAGGAGGTGTGTGTTTGTGTTTGTTTTAAGTCTTTGTGTGTTCAGTTTCGAGTTTTGTCTTCTGAAGGAGGTCGGTTGTGCACTCGTACTCGCCGAGTGATGTCTGTGTGTTATGTTTCCGCTTATGATTCATGAAATGGGTGGGGACTTCTAATTCTTAAAATTTGGTTGATTTTGGCCTTCGGCCCTAAACCTTTCTCTGTGTATATGCTATCACGTGTCAAAATAATTTGGATTGCAAAAACCACGCCCGGTTCATGGATACTCTAAGATTTGAATATGTTATGCTATGCTTTGCTCTATATCTATGTGCGGATGCGTGTGTAAGCCCCCACACCATTCTTTAGGACTGACCCCTCTTCGTTGTTTGCTTTTACCTTTTCTGTTTCTTGAGTTTGCACGTGCAGGTCTTCGGTTCGTGTCAGGCGGTGTCTTTTCTTTGGGTCGTTCTTGTATAGAAGAGTCTTTTCCATCCTTGCATCTTGACTTTCAGTTTTGGTACTATGTATAAATATGGTACTACGTATAAATATGTATAAGTATGGTACTATGTATAAGCTTTGTATGATTCGGACTTTGAGCTTTTGTTTTATGATTCATTTGGCCTTGGATGGGCATATTATGTGTAAGTTGTATTAATGATAGTATGTATGTTTGTATATTCGTGATCCTGATGCTTCCGCATTCGTTTTGTTTTGTTACGCACTCTGTTTAAGGGTCTAGACCGCCTACCTAGCGTGTGGGTTTTTGTTTGTCACCCGTTCGCCGTGGTTCGATGCGTGGGTGGAGTCACCATTACGTTACACGTGTTAAGCTACGGTGCGGGCGATTTAGTGCCCTTCGCTCCGGGGTGTTACATCCTGAAGTGGTATTAGAGCTCTTGGTTGCAAAACCGGAGCTCTAGTGTCGTGTGAGTTTGTCTAGGTCGTTCGACTTAGGATTATGTGTTTGTTGGCATTCACGATCTCGTTTATGTGAATTATTTGATGTTAACTATGTTAATCATTCACATGAACATGCACTTGCTAATCGACATGCACCTATATTTCTATTGTAATTTTGAGATTTTTAGGACACCATCCATGGATCCAATAGCAACTTTGTACCGGGAATTTGGAATTTTTAAGCCTTCGCACTTCCGAGGAGCTAATGATATTGAGGCCGGAGAGTGGCTCGCGGAGATAGAAGCAGTATTTCGAGTATGGCCATGTGGAGCTCAAAACAAAGTCTGCCTTGTTGCCCTACTTTTACAAGGCCAAGCGAATTTATGGTGGGCAAGAGTCACTCATCAACTAGAGGCGACAGGAGAAACATTGTTATGGGATGTATTCGTTCGGGAATTTAGTAAAGGTATACGCCCGCCATTCTACAAGATCGAAGACTTGAAGAATTTCTCGCCCTTAAACAAGAAGAGAACACCATTATGGAATATTTGGAGAAGTTCGAACGATTGGGTGCTTATGTGCCACATATTACAAGTGATGAACGGTTGAAGGCCAAGCACTTTATGGAGGGCCTTCGGGACGAGATTAGAGAGGCCCTGATGGCAAGGGATACGGGTACGTGGAATCAAGCCATTGAGAAGGCACTACGGGTTGAAAATCGGTTGATGGTAAGAAAAGAGCATAAAAAGGATACACCGGAACAATCATTTGAGCCCGGATCTTGTTCTAACCTACAAGTGGGAAAGAGAGCAATTCGACAAGGAGCACCGACAAAGAAGAGAAGTAACAAGAAGAAATCCAAGCCCCGGAAGACTCCTTGGTTCAAAAGGGAATTTCCACCGGGTGCTCATTGTGGAAGAACCAACCACGCTTATGATTGATGTTGGATCCGGTTGAAGAGATGTTATGCTTGCGGGTCTTCAGAGTATAAATCCCCGGAGTACGATGGTTCGAGGGCTAATAAACAAAGAAGAAGGGATCAAAGATTTCAAGTTGGAGATTAAATCAAACCCAAGAACCGAGGTAATTGCATTCATGGCACCACATTCAGGCATATTTACTTTGGGAAACCCATTTTTACTCTACTTCTCCTTAATTGTTGCCTCTCGTTGCTTGTTCTTTGTTTCCTAGTCGTTCTTTACCTTTGTTGTTGATGTGGTGGATGCTTTTCTTGTTGTTGTGAGATGAGAGTTCAGGTGTTGCGAGTTGTGAGGGCCGAGCTTCCCTGTAACACCCCGGAGCGAAGGGCGCTACATCCCCCGCACCGTAGCCCAACACGTGTAACGAAATGGAGACTCCACCCACGCATCAAACCACGGCGAACTGCTGACAAACCAAAACCTACACGCTAGCTAGGCGGTCTAGACCCTTAAACAGAGCGCGTACTAAAACAAAGCCAATGCGGAAGCATCAGGATCACGAATATACAAACATACATGCTATCAATAATACAACTTACACATAATTTGCCCATCCAAGGCTAAATGAATCATAAAACAAAAGCTCAAAGTCCAAATCATACAAAGCTTATACATAGTGCCATACTTATACATATTTATACGTAGTACCATATTTATACATAGTACCAAAACTGAAAGTAGAGATGCAAGGATGCAAAAGACTCTCCTATATAAGAATGACCCAAAGAAAAGACACCGCCTAGCACGAACCGAAGACCTGCACCTGTAAACTCAAGAAACAAAAGGGTGAAAAGAAAACAACGAAGAGGGGTCAGTCCTAAAGACTGGTGAGGGGGCTACCACACACACACGTACATAGATATAGAGCAAAGTATACCATAGCATATTCAAATCTTAGAGTATTCATGAATCGGTCGTGGTTTTTGCAATCCAAATTCTTTTAAAACGTGATAGCATATATATAAAGAAGAGGGGTTTAGGACCGATGGCCAAAATCAACCAATTTTAAGGATTAGAAGTCCTCACCCGTTTCATGAATCATAAACGGAAACATAACACACACATCACTCGGTGAGTACGAGTGCACAACCAATCTCCTTCCCAAGACAAAACTCGAAACTGAACAGACAAAGACTTAAAACAAACACAAACACATACCTCCTTACTCCATGGGATGGAAGGGTGGCCACCCTTCACATCCACGCTTATACGTTAGGGTCGTGAGTTTCATGACACTCACGCCCAAGGACTCCGTCCCCCACTTCCCTCCGAGTGGGTTTCGGGTTGATCCTATAAAGTGGAGAAGAGTCCTGGGGTTGCAACCGGCGACCCCAATGGTCGTCCCTGGTCTCCCGAACCACACAACTCCGGGGCCCAAACTTACACTTACACTTACACAAAGCTTATCTAGCCAAAGCATAACACGTACACATAATAACCCATTTTCAAAAGAAATAAACGAAAATATAGCTTACTTATACATAAAAGCAGTTTTCAAACGTCTTGTAACAAAATGGCCAATTCCCACAAAATGCATATTATACACATATCTATATACATATATACGTATAAGTCACATGCGGGCTTAAACACATTTAGGGTTGTAGGTCGTAATAACTAAAAGAACAAAATCGCACCTTGCCGACCACACTGACGAAGCAAACACAAACGCTTCTAAGAAACCGCCTCTTCAACCACGGGGCACACCTAAAAGCAAATCAAAGATCACAAGACAAACTTAGACTCAAAATGAACCACTTAGATGCTTGGCATATGCATATGGATGCGTCTGATGCTTAAGGAATGCAACGAAGTAGCACTTAGATCGTATGAGTTACACACTAAGTCACATTGAAGCATAAATCACATATTTCACATTAACAAGTTCACAAGCTTCATGCATCACATGAAACACGTCATATAATGTCATAAACAAGGCATATACTTCATATAAGAGCAAAGGAATTACATGCAAGTCAAGTAAGCAAAGCACAAGGTCATTCAAGCACTTTAGGGTACATATCGAATCATATAAGGAGCAAATTATGTCAAACGAATACAAAATCTTAATGCAACATACATAACACATTAATCACGCATAAACATATCATATTCACGCAATACCAACCTATATCAAACCATTTCATACATATAAACAAGTATTTATCATGTTGGGATCAAGATCGGGGAGGGAAACGAACAAAACGATCAAGAAAACAAGTATGATCTCAAGGTATGATCGTACCCAGATCCAGGGTCGTGGATTTTTAACAAAGAAGAGATCCACGGCCGTGGATCTCAGTCCAGAAATGTACCAAAATCTGCCCTCCAAATCCACAGCCGTGGGTGGATTTTAGTGCAAAAATCCACGGCCCTGGATTTGCTTCAGCCACGAAAATCCAAAGTTTTGCTCCCCAAAACACACTAAAACTCATCCCAAACCACACAAGCATCAAGGAAACACATATATGAAGGTTGGGGAAGCAAAACTCATGCAAGAAAAGCTTTAAAATCGGACTAAACAATCCACACTCATGCAAGGGAAGAGATTAAGGCAAATAATGCAAAAGCTCCAAAGTTCAACTATGGCAAAGTCATGGATTCTCAAGTAGCCCTCAATTCAACTTCATATATATCACATGTGATGTCTTAGAGACTAAATACATGCCTCAAACCAAAAGGAATTACAAGGAAGCAGGCTAGATCATGCAATTTCTACAAAACCCTCACTATTCAAGCTCTAACTCATATATCAAGCAATCATGGATTAAAACTTGTAAAATCAAAGGAAAAGTGAGCACAAAAGCATGGAGGACACAAAAATGAAGTTACCTCTTCAAATGTATGAGAATTGATGGAGCTTGGAGGCAAGGCTTGGAGCAAAAATGGCAAACCCTTCTTCTTCCTCTTCTTTCTTCTTTCTTCTTTCTTCTTTCCTTCTTCACTTTGGAGCAAAATATCTTGTGGTGAGTGAGGGGGTCTGAAATTGTTGCTGGGAGGGAGAGAGAGAGGAGTGCATAAAATACATAAAAGGCATGGTTAAGGCTTAACTTGGGTTAAGGTGGGGCCCACACACTCAATACTATTCAAAAGGTGTCTTCTTGTCGCTACGTGCTCGTTCCAGTCGACTTTTGGAGGGTCAAATGGGATTAGAAAAATACAAAGTTAGATTTCTTAGCTTTCATTCTTCGTTACGAGTCCAACGCATCTTCCAGAATTCGAATCGAAATTCTCGAGCTCAAGTTACGCCTTCCGGAACACGAGGTGCGCTAAACGCTTTACGCCCTCAAGTCCCTCACAAATCCCGTTTTTACAAAACGAGCCAAGAACCACATAAATCAAACTCTAAAACATGCAACGAGCATATAATCATGTTCATAACTCATGTAATTCACATATATCAAAAATTCGCAAGAAACAAAATCAAATTCGGGTACGTACAGAGCAAATTACAAGGCATGCATACGTAAACGTTAAAATTCAAGTTATAAATTAAACAATCAAATTCAAGTAATTTCAAATAATCACCTTAGTATTAAAATAGCACATAATTGCATCATTAAATAATTAAAGACCCAAAGAACTCTCTCGTAGAAGAATACTTGGAACGGCCGGACGAGCGGGATGTTACAACCTCCCCTCCTTCAAAAGGACCTGTCCTCAGGTCCTAGGCGAGACCTAGGAGGACTCTTGAGACGAACCCAACCCCACACTTCCGCTGCGCCACTCTGATCTACAAAAGCTGTAGACTCCTTGGGATATCACTTCCTCGATTAGAAATGAAGAAAGCTTCTAATATCCCGGTAATCTCCTTAGTTTAGCAAACTTCGTGCCTAGTTTGCTCCCACTTCCGGTTAGAATTCGAAAGTAGTTGGAGAACCATGCCGGAAAGGTTCTCGATCTTCAACCGGGAGCATGTTAAACATTTCGAAGACAAAGTTTGCAATGTCTTTTCTCGTGCCACAATACCATTACCGGCTCTTCAAGTCACGAACCATGAGTGGACTTAGTCTAGTGCCCAAGCACTTCTTCAGACATAGGCTCTAACTCTCCGTTAGCCACGCACAACTGAAGTCTTCCTTAGTACCTCAATTGTAACGGAGAAGTTTGAGTATCCTCGTGTAATCAAGGTAACTCTCTTCAAAAGCCTATCCACTCGAACCATGTGTCATCCTTGTCTTTCATATCATGGGGATGACGACTTCTGCAAGGACAACTCTCCGGTTGAACCCCAATGACATTAGAGACTTATTCTCTGAGGCAATTCTCGGTTCTTCTACCAGATCACTTAGTCAACAATACCGTTGTTGAAACCACCCTTAGCAAAGACCACGGAACGCTGAAAAAGGACGAATGACTCCTCAAAGCAAGCGAGAAGGGTATTCTTCCACCACGGTTAACCCGCATAGCTCACGGTAGTTATTTTCATCTTAACGCCCCATCTTCTTAGATAGGACAAGAACACTCCACGAAGAAGTACTCGAATTGATGAAACTAACTTCTAAGAGCGTGTCAACTGCGCCTTAAACTCTACATCCACGCTAGGGTCATCCGGTAGGGAATTTTAGAACAAGGTTGACTCCGGGATAAAGACCACAACAGCCTCGATGTCCTTATCGGGTGGAAACAAATTCCAACCTTCAAAGAAACACCAAGGTGTCTTACTTCGATCTTTGTCTCCTTAAACTTGACTCAACCTCTCGGTTAACCCAAGGGAAAGTCACAAAGTTTATTGCACCGTCCCAGAATAACAAACCACTTCCAAAAAGGATATAGACGGGTTAGCCTTCAATCCAACACCCAAAAATATCGTTGAGCCCGAAAGGACCTACAAAAGCAGCCACCAATGCCTATGGTAACGAAGTTACCTTAACAAGAACTAGGCACCTTCAAGAACAACCACCGGGCAAGCTCAACCCTCACAACTCGCAAACACCCGAACTCTCAACTCACAACAACAAGAAAAGAAACCACCACAGCAACAACAAAGGTAGAGAGCAACTAGGAAACAACGAACAAGCAACAAGAAGCCACAAAGAAGGAATAGTAGAGCAAAACTGGGTTTTCCCAAAATAAATATGCATGAATGTGGTGCCATGAATGCAATTACCTCGGTTCTTGGGTTTGATTTGATCTACAACTTGAAGTCTTTGATCCCTTCTTCTTTGTTTATTAGCCCTCGGATGATCACACTCCGGGGATTTATGCTCTGAAGACCCACGAGCATAACATCTCTTCAACCGAATCCAACATCCATCATAAGCGTGGTTGGTTCCTCCACAATGAGCACACGGTGGAAATTCCCTTCTGAACCAATGAGTCTACCGGGGCTTGGATGTCTTCTTGTTACTTCTCTTCCTGGTCGGTGCTCCTTGACGAATTGCTCTCTTTCCCGCTTGTAGGTTAGAACAAGATCCGGGCTCAAATGATTGTTCCGGTGTATCCTTTTCATGCCCTTTACTTGTCATCAACCGAGTTTCGACCCGTAATGCCTTCTCAACGGCTTGGTTCCATGTACTCGTATCTCTTGCACCCAAAGCTTCTCTAAACTCATCCCGAAGGCCCTTTATGAAGTGCTTAGCTTTCAACCGATCATCGCTTGTAATATGTGGCACATAAGCACCCAACCTTTCGAATTTCTCCAAATACTCCATAATGGTGTTGTCTTCTTGTTTAAGGGCGAGGAATTCTTCAAGTCTTCGCTCTTGTAGAATGGAGGGCGTATGCCTTTTCCTAAATTCTCGGATAAATACATCCCATAGTATTACTTCTCCCGTCACCTCAAGTTGTTGAGTAACTCTTGCCCACCATAAATTCGCTTGTCCTTGTAGTACTAGGGGGACAAGGCGAACTTTGTTTTGACCTTCACATGGCCGTACCCGAAATATTGCCTCTATCTCCGCAAGCCATTCCCCGACTTCAATATCATTGCCTCCTCGGAAGTACGAAGGTTTAAAAGTTCTAAATTCCCGGCACAAAGTTGCTATTGGATCCATAGATGGTGTCCTAAAAATCTTAAAATTACAATAAAAATATAGGTGCATGTCGATTAGCAAGTGCATGTTCATGTGAAAGATTAACATAGTTAACATCAAATAAATGAGATCGTGGATGCAAACAAACACATAATCCTAAGCCGAACGAGCTAGACAAACTCACACGACACTAGAGCTCCGGTTTTGCAACCAAGAGCTCTGATACCACTTCGAGATGTAACAACCAGGAGCGAAGGGCACTACATCCCCCGCACCGTAGCCCAACACGTGTAACGAAATGGAGACTCTGCCCACGCATCAAACCACGGCGAATGGGTAACAAACAAAAACCCACACGCTAGCTAGGCGCTCTAGACCCTTAAACAGAGCACGCACTAAAACAAAACGAATGCGGAAGCATCAGGATCACGAACATACAAACATACATGCTATCACTAATACAACTTACACATAACATGCCCATCCAAGGCCAAATGAATCATAAAACAAAAGCTCAAAGTCCAAATCATACAAAGCTTATACATAGTACCATATTTATATATTTTTATACGTAGTATCATATTTATACATAGTACCAAAACTGAAAGTAAAGATGCAAGGATGCAAAAGACTCTCCTATACAAGAACGACCCAAAGAAAAGACACTGCCTAGCACGAACCGAACACCTGCACCTGCAAACTCAAGAAACAAAAGGGGGAAAAGAAAACAACGAAGAGGGGTCAGTCCTAAAGACTGGTGAGGGGGCTACCACACACACACGTACATAGATATAGAGCAACACATAGCATAGCATATTCAAATCTTAGAGTATTCATGAATCGGGTGTGGTTTTTGCAATCCAAATTATTTTAACACGTGATAGCATATATATAAAGAAAAGGGGTTTAGGGCCAAAGGCCAAAATCAACCAATTTTAAGTATTAGAAGTCCTCACCCGTTTCATGAATCATAAACGGAAACATAAGACATACACATCACTCGACGAGTACGAGTGCACAACCAACCTCCTTCCCAAGATAAAACCCGAAACTGAACACACAAAGTCTTAAAACAAACACAAACACATACCTCCTTACTCCATGGGATGGAAGGGTGGCCACCTGTGACACCCTAGACGAAGGGCCCCACATCCCCCGCACTATGACCCCAGTCCACCCATGAAATGGAAAGTCCATACATGAACCAAGCTCATAGCGAACGGAGACCGAAATAAAAGAAAAATAACCCTGTGCTAGGCGGGACTAGACCATACCAACAAACTAACAGGAACAGAGTAGCAGGAATAAGGCAATCATGTATTCATAACCAATACATAATAACAATACAAGCAGGAAAGTAAAACGGGTTCGACTAAAGAAAATACAACCTGTCCTAACCTGTCCCGAATTCAAAACATATGACAACATAAATACGGGTTCCACTAGTGGCCCTACAACCTGTCCCGAATTCAATAAAGCAAAAGTAGTATATATTGGCCGACAAGGCCTAAAGTAAAGCAGGAAATGTGAATGCGGTACAATGTAGTGTGAGCTAGACCAAGACTCGAACAAGAACCTCAAAAGACTCCCGCCTAACGAACAGAAAACTTGCAAGACAAGACTAAAAACAACGAGAGGGAGGGGTCAGCCAACTGACTGAGTGAAGGGGGTACACACGCATATATATATAGACAGGTGATCAGGCAGGCATAATTCCACTGTACATTATTAGTTATTAAAACAGGGGACAGAAATCATAAGTAAATCAATAAGTACGGGTGGAATTATGTTCAAGCATGCAGGTCAGATAAACGGGATATAATATGCATGTGTCGATATTCGTACGCCCTCTATTGAAGCCTATTTTACCTTGCCGATCCACGAACTCAGGTGTTGAACAGGGATTGAAGGCCTACCAGAGGTTACGGATATCTATGTTTAACATTTTAAGGGGACCCGGCGAGAACGGGTATTTATTCCATCCTGGACTCCACTTTTCACTTATTAATTGACAAGTATAAGCAGGTAATCAGGAAACAAGCAGGAAACAAGAGTTATAATTAATTATCAGGCGGGAAAAACAAATATAAATTAATCTCCTTTCTCCGGGTGCAATGTGGCCGGTAGCTAACCTCCACATCCGGGCATCAGGGTGATCTTCGGGTTCATGACTCCCTAAGATCGGAGCCCCATCTCCCACCAAACCTCCTGGTGGGTATCCGGGTAGTCCAACAGGATGGGACCTGTGCAAGAGTTCACCGTCGGCCCGATGCCTCCCCGGTTCCCCTCAATACACAAGCCCCTGGGCCCTAGGAACAGGTACAAGATCCACACCGGCTAGCCCAGCGCTAGGAAAACCGGGGGCGATCAGGAATATCTCGCAAAACAGGCTCAGGGTTAACACTATGTAGTTTATAAAGCATTTCCGTTACCTAGCCGGTATATAAAAAAATATGGTTAACTTGAATATGAAAACCATTTGGCATACTTTTAATTCATGCAAGGTTATAGGTCATTTATAAAGAAAACCCTCACCTCCATGTGCAAGAAAGACCCAGAGAGAGAGACCACGAAACCGGAAAGTCTCCACCGAGGAGATCACTGAATAAGACAGAAGATACAGTGTACTTGTGAGACACGACTCAAAATGGAACCAAGTAGGACGCACGGCAAGAATGTTTATGAAGTGCTAAAACTTGTCATGACGTGTTACAATATGAAATAAAGCAGAAGAATTTCATGGAATGGTGTGATCGTGTTCATATGCTCAATTACTCAGACGAATTCAATTCATATACAAAGCACGAGTTCACACAATCAAGTTTAGGCAAGTAAAGACCAATGAGTGTCACATAAGAGCATCAATACCAACTAAGTAAGCATATAATTCATATAAGTCACATACGGGAGCCAAAGGGATGAAAGGAATGGAAGAAGAACGGTTTTGGCGAAGTTTAGGAAAAGCTGACAGTTTTCGGGGATGCACAAGCTGTAGGAAAATGGAAATATCTTGAGTTCTATAAACTGGAATTGGGTTTTCCTTATTGGGAATAAAAATAGACACATATATCTTTAAAATGATACATGGCACGACATTTGGTTCAAAGCGAGGAGAAAATGGCGTAAGCTTAAAGTTGGGTGAAAGCAGATTTCCGGAGAAGTGGCGACACCAAAACGAATTGATGATATCTCACAAATGAAAAACGATATTGAGATGATTCCAATTGGAGGTTGTTATAGACGTCAAGAGGTTTCCAAAGATTTAAAAATCCGGTCAATCGGACTTCGGACGAGGGAGTAACCGGCCGGGTAAGAACCAGATAGAAATTTACCCGGCTGGGGAGAGCAGGCCCAGAAAACCTTCTGTAACACACTACCCGCCCAGGTACTTTTGTGGGCAAAAACTACCCGGCCGGGTAGTCCTCCAGAACAGCAAAAACGCAGAAAAACAGGGGAAGCTCGGGGGAGAAGAAAACCAAACCCCCAAACCCCCCAAAACTCAACCACAAGCACCCAAAACACCAAACAACATGCATACAATCATTATATCTCATTTAGGCCAATTATAATCCAAAGAAATATGCTTAGATTCACAATTACTCATCCAACAAACCCTTAAACATGAAATGATCAAATATGTTCAAAACTTCAAAACTCAAGTTACAAATGCATATAATCACTCAAGAATGACCCAAGCAACTCATATTAATCCAAGAATTAAGCAAGAAACAAAAGCCCTAACAAAAACTCCAAAAACCTCATCAACCAAAACTCAAAGCTGGAACTCACCTCAAGAAGAAAAGAAATGGAGGAAGGAAAGGGATGGTTTGAAGCTTGAAATCCTTGCTCGAAGTTGGTTAGAAATCTTGTTGCTTCCTTGCTTGATGATCAACGAAATGGAGAAGGGAAGAAAAAGAAGGGTTTGGCTTGGTTCTTGTGGAAGAAATGAAGAACAAGAGTTGTGTGTGTGGTTGTGTATTTGGATCGGTATTAGTGGGTGCAAGAAAGGGAAAAAATTGCAAAAAGGTCCTCCAAGAATTCAAATGCATGCACTCAAGTCCACAAATATGAATGTTACAAATTAATCCATATCACATTAGCAATTAGGTCCAAAAAAAGTTAACAATAAATTCATTTAAGGACAATTAGGCATAATTCTTGCAATCAAGTAGAAATTAATCATTTAAGCATGCTCTAGAAAATATAAAATTATGATACGCATAGAATTCTCACAATTGAAATTAATTTAAACACTTAATCATGCTCGGGGAAACAAATATACAATTCACGTAATAAATTTCACAAAGACTAGAAAATTTATATCATATAATTGCAGGTATTCAAGTCAAGAGAATTAAAATAACGCAATTAGGTAGAAAAAGGAATCAAATAAATCCTAAATCTAAAAACTCACACGCGTGGCGTGCATACCTGTACGGCCGAGAAATCGGGGTGTCACAACCTCTCCCCCTTAAGAGGACCTGGTCCCCAGGTCCATTGCCTCGTGTTCTGGACTCTTAAGCAGCTCTCCCGTGTTCATCCCATGCGGGTTAGCAACTCCCCGTCAGGAATTAGTTCAGAAAAGTTCTTTAAGCCACAAGGGGTCTTCAGTTGTTGTTAAGCCACGACCCTTAACTCACCGAAGCCTAAACTCTCGGAATTCTATCAAACAAATCAAGTAGTGCAACAAAGAGAGAGAACCCCGTCTCTCAAACAAACAATGAGAAAACCCCGTCTCTCAAACAGACAATGAGAGAACCCCGTCTCTCAAACACAAAGAAAGAGAAACTCTCAAGCTCTCAAAACAACACTTAAATAAACAATCACACATCAACCACACAAGAAACAAGTAGGGGAAATCAAATACATCAAGTATCAATCACATAAAAGCAGTTAATACAACAAGCAATCAAAGCACTTAACATTATAAGATTATTCGAATGAAAGTTGCATGTATGCATATGCCATGGATGTCTGATGTACCGTTCACCGTTGTTTGGGATTTTTCCATTATAGTGCTCCGATTCAATCACTTAATTTGCTCTTGAAGATTCCTCTACCGTTTGTGTCATGTATTCAAATCCCCGATATGTTCATTACTTAAACGACCACTCAGTCTCCCTTCCATAATCTTTTCCTTTATCCTTTCTAAACAATGCGGTCCGAAACTCCATATTTTAGTGTGCACTTGATCTTAACCCCATTAGCTCGTTGTCCATCTCGAATCGCATTCGACCTTCTTTGTTGCTCAAGCTAGCCTTTAATTGCTTAAGTTCTAGTCTCCAACTCGAATACTTGAGCTAATCTTTAGTAGCTCAAATTCCATACTCCAATCCTAATAACATCCCCGGTTAATCTTGAAAAACGACAGATGAGATGGTAACCCATCATTTTATGTTATGTATTTTCCTTCTAGGTATTCCTGTTCCAACGCTAGGTTGAATTAACTCTCATTTTTGACACTTGAATCGATTCTAACTTCGTCTATCACATAATATGATGATTGGATCAGCTTTTGTTATCCGACACCCTCTTTACCAATTCTTGTAATTCCTTCACAATCTCCTCGTCTCTAATGCATGATATACGTTATACCGTATACAACCTTTTCAACCTTGTAGATTTAGTTTGTAAGTCCCATAGTAAAAAAAGAATTAGCGAGGCTGATTCTCCGACCAAAGTTACCAACAATCAATCTGTTACCCTGTCTTATAGTTTCAAATCCCAAGCATTCGTTGAATTCATATCTTCACCCTTCTAAGCACTTATCTCTTCAAATATTATTCTCAAATCTTCATTCACTTCGATCTTGAAATTCCCTTGAACGGTAAACCTTCCATTTCATCTCTTGTCACTGGCGTAGAATCTAGTTACTTGTTGACTCTTGCATTTCCATGGTTCTCACTAGGAGTGATCCATTCGAGCACAACCACGAATTTAAGTTATTTCCCGGTCAAACTCTCCCCCTTAAGAATTCCTATCCCTAACCGTCGAACTCATTACATTGCTTCTTGAATTGAAGATTCTCACTTCTTTAACTAGCTTCTTTGGTGTAAATGGTCCTCGCCATTAAACGTGTTTGGTGACCTTACTCACATTCACTTTGAAGTGTTTGGTAGGGACGACAACCTACTTCCTTCATTCCAAGCTCCAGTTCTACTTTCCAGGCCTCCTTATTTTGCTTTCCCTTTCATTCCATATACCTTGCAATCCAACATTTTTCTTGTCTTGATTCGAGTAAGACCCCGTCGGAGTAACACTTGATGAAAGAAGTGGGAGAAATTTCCTACCAAGTAAATACTAAACGATGCATGTGGGATTAAGATGCTAATGCACGTAGCAAGCAATCAAAGATGCAACACATTGGGGCAATTATCAAGTAGAAATGCACACATACGTATAATTAAAGGAGATTAAATAATTCAAGACGACTTATGATGCACGTGCCATGAATGCAATACACCTGTCACCGTAGTGGTCAACTTTAGCTCGGTAACTTGTTCTTCATCTCCTAAATTACGGTTCGATTTGATCTTGTTGATCATCTCTCGTTTTTCCCACGGTCTTCAAAATCTTCATAAGTTTTCCTTGTATCAATTTGTGAGTCTCCATAGCTCGAGATTACAACTTCTTGAAACCAAAGTCTTCTAAACCCATAGAATCGGTATTTCGACTTATTCCCAAGTATCGACCTCCAAAGAAGTTGCGAATCTTTACCTTGATTAACACCTTGATCAACGTTCTCTTGACCTATACTTTATGAGCTCAGATTGATGGAATAAACTAATCCTCCGATTACTTAAACCTGATTTCACAGTTTCCTCCAAAAGCTCTTTGCCTTACTTTATCGTTTCCATTTGTTGTTCTATATCTCCCAATTCAACCTTACAGCACGACAATTTAGCTTGGATCTGGAAGATAAATTCCAATGCGACCGAAGATAAAACCTTTAGCATGGTTGCCTTCTCTAAGTTTGTATTTACCATGTTAGATTGATTTTCTTTAACCCTTTTCAAACCCAGCTTCTTCCTTACTCGAAACCGAAAGTATCCCATTTCTTCTTCTTTTCTTTCTTCCCGTACTCGGTTTCTAAAACTTGATTTATTTGGAAGTTCTACGTTACCGATTCACCTTGCTCGCCGTTCACAAATTCGGGTATATCCTGAATCTTTTACTCCGAACTTGAAACCAATTAGCTTGATTCATTTGGAGACTCATCCTTAAAGACCTTTGTTTCTTATCTCTCGACAATCAATTTTTGCTCTAGTCCTCTTGATCACCATCGCCTCTTCGTTGATCCAAACTTTAAACTAAAGTACCTTTGAGATTTTCTTCACTCCATTCCTTGGGTTAAACAATCCAGTTGAATCCGGTTGATTAACTCTTGTAATGTAGATGTATGTGTTGATTCTTGTAAGTCGTAATCATCATGCCCCACTAATTTTTCATTGAATGTTCACCAACTTCCACAAAACTTGTGAATTCACAATCGACCTTCTATTCCGGATTCTACCTTCCAAACCATAGCTCCATTGAGGAATGGTCACTTTCTCAAATTCTTGTATGAAATTCCCCGGTGCATTCCTACATCTTCCATGCTTGAAAGTAGAGCTTGTGATAGTTCGTTGTTGTCATAGAGATTGGCCGTGGTTTGATATTATCTTTATCACCTATAATTTACAACTTAATTCTAGAATAAATGCATGCGATTAGAGCATGCTCATGACACATAATCAACACCAAGGCCATGGATTGATGCAATATATAACATATAATCCAACAAAGTCTTGAAAGGAATGCAATTCAAGATTCAAAAGCAAAGCAATGAGCACGTTGGCAGGTAGTTCCTAAGCCGTACAACCTAGACTCGACAGGACACGACACTAGAACTCCGGTTTTGCAACCTGGGGCTCTGATACCACCTTAGGATGTGACACCCTAGACGGAGGGCCCCACATCCCCCGCACTATGAGCCCAGTCCACCCATGAAATGGAAACTCCATACATGAACCAAGCTCATAGCGAACGGAGACCGAAATAAAAGAAAAATAACCCTGTGCTAGGCGGGACTAGACCCTACCAACAAACCAACAGGAACAGAGTAGCAGGAATAAGGCAATCATGTATTCACAACCAATACATAATAACAATACAAGCAGGAAGGTAAAACGGGTTCAACTAAAGAAAATACAACCTGTCCTAACCTGTCCCGAATTCAAAACATATTACAACATAAATACGGGTTCCACTAGTGGCCCTACAACCTGTCCCGAATTCAATAAAGCAAAAGTAGAATACATTGGCCGACAAGGCCTAAAGTAAAGTAGGAAATGTGAATGCGGTACAATGTAGTGTGAGCTAGACCAAGACTCGAACAAGAACCTCAAAAGACTCCCACCTAACGAACACAAAACATGCAAGACAAGACTAAAAACAACGAGAGGGAGGGGTCAGCCAACTGACTGAGTGAAGGGGGTACACAAGCATATATATATAGACAGTTGATCAGGTAGGCATAATTCCACTGTACATTATTAGTTATTAAAACAGGGGACAGAAATCATAAGTAAATCAATAAGTACGAGTGGAATTATGTTCAAGCATGCAGGTCAGATAAACGGGATAAAATGTGCATGTGTCGATATCCGTACGCCCACTGTTGAAGCAGGGACTGGAGGCCTACCAGAGGTTACGGATATCTATGTTTAACATTTTAAGGGGACCCGGGGAGAACGGGTATTTATTCCATCCTGGACTCCACTTTTCACTTATTAATTGACAAGTATAAGCAGGTAATCAGGAAACAAGAGTTATAATTAATTATCAGGCGGGAAAAACAAATATAAATTAATCTCCTTTCTCCGGGTGCAATGTGGTCGGTAGCTAACCTCCACATCCGCGCATCAGGGTGATCTTCGGGTTCATGACTCCCTCAGATCGGAGCCCCATCTCCCACCAAACCTCCGGGTGGGTATCCGGGTAGTCCAACAGGATGGGACCTGTGCAAGAGTTCACCGTCGGCCCGATACCTCCCCGGTTCTGCTTAATACACAAGCCCCTGGGCCCCAGGAACAGGTACAAGATCCACACCGGCTAGCCCAGCGCTAGGAAAGCCGGGGGCAATCAAGAATATCTCGCAAAACAGGCTCAGGGTTAACACTATGTAGTTTATAAAGCATTTCCGTTACCTAGCCTGTATATAAAAAAATATGGTTAACTTGAATATGAAAACCATTTGGCATACTTTTAATTCATGCAAGGTTATAGGTCATTTATAAAGAAAAACCTCACCTCCATGTGCAAGAAAGACCCAGAGAGAGAGACCACGAAACCGGAAAGTCTCCACTGAGGAGATCACTGAATAAGACAGAAGATACAGTGTACTTGTGAGACACGACTCAAAATGGAACCAAGTAGGACGCACGGCAAGAATGTTTATGAAGTGCTAAAACTTGTCATGACGTGTTTCAATATGAAATAAATCAGAAGAATTTCATGGAATGGTGTGATCGTGTTCATATGCTCAATTACTCAGACGAATTCAATTCATATACAAAGCACGAGTTCACACAATCATGTTTAGGCAAGTAAAGACCAATGAGTGTCACATAAGAGCATCAATACCAACTAAGTAAGTATATAATTCATATAAGTCACATACGGGAGCCAAAGGGGTGAAAGGAATGCAAGAAGAACGGTTTTGGCGAAGTTTAGGAAAAGCTGACAGTTTTCAGGGATACACAAGCTGTAGGAAAATGGAAATATCTTGAGTTCTATAAACTGGAATTGGGTTTTGCTTATTGGGAATAAAAATAGACACATATATCTTTAAAATGATACATGGCACGACATTTGGTTCAAAGCGAGGAGAAAATGGCGTAAGCTTAAAGTTGGGTGAAAGCAGATTTCCGGAGAAGTGGCGACACCAAAACGAATTGATGATATCTCACAAATGAAAAACGATATTGAGATGATTCCAATTGGAGGTTGTTATAGACGTCAAGAGGTTTCCAAAGGTTTAAAAATCAGGTCAATCGGAGTTCAGACGAGGGAGTAACCGGCTGGGTAAGAACAAGGTAGAAATTTACCCGGCCGGGAAGAGCAGGCCCAGAAAACCTTCTGTAACACACTACCCCCCCGGGTACTTTTGCGGGCAAAAACTACCCGGCCGGGTAGTCCTCCAGAACAGCAAAAACGCAGAAAAACAGGGGAAGCTCTGGGGAGTAGAAAACCAAACCCCCAAACCCCCCAAAACTCAACCACAAGCACCCAAAACACCAAACAACATGCATACAATCATTATATCTCATTTAGGCCAATTATAATCCAAAGAAATATGCTTAGATTCACAATTACTCATCCAACAAACCCTTAAACATGAAATGATCAAATATGTTCAAAACTTCAAAACTCAAGTTACAAATGCATATAATCACTCAAGAATGACCCAAGCAACTCATATTAATCCAAGAACTAAGCAAGAAACAAAAGCCCTAACAAAAACTCCAAAAACCTCATCAACCAAAACTCAAAGCTAGAACTCACCTCAAGAGGAAAAGGAATGGAGGAAGGAAACGGATGGTTTGAAGCTTGAAATCCTTGCTCAAAGTTGGTTAGAAATCTTGTTGCTTCCTTGCTTGATGATCAACGAAATGGAGAAGGGAAGAAAAAGAAGGGTTTGGCTTGGTTCTTGTGGAAGAAATGAAGAACAAGAGTTGTGTGTGTGGTTGTGTATTTGGATCGGTATTAGTGGGTGCAGGAAAGGGAAAAAATTGCAAAAAGGTCCTCCAAGAATTCAAATGCATGCACTCAAGTCCACAAATATGAATGTTACAAATTAATCCATATCACATTAGCAATTAGGTCCAAAAAAAGTTAACAATAAATTCATTTAAGGACAATTAGGCATAATTCTTGCAATCAAGTAGAAATTAATCATTTAAGCATGCTCTGGAAAATATAAAATTATGATACGCATAGAATTCTCACAATTGAAATTAATTTAAACACTTAATCATGCTCGGGGAAACAAATATACAATTCACGTAATAAATTTCACAAAGACTAGAAAATTTATATCATATAATTGCAGGTATTCAAGTCAAGAGAATTAAAATAACGCAATTAGGTAGAAAAAGGAATCAAATAAATCCTAAATCTAAAAACTCACACGCGTGGCATGCATACTTGTACGGCCGAGAAATCGGGGTGTCACACCACCCTTCGTATCCACGCTTATACGTTAGGGTCGTGAGTTTCATGACACTCACGCCCAAGGACTCCGTCCCCCACCTCCCTCCGAGGGGGTTTCGGGTTGATCCTATAAAGTGGAGAAGTGTCCTGGGATTGCAACCGGCGACCGCAATGGTCGTCCCTGGTCTCCCGAACCACACAACTCTGGGGCCCAAACTTACACTTACACTTACACAAAGCTTATCTCACCAAAGATTAACACGCACACACAATAACCCATTTTCAAAACAAACAAACGAAAATATAGCTTACTTATACATTAAAGCAGTTTTCAAATGTCTTGTAACAAAAGGGCCAATTCCCACAACATGCATATCATACACATATCTATATACATATATGCGTATAAGTCACATGTGGGCTTAACCGCCTCTTCAACCACAGGGCACACCTAAAAGCAAAGCAAAGATCACATGGCAAACTTAGACTCAAAATGAACCACTTAGACGCTCGGCATATGCATATGGCTGCGTGTGATGCTTAAGGAATGCAACGAGGTAGCACTTAGATCATATGAGTTCACATTAAGTCACATTGAAGCATAAATAACATATTTCACGTTAACAAGTTCAGAAGCTTCATGCATCACATAAAACACGTCATATAATCTCATAAACAAGGCATATACATCATATAAGAGCAAAGAAATTACATGCAAGTCAAGTAAGAAAAGCAAAAGGTCATTCAAGCACTTTGGGGTACATATCGAAACATATAAGGAGCAAATTATGTCAAACGAAGACAAAATCTTAATGCAACATACATAACACATTAATCACTCATAAACATATCACATTCATGTAATACCAAGCTATATCAAACCATTTCATACATATAAACAAGTATTTATCATGTTGGGATCAAGATCGGGGAGTGAAACGAACAAAACGATCAAGAAAACAAGTATGATCTCAAGATATGATCGTACCCAGATACAGGGCCGTGGATTTTTAACAAAGAAGAGATCCACGGCTGTGGATCTTAGTCCATAAACGTACCAAAATCTGCCCTCCAAATCCACGACCGTGGGTGGATTTTAGTGCAAAAATCCACGGCCCTGGATTTGCTTCAGCTACGAAAATCCAAAGTTTTGCTCCCCAAAACACACTAAAACTCATCCCAAACCACACAAGCATCAAGGCAACACATATATGAAGGTTGGGGAAGCAGAACTCATGCAAGAAAAGCTTTAACGTCGGACCAAACAATCCACACTCATGCGAGGGAAGAGATTAAGGCAAATAATGCAAAAGCTCCAAAGTTCAACAATGGCAAAGTCATGGATTCTCAAGTAGCACTCAATTCAACTTCATATATATCACATATGATGTCTTAGAGAATAAATACATGCCTCAAACCAAAAGGAATTACAAGGAAGCAAGCTAGATCATGCAATTTCTACAAAATCCTCACTATTCAAGCTCTAACTCATATATCAAGCAATCATGGATTAAAACTTGTAAAATCAAAGGCAAAGTAAGCACAAAATCATAGAGGACCCAAAAATGAAGTTACCTCTTCAAATGTATGAGAAATGATGGAGCTTGGAGGCAAGGCTTGGAGCAAAAATGGCAAACCCTTCTTTTTTCTATTCTTTCTTCTTTCTTCTTTCCTTCTTCACTTTGGAGCAAAGGTGAGGGGGTCCAAAATTTCTACTGGGAGGAAGAGAGAGGAGTGCATAAAAGGCATAAAAGTCATGCTTAAGGCTTAACTTGGGTTAAGGTGGGGCCTACACACTCAAGACTAGTCAAAGGGTGTCTTCTTGTCGCTACGTGCTCGTTCCGGTCAACTTTCGGAGGGTCAAATGGGCTTAGAAAAATACAAAGTTGGATTCCTTGGCATTCATTCTTTGTTAGGAGTCCAACTCATCTTCCGGAATTCGAATCCGAATTCCCGAGCTCAAGTTACGCCTTCCGGAACACGAGGTACACTAAACGCGTTAGGCCCTCAAGTCCCTCACAAATCCCGTTTTTACAAAACGAGCCAAGAACCACATAAATCAAACTCTAAAACATGCAACAAGCATATAATCACATTCATAGCAAATTACAAGGCATGTATACGTAAATGTTAAAATTCAAGTTATAAATTAAACAATCAAATTCAAGTAATATCAAATAATCACCTTAGTATTAAAATAGCACATAATTGCATAATTAAATAGTTAAAGACACAAAGAACTCTCTCGTAGAAGCGTACCTGGAACGGCCGGACGAGCGGGATGTTACATTCACGGTGGTTGTTCTTGAAGGCGCCTAGCTCTTGTTAAGGTAACTTCATTACCGTAGGAGTGAGTGGTTGCTTTTGGAGGTCCTTTCGGGCTCAACGATATTTTCAGGTGTTGGATTGAAGGCTAACCCATATATATCCTTTGTGGAAGCGTTGGTTATTCCGGGATGGTGCAATAAGCTTTGTGACTTTCCTTTGGTTTAACCGAGAGGTTGAGTCAAGTTTAAGGAGACAAAGATCGAAGTAAGACACCTTAGTATTTCTTTGAAGGATGGAATTTGTTTCTACTCGATAAGGACATTGAGGTTGTCGTGGTCTTTATCCCGGAGTCGACCTTCTTCGAAGATTCCCTACCGGATGACTCTAGCGTGGATGTAGAGTTGAAGACGTAGTTGACACGCCCTTACAAGGTAGTTTCATCAATTCGAGTACTTCTTCGTGGAGTGTTCGTATCCTATCTAAGAATAAGATGGGGGTGTTAAGATGAAAATAACTACCGTGAGCTACGCGGGTTAACCGTGGGAGGAGAATACCCTTCTTGCTTGCTTCGAGGAGTCGTTCGTCCTTCTTCGGCATTCCGTGGTCTTTGCTAAGGGTGGTTTCGACAAGGGTATTGTTGACTACGCGTTCTGGTCGAAGAAACGAAAAGTGCCTCCGAGAGTAAGTCATTAGTGTCATCGGAGTTCAACCGGAGATTCGTCTTTGCAGAAGCCATCATCCCGTGACATGAAAGACAAGGAAGAGGCATGGTTCAAGTGGATAGGCTTTTGAAGAGAGTTACCTTGATTACAAGAGGATACTCAAACTTCTCCGTTACAATCGAGGTACTAAGGAAAACTTCGGTTGTGCGTGGCTAATGGAGAGTTAGAGCCTATGTCTCAAGAAGTGTTTGATCACGAGACTAATTCCACTCATGGTTCGTGACTTGAAGAGATGGTAATGGAGTTGTAGCATGAGAAAAGACATTGCAAACTTTGTGTAGCAATGTTTAACATGCTCTCGGTTGAAGATCGAGAACCTTTCCGGCATGGTTCTCCAACTACTTTCTAATCCTAATCGGAAGTGGGACCAAACTGGACACGAAGTTTGCTAAACTAAGGAGATTACCGGGATATGAGAAGCCTTCTTCGTTTCTAATCGAGGAAGTGATACCCCGAGGAGTCCACGACTTTCGTGGATCAGAGTAGCGCAGCGGAAGTGTGGGGTTGGGTTCGTCTCAAGAGTCCTCCTACGTCTCGCCTAGGACCTGAGGATAGGTCCTTTTGAAGGAGGGGAGGTTGTAACATCCCGCTCGTCCAGCCATTCCAAGTAGGCTTCTACGAGAGAGTTCTTTGTGTCTTTAATTATTTATTTATGCAATTACGTGTTATTTTATTGCTAATGTGATTATTTGATATCACTTGTTTAATGTATAACTTGAGTTTTAACGTTTACATACGCATGTCTTGTAATTTGCTCCATATGTGCCCGATTTGATTTCGTTTCTTGCGAATTTTTGATATATGTGAATTACATAAGTTGTGAATGTGATTATGTGCTCGATATGTGTTTTAGATCTTGGTTTATTTGGTTCTTGACTCGTTTTGTAAAGACGAGATTTGTGAGGGACTTGAGGGCCTAACGCGTTTAGCTCACCTCGTGTTCCGGAAGACGTAACTTGACCTCGGGAGTTCGGATTTGAATTCCGGAAGATGCGTTGGACTCGTAACGAAGAATGAAAGCCAAGGAATCTAAAATTGTATTTTTCTAAGCCCATTTGAGCCTCCGAAATTCAGCCGGGACGAGCACCTTGCTCCAAGAGCTACCTTTTGTTCACTAGTCAAGATATGTGGGCCCTAATTAACCCCAACTAAACCCCTAACCATGGTTACTATGCACCTAAATCAACTCTCTGTCTCCCTATGCCTGAAATTTTGAACCACACCCCCCCCCCCCCCTTTAAGCCAAATATCAGCCACAAGAAGAGAAAGGAAGAGAAGAAGAGAGAGGAAGGGGAGAACTCCATTTTCTTCAAGTTTTGGAACTCAAACTCCATCAAATCTTCACCAAATTAAGAGGTAAGTTTTTTTTTTTTGTGATTTAATCCTCTTTGTGGTCATTTTAAGTTTAACTTTGCAAGATTTAATCCATGATTGCTTGAGAAATGATAGATTGCATGAATAGTGGAGGTATGGGCAATTTCTTGATTCTTGCATGTTTCTTGATGAATTCTTTTGATTCCAAGCATGTTATATAATTCTTGGACAACCTATTTGATTTATATGAACTTGGTTTAAGTTTTTGTGAAGGATTCATGAGTATATCATTTAGGGTTTTGCATGATTTAGCTTAATCTCTTCTCTTGCTTGAGCGTTGCATGTTTGGCTCATTTTTATGGCTTCTCTTGCATGAGTTTTGTTTCCCCAAACTTCATATATGTGTTGCCTTGATTCTTGTGTGGTTTGGGATGAGTTTTAGTGTGTTTTGGGAACCAAAACTTTGGATTTTCGTGGCTGGAGAAAATCCACGACCCTGGATTTTACGCTTTGAAAACACCCATAGTCGGGGATTTGTGTGGCAGATTTGGGGCGGTTTCTGGACTGGAATCCACATCCGTGGATTCCCTCTATGTTAAAAATCCACGGCCCTGGATCTCAGGGGCAGAAACGTTTGTGTTTCGTCTTCGTTTTCTTGTTCGTTTTGTTCGTTTCCCTCCTCGATGTTGATCCCAACATGATAAATACTTGTTTATATGTATAAGATGCTTTGATATAGCTTGGTATTACATGAATGTGATATGTTTATGAGTGATTCATGTGTCATGTATGTTGCTTTAAGATTTTGAATTCGTTTGACGTAATTTGATCCTTATGTGATTCGATACGTACCCTAAAGTGCATGAATGACTTTGTGCTTTGCTTACTTGACTTCCATGTAATTTCTTTGTTCTTATATGAAGTATATGCACTAATTATGGGCTATATAACGTGTTTTATATGATGCATGAAGCTTATGAACATGTTAACGTGAAATATGTGAGTTATGCTTCAATGTGACTTAGTGTGAACTCATATTATCTGAGTGCTACTTCGTTGCATTCCTTAAGCATCATACGCATCCATATGCATATGCCGAGCGTCTAAGTGGTTCATTTTGAGTCTAATCCATGAGTATGACTACATGTTAATCCATGAGTTTTATGAATTCTTGGAGCAAGAAGTATATATATGTGTTGTATATATATATGTGTGTATATAAATGTGCATATATATATATATATATACATATATGTGTGTGTGGGTTTATGGAATTTGATGGATTGATTATGATTTGATGAGTGTGTGTGTATATATGTTGTATTTGATTGTTGTTATGTGATTTTGGGTGAATTGGGAGCTCCTTTGGCCTTCTTGAAGCCATTTTTCATCACTCCCCTGTTTTTCCCGAAGCTTTTGCTACTGCTGGAGTGGTGGTCGTGCCCGCGACCGTTTCGTGACCATTTTTGGTGGTGGCTGCGACCAACAACTCGAGAACTGGCCAATTTTCAGTCGTGGCCGCAACTGATTTTCAGCACAATTTTATCACGGCCGCGACTCCCTTGTCCGACCTCCGAATGACCTGATTTTTAAACCCACGGAAACCTCTTGAAGTTTGTAATATCCTCCAATTGGAATCACTTTAATATATTTTCTCATTTCTGAGATATTATCAATTCTTTTTGGTGTCGCTACTTTTTCGACAATCAGCGATCACCTAACTTCGGGCCTACACCATTTTCACCTCGTTTTGAACAATGAGTCGTGCCATATATCTTGGAAATTTCTATATGTCTAGTTTCATTCCCAACATGCAAAATTCAATTACAAATTCTAGAACTCAAGATATGTTCAATTCTTTACAGCTTGTGCATTACTAAAAACTGTCAGCTCTCACTAAAAGCTTGCCCAATCCGTTTTCTTGCTTTCCCTCCACTTCCTCGGACTCCATATGTGGTTTGAATGTATTGTATGCTTGCTTAATTGATTATATGTGATATATCTTGATATTTTTATGAATTTTATGCTATGAATTCAATGCATATACGTGAAATGACAGCATGAACGTTATGCGGTACTTTTATGCATGCATGAATGGTTTGCTTCGTTTAATTGTTTTGTATGTTATGTTTAGCTTCTTCCTTGACTTGTATATTTTGTTAATATGTTATGTTATGTGTTAACTTGTTTATTATGAAATCATAATGTAATTTTGTTAACATATTTTGTAATTACGATCCAATATGCCTTCAAATGCTCTCTAGCTTGCAAGCATGAATTATTCCTCCATTTATTGACCTCATATGATAACTTCTCACTTCATTTATGACTCGCATGCATTGTAAACATGTTATAGTATGAGTTATGATTATTGTATAGAGCTTATGGCTCGATTTAATACAAAATATGAAAGATATGAAACACATGAATATGAAACCACTATGTAGTGAACGTTTTGAATGAATTACATGATTATATGACCTCATCACATCATTCATGCTTCTTATGTATCTCTTATCATTTGCATAACATGCCGTGCGTCCATGTGGTTTCAAATTGAGTCAATTATCACGAGTACACATTGTTCCTTCTCTTATGCAGTTCGTTTCCAGGGCGGAGACTTCCGAATTGAATAGGCACCCGTATTACTCATGCTTTATGTCTCGTGGTATTCTACGTGAGGGTGTTTTTGTTTTAGCTATGTATCAAACCCTACCACCCTTATGTGGCAAGCTTTGGCCAAAACCTTATGTACATATATATGTTATTTTTTAAAGTAGAGTCATCGAGTAAATTATGATCGAGTAACCCTTTTTCTCATGAATTATGAAATATGTTATGTTTCTTATGAATCAAATGTTTTGGCGAGAATATGATTATGAACATGATTATGAATGCACGGGCCCAGGGACTTAGTGCAAGTGGCTATCCGGGGAGGCAAGGGCCGACGGTGATCCCTTGTACTAGTCCCACCACATTTACAGTGATACCGGCCCTCGCTACAAGGTTTAGCGGGGAATGGGAGCTGAGTGCCCTTGGGGGATTCATGTACCCCCATTGGCCTATGTATGGACCGGTGGTCGGGTCTTGCTAACCCGTCCACCACCCGGAGGAAGAAGGTTGGAACTTATTTTATGATTATGATTTTGTTATGATTGTTATGCATCGTGCGGAAAGGCCAGGACACGGATTGCCCGAACGACTATGTCTTATGTTATGTTTTATGGCTTGCCTGTATTATAATGTATTGTGTGATCACGTATCCAATATAATAATGATAATTGTCGTACACGGTCGGAGTTTGGTTGGAGATTATGCACGCTCACTTGCCGAGCCTTATTGATTATGTATCAATTATGAACTTAATGAATTTAATATGATTAGTCGTAAAGTCCGAGCATTGCTTAGTTATTCTCCTGCCCTCTTGGGAACTAGCTTTAAATAAAACTTTGCTCGGGATTTATGACTTGCATGTGCATGTTTCTATATATATTTATCGCTCCTGCTCACTCAGTCTTCTAGAGACTGACCCCTCTTTCCCACTTTTCCAGTTTCTTGCAGGTTTTGCTAGGCGGGAGTCGAGTCTTAGTTTTCATGTCCGAGTCACTTGTACACTTGAGTCACATTTACATTATTATGATTTAATTGTATCTTTGTATGTATTCGGGCCTGAGTGCCCTTTATGATTATTGATTATGAATTCGGAACAGATTGTATGCGTAGTTGAACCCGTTATTAGGATGCATGTTGGAATTTTAATTATGTTATGAAATTATTGGGCTTGTAGCCACTATTGGAATTCATGCATGGTATTATTGCTTCCGTATCGCATTCTAGGTATTCTTGATTTATTGGTACAAGGTTAGATTCCGCCTAGCTAGGATATCTTTTATTTTGTCTCCCGTTCACTATGAGTCCGGTTCATGCTTGGATTATCCATTTCACGTGTGGACTAGACTTGTAATGCGGGGGATGTGGCGCCTATCGTCCCGGGAGTTACATCCTTAAGTGGTATCAGAGCGCGGTTGCAAAACCGGGGTTCTTTGTGTCGTGTCTTGTCGAGTATAGGTCAAACGGCTTAGGAACAACATGTCAACGTGTTCACCGCATTGATCATGAGCTTTATTATTGAAATTTCATATGGAAAATATATTATTGAATATGTTTAACTTGAAATTTGGTAATTTACGTGTTCCATTTTGCATTGATACGTGCCTTTGATACTAATTATGTGTCATGTGCACTTACTAACCGACATGCATTTATATTCGAATTGAGTTGTGAAAATGTAGGTTATTATCATAACATCAAACCACGGCCAATTTCTAAGATTACAAAAACCTGTCGAGGGCTCTTCTTTAGGGTATGGATGAGTGGAAGGAGGCTCCGGAGATTTAGAGAAATTTTGGTGTTTGGGGGGTCCTTACGATAAAGATATGTGTTGAGAGTTCAAGTTCGAGATAGGGATTAACTAATGCGTGAAGTGGGTGTGGAACGCCTATAACCTACAAGATAAAACCACGTACCTACGCCACAAATGGAGTTGATCAACCGGGATCAAGAGGCTCGTTTAGTTCAAAGGGAAAGTGAAGGAAATCCTGAAGACATCAAGATTTAAGGCTTTAATGTAGGAGCAAGTGGGAAAATTACAAGTCTGTGACCCCTTTACTTGCATTTTTCATGCGTAATTGATTCGTTTGAGTTGCTACTTGACTTCTATGATCCGATATCACTTGGAATGCAATCTCTGAACTTTTATACTTCCTTACTTGCATGATTTACTTGAATATTTGAATTACCCCTTGTGACCAATTTGAAAAACATCATTCCATTTCGCATGTCATTCATACTTTGTACGCCGTGCGTCATACTTGGTTCATGTAGAGTCTAAGTTTGGGCTTTTGTATGCCTTATCATAGAGTTTCGTGGTGCCGGTGAGCCCGAGGTTTAGAGTGTTTGGCCCTTCACACTCTCAGACTCCACTACCACGAGGTGAGGTTTAGGATTTTGTATAGTTATGCGACATATGGCCTCTATATGCTGATTTCTACCCTTGCATGCGAGTATACCTTACTATAGATATGTATGTGTTGGATATGATATGTTTATGACCTTATGCGTGCATTCTGCGTGGGCGGGTGCCTTCGGGCTATATCCCTGCAGCGTGGGAATGTACGTGCGTGTGTCTTGCGTGGGCGGGTGCCTTTAGGCTATATCCCTGCAGCGAGGGAATATTTATAAAAACTAGTTTTTGAGGCATATGTAAGCAATTTTTGAAAAACAGTTGTGTTCTAATTCTGTAGCGAGATTGCCATGAAAGATTGGCGTATGTTCTATTCTGTTCTATTCTGTTATGGATCCAAGGAGCTATGGGATAGGCAGCCCTGGAACAGTATAGGACCGTCAGGGATCAGTCTGCGTGTAGTTCCATTTGAGATATCTTCACGCGACCCGTGCTGTAGGGAAGGTGTGGTATCTTGAGCCTTCGGCTAAGGCCGGGGATGAATCTTGTGGGTTCGCTACCCCTTGAGGTCGAGTCTATTTTAGACGGTTTATTCTCGATGGTTTGGGGACAGTATATCTCCTCCATCACTGGTGTAGCGGAGGGATAGAGTTTGATTTATGTTTTGAGGAGTAAAGGTTGGAAGCTCGTACTCGCCGAGCATGTATTCAATGCATATACGTGAAATGACAGCATGAACGTTATGTGGTACTTTTATGCATGCATGAATGGTTTGCTTCTCTTAATTGTTTTGTATGTTATGTTTAGCTTCTTCCTTGACTTGTATATTTTGTTAATATGTTATGTTATGTGTTAACTTGTTTATTATGAAATCATAATGTAATTTTGTTAACATATTTTGTAATTACGATCCAATATGCCTTCAAATGCTCTCTAGCTTGCAAGCATGAATTATTCCTCCATTTATTGACCTCATATGATAACTTCTCACTTCATTTATGACTCGCATGTATTGTAAACATGTTATAGTATGAGTTATGATTATTGTATAGAGCTTATGGCTCGATTTAATACAAAATATGAAAGATATGAAACACATGAATATGAAACCACTATGTAGTGAACGTTTTGAATGAATTACATGATTATATGACCTCATCACATCATTCATGCTTCTTATGTATCTCATATCATGTGCATAACATGCCGTGCGTCCATGTGGTTTCAAATTGAGTCAATTATCACGAGTACACATTGTTCCTTCTCTTATGCAGTTCGTTTCCAGGGCGGAGACTTCCGAATTGAATAGGCACCCGTATTACTCATGCTTTATGTCTCGTGGTATTCTACGTGAGGGTGTTTTTGTTTTAGCTATGTATCAAACCCTACCACCCTTATGTGGCAAGCTTTGGCCAAAACCTTATGTACATATATATGTTATTTTTTAAAGTAGAGTCATCGAGTAAATTATGATCGAGTAACCCTTTTTCTCATGAATTATGAAATATGTTATGTTTCTTATGAATCAAATGTTTTGGCGAGAATACGATTATGAACATGATTATGAATGCACGGGCCCAGGGACTTAGTGCAAGTGGCTATCCGGGGAGGCAAGGGCCGACGGTGATCCCTTGTACTAGTCCCACCACATTTACAGTGATACCGGCCCTCGCTACAAGGTTTAGCGGGGAATGGGAGCTGAGTGCCCTTGGGGGATTCATGTACCCCCATTGGCCTATGTATGGACCGGTGGTCGGGTCTTGCTAACCCGTCCACCACCCGGAGGAAGAAGGTTGGAACTTATTTTATGATTATGATTTTGTTATGATTGTTATGCATCGTGCGGGAAGGCCAGGACACGGATTGCCCGAACGACTATGTCTTATGTTATGTTTTATGGCTTGCCTGTATTATAATGTATTGTGTGATCACGTATCCAATATAATAATGATAATTGTCGTACACGGTCGGAGTTTGGTTGGAGATTATGCACGCTCACTTGCCGAGCCTTATTGATTATGTATCAATTATGAACTTAATGAATTTAATATGATTAGTCGTAAAGTCCGAGCATTGCTTAGTTATTCTCCTGCCCTCTTGGGAACTAGCTTTAAATAAAACTTTGCTCGGGATTTATGACTTGCATGTGCATGTTTCTATATATATTTATCGCTCCTGCTCACTCAGTCTTCTAGAGACTGACCCCTCTTTCCCACTTTTCCAGTTTCTTGCAGGTTTTGCTAGGCGGGAGTCGAGTCTTAGTTTTCATGTCCGAGTCACTTGTACACTTGAGTCACATTTACATTATTATGATTTAATTGTATCTTTGTATGTATTCGGGCCTGAGTGCCCTTTATGATTATTGATTATGAATTCGGAACAGATTGTATGCGTAGTTGAACCCGTTATTAGGATGCATGTTGGAATTTTAATTATGTTATGAAATTATTGGGCTTGTAGCCACTATTGGAATTCATGCATGGTATTATTGCTTCCGTATCGCATTCTAGGTATTCTTGATTTATTGGTACAAGGTTAGATTCCGCCTAGCTAGGATATCTTTTATTTTGTCTCCCGTTCACTATGAGTCCGGTTCATGCTTGGATTATCCATTTCACGTGTGGACTAGACTTGTAATGCGGGGGATGTGGCGCCTATCGTCCCGGGAGTTACATCCTTAAGTGGTATCAGAGCGCGGTTGCAAAACCGGGGTTCTTTGTGTCGTGTCTTGTCGAGTATAGGTCAAACGGCTTAGGAACAACATGTAAACGTGTTCACCGCATTGATCATGAGCTTTATTATTGAAATTTCATATGGAAAATATATTATTGAATATGTTTAACTTGAAATTTGGTAATTTACGTGTTCCATTTTGCATTGATACGTGCCTTTGATACTAATTATGTGTCATGTGCACTTACTAACCGACATGCATTTATATTCGAATTGAGTTGTGAAAATGTAGGTTATTATCATAACATCAAACCACAGCCAATTTCTAAGATTACAAAAACCTGTCGAGGGCTCTTCTTTAGGGTATGGATGAGTGGAAGGAGGCTCCAGAGATTTAGAGAAATTTTGGTGTTTGGGGGGTCCTTACGATAAAGATATGTGTTGAGAGTTCAAGTTCGAGATAGGGATTAACTAATGCGTGAAGTGGGTGTGGAACGCCTATAACCTACAAGATAAAACCACGTACCTACGCCACAAATGGAGTTGATCAACCGGGATCAAGAGGCTCGTTTAGTTCAAAGGGAAAGTGAAGGAAATCCTGAAGACATCAAGATTTAAGGCTTTAATGTAGGAGCAACTGGGAAAATTACAAGTCTGTGACCCCTTTACTTGCCTTTTTCATGCGTAATTGATTCGTTTGAGTTGCTACTTGACTTCTATGATCCGATATCACTTGGAATGCAATCTCTGAACTTTTATACTTCCTTACTTGCATGATTTACTTGAATATTTGAATTACCCTTTGTGACCAATTTGAAAAACATCATTCCATTTCGCATGTCATTCATACTTTGTACGCCGTGCGTCATACTTGGTTCATGTAGAGTCTAAGTTTGGGCTTTTGTATGCCTTATCATAGAGTTTCGTGGTGCCGGTGAGCCCGAGGTTTAGAGTGTTTGGCCCTTCACACTCTCAGACTCCACTACCACGAGGTGAGGTTTAGGATTTTGTATAGTTATGCGACATATGGCCTCTATATGCTGATTTCTACCCTTGCATGCGAGTATACCTTACTATAGATATGTATGTGTTGGATATGATATGTTTATGACCTTATGCGTGCATTCTGCGTGGGCGGGTGCCTTCGGGCTATATCCCTGCAGCGTGGGAATGTACGTGCGTGTGTCTTGCGTGGGCGGGTGCCTTTAGGCTATATCCCTGCAGCGAGGGAATATTTATAAAAACTAGTTTTTGAGGCATATGTAAGCAATTTTTGAAAAACAGTTGTGTTCTAATTCTGTAGCGAGATTGCCATGAAAGATTGGCGTATGTTCTATTCTGTTCTATTCTGTTATGGATCCAAGGAGCTATGGGATAGGCAGCCCTGGAACGGTATAGGACCGTCAGGGATCAGTCTGTGTGTAGTTCCATTTGAGATATCTTCACGCGACCCGTGCTGTAGGGAAGGTGTGGTATCTTGAGCCTTCGGCTAAGGCCGGGGATGAATCTTGTGGGTTCGCTACCCCTTGAGGTCGAGTCTATTTTAGACGGTTTATTCTCGATGGTTTGGGGACAGTATATCTCCTCCATCACTGGTGTAGCGGAGGGATAGAGTTTGATTTATGTTTTGAGGAGTAAAGGTTGGAAGCTCGTACTCGCCGAGCATGTATTCTATTCTGTTACGGAATAATAAATCGGGATAGGGTCTTTCTGGAAAATGGTTTCTAAACTTATATCTATATCTTTTTGGGTTATTTCGGAATGTTTTGGTATGCAACACCTATCCCCGGTTTATGAGTCCATCCTTTTATTCTGTGCTATGCTCTTTATATATATATATATTGTGGGTGTGCGTTAGCCCCCTCACTCGGTCAAGTTGACTGACCCCTCATTTAAACTTTTAGTTGCAGGTCTGTTGGCGTTTGCTAGGCGGGAGTGAGTCCTTTGAGTTGCACTTCGTCGGTCTAGCCTTTCTAGTTGCATTTGTCTTTCATACACTTTACTTATGTCATGACTTGTAGACTTGAGATTATACTTTACCTGTTTGTATGTAGCACCCGAGCGCAAGGCACTACATCCCCCGCACCATGACCCGGCCCGTATATGAAATGGATTTCCATACACGTACCAAATCATAGCGAACGGGGACACACACACCGCTAAGCCAGGCGGGACTAGCCTATCACTTAAACCCCAATAACCACAACAATCAGAGTAGCAGAGTAACATAAAAGAGGAAGCAATAAATCATATATCATAGATTGAGCTATATGTTCTAGGTACCAACAGTTATTCCATATATTGAGCTCTATGCTCTAAGTACCAACATTTAAAGTTCACGGGAGTTAAATCCCAATACAAGGACGCTCCAAATCATAACCAACATTCATATGCCATCACGGCCCAAAATAACATTCATATACAATAATCAAAAGTACGAGTATGCAAGTGTAACACCAAAATATAAGAGGTAGAGATGAATGCAAGACCTAGGACTCGTATTCCCGCCTAGCCCCCTCAACACCTGCACAAAACAACTGAAAACCAAACGGGTTCAATCCAAAAGGGACTGGTGGGTATAAAACAGGGCATAAATAGTATATATGACGATAATTAAACAATCACATGCAAGCTATAATCCCAAGTGAGGTTTTAAAGAATTTCCCCAAGTGGGTGAATAACAATCATCAAAAGGGATTATAACGAATCATTAACATTAGGTCATTTTTGGCCAGGCGAGTGGGCGTGCATTATCTCCAACCAACTCCTCGTGTAAATCATTTAAACATTCATTCTGTTCATGCAATCATTCTTTTGTGCACATTCATTAACATTTACACCTTCTTCCTCCGGTTTGGTGGCGGGTTTGCAAGACCCGACCACCCATTCATTGACCAAAAGGGGAACATGACTCCCCAGATGGCGCTCAGCGTCCATTCCTCGCTAACTCCTAACGAGGTCCGGTTACGCCGTTAATTGGTGGAACTAATGTGAGGGATCACCGTCGGCCCATGCCTCCCCGGATAGCCACTCACACTAAGTCCCGGGGCCCCATTCGTGTATAACATTCATTCTTTCTTTTCTCGCCAAAACATTTGGTAGGATTTATAAAATAAGGCTTTACGTTGCAAACATTTACTCCTTGAAAATGACTCTATATATATATATATTTTGGTCAAAAACTTTCACATTAAAGGTATTTATAGGGTCATATAGCTAAGTAGAAGAGAAACCCACCTCGAACGGCAAAAGAAGAACACACGAGCCTCACTGACCGGCCTCGTCTCCAAAGGAATCAAAATCTGTGCAAGACAAGTGAAGTGAGACTCAAATGACCAAATAAAATGCTCGGCAATGCCATGGTTATGATATGAATGCATAAACAAATATAACGGACATGTTCATGTGCACTATTAAAGTCTTAAAACATATAACCGATCATAACTTTCATACTTGCATTCTTGCATTTATATAACAATCATAACATAGCTAAATTGAAGTCACGTTCAATATAATCCACAAATACGAGCCACGCATGCAATTCAAGGAAGAAAAGAGACTTCTCAAGGCTGTCATTTCAAATGACACGGCCGTGTTGAGTTTCAAAGGGAAATGGACACGGCCGTATCCGAGGTTTAAAAATCAGAAAATTTAAAGTCGAGGGCTTGACACGGCCGTGTTGAGTTCTCAAAGGATTTGGACACGGCCGTGTCCGAGATTAAAATCAGAAAAATTCAAAGTCGAGACCCCAACACGGCCGTGTCCATTTTCAGTTCAAAGCTGACACGGCCGTTTTGAAAGAGATAACAGAGCATCAGCTCTGTTACGCGAGGGAAAAGCTTTGCAAAACAGGGCAACCACCAAGAAGCTCTCAACCCACACTTAGGTATGCTTTTAATCCATATTATTCACATACAACATGCAACTCAAGTAAAAACACAAGAATACATGCTTGAAATTGGCCAAAACATCATCAATTCTCATGATCACAAACATGGAGCTTCAAGCTCCTCCAATGGCATATCATGCTCTAACCATCAAACCTTGAATTTAAACATGTAAGAATGATAGAAAGCTTACAAGAATCATTTATCAAGCATCAAATCTTAACTCAAACCATGAAAACCAATGATCAAACCAAACCCTCAATTCATTCTCCTATATTCAAACTCATGAATCCCCAACTTCTATCATGCTCCAATTAGATAAAAAATATAGAGGAGGAGATGGAGATTACAAATCCTAACTCACCTTGAAAAAAGATCGGATGGAAGCTAGACTTGAGCTCAGACTTGGTTGATCAAAAAATGGAGGGTTTCTTCCTTGCTCCTTGCCTTGGTTGCTTGATCGATCAAAAATGGGTAGGAAAGAGATAGGAATGCTGATATCTAGTAGAGAAATGGGTAGGATTCGGGTTGGTCCAAGTCCGGTTCGTTTAAGAAAAGGTTCAAACAAGTTATAAGGTCGAGGTTATGAAACGGTTCATTATCGAAGGTTCAAATGTTATCAAAAAGGTACAAGGTCAAGTTCAAAGGATAGGTATCATCGAAACAAGTTCAACGCCGGTTACGGATCTCGATTTCGAGGTCCGGAGCTCAAGATATCACGAAAACCGTTCAGGGTTGCCTATTATACAAATAGGTCCCTAAACTTTCAAAAAGTGGCAATTAAGCCCGAACTCAATTTCCAATTGAGTCCAAAACATTCAAATACATTACAATCAAGCCCACGGATTACACGGAACACGTAATTTCATTCAATTAACACCACATTCACGAAATTCACATTTTCATAAATCCGATCACATATTCATAGCTCATATAGACAATCATAAGCAATTTTAAACAAATACATCAAATTATAAACAAATTCAATTAACAATTCAAAATATAAAATCATATAATTAAATGTAAATACGCACGTAACACTTACCTGCACGCGTGAAAACTCGGGGCATCACATTGTAGCCCTGTGTGGCATTCGTATTCGGCCCTGTGTGGCACTTGATGATTATTACATCATGTTGATCGGATATTCGGGACTAGGTATCTATGCTAGTTGAACCTGCCACTTGTTTTGAATGTTGATTTAAATGCTTCCGCTATCTTGCTTTGAATGTTTGAATTGCTTCCGCACTCTGAGTTTGTCGAGTTAGATCCGCCTAGCATAGCGTGTGCGTTTATCTCCCGTTCGCTTTGATTCGGATTGGTGCATAGACTTCTATTTCATAACCGGGTCTGGGTCTCAGTGCGGGGATGTGGCATCCTCCGTTTGGGTGTTACATTAATCGACATGCACCTATATTTGTATTGTAGTTTTGAGCTTTTCAGGATGTTTCCACATCGACATCACTCCGGTCAATCTTCACATCAATATCCTCGTCCATCTTTCAATGCCGAAGAGTTTATGACCGCTATGCTTCAATAATTCCAAGCGAACCAAGGACAATCTTCATCTATGAGACAACCTATGGATTCGATAGCAACCTTATACCGGGAATTTGGCACTTTTAATCCTTCAAAGTTTCGGGGAGGTGATGATATTAGAGCCGAAGAATGGATTTCAGAAATAGAAGGCATATTTAGAGTGTGGCCGTGTGAACCTCAAAATAGAGTCCGTCTTGTTTCACTAATTCTTCGAGGACAAGCAAAATTATGGTGGTCTAGGATTACTCAACACCTAGAGGCAATAAACGAAGAGGTTACATGGGATGAATTTATTCAGGAATTTAAGAAGAAATATACGCCGGCTATTTTGCAAGATCAAAGAACTGAAGAATTTCTCACACTCAAACAAGGAAATAAAAAAGTTATGGAAGATTTGGAAGAGTTTGAGAGATTGGGCGCGTATGTACCAAATATTTTCAATGAAGGTCGTGTAAAGACTAGGTATTTTATGGAAGGCCTCCGAGGCGAATTTAGGGAAGCTTTGATGGCAAGAAATACGGATACGTGGGACCAAGCCGTGGAGAAAGTGCTACGGATTGAAACTCGGTGGATGACAAGAAAAGGATATGAAGAAGAGGCATTGGGACAACCTTTCGGGTCAAGCTCTTGTTCCAATTTGCAAGTGGAAGAAAGGGGGATCCAACATGGCAACCGAAATTAAGAAAAGTGACAAGAAACTTAGATCTCGGAAGACCCCTCGATCAGAGAGAGAATTTCAACCATGCAAACATTGCGGGGGGACCAACCATACATTTGACGAATGTTGGATTAGGCTAGGGAGATGCTATACTTTCGAATCTTCAGAGCACCAGATTTCTGATTGTGGTAGTTCGAGGGCTAACAAACAAAGGAGGCGGAATCAAAAGCTTCAACTTGGAAACCAAAGAGCACCCGGAAATTGAGGTAATTGAATTCATAGCATCTCATTCATGCATATTTATATCTCGGGGTAACCCACTCTTTTTTTATTTTCTTTCGCTTCGTTGCTCCTTGTACTTGGTGTTGTTGCCTGTGTTGCTTTTTGCGCTTGTTTTGTTGCGTGTGTTTCTTTCTTTTCTGGGGAACTCTCTTCTTGAAGAGAGTTAGTGAGCTGAGGGTCCGGGTGTTTGTGGGTTGCGAGGGCCGAGTTTGTCGGTGGACTTTTGGAGGCGTTTTCTTCTTCTCCTTCTTCTTGTTGAGGTATGGGGTTACCTCAAGGTGTGGGTTGTTCGTTCGGGCCTGGTGCCGCTGTTGGTGTCTCTTAGGAGGTCCGTTCGGGGCTCAACGATATTTTCGGGTGTTGGATTGAAGACTACCCCATCTATATCCTTCGCGGAGGTGGTTGGTTATTCCGGGACTGTACAATAAGCTTTGTGGCTTACTTTTGGGTCAACCGAAGGATTGAGCCAAGCTTGAAGAGACAAGGGTAGTAGCAAAGCTTCTTTAGTGTTTCCTTGAAAGTTGGAATTCGTTTCCTTCCCGATAGGGTTATCGAAGTGGTCGTGATCTTTATTCCGGAATAACTCGAGTTCAAGATGTAGTTGAAGAGCTCTTAGAAGGCAGTATCATCCGTTCGAGTACTTCTCCATGGAGTACTTAGTCCTATCTAAGGAAGAAGATGGGATTTAAGGTGAATTTAAACTACCGTGAGCTACACAGGTTAACTGTGGAAGATAAATACCCTTTTGCTCATTTCTAGGTGGTGTTCGTGTTTTCCAGGGGTTTGTGGTCTACGCCGAGTTGGGTTCTCTAAGGGTATTACCAACTACGCTTTTGAGAAGAAGAACCGAGAATTACCTCAGAGAACAAGTCTATAGTGTTATCGGGATTCAACAACGATTTTGTCTTCTTTCAGTAGCCATCCCATGACACGGACGTTAGTAGAGGCACTGTTAGAGTGAGATGAGGTGTTTGAAGAGATTTGCCTTCGGTGTTAGCTTTGCTTACCTGAGGGTGCTCAAGACTACCTTGTTGGGATCGGGGCACTAAGGAAGGCTTTGGTTGCTCATGGCTTGCGGAAGAATGTAGTCAACACCTCTAGTAGTGCAAGGTCACACAGTTATGTCACTCTTGGTCTGAAGGTTTGAAGAACCGGTAAAGATGCGTTGGCATAAGATAGGGCATTGTAGACTTTGTGTAACAATGTCTACAGTGCCATCGGTTGAAGACCGAGCATTAAAGACATGTAGTTTCTCCAACTACTTCTGAATTCCATTTGGAAGTGGGAGCAAACGGCTAAGGACTTCGTGTCCGGTTTGCTAAGGCTTAGGAGATCTCAAGGAGAATTAAGTGGTAACTCATTTCAACGAGTGGACCTAATTCTCTTGGCTTCGGTGGTTCGGTGAGGCTTTGAGGGCTTCATGGTTCGGCAGAGAAGACCGTACCTTAGGACCTGAGGACAGGTCCTTTTGAAGGAGGGAAGTTTGTAACATCTCGCTCGTCCGTCCATACAGGTACGCCTTTAGGAGAGAGCTATGTGCGCATTTAATTATTTTAAGTATGGGATTATGTGTTATTTTATTTCTAATGTGATTAATTGTAATTAATTTGTTTAACTTATAACTTGAGTTTTAATGTTTATGTATGTATTTCGTGTAATTTGCTCCGTATGTGTCCGAATTTGATCCCGTTTCTTGCGAATTTTTGATATATGTGAACTATGTGAGTCATGAATGTGATTATGTGATCGTTGCATGTTTTAGAGTTTGTTTTATGTATTTTTGGCCCGTTTTGTAAAAAATGGGATTTGTGAGGGACTTGAGGGCCTAACTCGTTAAGCGCACCTCATGTTCCGGAAGGCATAACTTGAGCTCGGGAATTCGGATTCGAATTTAGGAAGATGCGTCGGACTCGTAATGAAGAAATGAAGACAAGGAACTTAGCCTCAAATTTTTCTAAGCCCCTTTGATCCTCCGAATTTCGTCCGGTTTGAGCTTCTTTTGACAGATTTACCACCTTTCATTAAATAAGCCATAACTTGACCAATCCTTGACCAAATTAGGTGATTCTTGGGCCCACATTCCACTTACTCACTCCCCTATCCATTAATTAGCCTCTAATTTCGATTTTCAGATGAGAGAAGAGAGAGAAGCAGTAGCAAACCAAGGAAGAGAGGGAGAGAAGAGAAGACACCCTTTCAACTACAATTTTCAAGCTCGTTTCTCCTCGGATTCGCCCCAAATTTGAAAGGTAAGTCAGGATTCTTGTTGTTTAGATTCTCCTATTTCTTTTAAGTGTATTTTGGCTGAATTTCCTTGAGGTTTGAGCATGGTATGTGTTAATGCATGAATAGTTAGGTTATTTGGTCCTTTTGCCGAATCCATGTAATCTTTGAATTTCCTTTTGATTTAATGCATCTAATATGTTCTTATGATCTCCCTTCATGTCTCCTTGAACTTGTATTACATGATAATTGAGTTGTAATAGAGTTTCCATTAATGGTCTTGCATGAAAATGGAAGAACTTGAACTTGTTGATGCATCTCCTCTTTTCTGCTCAATTTAGCTTCGGTTTTTGCATGAATTAGGACATGAATCCTTGAATATTTTTTGCATAAATCTTGTATTATGTGTTAGCTTGGTGCTTGTGTGGTTTGTTTGGAGTTTTGAGGGAGTTTGCAAGCTTGTTTTTCGAAAATTTGGCCCCTGACCCAAATCCACCGGGGTGGATTTGAGGCAGCCCCCTCTTGGAACTTTTTGACCTAAATCCACGGGGGTGGATTCCCCTTTTGAAAAAAATCCACCGGGGTGGATTTAGGGCAGTGGCTCCTTTTGTTCCAAACTTCCTTTTCTTGTTTCTTTTCGCTTGTTTCTTGTTTCTCCCACCCCTAATTTGATCCCCAAGCTTTACTAACATGTTAAATTATTTGTTATAATTATTGTATTAGATTTATGAATTCGTTTGACATGATTCGTGCCTTATATAATTCAATGTGACTTTGTACTTTGTTTGCTTGCTTTACATGTAATCTCCTTGCTCTTATATGAACTATATGCATTGTTAATATGTTATATGATATGTTATGCATGTTATGTGAATTTTATGAATTTGTTTGACGTGAATTATGTGATTTATGGCTTGATGCAAACTTATATGCACTAAATGTCACCTTGTTGCGTTTTATTCGTATCTTTTACATTCGTTGCCCCTTGAATAAGCTTAGAATTTATGAATGCTCTTGATATGCTATTATATGATAAGTTATGGTTTTAATTGATGCGTTATAAGTTTAATTTGTTAGTTATTTGTTTGATATTTCGTTGTTTGCCTCGATGTGCCTAAGTGTGAATTTATATGAAGCGCATTGCATCTTTTCCATCCGTACGCATATGCCGAGCGCCTATATGGTTCATCTTTGAGTCTAAGTTCGTCCTTTGCTCTATGTCTTATTTAGAGCTTCGTTCCTTTGGTGTCGAGGATGTCCTTTAGGTGTGCTTTGGTTGGTTTCCGTTCAGTTGGTTCGACAAGGTGAGGTTTCTTTCTTTTAGTTATTACGACCTACAACCCTTGATGTGATTTAAGCCCGCATGTGACCTATGTATATGTATAAGTAATTAGATATATGTTTGATACGTATTTTGTGGGATTTTGGCCCTTTTGTTATGAAATATTTGAAAATCCTTTTATGTATATATAAGAAATATTTTCGTTTGTTTGTTTTGAAAAGAGTTGGTGTGTGTGTTTTGAAACCGCGAGTTATGTTTTGAAAACTATGTTGGATTTTGAAAATTAAGAGCTTTCGAACAATTTGAACAATTAGATGGGCCCCGGAGATTTGTACGAAGGAGACCCGGGAAGGTGTGGGCCGTCGGGTAGTCCCTAGTACGGTCTTCAACTTAAGGATCAACCCTGAACCCACTAGGAGGCTTGGTGGGGGAAAGAGTCCTCGGGCGTGAGCGTGATGAAACTTACGACCCATACTGTTTGACCGATGGTTGGGGTGGTGCCACCCTGCCATCACCTGGAGGTGAGGTATGTTTGTCTGATTCTGAATTATGTTTTGTTTTGATTTAAGCTTTGATTTATGAACGGAGTTAGGTGGTCCGAGGCTCGTACTCGCCGAGTCGTGTGTGTGATTTTGAACTTAGTTTGTGAAACGGGAGTGGATTCATAAATACTAAAATTTAGTTGATTTTGGCCTTCGACCTTAACTCTTTTTCCTTATAATTATTATCACGTGTTAAATGTTTTGGATTGCAAAAACCACGTCTCGGTTAATGAACCTTCTAATTTTTGAATATGCTCTGCTCTATGTATACGTATGAGTGAGTGTGTTAGCCCCCTCACCACTCTTTAGGACTGACCCCTCCTCGTTGCTTTGTTTTCCCCCCCTGGTTTTGTTAAGTTTGCAGGTGCAGGTTGGTGCGTGCTAGGCAGTGGTTCTTTGTTTAGTTTTTTCGAGTTGTCAGTCGGGTTCTTGCATCTTTACTTTTTGCATTGGTTTTACATTGAAGATATGTATGAAATTTGTATAAGTTTTGATTCAGATTTCAAGCTTTGATCCATGTATGATTTATTTGGCCTTGGATGGGCATTTCTGTTTAATTTGTATTAATTCAAGCATGTATGATTGTATTTGAATCCTGGTGCTTCCGCATTTGATTTTGATTTATTCTGCGCGCTCTACATTAGGGTCTAGACCGCCTAGCTAGTGTGTGAGTTTTTGTTTGTCACCCGTTCGCTGTGGCTTGGTACGAGTTCGGAGTTTCCATTTCGTTACACGTGTCGGGCTACAGTGCGGGGGGTGTAGTGTCTTGCGCTCCGGGGTGCTACACTCAGTGAGCAAATATTTCAAACCCTAATGTCCAAACACAATATCAAGATTCATTTTCCAATCAGCATAGTTTGAACCTTCAAGCCTATTTTCCTTAATAATCAATTGAAGCGGGCTAGCGGACGTCATTGTTTTAACGGATAATCCTCAATAACTCCCCCAAATATTGGTCCAATTTCCTTCAACTCCCCCATTTGTATTCTCTCCCCACTAACTCCCCAACATACTTTAAAAATCTCCCTTTACTCCATATTTTGGCTGAATTTACAAAGATGCCCTTCAACCCTATTAATTTCCCTCCTAAACACTTTAATTCATTAATTAAATGAAAACCCCCCAAGCTCCAAATAACCGGCGATTCCCAATAACCGGCGGCACACTCTGCATTTCGCGGCGACCGGACGGTAAGTGACATTGGAGCGAAGTAGTCGACGTTGGTGGCCGGGGTAGGGTTTGTTGCAGGAGGTTTGTGGCCGGACTCGGCAGTTGAAGGAGGTTTTTTGTCGGACGCAATTTTACCGTAGTAGGGTCGCCACTCGCCGGCATTGAGGTCTGAAATATCAGAAAGAAAGTTTTGAAGCGACGACGAGGGCGAGGACCACGAAAACTGAGGTAATTTTCGCCAAAATTTTGGGCGTTTTCTTCAGTTTTCTCCAATACGAAATTGAGCGCATTAGATTAAGTATTAGGTAATTTTGGTTCAGGAAGAAGGTTGGGTTTTCATATAATTTGAATGTCCTGGGGTATTTGGGCCTTAATCGAACAGAAATGCTGAAAAATTGGATGTATGTTGGTTGAATATAAAAGCCTTAGCTTTTCGTCCCCACATTGTGCTTCATATGATATCCCAGAATTTAGGCATCTTGTGTATACCAATTTTGTACATGAAATTGTCCTTTAGATGAATTATTTGAAATGCTCTGAATTCTGTGAAGGTTCCTTCTCCCATGAATGCAATTGCTTATTAGTTGTTTGTTTGAAATTGAATGTCCTACATTGTTATGAACTGTGTTTTGTTATATTTGGCAGCAATGGACCGCTTTCAAACCCGTTGTTCCCCCGTGGCATTCTGCAAAGAAATGGAAAATCTTCGGGTTTTAATGAGGCCCGTACACCATGAAGCCATTTCTAGATTACCATTTGGATGTTTCTTGGACATGCCGTTTGCATATGCATCCCATTCCAGACTGAAGCTCTTGATATCCCGATTCGACGTGCAAACCTGTTCTGTGGTTGTGGGGCAAGATATCGATGTTCCATTCACCGATACCGAATTCTGTATAGTTAATGGGCTGCGGCATTATGGTTTGAGCGTTGATTTACACCTGAAGCTGCCATCATCGACACTTGAAGAATTGTTTGGTAACGATCCATCGAAGTGTAAGAAGGAAGTAATTGCAGAAATGATGAAAGAGTTGGTCCAGAGTACAGACAAGGATGATGTGGAAGATCTTTGCCGGCTGTATGTACTATTTGTATTCTCGACATTGTTGTTTCCTCAGAGCTCAGGTACTATTCCTAGAGGACTCTTTTGCTATGTGGATGACCTGTCTTGCATTGGAGAGTATGCCTGGGGTGTGGCTGTTTATAAGTTTTTGGTGGGAGCAATGAGTCATTATCTGAACAATAATACAGCCTACGTCAACGGTTTCGTGGCTGGTTTCATGGTATTAAGATCTATAGTATATGTTGTTTTCTATTATAAGTATAGTTCTGTTAAATAATTGAATACTGAATATGTTTTATGAATATGAAATAGGCTTGGTTTTACGAACATTTTCCTACGCGTGGCTGTCCTACCACGCTGAGGGTATTTCCGAGATTTTTTAGATGGCAAGCACAAGAATCCAATTTGCCCAGCAACTTTGAAAGAGGCCGGGTTGCACTGAATGACATTCAGAGGATTGAGGTAACTCATTTAACATTTTAACTTTACTATTCTGAGTCTATTATTAATAACAAATTTTTTTGGTTATCATCTGCAGCTTGTGGACATTGTTGCAACTCAGCCGAGGGAGTTGCAACTGTTCCAACCTCCCACATCAAACACTAATATTGAATCGGGGACTATATCTTTGCTGAGGGAAATTGTTGCGAATCAACGAAGAGAGTTAAAGTTGTTGGGAAAATTGTTAAAGAAGGGTGTTGAGGATGTAGAGGGTGGAGATTCTGAAACTGAGGAGATTTCGGCAGAGGAGAATGACAACGAAGATGGAGTGGGGCTTGCTGAAGACGGTGAGGATAACCTGACTGTCGAGGCGGAGGGTGAACGAGGGAGTGACATTGAGAGTGAGAGTGAGAGTGATGGGCTGATACGTGAAAATGTTGAAGAGGAACAGGATAATAAAAGTCCTGAAAATGCTGCAGTTAATGAGATGGTGGGGGTGGGTTCTGAACAAGATGTTGAGAACAATGGGGAGGTTGCAGAAGAGAAGGAAAGTAAAAAGGGCGAGGAAAGTGAGAAGAATGAGGAGCAGGTAGATGCGGCTGTTATATTAACTGATTTGCAAGAGAAAGAGGTGGAGAATGATGTGGAGGAGAAAGAAACCAAAGATGAAGGTGTTTTGGAGACTGGAGAGTATGTTGCGGAGCCGATATTGATTGAGGATAAAGGAGTGAAGGCTGAAGAGGATCATGACTGTGAGTCCATTTATGCCAGTGGTTCCGATTCGAACAATTCACGTGCTGAGCGGAGAATGAAGAGAGTTGATGATACTGTTAGCTCCCTTATCACTAGCTCCATTGTCACTAGCTCCATTGTTACTGATGTCAGAGAGAGGGCTGATAGGAAAAAGAAAAGAAAATCCCCCGACTTCGTTACACCTCCGTCGTCCACGGTCCCGAAGACCAAGAAGAAGGTAATATATCAGATTTTCAGTTAATTATAATCAATGTCAGTTAGTTATATGATAATATTACAATCTGTAAATTTACATTCTTGTGTTGTGAAGGTGAAAACCCTTATGGATGACTGCATTGAATATGTTGGGAGGTTAGACTACCCTGGACGGGAGGATCTTACTACAGAAGAACGCGAATTGATCGATGGATTCATCCGGGGTGAGTCGGGTGGGGAGGATGTGGTTGTTGTTTACAGAGGGGTTGAAGAGGAAGTCCATAATTCTGACATTTACAGACTACTTTGGGGCTGCGAGATGATGCAAAAGGTATTTGAGTGTTATGCTCAGATGCTGAACAGCAGGAAGAATTCGACAAAAATTTGGGTGATGTCAGCTCACGCGACAACCGAGATATTGAAGGGCCTGCACGGCCAAAAGTTCATTAAGGGTTCAAAGAAGAGATTGCATCGTGTGGATATGGGAGAACTTGATGCATTCTTCCAAGTCGGTGTCATGGGGAGTGTGCGTATGTATCTTGATCGTTTGAATCTCGATATGTTGTCAGGACACCGTTACATCATCTTCCCGATAAATACGAAATTTCATTGGCATATGGTGGTCCTGGACACTGAAAGGAAGGTATTCACACGTTTAAACTCAATGTTATCTGCGGTGGCAACTGGGCAGGCGAAAACATGGGCAAAGTTCATCCGAATATACCTGTTTAATGTGCACAATTATGAGATCCCGAGTGATGACGTTCAAGCTCAGGTCTGTCCCCAGCAAGATCCCGACAGCCTTGATTGCGGTGCCTTTTTCTGCCTGTTTGCCGAATGCTTTTCTAGGGATGAACCTACGTTTTGGAGGGAGATGCCGAATGTGAAGATGCCGTATTACCGGGCTCATCTGGCTGCTACGATATTGAGTGAAGCAAAGATGTTATGTTGATTTGTGTAGGAAACATTTGCTTAATTTCTGGATAATTTCTGTTTTTTTTTTTTTTTGTTGGTTTTTCCGTTATGTTGTTGTGACGGGCCGTAATTTTTTGGTGTTGGCCCTTGAACATTTTGTAGCCTGATGAACATATTAATTCATTTTAGTATCACAAGGCGTACCATTCGTACTACTTCAGTAATTATACATATCCTTTGCTGCGATGACACATCTTTGTTCATCTCGTACACACTTGTGAATATGTTGGTACATAAATGGCCGAATGTCGCATCTAATTGGCCACATCACGTGTAATTTCTGGAAGACAATCTCGAACGAACTTATGAATATGTTCGTACATAAATGGCCGAATGCCGCATCTAATCGGCCATATCTCGTGTAATTTCTGGAAAACAATCTCATTTAGTACGTATAGCACATAATAATGCATTACAGTATCACACGGCATACCATTCGTACTAATTCAGTAATTGTATGTATCCTTTGCTGCGATCACACATCTTTCTTCATCTCGTACACACTTATGAACATGTTCGTACATAAATGGCCTAATCCCGCATCTAATTGGCCATATCTCGTATAATTTGTGGAAGACAATCTCGTACACACTTACGAACATGTTCGTACATAAATGGCCGAATGCCGCATCTAATTGGCCATATCTCGTATAATTTGTGGAAGACAATCTCGTACACACTTGTCAATATGTTCGTACATAAATGGCCGAATCCCGCATCTAATTGGCCATATCTCGTATAATTTCTTGAGAAGTTCCGCGTATAAACTTCGATCAACCCCCCGTAAGCCTGAATTACACAACTTTTAGTCGTACAAGTGGTCATTGTTGGTAGAACAAGGTGACATAATTACATTGCATGTAATATAAGATCCCATAATAGCATTTGTGTCTCAAATGCTATATGGCACCACCACATATATGTTACTCTAGTATGTATCACTTGGTGCGATGTCCCAAACGCTTCAATTAATGAATCTCGTTTAGTACGTATAGCACATAATAATGCATTACAGTATCACACGGCATACCATTCGTACTAATTCAGTAATTGTACGTATCTTTTGTTGCGAGGACACATCTTTCTTCATCTCGTACACACTTACGAACATGTTCGTACATAAATGGCCGAATGCCGCATCTAATTGGCCATATCTCGTATAATTTGTGGAAGACAATCTCGTACACACTTGTCAATATGTTCGTACATAAATGGCCGAATCCCGCATCTAATTGGCCATATCTCGTATAATTTCTTGAGAAGTTCCGCGTATAAACTTCGATCAACCCCCCGTAAGCCTGAATTACACAACTTTTAGTCGTACAAGTGGTCATTGTTGGTAGAACAAGGTGACATAGTTACATTGCATGTAATATAAGATCCCATAATAGCATTTGTGTCTCAAATGCTATATGGCACCACCACATATATGTTACTCTAGTATGTATCACTTGGTGCGATGTCCCAAACGCTTCAATTAATGAATCTCGTTTAGTACGTATAGCACATAATAATGCATTACAGTATCACACGGCATACCATTCGTACTAATTCAGTAATTGTAAGTATCTTTTGTTGCGAGGACACATCTTTCTTCATCTCGTACACACTTACGAACATGTTCGTACATAAATGGCCGAATGCCGCATCTAATTGGCCATATCTCGTATAATTTGTGGAAGACAATCTCGTACACACTTGTCAATATGTTCGTACATAAATGGCCGAATCCCGCATCTAATTGGCCATATCTCGTATAATTTCTTGAGAAGTTCCGCGTATAAACTTCGATCAACCCCCCGTAAGCCTGAATTACACAACTTTTAGTCGTACAAGTGGTCATTGTTGGTAGAACAAGGTGACATAGTTACATTGCATGTAATATAAGATCCCATAATAGCATTTGTGTCTCAAATGCTATATGGCACCACCACATATATGTTACTCTAGTATGTATCACTTGGTGCGATGTCCCAAACGCTTCAATTAATGAATCTCGTTTAGTACGTATAGCACATAATAATGCATTACAGTATCACACGGCATACCATTCGTACTAATTCAGTAATTGTACGTATCTTTTGTTGCGAGGACACATCTTTCTTCATCTCGTACACACTTACGAACATGTTCGTACATAAATGGCCGAATGCCGCATCTAATTGGCCATATCTCGTATAATTTTTGGAAGACAATCTCGTACACACTTGTCAATATGTTCGTACATAAATGGCCTAATGCCGCATCTAATTGGCCATATCTCGTATAATTTGTGGAAAACAATCTCGTATAAACTTATGAACATGTGCGTACATAAATGGCCTAATCCCGCATCTAATTGGCCATATCTCGTATAATTTGTGGAAAACAATCTCGTATAAACTTATGAACATGTGCGTACATAAATGGGCTAATGCCGCATCTAATTGGCCATATCTCGTATAATTTCTGGAAAACAATCTCGCATACACTTATCAATATGTTGGTACATGCATCGAATCGGCCATATCTCGTGTAATTTGTGGAAGACAATCACGTACACACTTATGAATATGTTCGTACATGCATCTAATTTGTCATATCTCGCGTAATTTTTGGAAAACAATCTCGTACACACTTGTCAATGTGTTCGTACATAAATGGTCGAATGCCGCATCTAATTGGCCATATCTCGTATAATTTGTGGAAAACAATCTCGTACACACTTATCAATATGTTCGTACATAAATGGCCTAATGCCGCATCTAATTGGCCATATCTCGTATAATTTGTGGAAAACAATCTCGTATAAACTTATGAACATGTGCGTACATAAATGGGCTAATGCCGCATCTAATTGGCCATATCTCGTATAATTTCTGGAAAACAATCTCGTATACACTTATCAATATGTTGGTACATGCATCGAATCGGCCATATCTCGTGTAATTTGTGGAAGACAATCGCTTACACACTTATGAATATGTTCGTACATGCATCTAATTTGTCATATCTCGCGTAATTTTTGGAAAACAATCTCGTACACACTTGTCAATATGTTCGTACATAAATGGTCGAATGCCGCATCTAATTGGCCATATCTCGTATAATTTCTGGAAAACAATCTCGTACACACTTATTAAAAAACAAGTCAATACAACAAACACAAGTCACCACAACAAACACGAGTCAATACATCAAACACAAGTCACCACAACTGAAAGAAAAACTACGAATGAATTTCAACAAACTAAGAATCAAGGGTCTCTTTGCAACCACGGCGATTGTGACCCTTTCGCTTGCACCGTGAACATGTAATTGCTCTTTTGACAACCTGAGATGGTATTCTTTTTTGTCTCCTACGTCCGGGTTGAACTCTCACTTCGGGTGGATAAACAAATTGATCCTCTTCGTTTTCAACCAAAACCATCTCTCCACCTGTTGGTATGGGGTAGATAGGCAACCTGTACACTTCTCTAAATGTCGCAACAGAATACGCTTCGTCACAAAATTCATATAACGAAAGTCCTTTGTCCTCAATACAAGCACAAGCATGCCTACAAGCTATTCTGAATATCTGCCACTGCTTACAAGTACACGTTCTTGTTTCCAAATCCACGGCATAAGTTGACTTACCCTCGGTAACTTCAAACAGAAACGGGCTTGCACGCTTTAAGGTCATTTTGCGACCCTCATTATAATTCTGCCTCAGTATCTCTTCTTGTTCAGGACATAGAAGTTCAATGTTGTATGTTTCTCCAAGATCGCGCCTATCCTTCATCATGGTCATTATTTGTACGCGTATCTGATCAACCATACCTAACATAGGTAGAACCCTTGCATTAGTCACCCAGGCGTTCCAAGACTCCGCAACGTTGTTATTTATGACACCAAATCGTTCGCCCGAAAAGAGAGAGTTCGCCCAATTCTGTGGCTCTGATTGCAGGATGAAGTCTTCTGCACGAGGCATAGCTTTCACAATCTCAGCCACATATTTCTGGTAGTCATTGAACGAGGTAGTGTACGCGGCTTTTTGGAACATAAATTCCCAATGTTTTTTGTTCTTGTAAGGATAGAATCTGAGAATCTGCAAAAAAAAAAAAAAAAGGATTACATAGGACAGAATAAATACTACATAAAGTTTGAGATTTCTGGAAAACAATCTCGTATACACTTATCAATATGTTCGTACATAAATGGCCAAATTCCGCATCTAATTGGCCATATCTCGTATAATTTCTGGAAAAGTTCATGTTCCTTAATTAAAAAACAAGTCAATACAACAAACACAAGTTCATGTTATGAATTAAATACTTCATGTTAACAAATAAGTCAATCAAATAAGTATGATGTTTCTTACCTGAGTCCGGAAATTGTCAACCAAATGCCGTAGGCAATACGCATGGTGGCTGCCAGGAAACACTATTGGGATGGCCTTCCGTAGACCAGAATGTCTGTCCGAGAAAAATGTATACGATCTAAAACTGATTATGCCTCGTGTCTGACTCGCTAATGCTTCATGCAATTTCCTACAAAACCATTCCCAATTGGCATCGTTTTCAGCGCTTACAACCGCATATGCGAGGGTGAAAAAACCATCATTGCCGTCCTTCGATACGGCAGACAAGAGACAGCCTTTGAAGTTATTCTTGATGTGAGTTCCATCCAGAAAAATCAACTTCCGGCAACCTCTCAGAAAACCAACCAGACATGCATGAAAGCAAAGAAACAGCCTCGTGAATTTTTTGCTATTATCCACCTCATAATCAGCAAAACTCCCCGGATTTGTTTTTTTAACGGCATCACAATACCATCTCACTCGATCATACGATTCACCATCATACCCATGGATATCATACATAGCTATTTCTTTACCCTTCCACACCCGTTTGTAAGGGATTTCAACACCATAATCCCTTTCTAAATCGTCTTTCATTTCTTTAGGAGAATACTTGGGACAAGTTCTAACCTTATCTTTCACAAGGTTTGCAATCCAGTTAGCATCAGCTCTAGGATGACCCTTCGACATCAGAATACCCTCTCGACAAGTGTGCTGCAAGCAACATTTTCTTATTGCAAAATTTAAGTCTTTCTTGCCATAGGATGCATAGATACGCCATTTACAATTCCTATCGAGACACGCCGCTATGATCTTCGAACTATCGTTTTTAACATACTTGAATGAACGATGGATAGCCACGGAGTAATTTTTCAGTTTTGTCCGAAACTCACCCGCATCGCTGAACCCTTGGCCTACCCCGGTTATGCACATACTCCACGAATCTCGGGAATTAGAAGCCATAGCCTCAGATTGGGGTGTAAGTGACGTTCTCACATCTTCTCCTCGGTACCTAACAAGGCTGCCAAACAAAACAATGTAGCAAAATACAACAAGTCAGTTTCATCATTGTAGCAAAATACAACATGTCAGTTTCATCATTGTAGCAAAATAAAACATTGTAGCAATTTACAAAGTACCTGAACCCAGTCGATCCCAGATGCTCGGTTTCATCATCCCTATCAGTGGCCTTAATATCAACATATGTCAAATTGAACGTTTTATGTAGATCAATCATGTTATAAACATCTTCATCACTCAATAACCTAACTTCATGATCCTTAGCATGAGGCGCAATGTAGGTCAATCTTAATTCATTCATGTTTACCTCAGGCCAACAACCACATACAATTGTCTTCAAAGTCGTCAAATTAAAGTCGACCCTAATTGAGATTACCTGCATTTTGTGATTATAACGAATACCACCAAGAAGACGCACAGGTGTGCTACATTCACCAACTTCATGTGGGCTACCCATGTCTAATGCCGAAACAGAGGCAACAATTAATTCAGCAAACTGAGCTAAAAAATGGTGAAAGGAAAGAATTAATTCAAAGGCAACAATTAATGACGAAACATAGGCAACAATTAATTCAGAGATTGCCTGAGATTAGCAACGAGGGGAGTCAATAATCAGTCCTACATTTCGTCGGCGAAGGTCGTCGGAGCCGATTACATCATCTTCCATCGACGGGATCGGCTAGAGAGATGGCATCTTCTAAATGTGCAGAGAAATTGCAGGACAGGTTGGTACGCTAGGCAAGATGGAGTCGTCGCCGGAAACCCACCGGGAACGTCTTCAAATCGGCGCGGCGGTAGAACACTTTCTTCCTCAGCGCTGCACCGATCCCCTTTTCCTTTTTTCTGGTTGTCAATGTTGAAATATACAATAACAATAATAATAGTAATAAATGTGGGTAATTATTATTAATGGTTAATCACTCAATTAAGTTATTAGGGGTTAATCACTCAATTAAGGCCATTAGGGAGCAAATAAAAATTCAAACTTTGATTTGGGGAGTTAGTAGGGATGGGCTAAAAATGAGGGAGTGAATGAGCATTTTAACAAACCTTGGGGAGATAACAAAGACAATCCCTTGTTTTAAAACTGAAATATTTAAAATACGCACAAGTTATGAATCTGTATATTACTTCTTTAGCGTCTAACCATTAAATGAAATCCACATAAGCATTTTGATTTACGCAATGTTGACTTAACTAACCGCAGTTAGCTCCCCGGAAGCGAGGTCGAAAACTACTTAGAAAAGCAAGAACTATTATTAATTAACATGTTATCCAGGCAACTCTTACCAAACTATGTTAATCCACCACGTCAACCTTTGGTCTCTAAGTGAATATAACAGAGCTTCAAAGGGAGGTTAATACATCACTCAGTCAAGTGTACACCATTACCTAGAAATTCATACTAGTAGGTCAAGACACTCCACGGAAGCGTGGTCGTGCTGACTTTTCTCGTATTTCATTCTATCCGAAGGGAGTAGTACGTATACACTATACTATAGACGGGTAATGGAGACCGTGAGAATCCATCTTTTTTCATCTTGCTCCCACTTGAATTTTTTAAAGTTGTGGATTATATTTGATTATCACATAATCTATTTGGCGTCTTATAATCGGAAGTGATTAATCTAATTAATATGCTCCTACTTGGATTAATAAATCGCATTTATAACCCTAATAATATTTTTAAGTCTATTTAATAACTCTTTATTAATTAGGCCGAAAAATAATAATCCAATTATGCATCTCGTTCAATCTCTATTAAACATTATTTATCTAATCACATCAAATAAAATATGCCTAATTGAAAAAAGCATAATATCTCATATTATCATGATCATGCCATAAAATAAAACAATTAAGCATGCTTGCAAATAATTATCATGCTTAAAATTAAATGGCACTTTAAGTAAATATGTTATAAATTATCACATAATTTAAATAATATTTACTGATTCGGCAATTAACCAGGAAGATTATTGAAATCGATTCATAGAAAATTACCATTCCACGCAAATTCCCAGGAAACACTGGAGGGGTTACAAACGGTCCCACTTAAAAACCAGCCTTCTTTGACAGAATTTACGTGCACAGTAGCAGATTTAAAATTATGCATCGCATGCATCATATCAATGTATGTATATATCTAGAGCACGGCTCTGATACCAGTCGCTGGTACAGGGACCCGAAATGGTACTGTTCCGGGACCGTACTTAAAAAATTTTCTCTAATATACATGTATCAAAATATTTCTAAAATATTTAAATACAAACAGCGGAAGACTAGCTGGAACTACTCAAGTATATACATGCAATTCATAATAAATTTTAAATCACAAAGCAGATAAATAAAGCATGCAATTAACACTTAAGAGCGCCTAATTTATCATGCTTAAATAAAAACAATATAAAAATACCTTTCACCGAAGATAGCTACTACGCCCGGAATTCACCTCCCCGAGAACCCGATTCCCGATCTCCTCGCGAAATCGGCAGAGCTTCCCTGCAATAACCCCAGGGACACCCTCGGAGTGTGGGCTCCGAAAGTATTTCTCTAAATACTTAGAGAAAATAAAACTTTAAACTAGAAATGTAACGCCCCGATTTCCGAGTTATTCAGGTACGCACGCCACGTGTGAGTTTTGAGTGTTAGGATCTATTTTAATTCTTTCATTTCTTAATTTCCTACACTTCATGATAACCATATGAATTATATTTCAACATGTTGACGTGAAATTAGCGCAAAAACTGAATCCAAAAACAAATTCGCGGAAGCCAACAACTAAAAACTAGGCGGTCTAGACCCTACTCAGAGCGCGCAAAAACAAATTCGCGGAAGCCAACAACTAAAAACTTATAGCATGCAAGCACAAATCATATCGTGTTCTCTACATAATACTCATACACCCGTAGATACAAAACAATTATATAAAACTGAATCCCAGAACAGCACTTAGTAGCAAAATTAATACATATTTCAGAACTAACAAATTGCGTAAAATAAACGAAAAACAATGCATGAGACTCAAGCACTCCAAAACAAAGACTTAAGAGAACCGCCTAGCTCCAACTCCCCCAAAACGAGAACCTGCAAACTCGAAACAAAGGGGAAAGAGATGGAAATAACGAGGGTCAGTCCTAGAGACTGGTGAGGGGGCTAACACACGCACCCATACATATACATAATAGCAAAGCATATACAAAGCAGAAAGGGTTCATGAACCGGGCACGGTTTTTGCATTCTAAAACATTTAACCCGTGGTAATATATATAAAGAAAGAAGTTTGGGGCCGAAGGCCAAATTCAGTCAAGTTTTAGAGTTTAGAAATCCGCCCCCGTTTCACAACCACAAATGAAACATAACGAACCGAAAGCTTAAATCCAACCCACTTACTCCAGAAACAAAGGCGAAGCGAAACACAAAACGAATCATAAATCAATCCCACCTCCACACTGTTTGGGGAAGAGAGGTGCCCCTCTCAACCCACCACAGAACGAAACTTGTGAACTGGAGGATCCCGCCCGGTTCCTCCGACGGCCAACCTTAAAGTGTTCTGTCGGCATAGGAGAACTAAGTCTCCCGTAAATGGAGTCGTGTTGATGAGATAGCCCGGCGACCCCATGGCCGACCCGAGATCACATACCACTTCTCCAGGGCCCACATACAGATCACAGAACTCACACACACATATCCCACAAAGCGTATACTTATCACAAAAGCTTTTCTTGCCAAAACTTAACACGTACACACACCAACCCTTTTCGAAAACGAATAAACAAAACATAGCTTACATACATATAAAAGCATTTTCAACGGATTTCATAGCAAATGGGCCAATTCCCGCAAAATACATATCAAACACTTATTTATACGTATATATAGTTCGCATGCGGGCTTAAATTACATATTGGGTTGTAGGTCATAATAGCTAAAAAGAAAGAAACCTCATCTGGACGACCAATCCGAACAAAACAGACCAAAAGAAGTCAAACGAACCACTTCCTCACATCGGAACGAACCTAAGAACAAAGCAAAGAGCAAGAGGCAAACTTAGACTCAAAATGAACCATATTGACGCTTGGCAAATGCATATGAATGCGAGTGATGCTTATGGAGCTTAACAAATTGACCAATAATGCATACGAGTTCATATTAATGCATAAGTCTCATAAATCATATCAAACGGATTCACAGATTTCATATAACGATCATACCGTACTATACAACATGTTATCAAAGCATTCATAGCATAGAAGGAGCAAAGAATGATCATGCAAGGCATATAGGCAACAAACGGGACAAGAAAAGGCAATGAAATGCAAGGGAACGGAAAAGAGTTACACTTAAAAATCAAACCAAGGGGAATGACACGCCCATGTCATCCCAGAAGCCTAAACTGAGACACCCCCCGTGTCTCAGTACAGGCGGGAAACAAAGCTACAAAAGGGGGGGGTGACACGCCCGTGTCACTCCAGAAGAGCAAACCGAGACACAGGGGTGTCTCGGTACAGAGGCGAAAAGGGGCGAAAAGGGCTGACAACTGCGGTTAAAAAGGGGAAAAACAAAGAGCAACTCAAGGGCTGAAAGAGAGGGAACTACCCAAGAATTCTAACACATAAAACAAGTATCAAAGACACACCAAAGAATGACGCAAAGAGATTCAAGAATGCATCCAAAAAGGTTCATCAAACAAGCAATGCAATTAGAGCCAATATTGAGAAATCAATACATTCATGCCATGATTATCAACTTAGGGGTTGAGTTTGGAGTTAAAAGTTTGGGAAATGAATGCTAACATGTTAAGCAACTAATATACTCCATTTATATGCAAATTGACACGAATTGGAGCACATTAGAACCATCAAATGATCACAAAAATGCAACAACAGCAGTTTAGGTTCGTGCATAGCATGTAAACAGGCCTCATGTTTCGATTTAGGTACTGAAAATGGATCTAAAAGCTTGGAAGAGCAGGGCTAACATATAAACCAATTAGTACACAACATCTCCATGCAAATTCACACGAATTGGAAGTCATTAAATCAAACTATAAAGCACAAATTCACACAGCAGTTCATACCGGGAGAGCAGATTATAATTTCAGCTTTTCATGCCCAAAAGCTAAAGTTTCAATCAAGTTATCAAAGAGAAAACAACCCTAACACATCTAACATGAAGTATAAATCAAGAATGGAAGCAAAGAAGTTCATATAATCATCAAGGGAGCATCAAATCAGCCACAAATTCAAGTTAAGGCAAGGAAGCAACAAATGACCTCTAACCCTAACTATTCATGCAAGCCTTCAAACCCTATTAAATCTGAATTAAATCATGGATTTCAAGGATCAAATGAAGCATATAGGAGAGGAGAATACATAAATATACTTACCTTTAAGAGTTAATGGAGTATGGAAGAGATTGGCTCCAAAAATCACAAGGTCTTGAAGAGCGATTTCTTCTTCTCCTCTTCTCTTCTCTCTCGATCTGTTGCAGCACAAAATAGGGGGTTTGGCTCGGTTTTCAGCTGATAAGGGAGAGGGAGAGACTTAACTCAAGTCAAGATATCAACGGTTAGGCTTAGGTTGAGTTAGATTGGCCCCACAAGTACATGACTAGTCAAAGAAGGTGGCTTATCCACAAGCTGTTCGTTCCGGTCGAAAAACGAGGGTCCAAAGGGGTTTATAAAAATAACAAAACAATCTCAAGAGTTTCCTTTCTTCGTCACGAGTCCGACGCATCTTCCGGAATTCGAATCCGAATTCCCGAGCTCAAGTTATGGCCTCCGGAACACGAGGCGCTCTAAAACTAGTTAGGCCCTCATGTCCCTCGTCAAATACTTAAGGTTTAAAACCTCGATAAATGAACACGACAACTTAAAACGAGCATGCAAACACATTCATAACTCATACATATCACACATATCAAAATTTCACAAAAATCGGAATTGAATTCCGGCACATAACGAGCAAATTATGAGCATGTAAACTTAAACGTTTAAAATTCAAAGTTCATAAATATAACCAATTAATTTCATATAAATTCAAATAATCATATAAGCATTAAAATAACACTCAAATACGTAATTAAATAATTTAAAGCACATAAAACCCTCTCGTTAAGGCGTACCTGGAAATCCGTACGATCGGGATGTTACATGGGGGACATCATTTAACGACGGTGTGTGAAGCAGGATTGTTTGAAGATTCTCCGCTTATCTCCCGTTGATTGCTCTGAGAGATTCCATCGTTGGAAGATATAGCAATTCCCAATTATTGGGGATTTTATCGGGACTTCAAGAGACTCCATGGATCACTTTTCTGCGAGAGGTAAGTGAGACGGTTCAAGACCCCTTGGCGACCCGTGGATTCGAAGAAAATATTAAAGAATGCAAAATTTGAACGGAAGTTGGAACTACGGCCAGTTAAGGATTTGATTATCCTTCCAAGTTAAAGAAATTGTTAACCTCGACTCCACTACTACGGTGAACGGTATATTAAGCATTCATGGCATTTACACACATGCATTTCATAAGTAATTATATTTTATTTTGCTTGACGTGCGTGACGACGTGTAATGCTTGATGCTGCTTTGATTGTAATAACGTGGCTAATTGATTTAATTTTCATAACTTTAAGGTTTATTGTTGTTGTGAATTTTTGTAAACTGAATGGATTACGTGCTTGCGTGGATTGTTCGTGCTTCAGTGTTTATAAAGTTTCTTAATTGCTCACTAACCAGTTATGCACATATATACATATTGCCATTCTGTCTTATAGTGATTCCGTCGCGATATCCCCCTTGAGGTGAGCATGGATGATGAGTCTATACTCTAGGGACACCGATATCAGTCGTGTAAAGGTACATTACACATGCATCCCATGTTTTGCATCCAGTGCTACTTTAATGTGCGTATGTATGAATGCTGAGTAAGTGAACTTGTGTGCTAGAGAGTTGTTGAAACCTCCCTATTTATGTGATAGAAAGATGCTGGATTCTTTCTAAATTATGTGAGTAAGAGATGCTGGATTCTCTTGGAGTTAGATATTTGGGAGATGCTGGATTCTCTCGAATCTATGGTTTGAGAAATGCTGGATTTTCTCAAACTAGGATGTTTGGGAGATGTGGAGTCTACCAGAGTTAGGTTCAGAGACGGGGTTCTCTCGATTATGTGCTTGAGAGATGGGGTTCTCTTGATTAGGTGTTTGGGAGACAGGGCTCTCTCTTTTCTCTTTCGTGCCGAGAGTTGGGATTCTCTCTTTGTGCTTGTTTCGCGCTTTTCGTTAGGCCTCCTGAGGATTACAAGAGGAAGTAACCGGTTGCTTCAAGATTGTGCGCAACCCTAGTCACCTACTTTGAGGAGGAATCACGAGAGCTTGAACAACCAGTGATTGGGTCCGTAGGCACACCTCAACGGTATAAAGAACATCCACATGGGGATCCGAGCCACGAACATCCCTTGGAACAAGGTTTTGGCAGTGTTGAAGTGATCGAAGGCGTCCAACTCAGCACTTGAACCTGGGGACCAGGTTCTCTGAAGGAGGGGAGATTGTGACACCCCGCTCGTCCGACGTATAAGGTACGCCACGTTTCAACCTTTTTATGTGTTTAATTTTGTAATTTTGTGTGTTGCGTGGCCCTATTTTGAACTCTTTTAGAGTTTAGGGGTCTTTTTGTAATTTTCTCTTTTAAGGGGTTTTCCGGTCATTTCTCATTCGGTCGAGAGTTCGACCTTTTTTACCCCTGCTTTGCGTTCAGGGCATCGAGACGAGTCCGTAGACTCTGAGTTTGCCCAATTCTGACATTGTTGACCCCTTCTTCCGACCGTTTTACGTAGTAAGACTCGAGATATAATACCCCGAATCCTCGTATTTCGTGAAAACTAGCCCAGCTCTCCTCCCGTGTCTCTCACCTCCCTCACACACATTCAAGGTGCAGAAACATGCACAAGTCCGTTCTCGCTTGTTTCTCGACGGAATTCGAAGTATGAGTAGTCGAAATTTATCAGCTCGACGAGCCTGTCACATTGGTACAAGAATCGGGTCCTGAAACCCAGTGGTGGTGGCGCTACGGCAAGGTTCAGGCGACGGGATTTACGCCCGCCACTTCGCCGCCTCTTCCCGGCGGTCTCCAATGACTTTTCTCAGACATGCGCCCCAACCCTGGTTAGATAACCTCCCGGCGCAACTCCAGTTTCAACGGCGCAGCCAATGGTGGCCGAACGGTGGCTCAGGCGCCTAATGAAGATCGACGACGGTGGTGCGTGCACTGTAGCACTTTGCTCCACCGCGTTCCGGCGGCTTTTCCGGAGGAGCTTCAACGGTGCCCTACCTTTTTCCGGCCCCTGATTCCATTTCCGGCGTTACTTTGGGCCAACGACGGCAGGAGGTGGCTGAACCGGCGACGAGGCAACGGCGCGACTTGGGTGGCAGTTGGGGGCCATTTTCCGGTGGGTTTTGGTGGTGGTCCCTTTACAAAAGATGATCAGTGGATGGAGGACGACGTTGGCGGCGGACCGGTGACGGACCGGCTATGAACCGACGGCCCATTCGTCCGGTGATTTTTCCAGCGTTTGGCTTGGGCCTTTCAAAGGCCTCGTTACGGGCTTTCCAACGGTATGTTCGAATTTCATTTTCATTTTACGGTTTGCGTTTACTTTCAGTTTTCGTAGTAGGGTTTTAGTTCGGTTTTCCGTCAACAAAATCCGGTGTGGTTGGTATTTTCTGAAATTGGTTGAGGGCTTCTGGCAAGTAGGCCGAGGCGTACGTTTCTGTCCTTTCGGGGATTTTTCCGACCACCGGAGGCGGTGTTCCAGTGGCGGCCGGTGGCTGTTCGGCCGGCTACGGTGGTGGCATTCCAGTGACTTTCGATCAGCGGGTTCCTTTCGTCGTGATGAGTCCAACGCCACTTTCGGTTCGTCAATCGGATGTCCGGTTGATTTTATATGAATTTTTTAAGTTGTTTTATTTATTTTCGTTAATTGTTTTAATTGTAAAATGTGATCATGTATGAACGATAAATGGAAATTTGAATTGTATGATATATGAAAATATGTTATGATATATGATAAGCTTGATTCTTGATTTATTGAATCTAATTGCCTCGTTTGTGCCACTTCTTGTATATGATTATTGTTTTTATGGGGTGTTAATGTAATTTTAGAAACTAATTGATTATGAATCCTATATAATAAATTATAAAAAGGATACGTGGTGCTTTAATTTGAACGAATTGTTAAGTTTGCTAATTGATAGAAAAGTTGTAAGTTCTACAAATATGTAATTTTGAATAAATTGATATGAACTTGATGTTTTATTCTTGCAAGACTTGGTGCATGATATGAATGGGATTCTTAATGTCCTAATTTATTTTATGTAATTAATGTTCTGAATTCTATAATCTATGCATCTCTTGACATGGAATATGAAATATAATATACTCTGAATGATTTGATTGAATAGATATGGATTATATGTTGCATTGTTTGTATTCGTGAGCATGGTCGTGCGTCTTTGTGGTTGCGATTTGAGTCTGAGTCTTGGGTTTTATGTGTTCAGTCAATCAGGGTTTTCCAGGGAATGTCTGTCAGCTATTTTGGTTCCAATGGGACTTCTTGGCTCGTGTTTTCCGTTCTCGTTGGTGTAAGGTGAGGTTTTAGGATTTTTGTTTTAGTTAAAGCGACCTAAAACCCTATATGCTCGTTTTCATGCCCGCATGCGAATATATACTATACGTATATTAAATATGTGTCTTACGATATGTTATGAATTTTGTTAATTCGATTTGATATGAATTCTTCTGAAATTATAAGTATGGGCGTATATAAGCTTAAAATGGTTTTGCAACGAGGCTATGCTCCAAACTGTGTAGTGTCAAGTGAACTATGGATCTTCCTCAGCATATTATGAATTTGGAAGACACGGAGAGATACGTGTATAGCATATGCCGAGTTGCACGGCTGTTGGGGTCACCGGTTATCACCCCTGTGCACACGCTCCTTTTAAGTACCTACGCGCGACTCTGGGGGAGATGGAGAAGGTGTGGTGCTTTGAGCCTTCGGCTGAGGCCGGAAAAGGTACGTTGTGGGTTCGCGACCCCACGTATATTGAGTTGCACGATGTGGGCCCGTAACCCGCGTGCCGACTTCCGGAGAAGGTTGGAATACGGGAATATGAATCTATGAATCTTATGAATTTATGAGTTTATGCTTCCTTATGAATCTTTTGAGTCTTTTGTTTAAGGAGTAAGGTTGGAGACCCGTACTCGCCGGGTATTTGAATTCTTTTGTTATGTTGATTATGAAACGGGATAGGAGAGTTTGTTTTCAATATGAGATTTCTACGTTAAGTTATGAATCGGTCTGAATCTATTTGAATCCCTATGAGTTTTAATATGAATCCTTATGCGTTTTTGGATCTACGAATCCTTACGAGTTTTCAGACTTAAGAATATACGAATATATGAATAAGTATGAGTTCTTTTAGAAAATGGTTTTGGTATGTAAAACCCTATTCCCGGTTCATAGTCTTTTGTTTGATACGTGCTTTGCTCTATATGTATATATGTGTTGGTGTGTGTTAGCCCCCTCACTCAGTCGAGTTGTAGACTGACCCTCTCCCTCCCCAATCTTTTAGTGTGCAGGTCTGCTTTGGAGTTTGGAGCTAGGCGGAATTGAGTAAAGTCGTTTGTGTCGGTCTATTTGATTTGTTAAGTACTTTGTTTCGATTTGTATAGGAAGCTATGTATATGATAAATATTATACGGGTTGGTACTTATGATTTGTATGTTTGAATTCGGGACAGGTTAGGACAAGTTCGTGGAATTAGTTGAACCCGTTTTTGTTGTATGATTATTCGGGACAGGTTAGGACAGGATTACTTGATTAGTTGAACCCGTTTGATTATGTTTGTTAATTAAAGTTTTTGATGGTTCATATTTGCATCGCTTCCGCATTCAGGTTTTTGCATATTTTGCTTGTACAGGGTTTAGGTACCGCCTAGCTTAGGTTGGATTTTTTGTTTGTCACCCGTTCGCTGTGATTTGCTGCGTGTGCGGACTTTCCATTTCGTACACGTGTCGGGTCATAGTGCGGGGTGTGGTGCCCCATCGCTTGGGGTGCTACAAGTAATTTCACACCCCACTTGCGTACACAACTTGGACACAAATTCCGAGGTGACCACGTCGTAGATCTCTTCACCAAGAGTCCAACGCCGCCGAGAACGCCCCGATCGGAGCCTCTACGCGTGTTGCACCTTCGGCTAGGGTTTTGTGCTGCGCTGGCGCTGAGTCAGCGCCACATCACCTCATTCGGTGACGTGGCCTGACACGTCAGCATTTTTTTTTTTTGTCCTTTGAAAATTTTATTTTCTCCAAAATAAAATTCCGGGTATTTCCAACTCTTTGGATGTAGCACCCCGCACGTGAGGCACCACATCCCCCGCACTAAGGCTCAACACGAGTAACGAAATAGTAAATCCGCACCCGTATCAAACCCTAGCGAACGGGAGACAAACATAAAAACCTTCCTAAGCCAGGCGGAACTAGACCCTGCAATGATAACCAATCAACCAAAGTATAATGCATTGCACAGCCAAAATTCAAACATACAAACCATAAACGGAATTTGGGCTCTTCAGGCCTTTTTTAAACTCATAAATACAGTCCAATAAACAAATTCAATAACAATTACATAACTATTCAAGTTCATGATACTATAGAATCGAATCAAACATAAATCCAATACATGAATGAGTGCAGGGACTCTCCTAACCTAACTCGACCCACATAAAGACTCCAAACACCTCCGCCTAGCTCGAAACTCCAAAATCAAACCTGCACACTAAAAGATTGGGGAGGGAGAGGATCAGTCTCTAGAAGACTGAGTGAGCAGGAGCGATATACATATATAGAAACATGCACATGCAAGTCATAAATTCCGAACAAGGTTTTTATTTGAATTTAGTTCCCAAAAAGGGCAAGAAAATGATTAATCAATGCTCGGATTTTATGACTAATCATATTAATTCATTACATTCATAAATCATACATAAATATAAGGCTCGGCGAGTGAGCTTGCATCATCTCCAACCAAACTTCGACCGTGTACGACAAATATCAATAATATTTTAAATAGGTGATCATGCAATACGTCATAATACACACAGACCATAAATCATATCATAAACATATTCGTTTGGGCGATCCGGATCCCGGTATTCCCGCACGGTGCATAATCATATCATAACATATTCATAAACATAATCATATCATAACCAACCTTCTTCCTCCGGGTGGTGGACGGGCTTGCAAGACCCGGCCACCGGTTCATACATAGGCCAATGGGGGTACATGAATCCTCCCATTCCCCGCTAAACCTCCTAGCGAGGGCCGGTATCACTATAGTTTGGTTGGGACTAGTATATGGGATCCCCGTCAGCCCTTGCTTCCTCGGTTAGCCACATATACTAAGTCCCGGGGCCCGTGAACATATCATATTTGCATAATCTCGCCAAAACATATCAATACATACATATGATACATACTATAAGAAATCATACCTTACCGTGTAACTCGGCATATGCTATATACGTACCTCTCCGTGTCATCCTAATCCATAGCTAGCATGAAGACACACGGTTTAGAGCATAGCCTCATTACAAAACCATTTTTTTAAGCTTATATACGCTCATACGTATAATTCAGAAGAATTTACTCGATAACTTCATTTGAAAACCATATATATATAATCATAAGGTTTTGGCCAAAGCTTTTCACATAAGGGTTGTAGGGTTATTATATAGCTAAAACAAAAACACCCTCACCTGAACCGTGACGAAACAAGGAACGAGTTATCAACTGTCCGAACGATCAAAATCTCTCGACCCTGGAGATAAACTGTACAAAAGACCACAAGACGTGTTCGTGAGACTCAAGACTCTAAATGAACCACATATGACGCACGACAATGCTCAAGCATGATATGAATGCACAAAGATGATATTGTGTCTTGAAAGTGTTCGTGTCCACTATAAGGCATTTAACTCGTATAACCAAGTCATTCACTCATTCATTCATTTTCATTCAAATTCATCAATTCATATCTCCAATCAAATTAATTCAAGAATTCAAATAGGAGCGTAGAACATATTCAAGCTCTCCCATAATGCTACCACATACTTCATATAACATAAGATAGCATATTTCCAAGGTTTGACAACAAGAAGGAATCATATGATATAGAAAATGAATTACGCGATTCATAAACGACATATAAACACACATAAACGGCAATAAGCAAAAGCATGCCTATAACTCATCCAAATGCCATGAAATTAAACCACAATGCTCCCAACATATAGCAAAACAAGTTCATAGTTCAACACAAAAGGAGATAAAGTTATTCAAGAGGTGAAATAGATCAAAAACCGAAAAGGGAGCAACACGGACTGCACAGGGGAAGGGACACGGGGGTGTCGCCTTCCTTAGCCAAACTGAGCCACGACCGTGGCTCAGTACAGAGCTGCCCAGAAGGTGTGACACGCCCGTGTCTCACACTTAAGTGTAAATGAGACACGGGGGTGTCACGGTACAGAACTTAAAACGCTCACAAAGTTTTACCGGCAAAACTGAACCCAAACCAAATCAATCCAAAAGCATACCAAATCAACTCCAAATGCTCTGAAACTTAATATAAAGCATATTTGGCATGTTATGAACATTTTTCATTTAGTGTGAAAAGGTTAAATCACACGTTAAGATCATCTAAATCACGCAGCAAAACTGGGTCGCCAAAATCGCCCATAAAAGCTCAATTGTTCAATCATGCCTTGATCAAGTACTTAGGGGTTGAATTTGGATCTGAAACTTTGGGGAATGCATGCTAACATACTCAAAAACTAATATACATCATATATATGCAAAATGGCACAATTTAAAGCACATTAGGTTGACCAACAAGCACACATATGCAACAGCAACAAATCTGTCATGGAGCATGCATAAAAACAGGCCATGTCTTTCGGTTTTGAGGCTTCAAATGGAACCAAATACTTGAAACATGAATGCTAACATATAGAAAAATGAGTGTACATAAGATACATGCAATTTCACATGAAAAGAAGATCATTAAGTCAAGCAACAAAGCAAAATGAACCGCAGCAGTCCGGAAAACAGGGGAAGCAATTTGATCATCAAGTTTGGAGATCCATATCTCATAATTTCATCAAAGGGTCAAGAGATAAAATCCTCCTAATATCATATAATATCAGTTAGGAAAGAAATAGGCCAAGAATCAAGCTCATATGATCATGTATAAGCAAGAAAATCAGCTACACAAGCAAATCGGTCACAAGAGCAAAAATCCCTAAAAGTTCATACCAAACTCATCACCCAAACCCTAATCAAATCTGACCAAATCATGATGTAAGTCGATGAAATCAAGTATAATAGAGTAGAGAAGATATAAATATTCATACCTTGAAGATTTGGTGAAGGAGGGAAGAGATTTGAGCTCAAAATCACAAAAGGGCCAAGGTTTTCTTCTTCTTTCTCCTCTCTCTCTCTCTCTCGATCAGTTCCAGCTGAGAAGGGAAGGGTTTGGTTCGGTTTTCAGAGCTAAAAGGGTAGGTAAAAGGGTTTAGCTCAAGTACACAAGCCATGGTTAAGGTATGGTTAGGTTAGGGGAGTGTTATGGGGTCCCACCATGAAGACTAGTCAACCAAAAGGGGCTCTTCTTGCACGAGTTGTCCGTTACGGTTGGATTTCGAAGGTCTTAATGATTTCAAAAAGGTATGAGGCTTGTTCCATTGTCTCCGAATCATCGATACGAAGGCAACGGAGGTGTCGGAATTCGAATCCCATTTCCCGAGCTCAAGATATCAAGTACGGAACCAAGGGTGCGCTAATTGCTCGTTAGCCCCCGATTTGGTTCCACAGTCAAAATTAAATTCGTAAACACGTCAAATGAATCCGAAAACATAAACCGAGCATAGAGACATGTTCATAACACACATATTTACGACATTCTAAATTTTCTCGACATTCCGATATCATTACATATATGAACGAAGCACAAATAGAACACTCATGCGCATGAAAGAATTCATATTGTTATAAATGAATTACTAAAAATTAAATTCCATATTAATTAAATTAAAACCAACTAATATCATATTGAAATTAATTAACAAAATTACCGAAATAGTTAAGGTAACATGAAACCTTAATTAAGAAATTAAACACTAAATATCAAAGTAGAATAAAATGAAATGAATTAAAATAACAATAGTTTATAGTTTAAATCAAATATAAACATTTATAAACAATTAATCATATAATTAAATAATTAAATCGCGCAATTTATAAACAATTACGCCACATTATAATAACTGAAAAACTGGGGCGTTACAATCTCTGCCCCTTAAAAAGAATCCGTCCTCGGATTCACAACACGCCTGAAAACAAACAATGAGAGATTCCCCGTCTCTCACAAGCAACAAGGAGAGAGCCCCGTCTCTTGAGCAGCAACGAGAGAACCATGTCTCTCCAACAACAATGAGAGAACCCCGTCTCTCGAGCAACAATGAGAGAACCCCGTCTCGCAAGTAAAGAGAGTACCCCGTCTCGCAAACAAAAATAAGAGAATCCCCGTCTCTTACAAACAAGAGAGAGCACCCCGTCTCTCAACCGAAAATAAAGCAAGGAAGTCTCCAATACTCCCAAGCAACTCACGCAAAACCAAATTTAAAATCACGTAAGGCACTCAAAGCAAGTAATAGATGTCGCCCACATTGGTTATCAATTACTCCAAGTAATTTAACACGATAAGAAATTGGAGCACATAACAAAGAAATTATTTAAATTAAATCTGCATGAATGCATGTATCATGAATGCTATAAGTACCGTTCACCGTAGTTTGCAAAAATTCAAAGTTGTGAATTGTCGTTGTCCAAGGTATGATCTGTCCTGAATGTAATTCGGTGCCCAGCTTGTCTTGAACCTCTTCAGGGTTCCCCGGTGAAACGATTGATGAATTCTTTAAGGAGTATTTTCTTAGATCCTTTCTAACTTGTACTGCTACCCAACTTCTTCAATCCATATCGGTGCTCAACATATCCCCGAGGATTACCACTCTGAGCAACTTGATAATTCGATCCCAACCTTACGACGTTTATTCTTATACTCTCTCAACACAAGTCTTTTCCCACCATTCTTTCCAATTGTCCGTTCATTCCCTTTTGATCCCCCTCAATGTTATATTCGATAACTGATCCCATATTTCCTTAACCGAAGACAGAAGGTTCTTGATGATTCTTGAAGCTTGAAGTAATCTTCCTATTATCATCCTTTTCTATTTGATCCCTTCTTAAGCTTTCTTCTGGATTATCGTTGATATAACTAATAACTCGATAATATTGTCTTGGACCCCTTCGTACTTTATTGAATAAATCTTGATCGACACCATCCCCTTATATGATAGCTTGATTCGGTTTTCCCCTTGTTAATTCCAACTTAGAAGTTCATAGAAACTCTCTTATGAGTCCATCACCTCCAGATCAGAATTCCATACGTAGCTTCTCTCTTAATAGCTTAACCATAACCGCCGTCTTATTCATTCCTAATCACCACCTTTAGGATTTCCAGATTTTCCTTACTTTGCATCCCCATCATTACTCCTAACATATTCATTCGAGCGCCACTCCCATCCTCCAATTCACCTCTCGGTCGTGCTCTCCCCCTTAAAATTTTTGCTCTTACATGTCAAACTCCATGAATCCTTCTTTCATTGAATTTTTTTTTTTTTTTTTTTTTTTTTTTTGCTGAGCCACTTCTGTTTCTTTAATTCACTCCTAAGGTTCAATTCAAACCCTTCAATAATTACTTCCTTCTAATCCCCAACTCTTCTCTTTCTTTCTCTTCTTGAAATCTAGACTAATTTTTAATCCCCTCTTGTAGCTCCATTCTTTCAACTAAAGATAATCCCTTCAAGGATCGAAAAGGATTTACATTATTTCCTAATCAATGCTCTCTTATTTGGAAATTTTAGTTGAATTCGTTCCTTCGCCTTTGAGATTAAGGTTTCTCCAAAACTCTTCAACTTAGTTTCTTCGGTGTAGATTGTGCTAGCTAAGCTACATACCCGGAATTCCCAAGATATAACCCAACTATTCTACTCATCTTGATTCGAGTGAGCCTTGATTAAAGAATCGCGTGATGAACAAGGTGGAGCCATTCCCTATCAATTAAACACTAAGCCATGCATGTTGGATTAACATGCCAATGCACATAGTAAACAGTTAAAGATGCAACACGTTGGAGCAATTATAATAATTAAACATAAACGTACATATAGATAAAAAAAGCAATTAATTTAAATCGATGCATGATGCTCATGCCATGAATATGCAGAACCTGTCACCGAGGTGGTAAGCTTTTAGCTTGATGACGTATTCCTCATTCCCATGATTGTAACTTTCTTTGCAAACATTGATAATTCCTTAGCTTTCCATGGTTTTCGAATCTCCCTAATCTTCTTCATGCATTTGTATATCCCATGGCCCGAACGTTCTATTCTTGAACCCAAGGTCTTCTTTGTCAAAGGAGTTTACACCTCACGTACTTCCAAGCATCGACCTCCAAGGGTTGTCCGAATCTTCATCTTGATGTCCTCTCCGGTTCAAGTTCCTTTAGCTTATCCTTTGTTTCCGATTTACGTGCATAATTCACCCATGATAACGCTTTCCATTCCTGCTTGCTTCTTGATGTCTCCATGTCCCAAGGTTCCAAGGAGACGACGCGATTTGTATTCCTCGATGCTCATAAGTATATTTGCCTTGCGTCCATTTGTTGTCCCACGCTTGTATCCGTAGCAAGGGAGCTTCCATATTTGACCTCAGAATGAGCTTTATGATTAACTGCTCCCAATCCTTACATCCGAGTTGAGTCGAACCTTTTTAACACATCTTGCATCCGATCCCTTGAAGCTTCCCAATTTGGTCTTCCAATCACCCAACCATTCCAAACTCAAAGTTTCAACGGTAACTCTTAGAGCATTTAATCTTGTATTAAATGTCTTCAAAATCGTGGTGGTGAAGAGTTCCACACCCCTCTCGTTGTCTTACGCATCCCTCAAGTTAGAACCTGAGTCCTTGCAATTCTTGTATGTTGAGACCTTCAAGGTTTACAGGTAGGGCATGATTGATGAACCTTCCCGTGATCCAAGCTTCCTCCCATGATACGAGCCATGATAGGTAGTTCCATTATGCAAACCGTGGAATTTGAACACTCGGCCTTCAAGTTACTTTGTCAATTGTAGTTGGTGTGAATTGTAGCTTTGTTTGCATGATAGTAACCTATATAAGAAGGATCAACTCAAATATGGATGCATGAAGATTAGTGTATGCTTATGGCACGTAGTTAACTGAATCAATACACATAGAATGCAAATTGCAACATTTAAAGCAACTAAATGAAAGCGTAGATTGTATACATGTATTAAGCAATTTCCAACAATTAATATCAAATACTCATGCCAAATCGAAGCAATGTACACATTATCAAGTTGTTCCTATGCCGTGCGACCTAACTGACTCAAACACGACTCAAGAACACCGGTTTTGCAACCGGGCTCTGATACCACTTAAGGATGTAGCACCCCGCACGTGAGGCACCACATCCCCCGCACTAAGGCTCAACACGAGTAACGAAATAGTAAATCCGCACCCGTATCAAACCCTAGCGAACGGGAGACAAACATAAAAACCTTCCTAAGCCAGGCGGAACTAGACCCTGCAATGATAACCAATCAACCAAAGTATAATGCATTGCACAGCCAAAATTCAAACATACAAACCATAAACGGAATTTGGGCTCTGCAGGGCTCTTTTAAACTCATAAATACAGTCCAATAAACAAATTCAATAACAATTACATAACTATTCAAGTTCATGACACTACAGAATCGAATCAAACATAAATCCAATACATGAATGAGTGCATGGACTCTCCTAACCTAACTCGACCCACATAAAAACTCCAAACACCTCCGCCTAGCTCGAAACTCCAAAATCAAACCTGCACACTAAAAGATTGGGGAGGGAGAGGATCAGTCTCTAGAAGACTGAGTGAGCAGGAGCGATATACATATATAGAAACATGCATATGCAAGTCATAAATTCCGAACAAGGTTTTTATTTGAATTTAGTTCCCAAAAAGGGCAAGAAAATGATTAATCAATGCTCGGATTTTATGACTAATCATATTAATTCATTACATTCATAAATCATACATAAATATAAGGCTCGGCGAGTGAGCGTGCATCATCTCCAACCAAACTCCGACCGTGTACGACAAGTATCAATAATATTTTAAATAGATGATCATGCAATACGTCATAATACACACAGACCATAAATCATATCATAAACATATTCGTTTGGGCGATCCGGATCCCGGTATTCCCGCACGGTGCATAATCATATCATAACATATTCATAAACATAATCATATCATAACCAACCTTCTTCCTCCGGGTGGTGGACGGGCTTGCAAGACCCGGCCACCGGTTCATACATAGGCCAATGGGGGTACATGAATCCCCCGAAGGCACTCAGCTCCCATTCCCCGCTAAACCTCCTAGCGAGGGCCGGTATCACCGTAGTTTGGTTGGGACTAGTATATGGGATCCCCGTCAGCCCTTGCTTCCTCGGTTAGCCACATATACTAAGTCCCGGGGCCCGTGAACATATCATATTTGCATAATCTCGCCAAAACATATCAATACATACATATGATACATACTATAAGAAATCATACCTTACCGTGTAACTCGGCATATGCTATATACGTACCTCTCCGTGTCATCCTAATCCATAGCTAGCATGAAGACACACGGTTTGGAGCATAGCCTCATTACAAAACCATTTGTTTAAGCTTATATACGCTCATACGTATAATTCAGAAGAATTTACTCGATAACTTCATTTGAAAACCATATATATATTATCATAAGGTTTTGGCCAAAGCTTTTCACATAAGGGTTGTAGGGTTATTACATAGCTAAAACAAAAACACCCTCACCTGAACCGTAACAAAACAAGGAACGAGTTATCAACTGCCCGAACGATCAAAATCTCTCCACCCTGGAGATAAACTGTACAAAAGACCACAAGACGTGTTCGTGAGACTCAAGACTCTAAATGAACCACATATGACGCACGGCAATGCTCAAACATGATATGAATGCACAAAGATGATATTGTGTCATGAAAGTGTTCGTGTGCACTATAAGGCATTTAACTCGTACAACCAAGTCATTCACTCATTCATTCATTTTCATTCAAATTCATCAATTCATATCTCCAATCAAATTAATTCAAGAATTCAAATAGGAGCATAGAACATATTCAAGCTCTCCCATAATGCTACCACATACTTCAAATAACATAAGATAGCATATTTCCAAGGTTTGACAACAAGAAGGAATCATATGATATAGAAAATGAATTACGCGATTCATAAATGACATATAAACACACATAAACGGCAATAAGCAAAAGCATGCCTATAACTCATCCAAATGCCATGAAATTAAACCACAATGCTCCCAAGATATAGCAAAACAAGTTCATAGTTCAACACAAAAGGAGATAAAGTCATTCAAGAGGTGAAATAAATCAAAAACCGAAAAGGGAGCAACACGGACTGCACAGGGGAAGGGACACGGGGGTGTCGCCTTCCTTAGCCAAACTGAGCCACGACCGTGGCTCAGTACAGAGCTGCCCAGAAGGTGTGACACGCCCATGTCTCACACTTAAGTGTAAATGAGACACGGGGGTGTCACGGTACAGAACTTAAAACGCTCACAAAGTTTTACCGGCAAAACTGAACCCAAACCAAATCAATCCAAAAGCATACCAAATCAACTCCAAATGCTCTGAAACTTAATATACAGCATATTTGGCATGTTATGAACATTTTTAATTTAGAGTGAAAAGGTTAAATCACACGTTAAGATCATCTAAATCACGCAGCAAAACTGGGTCGCCAAAATCACACATAAAAGCTCAATTGTTCAATCATGCCTTGATCAAGTACTTAGGGGTTGAATTTGGATCTGAAACTTTGGGGATTTCATGCTAACATACTAAAAAACTAATATACATCATATATATGCAAAATGGCACAATTTAAAGCACATTAGGTTGACCAACAACCACACATATACAACAGCAACAAATCTGTCATGGAGCATGCATAAAAACATAACATGTCTTTCGGTTTTGAGGCTTCAAATGGAACCAAATACTTGAAACATGAATGCTAACATATAGAACAATGAGTGTGCATAAAATCCTCCTAATATCATATACTATCATTTAGGAAAGAAGTAGGCCAAGAATCAAGCTCATATGATCATGTATAAGCAAGAAAATCAGCTACACAAGCAAATCGGTCACAAGAGCAAAAATCCCTAAAAGTTCATACCAAACTCATCACCCAAACCCTAATCAAATCTGATCAAATCATGATGTAAGTAGATGAAATCAAGTATAATAGAGTAGAGAAGACATAAATATTCATACCTTGAAGATTTGGTGAAGGAGGGAAGAGATTTGAGCTCAAAATCACAAAAGGGCCAAGGTTTTCTTCTTCTTTCTCCTCTCTCTCTCTCTCGATCAGTTCCAGCTGAGAAGGGAAGGGTTTGGTTCGGTTTTCAGAGCTAAAAGGGTAGGTGAAAGGGTTTAACTCAAGTACACAAGCCATGGTTAAGGTATGGTTAGGTTAGGGGAGTGTTATGGGGTCCCACCATGAAGACTAGTCAACCAAAAGGGGCTCTTCTTGCACGAGTTGTCCGTTACGGTTGGATTTCGAAGGTCTTAATGATTTCAAAAAGGTATGAGGCTTGTTCCATTGTCTCCGAATCGTCGATACGAAGGCAACGGAGGTGTCGGAATTCGAATCCCAATTCCCGAGCTTAAGATATCACGTACGGAACCAAGGGTGCGCTAATTGCTCGTTAGCCCCCGATTTGGTTCCACAATCAAAATTAAATTCGTAAACACGTCAAATGAATCCGAAAACATAAACCGAGCATAGAGACATGTTCATAACACACATATTTACGACATTCTAAATTTTCTCGACATTCCGATATCATTACATATATGAACTAAGCACAAATAGAACACTCATGCGCATGAAAGAATTCATATGTTTATAAATGAATTACTAAAACTTAAATTCCATATTAATTAAATTAAAACCAACTAATATCATATTGAAATTAATTAACAAAATTACCGAAATAGTTAAGGTAACATGAAACCTTAATTAAGAAATTAAACACTAAATATCAAAGTAGAATAAAATGAAATGAATTAAAATAACAATAGTTTATAGTTTAAATCAAATATAAACATTTATAAACAATTAATCATATAATTAAATAATTAAATCGCGCAATTTATAAACAATTACGCCACATTATAATAACTGAAAAACTGGGGCATTACAATCTCTCCCCCTTAAAAAGAATCCGTCCTCGGATTCACAACACGCCTGAAAACAAACAATGAGAGATTCCCCGTCTCTCACAAGCAACAAGGAGAGAGCCCCGTCTCTCGAGCAGCAATGAGAGAACCCCGTCTCTCCAACAACAATGAGAGAACCCCGTCTCTCGAGCAAGAATGAGAGAACCCCGTCTCTCGCAAGTAAAGAGAGTACCCCGTCTCTCAAACAAAAATAAGAGAATCCCCGTGTCTTACAAACAAGAGAGAGCACCCCATCTTTCAACCAAAAATAAAGCAAGGAAGTCTCCAATACTCCCAAGCAACTCACGCAAAACCAAATTTAAAATCACGTAAGGCACTCAAAGCAAGTAATAGATGTCGCCCACATTGGTTATCAATTACTCCAAGTAATTTAACACGATAAGAAATTGGAGCACATAACAAAGAAATTATTTAAATTAAATTTGCATGAATGCATGTATCATGAATGCTATAAGTACCGTTCACCGTAGTTTGGAAAAATTCAAAGTTGTGAATTGTCGTTGTCCAAGGTATGATCTGTCCTGAATGTAATTCGGTGCCCAGCTTGTCTTGAACCTCTTCAGGGTTCCCCGGTGAAACGATTGATGAATTCTTTAAGGAGTATTTTCTTAGATCCTTTCTAACTTGTACTGCTACCCAACTTCTTCAATCCATATCGGTGCTCAACATATCCCCGAGGATTACCACTCTGAGCAACTTGATAATTCGATCCCAACCTTACGATGTTTATTCTTATAGTCTCTCTCAACACAAGTCTTTTCCCACCTTTCGTTCCAATTGTCCGTTCATTCCCTTTTGATCCCCCTCAATGTTATATTCGATAACTGATCCCATATTTCCTTAACCGAAGACAGAAGGTTCTTGATGATTCTTGAAGCTTGAAGTAATCTTCCTATTATCATCCTTTTCTATTTGATCCCTTCTTAAGCTTTCTTCTGGATTATCGTTGATATAACTAATAACTCGATAATATTTGTCTTGGACCCGTTCGTACTTTATTGAATAAATCTTGATCGACACCATCCCCTTATATGATAGCTTGATTCGGTTTTCCCCTTGTTAATTCCAACTTAGAAGTTCATAGAAACTCTCTTATGATTCCATCACCTCCAGATCAGAATTCCATACGTAGCTTCTCTCTTAATAGCTTAACCATAACCGCCGTCTTATTCATTCCTAATCACCACCTTTAGGATTTCCAGATTTTCCTTACTTTGCATCCCCGTCATTACTCCTAACATATTCATTCGAGCGCCACTCCCATCCTCCAATTCACCTCTCGGTCGTGCTCTCCCCCTTAAAATTTTTGCTCTTACATGTCAAACTCCATGAATCCTTCTTTCATTGAAATTTTTTTTTTTTTTTTTGCTGAGCCACTTCTGTTTCTTTTATTCACTCCTAAGGTTCAATTCAAACCCTTCAATAATTACTTCCTTCTAATCCCCAACTCTTCTCTTTCTTTCTCTTCTTGAAATCTAGACTAATTTTTAATCCCCTCTTATAGCTCCATTCTTTCAACTAAAGATAATCCCTTCAAGGATCGAAAAGGATTTACATTATTTCCTAATCAATGTTCCCTTATTTGGAAATTTTAGTTGAATTCGTTCCTTCGCCTTTGAGAGTAAGGTTTCTCCAAAACTCTTCAACTTAGTTTCTTCGGTGTAGATTGTGCTAGCTAAGCTACATACCCGGAATTCCCAAGATATAACCCAACTATTCTACTCGTCTTGATTCGAGTAAGCCTTGATTAAAGAATCGCGTGATGAACAAGGTGGAGCCATTCCCTATCAATTAAATACTAAGCCATGCATGTTGGATTAACATGCCAATGCACATAGTAAACAGTTAAAGATGCAACACGTTGGAGCAATTATATTAATTAAACATAAACGTACATATAGATAAAGAAAGCAATTAATTTAAATCGATGCATGATGCTCATGCCATGAATATGCAGAACCTGTCACCGAGGTGGTAAGCTTTTAGCTTGATGACGTATTCCTCATTCCCATGATTGTAACTTTCTTTGCAAACATTGATACATATAGATAAAGAAAGCAATTAATTTAAATCGATGCATGATGCTCATGCCATGAATATGCAGAACCTGTCACCGAGGTGGTAAGCTTTTAGCTTGATGACGTATTCCTCATTCCCATGATTGTAACTTTCTTTGCAAACATTGATACATATAGATAAAGAAAGCAATTAATTTAAATCGATGCATGATGCTCATGCCATGAATATGCAGAACCTGTCACCGAGGTGGTAAGCTTTTAGCTTGATGACGTATTCCTCATTCCCATGATTGTAACTTTCTTTGCAAACATTGATAATTCCTTAGCTTTCCATGGTTTTCGAATCTCCCTAATCTTCTTCATCCATTTGTATATCCCATGGCCCGAACGTGCTATTCTTGAACCCAAGGTCTTCTTTGTCAAAGGAGTTTACACCTCACGTACTTCCAAGCATCGACCTCCAAGGGTTGTCCGAATCTTCATCTTGATGTCCTCTCCGGTTCAAGTTCCTTTAGCTTATCCTTTGTTTTCGATCTACGCGCATAATTCACCCATGATAACGCTTTCCATTCCTGCTTGCTTCTTGATGTCTCCATGTCCCAAGGTTCCAAGGAGACGACGCGATTTGTATTCCTCGATGCTCATAAGTATCTTTGCCTTGCGTCCATTTGTTATCCCACGCTTGTATCCGTAGCAAGGGAGCTTCCATATTTGACCTCTTAATGAGCTTTATGATTAACGTCTCCCAATCCTTGCATCCGAGTTGAGTCAAACCTTTTTAACACATCTTGCATCCGATCCCTTGAGTCAAAAAGGGCAAGAAAATGATTAATCAATGCTCGGATTTTATGACTAATCATATTAATTCATTACATTCATAAATCATACATAAATATAAGGCTCGGCGAGTGAGCGTGCATCATCTCCAACCAAACTCCGACCGTGTACGACAAATATCAATAATATTTTAAATAGGTGATCATGCAATACGTCATAATACACACAGACCATAAATCATATCATAAACATATTCGTTTGGGCGATCCGGATCCCGGTATTCCCGCACGGTGCATAATCATATCATAACATATTCATAAACATAATCATATCATAACAAACCTTCTTCCTCCGGGTGGTGGACGGGCTTGTAAGACCCGGCCACCGGTTCATACATAGGCCAATGGGGGTACATGAATCCCCCAAAGGCACTCAGCTCCCATTCCCCGCTAAACCTCCTAGCGACGGCCGGTATCACCGTAGTTTGGTTGGGACTAGTATATGGGATCCCCGTCAGCCCTTGCTTCCTCGGTTAGCCACATATACTAAGTACCGGGGCCCGTGAACATATCATATTTGCATAATCTCGCCAAAACATATCAATACATACATATGATACATACTATAAGAAATCATACCTTATCGTGTAACTCGGCATATGCTATATACGTACCTCTCCGTGTCATCCTAATCCATAGCTAGCATGAAGACACACGGTTTGGAGCATAGCCTCATTACAAAACCATTTTTTTAAGCTTATATACGCTTATACGTATAATTCAGAAGAATTTACTCGATAACTTCATTTGAAAACCATATATATATAATCATAAGGTTTTGGCCAAAGCTTTTCACATAAGGGTTGTAGGGTTATTACATAGCTAAAACAAAAACACCCTCACCTGAACCGTGACGAAACAAGGAATGAGTTATCAACTGCCCGAACGATCAAAATCTCTCCACCCTGGAGATAAACTGTACAAAAGACCACAAGACGTGTTCGTGAGACTCAAGACTCTAAATGAACCACATATGACGCACGACAATGCTCAAGCATGATATGAATGCACAAAGATGATATTGTGTCATGAAAGTGTTCGTGTGCACTATAAGGCATTTAACTCGTATAACCAAGTCATTCACTCATTCATTCATTTTCATTCAAATTCATCAATTCATATCTCCAATCAAATTAATTCAAGAATTCAAATAGGAGCATAGAACATATTCAAGCTCTCCCATAATGCTACTACATACTTCATATAACATAAGATAGCATATTTCCAAGGTTTGACAACAAGAAGGAATCATATGATATAGAAAATGAATTACGCGATTCATAAACGACATATAAACACACATAAACGGCAATAAGCAAAAGCATGCCTATAACTCATCCAAATGCCATGAAATTAAACAAAAATGCTCCCAACATATAGAAAAACAAGTTCATAGTTCAACAGAAAAGGAGATAAAGTCATTCAAGAGGTGAAATAAATCAAAAACCGAAAAGGGAGCAACACGGACTGCACAGGGGAAGGGACACGGGGGTGTCGCCTTCCTTAGCCAAACTGAGCCACGACCGTGGCTCAGTACAGATCTGCCCAGAAGGTGTGACATGCCCGTGTCTCACACTTAATTGTAAATGAGACACGGGGGTACAGAACTTAAAACGCTCACAAAGTTTTACCGGCAAAACTGAACCCAAACCAAATCAATCCAAAAGCATACCAAATCAACTCCAAATGCTCTGAAACTTAATATACAGCATATTTTGCATGTTATGAACATTTTTCATTTAGAGTGAAAAGGTTAAATCACACGTTAAGATCATCTAAATCACGCAGCAAAACTGGGTCGCCAAAATCGCACATAAAAGCTCAATTGTTCAATCATGCCTTGATCAAGTACTTAGGGGTCGAATTTGGATCTGAAACTTTGGGGAATGCATGCTAACATACTAAAAAACTAATATACATCATATATATGCAAAATGGCACAATTTAAAGCACATTAGGTTGACCAACAACCACACATATGCAACAGCAACAAATCTGTCATGGAGCATGCATAAAAACAGGCCATGTCATTCGGTTTTGAGGCTTCAAATGGAACCAAATACTTGAAACATGAATGCTAACATATAGAACAATGAGTTTACATAAGATCCATGCAATTTCACATGAAAAGAAGATCCATGCAAAATGAACAGCAGCAGTCCGGAAAACAGGGGAAGCAGTTTGATCATCAAGTTTGGAGATCCATATCTCATAATTTCATCAAAGGGTCAAGAGATAAAATCCTCCTAATATCATATACTATCAGTTAGGAAAGCAATAGGCCAATAATCAAGCTCATATGATCATGTATAAGCAAGAAAATCAGCTACACAAGCAAATCGGTCACAAGAGCAAAAATCCCTAAAAGTTCATACCAAACTCATCACCCAAACCCTAATCAAATCTGACCCAAATCATGATGTAAGTAGATGAAATCAAGTATAATAGAGTAGAGAAGACATAAATATTCATACCTTGAAGATTTGGTGAAGGAGGGAAGAGATTTGAGCTCAAAATCACAAAAGGGCCAAGGTTTTCTTCTTCTTTCTCCTCTCTCTCTCTCTCGATCAGTTCCAGCTGAGAAGGGAAGGGTTTGGTTCGGTTTTCAGAGCTAAAAGGGTAGGTGAAAGGGTTTAACTCAAGTACACAAGCCATGGTTAAGGTATGGTTAGGTTAGGGTTGTGTTATGGGGTCCCACCATGAAGACTAGTCAACCAAAAGGGGCTCTTCTTGCACGAGTTGTCCGTTACGGTTGGATTTCGAAGGTCTTAATGTTTTCAAAAAGGTATGAGGCTTGTTCCATTGTCTCCGAATCGTCGATAGGAAGGCAACGGAGGTGTCGGAATTCGAATCCGAATTCCCGAGCTCAAGATATCACGTACGGAACCAAGGGTGCGCTAATTGCTAGTTAGCCCCCGATTTGGTTCCACAATCAAAATTAAATTCGTAAACAGGTCAAATGAATCCAAAAACATAAACCGAGCATAGAGACATGTTCATAACACACATATTTACGACATTCTAAATTTTCTCGACATTCCGATATCATTACATATATGAACGAAGCACAAATAGAACACTCATGCGCATGAAAGAATTCATATTGTTATAAATGAATTACTAAAACTTAAATTCCATATTAATTAAATTAAAACCAACTAATATCATATTGAAATTAATTAACAAAATTACCGAAATAGTTAAGGTAACATGAAACCTTAATTAAGAAATTAAACACTAAATATCAAAGTAGAATAAAATGAAATGAATTAAAATAACAATAGTTTATAGTTTAAATCAAATATAAACATTTATAAATAATTAATCATATAATTAAATAATTAAATCGCGTAATTTATAAACAATTACGCCACATTATAATAACTGAAAAACTGGGGCGTTACATTGGAACTTGATTTATTTTCTTAAAATAAAAACCTTGGCTATTTTCAAACACTTTGAAAATTTATTTCTTTCTTTCCTTTTAATGTTTTATCTTCAGGTTTTCGATTGGGACTTGCAGGGGGACCTGCAGGACTAATTAATCTTAGCTCCAAATGGGTTAATATATTATTATCTCATGACAATAATTAATTACCGTTTAACAATATTTAATTCCACTAAATAAATATTGTTGCACTATAAAATCAATTAAATTATTCACGAATTTCTCGATTTAGAATAATTTTGCATTTTACTCCTCCGTGTAGATATCCATGAAAAATAAATTAATACTACTATCACTTATTTTTCACTTCTAATCTGAAAACTCCTAATTCGCCTTAAGTTCAAATTTCTTGTACGTGAAACACATTCAACATATAACTTCAGTGACACATCACACGAAATACTTTGGCCAAAGTTTAAAGACCTTGATAATATGTATAATCCTTATTATTCAGCATGCTCATGACTTCTCTGTTTTTCCATTTAGGTTATAATTCTGTGATTCTCTACAAACTGAAATGGCAACCAAAAACCCTTTGGTATCCATCCTCGAATCAAACAACTTGACGGGGCCCAATTACTCTGATTGGCTTCGGAATCTAAAGATATTTTTAGATTCTGGGAAGAGAAGATGTGTTCTCTTCGAGGGAGAGCCTAGCCCTGAGGGTGAGGCTCCGACTCGGGCCGAAAGAGACACGATTGCGAAATGGTCTGAAGACAATATTCAAGCCCGTTGCCTCATGTAGGCTAACATGTCTCCGGGCATGCAAAGGCAACATGAGTTTCTCGAATACGCTTGGGAGATGTATTGTAACATCCCGACTGATCAGACTTTTCAGGTAACCTCTTATGTGCGCTATTCAATTATTTCCTTATGTGATATTTCATTTCTAACGTGAATTATTGAAGTTATTTGAACTTATTTGCTTTAATATGATTTTGGTTACCCTTGAACGTTTAACTTTTCTTGTTGGGTATTTTATTCGTTTCGGGTTCGTATTTAATTCTAATTTTTGGTGAATTCGTGATATTTGTTAATTATATGTTTTATGAACTCGTTTACATGCTCGTTATATGTTTTGGTATTTGTTTTGGTTGCTTTTTTGGGTTCGTTTTGGAGACGGGACCTAAAGGAGGCTAAAGAGCATTTAGCGTACCTTGGGTTCCGAGACGCGTATCTTGAGCTCGGGAATTCGGATTCGAATTCCGTCACCTCCATTGAACTCGTTTCGACGATTCGGGTTCGATGGGACAAGCCTCACATTTTTCTAAGCTCGTTAAGACCTCCGTATTTCACCCGTAACGAGCCCCTTAAGCTTGGAAGCTACCTTTTGACCTCATGAGACCTTGTGGACCCCACCTTAACCCAACCAAGCCTTAACCTTGGATTACACTTGAGTTAGCTAACCATTTCAGCCCTAAATCCCCTTGAAACCGAGCCAATCCTTCTCTCTCTCTCCCAAAAACTGATCGGTACAAGGAAGCAAGGAAGAAGAAGAAGCCTTTTGTCCAACCTTGTGATTTTGAGCTCAAATCTTCATCAAAACTTCTCCAAATTGAAAGGTAAGTTCATGGTTGTCATCTTCACTTACTCTTCTCTCTTTTATGTGATTTTGAGTTCAATTCTTTGGTTGATTGTTGAGTTATAGCAAGCATGTGAATAGTAGTGTTGGTAGAATTTGATTGATTCTTGCTCCTTTCATGTTTCCTTGAGATTTGTTGTTGTTAGTATGCTCCTAGGACTTGTTTCTTAGCAATTGTTGCATTTCCTTGCTTGGTAATTAGAGCATGAGTGTTGGGTTTTTGTTTTGGGGTTGCTGATTACTGTAGTGCCGTCTGCGTTTTTCTGTACCGTGATACGGGGGTGTCACGGTTTGCCCTTTGTTGGTGACACGGGCGTGTCACCTTTTGTTTTCGTTTTCGCTTTTCTGTACCGAGACACGGGGGTGTCTCGGCTTGCCTTCGGTGACACGGGCGTGTCACCTCCTAGTTTCCATTGTTTAGTTCTGTACTGAGACACGGGGGTGTCTCAGCTTGCCTTTCCCGGAGGACACGGGCGTGTCTCCTAGGAACTCTAGTTTCGTTCGTTTTGTTTCCTTTCCATTGTTTCTTGTTGTTTATTCTTGCCTCGTTTAAGATATATGCCCGATTATGCTTTGAATGCTCATAAATGGCCTTAATGTGAATACATTTCATATCATTTGCATCATAAGCATACATATTCATGTACCGAGCGTCAATGTGGTTCATATTGAGTCTAAGAGTGTCTCTTGTTGTTTGCCTTGTTCAGAGGATCTTTCTGTAGGGGACGAGCTTGCTCCGTAGGTGCCCGGTTTTCTCTTTTGACTCCGCTACGTTCGTTGCCAAGGTGAGGTTTTGTTCTTTTAGTTATTCGACCTATAACCCTACTTGATTTGAAGCCTCGCATGTGGATATGTATAATATATGGTAAATAAGTGTATGATACTTATGTTGCGGGATTTATCCCATTTGTTATAAGAGTTTGAAAACGTTTGTATAAGTATATAAGCTATTTTGCTTTCGTTTACAAAGGTTTAGTTTTGAGCAAGTGTGTGTGTGTAAGCGAGATGTGGCTTTAAAAGATAAGCTTTGAGGTATGTTTGTGTGACTTTCGTGATATGTTTGGGCCCCGGAGTGTGGTATGGTAATCTCGGGACGGCTGAGGGGTCGCCGAGCTCTTCCATCAACACCTCCATTTGAGAGTCTCGCCCAACCTTAGGAGGTTGAGGAAGGGTGTTTCTCTTGAGCCGGCGGAGGCAACCGCCGAAGGTTTCAAGGAAGTAATTAAACCTTGTCTCGTTTGTGTATGTGGATAGTTAGGGCCGATCAACCCTTCTATCAACCGGTGTTGGGGATGGATTCTGATTTGTTTTGCTTTGCTTTGTTCTTCGTATTTGGAAGTTGGGGATGTGTGTGACTCATACTCGCCGAGTTGGTTAAGCTTTGTATGATCTACGGAACGAGAGTGGATTCTTAATTCACCTAAAACTTGGAGTCTTATTTTGCCCTTTTCCCTTTTCTTTTAACTTATTTATATCTATATCCCGGGAATTAATTTGGCTTGCAAAAACCACTCTCGGTTCAAGGATCTTTCCTTTTGATTAAGTGCTTTGCTCTATATACATATCGGGTGCGTGAGTTAGCCCCCTCACTAGTCGCTAGGACTAACCCTCGTTGTTGTTTTCCCCTTTTTCCTTTCTTTTGAGCTTGCAGGTTCTTCCGAGTCAAGCTAGGTGGCAAGTGTCTTTTGGGTTTAGCTTGGGTCTTCATGCATTCGTAGTGGTTTACATCCTCTTTTGCATATGTACTTGGAGATTATGTATTTATGATTACACTTTCGCTTTTGGGCCTTGATGGCATTGTATATTCTGTATATGAACTGGCGTGAATGGTTGACCCTTCCCCACTTTTGAAATGTATATGTGATCTTGGGAGATATGTTTAGCTTGAGAATTGCTTTAATTGCTTCCGCTACTCTGATTTTTAACTCTTGCAGTTCTTGAGGGTCTAGGCCGCCTAGCGTGGGTGTGAGTTTTGTGTGTCTCCCGTTCGCTATGGTCTGATACGGGTGCGGACTTCCATTTCGCTACTCGTGTTGGACCTTAGTGCGGGGGATGTGGCACCCTTCGCTCTGGGGGTGTTACATCCTGGCGTGGTATCAGAGCTCTCGGTTGCAAAACCAGAGCTCTGGAGTCGTGTTGAGTCTGTCTAGGTCGTTCGGTATAGGAGTATGTGACTATTTACATTCATTCACATCTCTACTTGACTTATTTGCTTAAATTTGTGATAATTGACTTCATGATCATGAACTGAACCCCATGCATCGATATCTTCTTGATTTGTGTATTTTCAGGATGCCTCCAAGAAGGAGAGCAGATAGGGAACAGACTCCTGATCTTAATCAACCCCCTCCACAAGCACCTCCACCTCCTCCGATGAATGCTGAGAATATTGTGCAGGCCCTTCTGAACCAGCTTCAGTAGAACCAAAGGAATAATCCACCATGGGAAGGACAAGGTGGGCAAGTAACTCCGGCCTTTAAGGAGTTCAGAAACAACAATCCGCCGAAGTGGTATGGAGGAGATGACATCCAAGCCGAGGAGTGGTTGTCGGAAGTTGCGGGAATTTGGGAAATTTACCCCGCTCCTTCGCATGAGAAAGCTGTTTGTACGGCCCGGTTTGTTCAAGGTCCCGCATCCAATTGGCTCAAAGCTATGAGAGCTCGATTGGAGAGGAATGGAGAGGAATTCGATTGGGAAAGCTTTGTGAGAGAGTTTCGTCATAAGTATGTTCCATCAAGTGCTCGTGAGAGAAGATTGCAACAATTTACAGAACTGAGACAAGGGAATCGATCAGTTGAAGAGTATATTTTGGAATTTGAGAGACTTGCACCGTACGCCCCGCACATCACCAATGATGATACCCAGAAGGCCCGGAACTTTATTCATGGTTTAAGATATGAAGTCCAGGATGCTCTTAAGGCAGCTACAGTGGATACATGGGAGAAGGCTACGAGGAAGGCAATTAAGGTGGAAGCCAACAACAAGAGATTGAGGCCGACTTACTCTTCGGGCCATGGTTCGAGCTCTAATTTGGGGAAGAGGCCTGTATCCTATAGTGGGCCTCCGGTCTTCAAACCCCAAGGTCCTACTACTTCAGTCAAGAAAGCTCGACCTCTGGTACCGACGACACTAGCTTTACCGGCCCCGATTCAGTGTAGCTATTGCAAGGGTCCCAACCACACCGAGGAGAATTACCGGAAGAAATTGAGAAGATGTTATAAATGTGGAGAACCCGGTCATATGATCAGTACTTGTCCTCAAGTGAGAGCACCTCAGCCTCGAGTTCCTCCGCCGTTGAATGTGATGCCTCCGAGAGCACCGATCCAAGCAAGAGCCTATGCTTTGGAGGGCGAGGAAGAGAATGTAGAGGTGGATGCCAACGCCGTTGTTGAAGGTACCATCTACATTCATGGCATTCCATTGCATGCATTGTTTGATCCGGGAGCAACGCATTCATTTATTGCATCCCGGCTTGTTGCTACTCTTCCATTGCCTGTTGCTTGCCTAGATGATTCTTTTATTGTTTCTTCCCCCCTTGGTGCTACTTTGGCTACGAATTGTGTTTACCGAGGTTGTCCGGTGGTTGTGGAAGATCATGAGTATCCGGCAGATCTGATCAAGATGCCTATCAAGAAGTATGAGGTAATTCTGGGAATGGACTGGTTGTACCGTTACCGAGCCATGATGGATTGTTTTGCTAAGAGGGTGACTTTGGGTTCTACGGTCTTTGCGGGCCAGAGGTTGAAGACCTGCCCGTTTATTTCCTTCATGGAAGCAAGTAGATTGTTTCGGGACGGTGCGACGGGCTATGTGGCCTACCTTTTGAATAAGCCAAAGGATCAGGCCAAGCTCGAGGAGACGGAGATCGTGAAGAAATTCCCCGATGTGTTTCCAGAGAACTTGGGATCTTTACCTCCGGATCGGGACGTCGAGTTTGTAATAGATCTCTATCCCGGAGCAGAACCGTATGCGAAATCTCCTTATAGGATGGCTCCAGCCGAGTTGAAGGAGTTGAAGGCGCAATTGGACGAGCTCTTAGAGTGTGGCTACATTCGCCCGAGCACTTCTCCGTGGGGTGCTCCGGTCCTGTTTGTAAAGAAGAAAGACGGGACTTTGCGAATGTGTATTGACTACCGTGAGCTGAACCGGTTAACGGTTAAGAACAAATACCCGCTTCCTCACATTGAAGAGTTGTTCGACCTCCTGCAAGGTTCGAGGGTTTATTCCAAGTTGGACTTAAGGCAAGGGTATTACCAGTTGCGTATCCGGGAGGGAGATATACCGAAGACGGGTTTCAACACGAGATATGGGCATTTTGAGTTTGTGGTCATGCCTTTTGGTCTGACCAATGCCCCAGCCGCGTTTATGGATATGATACACCGAATATTCCGGCCTTACCTCGATAAATTCGTGGTCATCTTTATAGATGATATTCTGGTGTATTCGAGGTTCGAAGAAGAGCACGCGCGGCATTTGAGCATTGTCTTGTCTACACTTCGGGAGCACAGATTGTTCGCCAAGTTCAGTAAGTGCGAGTTTTGGTTGGATCGAGTTTCCTTTTTGGGTCACTTCATTTCGGGGAATGGTATAGAAGTGGATCCTGCGAAGATCGAAACGGTTATGCTTTGGAAGCAACCTAAGAATGCCTCGGAAGTGAGAAGTTTTCTCGGGTTGGCAGGGTACTATAGGCGCTTTGTGAAAGATTTCTCGAAGATGGCCTCCCCGTTGACCCGGTTATCTAAGAAAGAGGTGAAATTCGAGTGGGATGAGACGTGTGAGAAGAGTTTCCAAACTCTTAAGGAGAGATTGACTACTGCACCAGTTTTAACCCTACCCGAGGGTTCGGAAGGCTACTCAGTTTATACCGATGCTTCGAAGGAAGGTCTGGGTTGTGTGTTAATGCAGAATGGTAAGGTTGTAGCCTACGCCTCAAGGAAGTTAAAGGATCATGAGAAGAACTATCCCACTCATGACTTGGAACTCGCCGCAGTGGTGTTTGCTTTGATGAAATGGCGGCATTACCTTTATGGAGTTACTTTTGAAGTGTTCACCGACCACCAGAGTCTTAAGTATCTGTTTACCCAGAAGGATTTGAACGTGAGACAGAGAAGGTGGATGAAGACACTCGAGGACTATGATTGTAAGATTCAGTACCATCCGGGTAAAGCCAATGTGGTGGCGGATGCTTTGAGTAGGAAAGTGAATGTTTCAGGTTTGGAAGCAGGTTCTAGTAGACAGGGTTCAGTGGTTCTGGTTTCAGAGGCTCGATTGGCTAATATTTCGGTTCAACCGGTTTTGAAGCAGAGACTGATAGAAGCTCAATCTGTGGATCCGGAGATTCAGAATTTGGTAGCTAAGTCAAGGGTTGATCCTGAAACCAAGTTTGGATTTCATGATTCGGGATTGTTTCGATTTAAGGCTCGGGTTTGTGTCCCTGAAGGATTTAAGCAGTTGGTACTTGATGAGGCTCACAAGTCAGCGTATGCAGTACATCCCGGTACCACCAAGATGTACAAGGATCTAAGGACTTTATACTGGTGGAACGGCATGAAGAGAGACGTTGCTAACTATGTTAGGAGATGTCAAACATGCCAAGTGGTGAAAGCAGAACACCAGAAACCGGGAGGAACTCTCCAACCACTTCCAATACCCGAGTGGAAGTGGGAGCAAGTGACAATGGACTTCGTGTCCGGCTTGCCAAGGACCAAAGGAGGTTCCGATGGGATTTGGGTGATTATTGATCGGTTGACAAAGTCTGCACACTTTCTTAAGGTGAAGATGTCCGACAAGATTCCTAAGTTGGCCCGGTTATATCGGAAGGAGATTGTTAGATTGCATGGTACCCCGGTCAGCATTGTTTCAGATAGAGATCCTCGGTTCACATCCAGTTTTTGGCAGGAATTACAGAAGTGTTTGGGGACGAAGCTCCACTTTAGTACTGCATTCCACCCACAGACGGATGGCCAGTCAGAAAGGCTAATAAGGTATCTCGAGGACATGCTTCGTGCTTGTGCCTTAGATTATCCGAATTCGTGGGATGAACAGTTGGATTTGATTGAGTATGCCTACAACAACAGCTTTCAGTCTTCTATTGGCATGGCACCGTATGAGGCTTTGTATGGAAGAAAGTGTAGGTCCCCTCTCTTTTGGGATATTGATGAGTGGAGATGGACCAAAGATGGAAAGCTCGAGAGAGCTAAGAAGCCTAAGGAAATTCAGGATACCATCGAGAGGGTGAAAGTGATTAAACAGAGGTTGAAAGTGGCTCAAGACCGACAAAAGAGTTATGCAGATAAGAGAAGATGACCCTTAGAGTTCGAGAAAGGAGAAAAGGTCTTTTTAAAGGCATCTCCTAGAAAAGGGTATGCTCGGATTGGTAAAGGCGGGAAGCTTAACCCTCGCTACTTAGGCCCCTTTGAGATCCTTGATCGAGTTGGGGAAGTAGCTTACAAACTTGATTTACCGCCGAGTTTGACCGGGATTCATAATGTGTTCCAAGTCTCGCAGCTTCGGAAACATTATCCCGATGAGTCTTCTATTCTTCCAGTTGAGAAAGTTCAGTTGGAACCGCACTTGACCATTAAGAGATATCCAGTTCAGGTGTTGGATCGAAAGATGCAAGAGTTGAGGAATAGACAGATCCCTCTTGTGAAAGTCTTGTGGCGTGATCAAGAATCCGAAGAAGCTACTTGGGAGACCGAGGATAAGATGAAACAGTTGTATCCGGATCTTTTCAAGACCTCGCCTCGGACCTGAGGACAGGTCCTTTTGAAGGAGGGAGGTTTGTAACATCCCGACTGATCAGACTTTTCAGGTAACCTCTTATGTGCGCTATTCAATTATTTCCTTATGTGATATTTCATTTCTAACGTGAATTATTGAAGTTATTTGAACTTATTTGCTTTAATATGATTTTGGTTACCCTTGAACGTTTAACTTTTCTTGTTGGGTATTTTATTCGTTTCGGGTTCGTATTTAATTCTAATTTTTTGTGAATTTGTGATATTTGTTAATTATATGTTTTATGAACTCGTTTACATGCTCGTTATATGTTTTGGTATTTGTTTTGGTTGCTTTTTTGGGTTCGTTTTGGAGACGGGACCTGAAGGAGGCTAAAGAGCATTTAGCGTACCTTAGGTTCCGAGACGCGTATCTTGAGCTCGGGAATTCGGATTCGAATTTCGTCACCTCCATTGAACTCGTTTCGACGATCCGGGTTCGATGGGATAAGCCTCACATTTTTCTAAGCTCGTTAAGACCTCCGTATTTCACCCGTAACGAGCCCCTTAAGCTTGGAAGCTACCTTTTGACCTCATGAGACATTGTGGACCCCACCTTAACCCAACCAAGCCTTAACCTTGGATTACACTTGAGTTAGCTAACCATTTCAGCCCCAAATCCCCTTGAAACCGAGCCAATCCTTCTCTCTCTCTCCCAAAAACTGATCGGTACAAGGAAGCAAGGAAGAAGAAGAAGCCTTTTGTCCATCCTTGTGATTTTGAGCTCAAATCTTCATCAAAACTTCTCCAAATTGAAAGGTAAGTTCATGGTTGTCATCTTCACTTACTCTTCTCTCTTTTATGTGATTTTGAGTTCAATTCTTTGGTTGATTGTTGAGTTATATCAAGCATGTGAATAGTAGTGTTGGTAGAATTTGATTGATTCTTGCTCCTTTCATGTTTCCTTGAGATTTGTTGTTGTTAGTATGCTCCTAGGACTTGTTTCTTAGCAATTGTTGCATTTCCTTGCTTGGTAATTAGAGCATGAGTGTTGGGTTTTTGTTTTGGGGTTACTGAGTTACTGTAGTGCCGTCTGCGTTTTTCTGTACCGTGACACGGGGGTGTCACGGTTTGCCCTTTTTTGGTGACACGGGGCGTGTCACCTTTTGTTTTCGTTTTCGCTTTTCTGTACCGAGACACGGGGGTGTCTCGGCTTGCCTTGTCTCGGTGACATGGGCGTGTCACCTCCTAGTTTCCGTTGTTTAGTTCTGTACTGAGACACGGGGGTGTCTCAGCTTGCCTTTCCCGGGGGACACGGGCGTGTCTCCTAGGAACTCTAGTTTCGTTCGTTTTGTTTCCTTTCCGTTGTTTCTTGTTGTTTATTCTTGCCTCGTTTATGATATATGCCCGATTATGCTTTGAATGCTCATAAATGGCCTTAATGTGAATACATTTCATATCATTTGCAACATAAGCATACATATTCATGTACCGAGCGTCAATGTGGTTCATATTGAGTCTAAGAGTGTCTCTTGTTGTTTGCCTTGTTCAGAGGATCTTTCTGTAGGGGACGAGCTTGCTCCGTAGGTGCCCGGTTTCCTCTTTTGACTCCGCTACGTTTGTTGCCAAGGTGAGGTTTTGTTCTTTTAGTTATTCGACCTATAACCCTACTTGATTTGAAGCCTCGCATGTGGATATGTATAATATATGGTAAATAAGTGTATGATACTTATGTTGCGGGATTTATCCCATTTGTTATAAGAGTTTGAAAACGTTTGTATAAGTATATAAGCTATTTTGCTTTCGTTTACAAAGGTTTAGTTTTGAGCAAGTGTGTGTGTGTAAGCGAGATGTGGCTTTGAAAGATAAGCTTTGAGGTATGTTCGTGTGACTTTCGTGATATGTTTGGGCCCCAGAGTGTGGTATGGTAATCTCGGGACGGCTGAGGGGTCGCCGAGCTCTTCCATCAACACCTCCATTTGAGAGTCTCGCCCAACCTTAGGAGGTTGAGGAAGGGTGTTTCTCTTGAGCCGTCGGAGGCAACCGCCGAAGGTTTCAAGGAAGTAATTAAACCTTGTCTCGTTTGTGTATGTGGATAGTTAGGGCCGATCAACCCTTCTATCAACCGGTGTTGGGGATGGATTCTGATTTGTTTTGCTTTGCTTTGTTCTTCGTATTTGGAAGTTGGGGATGTGTGTGACTCGTACTCGCCGAGTTGGTTAAGCTTTGTATGATCTACGGAACGAGAGTGGATTCTTAATTCACCTAAAACTTGGAGTCTTATTTTGCCCTTTTCCCTTTTCTTTTAACTTATTTATATCTATATCCCGGGAATTAATTTGGCTTGCAAAAACCACTCTCGGTTCAAGGATCTTTCCTTTTGATTAAGTGCTTTGCTCTATATACATATCGGGTGCGTGAGTTAGCCCCCTCACTAGTCGCTAGGACTAACCGTCGTTGTTGTTTTCCCCTTTTTCCTTTCTTTTGAGCTTGCAGGTTCTTCCGAGTCAAGCTAGGCGGCAAGTGTCTTTTGGGTTTAGCTTGGGTCTTCATGCATTCGTAGTGGTTTACTTCCTCTTTTGCATATGTACTTGGAGATTATGTATTTATGATTACACTTTCGCTTTTGGGCCTTGATGGCATTGTATATTCTGTATATGAACTGGCGTGAATGGTTGACCCTTCCCCACTTTTGAAATGTATATGTGATCTTGGGAGATATGTTTAGCTTGAGAATTGCTTTAATTTCTTCCGCTACTCTGATTTTTAACTCTTGCAGTTCTTGAGGGTCTAGGCCGCCTAGCGTGGGTGTGAGTTTTGTGTGTCTCCCGTTCGCTATGGTCTGATACGGGTACGGACTTCCATTTCGCTACTCGTGTTGGACCTTAGTGCGGGGGATGTGGCACCCTTCGCTCTGGGGGTGTTACATGTATGACCATCTTGAGCAACTATACCGCCCCAAAGAGCGTGTTCTAAGGTACAACACCTCTAAGGAGCTCTTTCATCTCCGAATGAAGGAAGGTACAAGTGTCCACAAACATGGGCTTAAGTTCCTCGCTTAGAACGAGAAGCTTACTTCCATGGAGATACCTCTAAGCGAGGACCTCGCCATGGACTTGTTGTTTGCATCGCTTCCACCATAATTCAATCCTTTCGTGCTGAACTTCAACATGAATCATGCTCATTCTACTGTCGCTGAGCTGATTAGTCAGCTTGTGACTGTTGAAGTCACGATAAAGAAGGATAACAAAGTAATGATGGTCACATCCTCTTCTAAGCCTTCTAAAGGCAAAGGGAAGAAAGTTCCCAAGTAGAAGGGATCTCTTAAACCCGATGGAGGGGTTAAAAAGAGAAAGACCAAGAAGAAAAGGGATCAGAGAGAGGACGTTTGCCACCACTGTGGCAAGAAAGGGCATTGGAAGAGGAACTGCCAAGAGTACAAGGATACTCTAAAGAAAGGTGTGTTTATTGTTGAAGTAAATCTATCTATTGATTCTAATTCTTGGGTACTTGATACCGGCTGTGGAGCTCATATCTATAATGATGTACAGATGCTAAATGAGGTTCGGCAGCTTAAAGAAGGAGAATACGTCTTGAAGGTTGGGAATGGATCAAGCGTTGAAGCTCAAGCTATTGGGACGTGTAGATTAGATTTAGGTGTCTTTACTTTAGTTTTGAATAAAGTCCTTTATGTACCTTCTATTATTCGTAATATAATTTTCATTCCAATATTACATTGTGAAGGATATGAGACTTTCTCCCGAGATGGAAAATTTTATCTTAAGAAGAATAAAGCTTCTGTTTTACTTGGTACATTATCTAATGGACTTTATACAACTAAAGACACCAATATTTTGAATATATAACAATCAAACAAACGCAAAAGAGATGACAAGATCTCGGCTTCTTTATGACACGCACGTTTAGGCCATATTTCTAAAGATAGGATTGCTAAGTTAACTAATTTAGGATCATTCTATGATAATGAACTTAAAGAGTTGACTCATTATGAATCATGTCTTAAAGGAAAAAAGGGCCCAGACTCACTTTAATGGTAAAGTGGAACGTGCCACTAAAGTGTTGGATTTAATCCATACTGATGTTTGTGGACCACTTAGTGTAAGTACTAGAAACAATCTTCAGTATTTCATAACCTTCATAGATGACTTTAGTCGTTTTGGTTATGTGTACTTAATGAAGTATAAATCCGAAGCGTTTGAGAAATTCTTGGAATTTCAGAAGGAGGTTGAGAAGCAAACCAGTCACAAGATTAAGACACTTCGATCTGATCGAGGTGGCGAGTATCTAAGTGAAGAATTCCTTAATCATCTCAGAGATAATTGAATTATCTCTCAGTGGACCCCTCCGGGAACTCGTCAATTAAATGGAGTTTCGGAAAGAAGGAACAGAACCCTACTTGATATGGTTCGTTCCATGATGAGTTTCACTGAATTGCCACTATCATTCTGGGGCTATGCCCTAGAATCAGCAGTTAAGATTCTAAATCTTGTTCCCTCAAAATTTGTACCCAAAACCCCATATGAGATGTGGTTTGGCAAAATCCCCAACTATTCTTAAATAAGAATTTGGGGTTGTCCTGCTTACGTAAAGAGGATAGTGGGAGATAAGTTTGAAGCTAGATCAAGCTTATGTAACTTCGTAGGATATCCTAAAGAGTCGATAGGATATCATTTCTACGATCCTCTTGAACAAAAGGTCTTTGTGTCAAGAAACGCCACTTTTCTTGAGGACTCGTTCCTTAAAGAAAAGAAAGGCAAGATCGCAGAACTCGAAGAGGTTCGAGACCAAGGTCCCACGCCGAGCTTGGAGAATGACGTCCCTATCCCAACCCAAGAGAGTGATACACGCAAAAATCCTCCTCAAATAAGACGTTCTGAACGCATTCCTAGACAACCAGAGAGATGGTATGGTTTTCTCCCCCAAACATCTCAAATGGATAATGATCCATTAACGTATGAGGAGGCACTGTTAGATTCGGATTCTAAACAGTGGAAAGAAGCAATGAAATCTGAAATGGATTCCATGTACTCTAACCAAGTTTGGACCTTAGTTGATCTACCTGATGGGATCAGGCCCATAGGGTGTAAATGGATATATAAGCGCAAGCTTGGAGTAGATGGAAGCGTGGCAGCCTTTAAATCAAGATTAGTTGCTAAGGGGTTTACTCAAAGACCAGGTGTAGACTTTGATGAAACCTTCTCTCCGGTTGCAATGCAAAAATCCATTAGGATCCTACTTGCCATTGCGGCATATTACGACTATGATATATGGCAAATGGATGTGAAAACTACCTTTCTCAATGGAGACATTGACAAAGACATTTACATGGAGCAACCCATGGGTTTCACATTCAGTGGGAGCAAGCAAAAGGTTTGCAAACATGGACAACTTCCAATTAGGATTATCACAGTCGATTTACATAGACAAAGTACTAAAGAGATTTAGTATGGAAGAATCCAAATGTGGAAAACTTCCAATGGGCCCGGGTACAATTCTTTCGAAGAAGCTGTGTCCCAAGATTGAACTTGAGAAGTCCAGGATGTCCAAAATTCCTTATGCATCAGCTATAGGAAGCACAATGTATGCGATGCAATGTACTCGACCGGATGTGGCTTATGCACTTAGTGCGACTAGCCGATTCCAATCTTACGCTGGTGAAGGTCACTGGACTGCTGTAAAGAATATCCTTAAGTACTTATGAAGAACTAAGGATTTAATCCTAGTTTACGGAGGCCAGCAAGATCTTGTCATTAGAGGATACTGTGATGCAAGCTTTGCAACAGACATGGATGACTTTAAATCCATGTCAGGATACATATTCTGCCTGAACGGTGGAGCAGTGAGTTCGAAAAGTTCCAAGCAAGCGACCACTGCTGATTTGACCACTGAGGTCGAATACTTAGCTGCAAATGATGCAGCTAAGGAAGGTGTTTGGATAAGAAACTTCATCCACGAGTTGGGTGTAGTTCCTAGCATTAATAACCCCGTTACAGTGTTTTGTGACAACACCGGGGCGGTTGCTCAAGCAAGAGAACCAAGATCTCACCAAAGGACCAAGCACATTTTGAGGAAGTATCACTTAATCCGTGATATCATCAAGAGAGGAGATGTGCAAATTGAAAGGGTCACATCAACAGAGAACATGGCATATCCAATTACTAAAGCCCTTAGTCAACAGACTTTCAAAGGACATCTTCAGAAGATGGGTCTTAGATTAGCTCCTGAATGGCTTTGAGGGCAAGTGGGAGATTGTTAGGAATAGTGCCCTTAAATCAGCTTTTGGCTTTACTATTTCCTTGTAATATCACAAACAATCTTTGAATAATAAATGAGATGATTTTGTTCATAGGCATTCACTTCTTTATGTGCTTATTTATGTCTGGGTTGACTGTGTTTTTGCATGTATTGAACTCCTCTAATCCGATGAAGCCATTAAGAACTTTGTTGTTATGGGAACAAAAAATGAAACAAGTTTTTAACTCCATAGGCGAGGATTAGAAACTTCTCCAAGTCGAGAGTCCGACAGACAGTGGGAGTGTCGACCTTGACTCTATTGAGACTTGCTTATGTAATTATGTCCTTTTGAAGGATCACTCAGTTTCGTGAGGTGATAAGTGCATACGATGATGCATTCATAATATATGAGGGTGATTATTACTAGAACTTCATCACTGAGATGTCCAGCGTGAGAACATTCCTCAATGGGAAAGGAAGTCTCCTAGAAACTTCCATATTAGGAAATATCTCACAGGTCAATAACGTGATTCATTAATCCTTAGACTTGAGATTCTGTAATGTCTCATATGAGCTAACTATGTAATCTTTGATATGGGCTCAAAAGGGTGTCGCCATATAAACACCTGAACCACGGCCTATGTTGGGATTAAACAAGTGGCATATGTAGAATCAGTGAAATCTACAAAGAACAAGAATGATCTCTTACTGATTGAGTTGTTCGTAGTAGATTAACTTAAACCCTTGGCCAAGGTGGATAAAAGATCAAGACATCAAGAAAATGGGGTTTTCTTGGATTGAGGTCTAAATGGATATGAAATGAACTTAACTTTAAAGATCAAGAATATTTAGGCTCCGAGAATATTCCCATGCCTTAGTTCTTGATTGAGAGATGGAGTTATAGGAGGATTGTACTTCACTGTATGTTATTGACTGAAAGGTTCTTTGATTAATTTCGTTATTCGGCTAGGGGTCACACATCCATTGCTAGATTACGATAATGTGATTTGTGAAGTGATTAATTAATTAGTAAATTAATTAATTACTGTCACTGCTAATCGAATAATGAACCTATAGGGTCACACACAAATGCCAGGACACGAGGGTTATGGTAGGATGTTAATATGATTAACGAAGGATCAAAATGTTGATCGAAGAGGGCGAGACGAGTCACGCCCCGCCATGTATCACGCTTGGAACGTGACTGCCACGTGGCATGAACGTGTGGTTGCCACGTGTCATGCACACGGGGCCTGCACGTGTAATGTACACGTGTAGTAACGTGGTTTCGGCGTGTAATTTTATTACACGCGAATTCTTTTCTAGAATTAATTAATTAAATTGTAATTAATTAATTTAAGTCTTTGAATTAATTTTGAATTAATTATTAAGATTTTATTTCTCAAGCTTAACCCAATAAATAATTAATTGAGAATTAATTAATTTATTGAATCTTGACTTTTAGCTTTAGGAAAGTTGAAAAGCCTAATTTGCTATTGTAGTGGAGAGAAGATTATTCTTGCTATACTTGGAGAATAAGTTAGGAACTTATTTTCTCCAATTAAATAAATAATTAAATTAGTTAATTAGTGAGCAAGAAAAGAAGTCCACTAGGTTTAGGAAAATCCTAGGGAGTTCGAACCTCCTTTGTATAAATACAATGGTGGGGCTTCTCTTATTCTTTAGACCAACACTCACGAAGTGTTAAGTTTTTGAGAAAAATAAAAGAAAAGTTTTCAAAAGCAAAACGCTAGCCATTAACACAAGTTATAGAACTAGCATTCTCACTTGCTTGATCGTGTTCTAGGACTAGTGTGGATACGCTTGAGAGGATCGCTGCTTTGGGATCTATTGAGAACCGTTCGAGGGACATTCCACTTGAAGGGTGTTCAGTAAGCGGTACTGACATCACTAGAAAGCTTCAATCAACGTAAGTTTCTAAACACCCTAAGATACGATACGAGAATTGCAAGTCTATGATCAATCTTTTGGAAAAATCTTAAATTTCCACTGCGTTTCTGCTCTAGTTTTCAAACATTTAACCGCCGGTTCTCGAGAAAACGCCTTCCCCTCGAACTCCCGAGGATTGGCGAATTTCCCTACATCAAATTGGGGTTGTGTTGATGAGAGAGCTCGTCGACTCCTTGGCCGACCTGAGAATCACATACCACTTCCCCGGGCCCATTTCTTAATTCATAATTCATAATCTTAATTATTTCAAAAATTCTGAATTTTCCGACTTCATATTCAAAGTCGTAGTCTCGCTATTTTCAAAACGTTCACACACCAACCCCTTTTTAAAATCAAATAAACGTAAAATAGGTTACATATATATAAAAGCGTTTTTCCAATAATACATAATAAAAGGGACAAATCGCGTAAAATACTAATCAAACGCCTATTTACATAATTATATATATACCTATATCGCATGCCGGCTTAGAAATACATGTATGGTTGTGGGTCAGTTCACTAAAAAGGAAGAAAACCTCACCTTTCCAATGCAGTGGGCAAAAAGGATAACAAACGGACGCTACGAGACCTCCTTGCTACAAACGGAGCCAAACTCTGAACAAAGGAAACGACGAAGGATACTCAATACTCTTAGATTCAAAATGTACAAAATAGACGCTCGACGAATGCGTATGATGCTTATAATGCAAATGGAATGCAACATTCAAGGCATATGAGTTCATATTTCATGTTAAATGGATCCATAAATTAAATACTTTCAAGTTAACACATAAATCAATGTGTTATCATATCATTCAAGTCATAATATATACAAGAGATTAGCAAATTAAACGAACAAATGAAGTACTAGCTCATTCACGCATATCGAGAAGCACTTAGGTCACTTAAGAGCACATGAGAGTATAAATCAAGAACGAGCAACTAAATTCGATCGAAACTTCATATTATACAAGGTAACACTTATTACACATGTCATCAATGTGTACATATCATAAAAGTAGCAAGAAGAGGTCATACAAAGTGAATAAATGGAGCATCAATTCAAGTATGCACATAGGGTAGCATGTAGGACTTATAAAATCATATCTTGCACGTTTCATATCAAATGAATCCATAAACCTAATGCAATACTCATAACACATAATGCAACATGTTAGCAAAGCATGGAGATCAAATTAGGGGTGGGAGAAACAAGAAACAAGCGAAAAGAAACAAGAAAACGAAGTTCGGAGCAAAAAGAGTTGTTGTCCCAAATCCACCGCGATGGATTTTTACAAAGGAAAAATCCACCCCCATGGATTTAGATCAGAAACAAAACAAGAGGGCTTGCCCTAAATTCACCCCGGTAGATTTTTTTCAAAGAGAAAATCCACCCTCGTGGATTTGGGTGAAGGGCCAAATTTTCGAATTTTTGCTCCCTAACTCACCGAAAACTCAAAGCCAACCAAATTAACATCAATATAACATACAAAGGAAGGTTTAATCATCAAGAACTCATGCAATCCAAGTCAAGAAATGATCCAAAGAGGCAACAACACAAGCTAGAGAAGAATAGAGATCAATTCATACCAATCTTCAAACTCATTAATGGCAAACTTAAGAATTCTCAACCAACACTTGAACAAAGCTCATATAACTCATAAATGATGTCTTAGGAACATTAATCATGCTTCATACTCAAATAATTCACAAGAAAACAAGCTAGAGATCACAAAACGCATCAAACACTTACTATTCACTACATAAGCTATAACTCATGCAAATCATGGTGAAATCTTGGAAAATGGAAATTAAAATGACCACATAGACATGGAGAGATCAAATATGGATCACCTCTTTGATTGGGAGAGAATTGATGGAGCTTTGATCTCAAAATGTTAAGAACTTGAATAGTGGCCCTTCTTCGTTCCTATTTTCTCTTGGATCAGATTTGGAGCACCTTTTTATCTTCATTTTTGGTGAAATTTCGAAATGAGGCTGATATGGGAGAGTAGGGGCTTAACTCTAGTTATTTAGTCAAGGTTTGGGGTTAATTTGGGGTTAAATGGGGCCTACAATTGCAAGACTAGTCAACAAAGGTGTCTCTTGGCGCAAAATGCTCGTTTCGGTTGATTTTCGAAGGTCGAAATGGGATTGAAAAAATGTAAATCTAGGTTCCTTGACTTTATTTCTTCATTACGAGTCCAACGCATCTTCCAAAATTTGAATCCGAATTCCCGATCTCAAGTTACGCCTTCATATCCCTAACAAATTAAACGTTTCGAAAACCGTAACAAATTAAACGGTTCGAAAACCATAACAAACGAACTCAAAAACATGCAACAGACGTAAAAACACATGCATAACACACATAATTCAGGCATAGCACATAGTCACAAAAATAAAAAACGAAAACAGAAGTAAACGGTGCAAGAACGAAGCAAAAAGAGCAAATACGTTCAAATAGGTCATATAAGGCATTAAATAAACATTTAAAAGCATAAATAAATAATTAAATATGCACACAACACTCTCGATACGGCGTACCTGTACGGTTAGGCGAGCGGGATGTTACATGAAATGCATCAAATAATATGAAAATAAATGCAAATACGGAAAGTAAACTCACACGTGGTACCAACCTGTATGTGCGAGCGGACGGGGTGTCACAATGCATGATTTCAGTGTTTACTTGTTAGGATGCCTTCCTGACTTGAGGCTTCAATTATTATTTCAATCAAAGCTCTACCGAACCGTGATGCAGAAAAGCCTTCCCCAATGATAGGGTTGAGATAGAAATGGAAATGGTATTTCATAAAGTAAAGAAGTTGAAGGGGATTTTGGGGTTTTCAGAACAGACAGGAAAGAAAAGGGAATTTTAGATAAAAAGGGGATTTAAAGAACGAAAGAATGAGGATGTCATTCCATTTGATCGCTCCCAAGTGAATGTGGATAATACACCGAATGTAATTCTTGATTAGAATTGCTTATTTCGATTAGATCAAGAATTCCGACTATGAGGTGATGAATAGGGATCAACCCGTGGAGACGAAATTCTTAAGGGAGAGAGGACGACCAAGAAATGAACTTAAATTGAAGGTTGTGCTTGAGGAAATATTTTAGGAGGAACAACAAAAATACGAACTACGGTGGGCACGAAATCGTAATAATAGGGATTGGGAAAGGATAAGATGATTTTCAAATCTAATCCTTCAAAGTGGGGGTTAGATTACTACCTCTGGGTTGAAGACTCCCATGAGGCGTCGAAGATATAGGTTCATTTGGGTATTCACGTATACGTGATTTAGGTACCAAAGATAATGGTATTGTCGGGGGACTTCTGACGGATTTCTTAACTAGTTTTGAAGAAGGGGAACTTGGTCAAGTTATCTTGTTTATAGATGATGTCAATGAATTCCATTTAACGAAGTCACCAACGAAGGACTAAACCAGCAACTGTATAATTGGAGATAGTGTATGAAGATAATTTAGAGATTCAAAGCTGGGTCGTCACCTCCGAGAGGTCTATTTGAAGTCCAAGGAATTCACCAGATCAAGGAAGATAATCCAGGGGTAAAGATCAGAACAGAATCAAGAATAGAATCGATCGAAAGTCTAATTTCTTTCTCAACTAGATATACGATAGAGGTATCAAAGACAAGCCAAGAATTGAGCCAGCTTTTGGGTCAGACCAAACAATTGGGCCATAAAGTTATCAACTTCAAATCTCTTGGCTACGGTGAACGGTACATAAAACATTCATGGCATATGCATACATGCAATTTAAATTTAAATGATTTCTTAATGCTATATGTTTTGCTAATTGAATATTTATTGTTCCTTGATAAGGTTGTAATGGATATTTATTATCCACCCTTGTGTGACTTATCTGAATGTTGGTTGTTGTATTTGGCATTGTACTACTCTTTGCGTGTGATTATTTTGTGACTCAGTTGTGTTTCTTTTATTGTTGTTCGAGAGACGGGGTTCTCCCTTTGCTGCTCTTGAGAGACGGGGTTCTCTCTTTGTTGCTTTTGAGAGACGGGGTTCTCTCATTGTTGCTTACAAGGGACAGGGTTCTCTCATTAATTATTTTTAGGCGAACGGTGAATCCGAGGACAGATTCTTTCAAGGGGGGAGATTGTAACGCCCCGACTTTTCAGTCGTACAGGTATGGCGTATGTGTTTACCAATTTACGCGAATTAATTGTTTATATGTGTTTTAAATATTTAATTTTATTATAAATTGTTATTATTTTATTTTATTTTATTTTATTATACTTTATTTCGTTAATTAGTATATTTAATTTGATAATTAAGAGTTAATGTTAATTAACTATATCTCTAATTATATTAATTAATTTCCAACCTTAATCGTGGACTTTGAATTTTTTAATTTAATAATAGAATTTAAAATTGTTTATTTGAATTGGAAATGTTATGAAATTGTTAATGTATTGTTTTTGAGTGATTTAATCGCCCTTCGTTCTTATATGATTTGATATCGAAAATTCGTGAAAATTTAATATGTCATAGATTTATGTGTTATGAACATGTCTATATGTTCGTTTCATGTTTTCGATCTTGTTTGACATGGTAACGAATTTATTTTGAGTTGTGGAACCAAATCGGGGGCTAATGGGCAATTAGCGCACCCTTGGTTTCGTATGTGATATCTTGAGCTCGGGAACTCGGATTCGAGTTTCGTCACCTCCGCTTAACTCGTATTGAACATTCGGGTTCAGTGGAACAGGCCTCATATTTTTCTAAGCTCGTTCCGACCTCCGAACTTTAACTGGAACTTGTAATGTTTGCCTAAATGACCACCTTTCACTAAATTGCACTTAAGTCCTTCAACTCTTGGCCAATTGCCCTCAAACCTGGACCCACTTGACCCTAACTCAGCCCTTTATCACCCTACACCCCTTTCATTTCAATCCATACACCACAACAAGAGGAAATCTGAATTTTGAGATCAGAAACTGTTCCATTCCCGCCACCATTCACCCAAGGGAGATTTTGAGCTCCAATCTCCATTTTCTTCCATCTTCTTCAAGGGGTAAGTACATATTTGATATCTACATGTTTATATATATGATCATTTCCATCCATAATTTTCTGACATTGATCCATGAATGGTATGGTTTTGGACATTTGAATGAATAGTTAGGTCTAATTGATGAATATAAGATTTCTTGAATTCCTTTGGATTTAATCTTGATATGAAGCTATATATGAACTCCTTGTACCTCATTTATTGTTGTGAGAACTTGTATTAAGTGTTAGTTGAGTGGTTGTTGAGTTACCATTAATGGAGCTATGTTTTTCTCAAGCCTTTTTCCTCTTTCCCCTTCGTTGATCCATTGCTGCGTTTGAACTGATTTGAGCATGAGTTTGAGGGCTGAATTTCATGACTTGGTGGCTGGTATTATATGAGTTTATTGTTGTCTTGTACCTGGTATTTGCTGTTGTTGCTGGTTGAGGTTCTAATAGGGGAGAAAAGTTGCAGCTGCTGCTGTGGACTACGAGGAAGATCTCCTCGGGCGGGGAGATTGGTATGTGAAGAAGTTCCCGACTGGGCACTTTGCCTGATTGCTTCCGTATCTTTTTCCTCTTTTCCTCGGCCGAGGAATGTTGTGTAGAAATTCTCCCCGGGCGGCGAGTGTTTGTTTGAGTTCTGTTGCTGCAGCATATTTCCATATGTGCGTATGTAAATATATATATATATATATATATATATATATATTTATATATATATATATATATATATATATATAATATGCTTGTGCATGTGTGTGTGAGTAAGTATATATATACACCTATGTTATATATATATATATATATATATATATATAAATATATATATATATATATATATATATATTTGCATATGAATTGTATATATATATTATATATATATGTGTTATGAATTATTTAATTTATTTGGATTTATGGAATTAATTGCTATCTATCTCATATTCTCATATATTTAATGACTTGAATGTCTTTATTTGTCCATTCTCTAATTGTAAACATGATATAGTACGTGTTATGATCGTTGTATGAAATTCTTGGATTGAAATTGATATGAAATGTGAATTTAGGTACTTGAATGAATTTGACGCTTCCATGAACGAATGATAATGAACGATATGAAATGTTTGGGCTTGGAACCTTTGTGCTTTGAATGTACTTGAATGAATTATTTGATTATATGACCTCATAACATGATTCATGTTTTTTTTATGCATCTCATATCATGTACATAGCATGCCGTCCGTCTATATGGTTTCACATTAAGTTAATTCTCACGAGTACACATTGTTCATTCCCTTGTATAGTTCATTTCCAGGGAGGAAACTTATGATTTGAGCAGGCACCCGTTCTACTCATGTCTCTTGTCTCGTGGTTTTCCAGGTGAGGGTGTTTTCGTTATAGTCACGTATTGAACCCTACAACCTTATGTGACAAGTTTTGGCCAAAAACCTAATATATACCTGCATATTGTTTTCAAATTGAGTCATCAAGTAAATATTTTCTCAAGGATTATGAAATGTATTAATTATATTATAAATGTATTATGTTTCTGATGAATTGAATGTGTTGGCGAGAGCATGTATTGAACACGGGCCCAGGGACTTAGTGTATCTGGCTTTCCGGGGAGGCATCGGGCCGACATTGATCCCGTACACTAGTCCCACATTGATTACGGCGAAATGACCTCGTCAGGAGTTTTGACGAGGAAACACTAACCGGGCTTTTGAGGGTTCATGAACCTCACTAGCCACCATGCATGAGGTGGCCGGGTCTTGCAAACTCGTCCACCACCCGGAGGAAGAAGGTTGGAACTTATTTTCATGTTAACGATTATGTTATTATTATTATGCACCGTGCTGGAAGGCCGGGACACGGATTGCCCAAACGATTATGGCTTGCATGTATTATGGTGTATTGCATGATCGCGTATTCAAAATATTAATTATATGTATCGTATACGGTCGGAGGTTGGTTGGACATTATGCACGCTCACTCGTCGAGCCTTAATGATTATTCATGAATTATGAACTTAATGGAATTAATATGAATTAGTCGTATAGACCGAGTATTGCTTGTCCTTTTCTTGCCCTTCTCGGGAACTAGCTTTAAATAAAACTTGCACTGGATTTATGACTTGCATGTGCCTGTTTCTATATATATGTATCGCTCCTGCTCACTCAGTCTTCTAGAGACTGACCCCTCTTTCCCGCTTTTCCAGATTCTTGCAGGTTCTGCTAGGCGGAAGTCGAGTCATAGCATTCTTGGTTGAGTCACACTTGTACACTCGAGTCACATTCTACATTGTTATTACTTAACTGTAATTCCTTTATATATTTGGGTCGGTGTACCAATCATGATTTATTGTTGAATATTGATTCGGGATAGGATGCATGTTGAATATCAATTACCTTATGATCATGTTATATGTTGGACTATTATCGAAATTTATATATTACACGTTATTGCTTCCGCTTTGCACTCTTGGTTATTTTTGATTTATTTGGTACAGGGTTAGTTTCCGCCTAGCTAGGTTGATTTTATTTTTGCCTCCCGTTCGCTATGAGGCCGGTTCATGCTTGGATCATCCATTTCATGTGTGGACTAGAGTTGTAGTGCGGGGGATGTGGTGCCTATCCTTCTGGGTGCTACATTTCCTTTAGATATGAATCCTGTGGTCTTTATGTGTTAATTTCTCACCCCGAATGTGACTATATATTTATTATATAGTAAATATAAGTGCTTAAGCTATGATTATGACCTTATGAAGTCGTTTAAGATTATGAAATGTTATAAGTATTAGCATACGTAAGCTTGTGTTTTGAACTCCTTTTGTACATTTACATTTGGTATAAGTGAGGTATTCCCTGAAATATGGGAGTTTGGTATGAATTGGTATGTTAGGCCCCGGGAATTATGGGTAAGGAATGCCTAGGATGGCAAAGGCTATCGAGTTTGGACTGTGCATGATTCCCATTGAAGTATTCAAGCGCGACTCGTGGAGGTAGGGAAGGCGTGGTACTTTGAGCCCTCGGTGGATAACTGGGGAAGGCATAGTGTGGGTTAGCTACCCCGTATGTATTTGTATTGCAGGTGGAGAGGGTTTGATTCCTGAACACCGTTGATGTGGGGATGGAATGGTATTTGTGATTTATGAGGAGATGTTGGGGGTCCGTACTCGCTGGACGTTTGCTTATGCTTGTATTGTTTGATTATGAAACGGGATAGGATTTCTTTACATATGATATTATAAGTTTTGAAACAATTTGGTTTGCAAAATCCTAGCCCGGTTTATGACCATCCCTTTTGATATATGTTTTGTTATATTCGTATTTACGTATGTGGGTGTGCGTTAGCCCCCTTACTTAGTCAAGTTGTAGACTGACCCTCTTTCCCCCCCTTTCATATTGCTCGAGCTAGGCGTGGAAGTGCCCGTGTCGTGTCATACTTGTCGGCTTAGGTCGAGTCTGCATATGAATATGTTACATTTTGAATACTCTTTCTTTTATTACGTTTATGTATTTAATTTGTAATTATGGGATACTTTTGAAGAATCGATCTTTTTGGGACGTGTGGTAGTTATATATAAGTTATATGTTTTCGTTGAGCTCTTTTATGGATCTTGTTTGTTGCTTCCGCTTATATGTTTGACTATTTGGCGCGCTCTGTTTTGTCTTAGCCCCGCTTAGCCTAGTGTGTACGTGTAGGTCCCCGTTCGCTTAGACATGGGCTTATGTATGGAAATCTATTTCATATTTGGGTTCGGGTCTAGTTGCGGGGGATGTGGTGACCTGGCGCTACGGGTGCTACATGTAGCATGGCCCAAATCATAATAATACCTAACGCAAGCGTATATAGGGTCGTACATCGCGTTTCATACTTGTAAACTTATAACAAAGTCATAAAAATACATATCCCGCTCGTATTTACTTATATTTTGGTCTATAAACTACATGCATCCGAAAATAAGCATATAAGGTAGGGTCATAACTATAATCCAGACCTCACCTTACCCCGATGAAGCCGTAAACATGATGATTGATCCACCCCGAAATCAACAAGGCTAATAAAACACCGCCCCGGGTGTACCTAGACAAACTGAAGACAAATGCAAGACCTAGACTCAAGAATGAACCATATAGACGCACAACGTACGCTTTTGTACTTAATAGATGCAATCATGTATGCATAACTCATTTATATATCAATCACATATAAAAGAAGACATTTCATAGCTTAACATATTCATTCAAAATCAGAAATCACCTTAGGAAAGAGTTCATGTGCACAATTAATGCAACCAAGTGTAAGTGAAGGGCATACGGTAGCACTTAATCATTTATGAATACATAACACGTTTTAACACTTAATAACATACCACACAATCACATAACATAACATATTACATAAATTCATATTCATTTAAGGGCATGAAACAAGTTAGGATCAAGTTTGATGTAACGCCCCGATCGTTCGGCCGTACAGGTTTGTCGTTACGAATGAGTTTAGTGTATTTTTATTTATTCTTTTACCCGAATACATGTTTATTATAATGTTTAAAATGTTATATTTGAATTATATGAAATTATTTGATAAGTTTTCATATGTGATTTTAAACGCTTTTGTTTGTTTAACTTTGTTTTCGATCCGTTTGCCTCGTTTTCAATTTTTGATTTTCGCGCTTATTTGCTGTGCACGATAATTATGTGATATGAAATTGTTTATGTACTCGTTTTATATTTTCGGACTCGTTCGTTGTGGTCTTCGACCATTTAATTGTTCTGGGGACTCTAGGGCCTAACGGAGTTTTAGAGCGCCTTGGGTTCTGGAGGCCAAAACTTTAGCTCAGGGATTCGGATTTGAATTTCGAAAGTGGAGTTGGACTCGTAGCGAAGAATGGAAGCTAAAGAATCAAATTTGGTATTTTTCTAAGCCCGTTCGAACCTCCGATATTTTACCGAACCGAGCCTCGCGCGTCTCTTGTACCTTCAATGACTATTTTGGCCATAACTTGACCAAATCTTGACCAAATTGCATGAAACTTGGACCCACATTCTCTTTACTTAAACCCCTATCATCCCTAATCCCATTAAATTCGTTCCAACTTCATAAAAGAGAGGAAAAAGGGCCTTTTATCTCCGTTTCCTCAAATACAAGAGAGGAGAGGAGGAACACTATGCAATTTTCAAGTTTTGAGCATGTTTCACCTCTGATTCACCCCAAATTTGAAATTTATGTTTATAAATGTATTCTCCATTCTGTACTCTTTAATTTGACATCTTATTTTCTGGAATTCATTGAGAAATGAGCATGATATGATGAACTTGATGAATAGTAAGGGTTTAGACCATTTTGATGATTTTGCATGATTCCTTGCATTCCCTTTGGATTTAATTCATCCTATCAGAACCTAAGACATTCCTTTTCAATTATATGAACTTACATTCCATGGTCATTAAGGAATTTTTGGAGAATCATTTGATGAACTTGATGGTATATGCATGAATGGGAACTTGATCCTTCTCTCTTGCGTTTCTTTGATGAATATGTGTTTCTTTACCAATAATTTTTAAGCTTTTATACATGTATTATGTTTCTCTAACTTTCCCCTAAGTTCTAGCATGATTTCGTATGAGTTTTGGTTGAGTTTTGGCCTGCTGCTGCCAGTGGTCGCGGCTGCGATCGCTACCTGTTCATTTTTGCTTGCGGATGCGACCCTTTTTTCGCGATGTCTCGACTTCTACAGTACTAGGTCACAGCCATGACCATTTTCAGGTCATTTTGGGTCGAGGCCGCGACCATCTTTCAGCCAACTTTGGACTTTTAGTTCCTCTCTTGTGTACTGCATTTGTTTTTCTCCTTTTGTTCATTATTTGCTCGTCGTTACCTACCCAAACGACCTCCGATTGACCTGAATTTTTAAATATAGAAACCTTTTGAAGTCTAGAACACTCTTCAGTTGGAATCACCTTAAAATTCGTCTTGATTTAGGAGATATGATCGATCCATTTTGGTGTCGCCACTTCACCGAAAATCTGCCTTCATCTAACTTCAAACCTTCGCCATTTTCACATCGATTTGAACCAAAATTCAAGCTATATATCCACGGATTCTCTGTTTTTCTAGTTTCATATCCAAGAAACAAAAGTTGATTCCAAATTCTAGAACTCAAGATGTGTTCAAATTTCTACAGCTTGTGCATTTCCGAAAAATGTTTCTTTCACTCCCTTGGCATCCGTATGTGTTTTAATTGATGTCTTTTGCTTCTAACATGTACCTATGATATTAATGGCTCATTGAATGACATGCTATGATATTTATATAAATTTTGTGGTTCGAATTACAGGGTGTAAACATGATTTTGTGGATGAATGTTTAAATGCTACAACGTGATCTTCCTTGCAACCCTTGCCTTCTCTATATGTTTAATGGATTCTTTTGACTCCTCAGTGACTCGTGTGTATTCCTAACATGCATTATGACATGTATTGAATGAACTATTGGTATTTGAATGAAAGAATGTGTAACATCCCGATTGTTCGGATTTCCAGGTACGCCGTGACGAGAGGGTTTTATGTGCTTTAAATTAATTAATTATGTATTTGAGTGTTATTTTAATGATTTTATGATTATTTGAATTTATATGAAATTAATTTTTTATATTTATGAACTTTGAATTTTTAAACGTTTAAGCTTGCATGCTCGTAAATTGCTCGTTATGTGCCGGAATTCAATTCCGATTTTTGTGAAATTTTGATATGTGTAATATAAGTGAGTTATTAATATGTTTACATTCTCGTTTTAAGTTTTCACATTCGTTTTTTGAGGTTTTAAACCTTAAGTATTTGACGAGGGACATGAGGGCCTAACTAATTTTAGCGCGCCTCGTGTTCCGGAGGCCATAACTTGAGCTCGGGAATTCGGATTTGAATTACGAAAGATACGTCGGACTCGAAATGAAGAAAGGAAACTCTTCAACCTGGTTTGGTATTTTTCTAAGCCCATTTGTACCCTCGTTTTTTGCCCGGAACGAACAGCTTGTGCTAAAGCCACCTTCTTTGACTAGTCTTGTACCTGTGGGCCCAAATTAACCATACCTAAGCCTTAACCTTGGTTTGTATGAACTAGAATTACTCATGTCTCTCCTTATCAGCTTCATTTCGAGCCACACACCAAAAGGAGAAGGAAAAGCTGCTGTAGATGGAAGAAAGAAGAGAAAGAAGAAAGCCCTCATCCACGCCTTCTGATTTTTGAGCTTGAACTCTTCCATATTTCACCAAATCTTGAAGGTATGTATATTTTTGAATTCGCCATGATTATATGATGAATTTGATCCATGAATTTCATGCTTTAATTGAGATTTAATATGAGTTTGGGGTTATACATGAATAGGAAGGGTTAGAGTTCATTTCTTGCTTCTTTGCTTTAGCTTGAATTTGTGGCTGATTTGGTGCTTTCTTGTTGATTATATGAGCTTCTTTGCTTCCATTCTTGATTTATACTTCATGCTAGATGTGTTAGGGTTCATTCTCCATTGATAACATGATTGAAACCTTGAGTTTTTGGCCATGAAAATGGAATTTCCGAACTGCTGCAGTCTGCTCATTTTCACCCAACTGTTGTCACGTTTCTGAGACCAAATGATGGAATTCTTGCCTCCAATTTCGTGTGCTAATGCTTGGTTATGTAATATACATGTTTTTCTATGAATGTTCTTCGTTTTGCCCTGAATTCATGCTTTATTATGGCTGCAAACTTGAGTTCTTGAACCTTAAAAACTGCTCCCTTGTTTTGGAACTGCTGTGTGGATTTGTGCTTTGTTGCTTGAGTTAATGGCTTCCAATTCCTGTGAAATTGCATGGAGAGGCTGTGTACAAATTTCTTTACATGTTAGCCCTACTTTGGCAAGCCTTTAGATCCATTTTCAGCTCCTAAACCGAAACATGAAGCCTATTTATATGCTATGTGCGAACCTAACTGCTGCTGTGATACTTGAAGTATTTGGTTGAGCTCTTGTACTTATTTTCATGTGAATTTGCATGAGTATGAAGTATATGAATTGTTCTTCATGTTAGCTTTACCTTTCCTAGCTTTTAACTTGCATCTTGACCCAAATTTGAAGTGCATTGCCTGTTTGTAGGCATGGTATAACTAAACTGCTGCTGTTGCATTTTTGTGATTAGTTGGTGGTTCTAATGTGCTCCAATTTGTGTCAGTTTGCATATACATGGAGTATATTGGTTGCTTAACATGTTAGCATTCTTTCCCCAAACTTTGAACTCCAAACTCAGCCCCTAAGTTGGTGATCATGGCGTGAGTGCATGGTATGCTCTTCCTTGTCCGATTTTCATTGCTTGATTTGAATGATCTTTGTTGCTTCATTCTTTAGCCTTTTAATGTGATTCTTTTGTGTGTAATTCATGCATGATTTATGTGTTAAAATGGCCAAAGAAGTTCCCTTGAGGCTGCCACGGTTTTACCCTGTTTTGCCCCAAAGAAACCGATTTACTGCATTGCTTTTTCTCCAAAACGAAATCCATGACACGGCCGTGTCATAAAACAGCTAGGAATGGACACGGCCGTGTTAGGGGTTCAACTTGGGCTCCAGATTTTAATAAATTCGGAGACGGCCGTGTCCGTTTCCTTTGAGTGTTGGACAGGGCCGCGTCATGTGTCAAGGTGGTGACTCGGGAGAGTTTCTTTCGTCGAATCGTTGCTTTTAATTGCTTTCTCTTGTCCCGTTTGTGGCCTATATGTAATGTTAGCTTAATGTATTAGGTGTTAACTTGTGTAGTATGAATTCATAACTTGATTTATGTGCTTGTTTTCGAATTATGGCTTCATATGTGCGATTTGCTCCTACAACGTAAGTGTGTGACTTCATCTTGTTTATATGCCTTGCATGATCAATCCTTGCTCCTTGCACGATATGAATTCATTGGTAACATGTTGTATGATATGATATGCTTGTTATATGGAATTTATGTATCCGTTTAATGTAATTTACATGATTATGATTTACTATGAACTTGTAAGCGTTATATGATAACTTGTTAAGCTTCATATGCATCACTCGCATTCATATGCATTTACCGAGCGTCAATATGGTTCATTTTTAGTTTAAGTACATCTCTTGTTGTTCCTTTGGTTCTTAGGTTTGTTCCGAGGATGACGAGGTCGTCGTATAGGAGTTCTTTGCTTTGGTTTGCCTGTTTTGCTCGGTTTGTTCGTCAAGGTGAGGTTTTCTTTCCTTTTAGTTATTATGACCTAAAACCCTAATTGTATTTCGAACCCGCATGCGACTTATTTATGTATATATATAGATATGTGTTTTGATATATATTTTGTGGGATTTGTCCCGTTTGTCATGAGGATTTGAAAACCCTTTTATAAGTATATAAGCTCTAATTTCGTTTTCTTTGCAAAGCTTTGATAAGAGTGTGTGTGTAAGCATGATGATACGACTTGTGGATAAGTTTCGTATGATAAGTGTAAGTGTAAGTCTAAGTCTAAGTTGGGCCCCGGAGTTGTGTGGTTCAGGAGACCCGGGACGACCATCGGGGTGGCCGATTGCAACCCCAGGACACTTCTCCACTAATAGGATCAACCCGAGACCCACTCGGAGGGAGGTGGGGGACGGAGACCTTGGGCGTGAGTGTCATGAAACTCGCTGCCCTGACGTATAAAGCGCGCTGACTATAAGGTAAGTGTGGGGGTTGAGGGTGCGCACTCTCTTCCCCAAACGGTGTAAAGGTGGGATTGATTTATGTTTCGTTTTGTTTTTACTTCGCCTATGTTTATGAAGTAAAGGGGTTGAATTTAGGCTTTCAGTACGTTATGCTTTTGCTTATGGTTGTGAAATAGGGGCGGATTTCTAAACTCCAAAACTTGTTTGATTTTGGCCTTCGGCCTCAAACCTCTTTCTTTATATATATCACCACGGGTTAAATATTTTAGAATGCAAAAACCGTGCCCGGTTCATGAACCCTTTCAGCTTTGTATATGCTTTGCTCTTATGTATATGTATGGGTGTGTGTGTGTGTTAGCCCCCTCACCAGTCTCTAGGACTGACCCTCGTTATTTTATCTTTTCCCCCCTTTGATTTGAGTTGCAGGTACTCGTTTTGAGGAGTTGGAGCTAGGCGGTTGTCTTTGAGTCTTGGTTTTGGGTAGCTTGAGTCATGCATTGTATTTCGTTTCCTTTATACATTTTGCTAAGTTACGATATATGTATAATTTATTACTTTAATTTGAAATTGTAAAGGTTTGTATAACTTGAATCATATTTTTGATATGACTCGAGTATGTTTAATTATTTTGTGAGATTCTGGTGCTTCCGCATTCGCTATTTGTTTTTATTGCACGCTCTGAGTAGGGTCTAGACCGCCTAGCTGAGGTTTGATTTTTGTTGGTCACCCGTTCTCCATGGCTTGATGCGTGGACGGAGTCTCCGTTTCGTTTCACATGTTGAGCTATGGTGCGGGGGATGTGGCGCCCTTTGCTCCGGGGTGTTACAACATGGTATTGAAAGAACACGATCTACTCGTGTAACGAGTGATTGAATGGTTTACGTGACTAAGTGGCACTAATTGTATACATGAACCTTTATATAACACATTGTTATAACTTGTACATGTCTTATCATTAATTGTCATGTTTGTAAGTAATTAATTCCTAGTTGAATAATTGTATAAACACTTTAAATGAACAATTATGCTTAGTAATCAACTAAGAGGATATATGTGTAATAATTCTAAACTTTTATAAATGACTTAGGGGATGCAAGTGTAATATTTATGAAACTATGAATGTCTCTTGACCTTGTGTACCAAACATGTTGTGAAGTTTTAAAGTATGATCTTAAGTGAATTAAATGCACTCTTTATTTGTATCAAGCATGCCATCTACCTACAACAACTTTGTATGTTTATATGATCAAGTAGCTCTTACTTATGCACTTTATAACCCGTCATGAACTTGATGCTTAATTCTAATATTATAATTGAACCCTGTGACATTGGATGATTTAATATGCATTTTGTGAATACATTGACTTCCTAAATTGATCTTGCATCTTTGGGTATGGAATTACGTGTCGGTTGCTTGTAAATATAACCTTGTTGAGCATTGATATGCCTTGAATGACCACGACACCTTATCCAAGCACAATATGAACACTTATGCATAACCACGATCATGTTGAACAACGCCGTGCATCTTGTTTGGTTCATATAGAGTCTGAGTCTGGGCTTCTGTATGTCTTGTCACAGAGTTTGGTGGTGCCAGTGGGCCCGAGGTTTAGGGCTGGCGGTGCATTTATCCATTGTGTAGTTCCATTTGAGATATCTTCACGCGACCCGTGCTGTAGGGAAGGTGTGGTATCTTGCGCGTTCGGTGTTTTATCCGGGGAGGACTCTTGTGGGTTCGCTACCCCTTGAGGGTGAGTCTATTTTTAGACAATTTTATTGATGGTTTGGGGACTGTACATCTCCTCCATCACTGGTGTAGTGGTTGGATTGTTTTTGATTTATGATTCTGAGGAGCAAAGGTTGGAAGCTCGTACTTGCCGAGCATGTGTTCTTTTCTGTTATGGAATTATGAATCGGGATAGAGTCCATTTGGAAATGGTTTCTAAACTTATATCTATAGTTATTTCGGTTATTTCGAAATGTTTTGGTATGCAACACCTATCCCCGGTTCATGAGTCCATCCTTTTATTTTGTGCTATGCTCTCTCTATATATATATTGTGGGTTTGCGTTAGTCCCCTCACTCGGTCAAGTTAACTAACCCCTCATTTAAACTTTTAGTTGCAGGTCTGTTGGCGTTTGCTAGGCGGGAGTGAGTCCTTTGAGTTACACTTTGTCGGTCTAGCCTTTTTAGTTGCATTTGTCTTTCATACACTTTACTTATGTCATGATTTGTAGACTTGAGATTATACTTTACCTTTCTGTAGCCCTGTGTGGCATTCGTATTCGGCCCTGTGTGGCACTTGATGATTATTTCGTTATGTTGATCGGATATTCGGGACTAGGTTTTTATGCTAGTTGAACCCGTCACCTGTTATGTTTGTTGATATTCGGGACAAGGTATCTATGCTAGTTGAACCTGTCACTTGTTTTGAATGTTGATTTAAATGCTTCCGCCATCTATTGTTGTTGGTTTTAATTGCTTCCGCACTTTGAGTTTGTCATGTTCGATCCGCCTAGCCTAGTGTGTGAGTTGGTCTCCCGTTCGCTTCGATTCGGATTCGGGCATGGACCTTCCATTCCGTGACCGGGTCTGGGTCTTAGTGTGGGGGATGTGGCATCCTCCCTTTGGGGTGTTACAAAAATGGCAAAAGAAGTTCCCATGAGGCTGCCACGGTTTTGCCCTGTTTTGCCCTAAAGAAGCCGATTTGCTGCATTGCTTTTTCTCCAAAATGAAATCCATGACACGGCCGTGTCATGAAACAGCTAGGAATGGACACGGCCGTGTTAGGGGTTCGACTTGGGCTCCAGATTTTAATAAATTTGGACACGGCTGTGTCCGTTTCCTTTGTGTTTTGGACATGGCCGCGTCATGTGTCACGGTGGAGACTAAGGGGAGTTTCTTTCATCGTTTTGTTGCTTTTAATTGCGTTCTCTTGTCCCGTTTCTGGCCTACATACAATGTTAGCTTAATGTATTAGGTGTTAACTTGTGTAGTATGAATTTATGACTTGATTTATGTGCTCGTTTTCGAATTATGGCTTCATATGTGCGATTTGCTCCTCCAACGTACGTGTGTGACTTCATATCTTGTTTATATGCCTTCATGATCAATCCTTGCTCCTTGCATGATATGAATTCGTTGGTAACATGTTGTATGATATGATATGCTTGTTATATGGAATTTATGGATCCGTTTAATGTAATTTACATGATTATGATTTACTATGAACTTGTAAGCGTTATATGATAACTTGTTAAGCTTCATATGCATCACTCGCATTCATACGCATTTGTCGAGCGTCAATATGGTTTATTTTAAGTTTAAGTATGCCTCTTGTTGTTCCTTCGGTTCTTAGGTTTGTTCTGAGGATGACAAGGTCGTCGTATAGGAGTTTGTTGCTTCGGTTTACCTGTGTTTGCTCGGTTTGTTAGTCAAGGTGAGGTTTTCTTTCCTTTTAGTTATTATGACCTAAAACCCTAATTGTATTTCGAACCCGCATGCAACTTATATATGTATATATATAGATATGTGTTTTGATATGTAATTTGCGGGATTTGTCCCGTTTGTCATAAGGATTTGAAAATGCTTTTATAAGCATATAAGCTCTATCTTTGTTTTCTTTGCAAAGCTTTCATAAGAGTGTGTGTGTAAGCATGATGATATGACTTGTTGATAAGTTTCATATGATAAGTGTAAGTGTGAGTTGGGCCCCGGAGTTGTGTGGTTCGGGAGACCCAGGATGACCATCGGGGTCGCCGGTTGCAACCCCTGGACACTTCTCCACTAATAGGATCAACCCGAAACCCACTCGGAGGGAGGTGGGGGACGGAGTCCTTGGGCGTGAGTGTCATGAAACTCACTGCCATGACGTAAAAAGCGCGCTGACTATAAGGTAAGCGTGGAGGTAGAGGGTGAGGTGGGATTGATTTATGATTCGTTTTGTTTTTGCTTCGCCTATGTTTATGAAGTAAGGGGGTTGATTTAGGCTTTCAGTACGTTATGCTTTTGCTTATGGTTGTGAAACAGGGGCGGATTTCTAAACTCTAAAACTTGTTTGATTTTGGCCTTCGGCCTCAAACCTCTTTCTTTATATATATATTACCACGGGTTAAATGTTTTAGAATGCAAAAACCGTGCCCGGTTCATGAACCCTTTTAGCTTTGTATATGCTTTGTTCTTATGTATATGTATGGGTGCGTGTGTTAGCCCCCTCACCAGTCTCTAGGACTGACCCTCGTTATTTCTATCTTTTACCCCATTTGATTTGAGTTGCAGGTACTCGTTCTGAGGAGTTGGAGCTAGGCGGTTATCTTTGAGTCTTGGTTTTCGGTAGCTTGATTCATGCATTGTATTTCATTTCCTTTATGTATTTTGCTAAGTTACGATATATGTATAATTTATGACTTTAATTCGAAATTGTAAAGGTTTGTATAACTTGAATCATATTTTTGATATGTCTCGAGTATGTTTAATTGTTTTGTGAGATTCTGGTGCTTTCGCATTCGCTATTTGTTTTTATTGCGCGCCCTTCGCTCCGGGATGTTACATCCTTAAGTGGTATCAGAGCTCTCGGTTGCAAAACCGGAGCTCTCGTGTTGTGTCGGGTTTGTCTAGGTCGTTCGGCTTAGGATTACGTGTTTGTTGGCATTCAGTAGATCACTTATGTGAATTACTTTATATTATTTGATATTATTTGTATTAATCGTTCACATGAACATGCACTAGAAACCCCGCATGCACCGATATCTTTTATGAATTGTATTTTATTTCAGGATACTCCTTCGATATCAACAACTATTACCGGGAAAAGGACAAGGGAGACAGGTACATTCGGGCTACAAAGGGCTTAGAGATTTTTATCTTTTGAAGCGGTTTGAAATGAGGATATCAAGGCCAAGTTCTAGGTGGTCTAGGAAATGGAGTTCAGATTTGAGGAGTCCGAGAAGAATTCTCATGAGGTAGTTCTATTCGAGAACCTTCTACAAGTACCTCCCTTCCGAGTTTGATGATAGGAAGATTTCAAATTGAAGAATGGAAGGAGATGGATGATTTCAAATTAGGGTTTGGAGGATTTGGTACTTTCGAGGACTATCCTAGAGTTCGGAAATTATTTGCAAGCGAGTAGGCTAGGCATGGAGTTCGGTCAAATTTTCAAATTCCAAGAGTATGTGCATGATCCGAGGATGCAAGATAACTGGGGCTACGAAGGAATGAATAATCAATGGAGGGAGTCTTACCATCACTTACGTGAAGAAAAGATCGGTTTGGAGTTCGAAGATCAAGCAAGGAATCTAAACTTCTAGAATTCTCGAGAGATTTCAAGATGTCAACTATGTCAGAAAAAGAAGATTTCGATGCCGGAGTGGAAAGATCAAATTCAGAGAAATTAGGAACTGTTTCAAGTGCCGCTAATTGGAAAAATATTTCAAGATGAAATATTTGAAGGCAAGACGAGAAATCCACAGATTAACAGAAATCTTTAGAAATTCAAGATTTCAATGACTCGGAGTATAAGAAGATTCAAATAGCAAAGATGGATTGTATATTTTCTCACCGGAAACAAGTCAGTGTTCATATTGTAGGGACTCGAATCACATGGAAAGGGAAGTTCAAGAATCCCATGAGGCCGCCAATATCAAACAAGGAATGATTCTAATACTAAAGGTGGGAGTATCCGAAGAACAAGAATTTGAGATCTTTAAAGAATACCATGACTTCAAGATCCCGGTTCAAGTTCAAGTTGGCACTTTGGAAATCACGGAGCTAACACGGAGCTCAATTCTACTACAATGGTGAACGGTACATGAAGCATTCATGGCATTACATTTCACGCATATTTTAATATTCGGGGAAACCCATGTGCTTATTGTCTTACTCCTTGTTTTCAGGTGATTCTTGATTACGTTTGTTGTGTAACTATGCCCCTTCTTGTTCTTGCTTGTTAAGTGTTTCTTTCCCTTCGTGGCTCTTACTTGTAATGTATTTCCTTCCCTTCTCAGTTTTGCTTGTTGCGTAAGTGCTTTCACCCATGGTTCTTGCTTATTGTGTGATTCTTTCTCTTCTTGGTTCTTGTTTGAAGTGTGCTTCCTTTAATTCCTAGTTCTGCTTGTTGCGTATTTCTTTTCCCTCTTAGTTCTTGCTCGTCGTGTACTTTATTTTTATTTTGTGTTAACTTTCTTGTGGCGAGAGCTTGTGGTGTGGAGTGCTCGTGAGTGTTTGGTAAGTTATGAGGGTCGAGCTGCTTTTGGTAGGCCTGTTTGAAGGTGTCTTGTTCTCGCTGAGGTTGGGTGCTGCTTTCAGGAGGTCCGTCAGGGACTCAACGATATTTTTGGGTATTAGATTGAAGGCTAACCGTTGATGTTCCACGTAGAAGAACCGAGGATTGCCTCAGAGTAAGAGGTACGGTTTTGAGTGGGAAGAGGCGGTTGAAGAGAGTTACCCGCGGTATTGGCTCTTGCCTAACCGGAGGTACAAAAGGCTGCCTTGTTTCCAACCGAGGCATAAAGGAAGGCCTTTGTTGTGTGTTGCTTGTAGAAGAACGGTAGCCTACGCCCTAAGGAGTGCAACGTCACGAGTTAATCCCACTCTGGGTTTGAGGTTGTTAGGAGTTTTGGGAGACCGGTTGTTATGGCATAAGAAAGATGTTATGGACTTTGTGTAGTAATGTCTATGTGCCATTGGGTGAGAATTCTCCAACTACTCCCGAATCTTTATTTGGGAAATGGGGGCAAACGACTAGGATTTTGTGCCCGGTTCGCCATTTAAGGAGATAGGGTCTCGAGAAGTTTAGGATCAGAGTGGCGCAGCAGAAGTGTGGAGTTGGGCTTGTCTTCGGAGCCGATCAAGATTCTCCTTAGGACCTGAGGACAGGTCCTTTTGAAGGAGGGGAGTTTGTAACATCCCAATCGTTCGGATTTCCAGGTACGCCGTGACGAGAGGGTTTTATGTGCTTTAAATTATTTAATTATGTATTTGAGTGTTATTTTAATGCTTTTATGATTATTTGAATTTATATGAAATTAATTTTTTATACTTATGAACTTTGAATTTTTAAACGTTTAAGCTTGCATGCTCGTAAATTGCTCGTTATGTGCCGGAATTCAATTCCGATTTTTGTGAAATTTTGATATGTGTAATATAAGTGAGTTATTAATATGTTTACATTATCGTTTTAAGTTTTCGTGTTCGTTTTTCGAGGTTTTAAACCTTAAGTATTTGACGAGGGACATGAGGGCCTAACTAGTTTTAACGCGCCTCGTGTTCCGGAGGCCATAACTTGAGCTCGGGAATTCGGATTTGAATTCCGAAAGATGCGTCGGACTTGAAATGAAGAAAGGAAACTCTTCAACCTGGTTTGGTATTTTTCTTAGCCCATTTGGACCCTCGTTTTTTGCCCGGAACGAACAGCTTGTGCTAAAGCCACCTTCTTTGACTAGTCTTGTACCTGTGGGCCCAAATTAACCATACCTAAGCCTTAACCTTGGTTTGTATGAACTAGAATTACTCATGTCTCTCCCTTATCAGCTTCATTTCGAGCCACACACCCAAAGGAGAAGGAAAAGCTGTTGTAGATGGAAGAAAGAAGAGAAAGAAGAAAGCCCTCATCCACGCCTTGTGATTTTTGAGCTTGAACTCTTCCATACTTCACCAAATCTTGAAGGTATGTATATTTTTGAATTCGCCATGATTATATGATGAATTTGATCCATGAATTTCATGCTTTAATTGAGATTTAATATGAGTTTGGGGTTATACATGAATAGGAAGGGTTAGAGTTCATTTCTTGCTTCTTTGCTTTAGCTTGAATTTGTGGCTGATTTGGTGCTTCCTTGTTGATTATATGAGCTTCTTTGCTTCCATTCTTGATTTATACTTCATGCTAGATGTGTTAGGGTTTATTCTCCATTGATAACATGATTGAAACCTTGAGTTTTTGGCCATGAAAATGGAATTTCCGAACTGCTGCAGTCTGCTCATTTTCACCCAACTGCTGTCACGTTTTTGAGACCAAATGATGGAATTCTTGCCTCCAATTTCGTGTGCTAATGCTTGGTTATGTAAGATACATGTTTTTCTACGAATGTGCTTCGTTTTGCCCTGAATTCATGCTTTATTATGGCTGCAAACTTGAGTTCTTGAACCTTAAAAACTGCTCCCTTGTTTTGGAACTGCTGTGTGGATTTGTGCTTTGTTGCTTGAGTTAATGGCTTCCAATTCCTGTGAAATTGCATGGAGAGGTTGTATACAAATTGCTTTACCTGTTAGCCCTACTTTGGCAAGCCTTTAGATCCATTTTCAGCTCCTAAACCGAAACATGAAGCCTATTTGTATGCTATGTGCGAACCTAACTGCTGCTGTGATACTTGAAGTATTTGGTTGATCTCTTGTACTTATTTTCGTGTGAATTTGCATGAGTATGAAGTATATGAATTGTTCTTTATGCTAGGTTTACCTTTCCTAGCTTTTAACTTGCATCTTGACCCAAATTTGAAGTGCATGGCCTTTTTGTAAGCATGGTATAACTAAACTGCTGCTGTTGCATTTTTGTGATTAGTTGGTGGTTCTAATGTGCTCCAATTCGTGTCAGTTTGCATATACATGGAGTATATTGGTTGCTTAACATGTTAGCATTCTTTCCCCAAACTTTGAACTCCAAACTCAGCCCCTAAGTTGGTGATCATGGCGTGAGTGCATGGTATGCTCTTCCTTGTCCGATTTTCATTGCTTGATTTGAATGATCTTTGTTGCTTCATTCTTTGGCCTTTTAATGTGATTCTTTTGTGTGTAATTCATGCATGATTTACGTGTTAAAATGGCCAAAGAAGTTCCCTTGAGGCTGCCACTGTTTTGCCCTGTTTTGCCCCAAAGAAACCGGTTTACTGCATTACTTTTTCTCCAAAATGAAATCCATGACACGGCCGTGTCATAAAACAGCTAGGAATGGACACGGCCGTGTTAGGGGTTCAACTTGGGCTCCAGATTTTAATAAATTCGGAGACGGCCGTGTCCGTTTCCTTTGAGTGTTGGACATGGCCGCGTCATGTGTCAAGGTGGTGACTCGGGAGAGTTTCTTTCGTCGAATCGTTGCTTTTAATTTCTTTGTCTTGTCCCGTTTGTGGCCTATATGTAATGTTAGCTTAATGTATTAGGTGTTAACTTGTGTAGTATGAATTCATGACTTGATTTATGTGCTCGTTTTCGAATTATGGCTTCATATGTGCGATTTTCTCCTCCAACGTAAGTGTGTGACTTCATATCTTGTTTATATGCCTTGCATGATCAATCCTTGCTCCTTGCATGATATGAATTCGTTGGTAACATGTTGTATGATATGATATGCTTGTTATATGGAATTTATGGATCCATTTAATGTAATTTACATGATTATGATTTACTATGAACTTGTAAGCATTATATGATAACTTGTTAAGCTTCATATGCATCACTCGCATTCATATGCATTTACCGAGCATCAATATGGTTCATTTTTAGTTTAAGTACGTCTCCTGTTGTTCCTTTGGTTCTTAGGTTTGTTCCGAGGATGACGAGGTCGTTGTATAGGAGTTCTTTGCTTCGGTTTGGCTATTTTGTTCGGTTTGTTCGTCAAGGTGAGGTTTTCTTTCCTTTTAGTTATTATGACCTAAAACCCTAATTGTATTTCGAACCCGCATGCGACTTATATATGTATATATATAGATATGTGTTTTGATATGTATTTTGTGGGATTTGTCCCGTTTGTCATGAGGATTTGAAAACGCTTTTATAAGTATATAAGCTCTATTTTCGTTTTCTTTGGAAAGCTTTGATAAGAGTATGTGTGTAAGCATGATGATATGACTTGTGGATAAGTTTCGTATGATAAGTGTAAGTGTAAGTCTAAGTCTAAGTTGGGCCCTGGAGTTGTGTGGTTCAGGAGACTAGGGACGACCATCGGGGTCATCGGTTGCAACCCCAGGACACTTCTCCACTAATAGGATCAACCCGAAACCCACTCGGAGGGAGGTAGGGGACGGAGTCCTTGGGCGTGAGTGTCATGAAACTCGCTGCCCTGACGTATAAAGCACGCTGACTATAAGGTAAGCGTGGGGGTTGAGGGTGCGCACTCTCTTCCCCAAAACGGTGTAAAGGTGGGATTGATTTATGATTCGTTTTGTTTTTGCTTCGCCTATGTTTATGAAGTAAGGGGGTTGAATTTAGGCTTTCAGTACATTATGCTTTTGCTTATGGTTGTGAAATAGGGGCGGATTTCTAAACTCTAAAACTTGTTTGATTTTGGCCTTCGGCCTCAAACCTCTTTCTTTATATATATCACCACTGTTTAAATATTTAGAATGCAAAAACCGTGCCCGGTTCATGAACCATTTCAGCTTTGTATATGCTTTGCTCTTATGTATATGTATGGGTGTGTGTGTGTTAGCCCCCTCACCAGTCTCTAGGACTGACCCTCGTTATTTTATCTTTTCCCCCCTTTGATTTGAGTTGCAGGTACTCGTTCTGAGGAGTTGGAGCTAGGCGGTTGTCTTTGAGTCTTGGTTTTGGGTAGCTTGAGTCATGCATTGTATTTCGTTTCCTTTATACATTTTGCTAAGTTACGATATATGTATAATTTATGACTTTAATTCGAAATTGTAAAGGTTTGTATAACTTGAATCATATTTTTGATATGACTCGAGTATGTTTAATTATTTTGTGAGATTCTGGTGCTTCCGCATTCGCTATTTGTTTTTATTGCGCGCTCTGAGTAGGGTCTAGACCGCCTAGCTGAGGTTTGATTTTTGTTGGTCACCCGTTCTCCATGGCTTGATGCATGGACGGTGTCTCCATTTCGTTTCACGTGTTGAGCTATGGTGCGGGGGATGTGGCGCCCTTCGCTCCGGGGTGTTACAGCATGGTATTGAAAGAACACGATCTACTCGTGTAACGAGTGATTGAATGGTTTACGTGACTAAGTGGCACTAATTGTATACATGAACCTTTACATAACACATTGTTATAACTTGTACATGTCTTATCATGTTAAAGCATTGCCGTACATCATATATAGTTCATTTGGAGTCTTGAGTCTCACGAGTGCACTATATTGTCCTTTGTACAGTTTTCTGCAAGGCGGAGATGCCAGGTTCATCGGATACCTCAAGTCTTCTTTTCTTCTTGGTATTGTTCGGTAAGGTGTAACAGGTGGGTTTATTTTCTATTAGTTACGATGACCCGATATTTCCCTTATGTGAAAGTTTTGAGCTAAAGTATTATAATTATATACATCTAGTCCTTTCAGAGTAAATGATTTTCCAACGTAAAGCCCTTTTCTTATGTACCCCTACCTTATGATTGTTGGCGTGAACATGATTACGCACATACGGACCCAGGGACTTAGTGCTAGTGCCTATCCGGGGAGACAAGGGCCGACGGTGATCCCTAGTACTAGTCCCAACACAATGAAGAAGATACCGGCCCTCGCTAGGAGATTAGCGAGGAATGGGAGTTGAGTGCCAATTGGGGAATTCATGTAACCCTATTGGTCCATGAATGAGGTGGACGGGTTACCGGAGGAAAAAGGTGTAAGTGTTTATGATTATGAATGTTAATGATTATGAACGATTATGTATGAATGTGTATGATCGCTAATGTAAAGATTGAATTGATATGCACACACGAGGAGTAGGTTGGAGATATTCTCCCACCCACCAGGGCTCACTTAATGACCGCATGATTGTAACGAATAAATGAACTTAATGATTGTAATCCCGGATATTATTTTCTTTGTTTTCACCCACTTGGGAAGTGTTTTTAAAAACCTCGTACGGGATTATGACTCGCATGCGTGTGTGCTTTTAATTCTCATAATATTATGATATTAAAGCCTGTTTTATACCCACCAGTCTCCTATAGACTGAACCGGCTTTGTTTTCAGGGTCTTGCAGGTTTTGGAGCGGTAGGCGGGAAGTCGAGTCTACCGAGTCTCTTGATCGAGTTGGAGTCTGTTCATGTGCATATTTTAATTTGATTAAGTTACCATGAATTTTTAAGATTTTATGTTATTGATTCGGGACAGGCTTCTAGGGATAGATTTGTAGGACCCCGGAGCGCAGAGCACTACATTCCCCGCACTATAGCCCGACACGTGTAACGAAATGGAAACTCCACACACACACCAAGCTACGGCGAACGGGTGACAAACAAAATCTCACCTAGGTTAGGCGGTCTAGACCCTAATTCAGAGTGCGCGAAATAAACAAATTCACATGCGGAAGCACCAGAATTTCAAATATTCAAACATACATGCTATCACATTAGGGATACAATAATTCAAGTTATACATGCTATCTCCAAAACCATCAAATTAATTCATAAAAATTCCAAAGTTCGAGAATTTAAATCATAATTTATACATGATTTCAGAAATAAAGATGCAAGATATGCAAAAGACTCTACTAACGACTCAATCACTCGAAAAATAAAAGACTGCCGCCTAGCTCGAACCAACAACCTGCACCTGCAACTCAAAAGACAAAAAGCGGAAAAAGAAAACAATGAGGAGGGGTCAGTCCTAATGACTGGTGAGGGGGCTAACACACTCACACATAGGTATAAATAAGAGTAGAGCATATTCAAAATAGAAAGTTCATGAACCGAGGGGTGGTTTTTACATTCTAAAACATTTTAGCCCATGATAGTAAATATAAAGAGATTTTAGGGCCAAAAGCCCAAAATAAACCAAATTTTAGCAGTTATAAATCCACTCCCGTTTTACGAACCATATTCATAATCAAAATCAAAAGACTCGGCGAGAACGATTTTCTAACCAACCTTACTCCGTTCATAATCATAAGAAATCAAATCACATAAACCTACCACTTCTCCGGCGATGGAAGGGATAGTACGCGCCCCTAACCATCTAACGGTTGAGGGGAGTGCTCAATGCTTCTCCAACCCTCGGACTCCATCCCCCAACCAAACCTCCTGGTGGGTTTTGGTATATCCTTTCTGACATATGGAGGCCATGCTTAAGAGTAGACCCGGCGGCCCGACACCGTCCCGGTGCTCCTTCACACAAACCTCCGGGCCCAGTTCTGAGTTCATCAATCATAATTTTCGAAGTTTCATAATTTTTAGGACTTATATTTCAAAGTTAAAATCTCGCTGTTTTCAAAAACATTCACATACACCAACCCTTTTCAAATCAAACAAACGTAAAATAGATTACGTATATATATATATAAAAGTGTTTTTCAAACAATTTCATAGCAAAAGGGCCATTTCCCGTAAAATACTAATCAAACATGTATTTACATAAATATGTATACCTAAGTCGCATGCAGGCTGCAAATACATATAGGGGTTGTAGGTTGTATTAACTAAAAGAAGAAAACCTCACCTTGTCGACCACACCGGACACGACGAACCAAAATACCTCTAAAACACCTCCTCGTCAACCACGAAACGGACCTAAAGACAAAACAAACAACTAAAGATAACCTTAGACTCAACATGAACCACTTAAACGCTCGGCATATGCATATGAAGGCAAATGATGCATAAGAGATGCAATGAGATGTCATTTAACGCATAAAAATTTATAACACGTATTAAATTCCATAAATTATGTTGAATAACTTCATGAATTTCACATAATACACGTAACATGCGATATAACTTCTTAACCATTCATACACTTCATAAAAAGATCAAAGAAAGATCATGCAAGGCAAGTAGACAAAGTAACAAGTTACACACGCACGTAGCAGAGCATATAGAGCATATATTGTCACATATCACGTATAAAAGCATCGAATTCACGTCATAAAATTATAATGAAACATGTAAGATATAATTCATGATGTTAACAATGCATGCATATCATGAAAGGACCATGAGATTACCATGCAAAGCAATTAAACATTACATTGGTTCATACACGCACGTTTAAGCACATATAGAGCACGTAGGTCATTTATTTCATGCAAGAGCATTGAATTTATGTAATAAATTAATAAATAATCACATAACACATAATACACAAGTTATTCATGCATAAAAGGTAAGAAAGAAGCAAGAAAAACACGTAAAACATAAAGAAACAATTAACGAAACAAGTAAGGGCGAAGCTTTTCGAAACTTCCCCCAAAAGGGGTCGAGCAAACGTGCCTAAATGTGGTCGCGGGCTCAACCACACTTCCTCCAGCAAACAAGGCAGCAAAAACTCAAACTCAGGTAAAAAACAAGCCACGTCCGCGACCCAAAACCTTCATGTTATGGTCGCGGGAGCGACCCCGGGCGACAACAGCAACAAAAGCGAAAACAGTAGCTCAAACACCTCCAAAAACAACCCAAACTCAACTCAACATGCAAGGGAAAGAATATGCAGTAAATATACATCAATTCCATGCCAGAAACCATGCTAAAACCAAATCAAAGTCAAGGAAAGGGAGAAGGGGATCAAACATGCTCATTGTAACGCCTCAATTTTTCATTTGTGCAAGTATAACGTATGTATATATTAATTTTGCAATTAAATTATCTAATTAAGTGATTAATTGTGTGTTATGATTATAGTTAATTAATTTCTTTAATTATTATGATATTATTACATTAAAAATTAATTTTATTTTATGAATATTTGAATTTTTATTTTATGTTATTGAAATCATGAATGAAATGTTCCTATGATTATGAAACGCGTGTCGTTCTTATTCGAATTCAATTCTGATTTTTGTGAAAACTTGGCATGCACGAATTATTTGATTTATGATTATGCTCGTATGCTCGACATTTGATTTCAAACTTATTTGACTTGATTTCGAATTTTATTTTGGGAACAACACCAAAACGGGGACTAAAGAGCATGTAGCGCACCTTTGGTTTGGGTGACATATCTTGAGCTCGGGAACTCGAATTCGAGTTCTGTCACCTCCACTGAACTCGTATCAAAGATTCAAGTTTCATGGAACAAGCCTTATATTTTTCTATACCCGTTTGAGCCTCCGAAATTTGACCGAAACTTGTAACGTTCGCCTAAATGACCACCTCCCACCATTTTAACCATAACTTAAACCATAGTTAACCAAATTGACTGAAACTTGGACCCACTTGACCCTTATTTAAACCTTAATTAGAAAAAATCTCCCTCATTTCATTTCATACACCTAAAGGATACAAATTCAGTAGCAAACCGAGACCCCCTTGGAAGAGAGAAAGAACACTATTTCATGTCACACTTTTGAACTCATCTCTCCATCGATTCTCTCCATTTTAGAAAGGTGAGCTTGGAATGTTATTATCCACCTTCTCCTCTTTCTTTTATGTGTAATTTGGTTGATTTCCATGAAGGTTTGAGCTAGTTATGGATTATGTGATGAATAGTTAGGTTTATGTGAAATTCTTGATATTATGCAATCTCTTGAGTTATTTTTTGGTTTAAAGCATGATTATTGATCACTCTTGTTCCTCTACCGCATTTATGGACTTGAATTTGATGGTGGTTGAGTGTATTAAATGTTACCATATAGCACCCCGCACGTGAGGGACCACATCCCCCGCACTATGGCTCAACACGAGTAACGAAATAGGAAGTCCGCACCCGTATCAAACCATAGCGAACGGGAGACAAACAAAACAACCCTATTAAGCTAGGCGGAACTTAGACCCTGCAATTATAACCAATCAACAAAACATAATGCATCAGAAAACTAAAATCCAAACATATGCATTGGCCACAGGCCTGCCGAAATTAAACACACGAAACACAAGCAGACTTGGGCTCCTCAAGCCTCTTTTTAATTCATAACAAAGCCCTGGCAAGGCCACTCAATAACAAATACATAAAGATTCAAATTCATAATCTTACAGAGTCGAATCATACACAATTTAAATACATATGCGAGTGCATAGACTCTTCTAACTTAACTTGACCGACTCAAAGACTCAACACAACTCCGCCTAGCTCGAAACTCCAATGCTAAACCTGCACACTAAAAGGTTGGGGAGGGCGAGGGCCAGTCTCTAGAAGACTGAGTGAGCAGGAGCGATATACGTATATATAAAAACATGCACATGCAAGTCATAAATCCCGAGCAAGGTTTTATTTAAAATTAGTTCCCAAAAGGGCAAGAGAATAACTAAGCAATGCACGGACTTTAGAACTAATCATATTAAATTTATTAAGTTCATAATTATACATAAACATAAAGGTTCGGCGAGTGAGCGTGCACATCTCCAACCAAACTCCAACCGTGCACGACATATATCATTATTATATTGAAAATGCAATCACACAATACATTATAATATATGCAAGCCATAAAATATAACCTAAGACATAGTTGTTTGGGCAATCCGCGTCCCGGCCTTCCCGCACGGTGCCTAACAATCATAACATAATCATAATCATGAAATAACTTCTAACCTTCTTCCTCCGGGTGGTGGACGGGTTAGCAAGACCCGACCACCGATCCATACATAGGCTAATGGGGGTACATGAATCCCCCAAGGGTACTCAGCTCCCATTCCCCGCTAAACCTCCTAGCGAGGGCCGGTATCACCGTAAATGTGGTGGGACTAGTACAAGGGATCACCGTCGGCCCTTGCCTCCCCAGATAGCCACTTGCACTAAGTCCCTGGGCCCGTGCAATCATAACATACATACATAATCTCGCCAAAACATTTGATTCATAAGAAACGTAACATATTTCATAATTCATTTGAAAAGGGTTTACTCGATCAAAATTTACTCGATGACTCTACTTTAAAAGTAACATATATATATACATAAGGTTTTGACCAAACTTGCCACTTAAGGTTGTAGGGTTTAGTAGGTAACTAGAACGAAAACACCCTCACCTGGAACACGGCGATACAAGAATATGAGTTACCGAGTACCTAGTTGATCAAGATTTGTCCACCCTGGAGATAAACTGTACAAAGGACAACGTAACGTGTTCGTGAGACTCAAGACTCCAAATGAACCATATAAGACGCACGACATGCAATGAACATGAGATGAATGCAGAAGAGATGATATTACGTCATGAACATGTTCATGTGCACAATTAATGTATTTAAATCATATAGAGTCAAGTCATTCATTCGTTCAAGGAAACGTTCATATTCATTCAAGTTCAATCCTTACACATTTCATACCAAATCAATTCAAGAATTCAATTAGCAGTCATATCACGTACTATAACACGTTTACAATTATAGAATAGCCAAATAATTACATTCAATTTAAAATTGGAAATTAGAAAGGAACATGAAATAAATAACAATTTAATTTCCATAATTTAATTAAATCAAACAATATTTAATATATCATAAACATATATATATAATATACATAAATACTTTGTACATATATATTTACATGCACATGCATGCATATATTACTAATATAACACATTAATACTCACATTTAACACAAACGCATGCATGTAATAAGGTAATAAATTAAATATGCATGCAAATAAGTTATATATATACTACACATGCATAATTAATACCATGCATGCAAATATATACCGACACGTACATAGCCATGCACAGACAAAACCTAGCTATTTTGGCCTTTCAGCCGTAAACTCATGAAACCATGATCAAAATTAGGGATGAATGGATTACAATGACTCATAATGAATATATAATACAACCCCAAGCTTACCTTGTGGATTAGTGGAGGTTTGGAAGAGATTTGAGCTTGAATCTCCTAGGGTTGGCTTGAGCGACGGGATTTTCTAGAACAGGAGGTTTTGGCTGATTTTTCTTGCTTGTGTGAGGGTTTGTTCGGTTAGGGATGAGTATGGGATGATAGTGGGCTGAACTAGGGTTACAAGGACTCTAACCATAGTTAATTTGGTTAAGGTTCGAACAAGTTAGGGACATTTTAATAAAATGTGGCAGTTTTGGTGCCGTTTCATTTTTCGGTTGGATTTCGGAGGTTCAAATAGCTTTGGAAAAATATAAGGCTAAGTTCACTAAACTCGAATTTTCGTTACGAGTTCAGCGAAGTTGACGAAACTCGAATCTGAAACCAAGGGTGCGCTAATTGCCTGTTAGCTCCCGATTTGGTTCCACAATTCAAAATAAATTCGAAACTCATGCAAACGAACCCGAAAACATGAAACGTACATATATTCATATACATGATACATATATCTCCGACACATGAAATTTGCACGAAATTTCGGTATCAAATCATATAAGAGCGAAGCATGTTTATAACACTCATGAGCAATACATAAATATATTCAAAGAATTTCATAATATAAAATAAAATTTAAAAATCGTAATTAAATATAAATCAAGGTGGACGAATAAAATATACATTAATATTAATAACATTAAAATATAAGTTTAATATTAATAAAATATATTTAAATATAAATTTAACATTTAATTATCAAATTAAATATTTAAAACACTTATAAACAATTAATCACATAATTAAATAATTTAATTGCCCAATTAATAAAAAAATACGACATATTAGTATAAATGAAAAACCGGGGCGTTACATACCATTTATGACCTTGAGTTTATGAACTTGTATTGGGAGACTTTTGGCAAAACCGAACTGTTGTCATGGATGTTTTAAAATAGCAGTCATTGCTGGTTATTTGCTACTCCATACTTGCTCTACTGCTACTATTACATATCTCTGTTTTTCCCTGAGTTTAGCTACTGTTACTTAAGTTTTTGTCCGGTTTCGAGCAGCCCCTGCTGCTGCTCTTTGCCGCTAAAATAATATCCCCGGGCGGGGAGATTTTGGACTGAAAGTGTCCCCGGGCTGGGACCTTGTGTAGATAGCTTCTGCATCTCCTTTCCCGGCAGGGGAAGGTTAGCGTTGTTTGGTTCGCCGGGCGGGGAACTCCTTCTTTGTATTTTAATTGCTACTTTTAATTGCTGCAATCTTGTTCTTCATGTGTGTGCTTCATTTAATGGTTTTGTGCTTGTATATATATTCTTATGCCTGTAGGGTGGTGTGTCTGCATGTATATTATATATATGTGTGCATTGCTTTGTGTTTATGCATGTCTAATATATATAATATATACATGCATGTAATTTATTGACCTCTGCATGTGTGTGCACGTAGATATATACATATATATATATTAGGGGAATATGCATGCATGTTTTTATGTAACTATATGTGTGTTTTTATGTTTTGCATGTGTAGTGTGTGTTTATATATATATATATATATATATATATATATATATATATTATATGTATTAATGCATGCATGTATTAAATTGTGGGTGTATGTATGTATATATATATATATTACATATTGTAGTTATTTATTTAGTATTATTTAATATATATTGTATTTATTCTAAGATTTTGGAATTTAATTGTTATCTATTTCACCTTTTACATATTTAAATGATTAGAATGCCTTTATTATTGCCTATTCTCTAATTGTAAACTTGTTATCTTTAAGCTATAATTGTTATATGAAACTCATAACTTGAATTGCTACGAATTATGAAAGATATGAAATGTTTGGGCTTGAAACCTTCATGCTCTGAATGTACTTGAATGAATAACTTGAATTATGTGGCTTCATGACAACATTTTACTTCTTAAACATCTCATACCATGTGCATAGCGTTGCCGTGCGTCATATATGGTTCATTGGGAGTCTTGAGTCTCACGCATGCACCATGTCGTTTCTTGTACAGTTTTCTCCAGGGCGGAGATGTACCGGGTTCATAGGTTACTCCCAATTCTTTATTTCTTCTTGATATTGTTTGGTAAGGTGTAACAGGTGGGTTTTTCTTCTATTTTGATAAATGACCCGATATACCCAATGTGAAATATTATACATATATATCGAGTCTTTTATAGAAGTAAATGTTTTGAAGGTTAAGCCCTTTTTAATGATTACCCTACCAATGTTTTGGCGAGAATTGATTGATCACAGTGAATGGGTCCATGGGACTAGTGAACATGGCTATCCGGGAAAGCTCGGGCTGACGGGGATCTCCGTACAATAGTCCTACTAAAATTACAAAGTCTGGGCCTCGCTAGGAGATTAGCGAGGAAAGGGAGCTGAGCGTCTTTGGGGAACTCATGAAACCCCACTGGTCGATGAATGAGGTGGCCGGGTCTTGCTAACCCGTCTACCTCCTGGAGGGAAAAGGTGTAAGTGTAATGAATGATTGAATGAATAAATGATTGCATGAATGAATGATTATGACTGATTGAATGATTGGGTGATCACTAATGAATGAATAAATGCACACACGAGGTGAAGGTTGGAGAATTCGCCCATTCATCGGGCTCACGTAATGACCGTATGAATGAATGAATTATGAAAATGATCGTTGTAATCCCGAGCGTTGCTTTCCTTTGTTCTACCCACTTGGGAAATATCTTAAGAACCTAGTACGGGATTATAGCTCGCAAGTGTGGTTGTTTAAATTTTGCAATATTATTATAATATGCCCTTTTTTATACCCACCAGTCTCCTACAGACTGAACCCGACTTTGTTTTCAGGTTCTTGCAGGTTTTGGAGTGCTGGGCGGGAAATTGACCTGTCGAGTCTCTTGGTCTCGTCTGAGTCTGTCCACACGTATATTGTAAACTGATTAAGTCACAATGTACGTATGAATTATATAAATTTTATGTTATTGATTCGGGACAGGCAATTCTAGGGATAGATTGAACCCGTGACTATATGAATTATGTTTATGTTTGAATTTTCGGGATTAGGTATCTATGTTAGTTGAACCGTTATCCTGCTTATATTGATAAATGATTACACGCGTTGCTTTCACACTTGTTTTTCTCTTTATAGTTTTTGTATGGTTTCGAAGGTTTAGTTCCCGCCTAGCATAGTGAGTGAGTGAGTCCCCGTTCGCTCTGATCTGGCACATGTATGGACTTTCCATTTCATATGCGGGTCGGGTCTGAGTGCAAGGCATATGGTACCTTCCGTTTGGGGTGCTACATCCTTAAGTGGTATCAGAGCTCCAGGTTGTAAAATCGGGGTTTCTAGCGTCGTGTCGTGTCAAGTCTAGGTCGTACGGCATAGGAACAACTTTTCAACTTATGCACCGCACTGATCATGAGCATTATTATTGAAACTTGATATGGAAATACATCATTAAATGTGCTTAATTTAAATTTTGATGACTCATGTGTTGCATTTTGCATCAAATACGTGCTCTTAGTGCTAATTATGTGTCATATGTGTTGTGTGTAGAAATTGCATGATTTTAAGCGTTAAATAGATGATATTCTGGAGCCGTTTGATGCATTTATGTGTTCATTTGACTCAGTTCAGGTGTCATTAGAGTTGGAGTTACGAAACGGCGAAGCAGAATGATTTCATGCATATTTGGGAGAAAAAGTGGTAACTCCCGTTACCATTTAGCTGTACTAAAGGAGTAACTCTCGTTAATAGCCACAAGAGAGCGGTTTTGGAGAGAACAGAGGGGTAACGCCCGTTACCCCTACGCAGAAGGAATTAGGTAACGCCCGTTACCAGTAAAAGAGTTAAGGCAATTTCAGGCCATTAACGGGCGTTAACGATGGCAAGGCAAAATTGGTAACTCCCGTTACCTAGGGCGGCGAGAAGTCTCCTAGGGCTGCTATATATGTGTGTTTTGGAGTCTTTTTTAGGGAGATTTTTCTTCCGTTCATGACCTAGATTGGAGTCTTTGGAGGAGAAGAAAGTGAGAGTCACCGGAGAGAGTTAGATAGAGAAAAAGAGTTCCCTTCGAAGTTAAGACCGAGGGTTTGGAAGAAGACTCAGAGATTGATAAGATTTTCAGAGAATTCGAGAAGACGATAGGATTGAATTCCGAGAACAATCTTTGGTTTTATTGTTGCTTTAATTCCTAAACTAATTCCTTTGAGTTTTAGTTTTAGCTTATATGTTAGTTTCGTTCTTGAGTTTTGCTGAATGTTTATGAGTTTAATTGTTAGACCTTATTTAGATTCGTTGACAATGATTTATATTAATGCAGTTTCCTTTAGTTTTATTATTTTTGATTCAATTATGAGTAGGTAATTAGGGCTAGGGGGAAGTGATGATGATTGCATGATGGATGTTTGATGAGATACTTGAGTGACTTGTGTTCATTCTTAGTTTGAAAACTGGATTGAATTGACTTGTGATGGCCTGATTTCTCGCAGCATGCGTCACAATTGCCTATAAATCGAAAGAGTGATGGTAGTTTAGAGGGTTTTCAATACTTGTGAGTTGTAGGGTTCAAAGAGATTTGGTCTTAGCTTATACAACAATAATCTTATTCCATGCCGAGCCGCTAGAATACTGAATTACACTAGTCTTGTTCCTATGTTTTAATTAACTATTGGTGATTGCGAGAGCAACATTGAACACTAATTAAGCACTTGGTTACACCTCGAGAGAGGGTAATTCAAATATAAGTGACTAGGTTGTAGAATTACACTTGTCAAACGGGTATCACATTGGCTCTTGATTGTATGATTTAAAGCTTTTTCCCCTCCCTGTTTAGTTTACTGAAGTCAATTCGCGTATTTAAGTTGTTAATTGCAATTTTAGTTCAGTTACTTGTTAATTTCCGTATCAGTAGATTAATAGAAATAACCTTGAATTCGTTAAGTCTTTAGATTAGAGAGAAATAGAGAGTAGTGATTGATTTCCCTTCCCTGTGGGTTCGATCCTATTGTGCTACGTGTATGTTAGTGTACACTTGCACGATTGGTTTTAACTGTAGTAAAATCAAGTTACAACAAGTTTTTGCCTCCGTTGTCGGGGAAGGCGTTTTAAGTCAATATTACTCAATTGTTTTGATCTAGTGCTTTAGACTATTAGTTTACTTTGTGTTTATTATCCTTGTTACTGTGGAATTGGACTGAGGAATTCTTTTTCTTTGTGCAGGTTTACAGTGCATGCGAAGATCTCAAGATCCTGACTTAGTTCCATACGATCCGGAAATTGAGAGAACACTGAGTGCTATTAGGAGAAGAAATAAGAAGGAGAAGAAACAATTGCTTTACCGATGGCTGAAGGAGACCCACCACCACCACTGGCTATACGAGATTATTGTTAGGAATAGTGCCCTAGAAAGCCGATTGTATATCCGCTTTGTGCTTTTCCTTATTGTAATCACAGACAATCTTTGAATAAAATAACGAATTGAGGCAACACTTCTTTATATGCTCTTGTTTGGTATGCGTTTACTTTAGCTGTGCATGTATGAGAACTCCCCTAATCCTGATGACTTTAGGACTCTACCATTTAGGTGAAATGGTTCATGAAACGAGCCCTATATCACATAAGTCATGATTAGTAAAATACTCCAAGCCGATGAGTCCTACAGACAGTGGGAGTGTCAACCTGACTCCTCTAAGGCTTGCTTGTGGGATCACGCCCTTAAGAAGGACCACCTTGTTTCATGGAGGTGCAAAGTGTATAGTTGATACGTGCGTGATACATGAGGGTGATTACTTTAGTAAGTAAGTTCACTGAGGTGCCCCGTGTGAGAACATTCCTAAATGGGAAAGGAAGTTTCTATTTCAGGAAATGGAAACTTCCAGATTAGGAAATATCTCACGAGTCATTGATGTGATTAATTGATCCTTAGACTTGAGGTTCCATGTTACTTTATGAGTTAACTCTGTAGTCTTTGGTATAAGCTTTAAAGGGTGTCGCCTTAGACAACTGATTCAAGGCTTATGCTGGGGCTGCACAAGTGATTCATGAAAGTGAATGAGAATCAAGAAAGGACCTACACTTGCATATGCAAGGTGATCTCTTATTGTGTAAGTCATTCATATGCCATATGGAGTCCTTGGCCAAGGCAGTAGATCAAGACATCAAGAAAAGGGTTTCTTGGATTGAGATCAAATGGATATGAAATGCACTTAGCTTTAAGACCGGATTATTAGGGTTCTGATTATTCCCTTGCCCTAGATCTTGGTTGAGAGATAGTAAGTAGGAGGATTCTATCTCACATGAATCAATGACTTAAAGGTTCTGTCGAATCCGAACATTCCAATTCAGCTAGGGGTTAAACACCTGTTGCTAGACTATGGTCGTTTAATCTGTGGACTGATTAATTAATTAGTGAATTAATTAATTGGGGTCACTGCTAATTGAATTGAGAACCTAGAGGGTCACACACAACAACTTGGTTACATGAGTTGAGGCTTGAAAATGATTAAACGAGTTAATCGAGCCAAGAGGGTTCCACACGTGTGAATTCACACGTGTGGCTCACGTGAGTGACACGTGTCACTGTGACACGTGTCACACACGTGTGTGTATATATATATATATTATATATATTAAATAATTAATTAGTTAATTATTTAATAGACTTTGGTTTAATTTTGAATTAAAAGGAAAGTCTAATTTTGGAGAAAATAATCTAGTTAATTAATTATGAATTAATTAATTAGATAAAATAAGTTATTTATTTTATAATAAATAAAGTATAAAATTATCCAAAAATAGTTTGGATATTTTTAAGCTCTCTTAAAAGTTGACTAGAAATAGAATTCAAAGTCAAAGTTGGAAAATACTTGATGATCAAGTAATAGGAGAGAGAGGAACCAAATCCTTGTCCAATAAGGACAAGGTTCGGCCGCCCCTCCCCTTTCCTATATATAGGGGAGCTCATGCTCCCCTTTAGAGCTAATTGACAATTCTTGGTTCATGTGTTGAACACCTTCCTTTCTCCAAGATTAAATTAAACCCTAGGTTAAGCCTAAACACTAACTAGAGAACTAGCATCCTTACTAGTTAGATTGTGATCAAGTTGGTGGACTTTCTCTAGAGACTTCAAGTTAGAAGTTTGAAGATTTGAGCTTTACCAAGGAGAGGGGATCAAGCCGCGAGAAGAGCGTTCTTGGGTGGCTTGAAACGCTTCAAGAAAGAATATAAGAAAAGTAAGTTTTCTATCTTTACGAATTTGGTTACACGATTGCGAGTTCAAGGTCCTTTTGTTGGGAAAATTTTTTAAATTCCGCTGCTTTCTGATTCGTGTTTTCCAACAAGTGGTATCAGAGCCACCTCGTTAATCGTGTTTCTGATTCGTCTCAATTATACTGAATTTGGTAGAAATTCTTAGGCTTGATGCGATTGAGTATTTGTAATTGTTTTAGAAAGCCTGAATTACGAAACTGTATTTTTTCCTGAAAGTTTCTGAAAATTGGTTTTTATAAAATTTGATTTTGAAAAACAATTTTAGATTTGAAACTGTATAAACTGTTTTTGGATTTCTTGGATTGGTTTTGCTTTTGAACGAAAACACGAAACGAAAGCCCGGAACACGATGAACACGCGAAACCCCGCGCGCGAAGGAGTCGCGCGCGCGGGCTTCGCGCGCCACCCTCCCGCAACCGCGCGGGAGGCCCTCCCGCACGCCGTCCGCCCGTCACCGCCCAGGCCTGGCCGGGACAGACCGGCCAGCCTCCCAGCTCCTCCCGCACGCCTGTGCGGGAGCGTCCCGGGCGCGCCTAGGCGCGCCCGCCCAGGGCGGCCGAGACTGGCCGCCCACCGCCCAGCAGGGCACGCGCGCGCGAGGCGCGCGGTATGCGCGCGCAGTGCGCGCACTCGCCTGGCCTTGGCCGGGCGCTGTGCGCGCCTGCCGTGCGCGTCCGCGCGCGCTTGCGACGCTGTGCCCCGTTTCGCGCACGGGCCCCGTTTTCGTGATCCGGCCCCTTTCGTGTTTCGTGCAATCCAGTCCCAATTTTTTATTTTAATTTTAAAAATTTTATTTTTGAATATTTATTTTTAATTTTTGAATAAAACTTAAAATTGGGATTTTTGAGAAATTGAAGCGGTTTATATTTTGGGAAAATACATCTTTGATAAAATTATTAATTTTCAGAAATTAATTGGAATTTTATTTGTTTTGGTAATTTGGGATTTATTGAAAACTTTTATAAATAAGACTCGCATCAAGTCGTGTTTTAAGCTATTAGAGCTTAAAGCGAGAATTTTAATTTATTGGTTAAATTTAAATTCTTGCAAAAGCATGTTAGGTGATCATGGGTTTAGATCTATGTATGGTTTTAATTTATGCACATGGATGGTTTAAATTGGGGTTGGAGCCCTATAGTTGCGTTTTTCAATTGAGGTTGGAGCCTCACTTATGTGCGTACTGTTATGTGATTTATTATGTGGCTTTCCATATTACTGTTTTTGAGGCCGGGGTATGCCCCGTGTAATTGTCTAAGGCCAATATGAAGATTGAGCCTTATTACTTTATGTCTTTTTCTTTTTATTGTAATTTGAGAGTAGAGATAGGTGGTGAGGTTTTATTTTCATTTTGGAGACAATGCACCCATGGAGTAAGATGGACCACATTCAAGTAACAAGGAGGCCATAAGTGAAGACCCCTCAAAAATGTTAGGGAGGGGAATCTCAATTGTTAAATGTAATAGAGATAGGGCTCGTATTTTGTTACTGCTTTCCCTTATGTGATTTGAACTGTTTGTGTGGCATGTATGTTAGAACTTGTGATTGTGGAGTGGCTCCCACATATCACGCATAAGATAGGTAGAACCCATGATCATTACATGTTAGTATCATGCTAGGACATGTTATCTGTTTATGTGCTTGTTTGAAATGCATTTAAGTGTACTTGCATTAATCAAGACTAATAAAATTGGATAACATATATGTTGGTGAGGTCGAACCGGACAACTCTCCGGTTGATTCGAAAATTCCCATTAAATATTAAGCTAATTTCGAACAAATAGGTGTTTAATTCGAGATGCAAGTTTTGAACTAAATTCCTAGCATTCCATCAATAGGTTTTAAGTTTAGTAAGTAAAGCTAGTTATTGTCCGCGAGTCGTGGGATAGCTAGTGGAGCTTATTAGTTCTTAGTTACCTAATTAATCATTTTAAATGATCAATATTTCGTGGTCAATTTTAGCGAGGGCGATGTCCGCGAGTCGTGGGTCGTTCAAACTAAGTTTTGGTCATGATCTTATGATTGATGGGTCTAGCTTAACGCCTAAGTAAATATGGATGTCGCACGAGTCGTGGGTCCATATTGAAAGATAGGTGATGCAAAAACAATTACTAAGAGTTCTAAAGGTGTTAGAATTGGTAAATTGTACCTACCTAGGGTTCTTACTAAGAATGTCCGCGAGTCGTGGGTTCGAGGTAAAATGCCTAGGATCTTAGTACCCATTGGGAAACGTGTTCCTCTTAGATCTTTGGGAATTATAGATCTTTGAAAAACAGTGGGAGCTACATTAGATTAAAGACCTTATCTTTTGTATATCGTTATAATTCAGCATGCTCACTAGTTCTCTGTTTTACCATTTAGGTCGTAGATTCTGTGATTCTCTACGTGTTTTGAAATGGCAACCAAAAACCCTCTTGTATCGATCCTCGAGTCAAACAAGTTGACTGGTCCCAACTATTCTGATTGGCTGAGGAATCTAAAAATCATTTTAGATTCTGAGAAGAGAACTTATGTTCTCTTCGAAGGGGAGCCTAGTCCCGAAGGGGAGGCTCCCACTCGGGCTGAGCGGGACGCGATTCAGAAGTGGAAGGATGATAATCTCCAAGCCCGTTGCCTTATGTTGGCTAACATGTCTCCGGACTTGCAAAGGCAACATGAGGCCATGGAATTTGCTTGGGAGATTTACGACCACTTAGAGCAACTTTACCGCCCTCATGAACGTGTTACAAGGTATAACACTTCAAAGGAATTATTCCACTTGAGAATGAGGGAAGGTTCAAGTGTCCATGAATATGGACTCAAGTTTCTTGCCCTTACTGAGAAACTTGCTTCCATGGACATGCCGCTGAAAGATGAACTTTCAGTGGATTTGTTGCTAGCTTCGCTCCCACCATCATTCAACCCATTTGTCCTTAACTTCAACATGAATCATGCTGGTGCTACTGTAGCTGAGCTGATTAGTCAGCTTGTGACTGCTGAAAGCACGATCAAGAAGGACAATAAGGTGTTGATGGTGAATGCTCCATCTTCCTCTTCTGGGCCTTCTAAAGGTAAGGGCAAGAAAGCCCAAAAGAAGAAGAAGAAACCCCTTAGGCCCACTGGTGGCATTTCGAAGGGGAAGGCCCAAAAGAAGAAGCGTGATCAGAAAGAGGATGTTTGCTTCCATTGTGGCAAAGCGGGACATTGGAGGAGAAACTGCCCAGAGTACAAGGCTACTCTAAAGAAAGGTATCTTTCTCGTTGAAGTAAATCTTTCTATTAATTCTAGTTCTTGGGTACTTGATACCGGTTGTGGAACTCATATCTGTAATGATGTACAGATGCTAAGTGAAGTCCAACAACTCAAAGAAGGAGAATGTGTCTTGAAGATCGGCGATGGCTCAAACGTTGAAGCTCGAGCTTTAGGCACAATTAGATTAGATTTAGGTAGTTTTGAGTTAGTATTAAATAAAGTCCTTTATGTACCGAGCATTATTCGTAATATAATTTCAGTTCCAATATTAGATTGTGAAGGTTATGAGACTTATATTAAGAATGGTAAATACTTTATCAAACGGAATAACTCTTCCGTTCATATCGGTACTCTAAGTAATGGACTTTACCTAACTCAAAATATCAATATTATGAATATACAACGAGAAACAAAGCGTAAGAGAGATGACAAAGTTTCAGCTCCCTTATGGCACGCTAGATTAGGACACATTTCCAAGAACAGAATTAGCAAGATAAACACTTTAGGATCATTCTCTGAAAATGATCTCAAAGAGTTAACTTCTTGCGAATCCTGTCTCAAAGGAAAGATGTCCAAAGTTCCTTTTAAAGGAACTGTGGAACGTGCCACTAAGGTTCTGGATTTAATCCATACTGATGTTTGTGGACCGCTTAGTGTAAGCACTAGAAGCAATCATCAGTATTTCATAACCTTTACTGATGACTTTAGTCGGTATGGTTATGTATACTTAATGAAGTATAAATCTGAAGCTTTTGAGAAATTCTTAGAATTTCAAAAGGAGGTTGAGAACCAAACTGGTCACAAGATCAAAGCACTTCGATCTGATCGAGGAGGCGAATATCTTAGTGAAGAATTCCTTAATCATCTCAAGGATAATGGGATTATCTCCCAGTGGACTCCTCCAGGAACTCCTCAGCTTAATGGAGTTTCTGAGAGAAGGAATCGAACCCTACTTGATATGGTTCGTTCCATGATGAGTTTCACTGACTTACCACCTTCTTTCTGGGGTTATGCCCTAGAAAGTGCAGCAAAGATTTTGAATCTAGTTCCCTCTAAGTCAGTCCCTAAAACGCCCTATGAAATGTGGCATGGTAAAATCCCTAGTTATTCTTACTTAAGAATTTGGGGTTGTCCTGCTTACGTGAAGAGGACAGTGGGAGATAAGTTAGAATCTCGTTCTAACTTATGCTACTTTGTAGGTTATCCTAAGGAATCCATAGGATACTATTTCTATGATCAATCTGAACAAAAGGTGTTTGTTTCCAGAAATGCTACTTTTCTGGAGGAACCGTTCCTTAAAGAAAAGAAAGGCAAGATCATAGAATTAGAAGAAGTACAAAGTAACCCCACGCCACCCACTGAAGAAACGTCCCCTACTGATCAACCACAACCAATCACGAATTTCGATACACACGAAAATCCTCCTCTAAGGCGTTCTGAACGTACTCCTAGACAGCCGGAGAGATGGTATGGATTCTTCCATGAAATCTCTCAAAAGGATAATGATCCTTTAACGTATGAGGAGGCACTTTCAGATTCTGACTCTGAACGGTGGATAGAAGCCATGAAATCCGAAATGGATTCCATGAACTCCAACCAAGTTTGGACCTTGGTAGATTTGCCTGATGGGGTCAAACCCATAGGTTGCAAATGGATCTTTAAGAGAAAGCTTGGAGTTGATGGAAGCATTGCAGCCTACAAAGCAAGACTGGTTGCAAAAGGATTCACTCAAAGACCCGGCGTGGACTTTGACGAAACCTTTTCACCAGTTGCAATGCAAAAGTCTATTCGGATCATGCTTTCCATTGCTGCATATTATGACTATGAGATATGGCAAATGGATGTGAAAACTGCCTTTCTCAATGGTGACATTGACAAAGACATTTATATGGAGCAACCCATAGGTTTCACATTCAGTGGGAGTGAGCAAAAGGTTTGCAAACTCCAAAGATCAATCTATGGATTGAAACAGGCTTCTAGGAATTGGAACATTCGATTTGATGAATCAGTCAAAGCGTTTGGCTTCATCCAAATTTCGAATGAATCATGTGTGTATAGAAAGGAATTGGAGACCTCAGTGCAATTCTTAGTACTTTATGTTGATGACATCCTTCTTATTGGGAATTCGAAAGATGACATGAAAGTGACTAAGTTATGGTTATCGAACCAATTCGAGATGAAAGATCTTGGTGATGCGTCCTATATCCTTGGAATTAAAATCTATAGAGATAGATCTAGAAGGTTAATAGGACTATCACAGTCGATGTACATTGACAAAGTATTGAAGAGATTCAATATGGAGTCAGCGAAGGTTAAGAACCTTCCTATGAGTGTAGGAACATGTCTTTCAAAGAAGATGTGTCCTAAGACCAACCTTGAGAAGGAGAGAATGACTCATACACCTTATGCATCAGCAATAGGTAGCATAATGTATGCAATGTTGTGTACTCGACCGGATGTGGCTTATGCACTTAGTGTAACGAGTCGTTTCCAATCTGACCCTGGAGATGGTCACTGGGCTGCCGTGAAGAATATTCTTAAGTACTTGAAAAGTACTAAAGATTTATTCTTAGTTTACGGAGGTCAGAAAGATCTTACTGTCGAAGGATACTGCGATGCAAGCTTTGCATCTGACTTAGATGATTTTAAGTCAATGTCAGGATACATTTTCTGCCTAAACGGCGAAGCAGTGAGTTGGAAGAGTTCCAAGCAAACAACCACTGCAGATTCGACCACTGAGGCCGAATACTTAGCTGCAAATGATGCAGCTAAGGAAGGTGTTTGGATTAGAAACTTCATTCAAGAGTTGAAGGTTGTTCCTAGCATGAAAGACCCCATTACTGTGTTTTGTGACAACACTGGGGCGGTTGCTCAAGCAAGAGAACCAAGATCTCACTGTAGCGCCCCTATACACTACAACCCCGCACCAAAGTATCTCTCGAGTGGATGTGAGGCCTAGCACCCGAGAAACACTCCAGCGAACGGACAGTGCTATACAATATCAGAGTATTGGAACACTGCAGCGGAAATTTTATAATTTTGAAACTTCCAAAACTATGATAGGGAAATGCAATAAATAAGCCAGTAATGGCATAGTATAGATATCAAAAGTAATGACCATGCCGTAATAGAAAATTTACAAGCTCGGAAGCATAACTTATTCTAAAGAACCTTTACTATCATGCTAACGAGAAGACACACTAGGCTTCAAGATACCTTCTAGTAAGCGTCCGTTAAACCTGAAACCATGAGTTGTAAAGTGCGAGGGTTAGTCAAAGTGACTAAGTGAGGGGGTAGTTGGAACTACATATATATGTATAGGTATATTTGAAAAAGTGTTTGACTATAAAAGTTGGAGTTTGATACTATTAATAAAATAATATATTAATAGTACTATACCGGAAATCAATAAAATAATAATCAATACAAATATTTGGTTCATATTTATTTTGAGAAAAAGGGAATAAGGGGACTGGGTATCAGATTCTTGAAAATATGAACCGTACGATAATAAAGTATTAATGCCCTGCAAGTAGGCGTTCTCCATCCTTTACTCCTTAAACAGAATGAAATCAGAAATAACAGAATCAATCCAGCCTTTTTCCTCCATGATCTGTCGGGAGCAACCCCTCGAGATCCAGAAACAGACAGAGGGAGGGACGTACCCTTTCCCGTCACTTAATGTGGAATAACTAACCTCCAGTTAAACCAACATTAAGATCAGATTTGGCGGCAGGTATAGTAATAGACGATGGCCCTTGCCACCCGGCTATTAGTTCTACCGTACCACCGGGCCCAACAGATACAGATACAGATACAGATCTTGCATTTTGGATACAGAATTGAGTTACATCATATCAATACTCACCAAGATGGACTTGAGTATGATATGTTTGTAACTTATACTTGGACAAGGATTTTGTTTTATATAATAGGATAATAGATATCCTTATATCAGATGTTTCCCAGAAAAGGGGATAATACTATAATTAGGGAAAATAAGACTGAATCCTTATTAGGATAAATAATAAAATATTTTATATGTAGACTCATGATCCCAGTTGAAAATATTTTAACCTCACCTGCTACGATACGGAATCAAGTAAAGTATTCGGGGTTCCACTGTCCAGACCTAGTTCCTGAAAGTAGTGAACTACTACGGACTTAGAGAACTAGGTTCTTTCTATACTGATGCGATATATGAATGCGTACAATTAAGGCATATTGTAACAAGGAGTAACGGTAAAGTACAGGAAATTCGGTAATCTAGGATTGAAATATTATTGTAAAACATACTGATACCAAAGTCATACAACCGAATTAACCAAGAAATTCTTATTCAAATTATGAATCTAAATTAAGGTTTATTTTTAATAAAAGATGAACCTGATTTTGAAAGCGCTATTTAATCCCCGATTTTAAAATCGTTAGACAAAAATTCTTTCATAAAAATCCAAATTTTATTTTATATTAATTCTTGAAATTATTACATGATATTATTGATCAAAATCCATATTTAGAGTCAAAAGTCAAGGTTACTATTGTAAAACGGTTACTATTTAAACATAGGGGATTAAATACTTTTAAACATAGAATCAAACACACACTTACACACACTAGCACACGGTACACACATATTTCAAGAACATCAAGAACATGTTCTTCATCATGTTTGAATATTCATAAGATGTTCTAGGCATTCTTGATCAAATTCATAGTCATAACATAAGATTAAAGAATAATTGAGCATAATATATAGACTTTTCATGAAATATGATTCATAAATAAATTCCTAAACATGAATTTATTCATATCTTCAAGTATTCATAAAATGTTCTACACATGCTTGATTATATTCATATTCATAACATAAAATTTGAAGCATAATATAGCAAAATATATAAACTTTCTATGAAAAATAATTCTAAATAAATTATTCTAGGCATGAATTTAATCAAACAAGATCATAGTCATTTAAATACATACTCACATTATATCATATCATAATTCATGCATTTAATTAAATAAAATTCCATAATGTGCACACATTGTATTTAAAACTAACAATTATGCACATATTTCATAAAATAAAATTCCTAAAGCATAATTTAATTAATCCTAGACATGCTACTATTATTATTATACTAAGAACATAATATAAAGCATGAAATAATAGAAGAAAAACTCACCTTAGAGAGGGAGAGGGTGAATGGCGTGAGCTAGGGGAGAGAAGAGAGTGATTTTGTGTGTTGATTTGTGAAGTATAAATGAGGCTTGAGGGGGTATTTATAGGTAGTCATGAGGGGTCTCTAAGCAATAAATGAAAGTTTAAGGGAGATGTGGTTGTCTAATATTTCAACAAATGCTTGGTAATAAATTAGGAGATGTGGTTAAATTACATGTTAAACAAATGCTAGGTAATTAGTTAGGAAATGTGGAGAAATTATGCTCATATGTTTAATCCTTCTAGAAGACCATGTGGTCATGGATGATGTCATTTTGATTAAAAATAAATGTAAAATAATATAAAATTTATTCAAGAGTCGAGAGGTAAAATTTCGTTGTAGTGAATTAATGAAAGAATGAGTGAAAAACGAGCTTCGTTTTGATTATAAATGTGGAATATTTAGAGTTTTTGCTTATAAACTATGAATACTAAAGATGATGAAAATCATAAGAAAATTATATAAACGAAGCCATGATAAAGTTTAGAGTGGGGAAAAATCACTACCATGTAGAGAAAAATTCAAGGATCGTTTTAAGTATAATTTCGACTTTTGAATAAAAGCTAATTGTTTAAAATAAAATGACGATTTTTAAAAAGGAAAATATTTATAAAAGATGCTATGGTGAAATCGAGTTTTTGATAAATGCATGAAAATTCATAAAATAATTTAAGGATCGTTTTGGTTATAATATTGGATATCAAAAAGTAGATGAGTAAGGATTTATTGATGATCGAATCATAAGCTAGGGTTTTTGCCGGTTTTTGATACTACGGAAGTTAGGATGGGAATTATGGTCCACGGAGAGTATCACGATCCTCGAAATAATGTGAGGATTCTTTTGGTTACAATATTGGGTAGTGAAAGTGTTTCGGGAGACGTAGGAATATTTTTGGGCTATAGGGGTATTTTCGTAATTTCCAACCTAAAACTGTAGGAATGGGTTTTGAAACATATGAAAGGGTTTTAGATGCTAGAAGGGAATGAATACTAGAATTCTAGGATTTTATGAGAAGAGTTTCAAGGTACGAGTTAAATAGAGGAAATAATTAAATCTACGATCATTTAATTAAAGTGTAACATATAAACGCACATAAGTCACATAGAATGTAATGCATGAAGAGAATAAATAAGGACCGAGATTATAAGTGCTTCTTGAATAACCCCTTTACTTTACCTTTTCCAACTCGGCCCAGGTTTGGGCTGTTACAATCCACCCCCCTTAAAAAGAATCTGTCCTCAGATTCTCATTTTGTCTTAAAATAATTTTGTCAATATCTTTCATCATTTTCTAGGATGATCTCATATTTTGTCATTAATAACTTCATAAACTAGGGGGTAGTAATGTTTACTAGCCCAGAAGGGTAGTGTTTATATATCATAATGACCGAAATCACCAGAAGAGGCACTCAGAAAATAAATAAGCACATAATTGTAATGCAATGAATGAATGCATGACGCCAGGGTCATAGGACCTTAACTGGCGTGTGAAGAACATGTACCGTACCCTTCACATTACTTGAAGGTTTGGGATGCACATCTCCGTCCACAGCATAGGCCCTGCCTTTTCCTAATGGATTTCTTGAAGTTCCGACAATAATTTTTCCTCTCCTTGGTTGCCCTTGCTTGGCTTTCTTTGGGCATTCACGGATTTGGTGTTCATCACTACCACATCGTAAACATAAGCCGGCCTTTTTCCAACAATTCTCTTCAGTATGTCGCGGCCCATGACAGAAGTCACAAATGGTTTCATCTTGGACCTTTAGAGGTACTTGCGAGGATGGTTGTTGGGTATGCCTAGATTTCTTCTTTTGTATATGAGCAATTTGGCTGGCAACTCGTTTCTCTCCTTGTGGTAGTTTATCATTAGTTGGGTCTTGATGTTTTGAATTCAAGCGAATACTCTTATGTGTTGCCTCAGTGTTTAGGGCTTTATCCACAGCCCGGGTATATCCCTCAATATCAAAAGGAGCTAATGCCCATCGTAGGTCCGGTTTCAGTCCATCAACAAATCTCTTTGTTTTGCGACGCTCGTCACTCAAGATGTGTGGTGCATATTGTATTAACCTAACAAACTTGGCCTCGTATTCGGCTACTGACATATACCCTTGTACTAAATTCATAAACTCGGCCTCTCGAGCATCCCTGGTTACTTGAGGAATGTACTTATGCTGAAATTCCCTTACAAACTCAATCCAATTACTTTGAACTCCGGTATCCAACCATCTCTGCTTGACATGCTTCCACCAACTTAATGCCGCCTCCTCCAATAAGAAGGTTGCATATTGTACTCGTTTTGGATCTTCAGGGTAAATATCCATTGCCTCATATATCTTTTCAAGGCTTGCAATCCAATTTTCTGCCTTAAGGTCATTGGGTTCCCCGAAGAACTTTGGTGGATTCAACTGAAGAAACTTTTCCAAAGTTCTTTCATTTCCATGATTAGGTACTGGCACATATGTTTGCATAAACTGTCTAAAGGCCTCCGCTATATCTAGTGCTCCTGTGGAAGTTGTTGTGGCTGATGGTGTCTGATTGTGTGGGGTCCTTGGTGGTGACATTATGATGCTAGAATCACAATCGCATTGGAAAATATAATGCATGGAGGTTAAATAATGATTCACAGATTGACACAAAGTAATAAATTCAAATATAACACTGAAGTTATGAACACATAATATGTACAAGGAATAAGCATGATGCACTAACGGCCCTACGGGTATCTTGAAGCAATTCCTAGGACTCGAGATATGAACATGCAGAAGAGTAACAATAAAGTATTTTAAACTTAAATTTTTCAAGAAAGAGCACCTAGGGTACAAGAGTAACCCGGTTGCTCTGATACCACTTTAGTTGTAGCGCCCCTATACACTACAACCCCGCACCAAAGTATCTCTCGAGTGGATGTGAGGCCTAGCACCCGAGAAACACTCCAGCGAACGGACAGTGCTATACAATATCAGAGTATTGGAACACTGCAGCGGAAATTTTATAATTTTGAAACTTCCAAAACTATGATATGGAAATGCAATAAATAAGCCAGTAATGGCATAGTATAGATATCAAAAGTAATGACCATGCCGTAATAGAAAATTTACAAGCTCGGAAGCATAACTTATTCTAAAGAACCTTTACTATCATGCTAACGAGAAGACACACTAGGCTTCAAGATACCTTCTAGTAAGCGTCCGTTAAACCTGAAACCATGAGTTGTAAAGTGCGAGGGTTAGTCAAAGTGACTAAGTGAGGGGGTAGTTGGAACTACATATATATGTATAGGTATATTTGAAAAAGTGTTTGACTATAAAAGTTGGAGTTTGATACTATTAATAAAATAATATATTAATAGTACTATACCGGAAATCAATAAAATAATAATCAATACAAATATTTGGTTCATATTTATTTTGAGAAAAAGGGAAGAAGGGGACTGGGTATCAGATTCTTGAAAATATGAACCGTACGATAATAAAGTATTAATGCCCTGCAAGTAGGCGTTCTCCATCCTTTACTCCTTAAACAGAATGAAATCAGAAATAACAGAATCAATCCAGCCTTTTTCCTCCATGATCTGTCGGGAGCAACCCCTCGAGATCCAGAAACAGACAGAGGGAGGGACGTACCCTTTCCCGTCACTTAATGTGGAATAACTAACCTCCAGTTAAACCAACATTAAGATCAGATTTGGCGGCAGGTATAGTAATAGACGATGGCCCTTGCCACCCGGCTATTAGTTCTACCGTACCACCGGGCCCAACAGATACAGATACAGATACAGATCTTGCATTTTGGATACAGAATTGAGTTACATCATATCAATACTCACCAAGATGGACTTGAGTATGATATGTTTGTAACTTATACTTGGACAAGGATTTTGTTTTATATAATAGGATAATAGATATCCTTATATCAGATGTTTCCCAGAAAAGGGGATAATACTATAATTAGGGAAAATAAGACTGAATCCTTATTAGGATAAATAATAAAATATTTTATATGTAGACTCATGATCCCAGTTGAAAATATTTTAACCTCACCTGCTACGATACGGAATCAAGTAAAGTATTCGGGGTTCCACTGTCCAGACCTAGTTCCTGAAAGTAGTGAACTACTACGGACTTAGAGAAGTAGGTTCTTTCTATACTGATGCGATATATGAATGCGTACAATTAAGGCATATTGTAACAAGGAGTAACGGTAAAGTACAGGAAATTCGGTAATCTAGGATTGAAATATTATTGTAAAACATACTGATACCAAAGTCATACAACCGAATTAACCAAGAAATTCTTATTCAAATTATGAATCTAAATTAAGGTTTATTTTTAATAAAAGATGAACCTGATTTTGAAAGCGCTATTTAATCCCCGATTTTAAAATCGTTAGACAAAAATTCTTTCATAAAAATCCAAATTTTATTTTATATTAATTCTTGAAATTATTACATGATATTATTGATCAAAATCCATATTTAGAGTCAAAAGTCAAGGTTACTATTGTAAAACGGTTACTATTTAAACATAGGGGATTAAATACTTTTAAACATAGAATCAAACACACACTTACACACACTAGCACACGGTACACACATATTTCAAGAACATCAAGAACATGTTCTTCATCATGTTTGAATATTCATAAGATGTTCTAGGCATTCTTGATCAAATTCATAGTCATAACATAAGATTAAAGAATAATTGAGCATAATATATAGACTTTTCATGAAATATGATTCATAAATAAATTCCTAAACATGAATTTATTCATATCTTCAAGTATTCATAAAATGTTCTACACATGCTTGATTATATTCATATTCATAACATAAAATTTGAAGCATAATATAGCAAAATATATAAACTTTCTATGAAAAATAATTCTAAATAAATTATTCTAGGCATGAATTTAATCAAACAAGATCATAGTCATTTAAATACATACTCACATTATATCATATCATAATTCATGCATTTAATTAAATAAAATTCCATAATGTGCACACATTGTATTTAAAACTAACAATTATGCACATATTTCATAAAATAAAATTCCTAAAGCATAATTTAATTAATCCTAGACATGCTACTATTATTATTATACTAAGAACATAATATAAAGCATGAAATAATAGAAGAAAAACTCACCTTAGAGAGGGAGAGGGTGAATGGCGTGAGCTAAGGGAGAGAAGAGAGTGATTTTGTGTGTTGATTTGTGAAGTATAAATGAGGCTTGAGGGGGTATTTATAGGTAGTCATGAGGGGTCTCTAAGCAATAAATGAAAGTTTAAGGGAGATGTGGTTGTCTAATATTTCAACAAATGCTTGGTAATAAATTAGGAGATGTGGTTAAATTACATGTTAAACAAATGCTAGGTAATTAGTTAGGAAATGTGGAGAAATTATGCTCATATGTTTAATCCTTCTAGAAGACCATGTGGTCATGGATGATGTCATTTTGATTAAAAATAAATGTAAAATAATATAAAATTTATTCAAGAGTCGAGAGGTAAAATTTCGTTGTAGTGAATTAATGAAAGAATGAGTGAAAAACGAGCTTCGTTTTGATTATAAATGTGGAATATTTAGAGTTTTTGCTTATAAACTATGAATACTAAAGATGATGAAAATCATAAGAAAATTATATAAACGAAGCCATGATAAAGTTTAGAGTGGGGAAAAATCACTACCATGTAGAGAAAAATTCAAGGATCGTTTTAAGTATAATTTCGACTTTTGAATAAAAGCTAATTGTTTAAAATAAAATGACGATTTTTAAAAAGGAAAATATTTATAAAAGATGCTATGGTGAAATCGAGTTTTTGATAAATGCATGAAAATTCATAAAATAATTTAAGGATCGTTTTGGTTATAATATTGGATATCAAAAAGTAGATGAGTAAGGATTTATTGATGATCGAATCATAAGCTAGGGTTTTTGCCGGTTTTTGATACTACGGAAGTTAGGATGGGAATTATGGTCCACGGAGAGTATCACGATCCTCGAAATAATGTGAGGATTCTTTTGGTTACAATATTGGGTAGTGAAAGTGTTTCGGGAGACGTAGGAATATTTTTGGGCTATAGGGGTATTTTCGTAATTTCCAACCTAAAACTGTAGGAATGGGTTTTGAAACATATGAAAGGGTTTTAGATGCTAGAAGGGAATGAATACTAGAATTCTAGGATTTTATGAGAAGAGTTTCAAGGTACGAGTTAAATAGAGGAAATAATTAAATCTACGATCATTTAATTAAAGTGTAACACATAAACGCACATAAGTCACATAGAATGTAATGCATGAAGAGAATAAATAAGGACCGAGATTATAAGTGCTTCTTGAATAACCCCTTTACTTTACCTTTTCCAACTCGGCCCAGGTTTGGGCTGTTACACTCACCAACGGACCAAGCACATTATGAGGAAGTATCACCTAATCCGTGAAATTATCAAAAGAGGAGATGTGCAAATTGAGAGGGTCACATCAGCAGAGAACGTGGCAGATCCACTTACTAAACCCCTTAGTCGAGAAGCTTTCCAAGGTCATCTTCAGAAGATGGGACTTAGAGTAGCTTTAGAATGGCTTTGACGGGCAAGTGGGAGATTGTTAGGAATAGTGCCCTAGAAAGCCGATTGTATATCCGCTTTGTGCTTTTCCTTATTGTAATCACAGACAATCTTTGAATAAAATAACGAATTGAGGCAACACTTCTTTATATGCTCTTGTTTGGTATGCGTTTACTTTAGCTGTGCATGTATGAGAACTCCCCTAATCCTGATGACTTTAGGACTCTACCATTTAGGTGAAATGGTTCATGAAACGAGCCCTATATCACATAAGTCATGATTAGTAAAATACTCCAAGCCGATGAGTCCTACAGACAGTGGGAGTGTCAACCTGACTCCTCTAAGGCTTGCTTGTGGGATCACGCCCTTAAGAAGGACCACCTTGTTTCATGGAGGTGCAAAGTGTATAGTTGATACGTGCGTGATACATGAGGGTGATTACTTTAGTAAGTAAGTTCACTGAGGTGCCCCGTGTGAGAACATTCCTAAATGGGAAAGGAAGTTTCTATTTCAGGAAATGGAAACTTCCAGATTAGGAAATATCTCACGAGTCATTGATGTGATTAATTGATCCTTAGACTTGAGGTTCCATGTTACTTTATGAGTTAACTCTGTAGTCTTTGGTATAAGCTTTAAAGGGTGTCGCCTTAGACAACTGATTCAAGGCTTATGCTGGGGCTGCACAAGTGATTCATGAAAGTGAATGAGAATCAAGAAAGGACCTACACTTGCATATGCAAGGTGATCTCTTATTGTGTAAGTCATTCATATGCCATATGGAGTCCTTGGCCAAGGCAGTAGATCAAGACATCAAGAAAAGGGTTTCTTGGATTGAGATCAAATGGATATGAAATGCACTTAGCTTTAAGACCGGATTATTAGGGTTCTGATTATTCCCTTGCCCTAGATCTTGGTTGAGAGATAGTAAGTAGGAGGATTGTATCTCACATGAATCAATGACTTAAAGGTTCTGTCGAATCCGAACATTCCAATTCAGCTAGGGGTTAAACACCTGTTGCTAGACTATGGTCGTTTAATCTGTGGACTGATTAATTAATTAGTGAATTAATTAATTGGGGTCACTGCTAATTGAATTGAGAACCTAGAGGGTCACACAAAACAACTTGGTTACATGAGTTGAGGCTTGAAAATGATTAAACGAGTTAATCGAGCCAAGAGGGTTCCACACGTGTGAATTCACACGTGTGGCTCACGTGAGTGACACGTGTCACTGTGACACGTGTCACACACGTGTGTGTATATATATATATATTATATATATTAAATAATTAATTAGTTAATTATTTAATAGACTTTGGTTTAATTTTGAATTAAAAGGAAAGTCTAATTTTGGAGAAAATAATCTAGTTAATTAATTATGAATTAATTAATTAGATAAAATAAGTTATTTATTTTATAATAAATAAAGTATAAAATTATCCAAAAATAGTTTGGATATTTTTAAGCTCTCTTAAAAGTTGACTAGAAATAGAATTCAAAGTCAAAGTTGGAAAATACTTGATGATCAAGTAATAGGAGAGAGAGGAACCAAATCCTTGTCCAATAAGGACAAGGTTCGGCCGCCCCTCCCCTTTCCTATATATAGGGGAGCTCATGCTCCCCTTTAGAGCTAATTGACAATTCTTGGTTCATGTGTTGAACACCTTCCTTTCTCCAAGATTAAATTAAACCCTAGGTTAAGCCTAAACACTAACTAGAGAACTAGCATCCTTACTAGTTAGATTGTGATCAAGTTGGTGGACTTTCTCTAGAGACTTCAAGTTAGAAGTTTGAAGATTCGAGCTTTACCAAGGAGAGGGGATCAAGCCGCGAGAAGAGCGTTCTTGGGTGGCTTGAAACGCTTCAAGAAAGAATATAAGAAAAGTAAGTTTTCTATCTTTACGAATTTGGTTACACGATTGCGAGTTCAAGGTCCTTTTGTTGGGAAAATTTTTTAAATTCCGCTGCTTTCTGATTCGTGTTTTCCAACAATTATAACATACCGCAAGCTGGAGCAATTCAGACTGCAACTCGTCCACCGATTGCAGCCAAGAACTTTGAGATTAAACCAGCTATCATAAATTTGTTGCAGAATAATCCTTTTTCAGGACTATCTTTGCAGGATCCAACTTCACATTTGGAGTATTTTTTGGAAGTTTGTGATACCTTCAAAATTCATAATGTCACTACTGATGCTATCCGAGTTGGGCTTTTTCCCTTTTCACTTAGGGATTGAGCTAAAGCATGGCTGAGTACTGTCCCAAATGAATCCTTTCAGATTTGGGCAGTATTATCTCAGGCTTTCCTAGCAAAGTTCTTTCCACTTAGTAAAACCACGAAGTACAGGAATGATATCCAAGGTTTCAGGCAGTTGGATGGAGAGTCTTTCTACGAAGCTTGGGAAAGATTTAAGGATTTGCAGAAGAACTGTCCACATCATGGAATTCTCGGATGGTTATTGATTCAGACTTTTTACAATGGGATGTCCCCTACCTTTAGAGGAGCGATGGATGTCGCGGCTAGCGGAGCATTCTTAGCCAAATCTGAAGCAGTTGCTACTGAGTTATTGGATAATATGTCGCAGAACGATGTTTTTGTGCATGAAAGGAGCCACTCGCAACAAGCGAAGGTGCAAACAGTAGTCATAGAGTTAGATGGGTTAACCGCCATCAATGCTAAATTTGAAGCGCTTAACAAGAAATTGGACCAACTAACTGTTAATGCAGTTGGGATACAGTCCCAACCAGTTCATGTAACATGTGAAATCTGTAGGAGAACAGGTGCAAGAGCAGGTGAACTACGCAAATAACTTCAAACCAGCAAATGATCCCTACTCAAACACCTACAATCCAGGATGGAAGAACCACCCTCATTTGTCGTGGTCTAATTTTTTTGGTGACGCCCGTTAATGAGATTAGACGTACTAGTTACTAAGAGTAACGGGCGTTAAACCATTGTTAGCAATTTTGGTAACGCCCGTTAATGGACATAGGCGTGTTGGCCGACAGGGGTAACGCCCGTTATCCCTTTGTCTTAGGAACACCGGTAACTCCCCTTACCGGTCCGACAGGCGGAAATTGGATTTTAGGACCAGGTTTTTTAGGGTTGATTTAAATCTTATCCTACCCAATTTCGGTTTTCTTTCCCCCATGTAACAACCCAAGCGGAGGATGCCACATCCCCCGCACTAAGACCCAGACCTGGTCACGAAATGAAACGTCCATGCCCGAATCCGAATCAAAGCTGGAGAGCGAAAGCAATTCAAACATTCAAAACAAGATAGCGGAAGCATTTAAATCAACATTCAAAACAAGTGACAGGTTCAACTAGTATAGATACCTAGTCCTGAATATCAATAAGCATAACAGGTGACGGGTTCAACTAGCATAGATACCTAGTCCCGAATATCCGATCAACATAACGTAATAATCATCAAGTGCCATACAGGGCCGAATACGAATGCCACATAGGGCTACAGAAAGGTAAAGTATAATCTCAAGTCTACAAGTCATGACATAAGTAAAGTGTATGAAAGACAAATGCAACTAGAAAGTCTAGACCGACGAAGTGCAACTCAAAGGACTCACTCCCGCCTAGCAAACGACAACAGACCTGCAACTAAAAGTTTAAATGAGGGGTCAGTCAACTTGACCGAGCGAGGGGGCTAACGCACACCCACAATATATATATAAAGAGCATAGCACAAAATAAAAGGATGGACGCATGAACCGGGGATAGGTGTTGTATACCAAAACATTTCGAAATAACCCAAATAGATATAGGTATAAGTTTAGAAACCATTTTCCAGAAAGACTCTATCCCGATTCATAATTCCATAACAGAAAAGAACACATGCTCGGCGCGTACGAGCTTCCCACCTTTAATCCTCATAACAGAACAAACGAAAATATAGAAATAAGTCCCTCCTCAACTCCAGTGATGGAAGAGCCCCGCGTTGGCCCTAACCATCCATGATAAAACCGTCTAAAATAGACTCGACCTCAAGGGGGTAGCGAACCCACAAGAGTCCTCCCCAGCCTTAGCCGGAGGCTCAAGATCCCCTATCTCCCTAAGCCGCGCAATGATATCTCAAATGGAACATACGCACATGCTTGAAACCCCGACGACCCTAACCGTCCCGGGGGACCCCGTTACCCGTAGTTCCTCGGATCCACAACAGAACAGTACAGAACAGAACATATACCATATATCATGGCTAACTCGCTACAGAATTAGAACACAACTGGTTTTCCGAAATAACTTACATATGCCTCAAAACTGGTTTTTATATATATATCCCTACGTTGTGGAATTTAAGCCACGAAGGCTCCCACCCTCGCAGGACGCACGCAAAGGTCATAAACAAATCATATCCAACACATACGTACTTATAATAAGGTATACTCGCATACAAGGGTAGAAATCAGCATATAAAGGCCATAGGTCGCATAACTATACCAAAATCCTAAACCTCACCTCGTAGTAGTGGAGTCTGATAGTGTGAAGGGCCAAACACTCTAAACCTCGGGATCACCGGCCCCACCAAACTCTGTAAGAAAATATACCGAAGCCCAAACTTAGACTCTACATGAACCAAGTAAGACGCACGGCGTACAAAGTATGACTGACATGCGAAAATGAATGATGCTTATCATGTTGGTCACAAAGGACGATTCAATATTCAAGTAATCACTCAAGTAATGAGCTATTAGTGTTTAGAGATTGCATTCCAAGTCATAACATAGCATACAATCAAGTAGCAACTCGAACGGATCAAATACGCACGAAAAAGCAAGCAAAAGGGGTCATAGACGCATGGGAACGACCATTCCCATGCACAACATAGCATGGGAACGACCATTCCCATGCACAACATAGCATGGGAACGGTCCTTCCCACGGCAAGGCCCAGCGAGACTGGGAACGGCCGTTCCGGCCATAGATCTGGAGCAGAAACTTGACAGTTTCGGGAAGAAGAAGGGGAACACCAAAAATCATCAAACCAACACCAAATCCACCATAAAATATCACGAAATTCAGGTATAACATCATATAAATTATGCTTAGCATCAAAACATCAATTAATTCAAGTTTAGGAAGGTTTTTGCCCAAAATCTCAAACACCCATTTTCATGAATTTCAAGCTTAACATGAAGATATGAATTCCTAGTCTTCCTACACGAATTTCCAGCAACTAAGACACATAAGGAGCATTCAAATCATCAAGGCTTGCTTAAGGAATTGAAGATCTCATCATTCAAGTTCATACTAACAATTTCATGCTCCAATCCAAGAATAGAAATGAAATACTCATCAAAAGAGATCCAAAGCTTACCTTGTCTTGTGAAGGAATGAGGAATCAAAGAATATGAGCTTTTAGAATGAAAGATGGTTCAAGTCTTGATCCTCTCTTGAAGTTTCTTCATGATTCTCTTTGAGGCTAACTTGTGTGGTTTGAAATGAAAGGAAAATGGGATCTAGGTTTTGTAGTGGCTGATAGTTTTAGGTCAAGATAAGAAAACCGGTTTAAGTAACTCCCGGTTCAAGTGAACCGGTCAATAAAAGGAATAAAGGTCCAAACGGTATCCAAAAATTTTGAAATAAATTCCATTGGCCTCGAATCATTGAAACGAACACAATGGCAGTGTCGGAGTTCGAATTCGAATTCCCGAGCTCATATAGGTCCCGAACGACCCAAAATTCACCTAACTCATGTTAGGCCCAAACACAGAAATAGGTCCAAGTCCTATTTAAATCCAACTCCAACAATTAATTTAAATTCATCCAAGTTCCATTCTCAAGTTGTCATTCAAGAATTCATATTTTATCATTTTGGATTTTAGTCAATTAAGTCACATTTTCAATCAAAGTTGGAATTAAACTCATAAAAGGGAAATTAAATCACATAAGTGTGTAGGGTAAACTCTCTCGTGGCGCATGCCTGTACGATTTATCGGACGGGGCATCACAACCTCCCCCCTTAGGAGAACCTGTCCTCAGGTTCGCTGCTCGAAACAACTCCGGATACATCTTCCTCATCTTCTCTTCAGTCTCCCAAGTCGATTCCTCAGATTTCTGATCTCTCCATAACAGTCTGACCAAGGGAATCTGCTTGTTTCTCAACACTTATACTTTCTCATCCTGAATCTCAACCGGGTGCCTCACAATCATCAAATCGGACTCAAGCTGTACCTCTTTAACCGGTAAAACCGTCGGCTCATCAGGGTAGAACTTCCGAAGCTGTGAAAGGTGGAACACATTATGAATCCCAGTCAAACTCGGTGGTGGGTCCAACCTATACGCTACCTCTCCAATCCTCTCTAGAATCTCAAATGGTCCAAGATATCGAGGGCTAAGCTTCCCACCTCTACCAATACGAGAAAAGCCCTTCCTAGGAGATGCCTTCAAGAAGACACGATCTCCAACCTCAAACTCGAGGGGCCTTCTCCTCTTATCCGCATAACTCTTCTGTCTATCCTGAGCTGCTTTCATTCTCTGCTGAATTAACTTAACCTTCTCAGCCGTTTTCTCAATCTTAGCCGAGGCCTTTGCTCTCGTAAGCTTATCCGCCTTAGTCCATCGCCAATCCTCAATGTCCCAATAAAGTGGCGACCTGCACTTCCTCCCACAAAGTGCCTAGTAAGGGGCCATACCAATCGAAGCCTGAAAGCTGTTGTTGTAAGAGAACTCAACCAATGTCAAGTGCTTATCCCATTTATCCTTAAAATCCAATGCACACGCCCTTAACATATCCTCAAGATACTTAATCAACCGCTCTGATTGTCCATCAATCTGAGGATATGATGCGGTGCTAAACTTAAGCTTTGTACCCAAGTACTTCTGAAGATCATGCCAAAAACTAGCTGTAAATCGAGGATCCCGATCTGATACGATGCAAGCGGGAACTCCATGTAGCCTCACTATCTCATTACAACACAACTCAACCAACTTAGGTACCTTATCTATCATCCGAACCTTAAGGAAACGGGCAGACTTAGTCAAACGGTCTATCTGTAACACCCCGGAGCGAAGGGCGCCACATCCCCCGCACCGTAACCCAACACGTGAAGCGAAATGGGAACTCCGACCACGTATCAAGCCACGGCGAACGGGTGACAAACAAAAATCCAACCTAAGCTAGGCGGTCTAGACTCTACTCAGAGCACGCAATAAAACAAGTAACGAATGCGGAAGCACCAGAATCTCATAAAGCAAATAAACATACTCAAGAAATATCAAAGTTCCGATTCAAATTATACAAACTTTACAATTTCGAATTAGAGGCATAACTTATACATAATTCAGAATTAGCCAAAAAGCATAAAGAAACGAAAATGCCATGCATGAGACTCAAGCTATCCTCAAACCCGACTCAAAGACAACCGCCTAGCTCCAACACCTCAGAACGGGTACCTGCAACTCAAAATGAAGGGGGAAAAGATAGAAATAACGAGGGTCAGTCCTAGAGACTGGTGAGGGGGCTAACACACACACCCATATATATACGTAAGAGCAAAGCATATACAAAGCTGAGAGGGGTTCGTGAACCGGGCGTGGTTTTTGCATTCTAAGACATTTAACCCGTGGTAATATATATAAAGAAAGAAGTTTGGAGCCGAAGGCCAAATTCAGTCAAGTTTTAGAGTTTAGGAATCCGCCCCCGTTTCACAACCCTAAACGAAGACATAACGAACTGAAAGCAAAAATCCATCACCCTTACTTACTCCATACACCAAGGCAAAATGAAAACAAAGCAAATCATAACCCAACTCCACCCCAACACCGTTTTGGGGAGAGAGGTGCCCCTCTCAACCCCTGCTGAAAGCTGAATGAGACGGGGGATCCACCCGCTCCTTCGACGGGTCACTAAGCACACCGCCGGCTCAAGAAGACCTGCCTTCCCCTCGACCTCCCGAGGATGGGCAAAATCTCCCTTTTGTGGAGTCGTGTTGATGAGAGAGCCCGGCGACCCCATGGCCGACCCGGGATCACATACCACTTCTCCGGGGCCCAAACTTACACTTACACTTATACTTGCACTTATCACACTTACCAGGCGAAGCTTATCCACAAATCTTATCACGCTTACAAACACACACACACTTAACAAAGCTTGTCAAAACAAAAGAAAATAGAGCTTATATACTTATAAAAGCGTTTTCAAATTCTTAAGGCAAACGGGACAAATCCCACGAAATACGTATCCAAACACATATCTATATATATACATATATAAGTCGCATGCGGGTTCGAAATTCAATTAGGGTCTTAGGTTATCATAACTAAAAGGAAAGAAAACCTCACCTGGACGAGCAAACCAACCAAAACGGACCAAAAGGAGTCAAATGAACCACTTCCTCAACAACGGAACGAACCTAAGAGCAAAACAAAGAGCAAGAGGCAAACTTAGATTCAAATGAACCATATTGACGCTCGGCGAATGCGTATGAATACATAAGAGATGCTATTATGTCATGAACACGTTCATGTGCACTTATTAAGGAATTTAAATCATATAATCAAGTCATTCTATCCTTCGCTCACTTTCATTCGAACTCATAATTTCACGTTTCCAATCCATTCAAGAAATTCAAGGCACAAGCTCCAACATTTAGGCAAATAAGAGCATTGAAGTAAATTAAGTTCGACACATATTCAAACGTATTCAATCTTACACAAAACTCTACTACATACACCCTATTACCTCATATAACATAACTCAAAAGTTTGAAAACAAGAACAAATCACAAGATGAGGGAAAAGGGTTAAGGAAATCATCAACGCCACCAAAACGCACCTAAACGGCATTCAACAAAAGCATGTCTAAATCTCACCCAAAAGTTATGAAATTGAACCAAAATACTCCCAACACATAGTAAAACAAGTTCATAGTTCATCACAAACGAAGATAAAGACAATACAGAGGTAAAACAAACCAAAAACCGAAAAGGAAAACTAAGGGTTGCGCAAGGGGAGGGACACGGGGGTGTCCCTCAACTTAACTAAGCTGAGCCACGCCCGTGGCTCAGTCCAGACATGCCCAGGAAGCATGACACGCCCGTGTCTCACCTTTCAAGGCAAATGAGACACGGGGGTGTCTCGGTACAGCACCAAAATCGCATACAAAGTTTGACGGCAAAACTGACCCTAAACAAAATCAGTCCAAAAGCATAGCAAATCAACTCCAAATATTATGAAACTTGATATACAACATATTTAGCATGTTAGGAACATATTTCATTTAGAACTCAAAGGCTAAATCACGCGTTAAGGTCACCGAAATCATGCAGCAACTCTGGAGCACCAAAAACGGACATATGAGCTCAATCATGCCATGAACAAATACTTAGGGGCTGAAAATGGATCTAAAAACTTGCAAGAGCAGGGCTAACATGTAAAGAAATTAGCATACAACATCTCCACACAAATTCACACGAATTGGAAGTCATTAACTCAAGCAACAAAGCACAAATTCATACAGCAGTTCCAAAACAAGGGGAGCAGATTTTAAGGTTCAAGAACTCAAGTTTGCAGCCATATTAAAGCATGAATTCAGGGCAAAATGAAGCACATTCATAGAACAACATGTATACCACATTACCAAGCATTAGCATACGAAATTGGAGGCAAGAATTCATCCATTTGATCTCAAAAACGTGACAGCAGTTTGGTGGAAATGAGCAGATTTGCAGCAGTTCGGTTTTCAAGTTTCATGGCCAAAAACTCAAGGTTTCAATCATGTTATCAATGGAGAATCAACCCTAACACATCTATCATGAAGTAAGAATCAAGAATGGAAGCAAAGGAGTTCAAATAAGCACCAAAGAAGCCTCAAATCAGCCACAAATTCAAGCTAAGGCAAGGAAGCAACAAATGACCTCTAACCCTAACTATTCATGCAAGTCTCCATAACCTTATTAAATCTGATGCATTTATGAATTTCAAGGATCAAATGAAGCATAGAAGAGAGGAGAATACATAAATATACTTACCTTTAAGAGTTGATGAAGTATGGAAGAGTTTAGCTCCAAAAATCACAAGCCATGGGAGAGGGCTTCTTTCTTCTTCTTCTTTTCTCCATGTGCAGCAGATTTTCCTTCTCCTTGGGGTGTGTGGTCCGAAATGGAGAGGTAGGGAAGAGATAGGAGTGGTTAAAGATCAAATAAACCAAGGGTTAAAGTTTAAGCATGGTTAAAATGGGCCCACAAGTACAAGACTAGTCAAAGAAGGTGGCTTAAGCACAAGCTGTTCGTTCCGGGCGAAAAACGAGGGTCCAAATGGGCTTAGAAAAATATCAAATCAGGTTCCTTGGCTTCATCTCTTCGTCACGAGTCCAACGCATCTTCTGGAATTCGAATCCGAATTCCCTAGCTCAAGTTATGGCCTCCGGAACAAGAGGCGCGCTAAAACTAGTTAGGCCCTCGTGTCCCTCGTCAAATACTTAAGGTTTAAAACCTCGACAAACGAACCCGAAAACATAAAACGAGCATGCAAACACCTTCATAACTCACATATATCATGCATATCGAAATCTCACAAAAATCGAAATTGAATTCTGGCACATAACGAGCAAATTACGAGCATACGAAACTTAAACGTTTAAAATTCAAAGTTCATGAATATAACCAATTAATTTCATATTAATTCAAATAATCATATAAGCATTAAAATAACATTCAAATACGTAATTAAATAATTTAAAGCACATAAAACCCTCTCGTTACGGCGTACCTGGAAATCCGAACGATGGGGATGTTACAAACTCCCCTCCTTCAAAAGGACCTGTCCTCAGGTCCTAAGGAGAATCTTGAATGGCTTCGACAACAAACCCAAAATCCACACTTCCGCTACGCCACTCAGATCCTATACTTCTCGAAACCCTATCTCCTTATTTGGCGAACCGGACACAAAGTCCTAGTCGTTTGCCCCCACTTCCCAAATAAAGATTCGGGAGTAGTTGGAGAATTCTCAACCTATGGCACATAGACATTATTACACAAAGTTCATAACGTCTTTCTTATGCCAGAACTTCCGGGTCCCAAAACTCCGAACAACCTCAACCCTGAGTGGGATAAACTCGTGACCTTGCACTCCTTAAGGCGTAGGCTACCGTTCTTCTACGAGCAACGCACAACAAAGGCCTTCCTTTGTGCCTCGGTTGGAAACAAGGTAGCCTTTTGTACCTTCGGTTAGGCAAGAGCCAATACCGTGGGTAACTCTCTTCAACCGCCTCTTCCCACTCAAAACCGTGCCTCTTACTCTGAGACAATCTTCGGTTCTTCTACGGGAAATACCAACGGGTTAGCCTTCTATCTAGTACCCGAAGATATCGTTGAGTCCCTGACGGACCTCCTGAAAGCAACATCCAACTCAACGGGACCTAAGCACCTCCAAACCGCTCACCGGAAGTAGCTCGACCCTCGCAACTCACCAAACACTCACGAACACTCCACACCAAAAGCTCTCCCCACAAAAAGGGTAACACAAAAGAAGGTAAAGAACACAATAAGCAAGAATTAAGAAGGGAAAGACATAAACAACAAGCAAAACTAAGAAGAAAATGAAGCACACTCCAAGCAAGAACTAAAAAGGAAAAGAAACATATAACGAGCAAAACTGAAAAGGGAAGGAAGCACATTACAAGCAAGAGTCAAGAAGGAAAAGAAACACTTAACAAGCAAAACTAGGAAATAAAGGAAGCACACTTCAAACAAGAACCAAGAAGAGAAAGAATCACTCAATAGGCAAGAACCAAGGATGAAAGCAATTACGCATCAAGCAAAACTGAAAAGGGAAGGAACACATTACAAGTAAGAGCTACGAAGGGAAAGAAACACTTAACAAGCAAGAACAAGAAGAGGCATAATTACGCAACAAACATAATGAAGAATCACGTAAAAACAAGGAGTAAGACAATAAGCACATGGGTTTCCCCCGAATGTTAAAATATGTGTGAAATGTAATGCCATGAATGCTTCAGGTACCGTTCACCATAGGAGTAGCGTTGAGTGTGGTGCCATCCTCTTGTTTTCCGGGAGGATCATCTTGTGCTTGAACTTGGATTTTGAAGTCATAGGATTTCCTTGAAGACCTCAACTTCTTGTTGTTCGATTAACTTTCATCATGCCTTCGATTCCTCCATAATTGAGTCCTCCCACCACCTTTGGTATTGGAATCTCTCCTTGTTTGACATTGGTGGCCTCATGAGATTCTTGAGTTTCTTCATTCCATGTAATTCGAGTCTCTACCATATATATATTAAATTGCTTCCGGTGAGGAGATGTAAAAGTCTATCCATCTTCGGTATTTGAATCTTCTTATACTCGGCAACTTTGAAGTCTTAAGTTTTTCATCTTGTCTCTTAGTTTCTCGCCTTGTCTCCTAATTATTTCACCTTGAAATATTTTCCCAACTCGCGACACTTGAAACAATTCCTAATTCTTCTTAATTTGATCCTTTTACTCCGGTGTTGGAATCTTTCTTTTCTTGACATTGTTGATATCTTGGAGCTTCTCGAAATTTCTTGAAATTTAGGTTCCTTGCTTGATCTTCGAACTCCAAACTGATCTTTTCTCCTCATAAGTGTTGGCAAGACTCCCTTCATTAATTGACTATTCCTTCATAGCTCCTTTTATCTTGTATCCTCGGATCACGCACATATTCTTGAAATTTGAAGATTTGATCGAATTTCATACTTACTTGCTTGAAATCAATTCCGAACTTTAGGACAGTCCTCGAAGATACCCAATCTTTTAAACCTTGTTGGAAATCGTCCACCTACTTTCATTCTTAAATTTGAACTTTCCTATCACCAAACACGAAAGGAGGGTGCTTATACAAAGTTCTCGAATAGAACTTCTTCACAGGAATTATTCTCGAACTCCTCAAATCTTTATTCAAATCTCTTGATCACCTAGAACTTGACCTTGATATCCCCATTTCAAACCGCTTCAAAAGATAAAGTCTCTAAACCCCTTATAGCCCGAATATACCTGTCTCCCTCGTCCTTTTCCCGGTAATACTTGTTGATGTCGAAGGAGTATCCTGAAATAAAATACAATTCCAAGAAGGTATCGATGCATGCGGGGTTTCTAGTGCATGTTCATGTAAACAATTAATACAAATAAAATCATATAAGTCACAAAATGATGATGGTGAATGCAAATAATCACATAATCCTAAGCCGAACGACCTAGACAAACCGGACAAGACACTAGAGCTCCGGTTTTGCAACCTAGAGCTCTGATACCACCTAAGGATGTAACACCCCGGAGCGAAGGGCGCCACATCCCCCGCACCGTAACCCAACACGTGAAGCGAAATGGGAACTCCGACCACGTATCAAGCCACGGCGAACGGGTGACAAACAAAAATCCAACCTAAGCTAGGCGGTCTAGACCCTACTCAGAGCACGCAATAAAACAAGTAACGAATGCGGAAGCACCAGAATCTCATAAAGCAAATAAACATACTCAAGAAATATCAAAGTTCCGATTCAAATTATACAAACTTTACAATTTCGAATTAGAGGCATAACTTATACATAATTCAGAATTAGCCAAAAAGCATAAAGAAACGAAAATGCCATGCATGAGACTCAAGCTATCCTCAAACCCGACTCAAAGATAACCGCCTAGCTCCAACACCTCAGAACGGGTACCTGCAACTCAAAACGAAGGGGGAAAAGATAGAAATAACGAGGGTCAGTCCTAGAGACTGGTGAGGGGGCTAACACACACACCCATATATATACGTAAGAGCAAAGCATATACAAAGCTGAGAGGGGTTCGTGAACCGGGCGTGGTTTTTGCATTCTAAGACATTTAACCCGTGGTAATATATATAAAGAAAGAAGTTTGGAGCCGAAGGCCAAATTCAGTCAAGTTTTAGAGTTTAGGAATCCGCCCCCGTTTCACAACCCTAAACGAAGACATAACGAACTGAAAGCAAAAATCCATCACCCTTACTTACTCCATACACCAAGGCAAAACGAAAACAAAGCAAATCATAACCCAACTCCACCCCAACACCGTTTTGGGGAGAGAGGTGCCCCTCTCAACCCCTGCTGAAAGCTGAATGAGACGGGGGATCCACCCGCTCCTTCGACGGGTCACTAAGCACACCGCCGGCTCAAGAAGACCCGCCTTCCCCTCGACCTCCCGAGGATGGGCAAAATCTCCCTTTTGTGGAGTCGTGTTGATGAGAGAGCCCGGCGACCCCATGGCCGACCCGGGATCACATACCACTTCTCCGGGGCCCAAACTTACACTTACACTTATACTTGCACTTATCACACTTACCAGGCGAAGCTTATCCACAAATCTTATCACGCTTACAAACACACACACACTTAACAAAGCTTGTCAAAACAAAAGAAAATAGAGCTTATATACTTATAAAAGCGTTTTCAAATTCTTAAGGCAAACGGGACAAATCCCACGAAATACGTATCCAAACACATATCTATATATATACATATATAAGTCGCATGCGGGTTCGAAATTCAATTAGGGTCTTAGGTTATCATAACTAAAAGGAAAGAAAACCTCACCTGGACGAGCAAACCAACCAAAACGGACCAAAAGGAGTCAAATGAACCACTTCCTCAACAACGGAACGAACCTAAGAGCAAAACAAAGAGCAAGAGGCAAACTTAGATTCAAATGAACCATATTGACGCTCGGCGAATGCGTATGAATACATAAGAGATGCTATTATGTCATGAACACGTTCATGTGCACTTATTAAGGAATTTAAATCATATAATCAAGTCATTCTATCCTTCGCTCACTTTCATTCGAACTCATAATTTCACGTTTCCAATCCATTCAAGAAATTCAAGGCACAAGCTCCAACATTTAGGCAAATAAGAGCATTGAAGTAAATTAAGTTCGACACATATTCAAACGTATTCAATCTTACACAAAACTCTACTACATACACCCTATTACCTCATATAACATAACTCAAAAGTTTGAAAACAAGAACAAATCACAAGATGAGGGAAAAGGGTTAAGGAAATCATCAACGCCACCAAAACGCACCTAAACGGCATTCAACAAAAGCATGTCTAAATCTCACCCAAAAGTTATGAAATTGAACCACAATACTCCCAACACATTGTAAAACAAGTTCATAGTTCATCACAAACGAAGATAAAGACAATAAAGAGGTAAAACAAACCAAAAACCGAAAAGGAAAACTAAGGGTTGGGCAAGGGGAGGGACACGGGGGTGTCCCTCAACTTAACTAAGCTGAGCCACGCCCGTGGCTCAGTCCAGACATGCCCAGGAAGCATGACACGCCCGTGTCTCACCTTTCAAGGCAAATGAGACACGGGGGTGTCTCGGTACAGCACCAAAATCGCATACAAAGTTTGACGGCAAAACTGACCCTAAACAAAATCAGTCCAAAAGCATAGCAAATCAACTCCAAATATTATGAAACTTGATATACAACATATTTAGCATGTTAGGAACATATTTCATTTAGAACTCAAAGGCTAAATCACGCGTTAAGGTCACCGAAATCATGCAGCAACTCTGGAGCACCAAAAACGGACATATGAGCTCAATCATGCCATGAACAAATACTTAGGGGCTGAAAATGGATCTAAAAACTTGCAAGAGCAGGGCTAACATGTAAAGAAATTAGTATACAACATCTCCATGAAAATTCACACGAATTGGAAGTCATTAACTCAAGCAACAAAGCACAAATTCATACAGCAGTTCCAAAACAGGGGAGCAGATTTTAAGGTTCAAGAACTCAAGTTTGCAGCCATATTAAAGCATGAATTCAGGGCAAAACGAAGCACATTCATAGAACAACATGTATACCACATTACCAAGCATTAGCATACGAAATTGGAGGCAAGAATTCATCCATTTGATCTCAAAAACGTGACAGCAGTTTGGTGGAAATGAGCAGATTTGCAGCAGTTCGGTTTTCAAGTTTCATGGCCAAAAACTCAAGGTTTCAATCATGTTATCAATGGAGAATCAACCCTAACACATCTATCATGAAGTAAGAATCAAGAATGGAAGCAAAGGAGTTCAAATAAGCACCAAAGAAGCCTCAAATCAGCCACAAATTCAAGCTAAGGCAAGGAAGCAACAAATGACCTCTAACCCTAACTATTCATGCAAGTCTCCATAACCTTATTAAATCTGATGCATTCATGAATTTCAAGGATCAAATTAAGCATAGAAGAGAGGAGAATACATAAATATACTTACCTTTAAGAGTTGATGAAGTATGGAAGAGTTTAGCTCCAAAAATCACAAGCCATGGGAGAGGGCTTCTTTCTTCTTCTTCTTTTCTCCATGTGCAGCAGATTTTCCTTCTCCTTGGGGTGTGTGGTCCGAAATGGAGAGGTAGGGAAGAGATAGGAGTGGTTAAAGATCAAATAAACCAAGGGTTAAAGTTTAAGCATGGTTAAAATGGGCCCACAAGTACAAGACTAGTCAAAGAAGGTGGCTTAAGCACAAGCTGTTCGTTCCGGGCGAAAAACGAGGGTCCAAATGGGCTTAGAAAAATATCAAATCAGGTTCCTTGGCTTCATCTCTTCGTCACGAGTCCAACGCATCTTCCGGAATTCGAATCCGAATTCCCTAGCTCAAGTTATGGCCTCCGGAACAAGAGGCGCGCTAAAACTAGTTAGGCCCTCATGTCCCTCGTCAAATACTTAAGGTTTAAAACCTCGACAAACGAACCCGAAAACATAAAACGAGCATGCAAACACCTTCATAACTCACATATATCATGCATATCGAAATCTCACAAAAATCGGAATTGAATTCCGGCACATAACGAGCAAATTACGAGCATACGAAACTTAAACGTTTAAAATTCAAAGTTCATGAATATAACCAATTAATTTCATATTAATTCAAATAATCATATAAGCATTAAAATAACATTCAAATACGTAATTAAATAATTTAAAGCACATAAAACCCTCTCGTTACGGCGTACCTGGAAATCCGAACGATCGGGATGTTACACTATCACTACCCAAATCCCGTCGAATCCTCTCCTAGACTTCGGCAGGCCGGACACAAAGTCCATAGTCACCTGCTCCCACTTCCACTTCGGTATCGGAAGTGGTCGGAGAGTACCTCCCGATATCTGATATTCTGCCTTAACCATCTGGCATGTCAGACATAGCTTCACAAAGAATGCGACATCCGTCTTCATGCCACTCCACCAAAACAATTCTTTCAAGTCCCGGTACATCTTCGTACCTCCCGAGTGAATGGAATAACCGGAGCGGTGCGCCTCCTCAAGTATTACCCTCTTGAGCTTGTTAGGCACACACACTCTTGCCTTGAACTTGAACAAACCAGAATCATCAAACCCAAACTTAGTCTCTGGATCATCTCTTGAACGTGTAACCAATCTCTGAATCTCGACATCCGTAGATTGAGCCTCTAACAATCTCTACTTCAAATCAAGCTGAACCGTAATGTTGGCTAATCTAGCCACAGAAACCACCACAGTCGAACTCTGCTCAGAAAACCCTGCCACTAAACTCGAAAAACTGGCCTTTCTGCTCAAAGCGTCGGCAACCACATTTGCCTTACCTGGATGGTACTGAATCGTGCAATCGTAGTCCTCTAAGAACTCAACCAATCTCCTTTGTCTCAAGTTAAGCTCTTTCTGCATGAACAAGTACTGAAGACTCTTATGATCCAAGAATACCTCAAATGTAGCACCATAGAGATAGTGGCACCACTTAGACAACGCAAACACGACTGCTGCAAGCTCTGGATCGTGGGTGAGGTAATTCTGCTCATGCACCTTCAACTTCCTAGAGGCATAAGCTACAACCCGACCATTCTGCATCAACACACAACCCAGTCCTTCCTTAGAAGCATCCGCATAAACTGCATAACCCTCAGCCCCCTCGGGTAGGGACTGTAGTCAAACTTTCCTTTAAAGTCTGAAAACTCATCTCACAACTATCATCCCGTTCAAACTTGGTCTCCTTCTTAGTCAACCTAGTTAACGGGGCTGCAATCTTAGAGAAATCCATCACAAATCTCCTATAATAACCTGCCAAACCCAGAAAACTCCGTATCTCAGAGGCGTTCCTAGGCCTTTCCCAATGTAACACTGTTTCAATCGTAGAGGGATGGACCTCAATTCCATCGCCGGAGATAATGTGACCCAGAAAGGTGACTCGATAAATCTAAAACTCACACTTACTGAACTTAACATACAGCTTGTGCTCTCTAAGTGTCTCCAACACAATCCGGAGATGCTGTGCATGCTCCTCAGCCGATCTCGAATACACCAAGATGTCATCTATAAAGATCACCACGAACTTATCAAGGAACTGTCTAAACACCCGGTGCATCATATCCATAAACACTGCCGGAGCATTCGTCAACCCAAGCGGCATAACCACAAACTCAAAGTGCCTGTATCTCGTGTTGAATCCAGTCTTAGAGATATCCTTCTCTCTAATCCTCAACTGATAATAACCCTGCCTCAAATCCAACTTGGAGTACACTCTCGAACCCTGCAAGCTATCAAACAACTACTCGATATGGGGTAATGGATACTTGTTCTTAACTGTCATCCTGTTCAGCTCATGATAGTCTATACACATCCTTAACATCCCATCTTTCTTCTTAACAAACAGAATGGGAGCACCCCACGGAGAAGTGCTCGGACGAATGTATCCGCTAACCAAAAGCTCATCCAACTGCTTCTTCAGCTCCTTCAACTCGGCAGGAGCCATCCTGTAGGGGTCTTCAAATAAGGCTCAGCTTCAGGATAGAGGTCCACTACAAACTCAATGTCTCTGTCCGGTGGTAAGGACCCCAAACTCTCCGGGAACACATCCAGATACTCCCGTACGACCTCTGTCTCCTCAAGCTTAACCCGATCCTTGGGTTTGTTCAGAAGGTAAGCAACGAAACCTGTAGCACTGTCCCGGAATAGCATACTAGCCTCAGCAAAGGAGATGAACAGACTGGATCCCAATCTCTCTACCGAAAACACCACAGAATCAAAAGAAATCCTCTTCAAACGGAAATCCATAACTGTACCATGTCGGGAAAGCCAATCCATCCCAAGAATCACCTTAAACCTCCCCATCAGCATCACAATCAGATCAGCAGGAAAAACTAGACCCTCAAAACTCACCGGACACTCACGAAACACTCTGACCGTCACCAAGCTTCCCCCCAAGGGAGAACTCACCACATACACATGTGCAGATATCTCAACAAGCAAAGGCAAAGAGGTTACAATATCCCGGGCAATAAAAGAATGAGTAGCCCCGGGATCAAACAATACATGTAATGATATGCCATGAATATGTATTGTACCTTCCACCACAGCATTCTGATCAATCTCTGCTGTCTCCTCCTCGCCATCCAGAGCATAAGCATGGGCCTGAACTACCGGCCTCTTCCTCGGACAAGCATCCCTCTTGTGATCAGGCGAACCACACACCAAACACCTACCCAAATACCTCCAACACCTCTCCAGGGGTTGAGGGCCCTGACAGTGAGAGCAAACAACTGGTATTGGTGCCCGCAATACTGGTGGCACTGTAGGAGCAGCGGGTCGGGGCTTCTTGTTAATGAAGCCCTGTGGATGAAAAGCTGGTGCAGATGTAGTAGAAACATGAGTAGCGGGCTTCTTGCCTGATCCAGAACCCGAACCGTGCCCCGAAGAGAAGGATGGGGGCCTCAACCTCTGTCTCTGAGCCTCGACCTGAATAGCCCTCTTAGTAACCTTGTCCCAAGTGCTAACATTGACAGCCTAAAGAGCTCTTTGAATATCCTCTCGAAGCCCATGAAGGAAGTGATGGGCTCTGTGTGAATCAATATCGGTGATGTGGGTAGCATAGGGAGCAAGTCTCTCGAACTCTAGAATGTAGTCCTCAACAGATCTGGATCCCTGCTTCAGCTTAGAGAACTCCTGAAGTCTACGCTCTCGTGCATTATGAGGTATAAACTTCTCATGGAACTCATGCACGAAAGTCTGCCAAGTGAACTCCATACCACTCCTCTCAAGTCAGGATCGAACTCCCTTGAGCCAGTTACCTGCCTGTCCCTGAATGAATCGAGCAGTGCAAACAGCCTTATCATGAGAACTCCCTGGGCAAATTTCGCAAATTCCTATGATCTCCGCAAACCACTCCTCAGCCTGGATATCATCTCCTCCAAACCACTTAAGAGGGTTGTTGTTCCGAAACTCCCTATACACAGTTGAGATAGTACCATCCTGACCATCAACGGGTGGTGCATGTGGTCTCTGATTCTGTTGCAACTGATTGAGAAGTGCCTGAACAGTGTTCTCCGCATTCAGTGGTGGTAGCGGAGGCGGATGACGCGCATCCGGTGAAGCCTCTCGGTCACGGCGTCTAGGAGGCATCCTGAAATTCAAAAATTCAAGCAATATTAAAGCATGTGGATTAGTACGTGTTTATGTATACAAGTATTAGAAATAAACAAGTATTCAAGTAGATGAGTTATATAATCACATTGTCCTATGCCGTACCAACTAGAAAGACTCGACACGACACTAGAGCTTGGTTTTACAACCTAGAGCTCTGATACCACTTAAGGATGTAACCCCAAGCGGAGGATGCCACATTCTCCGCACTAAGACCCACACCCGGTCACGAAATGGAAGGTCCATGTCCGAATCCGAATCCGAATCAAAGTGAACGGGAGACCAACTCACACACTAAGGTAGGCGGATCTAACTCGACAAACTCAGAGCGCGGAAGCAATTCAAACATTCAAAACAACATAGCGGAAGCATTTAAATCAACATTCAAAACAAGTGACGGGTTCAACTAGCATAGATACCTAGTCCCGAATATCCGATCAACATAACGTAATAATCATCAAGTGCCACACAGGGCCGAATACGAATGCCACACAGGGCTAAAGAAAGGTAAAGTATAATCTCAAGTCTACAAGTCATGACATAAGTAAAGTGTATGAAAGAGAAATGCAACTAGAAAGGCTAAACCGATGAAGTGCAACTCAAAGGAATCACTCTTTCCTAGCAAACGCCAACAGACCTACAACTAAAAGTTTCAATGAGGGGTCAGTCAACTTGACCGAGTGAGGGGGACTAACGTACACCCACAATATATATATAAAGAGCATAGCACAGAATAAAATGATGGACTCATGAACCGGGGATAGGTGTTGCATACCAAAACATTTCGAAATAACCTAAATAGATGTAGGTATAAGTTTGGAAACCATTTTCCAGAAAAGCACACATGCTCGGCGAGTACGAGCTTTCCACCTTTACTCCTCATAACACAACAAACGGAAATATAGAAATAAGCCCCTCCTCAACTCTAGTAATGGAAGAGCCCCGCGTTGGCCCTAACCATCCATGATAAAACCATCTAAAATAGACTCGACCTCAAGGGGGTAGCGAACCCACGAGAGTCAGGCAATGATATCTAAAATGGAACATACGCACATGGTTGAAACCCCAACTGCCCTAACCGTCCCGGGGGACCCCATTACCCGTAGCTCCTCGGATCTACAACAGAACAGTACAGAGCATAACAGATACCATATATCATGGCTAACTCGCTACAGAATTAGAACACAACTGGTTTTCCAAAATAGCTTACATATGCCTCAAAACTGGTTTTTATATATATATCCCTACGCTGTGGAATTTAAGCCACGAACGCTCCCACCCAAGCAGGACGCACGCAAAGGTCATAAACATATCATATCCAACACATATGTACTTATAATAAGGTATACTCGTATGCAAGGGTAGAAATCAGCATACAAAGGCCATAGGTCGCATAACTATGCAAAATCCTAAACCTCACCCCGTAGTAGTGGAGTCTCAGAGTGTGAAGGGCCAAACACTCTAAACCTCGGGCTCACTGGCACCACAAAACTCTGTAACAAAACATACAGAAGCCCAAACTTAGACTCAACATGAACCAAGTAAGACGCACGGCGTACAAAGTATGAAGGACATGCGAAAAGGAATGATGCTTATCAAGTTGGTCACAAAGGACGATTCAATATTCAAGTAAATCATGCAAGTAGTGAGCTATTAATGTTTAGAGATTGCATTCCAAGTCATAACGTAGCATACAAGTCAAGTAGCAACTCGAACGGATCAAATACGCACGAAAAAGCAAGCAAAAGGGGTCACAGACGCATGGAAACAACTATTCCCATGCACAACATAGCATGGGAACGGTCCTTCCCACGCCAAGGCCTAGCGAGACTGGGAACGGCCGTTCTGGCCATAGATCTGGAGCACAAACTTGACAGTTTCGGGAAAAAGAAGGGGAACACCAAAAATCATCAAACCAACATCAAATCCACCATAAAATATCACGAAATTCAGGTATGACATCATATAAATCATGCTTATCATCAAAACATCAATGAATTCAAGTTTAGGAAGGTTTTTGCCCAAAATCTCAAACACCCATTTTCATGAATTTCAAGCTTAACATGAAGATATGAATTCCTAGTCTTCCTACACGAATTTCCAGCAACTAAGACACATAAGGAGCATTTAAATCATCAAGGCTTGCTTAAGGAATTAAAGATCTCATCATTCAAGTTCATACTAACAATTTCATGCTCCAATCCAAGAATAGAAATGAAATACTCATCAAAAGAGATCCAAAGCTTACCTTGTCTTGTGAAGGAATGAGGAATCAAAGAATATGAGCTCTTAGAATAAAAGATGGTTCAAGTCTTGATCTTCTCTTGAAGTTTCTCCATGATTCTCTTTGAGGCTAACTTGTGTGGTTTGAAATAAAAGTAAAAGGGGATCTAGGTTATGTAGTGGCTGATAGTTTTAGGTCAAGATAAGAAAACCGGTTTAAGTAACTCCCGGTTCAAGTGAATCGGTCAATAAAAGGGATAAAGGTGCAAACGGTATCCAAAAATTGTGAAATAAATTCCATTGGACTCGAATCATTGAGACGAACACAATGGCGGTGTCAGAATTCGAATTCGAATTCCCGAGCTCATATAGTTCCCGAACAACCCAAAATTCACCTAACTCATGTTAGGCCCAAACACGCAAATAGGTCCAAGTCCTATTTAAATCCAACTCCAACAATTAATTTAAATTCATCCAAGTTCCGTTCTCAAGTTGTCATGCAATAATTCATATTGTACCATTTTGGATTTTAGTCAATTAAGTCACATTTTCAATCAAAGTTGGAATCAAACTCATAAAAGGGAAATTAAATCACATAAGTGCGTAAGGTAAACTCTCTCGTGGCGCATACCTGTATGATTTATTGGACGGGGCGTCATACCCTAAACCTATAAATACACTTGCACCCTCTTATCCCACCTTACTAGAGATTCAATTGTTCCCTTGGGTCAATCATCTTCAACTAACAAGCAAGAAGTTTCCCCACCAAGTTTCATTTTTTACTCTCTTGTGAATCAAATTAGGTTACCCTTGAGTAATTTTTTTTTGGAGCTAAATTTTTTGCAATCTAATGGATGAGAATTAGGATTGAATTGCGCGTTAGAGATCACCATGAGAATAAATTGATGAATTTTGAGAAGTTAACTATGCTAGAATTAGGATTGATGCTTTAAATTGTAGTTAACTTGAATTGGGTTAAAATTTTGAAGAATCCTAAAGTTCTAGATAGCCTTGTTTTTGAATTTTGGAGTTAAAGGTAGAAAATTATGAGCTTGAATTGTAGTAATTAAGCTAGTGTGAATTTGAGGTTGAATAGAGTGAATAACTTGAGTTAAGACTCACCCACTAGGCTTAAGCACACAAGGTATTTGAGGAATTATCTATGTGACTCGTGATTGATTTCTTGGTACTTTGCTTTGCTATCATTGCTTGATTCAGGTACAATGGGTTGCACTAAGCGCTCTAAAGTCCCGAAACCTTTCACTACGTCATCCAGATTAGACCATCAACCTCTTGGGTCAAGTAACGTAACAGTTAATGTCTTTGGGAACCCTTTCCAAAGGAATCCAACAAGGAATATTGTGGGTACTAAATTCTTCGACCGGATGGATAGATTGGAGGTTTGGAATGAAGTGCGGAGGCTTTTCAATAACATAGGTTGGTTGCCTTTTCTTGAGATGAGGGATATGACTTATGGAGATATGAGTGCTATTTTTTTCCATGCGATGAATTTTGATCCGGTAGACAACACTTTGACCTTCACTCTTCATGATATGGAGACTCAGACTTAGAGTGTGAGCTGAATTCGAGAGATTCTTCAGTTTCCAGCCAATACCACCACTTCTTTACCCAGATGGAGCGAGGCTCAGCGAGAGAAGGTGTGGAGATCCTTTCCCTTGAGGGAGGGTGTTCCTAGTTATTCTCCCCGGAGCACGCATGACAGCTAATTTGACTCGTTGACATAGATACTAGTACATAGGGTTTTGGCCCTGGGATTGTGTGCCAGATACGGGAAAGATAGCCATATTACAGAAACTGAGTTGGGCATCATGTATATGATGAAGGAAGGTATTAAGTTCGATGGTACGATAGAGCTCCTTTGGAAGCTGCAGGAAGGTGCGGGGAGTGTGACGGGCATGAGTACTCACCGAGGCTTTGTAACGATGTTTGCTAGAGAGCTGAATTGGACACCGAGAGGGGCTTTGCCTATCAGTTTTGGACATACTGGTCCAGAGTACTTAGAGATCGTATGCTAAGTTATACCTTGGGAGAGTGGAGAGATGAAGCATAATGTTCTGCCATGCTGGCCTATCCGTGAGAGAGATCGTTTTTGGCAAATGTACAGCTGGGGGATAGCCCGGTTCGATTAGCTTTCTGCAAGGCAGAAGTTGCTCTTGGCTCGAATTCCTGACCGGCCTGATGATGAGTTTGCGGTTCTTCGGAATGCCACACCTGTTGTTGCCGAGGCTAGTGACGACACTCCCGTGACTTTGACAGGCGTACGTGCAGACCTAGCAGGATTGAGGGCTGATTTGACCACCGTTATTGCTAGAGTTGAAGATTTGGCACGTTATGTAGATGAGCTATTCAACGAGTGGACGGCCGAGTTGGAGGCCAAGTTTGACGGGTTCAGTGCTCGATTGGATCAGTATTTTGGAGGACCCCCATCGCCCTGATTTTGTTATCTTCATATTTTTTTCCCCCAGAGTTCTAGACATTTGTTTCGTTTATGCTTTACTATGTTTGGATAGTTGTCTACACTTGACTTTTTGCTATGTTCGGTTTTCTGACTTGGTTTATGCAATGGTGATTTTATTTTCATGAATTTGTGACTATTATTATACTTGTTGGATGCATGTTGATTATCAATTTCCTGTGCACTTGATCCGTGTTTTTAGTCACTTGTTCAGGTTAGGAAGCACAGCAAGCACGTTGCCGGTTCGTCCGTAATCAGCAAGTTTGCTAACCCTTTAATTCTTTTAATTGCATGAGGACATTGCAAAGTTTAAGTGTGGGGGAAGAATGTGCATTCTAGCTATGAGCTTTATTGATTATTTGCATGAGTAGATGTAATTTCACTTGTAACTTGCTAAAATCCGAGTAATTTTAAAAAATTTTGAAAAATTTCCCTCATTTTGAACTTTTTCTTTGAAGTTTGATCGTTGAGCTTTTACTAGAATAAGTTAGGCCTTTTGAATTGAAGAAAGTTGCATGAGATTTGATGATTTAGTGTGGTAGTAAGCCCTTATATTTTGAGCACCTTTAAACGAAATAATGTACTTAAATTAGAGAGATGAGTTGATAATTTCCAAATGAGTCTATGATTTGATTAGCATGCATTTTAGTCCTATCGAGGCGAAATTTTGAGTTAATGAAAGACTGAGGAAGTGAAGTAGGCATTCGTTGTCGGAGGATTTTTAGCTTTTCTATTTAGCCGTTTTCACTAAATAACGCAAACCTATTGACCCCACTGAGCCTAATTGTTGTGCAAAGATTTTTGTAGCCACATTATAAGCCAAGGCACAACATAGAAATACCTACCTTGATAATTTTGTTCACCAAGGCTTGCTCATTTGATTCGGTATGACGAGTATCTATTCTTAGACGCCTTTTTAACTGTTCTTATGATTTAGAATGAGGAGTTATTGTGCGGAAAAAAAGAAAAGAAGAGAAAAAAAAAAGAGTGAAAAGAAAAGATATGAAAAGAGAAAGAGCAAAGAAGAAAAACAAAATAAGATTATGCAAAGGGTGAATTTGAAAGTATGGGATTTAATTGAAGACTGGGCCAAAATTCTTAGTGTTAATGGTGAATAGAAGTGTCCATGTTTTGATTAGAGTAAATGATGTAAGCTTGGTGAGTAGTCACTTGATCCAAATTTCCGTAACCTTACCCTATGCCTACATGACAAGCCCGAAAGACCTACTAATCTGAGGTCTTGATTTAATTCCATTAGTGGAGATAGGTACGAAGAGTGTATTCCGAAGTTGATGATTGGAGCTTAGGAGGAAATTATCAAGTTGTCGTTCTAATTTTTGTACATTGTATCGTTTGATTCACACACTACACAAGGGTTTACTTTTCATACTAAATCTTGAGGATTTCCTGTTTACGAGTATTTGATTTGATTGGCTAGACTTGTTCAGGCGAAGGTTGATGATTGTCTTAGAGGAGACGGTTTGATGAGGATGTGTTTACTAAATTTTTGTATTACTCAGGGACGAGCAATGTTCAAGTGTGGGAGATTTTGTTATGTGTAGAAATTGCATGATTTTAAGCGTTAAATAGATGATATTCTGGAGCCGTTTCATGCGTTTATGTGTTCATTTGACTCAGTTCAGGTGTCATTAGAGTTAGAATTACGAAACGACGAAGAAGAGCGATTTCACGCATTTTTGGGAGAAAAAGTGGTAACTCCCGTTACCATTTAGCAGTACTAAAGGAGTAACTCCCGTTAATAGCCACAAGAGAGCGGTTTTGGCGAGAACAGAGGGGTAACGCCCGTTACCCCTACGCAGAAGGAATTAGGTAACGCCCGTTACCAGTAAAAGCGTTAAGGCGATTTCAGGCCATTAACGGGCGTTAACGATGCCAAGGAGAAATTGGTAACGCCCGTTACCTATGGCGGCAAGAAGTCTCCTAGGGTTGCTATATATGTGCGTTTTGGAGTCTTTTTTAGGGAGGTTTTTCTTCCGTTCATGACCTAGATTGGAGTCTTCGGAAGAGAAGAAAGTGAGAGACACCGGAGAGAGTTAGACAGAGAAAAAGAGCTCCCTTCCAAGTTAAGACCGAGGGTTTGGAAGAAGACTCAGAGACTGAGAAGATTTTCAGAGAATTCGAGAAGACGACAGGATTGAATTCCCAGAACAATCTTTGGTTTTATTGTTGCTTCAATTCCAAAACTAATTCCTTTGATTTTTAGTTTTAGCTTTTATTTTAGTTTCGTTCTTGAGTTTTGCTGAATGTTTATGAGTTTAATTGGTAGACTTTATTTAGATTCGTTGACAATGATTTATGTTAATGCAGTTTCCTCTAGTTTTATGATCTAGGGCTGGGGGAAGTGATGATGATTGCATGATGGATGTTTGATAAGATACTTGAGTAAGTTGTGTTAATTCTTAGTTTGAAAAATGGATTGAATTGACTTGCGATGGCCTGATCTCCCGTAGTATGTGTCACAATTACCTATAAATCGAAAGAGTGATGGTAGTTTAGAGGGTTGTCAATACTTGTGAGTTATAGGGTTCAAAGAGATTTGGTCCTAGCTTATACAACAGTAATCTTATTCCATGCCTAGCCGCTAGAATACTGAATTACACTAGTCTTGTTCCTATGGTTTAATTAACTATTGGTTATTGCGAGAGCAACATTGAACACTAATTAAGCACTTGGTTACACCTCGAGAGAGGGTAATTTAAATATAAGTGGCTAGGTTGTAGAATTACACTTGTCAAATGGGTATCACATTGGCTCATGATTGTATGATTCAAAGCTTTTTCCCCTGCCTGTTTAGTTTACTGAAGTCAATTCGCGTATTTAAGTTGTTAATTGCAATTTTAGTTCAGTTACTTGTTAATTTCCGTATCAATAGATTAATAGAAATAACCTTGAATTCGTTAAGTCTTTAGATTAGAGAGAAATAGAGAGTAGTGATTGATTTCCCTTCCCTGTGGGTTCGATCCTATTGTGCTACGCATATGTTCGTGTAAACTTGCACGATTGGTTTTAACTGTAGTAAAATCAAGTTACAACAATGTGCACTTACCAACCGGCATGCATTTTTATTTTAGATGAGTTGTGATTGTAGGATATTCTTATGACATCAAATCACGGCCAATTCTCACGATCGCAACAACTCGACACGAACTCTTCTTTCCGATGTGATGATTTAAAGAAGACTCTGGGGATTTAGCGGAATTTGGGCAATTGGTGATTCTTACGACAAGGTTATAAGATGGGAACTAAGCCATGGCTGAAGACTCGGCATGGATGAGAAATCGAGCCCATCAAGACAATGAAGTGATTGGAGATTTGTGGAGAGATTAGTGTTATTGAAAGAACATCACGAGACACGACTTAAGTGACAGTTGAAAGTGGGAACTGAATCTTTCAGGGAATGTTGGGAGGTTGAATCGTTGTGACAGCTTGAGGACCGAATGATTGTTACTACTAATAGAAAGATGAGACAGCCGATTTTTTTTCCATTTGGAAAACCCGTACGAACTCAAGTGGGAAGTGGTTGGTTCTGTATACAAGTGTATATTAGAATTCGAAGATAATGGGATTAGAGGAAGCTCGGCCAAGCTCTTATCTCCATCAGGGGAAAAAAAGGTCAGATCAGATTATCATATTCCGTGATGGTATCAGTGTAAGTTAATTTAATTAAGTTATGAAGGTTGTTCGGATGGCATACAACAAAATAGAGAGTTGTCGGATCGTCAGTCATTATTCCATGATAACATTGAATGGAATTCGCGATGGGATAAACCAAGGTAGTGACAACCGAGGTATGTGGATCGAACTCCAAGAAACATCAAGAGAATTTTACTATCGATTATAGGAATGAGTGGGTTGAAACCTATTACGTGCTTAAGCACGTGAAGAGGGATAAAGGATAGATCAAACAAGAGGCTAGAAGATTGATCTAAACTTTGGAAAGGTCGGGTTCAGATCGACTCAACAAATGAATTGATTTAGCTAGTTCTAAAGGATGGTCGGGAATTAAAGGAGATAACCGAGAGATAAACCTGAATTCACGTTTGTACTCGAATGAGTTATTTCGAATGGAAATACAAGTCTCAGGAGGGAATGAGATGACTTATCATTCTGAGGGTTGAGAGAAGGAGATCTCTTCACTACGAATGGAAGGTAGAAATCGAATTAGTAAAGAAAGTCAATCAACACGGTGAATACCAACCTATGGAAGATAAAGAGGCTAGAAGTTCCATCTTCGATCGGATTGGAGTTAATTTCTATATCCAAGATGAATTATCGTGCTGTGAGATCAAATTGAGAAATATAGAAACGATAATGAAAGGCAAAGATCTTTTGGAGGAAATTGTGTGATTAAGTGTGAACAATTGGAGAACGAGTCCTTTAACCAACTTAAACTCGTGAGAGTAATTGGAAGAACTTCAATGACGGTGACAACAATGATCAAGATGTGGACGATCTCTGAAGGCTGATACTTGGAAATAAGTCAGAACATCGATTCCAGGGTCGAAGAAGAATTGGGTTCAAGGAATCACGATCTCGGACCATGGAGATATACAAGTTGATAAAAGAAAATTTTGAAGATTCTGAAGACCGTGGTAAAATAAGAAATAAACAACAATTCAAGATAAGTGGTATTGAGAGAGATGAAGAACAAGTTGTCGAGCTAAAGCTTCCCACTACGGTGACAGGTGTAATGCATTGATGGCACGTACATCACATGTCGTTTTAAGTTATTTAAATTCCTTTATTTATACGCGCAGTTCTAATTGATATAATTATTCCAATGTGTTGCATATTTAATTGTTTGCAAGTATACCATGTGCATTGGAATCTTAACCCGACATGCATTTTAGTGTTTACTTGATAGGAAGTTTTTTCACCTCAACCATTAAGCATCATTCTAACCGAGCCACATTCAGATCAAGATGAGGAGAGATAATTGGGTTGAACATTGTAAATCAGAAAGGAAAGAGGAAATATTAAGGCTCGGGAAAATAGAACTGGAGGATGGAATAAAGGATGTAGGTTACTATTCTTACCAAACACTTCAAAGTGAATGTAGGTGAGATGTAACACCCCCAGAGCGAAGGGTGCCACATCCCCCGCACTAAGGTCCAACACGAGTAGCGAAATGGAAGTCCGCACCCGCATCAGACCATAGCGAACGGGAGACACACAAAACTCACACCCTCGCTAGGCGGCCTAGACCCTCAAGAACTGCAAGAATTAAAATCAGAGTAGCGGAAGCAATTTATAATTAACATATTTCCCAAGATCACATATACATTTCAAAAATGGGGAAGGGTCAACCAATCACGCCAGTTCATATACAGAATATATACAATGCCATCAAGGCCCAAAAGCGAAAGTATAATCAGAATACATAATCCAAAATACAACAATCAGAGTAGAAGTAATCCACTACGATGCATGAAGACCCAAGCTAAACCACAAGTAAACCCAAAAGACACTTGCCGCCTAGCTTGACTCGGAAGAACCTGCAAACTCAAAAGAAAGGAAAAAGGGGAAAACAACAACGAGGGTTAGTCCTAGCGACTAGTGAGGGGGCTAACTCACGCACCCGATATATATATATAGAGCAAAGCACTTAATCAAAAGGAAAGATCCTTGAACCGAGAGTGGTTTTTGCAAGCTAAAATTAATTCCCGTGATATAGATATATATAAGTTAAAGGAAAGGGAAAAGGGCAAAACAAGACTCCAAGTTTTAGGTGAATTAAGAATCCACTCTCGTTTCGTAGATCATACAAAGCTTAACCAACTCGGCGAGTACGAGTCACACACATCCCCAACTTCCAAATACGAAGAACAAAGCAAAGCAAAACAAATCAGAATCCATCCCCAACACCGGTTGATAGAAGGGTTGATCGGCCCTAACTATCCACACAAAGAAACGAGACAAGGTTTAATTACTACCTTGAAACCTTCGGCGGTTGCCTCCGCCGGCTCAAGAGAAACACCCTTCCTCAACCTCCTAAGGGTGGGCGAGACTCTCAAATGGAGGTGTTGATGGAAGAGCTCGGCGACCCCTCGGCCGTCCCGAGATTACCATACCACACTCCGGGGCCCAAACATATCACGAAAGTCACACAAACATACCTCAAAGCTTATCTTTCAAAGCCACATCTCGCTTACACACACACACTTGCTCAAAAATAAACCTTTGTAAACGAAAGCAAAATAGCTTATATACTTATACAAACGTTTTTAAACACTTATAACAAATGGATAAATCCCGCAACATAAGTATCATACACTTATTTACCATATATTATACGTATCCGCATGCGAGGTTTCAAATCAAATAGGGTTGTAGGTCGAGTAACTAAAAGAACAAAAACCTCACCTTGGCAACGAACGTAGCGGAGTCAAAAGAGGAAACCGGGCACCTACGGAGCAAGCTCGTCCCCTACAGAAAGATCCTCTGAACAAGGCAACAACAAGAGACACACTTAGACTCAATATGAACCACATTGACGCTCGGTACATGAATATGTATGCTTATGATGCAAATGATATAATATGTATTCACATTAAGGCCATTTATGAGCATTCAAAGCATAATCGGGCATATATCATAAACGAGGCAAGAATAATCAACAAGAAACAACGGAAAGGAAATAAACGAACGAAACTAGAGTTCCTAGGAGACACGCCCGTGTCCCCTGGGAAAGACAAGCTGAGACACCCCCGTGTCTCAGTACAGAACTAAACAACGGACACAAGGAGGTGACACGCCCGTGTCACCGAAACAAGGCAAGCCGAGACACCCCCGTGTCTCGGTACAGAAAAGCAAAAAAACGAACTCGAAAGGTAACACGCCCGTGTCACCAACAAAGGGCAAACCGTGACACCCCCGTGTCACGGTACAGAAAAACACAGACGGCACTACAGTAACTCAGCAACTCCAAAACAAAACCCAACCCCCCCAAACTCCAACTACCAAGCAAGGAAAAGTAATAAATGCTAGGAAACAAGTCTTAGGAGCATACTAACAACAACAAATCTCAAGGAAACATGAAAGGAGCAAGAATCAAACCAATCTCCCAACTACAACTATTCACATGCTTGTTCAAACTCAACAACCAATCAAAGAATTGAACTCAAGAACACATAAAAGAGAGAAGAGAGAGTGAAGAAGACAACCATGAACTTACCTTTCAATTTGGAGGAGCTAAAGTGAAGATTTGAGCTCAAAAATCTGAAAATGAATAAAGGGGTTCTTCTTCTTCCTTCCTCCTTGCTTTGCTGATCAATTCTAGGGAGAGAGAGAGGGGTTGGCTCGGTTCTCTTGGGAAAAAGCTGAGGGAGAGCTTAACTCAAGTTATATCTCATGGTTAAGGGCTTAGATAAGGTTAAGGTGGGGTCCACAACTCAAAGCTAGGTCAAAAGGTGGCTCTCAAGCGTAAGGGGCTCGTTACGGGTGAAATTCGGAGGTCTTAACGAGCTTAGAAAAATGTGAGGCTTGTCCCATCGAACCCGAATCGTCGAAACGAGTTCAATGGAGGTGACGGAATTCGAATCCGAATTCCCGAGCTCAAGATACGCGTCCCGAAACCCAAGGTGCGCTAAGTGCTCTTTAGCCTCCTTTAGGTCCCGTCTCCAAAACGAACCCAAAAAGCAACCAAAACAAATACCAAAACATATAACGAGCATGTAAACGAGTTCATAAAACATATAATTAACAAATATCACAAATTCACAAAATTAGAATTAAATACGAACCCGAAACGAATAAAATACCAAACAAGAAAAGTTAAACGTTCAAGGGTAACCAAATTCATATTAAAGCAAATAAGTTCAAATAACTTCAAATGATCCACGTTGACAGTTAACATCACATAATCACTTAGAGAACTAGTTAAATAGCGCACATACGAGGTTACCTGAAAAGTCTGATCAGTCGGGATGTTACAACCCTCCCTCCTTCAAAAGGACCTGTCCTCAGGTCCGAGGCGAGGTCTTGAAAAGATCCGGATACAACTGTTTCATCTTATCCTCAGTCTCCCAAGTAGCTTCTTCGGATTCTTGATCACGCCACAAGACTTTCACAAGAGGGATCTGTCTATTCCTCAACTCTTGCATCTTTCGATCTAACACCTGAACTGGATACTTCTTAATGGTCAAGTCCGGTTCCAACTGAACTTTCTCAACTGGAAGAATAGAAGACTCATCGGGATAATGTTTCCGAAGCTGCGAGACATGGAACACATTGTGAATCCCGGTTAAGCTCGGCGGTAAATCAAGTTTGTAAGCCACTTCCCCAACTCGATCAAGGATCTCAAAGGGGCCTAAGTAGCGAGGGTTAAGCTTTCCGCCTTTACCAATCCGAGCATACCCTTTTCTAGGAGATGCCTTTAAAAAGACCTTATCTCCTTTCTCGAACTCTAAGGGTCGTCTCCTCCTATCTGCATAACTCTTTTGCCGGTCTTGAGCCACTTTCAACCTCTGTTTAATCACTTTCACCCTCTCAATGGTATCCTGTATTTCCTGAGGTTTCTTAGCCCTTTCGAGCTTCCCATCTTTAGTCCATCTCCACTCATCAATCTCCCAAAAGAGAGGGGATCGGCACTTTCTTCCATACAAAGCCTCATACGGTGCCATGCCAATAAAAGACTGAAAGTTGTTGTTGTAGGCATACTCAATCAAATCCAACTGTTCATCCCACGAATTCGGATAATCTAAGGCACAAGCACGAAGCATGTCCTCGAGATACCTTATTAGCCTTTCTGACTGACCATCCGTCTGTGGGTGAAATGCAGTACTGAAGTGGAGCTTCGTCCCCAAACACTTCTGTAATTCCTGCCAAAAACTGGATGTGAACCGAGGATCTCTATCTGAAACAATGCTGACCGGGGTACCATGCAATCTAACAATCTCCTTCCGATATAACCGGGCCAACTTAGGAACCTTGTCGGACATCTTCACCTTAAGAAAGTGTGCGGACTTCGTCAACCGATCAATAATCACCCAAATCCCATCGGAACCTCCTTTGGTCCTTGGCAAGCCGGACACGAAGTCCATTGTCACTTGCTCCCACTTCCACTCGGGTATTGGAAGTGGTTGGAGAGTTCCTCCCGGTTTCTGGTGTTCTGCTTTCACCACTTAGCATGTTTGACATCTCCTAACATAGTTAGCAACATCTCTCTTCATGCCGTTCCACCAGTATAAAGTCCTTAGATCCTTGTACATTTTGGTGGTACCGGGATGTACTGCATACGCTGACTTGTGAGCCTCATCAAGTACCAACTGCTTAAATCCTTCAGGGACGCAAACCCGAGCCTTAAATCGAAACAATCCTGAATCATCAAATCCAAACTTGGTTTCAGGATCAATCCTTGACTTCGTTATCAATTTCTGAATCTCTGGATCCTTAGATTGAGCTTCTATCAATCTCTGCTTCAAAACCGGTTGAACCGAAATATTAGCCAATCGAGCCTCTGAAACCAGAACCACTGAACCCTGTCTACTAGAACCTGCTTCCAAACCTGAAACATTCACTTTCCTACTCAAAGCATCCGCCACCACATTGGCTTTACCCGGATGGTACTGAATTTTACAATCATAATCCTCGAGTGTCTCCATCCATCTCCTCTGTCTCACGTTCAAATCCTTCTGGGTAAACAAATACTTAAGACTCTGGTGGTCGGTGAACACTTCAAAAGTAACTCCATAAAGGTAATGCCGCCATTTCACCAAAGCAAACACCACTGCTGCGAGTTCCAAGTCATGAGTGGGATAGTTCTTCTCATGATCCTTTAACTTCCTTGAGGCGTAGGCTACAACCTTACCATTCTGCATTAACACACAACCGAGGCCTTCCTTCGAAGCATCGGTATAAACTGAGTAGCCTTCCGAACCTTCGGGTAGGGTTAAAACTGGTGCAGTAGTCAACCTCTCCTTAAGAGTTTGGAAACTCTTCTCACACGCCTCATCCCACTCGAATTTCACCTCTTTCTTAGTTAACCGGGTCAACGGGGAAGCAATCCTCGAGAAATCTTTCACAAAGCGCCTATAGTACCCTGCCAACCCGAGAAAACTTTTCACTTCCGAGGCATTCTTCGGTGGCTTCCAAAGCATCACCGTTTCGATCTTCGCAGGGTCCACTTCTATACCATTCCCCGAAATGAAGTGACCCAAAAAGGAAACTCGATCCAACCAAAACTCGCACTTACTGAACTTGGCGAACAATCTGTGCTCCCGAAGTGTAGACAAGACAATACTTAAATGCCGCGCGTGCTCTTCTTCGGACCTCGAATACACCAGAATATCATCTATAAAGATGACCACGAATTTATCGAGGTAAGGCCGGAATATTCGGTGCATCATATCCATAAACGCGGCTGGGGCATTGGTCAGACCAAAAGGCATGACCACAAACTCAAAATGCCCATATCTCGTGTTGAAACCCGTCTTCGGTATATCTCCCTCCCGGATACGCAACTGGTAATACCCTTGCCTTAAGTCCAACTTGGAATAAACCCTCGAACCTTGCAGGAGGTCGAACAACTCTTCAATGTGAGGGAGCGGGTATTTGTTCTTAACCGTTAACCGGTTCAGCTCACGGTAGTCAATACACATTCGCAAAGTCCCGTCTTTCTTCTTTACAAACAGGACCGGAGCATCCCACGGAGAAGTGCTCGGGCGAATGTAACCACACTCTAAGAGCTCGTCCAATTGCGTCTTCAACTCCTTCAACTCGGCTGGAGCCATCCTATAGGGAGATTTCGCATACGGTTCTGCTCCGGGATAGAGATCTATTACAAACTCGACGTCCCGATCCGGAGGTAAAGATCCCAAGTTCTCCGGAAACACATCGGGGAATTCCATCACGATCTCCGTCTCCTCGAGCTTGGCCTGATCCTTTGGCTTATTCAAAAGGTAGGCCACATAGCCCGTCGCACCGTCCCGGAACAATCTACTTGCTTCCATAAAGGAAATAAACGGGCAGGTCTTCAACCTCTGATCCGCAAAGACCGTAGAACCCAAAGTCACCCTCTTAGCAAAACAATCCATCCAGGCTCGGTGACGGTACAACCAGTCCATTCCCAGAATTACCCCATACTTCTTGATAGGCATCTTGATCAGATCTGCCGGATACTCATGATCTTCCACAACCACCGGACAACCTCGGTAAACACAATTCGTAGACAAAGTAGCACCAAGGGGAGAAGAAACAATAAAAGAATCATCTAGGCAAGCAACAGGCAATGGAAGAGTAGCAACAAGCCGGGAAGCAATAAATGAATGCGTTGCTCCCGGATCAAACAATGCATGCAATGGAATGCCATGAATGTAGATGGTACCTTCAACAACGGCGTTGGCATCCACCTCTACATTCTCTTCCTCGCCCTCCAAAGCATAGGCTCTCGCTTGGATCGGTGCTCTCGGAGGCATCACATTCAACGGCGGAAGAACTCGAGGCTGAGGTGCTCTCACTTGAGGACAAGTACAGATCATATGGCCGGGCTCTCCACATTTATAACATCTTCTCAATTTCTTCCGGCAATTCTCCTCGGTGTGGTTGGGACCCTTGCAATAGCTACACTGAATCGGGGCCGGTAAAGCTGGTACCGCGGGGACCGAAGGTCGAGCTTTCTTAACTGAAGTAGGAGGACTTTGGGGTTTGAAGACCGGAGGCCCACTATAGGATACAGGCCTCTTCCCCAAAATGGAGCTCGAACCTTGGCCCGAAGAGTAAGTCGGCCTCAATCTCTTGTTGTTGGCTTCCACCTTAATTGCCTTCCTCGTAGCCTTCTCCCATGTATCCACTGTAGCTGCCTTAAGAGCATCCTGGACTTCATATCTTAAACCATGAATAAAGTTCCGGGCCTTCTGGGTATCATCATTAGTGATGTGCGGGGCATACGGTGCAAGTCTCTCAAATTCCATGATATACTCTTCAACCGAACGGTTCCCTTGTCTCAGTTCTGTAAATTGTTGCAATCTCCTCTCACGAGCACTTGACGGAACATACTTATGACGAAACTCTCTCACAAAGCTTTCCCAATCAAATTCCTCTCCATTCCTCTCCAATCGAGCTCTCATAGCTTTGAGCCAATTGGACGCGGGACCTTGAACAAACCGGGCCGTACAAACAGCTTTCTCATGCGAAGGAGCGGGGCAAATTTCCCAAATTCCCGCAACTTCCGACAACCACTCCTCGGCTTGGATGTCATCTCCTCCATACCACTTCGGTGGATTGTTGTTTCTGAACTCCTTAAAGGCCGGAGTTACTTGCCCACCTTGTCCTTCCCAATGTGGATTATTCCTTTGGTTCTGTTGAAGCTGGTTCAGAAGGGCCTGCACAATATTCTCAGCATTCATCGGAGGAGGTGGAGGTGCTTGTGGAGGGGGTTGATTAAGATCAGGAGTCTGTTCCCTATCTGCTCTCCTTCTTGGAGGCATCCTGAAAATACACAAATCAAGAAGATATCGATGCATGGAGTTCAGTTCATGATCATGAAGTCAATTATCACCAATTTAAGCAAATAAGTCACATAAAGATATGAATGAATGTAAAAAGTCACATACTCCTATACCGAACGACCTAGACAGACTCAACACGACTCCAGAGCTCTGGTTTTGCAACCGAGAGCTCTGATACCACGCCAGGATGTAACACCCCCAGAGCGAAGGGTGCCACATCCCCCGCACTAAGGTCCAACACGAGTAGCGAAATGGAAGTCCGCACCCGCATCAGACCATAGCGAACGGGAGACACACAAAACTCACACCCTCGCTAGGCGGCCTAGACCCTCAAGAACTGCAAGAATTAAAATCAGAGTAGCGGAAGCAATTTATAATTAACATATTTCCCAAGATCACATATACATTTCAAAAATGGAGAAGGGTCAACCAATCACGCCAGTTCATATACAGAATATACAATGCCATCAAGGCCCAAAAGCGAAAGTATAATCAGAATACATAATCCAAAATACAACCATCAGAGTAGAAGTAATCCACTACGATGCATGAAGACCCAAGCTAAACCACAAGTAAACCCAAAAGACACTTGCCGCCTAGCTTGACTCGGAAGAACCTGCAAACTCAAAAGAAACGAAAAAGGGGAAAACAACAACGAGGGTTAGTCCTAGCGACTAGTGAGGGGGCTAACTCACGCACCCGATTTATATATATAGAGCAAAGCACTTAATCAAAAGGAAAGATCCTTGAACCGAGAGTGGTTTTTGCAAGCTAAAATTAATTCCCGTGATATAGATATATATAAGTTAAAGGAAAGGGAAAAGGGCAAAACAAGACTCCAAGTTTTAGGTGAATTAAGAATCCACTCTCGTTTCGTAGATCATACAAAGCTTAACCAACTCGGCGAGTACGAGTCACACACATCCCCAACTTCCAAATACGAAGAACAAAGCAAAGCAAAACAAATCAGAATCCATCCCCAACACCGGTTGATAGAAGGGTTGATCGGCCCTAACTATCCACACAAAGAAACGAGACAAGGTTTAATTACTACCTTGAAACCTTCGGCGGTTGCCTCCGCCGGCTCAAGAGAAACACCCTTCCTCAACCTCCTAAGGGTGGGCGAGACTCTCAAATGGAGGTGTTGATGGAAGAGCTCGGCGACCCCTCGGCCGTCCCGAGATTACCATACCACACTCCGGGGCCCAAACATATCACGAAAGTCACACAAACATACCTCAAAGCTTATCTTTCAAAGCCACATCTCGCTTACACACACACACTTGCTCAAAACTAAACCTTTGTAAACGAAAGCAAAATAGCTTATATACTTATACAAACGTTTTTAAACACTTATAACAAATGGATAAATCCCGCAACATAAGTATCATACACTTATTTACCATATATTATACGTATCCGCATGCGAGGTTTCAAATCAAATAGGGTTGTAGGTCGAGTAACTAAAAGAACAAAAACCTCACCTTGGCAACGAACGTAGCGGAGTCAAAAGAGGAAACCGGGCACCTACGGAGCAAGCTCGTCCCCTACAGAAAGATCCTCTGAACAAGGCAACAACAAGAGACACACTTAGACTCAATATGAACCACATTGACGCTCGGTACATGAATATGTATGCTTATGATGCAAATGATATAATATGTATTCACATTAAGGCCATTTATGAGCATTCAAAGCATAATCGGGCATATATCATAAACGAGGCAAGAATAATCAACAAGAAACAACGGAAAGGAAACAAACGAACGAAACTAGAGTTCCTAGGTGACACGCCCGTGTCCCCCGGGAAAGACAAGCTGAGACACCCCCGTGTCTCAGTACAGAACTAAACAACGGACACAAGGAGGTGACACGCCCGTGTCACCGAAACAAGGCAAGCCGAGACACCCCCGTGTCTCGGTACAGAAAAGTAAAAAAAGGAACTCGAAAGGTAACACGCCCGTGTCACCAACAAAGGGCAAACCGTGACACCCCCGTGTCACGGTACAGAAAAACACAGACGGCACTACAGTAACTCAGCAACTCCAAAACAAAACCCAACCCCCCAAACTCCAACTACCAAGCAAGGAAAAGTAATAAATGCTAGGAAACAAGTCTTAGGAGCATACTAACAACAACAAATCTCAAGGAAACATGAAAGGAGCAAGAATCAAACCAATCTCCCAACTACAACTATTCACATGCTTGTTCAAACTCAACAACCAATCAAAGAATTGAACTCAAGAACACATAAAAGAGAGAAGAGAGAGTGAAGAAGACAACCATGAACTTACCTTTCAATTTGGAGGAGCTAAAGTGAAGATTTGAGCTCAAAAATCTGAAAATGAATAAAGGGGTTCTTCTTCTTCCTTCCTCCTTGCTTTGCTGATCAATTCTAGGGAGAGAGAGAGGGGTTGGCTCGGTTCTCTTGGGAAAAAGCTGAGGGAGAGCTTAACTCAAGTTATATCTCATGGTTAAGGGCTTAGATAAGGTTAAGGTGGGGTCCACAACTCAAAGCTAGGTCAAAAGGTGGCTCTCAAGCGTAAGGGGCTCGTTACGGGTGAAATTCGAAGGTCTTAACGAGCTTAGAAAAATGTGAGGCTTGTCCCATCGAACCCGAATCGTCGAAACGAGTTCAATGGAGGTGACGGAATTCGAATCCGAATTCCCGAGCTCAAGATACGCATCCCGGAACCCAAGGTGCGCTAAGTGCTCTTTAGCCTCCTTTAGGTCCCGTCTCCAAAACGAACCCAAAAAGCAACCAAAACAAATACCAAAACATATAACGAGCATGTAAACGAGTTCATAAAACATATAATTAACAAATATCACAAATTCACAAAATTAGAATTAAATACGAACCCGAAACGAATAAAATACCAAACAAGAAAAGTTAAACGTTCAAGGGTAACCAAATTCATATTAAAGCAAATAAGTTCAAATAACTTCAAATGATCCACGTTGACAGTTAACATCACATAATCACTTAGAGAACTAGTTAAATAGCGCACATACGAGGTTACCTGAAAAGTCTGATCAGTCGGGATGTTACATGAGATCACCGGACACGTGGCATACTTAGAATGATTTTACGGGGAAGCTAAGATGAAGAAGTTGGGAATCTCTTATTCCATGAACGATAGAACAAGTTCAAGGAATTGAGAATAGAACTTTTAAGGGGGAGAGCTCGATCGAGCAATAAATTGAAATCACGGTTGTGCTCGAATGGGTCACTCTTAGAAGGAACGGTGGAAATGTAAGAGTTAACAAGTAATGGGAATTCTACAAAAGTGACAAGGGATGAAATGGGAGATCTAGCACTCGATCCAATTCTAAAACCGATACGGATGAAGCTTTGAGAGTAATACTTGAAGAAATAGGTACTTTAAGAGATGAGGATGGGGATTTAAGGAACGCTTGGTAATTGAAGCGATAGGATTGGGTACAGGATGATCGAGGATAATTTGCGTTGAAGATTGCTAAGGGGTATTCGTAGTATGAGGTTTGGACCTGACAACGGGATGGATGTTCTAAAGGTATACGGGAAGGCCAAAGCCCGGTTACTTAAAAGAGTTAGTCTTGCTGAAAGAAGGTTACAGGTGAATGATAAGGGATCGAAGAAGCTTAGAAGTAATAAAATTCGGAAGGGAATCAAGAATAGAGTCGTTAGAGAGTCTATCGTTTTGTCATTGGGCACACTAAGGACATTGGAGACAAGTCAAATACCGAGTCAGTTTTGGGCCAGACCATGTTTTGGGCAGATAAACCACCATCCTCAGAACTCCCGACTATGGTCTCCAGTACAATAAAACATCCATGGCATATACATACACGCAATTTTAAATTTAAATGATTTCTTAAGGCTATATGCCTTACTAATTAACTATATTCATTGTTCTATGTTATGGTTATAATTGATGTAGTTAATGTGTATTACATGCCTTTGTGTAACCTACGTGATTATTGATTGTTGTAATTCAAGTTCTGATATCTTCTTCTTGTTATTTATTAATTGATGTAATTACATTTTCGTGCTTTAGCCCTTTTTACATTGTTGTTCGAGAGACGGGGTTCTCTCTTTTCTGCTTTTGAGAGACGGGGTTCTCTCATTGTTGTTCGAGAGACGGGGTTCTCTCTTTGCTGCTTTTGAGAGACGTGGTTCTCTCATTGTTGTTTGAGAGGCGGGGTTCTCTCCTTTTTACTTGTGACGGACGGGGTTTTCTCATTAAATGTTTTCAGGCGAGCAGTGAATCCAAGGATGGATTCGTTTAAGGGGGAGAGGTTGTAACGCCCCGGTTTTTCATTTGTGCAAGTATGACGTATATGTATATTAATTTCGCATTTAAATTATCTAATTAACTGATTAATTGTTTATTATGATTATAGTTAATTAATTGTTTTTCTTTAATTATTATGTTATTATTACGTTAAAAATGAATTTTATTTTATGAATATTTGAATTTTTATTTTATGTTATTGAAACCGTGAATGAAATGTTCCTATGATTATGAAACGCGTGCCGTTTTATTCGAATTCAATTCCGATTTTTGTGAAAACTTGGTATGCATGGATTATGTGAGTTATGATTATGCTCGTATGCTCGACGCTTGATTTCGAACTTGTTTGACTTGATTTTGAATTTTGTTTTGGGAACGACACCAAAACGGGGGCTAAAGAGCATTTAGCGCACCTTTGGTTCGGGTGACATATCTTGAGCTCGGGAACTCGGGTTCAAGTTCCATCACCTCGGCTGAACTCGTATCGAAGATTTAAGTTTAATGGAACCACCCTTATATTTTTCTATACTCGTTTGAACGTCCAAAATTTAACCGAAACTTGTAACGTTCGCCTAAATGACCACTTCCCACCATTTTAACCATAACTTAAACCATAGTTAACCAAAACATGGACCCACTTGACCCTCATTTAATCCATAATCAGCCAACATCTCCCTCATTTCATTTCATACACCTAAAGGATATAAATTCAGCAGCAAACCGAGACCCCCTTGGAAGAGAGAAAGAACACTATTTCATTTCACCCAGGTAAGCTTGGAATGTTATTCTCCACCTTCTCCTCTTTCTTTTAAGTGTAATTTGGTTGATTTCCATGAAGGTTTGAGCTAGCTATGGATTATGTGATGAATAGTTAGTTTTATGTGAAATTCTTGATATTATGCAATCTCTTGAGTTATTTGTTGGTTTAAAGCATGATTATTGATCACTCTTGTTCCTCTATCGCATTTATGGACTTGAATTTGATGGTGGTTGATTGTCTTAAATGTTACCATTTATGAACTTGAGTTTATGAACATGTATTGGGAGATTTTCGGCAAAACTAAATTTCTGTCATGGACGTTTTACAACTGTTGTCATTGCTGGTTATTTGCTACTCCATGTTTGCTCTGCTGCTGGTATTTCATATCTCTATTTTTCCCTGATTTTAGTTGTTGTTTCCTTAAGTTTTTTTCTGGTTTAGAGCAGCCCCTGCTGCTCTTTGCCGCTGAAATAATCTCCCCGGGCGGGGAGATTTTAGACTGAAAGTGTCCCCGGGCGGGGACTTTGTGCGGACAGCTTCTGCATCTCCTTCCCCAGCTGGGAAAGCTTCGCATTGTTTGGTTCATCGGGCGGGGAACTCCTTCTTTGTATTTTGATTGCTACTTTTAACTGCTGCAATCTTGTTCTTCATGTGTGTGCTTCATTTAATGGTTTTATGTTTGTATATTCTTACGCATGCAGGGTGGTGTGTGTACGTATATATATATTATATATATGTGTGCATTGCTTTTTGTTTGTGCATGTCTAATATATATAATATATACATGCATGTAATTTATTGACTTGTGGATGTGTGTGCATGTAGATATATACATATATGTATATTAGGGGAATATGCATGCATGTGTTTATATAAATATGGGTGTTTTTATGTTGTGCATGTGTAGTATATATATGTATATATTATATGTATTAATGCATACATCTATTAAATTGTGGGTGTACGTATGTATATATATATATATATTACAAAATGTAGTTATTTATTTAGTATTATTTAATATATATTGTATTTATTCTATGATTTTGGAATTTAATTGTTATCTATTTCACCTTTTACACATTTAAATTATTTGAATGCATTTATTTTTGCCTATTCTCTGATTGTAAACTTGTTATCTTTGAGCTATAATTGTTATATGAAATTCATGACTTGAATTGCTACGAATTATGAAAGATATGAAATGTTTGGGCTTGAAAAAATCATGTTATGAATGTACTTGAATGAATTACTTGAATTATGTGGCTTCATGACATCATTTTACTTCTTAAACATCTCATACCAAGTGCATAGCGTTGTCGTACGTCATTTATGGTTCATTTCGAGTCTTGAGTCTCATGTATGCACCATGTCGTTTCTTGTACACTTTTCTCTAGGGCGGAGACGTGCCGGGTTCATAGGTACTCCCAAGTCTTTATTTCTTCTTGGTATTGTTTGGTAAGGTGTAATGGGTGGGTTTTTCTTCTATTTAGATAAATGGCCTGATATACCCAATATGTAAAAGTTATAGCCAAATTATTATACGTATATATCGAGTCTTGTATAGAAGTAAATGATTTCGAACATTAGGCCCTTTTTAATGATTACCCTACCAGTGTTTTGGTGAGAGTTGATTGATCACAGTGAATGGGGGCCCTGGGACTAGTGTACGTGGCCATCCGGGGAAGCTCGGGCTGACGGGGATCTCCTTACATTAGTCCCACCAAAATTACAGAGTCTGGACTTCGCTAGGAGATTAGCTAGGAAAGGGAGCTGAGCACCTTTGGGGAACTCATGAAACCCCACTGGTCAATGAATGAGGTGGCTGGGTCTTGCTAACCCGTCCACCACCCGGAGGGAAAAGGTGTAATTGTAATGAATGATTGAATAAATGGTTGAATGAATAAATGATTGCATGAATGAATGATTGTGACTGAATGAATGATTGGGTGATCACTAATGAATGAATAAATGAATAAATGCACACACGAGGAGAAGGTTGGAGAATTCGCCCTCTCGCCGGGCTCACGTAATGACTGTATGAATGAATGAATTATGAAAATAATCGTTGTAATCCCGAGAGTTGCTCTCCTTTGTTGTACCCACTTGGGAAATATCCCAAAAACCTCGTACGGGATTATAGCTTGCATATGTGGGTGTTTAAATTTTGCAATATTATTATAATATGCCCTGGTTTATACCAACCAGTCTCCTATAGATTGAACGTGGCTTTGTTTTCTGGTTCTTGCAGGTTTTGTAGTGCTGGGCGGGAAATTGAGTCTGTCGAGTCTCTTGGTCTCATCTGAGCCTGTCCACATGCATATTGTAAATTGATTAAATCACTATGTATGTATGAATTGTATAAATTTTATTTTATTAATTCAGGACAGGCTTCTAGGGATAGATTGAACCCATAAATATATGAATTATGTTTATGTTTGAATTTTCGGGACTAGGTAACTATGTTAGTTGAACCCGTTATCCTGCTTATATTGATAAATGATTACACGCATTGCTTTCGTACTTGTTTTTCTCTTTATAGTTTTTGTATTGTTTCGAAAGTTTAGTTCCCGCCTAGCATAGTGAGTGAGTGAGTCCCCGTTCTCTCTGATCTGGCACGTGTATGGACTTCCCATTTCATATACGGGTCGGGTCTGTGTGCGGGGGATATGGTACCTTCTGTTTGGGGTGCTACATCCTTAAGTGGTATCAGAGCTCCAGGTTGTGAAACCGGGGTTTCTAACATCGTGTCGTGTCAAGTCTAGGTCGTAATACGAACAACTTGTCAACTTGTGCACCGCATTGATATTGAAGCTTGATATGGAAATACATTGTTAAATGTGCTTAATTTAAATTTTCATAATTTTTGTGTTCCATTTTGCATCAAATACGTGCTCTTGGTGCTAATTATGTATCATATGCACTTACCAACAGGCATGCATTTATATTTGAGTTGAGTTGTGATTGTAGGATATTCTTACAACATCAAATCACGACCAATTCTCACGATCGCAAAAACTCATCACAAACTCTTCTTTCAGGTGTGTTGATTTAAAGAAGACTCTGGGGATTTAGAGGAATTCGAGCAATTGGTGATTCTTACGACAAGGTTATAAGATGGGAACTAAGCCATGGGTTAAGACTCGGTACGGATGACAAATCGAGCCCATCAAGACAATGAAGTGATTGGAGATTTGTGGAGATATTAGTGTTGTCGATGAGAAATCGAGCCCATCTAGAAGTGGTTGGAGAATCCTTCAAGTTTTCGATGTTCGGTCTTCCACCGATGGCACGTTAGACATTGCTACACAAGTTTGCAACATCTCTTTTTATGCCAATACATCATAACCGAATCTTCAAGTCTCGAACCATGAGTGGACTTAGTCTCGTGACAAAGCACTTCTAGAGACTTAGGCTCCAACTCTCCGTTAACATGCACAACCAAAGTTTTCCTTTGTACCTTGATTGCAACGGAGAAGTTTCGAGTATTCTCAGGTAAGGAAAGCTACTTCCGAAAGCAACTCTCTTCAAAAGACTTATCCACTCAAACCGTGCCTCTTCTTTGTCGTTCATGTCATGGGATGGCCACCTATAGAAAGACGAATCTCCTGTTGAATCCCGATAACACTAGAGACTTACCCTCTGAGACAATTCTCGGTTCTTCTACCCGTATACGTAATCGACAATACCCTTGTAGAAACCACACTTGGAACCACCCACGAAACTCTGAAGAAGCATGAACCTCCAACTCCTCGAAGCAAGCAAAGTGTATTTTCCTTCCACGGTTAAACAGTGTAGCTCACGGTAGTTTATACTCATCTTAAAGTCCCGTCTTCTTATTCTTCTTCTTCTTCTGCTTCTTCTTCTTCTTCTTCTTCTTCTTTAGATAGGACTAAGCATTCCACGGAGGAATGCTCGAGTTGATGAAAACTGCCTTCTAAGAGCTTATCGAACGTATTTTGAACTCCAACACCCAATATAGAGTCCACGGGTAGGGAATCTTCTGAAAAGGCTCCAACTCCGGGATAAAGATCACAATAATCTCGATGTCCCTATTCAGTGGTAACGAATTCCAACCTTCAAGGAACAGCAAAAAAGCCTTACTCCGATCTTTGTCTCCTCAAGCTTGGCTCAACCCCTCAGTTGACCCAAAGGTAAGCCACAAAGCTTATCGCGCCGTCCCGGAATAACCAACAACCACTACAAACGATATTAACAGGTTAGCCTTCCATCTAATACCCGAGAATATCGTTGAGCCCCAACTGGACCTCCTAAAAGCAACCAACAACTCGGCACAACACTCGAACAACCAACCCACGCCTTAAGGTAACCCTGTACCTTAACAAAAACAAGACGCCTTCAAAAGTCTACCAAGCAACCTCGACCCTCACAACTTACCAACACACTCGGCCACTCAACTCAACAACCCTCTTCAAGAAGAGAGTTCCACAAAAGAAACAACGAAAGCAACAATAACAAACAACAAAAGCAACAAAAGAAGCAACGAAGAAAGAAAGGTAACACAAAATTAAATAAAAGATGCATGTATGAAGTGCTATGAATGTAATTACCTCAATCTTGGGTTCTTGTTAGTTCCCAATTTGAAGTCGTTACACCTGCATTAGTTGTTTGTTAGCTCTCGATTGATCATAGTTGGAAACCCGATGCTCCGTTGACCCAAAAGTATAGCACCCATTCAACCTATCCCGACATGTGTCATAGGCATGATTGGTTTCTCCACAATAAGTGCACGGTTGGAATTCTTTCTTTAGTTTTGAAGAATCTCCGGTCTTCTGTTTCTTTTTCCCATGGATCTTCTTGGTTCGATTCTTGTGTTGATAGGGTCATCCTTCCGTTTGTACAATATTAGAGTATAAACCCGATTCAAATTGAGGCCCCGACTCACTTCTTTCCTTACCTTTAGCAAGAACCCATGTTTCGACCTTTAGAGCTCTCTTTGTGACTTTACCCCACGTGCTTGTATTCTTCGCAATTAGAGCTTCCTTGAATTCCTCCCGAAGGCCCTCCATGAAATGTCTAGCCTTCATCCCAGCATTGCTCATGATATGGGGCATATATGCACCCAATCTCTCGAAATCTTCTATGTATTCCATAACTGGTTTATTCCCTTGGGTAAGTGTGAAGAATTCTCCTAGTCTTCGTTCTTGTAAAATGGCCGGTGTAAACTTTTTCCTAAATTCTTGAACAAACACCTCCCAAGTCAACTCTTCGCTCATTGCCTTGTTGGGCAACTTCTTTCCATCTTTGCCTTGTTTGACCTTGAAGAAGTTGTATGGCGAGACGAGCCATGTTTTGAGAACTGCTAGGCCATAATTCAAATATACTTTCTATCTCTGATAGCCACTCTTCAGCCCTGTGTCATCCCCTTCCCGGAATAAGGGAGGATCAAAAGACTTGAACTCCCAGTACATCATTGCCAATGGATTCATGGGTGGTACTTCGGTTGAAGATTGTCCTTGGTTGTATGGAGGTTGATGAAAAGGTTGCCCATAGCATTGCTAACGTGGTGGCATCCTTAAATAAGAAATAAATTCCAAAATATCAATGCGTGCATGGTTTGGTGCATGTTCATGTGAACAATTAACACAGAAAATACAAATAATTCACGTAAAATGATGTAGTGAATGCAAACAAACACATAAACCTAAGCTGAATGACCTAGACAGACCCGACACGACGCTAGAGCTCCGGTTTTACAACGGGGAGCTCTGATACCACTTTAGGATGTAGCACCCTGTGGTGTGACGCCCCGTCCGATAAATCGTATAAGTATGCGTCACGAGAGAGATCACGTTACTTACTTATATGATTCAATTCTCTTTTTGTGTGTTTAATTCCAACTTTGATTGAAAACGTGACTTAATTGATTAAAATCCGAAATGGTAAAATATGAATTCTTGCATGACAACTTGGGAATAAAACTTGGATGAATTTAAATTAATTGTTGGAATTGGATTTAAATGGGACTTGGACCTATTTGTGTGTTTTGGGCCTAACTTGAGTTAGGTGGGTTTGGGTCGTTCGGGACTAATGTGAGCTCGGGAATTCGAATTTGAATTCCAACACCACCATTGGATTTGATTCGGTGATTCGGATCCAATGGAATTTACTTTATATTTTTCGAAAACCGTTTAGTCCTTGAACCTTTTAATCTTGACCTATTGGGCCGAAAGTCATTTATTTGAGCCCAAATCCTAATAAAGCCTCTAGCCTCATATTATATCTTGGAAACCCTAATGAAATCTTTAACCACCATATAAATAGCCTTATCCTTTCTCATTTCATTTCAAACTTCATCTCCCAACAATACATAACTTCGATGGAGAGCTTCAAAGGAGGATGAAGATCTAAGGCTTTTCCCACACTTTTAAGAGCTCATATCTCCCTCATTTCTTCATCATTTCAAGATCTAAGGTAAGCCACACATTTTTTTTGATGTGAATTTCATCTCTATCTTTAAATCTTGAGCATGAATATGTGTTCTCCATGTTGTGTTTGTGTATATTTATGCAAGAAACAATATTTAGTTGCTACAATTTTTGTCACGCCATTAATGAAACCTCTTCATAATGTTCAATGGTTCGGAATTATCGGTTGATTCACGGCTGAGATCTCAATTTAAATGTATAACATGGTTGCTGGATAACTTGCTTTGAAATTCCTTGGGTATTAGTTCGACGGTAATAAGAAGTGGAAAGCCCCTAACTGTTCTCCATTAATGCTGAAAATTGCCAAATACCTGTTGTTAATATGATATTAAATGTAAATGCTTATGTGGTGGAGTGTATATCAATTATTAAAGGCTTGAGTTAATACCCCTTCTTGTTGCAAGAATTAGAATAAGGAAATCTCATTAACTGAAATGAAAGGCAAAAAGGGGATTAGGAAGGCTTGAATTAATGCGCAACACGTCTTAATAAATATTGGGTGCAATGATTGCTTGGGTTTGAGTTTTTGGGTGGCATGGAATTACCTCTGTTTTATCCGCTATCAGCTTTGTACATGGTGCCTTCATTTCATTAAAGTGGGTATTGAATTCTTGAATTTAAAGTATCACGTTAGCCACTAATTGAATTCTTGAATTCAATGCCAACATATTTAATTAACAAATAGAAGTAATGATTGCTTGAAATTTAGAATTTAGGTGGAACTATTTTCATGCTATCTTCATTTCGTTTATTGGGTGATGACTATTTAATTTAATAACTAAGAACATGCCACTATCAAATATTAAATTGCACCAACTCTTAAATGTTTGCTGCTACCAAAAGGAAGAAAAGCTGCACAGGGCAGCCACGCAATTAGGCGTTTGCCCCCAAATTGTTTTTGAATATGATTTTTTTTATGTTTGGTTATTTGTCTTATTTATTTCTCCCAACACAAACATGATCCTAACATGTCAAAAACTTGTAGTATAATTTGTTACGTTGTGTATTTTAATTTTATTTATGTGATTTTTAAAGTGCAAACATGAATTTAAATATAAATGTCTAATTGCTACCGTATGCCATTTCATTTCATTCTTAGATTATAATACTTCATTTGATCGAATGATTTGTGTGAATACTTGTATTATGCTACGAGACTTGACTTATGTGATCCATATCATTCCATAATGCATTTCATACATGATGTTCTATGTTGCCGTGCGTCTTACTTGGTTCATATAGAGTTTAAGTCTGGGCTTCTGTATGTCTTGCCACAGAGTTTGGTGGTGCCGGTGGGCCCGAGGTTTAGAGTGTTTGGCCCTTCACACTCTCAGACTCTACTTTCACGAGGTGAGGTTTAGGATTTTGTATAGTTATACGACCTATGACCTTAATATGCTGATTTCAACCCCTGCATGCGAGTATATCTATTATATACGTATGTGTTGGATATGATATGTTTATGACCTTGTGAAACAACTCTGTTTTGGAAAATTAGATATGAAAGCATATGTAAGCTGTTTCGGAAAGTTAAGTTATGTTATGATTATGTAGCGAGATTGCCATGAAAGTTGGTATATGTTATGTTATGTTATGTGGATCCAGGAGCTGGTACGAGTGGAGACCGGCACGGCATAGGGCCGTCGGATAAGCCACTGTGCTAGTTCCATTTGAGATATCATTGCGCGACCTTAGGGCGATGAGGGAGGCGTGATATCTTGAGCCTTCGGTGTACAGCCGGGGAGGACTCTTGTGGGTTCGCTACCCCTTGAGGGTTTGTATGTATGTTATTGATGGTTAGGGCCAACGCGTGGCTCTTCCATCATTGGAGTAGAGGATGGATTGATTCTGCTTTATGTTCTGTTCAGTTATGAGGAGTAAAGGTTGGAAGCCCGTACTCGCCGGGTATATGTTATGAATATATGGGATTTGTGAAACGGGATAGGCTTCTCTAAATGGTTTTCCAAACTTATACTATTTTGGGTATTTCAACTGTTTTAGCGTGCAAAACCCTAATCCCGGTTCATGAGTCCACCCTTATGATATGTGCTGTGCTCTATATATATATTGTGGGTGTGCGTTAGCCCCCCTCACTCAGTCAGTTGACTGACACCTCATTTTATCTTTTAGTTGCAGGTTCTTTTGGCTTGAGCTAGGCGGAAGTGAGTCTTCTGAGTCACACTTGTCAGTCTAGTAGGTGTCAGGATGCATTTGTCGCATGCTCTACTTATTTTATATATTTATGTTTCACATTTGCAGATTATGTTTATGTTCTATTTAGACTTCAACCCGTGTGGGGTTAGTAAGATAGTATTTGGTTGTTACTAGATATTGATGATATTTATGTTGTTTATTATGTTGGATTATGTATGTCGATATTCGGGATTAGGTATCTATGCTAGTTGAACCCGTCACCTGCTTTGCATGTTTTGTTTTAAATGCTTCCGCTATCTATTGTTGTTGGTTTTAATTGCTTCTGCACTCTGAGTTTTTGTCAAGTTAGATCCGCCTAGCCTAGTGTGTGAGTTGGTCTCCCGTTCGCTCTGATTCGGATTCGGGCATGGATTTCCATTTCATGTTCTGGGTCTGGGTCATAGTGCGGGGGATGTGGCATCCTCCGTTTAGGGTGTTACATCCTTAAGTGGTATCAGAGCTCTAGGTTGCAAAACCGAGCTCTTGAGTCGTGTTGAGTCTGTCTAGGTCGTACGGCATAGGAATAACTGCGCATTGCATTTGTTTGACTTGATATTTTGATCCTTCGGCATGAATTGTTTCGTGATTATATGATTGTGTGCACATTGTGACTTTAATTATGCAACATCTTATTTTATGTGCTTTATAAATTACAACTAATTGTTACATTTACGTGATGTACTTGTTACATTTCATTTGCATCTTAATCCGCATGCATCGAATTTAGTGTTTGAATTTCAGGGTACCCTATGAGTCAACACTAAGATTTCCCTCCGTCAACACTACCTATTGGTACTACAACGGAAACACGCCATAATTCGAAGATGAAAGGATTCTTTACCAAGATCAATGGTCATGAAAAGGTTCAGAGTTGAAGGACTGAGATTTGGTATGTTGACTTAATATCTTAAAGTCAATTGAAAGATGGAGTTTGATGAATTTTCACCTTGATGATTCATTTATTTGGAAGTAGTCACCTTGTTGATGGAAACGAGTTAATGTAGAAGAATCCGATCAAATAAGATCCAATCAAGTTCAAGGGATGTGGATAGGTAACCATGTTACTTAAGCAACGAGCTACAAACCATAGGTGAGTGTTGAAGGTTTTGGTGCCATTTAGAGTTAACGAACGACAAGACAAGATTGGTTGTTAGCTCTTTGGGTGTTTCTCTAAGATGAGATGGAAGACATTGTTGATGCGGGAATATAACACTTAGATGCTGAAAGACTTTATTCAAGTTTTAGAATTATATACCATGGATTGCTTTGGGAAGTACTTAGCACCACGATCATCCAACGAAACTCTGAGGTAAATATCTAATTGACAAATGAATCATGGACAACTCCTTGAAGATGAGCAGACTAAGATTTAACACATAAATGAGAATTCTTGGGAGAAACTGAGGATGATTCTAGTTGAGCAAGGATTACGGTCTAGTAAGGGGTTTGGTGATAAACGAGCTTTGCTGAGTTACCACTTTATGAGAAGACTCAAGACAAAGAAGTTCAGATGACGAACGTTGCATCATTACCGGCTTAATCAACTCCTACTGCTTCATCTCGACTTTCTTGTAAAGATTGTTACGCTTCGGTTAACGGTACGCCAGGCATTCATGGCATTTGCATACATGCATTGTTAAATACTCTTACCTTGTTTTGCTTGATGTGGTTGATGACTACTGCTATTTTAATTGTGATAACTTGGATACCTGATCTAGTAATTGTAACTTGAAATTCCTACTCGATATGAACCGTTGTTGAGATGATGAATGAGTTATGTACTTATGTGAACTATTCATGCCTATGTGATTTAAAACTCTCTTGATTGCCCACTAACTTCTCATATAACATACATACATACTGTAACCTTGTTTTATAGGGATTCCATCGCGATATCCCCCTTGAGTTGAGGTATGAGCTTTGAATCTGCGCTCAAGGGACACCGATATCAGTTGTATAAGGTACACCAAACATGCATCGCATACTTTTCGTCAAGTGTTACTGATGTGTGAATGTATGAATAACTAATCAGTGGATTTATGTGTAAGAGAGACCTTAGGTTCCCTCTTTTTACTTGTTGGAGAGATGTAGGATTCTCTCTATTTATGTGGTAGAAAGATGTTGGAATCTTTCTAAGTTTTGCGCACGAGAGATGTTGGATTCTCTTGTACTTAGATATTCGGAGATGCCGGATTCTCTTGAATCTAGGTGTTTGAGAAATGCTGGATTTTCTCAAACTAGAATGTTGGGAGATGTTGGAATCTGCCCGACTTAGGTTGAGAGACGGGGTTCTCTCAATTATGTGCTTGAGAAACGGGGTTCTCTCTTTTATGTGTGCTCGAGAGATGGGGTTCTCTCTCCTGTTGGTGCTGAGGGACGGGGCTCTCTCACTTACGTGCTGAGAGATGGGATTCTCTCTTGTTTGTTGTGGTTTTGACTACGGGTTGCAAGTGGCGAGTTTGAGACGACATCGAGGTTCGGTTCAGTTGCAGCTACCCGATCATGAGAATAACCGACCGAGTTCGAAACAACTAACGGATGTGTCTTGGTTGCGATGCACGTCGACGACTGCGGACTATAAGAAGCAATAACGGGACGTCCTTGAACAGACGTTGGTCCCACATCGAAGAGACGGTTGTTTTTACAATAGAAGAATTACCATTTACTTTGGATTTGATGGTTGTGAAATATCCGGACGAGATTCAAGATCGGGTTGTATAAAGGACAGAAATCAGAGAAATCAACTTGGGAGACAAAGAATGAGGCAATGAGGAAGTTGTGACCGGGTCTGTTTGAAGCCGAGCAGCGAACCTGGGGACCAGGTTCTCCTAAGGGGGGGAGATTGTGACGCCCCGTCCGATAAATCGTATAAGTATGCGTCACGAGAGAGATCACGTTACTTACTTATGTGATTCAATTCTCTTTTTGTGTGTTTAATTCCAACTTTGATTGAAAACGTGACTTAATTGATTAAAATCCGAAATGGTAAAATATGAATTCTTGCATGACAACTTGGGAATAAAACTTGGATGAATTTAAATTAATTGTTGGAATTGGATTTAAATGGGACTTGGACCTATTTGTGTGTTTTGGGCCTAACTTGAGTTAGGTGGGTTTTGGTCGTTCGGGACCAATGTGAGCTCGGGAATTCGAATTCGAATTCCAACACCACCATTGGATTTGATTCGGTGATTCGGATCCAATGGAATTTACTTTATATTTTTCGAAAACCGTTTAGTCCTTGAACCTTTTAATCTTGACCTATTGGGCCGAAAGTCATTTATTTGAGCCCAAATCCTAATAAAGCCTCTAGCCTCATATTATATCTTGGAAACCCTAATGAAATCTTTAACCACCATATAAATAGCCTTATCCTTTCTCATTTCATTTCAAACTTCATCTCCCAACAATACATAACTTCGATGGAGAGCTTCAAAGGAGGATGAAGATCTAAGGCTTTTCCCACACTTTCAAGAGCTCATATCTCCCTCATTTCTTCATCATTTCAAGATCTAAGGTAAGCCACACATTTTTTTTGATGTGAATTTCATCTCTATCTTTAAATCTTGAGCATGAATATGTGTTCTCCATGTTGTGTTTGTGTATATTTATGCAAGAAACAATATTTAGTTGCTACAATTTTTGTCACGCCATTAATGAAACCTCTTCATAATGTTCAATGGTTCGGAATTATCGGTTGATTCACGGCTGAGATCTCAATTTAAATGTATAACATGGTTGCTGGATAACTTGCTTTGAAATTCCTTGGGTATTAGTTCGACGGTAATAAGAAGTGGAAAGCCCCTAACTGTTCTCCATTAATGCTGAAAATTGCCAAATACCTGTTGTTAATATGATATTAAATGTAAATGCTTATGTGGTGGAGTGTATATCAATTATTAAAGGCTTGAGTTAATACCCCTTCTTGTTGCAAGAATTAGAATAAGGAAATCTCATTAACTGAAATGAAAGGCAAAAAGGGGATTAGGAAGGCTTGAATTAATGCGCAACACGTCTTAATAAATATTGGGTGCAATGATTGCTTGGGTTTGAGTTTTTGGGTGGCATGGAATTACCTCTGTTTTATCCGCTATCAGCTTTGTACATGGTGCCTTCATTTCATTAAAGTGGGTATTGAATTCTTGAATTTAAAGTATCACGTTAGCCACTAATTGAATTCTTGAATTCAATGCCAACATATTTAATTAACAAATAGAAGTAATGATTGCTTGAAATTTAGAATTTAGGTGGAACTATTTTCATGCTATCTTCATTTCGTTTATTGGGTGATGACTATTTAATTTAATAACTAAGAACATGCCACTATCAAATATTAAATTGCACCAACTCTTAAATGTTTGCTGCTACCAAAAGGAAGAAAAGCTGCACAGGGCAGCCACGCAATTAGGCGTTTGCCCCCAAATTGTTTTTGAATATGATTTTTTTTATGTTTGGTTATTTGTCTTATTTATTTCTCCCAACACAAACATGATCCTAACATGTCAAAAACTTGTAGTATAATTTGTTACGTTGTGTATTTTAATTTTATTTATGTGATTTTTAAAGTGCAAACATGAATTTAAATATAAATGTCTAATTGCTACCGTATGCCATTTCATTTCATTCTTAGATTATAATACTTCATTTGATCGAATGATTTGTGTGAATACTTGTATTATGCTACGAGACTTGACTTATGTGATCCATATCATTCCATAATGCATTTCATACATGATGTTCTATGTTGCCGTGCGTCTTACTTGGTTCATATAGAGTTTAAGTCTGGGCTTCTGTATGTCTTGCCACAGAGTTTGGTGGTGCCGGTGGGCCCGAGGTTTAGAGTGTTTGGCCCTTCACACTCTCAGACTCTACTTTCACGAGGTGAGGTTTAGGATTTTGTATAGTTATACGACCTATGACCTTAATATGCTGATTTCAACCCCTGCATGCGAGTATATCTATTATATACGTATGTGTTGGATATGATATGTTTATGACCTTGTGAAACAACTCTGTTTTGGAAAATTAGATATGAAAGCATATGTAAGCTGTTTCGGAAAGTTAAGTTATGTTATGATTATGTAGCGAGATTGCCATGAAAGTTGGTATATGTTATGTTATGTTATGTGGATCCAGGAGCTGGTACGAGTGGAGACCGGTACGGCATAGGGCCGTCGGATAAGCCACTGTGCTAGTTCCATTTGAGATATCATTGCGCGACCTTAGGGCGATGAGGGAGGCGTGATATCTTGAGCCTTCGGTGTACAGCCGGGGAGGACTCTTGTGGGTTCGCTACCCCTTGAGGGTTTGTATGTATGTTATTGATGGTTAGGGTCAACGCGTGGCTCTTCCATCATTGGAGTAGAGGATGGATTGATTCTACTTTATGTTCTGTTCAGTTATGAGGAGTAAAGGTTGGAAGCCCGTACTCGCCGGGTATATGTTATGAATATATGGGATTTGTGAAACGGGATAGGCTTCTCTAAATGGTTTTCCAAACTTATACTATTTTGGGTATTTCAACTGTTTTAGCGTGCAAAACCCTAATCCCGGTTCATGAGTCCACCCTTATGATATGTGTTGTGCTCTATATATATATTGTGGGTGTGCGTTAGCCCCCCTCACTCAGTCAGTTGACTGACACCTCATTTTATCTTTTAGTTGCAGGTTCTTTTGGCTTGAGCTAGGCGGAAGTGAGTCTTCTGAGTCACACTTGTCAGTCTAGTAGGTGTCAGGATGCATTTGTCGCATGCTCTACTTATTTTATGTATTTATGTTTCACATTTGCAGATTATGTTTATGTTCTATTTAGACTTCAACCCGTGTGGGGTTAGTAAGATAGTATTTGGTTGTTACTAGATATTGATGATATTTATGTTGTTTATTATGTTGGATTATGTATGTCGATATTCGGGATTAGGTATCTATGCTAGTTGAACCCGTCACCTGCTTTGCATGTTTTGTTTTAAATGCTTCCGCTATCTATTGTTGTTGGTTTTAATTGCTTCTGCACTCTGAGTTTTTATCAAGTTAGATCCGCCTAGCCTAGTGTGTGAGTTGGTCTCCCGTTCGCTCTGATTCGGATTCGGGCATGGATTTCCATTTCATGTTCTGGGTCTGGGTCATAGTGCGGGGGATGTGGCATCCTCCGTTTGGGGTGTTACATGGGGCGCAGAGCACTACATCCCCCACACCATAGCCCGACACGTGTAACGAAATGGAAACTCCGCACACGCCGCAAGCTACGGTGAACGGGTGACAAATAAAATCTCACCTAGGATAGGCGGTCTAGACCCTAATTCAAAGTGTGCAAAATAAAAAAATTCACATGCGGAACACCAGGATTTCAAATATTCAAACATACATGCTATCACATTAGGGATATAATAATTCAAGTTATACTTGTTATCTCCAAAATGATCAAATTATATCATACAAATTCCAAAGTTCAAGAATTTAAATCATAATTTTTACATAATTTCTGAAGCAAAGATGCAAGATATGCAGAAGACTCTACTAACGACTCAAACACTCGAAAATAAAAGACCGTCGCCTAGCGCGAACCAACAACCTGCACCTGCAACTCAAAAGACAAAAAGGGGAAAAAGAAAACAACAAGGAGGGGTCAGTCCTAATGACTAGTGAGGGGGATAACACACTCACACATACGTATAAATATGAGCAGACTATATTCAAATTAGAAATTTGTGAACCGGGCCATGGTTTTTATATTTTAAAACATTTTAGTCCATGCTAGTAAATATAAAGAGATTTTAGGGCCAAAAGCCCAAAATAAACCAAATTTTAGCAGTTATATATCCACTCCCGTTTCATGAACCATATTCATAATCAAAATCAAAAGACTCAGCGAGAACGAGTTTCTAACCAACCTTACTCCGTTCATAATCATAAGAAATCAAATCACATAAACCTACCACTTCTCCGACGATGGAAGGGGTCGTACGCGCCCCTAACCATCTAACGGTTGAGGGGAGTGCTCAATGCTTCTCCAACCCTCGGTCTCCATCCCCCAACCAAACCTCCTGGTGGGTTCCGGTACATCCTTTCTGACATATGGAGGCCATGCCTAGGAGTAGACCCAACGACCCGACACCGTCACCGTCCCGGGGCTCCTTCACACAAACCTCTGGGGCCCAATTCTTAGTTCATAAATCATAATTTTCGAAATTTCCTAATTTTTAGGACTTATATTTCAAAGTCAAAATCTCGCTGTTTTCAAAAACATTCACACACCAACCCTTTTCAAATCAAACAAACGTAAATAGATTACGTATATATATATAAGTGTTTTTCAAACAATTTCATAGCAAAAGGGTCGTTTCCCGCAAAATACTAATCAAACACGTATTTACATAAATATATATACGTAAGTCGCATGAGGGCTGAAAATACATATAGGGGTTGTAGGTCGTATTAACTAAAAGAAGAAAACCTCACCTTGTCGACCACATCGGACGCGACGAACCAAAATACCTCTAAAACACCTCCTCGTCAACCACAAAACTGACCTAAAGACAAAACAAAAAACCAAAGACAACTTTAGACTCAACATGAACCACTTAAACACTCGACATATGCATATGAAGGCAAATGATGCATAAAAGATGTAATGAGATGTCATTTAACGCATACAAATTCATAACACGTATTAAATTCCATAAATTACGTTGAATAACTTCATGAATTTCACATGATACACGTAACATGCCATATAACCTCTTAACCATTCATACACTTCATAAAAAGAGCAAAGAAAGATCATGCAAGGCAAATAAACGAAGTAAGAAGTCACACATGCACGTAGAAGAGCATATAGAGCATACATTGTCATATATCACGTATAAAAGCATCAAATTCACGTCATAAAATAATAATGAAACATGTAACATATAATTCATAAAGTTAACAATGCATGCGTATCATGAAAGGACCATGAGATTACCGTGCAAAGCAATTAAACATTACATTGGTTCATGTATGCACGTTTAAGCACATATGGAGCACGTAGTTCAATTATTTCATGCAAGAGCATTGAAACTACGTAACAAATTCATAAATAATCACATAACTCATAATACATAAGTTATTAATGCATAAAAGGTAAGAAAGAAGCAAGGAAAACACGTAAAACATAAAAAACGACGAACGAACCAAGCAAGGGGGAAGCAGTTCGAAACTTCCCCCAAAACGGGTCGCACCCAACGTGCTTAAATGTGGTTCCAGGCGCGACCACACTTCCTCCAGCAAACAAGGCAGCAAAAAGTCGAACTCAGGCCAAAAACAAGCCTTGGCCGCGACCATGCAAAACCTTCATGTTTTGGTCGCGGGCGACAGCAGCAACAAAAGCGAAAACAACAGCTCAAGCACCTCCGAAACCAACCCAAACTCAACCCAACATGCAAGGGAAAGAATATGCTGCAAATATACATCATTTCCATGCAATAAACCATGCTACAACCGAATCAAATACAAGGAAAGGGAGAAAGGGATCAAACATGCTCATATTCATAGAAAACTCTAAATTCTTGAATGAAACCTCCATGAATCCTAAGCTAGCATACAAATTTGGTTTATACAATTGTTATAGGATGTATTAGGTTCAATTAGCATGTATCAAATTCAAAGAAAGCACAAAAGATCAAGCAAATTCATCAAATTTGGCCCTAATCCTTACTATTCACCATTTAATCCAAAGCATGCTCAAATGATCAAGAAATTCAGTAAAATTGGACTTAAATGAAAGAGCAAGATATTTATAAATCAATTCCGGCCTTACCTTTCAAATTTGAGCCAAATCGGATGTGAAACGAGCTTGGAAAGTGAATTTGAAATAGTATCAATCTCTCTCTCCCTTCTATCTCGGTTGCTGCTGCTTTTTCTCCCCTTTTTCCTGCTGAAAATCGAAATGGGGCTGAATATGGTGAAAGGTGGGTGAGTTAGGAGTATGTGGGGCCAAGAATGGGTTGAATTGGTCAAATATTGATCAAGTTATGGCCAAAATGGTAAAATGTGGCGAATTTATCACATGAGGCTCATTCCGGACGAATTACGGCGGTTCAAACGGGTTTAGAAAAATACAAAGTTGGGTTCCATGACTTCCATTCTTCGTTGAGAGTCCGACGCTTCTTCCAGAATTCGAATCCGAATTCCCGAGCTCAAGTTATGCATTCCGGAATACGAGGTGCGCTAAAGCTAGTTAGGCCCTCGAATCCCTAAAATCATAAAATGGTCCATGACCACCTCAAACGAGTTCAAAATCATATAACGGGCACATAAACATATTCTTGAAACACGCATTTCATGCATATAACAAAATCACATAATTAGGAGCAAATAAGGGGGTATACGGATCAAGAACGGGATCAAACGGGGGCAAAACGTTTAAATACGTAACAAATAATACAAATAAGTACTCAAATAAGCACATTAGTAATTAAATAAACATTAAAAGGCATAGATAAATAATTAAATGTGCCCATAACACTCTCTATAAGGCGTACCTGTACGCCGGATGAGCGGGATGTTACAAACTCCCCACCTTCAAAAGGACCTGTCCTCATTTCTGAAGCGAGGTCTTGAACGACTCTTGGAACGAAGTTCAACTCCGCCTTCCACTCTAGGAGTCTTCTCTCCAAACCACGAACCCTGGTCGAACAACCGTACTGAGAGAAAATAGGTCGAATCATTAAAATAAGTAACCCCTGAAATCTGTTAAGTTTTCCTTAACATTAACAAACCGGACACAAAGGTCTTAGTCGTTTGCCCCACTTCAAGTGGAATTTAGAAGTGGTTGTAGAATCCTTCCGGTTCTCGATGTTTGGTCTTCCACCGATGGAACGTTAAACATTGCTACACCAAGTTTGCAACATCACTTCTTATGCCAATACATCATAACCGAATCTTCAAGTGTCGAACCATGAGTGGACTTAGTCTCGTGACAAAGCACTTCTAGAAACTTAGGCTCCAACTCTCCGTTAGCACGCACAACCAAAGTCTTCCTTTGTACCTCGATTGCAACGGAGAAGTTTCGAGTACTCTCAGGTAAGCAAAGCTACTTCCGAAAGCAACTCTCTTCAAAAGCCTTATCCGCTCAAACCGTGCCTCTTCTTTGTCGTTCATATCATGGGATGACAGTCTATAGAAAAACGAATCTCCTGTTGCATCCCGATAACACTAGAGACTTACCCTCTGAGGCAATTCTCGATTCTTCTACCCGTATACGTAGTCGAAAATACCCTTGTAGAAACCACACTTGGAGCCACCCACGAAACTCTAAAGAAGCATGAACCTCCAACTCTTCGAAGCGAGCAAAGGGTATTTTCCTTCTACGGTTAACCCGTGTAGCTCACGGTACTTTATACTCATCTTATAGTCCCGTCTTCTTCTTCTTCTTCTTCTTTAGATAAGACTAAGCATTCCACGGAGGAATGCTCGAGTTGATGAAAACTACCTTCTAAGAGCTTATCGACCACATTTTGAACTCCAACACCTAAGCTAGAGTCCACGGGTAGGGAATCTTCTGAAAAGGGTCCAACTCCGGGAAAAAAATCACAACAATCTCGATGTCCCTATTCAGTGGTAACGAATTCCAACATTCAAGGAACACCAAAAGAGCCTTGCTCCGGTCTTTGTCTCCTCGAGCTTGGCTCAACCCCTCGGTTAACCCAAAGTAAGCCACAAAGCTTGTCGCACCGTCCCGGAATAACCAACCACCACTAGAAACGATATTATTGGGTTAGCCTTCCATCTAATACCCGAGAATATCATTGAGCCCCAACTGGACCTCTTAAAAGCAACCAACAACTCGGCACAACACTCGAACAACCAACCCACGTCTTAAGGGAACCCCGTACCTTAACAAAAACAAGGCCCCTTCAAAAGTCCACCAAGCAACCTCGACCCTCACAACTCACCAGCACACTCGGCCACTCAACTCACCAACCCTCTTCAAGAAGAGATGTAGCACCCCTACACGCAGAGGTGCCACACCCCGAACTATAGGTCGATCCACATACGAAACGGGTAACCCGTACATGAACTAACCTATAGCAAACGGGTGACAATGCAATAAAATGACAAGCTAGGCGGGAGTAACTCATGCATGCAATAGAATAAAGCGGAAGCATAATCGATTAACTTGCAAATATAACTATTAAACATGCTATGACATTGATCATTCATCATATAACTCGTATACTAGTTCACATATCAATACATTATCATCTCCGAATATATAAAAATTAGTTGTAATAATAATTCTAAGGCAACAATAAACAATATGCACCGTGCTTGACTTAATCACATGGACTCGACTCGACTCGACTCCCGCCTAGCATGAACTTGCAATAACCTGAAAGGTGGAGGCGTTAGTCTGTGAAGACCGAGTGAGGGGTTTAACTAATATTAGCGCAGATAACATGCAAGCTATATCCTCGGGTAAAGACTTAGAAAGATAAGTGTATAAGTTCAATAATAAGATATCTTCGCTCGAGAATACAACTGTCAAGATTAAATACTTGATCATTTTCATACATTCAATACATGGCCCCGGCGAGTGAGGGCAGTCTCCAAACTTACTCCCAATGTACATGAAACATGCTTGCTTTGTTAATCAATAGGTGGTCATGCAATTCAATTATCGTGCAATCGTGCGATAGTGTAATCAAGTAACACATTCATGGAATGGAAATCATGCAATAACCCGAGGGCAATCCGTGGTGCCGGACCCATCCCCAGTCTTCTTCTCCCTCCAATGATGGGAAGGTAGCTAGCCTTCACCATCCAAGACGTGTTGAGCAGAGGGTACATGAATCCCTAAGCCCGGAAGTCCTTCCTCCACTAATCTCCTAGCGGATTCAGGGGTCATCCCAATGTGGTGAGGATAGCGCCAGAGTTACCCGTCAACCCATGCTTTCCCCGGTTGGCTCAAGCTACTACCCTCGGGCCCAACGTAAACGGTCTTGCTACTCGCCTAAACATGCACGATACATGGCTTGCTTGCTTTTCATAAACATGATTTGCTTGAAATGATAAGTGATTTCATTTAAAATTATAGATATAAATACCTTTTGGCCGAAAGATCACATAAGGGGTATACGGGGTTCTATATAACTAGCAATTAAACCTCACTTGACAGGCAACACAATGACTCGTGGATGCGTGAACGTGCTCATGATCAATAATCTCCGCCCTGGAGAAGAACTAGACAAGAAAACAGGACATACTTGTATACGTGAGACAATACTCGACAATGGTACCAAATATGACGCACGACATGATCACATAACGAGATATCGTGCAATGAACAATGTAGCATATAATTATCATGTTATGACATGTAATTGATCATATAATCTCAATTTGGGGTCAAATAAACCATTGGAATCAAATCCCAAAAACCCATTTTTATGCAGAATGTTTCTGTAACACCCCCAGGGCGAAGGGTGCCACATCCCCCGCACTAAGGTCCAACACGAGTAGCGAAATGGAAGTCCGCACCCGTATCAGACCATAGCGAACGGGAGACACACAAAACTCACACCCTCGCTAGGCGGCCTAGACCCTCAAGAACTGCAAGAATTAAAATCAGAGTAGCGGAAGCAATTAAAGCAATTCTCAAGCTAAACATATCTCCCAAGATCACATATACATTTCAAAAGTGGGGAAAGGGCAAGCTTTCATGGTAGTTCCTATACAGAATATACAATGCCATCAAGGCCCAAAAGCGAAAGTGTAATCATAAGTACATAATCCAAAATACAACAATAAGAGTAGAAGTAATCCACTACGATGCATGAAGACCCAAGCTAAACCACAAGTAAACCCAAAAGACACTTGCCGCCTAGCTTGACTCGGAAGAACCTGTAAACTCAAAAGAAAGGAAAAAGGGGAAAACAACAACGAGGGTTAGTCCTAGCGACTAGTGAGGGGGCTAACTCACGCACCCGATATATATATAGAGCAAAGCACTTAATCAAAAGGAAAGATCCTTGAACCGAGAGTGGTTTTTGCAAGCCAAATTACTTCCCGTGATATAAATATATATAAGTTAAAGGAAAGGGAAAAGGGCAAAACAAGACTCCAAGTTTTAGGTGAATTAAGAATCCGCTCTCATTCCGTAGATCATACAAAGCTTAAACCAACTCGGCGAGTACGAGTCACACACATCCCCAACTTCCAGATACGAAGAATAAAGCAAAGCAAAACAAATCAGAATCCATCCCCAACACCGGTTGATAGAAGGGTTGATCGGCCCTAACTATCCACATACACAGACGAGACAAGGTTTAATTACTTCCTTGAAACCTTCGGCGGTTGCCTCCACCGGCTCAAGAGAAACACCCTTCCTCAAACTCCCAAGGTTGGGTGAAACTCTCAAATGGAGGTGTTGATAGGAGAGCTCGGCGACCCCTCGGTCGTCCCGAGATTACCATACCACACTCCGGGGCCCAAACAGCTCACAAAAGTCACACAAACATATCTCAAAGCTTCTCTTTCAAAGCCACATCTCGCTTACACACACACACACACACTTGCACCAAACTAAACTTTTCAAACGAAAGCAAAATAACTTATATACTTATACAAAACGTTTTTAAACTCTTATAACAGATGGGGCAAATCCCGCAACATAAGTATCATACACTTATTTACCATATACTATACGTATTCACATGCGAGGTTTCAAATCAAATAGGGTTGTAGGTCGAGTAACTAAAAGAACAAAACCTCACCTTGGCAACGGTCGAAGTGGAGTCAAAAAGAGGAAACCGGACACCTACGGTGCAAGCTCGTCCCCTACAGGAAGATCCTCTGAACAAGGCAAACAACAAGAGACACTCTTAGACTCAATATGAACCACATTGACGCTCGGTACATGTATATGTATGCTTATGATGCAAATGATATGAAATGTATTCACATTAAGGCCATTTATGAGCATTCAAGCATAATCGGACATATATCATAAACGAGGCAAGAATAAACAACAAGAAACAACGGAAAGGAAGCAAAACGAACGAAACTAGAGTTCCTAGGAGACACGCCCGTGTCCCCCAGGAAGGACAAGCTGAGACACCCCCGTGTCTCAATACAGAAAAACGAATAACAGAACCCGGAGGTGACACGCCCGTGTCACCGAAACAAGGCAAGCCGAGACACCCCCGTGTCTCGGTACAGAAAACGAGCAATGAACTCAAAAGGTGACACGCCCGTGTCACCAACAAAGGGCAAACCGTGACACCCCCGTGTCACGGTATAGAAAAAAACGCAGACGGCTCAACAGTAACTCAGCAACCCCAAAACAAAACCCAACACTCATGCTCCAACTACCAAGCAAGGAAATGAAATAAATGCTAAGAAACAAGTCCTTGGAGCATACTAACAACAACAAATCTCAAGGAAACATGAAAGGAGCAAGAATCAATCAAATTCTTCCAATAACTACTATTCACATGCTTGCTCAATCTCATGATTCAACCAAAGAATTGAACTCAAAATCACATAAAAGAAAGAAGAGTAAGTGTAGATGACAACCATGAACTTACCTTTCAATTTGGAGAAGTTTTGATGAAGATTTAAACTCAAAATCACAAGGTTGGCCAAAAGGCTTCTTCTTCTTCCTTGCTTCCTTGTACCGATCAGTTTTGGGAGAGAGAGAGGAGGATTGGCTCGGTTTCAAGGGGATTTGGGGCTGAAATGGTTAGCTAACTCAAGTGTATTCCAAGCTTAAGGGCTTGGTTGGGTTAAGGTGGGGTCCACAAGGTCTATTAGGTCAAAGGATAGCTTCCAAACAAAAAGGGGCTCGTTACGGTTGAAATACGAAGGTCTTAATGAGCTTAGAAAAATGTGAGGTTTGTTCCATTAAACCTGAATCGTCGAAACGAGTTCAATGGAGGTGACGGAATTCGAATCCGAATTCCCGAGCTCAAGATACGTGTCTCGGAACCCAAGGTGCGCTAAGTGCTCTTTAGCCTCCTTTAGGTCCCGTCTCCAAAACGAACCCAAAAAGGCAACCAAAACAAATACCAAAACATATAACGAGCATATAAACGAGTTCATAAGGCATATTATCAACACATAACGCGAATTCACAAAAATCGGAATTAATTACGAATCTAAAACGAGCAAAATACAAGGTGAAGGAAAGTTAAACGCTCAAGTTAAACAAGTCCATACCAAAGCAATTAAGTTCAAATAACTTCAAATGATCCACGTTGACAATTAATATCATATAATCACTTAAAGAACTAACTAAATAGCGCACATAAGAGGTTACCTGAAAAGTCTGATCAGTCGGGATGTTACAACCCTCCCTCCTTCAAAAGGACCTGTCCTCAGGTCTGAGGCGAGGTCTTGAAAAGATCCGGATACAACTGTTTCATCTTATCCTCGGTCTCCCAAGTAGCTTCTTCGGATTCTTGATCACGCCACAAGACTTTCACAAGAGGGATCTGTCTATTCCTCAACTCTTGCATCTTTCGATCCAACACCTGAACTGGATACTTCTTAAAAGTCAAGTCCGGCTCTAACTGAACTTTCTCAACTGGAAGAATAGAAGACTCATCGGGGTAATGTTTCCGAAGCTGCGAGACATGGAACACATTGTGAATCCCGGTCAAACTCGGCGGTAAATCAAGTCTGTAGGCTACTTCCCCAACTCGATCAAGGATCTCAAAGGGGCCTAAGTAGCGAGGGTTAAGCTTCCCGCCTTTACCAATTCGAGCATACCCTTTTCTAGGAGATGCCTTTAAAAAGACCTTATCTCCTTTCTCGAACTCTAAGGGTCGTCTTCTCCTATCTGCATAACTCTTTTGCCGGTCCTGAGCCACTTTCAACCTCTGTTTAATCACTTTCACCCTCTCGATGGTATCCTGAATTTCCTTAGGTTTCTTAGCTCTCTCGAGCTTTCCATCTTTGGTCCACCTCCATTCATCAATATCCCAAAAGAGAGGGGATCTACATTTCCTTCCATATAACGCCTCATACGGTGCCATCCCAATAGAAGACTGAAAGTTGTTGTTGTAGGCATATTCAATCAAATCCAACTGTTCATCCCACGAATCCTGATAATCTAAGGCACAAGCACGAAGCATGTCCTCAAGATACCTTATTAGCCTTTCTGACTGGCCATCCGTCTGTGGGTGAAATGCAGTACTGAAGTGGAGCTTCGTCCCCAAACACTTCTGTAATTCCTGCCAAAAACTGGATGTGAACCGAGGATCTCTATCTGAAACAATGCTGACCGGGGTACCATGCAATCTAACAATCTCCTTCAGATATAACCGGGCCAACTTAGGAACCTTATCGGACGTCTTCACCTTAAGAAAATGCGCCGACTTCGTCAACCGATCAATAATCACCCAAATTCCGTCGGAACCTCCTTTGGTCCTTGGCAAGCCGGATACGAAGTCCATTGTCACTTGCTCCCACTTCCACTCGGGTATTAGAAGTGGTTGGAGAGTTCCTCCCGGTTTCTGGTGTTCTGCTTTCACCACTTGGCATGTTTGACATCTCCTAACATAGTTAGCAACGTCTCTCTTCATGTCGTTCCACCAGTATAAAGTCCTTAGATCCTTGTACATTTTGGTGGTACCGGGATGTACTGCATACTCTGACTTGTGGGCTTCATCAAGTACCAACTGCTTAAAATCTTCCGGAACACAAACCCGAGCCTTCAACCTGAACAATCCTGAATCATCAAATCCAAACTCGGTTTCAGGATCATCCTTGACTTCGCTATCAATTTCTGAATCTCTGGATCCATAGATTGAGCTTCTATCAGTCTCTGCTTCAAAACCGGCTGAACCGAAATATTAGCCAATCGAGCCTCTGAAACCAGAACCACTGAACCCTGTCTATTAGAACCTGCTTCCAAACCTGAAACATTCACTTTCCTACTCAAAGGATCCGCCACCACATTGGCTTTACCCGGATGGTACTGAATCTTACAATCATAATCCTCGAGTGTCTCCATCCATCTCCTCTGTCTTACGTTCAAATCCTTCTGGGTAAACAGATACTTAAGACTCTGGTGGTCGGTGAACACTTCAAAAGTGATTCCATAAAGGTAATGCTGCCATTTCATCAAAGCAAACACTACTGCCGCAAGTTCCAAGTCATGAGTGGGATAGTTCTTCTCATGATCCTTTAACTTCCTTGAGGCGTAGGCTACAACCTTACCATTCTGCATTAACACACAACCGAGACCTTCCTTCGAAGCATCGGTGTAAACTGAGTAGCCTTCCGAACCTTTGGGTAGGGTTAAAACCGGTGCAGTAGTCAACCTCTCCTTAAGGGTTTGGAAACTCTTCTCACACGCCTCATCCCACTCGAACTTCACCTCTTTCTTAGTTAACCGGGTCAACGGGGAAGCAATCTTCGAGAAATCTTTCACAAAGCGCCTATAGTACCCTGCCAACCCGAGAAAACTTCTCACTTCCGAGGCATTCTTCGGTGGTTTCCAAAGCATCACCGTTTCGATCTTCGCCAGATACACTTCTATACCATTCCCCGAAATGAAGTGACCCAAAAAGGAAACTCGATCCAACCAAAACTCGCACTTACTGAACTTGGCGAACAATCTGTGCTCCCGAAGTGTAGACAAGACAATGCTCAAATGCCGTGCGTGCTCTTCTTCGAACCTCGAATACACCAGAATATCATCTATAAAGATGACCACGAATTTATCGAGGTAAGGCCGGAATATTCGGTGCATCATATCCACAAACGCGGCTGGGGCATTGGTCAGACCAAAAGGCATGACCACAAACTCAAAATGCCCATATCTCGTGTTGAAACCCGTCTTCGGTATATCTCCCTCCCGGATACGCAACTGGTAATACCCTTGCCTTAAGTCCAACTTGGAATAAACCCTCGAACCTTGCAGGAGGTCGAACAACTCTTCAATGTGAGGGAGCGGGTATTTGTTCTTAACCGTTAACCGGTTCAGCTCTCGGTAGTCAATACACATTCGCAAAGTCCCGTCTTTCTTCTTTACAAATAGGACCGGAGCACCCCACAGAGAAGTGCTCGGGCGAATGTAACCACACTCTAAGAGCTCGTCCAATTGCGTCTTCAACTCCTTCAACTCGGCTGGAGCCATCCTTGTTAGGAATAGTGCCCTAGAAAGCCGATTAGTCATAATCCGTTTTGGGACTTTCCTGGTATCACAGACAATCTTTGAATGAAATAACGAATTTAGGCAACACTTCTTTATATGCTCTTGTTTGGTATGCGTTTACTTTAGCTGTGCATGTATGAGAACTCCCCTAATCCTGATGACTTTAGGACTCTACCATTTGGGTGAAATGGTTCATGAAACGAGCCCTATATCACATAAGTCATGATTAGTAAAATACTCCAAGCCGATGAGTCCTACAGACAGTGGGAGTGTCAACCTGACTCCTCTAAGGCTTGCTTGTGGGATCGCGCCCTTAAGAAGGACCACCTTGTTTCATGGAGGTGTAAAGTGTATAGTTGATACGTGTGTGATACATGAGGGTGCTTACTTTAATAAGTAAGTTCACTGAGGTGCCCCGTGTGAGAACATTCCTAAATGGGAAAGGAAGTTTCTATTTCAGGAAATGGAAACTTCCAGATTAGGAAATATCTCACGAGTCATTGATGTGATTAATTGATCCTTAGACTTGAGGTTCCATGTTACTTTATGAGTTAACTCTGTAGTCTTTGGTATAAGCTTTAAAGGGTGTCGCCTTAGACAACTGATTCAAGGCTTATGCTAGGGCTGCACAAGTGATTCATGAAAGTGAATGAGAATCAAGAAAGGACCTACACTTGCATTTGCAAGGTGATCTCTTATTGTATAAGTCATTCATATGCCATATGGAGTCCTTGGCCAAGGCAGTAGATCAAGACATCAAGAAAAGGGTTTCTTGGATTGAGATCAAATGGATATGAAATGCACTTAGCTTTAAGACCGGATTATTAGGGTTCTGATTATTCCCTTGCCCTAGATCTTGGTTGAGAGATAGTAAGTAGGAGGATTGTATCTCACATGAATCAATGACTTAAAGGTTCTGTCGAATCCGAACATTCCAATTCAGCTAGGGGTTAAACACCTGTTGCTAGACTATGGTCGTTTAATCTGTGGACTGATTAATTAATTAGTGAATTAATTAATTAGGGTCACTGCTAATTGAATTGAGAACCTAGAGGGTCACACACAACAACTTGGTTACATGAGTTGAGGCTTGAAAATGATTAAACGAGTTAATCGGGCCAAGAGGGTTCCACACGTGTGAAATCACACGTGTGGCTCACGTGAGTGACACGTGTCACTGTGACACGTGTCACTGTGACACATGTCACACACGTGTGTATATATATATATTATATATATATTAAATAATTAATTAGTTAATTATTTAATAGACTTTGGTTTAATTTTGAATTAAAAAGAAAGTTTAATTTTGGAGAAAATAATCTAGTTAATTAATTATGAATTAATTAATTAGATAAAAATAAGTTATTTATTTTATAATAAATAAAGTATAAAATTATCCAAAAATAGTTTGGATATTTTTAGCTCTCTTAAAAGTTGACTTGAATTAGAATTCAAAGTCAAAGTTGGAAAATACTTGATGATCAAGTAATAGGAGAGAGAGAGACCAAAATCCTAGCCCATAAAGGACTAGGAATTTTCGGCCACTTCCCTCCTATATATAGGGGAGCTCGAGCTCCCCTTAGAGCTAATTGGCAATTCTTTTGGTTCATGTGTTGAACATCTTCCTTTCTCCAAGATTATATTAAACCCTAGGTTAAGCCTAAACACTAACTAGAGAACTAGCATCCTTACTAGTTAGATTGTGATCAAGTTGGTGGACTTTCTCTAGAGACTTCAAGTTAGAAGTTTGAAGATTCGAGCTTTACCAAGGAGAGGGGATCAAGCCGCGAGAAGAGCGTTCTTGGGTGGCTTGAAACGCTTCAAGAAAGAATAAAAGAAAAGTAAGTTTTTCTATCTATACGAATTTGGTTACACGATTGCGAGTTCAAGGTCCTTTTGTTGGAAAAATTTTTTAAATTCCGCTGCTTTCTGATTCGTGTTTTCCAACAAGTGGTATCAGAGCCACCTCGTTAATCGTGTTTCTGATTCGCCTCAATTATACTGAATTTGGTAGAAATTCTTAGGCTTGATGCGATTGAGTATTTGTAATTGTTTTAGAAAGCCTGAATTACGAAACTGTATTTTTTCCTGAAAGTTTCTGAAAATTGGTTTTTATAAAATTTAATTTTGAAAAACAATTTTAGATTTGAAACTGTATAAACTGTTTTTGGATTTCTTGGATTGGTTTTGCTTTTGAACGAAAACACGAAACGAAAACCCGGATCACGACGAACACGCGAAACCCCGCGCGCGAAGCCGTCGCGCGCGGGCTTCGCGCGCCACCCTCCCGCAACCGTGCGGGAGGCCTTCCCGGGCGCGCCTAGGCGCGCCCGCCCGTCACCGCCCAGGCCTGGCCAGGACAGACCGGCCAGCCGCCCAGCTCCTCCCGCACGCCTGTACGGGAGCCTCCCGGGCGCGCCTAGGCGCGCCCGCCCAGGACGGCCGAGACTGGCCGCCCACCGCCCAGCAGGGCGCGCGGCATGCGCGCGCAATGCGCGCACTCGCCTGGCCTTGGCCGGGCGCTGTGCGCGCCTGCCGTGCGCGTCCGCGCGCGCTTGCGACGCTGCGCCCCGTTTCGCGCTAGGGCCCCGTTTTCGTGATCCGGCCCTTTTTGTGTTTCGTGCAATCCAGTCCCAATTTTTTATTTTAATTTTAAAAATTTTATTTTTGAATACTTATTTTTAATTTTTGAATAAAACTTAAATTGGGATTTTTGAGAAATTGAAGCGGTTTATATTTTGGGAAAATACATCTTTGATAAAATTATTAATTTTCAGAAATTAATTGGAATTTTATTTTTGTTTTGGTAATTTGGGATTTATTGAAAACTTTTATAAATAAGACTCGCATCAAGTCGTGTTTTAAGCTATTAGAGCTTAAAGCGAGAATTTTAATTTATTGGTTAAATTTAAATTCTTGCAAAAGCATGTTAGGTGATCATGGGTTTAGATCTATGTATGGTTTTAATTTATGCACATGGATGGTTTAAATTGGGGTTGGAGCCCTATAGTTGCGTTTTTTCAATTGAGGTTGGAGCCTCACTTATGTGCGTACTGTTATGTGATTTATTATGTGGCTTTCCATATTACTGTTTTTGAGGCCGGGGTATGCCCCGTGTAATTGTCTAAGGCCAATATGAAGATTGAGCCTTATTACTTTATGTCTTTTTCTTTTTATTGTAATTTGAGAGTAGAGATAGGTGGTGAGGTTTTATTTTCATTTTGGAGACAATGCACCCATGGAGTAAGATGGACCACATTCAAGTAACAAGGAGGCCATAAGTGAAGACCCCTCAAAATGTTAGGGAGGGGAATCTCAATTGTTAAATGTAATAGAGATAGGGCTCGTATTTTGTTACCGCTTTCCCTTATGTGATTTGAACTGTTTATGTGGCATGTATGTTAGAACTTGTGATTGTGGAGTGGCTCCCACATATCACGCATAAGATAGGTAGAACCCATGATCATTACATGTTAGTATCATGCTAGGACATGTTATCTGTTTATGTGCTTCTTTGAAATGCATTTAAGTGTACTTGCATTAATCAAGACTAATAAAATTGGATAACATATATGTTGGTGAGGTCGAACCGGACAACTCTCCGGTTGATTCGAAAATTCCCCTTAAATATTAAGCTAATTTCGAACAAATAGGTGTTTAATTCGAGATGTAAATTTTGAATTAAATTCCTAGCATTCCATCAATAGGTTTTAAGTTTAGTAAGTAAAGCGAGTTATTGTCCGCGAGTCGTGGGATAGCTAGTGGAGCTTATTAGTTCTTAGTTACCTAATTGATCATTTTAAATGATCAATATTTCATGGTCGATTTTAGCAAGGGCGATGTCTGCGAGTCGTGGGTCGTTCGAACTAAGTTTTGGTCATGATCTTATGATTGATGGGTCTAGCTTAACGCCTAAGTAAATATGGATGTCGCACGAGTCGTGGGTCCATATTGAAAGATAGGTGATGCAAAAACAATTACTAAGAGTTCTAAAGGTGTTAGAATTGGTAAGTTGTACCTACCTAGGGTTCTTACTTAGAATGTCCGCGAGTCGTGGGTTCGAGGTAAAATGCTTGGGATCTTAGTACCCATTGGGAAACGTGTTCCTCTTAGATCTTTGGGAATTATAGATCTTTGAAAAACAGTGGGAGCTACATTAGATTAAAGACCTTATCTTTTGTATATCGTTATAATTCAGCATGCTCACCTAGTTCTCTGCTTAGCATTTAGGTTGTAGTTCTGTGATTCTCTACATTATGAAATGCAAACCCATTCGTATCCATCCTTAAGTCAAAATAGTTGACTAAGTCCTAACTAACTCTAAATTGGCTTTGGATCCTAAAATTCGTTTTAGATTCCGAATAGAGAAAGGTGTTCTCTAAAGGGCGAAGTTTTCAATTATGAAAATTCGACCCGGGCCAAAAGAGAAGCAATCTGAGGTGAATGAATTTCTCCAAACCACTTAAGAGCAATTGAACCACCTCATAAAAATGTTACAAGGTATAACATTGTGGAATCATTCAATATTCCAAATGAGGAAACAAGTGCACATGAACAAGGTCTAAAGATCTTATTTGAAGATCTTGTGGTCTCGATCATTAACTGAGAAAAGAGTTCTCAATGCACTGATTGCTTACATTGCTTCCACCATCATTCAAACCCTTTATGCTCAACTAGAATGATGCTAATGTGGCATAGTTAATCATTTAGTTGATAATGGTTGAGAGCATCCTTGAGAAGGAATAAAAGGTTGAGATGGTTAATTCTTCTTCTAAACTCCCTAAGTTAAAGGCTTGAACGCCTAAAGAAGAAGAAACCCTTAAGAGCCCAATGGAGGGGCATGTAAAGGGTGCGCCCAAAAGACACTAGAGATCAAATAGGACGTTTGCTTCTATGGTAGCAAATAAGGACTTTGAAAGGGAACTGCGAAGAGTATGAGTACTCTGAAATGTTACCTCGTTTAGTAATTCTACTAGGAATAGAATTCACTAGTCTTGAGTCAATTCTGCATAATCCGTTGTGCAAAGACTCAAGGCACTAATGTTCTGAACATACAACGAGATAACAAAAGTAAGTGAGATGACAAAGCTTCGAATTACTTTGGAACGTTGAGATATAAAAGGATTAGCAAGTTAGACATCTTAGGATCATTTTTCGAAAATGAACCTATAGAGTTGACTTCCTGTGAATCCTATCTCAAAGGGAAAAACGTTCCCGGAACATTGTTTAGGTGAAACATGGAACGTTCCAAAATTATAGTGGATTTCGATCCATGCTGATGAGTGTAAGATGCTTAATGTAAGCAGTAGATACAATCGTCAGTTTAATCATTATGAATGAATGTACTTTTTAAAGTACAAATTCGAAACTTATATGAAATTCTTGGAATTTCAAAAGGATGTTAGGAACCGAAGTAGTCATAAGTTATAGGTAAATCGATATGATCGAGATAGCCAATATCTTAGTAACTAATTCCTTAGTCATCTTAGAGATAATAGGATTATCTCTCAGTAAACTAATTCGAGAACACCTTAGTGTTTCTGAATGAGGGAATGAAACCTAATGCAACATGGTTCATTCCATAGCAAGCTTTACTGACTTATAATCATTCTAGGGATAAACTCCCAGAATATGCAGTTAGAGATTTTGAATTTAGTACCTTCCAAAATCAGTCCTTAAGTTGCACTATGCAATGTGGCATATTAAATTCCCTAATTATTCTTATCCAAGAATTTAGTAGAATCCTCTTAAGTGAAGAGGATAGTGGGAGATAAGTTTGAAATGAGTTCAAGTTTATACAACGATATTGAATATCGTTTCTGCAATTCCCTTAGACAAAGGTTGTTTGTCTCAAGGAATGTATCTTTCTTAAGGAATCGTTCCTATAGAAGAAGAAAGACAAGCAAGCAGACCTCAAAGAAATTTGAGGATAAATATCCACGCCACATATAGAAGAAACGAGCCCATCTGATAAAATTTAGCCAAATTTTAGAGTATGTACACGTGTGAAACCCTTCTCTTAAGACGTGTTTAGAACGCGTTCCTAGATAGCCAAGGAATTACTTGAAGAGGAGACGCTGTCAGATTTGGAATCTGAGTAGTATAAGCAAGCCTTGAAATCTAATATGGATTCCATATACTCAAACCAAGTTTTGACCTTGGTTGATCCACCTGATAGGATCAAGCTCGTGGAGCTTCGAGTAAATGGAAAGCATTACAACCTTCTTGACGATTGAAATGCAAAAGTCCATTTGGATTATGTTTACCACATCCTCATATTCTGACTATGAGATATGATAAATGAATATGAGAACTATCTTGTTCAATATGAGATTGAAAGAGACTGAAATAAGGTATTTCTATAAATCTCATACTCAGTGGGAGTATACATAAGGTATGCAAATCCCTAAAGTCAATCTGTGGATTGATAAAGGCTTCTAGGAGTTAGACAATTCGATTTCATAGGATAGTCAAATCGTTTGACACAGATGGAAGTCGAATAAGTCTCAAAAGTGTACATAAGAAAGTTAGTGATGTAAGAGTCAATTTTTGGTTCTTTAGAAAGACGACATCCTTCTCATTAGGAATGTCAAGGATGACGTGAAAGTTACCAATTCTTGTTTAAGAAACAATTTGACATGAAAGATCTTAGTGATTATCCTATATTCTCGACATTCAGATCTATAGAGGATAGATCTAAGAGAATAAAAGGATTATCACAAAACGAGTACATAACCATAATACTAAAAGGAGTTTAGTATGGACAATGGAACATCTCTTTTGAAGAGTATATGTCCTAAGATAACTTTAAGAAAGTTAGAATGTCCAAAATCCCTTTAAGTAAAAGGGTGCATAATGTATGAAAAGTTATGTACTAAATTAGATATGGCGCAACAGTAAGCGTAGTAGGCCGAATCTAATATGACCTCAGAGAAGGTCATTAGATTTCTGTAAAGGATGTCCTCAGAGTACTTGAGAAGAAATGAGGATATGTATTAATTTACAGAGCCCAAAAGATCTTGTTGTTAGAAGGATATTTGATGTAACTGTTCATCAAACATAGATGATTATGAAATCATTGAAAGGATACGACTTCTACCAGAATGGTAATACAATGTGTTGGAAAGGGGTTCCAAGGACGGACATTGCAAAACTCGACTATCGTAGTTGAGAACTTAGTCGTATTATACGCTAAGTTAAGTGTTTGGGTAAGAAACTCCATCTAACTGGTTAGATGAAGTTCCTAGCATGAAACAACTCCTTTATCATATTGTATGATAAAATGGATGGTTGCTCAAGTTAGAGAACCAAGACCTCACTAAGAGACTGAACACGTGATTACAAATCACTTTATAAGGAAAAGGTGTTTCCTAAGAGATGTGTAAACGAGAGGGTCACATCAGCAGAGAATATAGCAGATCCACTTTGGAAATGCCCAAAGTCAATAGGCTCTCAAAGTGCATCTTGAGAAGATGGGACTTAGAGTACCTAAATGGCTTTTACGGGCAAGTGGGAGATTGTTAGGAATAGTGCCCTAGAAAGCCGATTAGTCATAATCCGTTTTGGGACTTTCCTGGTATCACAGACAATCTTTGAATGAAATAACAAATTTAGGCAACACTTCTTTATATGCTCTTGTTTGGTATGCGTTTACTTTAGCTGTGCATGTATGAGAACTCCCCTAATCCTGATGACTTTAGGACTCTACCATTTGGGTGAAATGGTTCATGAAACGAGCCCTATATCACATAAGTCATGATTAGTAAAATACTCCAAGCCGATGAGTCCTACAGACAGTGGGAGTGTCAACCTGACTCCTCTAAGGCTTGCTTGTGGGATCGCGCCCTTAAGAAGGACCACCTTGTTTCATGGAGGTGCAAAGTGTATAGTTGATACGTGCGTGATACATGAGGGTGCTTACTTTAATAAGTAAGTTCACTGAGGTACCCCGTGTGAGAACATTCCTAAATGGGAAAGGAAGTTTCTATTTCAGGAAATGGAAACTTCCAGATTAGGAAATATCTCACGAGTCATTGTGATTAATTGATCCTTAGACTTGAGGTTCCATGTTACTTTATGAGTTAACTCTGTAGTCTTTGGTATAAGCTTTAAAGGGTGTCGCCTTAGACAACTGATTCAAGGCTTATGCTGGCGCTGCACAAGTGATTCATGAAAGTGAATGAGAATCAAGAAAGGACCTACACTTGCATTTGCAAGGTGATCTCTTATTGTATAAGTCATTCATATGCCATATGGAGTCCTTGGCCAAGGCAGTAGATCAAGACATCAAGAAAAGGGTTTCTTGGATTGAGATCAAATGGATATGAAATGCACTTAGCTTTAAGACCGGATTATTAGGGTTCTGATTATTCCCTTGCCCTAGATCTTGGTTGAGAGATAGTAAGTAGGAGGATTGTATCTCACATGAATCAATGACTTAAAGGTTCTGTCGAATCCGAACATTCCAATTCAGCTAGGGGTTAAACACCTGTTGCTAGACTATGGTCGTTTAATCTGTGGACTGATTAATTAATTAGTGAATTAATTAATTAGGGTCACTGCTAATTGAATTGAGAACCTAGAGGGTCACACACAACAACTTGGTTACATGAGTTGAGGCTTGAAAATGATTAAACGAGTTAATCGGGCCAAGAGGGTTCCACACGTGTGAAATCACACGTGTGGCTCACGTGAGTGACACGTGTCACTGTGACACGTGTCACTGTGACACATGTCACACACGTGTGTATATATATATATTATATATATATTAAATAATTAATTAGTTAATTATTTAATAGACTTTGGTTTAATTTTGAATTATAAAGAAAGTTTAATTTTGGAGAAAATAATCTAGTTAATTAATTATGAATTAATTAATTAGATAAAAATAAGTTATTTATTTTATAATAAATAAAGTATAAAATTATCCAAAAATAGTTTGGATATTTTTAGCTCTCTTAAAAGTTGACTTGAATTAGAATTCAAAGTCAAAGTTGGAAAATACTTGATGATCAAGTAATAGGAGAGAGAGAGACCAAAATCCTAGCCCATAAAGGACTAGGAATTTTCGGCCACTTCCCTCCTATATATAGGGGAGCTCGAGCTCCCCTTAGAGCTAATTGGCAATTCTTTTGGTTCATGTGTTGAACACCTTCCTTTCTCCAAGATTATATTAAACCCTAGGTTAAGCCTAAACACTAACTAGAGAACTAGCATCCTTACTAGTTAGATTGTGATCAAGTTGGTGGACTTTCTCTAGAGACTTCAAGTTAGAAGTTTGAAGATTCGAGCTTTACCAAGGAGAGGGGATCAAGCCGCGAGAAGAGCGTTCTTGGGTGGCTTGAAACGCTTCAAGAAAGAATAAAAGAAAAGTAAGTTTTTCTATCTATACGAATTTGGTTACACGATTGCGAGTTCAAGGTCCTTTTGTTGGAAAAATTTTTTAAATTCCGCTGCTTTCTGATTCGTGTTTTCCAACAAGTGGTATCAGAGCCACCTCGTTAATCGTGTTTCTGATTCGCCTCAATTATACTGAATTTGGTAGAAATTCTTAGGCTTGATGCGATTGAGTATTTGTAATTGTTTTAGAAAGCCTGAATTACGAAACTGTATTTTTTCCTGAAAGTTTCTGAAAATTGGTTTTTATAAAATTTAATTTTGAAAAACAATTTTAGATTTGAAACTGTATAAACTGTTTTTGGATTTCTTGGATTGGTTTTGCTTTTGAACGAAAACACGAAACGAAAACCCGGATCACGACGAACACGCGAAACCCCGCGCGCGAAGCCGTCGCGCGCGGGCTTCGCGCGCCACCCTCCCGCAACCGTGCGGGAGGCCTTCCCGGGCGCGCCCACCGCCCAGGCCTGGCCAGGACAGACCGGCCAGCCGCCCAGCTCCTCCCGCACGCCTGTACGGGAGCCTCCCGGGCGCGCCTAGGCGCGCCCGCCCAGGACGGCCGAGACTGGCCGCCCACCGCCCAGCAGGGCGCGCGCGCGCCAGGCGCGCGGCATGCGCGCGCAATGCGCGCACTCGCCTGGCCTTGGCCGGGCGCTGTGCGCGCCTGCCGTGCGCGTCCGCGCGCGCTTGCGACGCTGCGCCCCGTTTCGCGCTAGGGCCCCGTTTTCGTGATCCGGCCCTTTTTGTGTTTCGTGCAATCCAGTCCCAATTTTTTATTTTAATTTTAAAATTTTTATTTTTGAATATTTATTTTTAATTTTTGAATAAAACTTAAATTGGGATTTTTGAGAAATTGAAGCGGTTTATATTTTGGGAAAATACATCTTTGATAAAATTATTAATTTTCAGAAATTAATTGGAATTTTATTTTTGTTTTGGTAATTTGGGATTTATTGAAAACTTTTATAAATAAGACTCGCATCAAGTCGTGTTTTAAGCTATTAGAGCTTAAAGCGAGAATTTTAATTTATTGGTTAAATTTAAATTCTTGCAAAAGCATGTTAGGTGATCATGGGTTTAGATCTATGTATGGTTTTAATTTATGCACATGGATGGTTTAAATTGGGGTTGGAGCCCTATAGTTGCGTTTTTTCAATTGAGGTTGGAGCCTCACTTATGTGCGTACTGTTATGTGATTTATTATGTGGCTTTCCATATTACTGTTTTTGAGGCCGGGGTATGCCCCGTGTAATTGTCTAAGGCCAATATGAAGATTGAGCCTTATTACTTTATGTCTTTTTCTTTTTATTGTAATTTGAGAGTAGAGATAGGTGGTGAGGTTTTATTTTCATTTTGGAGACAATGCACCCATGGAGTAAGATGGACCACATTCAAGTAACAAGGAGGCCATAAGTGAAGACCCCTCAAAATGTTAGGGAGGGGAATCTCAATTGTTAAATGTAATAGAGATAGGGCTCGTATTTTGTTACCGCTTTCCCTTATGTGATTTGAACTGTTTATGTGGCATGTATGTTAGAACTTGTGATTGTGGAGTGGCTCCCACATATCACGCATAAGATAGGTAGAACCCATGATCATTACATGTTAGTATCATGCTAGGACATGTTATCTGTTTATGTGCTTGTTTGAAATGCATTTAAGTGTACTTGCATTAATCAAGACTAATAAAATTGGATAACATATATGTTGGTGAGGTCGAACCGGACAACTCTCCGGTTGATTCGAAAATTCCCCTTAAATATTAAGCTAATTTCGAACAAATAGGTGTTTAATTCGAGATGTAAATTTTGAATTAAATTCCTAGCATTCCATCAATAGGTTTTAAGTTTAGTAAGTAAAGCGAGTTATTGTCCGCGAGTCGTGGGATAGCTAGTGGAGCTTATTAGTTCTTAGTTACCTAATTGATCATTTTAAATGATCAATATTTCATGGTCGATTTTAGCAAGGGCGATGTCCGCGAGTCGTGGGTCGTTCGAACTAAGTTTTGGTCATGATCTTATGATTGATGGGTCTAGCTTAACGCCTAAGTAAATATGGATGTCGCACGAGTCGTGGGTCCATATTGAAAGATAGGTGATGCAAAAACAATTACTAAGAGTTCTAAAGGTGTTAAAATTGGTAAGTTGTACCTACCTAGGGTTCTTACTTAGAATGTCCGCGAGTCGTGGGTTCGAGGTAAAATGCTTGGGATCTTAGTACCCATTGGGAAACGTGTTCCTCTTAGATCTTTGGGAATTATAGATCTTTGAAAAACAGTGGGAGCTACATTAGATTAAAGACCTTATCTTTTGTATATCGTTATAATTCAGCATGCTCACCTAGTTCTCTGCTTAGCATTTAGGTTGTAGTTCTGTGATTCTCTACATTATGAAATGCAAACCCATTCGTATCCATCCTTAAGTCAAAATAGTTGACTAAGTCCTAACTAACTCTAAATTGGCTTTGGATCCTAAAATTCGTTTTAGATTCCGAATAGAGAAAGGTGTTCTCTAAAGGGCGAAGTTTTCAATTATGAAAATTCGACCCGGGCCAAAAGAGAAGCAATCTGAGGTGAATGAATTTCTCCAAACCACTTAAGAGCAATTGAACCACCTCATAAAAATGTTACAAGGTATAACATTGTGGAATCATTCAATATTCCAAATGAGGAAACAAGTGCACATGAACAAGGTCTAAAGATCTTATTTGAAGATCTTGTGGTCTCGATCATTAACTGAGAAAAGAGTTCTCAATGCACTGATTGCTTACATTGCTTCCACCATCATTCAAACCCTTTATGCTCAACTAGAATGATGCTAATGTGGCATAGTTAATCATTTAGTTGATAATGGTTGAGAGCATCCTTGAGAAGGAATAAAAGGTTGAGATGGTTAATTCTTCTTCTAAACTCCCTAAGTTAAAGGCTTGAACGCCTAAAGAAGAAGAAACCCTTAAGAGCCCAATGGAGGGGCATGTAAAGGGTGCGCCCAAAAGACACTAGAGATCAAATAGGACGTTTGCTTCTATGGTAGCAAATAAGGACTTTGAAAGGGAACTGCGAAGAGTATGAGTACTCTGAAATGTTACCTCGTTTAGTAATTCTACTAGGAATAGAATTCACTAGTCTTGAGTCAATTCTGCATAATCCGTTGTGCAAAGACTCAAGGCACTAATGTTCTGAACATACAACGAGATAACAAAAGTAAGTGAGATGACAAAGCTTCGAATTACTTTGGAACGTTGAGATATAAAAGGATTAGCAAGTTAGACATCTTAGGATCATTTTTCGAAAATGAACCTATAGAGTTGACTTCCTGTGAATCCTATCTCAAAGGGAAAAACGTTCCCGGAACATTGTTTAGGTGAAACATGGAACGTTCCAAAATTATAGTGGATTTCGATCCATGCTGATGAGTGTAAGATGCTTAATGTAAGCAGTAGATACAATCGTCAGTTTAATCATTATGAATGAATGTACTTTTTAAAGTACAAATTCGAAACTTATATGAAATTCTTGGAATTTCAAAAGGAGGTTAGGAACCGAAGTAGTCATAAGTTATAGGTAAATCGATATGATCGAGATAGCCAATATCTTAGTAACTAATTCCTTAGTCATCTTAGAGATAATAGGATTATCTCTCAGTAAACTAATTCGAGAACACCTTAGTGTTTCTGAATGAGGGAATGAAACCTAATGCAACATGGTTCATTCCATAGCAAGCTTTACTGACTTATAATCATTCTAGGGATAAACTCCCAGAATATGCAGTTAGAGATTTTGAATTTAGTACCTTCCAAAATCAGTCCTTAAGTTGCACTATGCAATGTGGCATATTAAATTCCCTAATTATTCTTATCCAAGAATTTAGTAGAATCCTCTTAAGTGAAGAGGATAGTGGGAGATAAGTTTGAAATGAGTTCAAGTTTATACAACGATATTGAATATCGTTTCTGCAATTCCCTTAGACAAAGGTTGTTTGTCTCAAGGAATGTATCTTTCTTAAGGAATCGTTCCTATAGAAGAAGAAAGACAAGCAAGCAGACCTCAAAGAAATTTGAGGATAAATATCCACGCCACATATAGAAGAAACGAGCCCATCTGATAAAATTTAGCCAAATTTTAGAGTATGTACACGTGTGAAACCCTTCTCTTAAGACGTGTTTAGAACGCGTTCCTAGATAGCCAAGGAATTACTTGAAGAGGAGACGCTGTCAGATTTGGAATCTGAGTAGTATAAGCAAGCCTTGAAATCTAATATGGATTCCATATACTCAAACCAAGTTTTGACCTTGGTTGATCCACCTGATAGGATCAAGCTCGTGGAGCTTCGAGTAAATGGAAAGCATTACAACCTTCTTGACGATTGAAATGCAAAAGTCCATTTGGATTATGTTTACCACATCCTCATATTCTGACTATGAGATATGATAAATGAATATGAGAACTATCTTGTTCAATATGAGATTGAAAGAGACTGAAATAAGGTATTTCTATAAATCTCATACTCAGTGGGAGTATACATAAGGTATGCAAATCCCTAAAGTCAATCTGTGGATTGATAAAGGCTTCTAGGAGTTAGACAATTCGATTTCATAGGATAGTCAAATCGTTTGACACAGATGGAAGTCAAATAAGTCTCAAAAGTGTACATAAGAAAGTTAGTGATGTAAGAGTCAATTTTTGGTTCTTTAGAAAGACGACATCCTTCTCATTAGGAATGTCAAGGATGACGTGAAAGTTACCAATTCTTGTTTAAGAAACAATTTGACATGAAAGATCTTAGTGATTATCCTATATTCTCGACATTCAGATCTATAGAGGATAGATCTAAGAGAATAAAAGGATTATCACAAAACGAGTACATAACCATAATACTAAAAGGAGTTTAGTATGGACAATGGAACATCTCTTTTGAAGAGTATATGTCCTAAGATAACTTTAAGAAAGTTAGAATGTCCAAAATCCCTTTAAGTAAAAGGGTGCATAATGTATGAAAAGTTATGTACTAAATTAGATATGGCGCAACAGTAAGCGTAGTAGGCCGAATCTAATATGACCTCAGAGAAGGTCATTAGATTTCTGTAAAGGATGTCCTCAGAGTACTTGAGAAGAAATGAGGATATGTATTAATTTACAGAGCCCAAAAGATCTTGTTGTTAGAAGGATATTTGATGTAACTGTTCATCAAACATAGATGATTATGAAATCATTGAAAGGATACGACTTCTACCAGAATGGTAATACAATGTGTTGGAAAGGGGTTCCAAGGACGGACATTGCAAAACTCGACTATCGTAGTTGAGAACTTAGTCGTATTATACGCTATGTTAAGTGTTTGGGTAAGAAACTCCATCTAACTGGTTAGATGAAGTTCCTAGCATGAAACAACTCCTTTATCATATTGTATGATAAAATGGATGGTTGCTCAAGTTAGAGAACCAAGACCTCACTAAGAGACTGAACACGTGATTACAAATCACTTTATAAGGAAAAGGTGTTTCCTAAGAGATGTGTAAACGAGAGGGTCACATCAGCAGAGAATATAGCAGATCCACTTTGGAAATGCCCAAAGTCAATAGGCTCTCAAAGTGCATCTTGAGAAGATGGGACTTAGAGTACCTAAATGGCTTTTACGGGCAAGTGGGAGATTGTTAGGAATAGTGCCCTAGAAAGCCGATTAGTCATAATCCGTTTTGGGACTTTCCTGGTATCACAGACAATCTTTGAATGAAATAACAAATTTAGGCAACACTTCTTTATATGCTCTTGTTTGGTATGCGTTTACTTTAGCTGTGCATGTATGAGAACTCCCCTAATCCTGATGACTTTAGGACTCTACCATTTGGGTGAAATGGTTCATGAAACGAGCCCTATATCACATAAGTCATGATTAGTAAAATACTCCAAGCCGATGAGTCCTACAGATAGTGGGAGTGTCAACCTGACTCCTCTAAGGCTTGCTTGTGGGATCGCGCCCTTAAGAAGGACCACCTTGTTTCATGGAGGTGCAAAGTGTATAGTTGATACGTGCGTGATACATGAGGGTGCTTACTTTAATAAGTAAGTTCACTGAGGTACCCCGTGTGAGAACATTCCTAAATGGGAAAGGAAGTTTCTATTTCAGGAAATGGAAACTTCCAGATTAGGAAATATCTCACGAGTCATTGTGATTAATTGATCCTTAGACTTGAGGTTCCATGTTACTTTATGAGTTAACTCTGTAGTCTTTGGTATAAGCTTTAAAGGGTGTCGCCTTAGACAACTGATTCAAGGCTTATGCTGGCGCTGCACAAGTGATTCATGAAAGTGAATGAGAATCAAGAAAGGACCTACACTTGCATTTGTAAGGTGATCTCTTATTGTATAAGTCATTCATATGCCATATGGAGTCCTTGGCCAAGGCAGTAGATCAAGACATCAAGAAAAGGGTTTCTTGGATTGAGATCAAATGGATATGAAATGCACTTAGCTTTAAGACCGGATTATTAGGGTTCTGATTATTCCCTTGCCCTAGATCTTGGTTGAGAGATAGTAAGTAGGAGGATTGTATCTCACATGAATCAATGACTTAAAGGTTCTGTCGAATCCGAACATTCCAATTCAGCTAGGGGTTAAACACCTGTTGCTAGACTATGGTCGTTTAATCTGTGGACTGATTAATTAATTAGTGAATTAATTAATTAGGGTCACTGCTAATTGAATTGAGAACCTAGAGGGTCACACACAACAACTTGGTTACATGAGTTGAGGCTTGAAAATGATTAAACGAGTTAATCGGGCCAAGAGGGTTCCACACGTGTGAAATCACACGTGTGGCTCACGTGAGTGACACGTGTCACTGTGACACGTGTCACTGTGACACATGTCACACACGTGTGTATATATATATATTATATATATATTAAATAATTAATTAGTTAATTATTTAATAGACTTTGGTTTAATTTTGAATTATAAAGAAAGTTTAATTTTGGAGAAAATAATCTAGTTAATTAATTATTAATTAATTAATTAGATAAAAATAAGTTATTTATTTTATAATAAATAAAGTATAAAATTATCCAAAAATAGTTTGGATATTTTTAGCTCTCTTAAAAGTTGACTTGAATTAGAATTCAAAGTCAAAGTTGGAAAATACTTGATGATCAAGTAATAGGAGAGAGAGAGACCAAAATCCTAGCCCATAAAGGACTAGGAATTTTCGGCCACTTCCCTCCTATATATAGGGGAGCTCGAGCTCCCCTTAGAGCTAATTGGCAATTCTTTTGGTTCATGTGTTGAACACCTTCCTTTCTCCAAGATTATATTAAACCCTAGGTTAAGCCTAAACACTAACTAGAGAACTAGCATCCTTACTAGTTAGATTGTGATCAAGTTGGTGGACTTTCTCTAGAGACTTCAAGTTAGAAGTTTGAAGATTCGAGCTTTACCAAGGAGAGGGGATCAAGCCGCGAGAAGAGCGTTCTTGGGTGGCTTGAAACGCTTCAAGAAAGAATAAAAGAAAAGTAAGTTTTTCTATCTATACGAATTTGGTTACACGATTGCGAGTTCAAGGTCCTTTTGTTGGAAAAATTTTTTAAATTCCGCTGCTTTCTGATTCGTGTTTTCCAACAAGTGGTATCAGAGCCACCTCGTTAATCGTGTTTCTGATTCGCCTCAATTATACTGAATTTGGTAGAAATTCTTAGGCTTGATGCGATTGAGTATTTGTAATTGTTTTAGAAAGCCTGAATTACGAAACTGTATTTTTTCCTGAAAGTTTCTGAAAATTGGTTTTTATAAAATTTAATTTTGAAAAACAATTTTAGATTTGAAACTGTATAAACTGTTTTTGGATTTCTTGGATTGGTTTTGCTTTTGAACGAAAACACGAAACGAAAACCCGGATCACGACGAACACGCGAAACCCCGCGCGCGAAGCCGTCGCGCGCGGGCTTCGCTCGCCACCCTCCCGCAACCGTGCGGGAGGCCTTCCCGGGCGCGCCCACCGCCCAGGCCTGGCCAGGATAGACCGGCCAGCCGCCCAGCTCCTCCCGCACGCCTGTACGGGAGCCTCCCGGGCGCGCCTAGGCGCGCCCGCCCAGGACGGCCGAGACTGGCCGCCCACCGCCCAGCAGGGCGCGCGCGCGCCAGGCGAGCGGCATGCGCGCGCAATGCGCGCACTCGCCTGGCCTTGGCCGGGCGCTGTGCGCGCCTGCCGTGCGCGTCCGCGCGCGCTTGCGACGCTGCGCCCCGTTTCGCGCTAGGGCCCCGTTTTCGTGATCCGGCCCTTTTTGTGTTTCGTGCAATCCAGTCCCAATTTTTTATTTTAATTTTAAAAATTTTATTTTTGAATATTTATTTTTAATTTTTGAATAAAACTTAAATTGGGATTTTTGAGAAATTGAAGCGGTTTATATTTTGGGAAAATACATCTTTGATAAAATTATTAATTTTCAGAAATTAATTGGAATTTTATTTTTGTTTTGGTAATTTGGGATTTATTGAAAACTTTTATAAATAAGACTCGCATCAAGTCGTGTTTTAAGCTATTAGAGCTTAAAGCGAGAATTTTAATTTATTGGTTAAATTTAAATTCTTGCAAAAGCATGTTAGGTGATCATGGGTTTAGATCTATGTATGGTTTTAATTTATGCACATGGATGGTTTAAATTGGGGTTGGAGCCCTATAGTTGCGTTTTTTCAATTGAGGTTGGAGCCTCACTTATGTGCGTACTGTTATGTGATTTATTATGTGGCTTTCCATATTACTGTTTTTGAGGCCGGGGTATGCCCCGTGTAATTGTCTAAGGCCAATATGAAGATTGAGCCTTATTACTTTATGTCTTTTTCTTTTTATTGTAATTTGAGAGTAGAGATAGGTGGTGAGGTTTTATTTTCATTTTGGAGACAATGCACCCATGGAGTAAGATGGACCACATTCAAGTAACAAGGAGGCCATAAGTGAAGACCCCTCAAAATGTTAGGGAGGGGAATCTCAATTGTTAAATGTAATAGAGATAGGGCTCGTATTTTGTTACCGCTTTCCCTTATGTGATTTGAACTGTTTATGTGGCATGTATGTTAGAACTTGTGATTGTGGAGTGGCTCCCACATATCACGCATAAGATAGGTAGAACCCATGATCATTACATGTTAGTATCATGCTAGGACATGTTATCTGTTTATGTGCTTGTTTGAAATGCATTTAAGTGTACTTGCATTAATCAAGACTAATAAAATTGGATAACATATATGTTGGTGAGGTCGAACGGACAACTCTCCGGTTGATTCGAAAATTCCCCTTAAGTATTAAGCTAATTTCGAACAAATAGGTGTTTAATTCGAGATGTAAATTTTGAATTAAATTCCTAGCATTCCATCAATAGGTTTTAAGTTTAGTAAGTAAAGCGAGTTATTGTCCGCGAGTCGTGGGATAGCTAGTGGAGCTTATTAGTTCTTAGTTACCTAATTGATCATTTTAAATGATCAATATTTCATGGTCGATTTTAGCAAGGGCGATGTCCGCGAGTCGTGGGTCGTTCGAACTAAGTTTTGGTCATGATCTTATGATTGATGGGTCTAGCTTAACGCCTAAGTAAATATGGATGTCGCACGAGTCGTGGGTCCATATTGAAAGATAGGTGATGCAAAAACAATTACTAAGAGTTCTAAAGGTGTTAGAATTGGTAAGTTGTACCTACCTAGGGTTCTTACTTAGAATGTCCGCGAGTCGTGGGTTCGAGGTAAAATGCTTGGGATCTTAGTACCCATTGGGAAACGTGTTCCTCTTAGATCTTTGGGAATTATAGATCTTTGAAAAACAGTGGGAGCTACATTAGATTAAAGACCTTATCTTTTGTATATCGTTATAATTCAGCATGCTCACCTAGTTCTCTGCTTAGCATTTAAGTTGTAGTTCTGTGATTCTCTACATTATGAAATGCAAACCCATTCGTATCCATCCTTAAGTCAAAATAGTTGACTAAGTCCTAACTAACTCTAAATTGGCTTTGGATCCTAAAATTCGTTTTAGATTCCGAATAGAGAAAGGTGTTCTCTAAAGGGCGAAGTTTTCAATTATGAAAATTCGACCCGGGCCAAAAGAGAAGCAATCTGAGGTGAATGAATTTCTCCAAACCACTTAAGAGCAATTGAACCACCTCATAAAAATGTTACAAGGTATAACATTGTGGAATCATTCAATATTCCAAATGAGGAAACAAGTGCACATGAACAAGGTCTAAAGATCTTATTTGAAGATCTTGTGGTCTCGATCATTAACTGAGAAAAGAGTTCTCAATGCACTGATTGCTTACATTGCTTCCACCATCATTCAAACCCTTTATGCTCAACTAGAATGATGCTAATGTGGCATAGTTAATCATTTAGTTGATAATGGTTGAGAGCATCCTTGAGAAGGAATAAAAGGTTGAGATGGTTAATTCTTCTTCTAAACTCCCTAAGTTAAAGGCTTGAACGCCTAAAGAAGAAGAAACCCTTAAGAGCCCAATGGAGGGGCATGTAAAGGGTGCGCCCAAAAGACACTAGAGATCAAATAGGACGTTTGCTTCTATGGTAGCAAATAAGGACTTTGAAAGGGAACTGCGAAGAGTATGAGTACTCTGAAATGTTACCTCGTTTAGTAATTCTACTAGGAATAGAATTCACTAGTCTTGAGTCAATTCTGCATAATCCGTTGTGCAAAGACTCAAGGCACTAATGTTCTGAACATACAACGAGATAACAAAAGTAAGTGAGATGACAAAGCTTCGAATTACTTTGGAACGTTGAGATATAAAAGGATTAGCAAGTTAGACATCTTAGGATCATTTTTCGAAAATGAACCTATAGAGTTGACTTCCTGTGAATCCTATCTCAAAGGGAAAAACGTTCCCGGAACATTGTTTAGGTGAAACATGGAACGTTCCAAAATTATAGTGGATTTCGATCCATGCTGATGAGTGTAAGATGCTTAATGTAAGCAGTAGATACAATCGTCAGTTTAATCATTATGAATGAATGTACTTTTTAAAGTACAAATTCGAAACTTATATGAAATTCTTGGAATTTCAAAAGGAGGTTAGGAACCGAAGTAGTCATAAGTTATAGGTAAATCGATATGATCGAGATAGCCAATATCTTAGTAACTAATTCCTTAGTCATCTTAGAGATAATAGGATTATCTCTCAGTAAACTAATTCGAGAACACCTTAGTGTTTCTGAATGAGGGAATGAAACCTAATGCAACATGGTTCATTCCATAGCAAGCTTTACTGACTTATAATCATTCTAGGGATAAACTCCCAGAATATGCAGTTAGAGATTTTGAATTTAGTACCTTCCAAAATCAGTCCTTAAGTTGCACTATGCAATGTGGCATATTAAATTCCCTAATTATTCTTATCCAAGAATTTAGTAGAATCCTCTTAAGTGAAGAGGATAGTGGGAGATAAGTTTGAAATGAGTTCAAGTTTATACAACGATATTGAATATCGTTTCTGCAATTCCCTTAGACAAAGGTTGTTTGTCTCAAGGAATGTATCTTTCTTAAGGAATCGTTCCTATAGAAGAAGAAAGACAAGCAAGCAGACCTCAAAGAAATTTGAGGATAAATATCCACGCCACATATAGAAGAAACGAGCCCATCTGATAAAATTTAGCCAAATTTTAGAGTATGTACACGTGTGAAACCCTTCTCTTAAGACGTGTTTAGAACGCGTTCCTAGATAGCCAAGGAATTACTTGAAGAGGAGACGCTGTCAGATTTGGAATCTGAGTAGTATAAGCAAGCCTTGAAATCTAATATGGATTCCATATACTCAAACCAAGTTTTGACCTTGGTTGATCCACCTGATAGGGTCAAGCTCGTGGAGCTTCGAGTAAATGGAAAGCATTACAACCTTCTTGACGATTGAAATGCAAAAGTCCATTTGGATTATGTTTACCACATCCTCATATTCTGACTATGAGATATGATAAATGAATATGAGAACTATCTTGTTCAATATGAGATTGAAAGAGACTGAAATAAGGTATTTCTATAAATCTCATACTCAGTGGGAGTATACATAAGGTATGCAAATCCCTAAAGTCAATCTGTGGATTGATAAAGGCTTCTAGGAGTTAGACAATTCGATTTCATAGGATAGTCAAATCGTTTGACACAGATGGAAGTCGAATAAGTCTCAAAAGTGTACATAAGAAAGTTAGTGATGTAAGAGTCAATTTTTGGTTCTTTAGAAAGACGACATCCTTCTCATTAGGAATGTCAAGGATGACGTGAAAGTTACCAATTCTTGTTTAAGAAACAATTTGACATGAAAGATCTTAGTGATTATCCTATATTCTCGACATTCAGATCTATAGAGGATAGATCTAAGAGAATAAAAGGATTATCACAAAACGAGTACATAACCATAATACTAAAAGGAGTTTAGTATGGACAATGGAACATCTCTTTTGAAGAGTATATGTCCTAAGATAACTTTAAGAAAGTTAGAATGTCCAAAATCCCTTTAAGTAAAAGGGTGCATAATGTATGAAAAGTTATGTACTAAATTAGATATGGCGCAACAGTAAGCGTAGTAGGCCGAATCTAATATGACCTCAGAGAAGGTCATTAGATTTCTGTAAAGGATGTCCTCAGAGTACTTGAGAAGAAATGAGGATATGTATTAATTTACAGAGCCCAAAAGATCTTGTTGTTAGAAGGATATTTGATGTAACTGTTCATCAAACATAGATGATTATGAAATCATTGAAAGGATACGACTTCTACCAGAATGGTAATACAATGTGTTGGAAAGGGGTTCCAAGGACGGACATTGCAAAACTCGACTATCGTAGTTGAGAACTTAGTCGTATTATACGCTAAGTTAAGTGTTTGGGTAAGAAACTCCATCTAACTGGTTAGATGAAGTTCCTAGCATGAAACAACTCCTTTATCATATTGTATGATAAAATGGATGGTTGCTCAAGTTAGAGAACCAAGACCTCACTAAGAGACTGAACACGTGATTACAAATCACTTTATAAGGAAAAGGTGTTTCCTAAGAGATGTGTAAACGAGAGGGTCACATCAGCAGAGAATATAGCAGATCCACTTTGGAAATGCCCAAAGTCAATAGGCTCTCAAAGTGCATCTTGAGAAGATGGGACTTAGAGTACCTAAATGGCTTTTACGGGCAAGTGGGAGATTGTTAGGAATAGTGCCCTAGAAAGCCGATTAGTCATAATCCGTTTTGGGACTTTCCTGGTATCACAGACAATCTTTGAATGAAATAACAAATTTAGGCAACACTTCTTTATATGCTCTTGTTTGGTATGCGTTTACTTTAGCTGTGCATGTATGAGAACTCCCCTAATCCTGATGACTTTAGGACTCTACCATTTGGGTGAAATGGTTCATGAAACGAGCCCTATATCACATAAGTCATGATTAGTAAAATACTCCAAGCCGATGAGTCCTACAGACAGTGGGAGTGTCAACCTGACTCCTCTAAGGCTTGCTTGTGGGATCGCGCCCTTAAGAAGGACCACCTTGTTTCATGGAGGTGCAAAGTGTATAGTTGATACGTGCGTGATACATGAGGGTGCTTACTTTAATAAGTAAGTTCACTGAGGTACCCCGTGTGAGAACATTCCTAAATGGGAAAGGAAGTTTCTATTTCAGGAAATGGAAACTTCCAGATTAGGAAATATCTCACGAGTCATTGTGATTAATTGATCCTTAGACTTGAGGTTCCATGTTACTTTATGAGTTAACTCTGTAGTCTTTGGTATAAGCTTTAAAGGGTGTCGCCTTAGACAACTGATTCAAGGCTTATGCTGGCGCTGCACAAGTGATTCATGAAAGTGAATGAGAATCAAGAAAGGACCTACACTTGCATTTGTAAGGTGATCTCTTATTGTATAAGTCATTCATATGCCATATGGAGTCCTTGGCCAAGGCAGTAGATCAAGACATCAAGAAAAGGGTTTCTTGGATTGAGATCAAATGGATATGAAATGCACTTAGCTTTAAGACCGGATTATTAGGGTTCTGATTATTCCCTTGCCCTAGATCTTGGTTGAGAGATAGTAAGTAGGAGGATTGTATCTCACATGAATCAATGACTTAAAGGTTCTGTCGAATCCGAACATTCCAATTCAGCTAGGGGTTAAACACCTGTTGCTAGACTATGGTCGTTTAATCTGTGGACTGATTAATTAATTAGTGAATTAATTAATTAGGGTCACTGCTAATTGAATTGAGAACCTAGAGGGTCACACACAACAACTTGGTTACATGAGTTGAGGCTTGAAAATGATTAAACGAGTTAATCGGGCCAAGAGGGTTCCACACGTGTGAAATCACACGTGTGGCTCACGTGAGTGACACGTGTCACTGTGACACGTGTCACTGTGACACATGTCACACACGTGTGTATATATATATATTATATATATATTAAATAATTAATTAGTTAATTATTTAATAGACTTTGGTTTAATTTTGAATTATAAAGAAAGTTTAATTTTGGAGAAAATAATCTAGTTAATTAATTATTAATTAATTAATTAGATAAAAATAAGTTATTTATTTTATAATAAATAAAGTATAAAATTATCCAAAAATAGTTTGGATATTTTTAGCTCTCTTAAAAGTTGACTTGAATTAGAATTCAAAGTCAAAGTTGGAAAATACTTGATGATCAAGTAATAGGAGAGAGAGAGACCAAAATCCTAGCCCATAAAGGACTAGGAATTTTCGGCCACTTCCCTCCTATATATAGGGGAGCTCGAGCTCCCCTTAGAGCTAATTGGCAATTCTTTTGGTTCATGTGTTGAACACCTTCCTTTCTCCAAGATTATATTAAACCCTAGGTTAAGCCTAAACACTAACTAGAGAACTAGCATCCTTACTAGTTAGATTGTGATCAAGTTGGTGGACTTTCTCTAGAGACTTCAAGTTAGAAGTTTGAAGATTCGAGCTTTACCAAGGAGAGGGGATCAAGCCGCGAGAAGAGCGTTCTTGGGTGGCTTGAAACGCTTCAAGAAAGAATAAAAGAAAAGTAAGTTTTTCTATCTATACGAATTTGGTTACACGATTGCGAGTTCAAGGTCCTTTTGTTGGAAAAATTTTTTAAATTCCGCTGCTTTCTGATTCGTGTTTTCCAACAATCCTATAGGGAGATTTCGCATACGGTTCTGCTCCGGGATAGAGATCTATTACAAACTCGACGTCCCGATCCGGAGGTAAAGATCCCAAGTTCTCCGGAAACACCTCGGGGAATTCCTTCACGATCTCCGTCACTTCGAGCTTGGCCTGATCCTTTGGCTTATTCAAAAGGTAGGCCACATAGCCGGTCGCACCGTCCCGAAACAGTCTACTTGCTTCCATGAAGGAAATAAACGGGCAGGTCTTCAACCTCTGACCCGCAAAGACCGTAGAACCCAAAGTCACCTTCTTAGCAAAACAATCCATCATGGCTCGGTAACGGTACAACCAGTCCATTCCCAGAATCACCCCATACTTCTTGATAGGCATCTTGATCAGATCTGCCGGATACTCATGATCTTCCACAACCACTGGACAACCTCGGTAAACACAATTCGTAGACAAAGTAGCACCAAGGGGAGAAGAAACAATAAAGGAATCATCTAGGCAAGCAACAGGCAAGGGAAGAGTAGAAGCAAGCCGGGAAGCAATAAATGAATGCGTTGCTCCCGGATCAAACAATGCATGCAATGGAATGCCATGAATGTAGATAGTACCTTCAACAACGGCATTGGCATCCACCTCTACATTCTCTTCCTCGCCCTCCAAAGCATAGGCTCTCGCTTGGATCGGTGCTCTCGGAGGCATCACATTCAACGGCGGAGGAACTCGAGGCTGAGGTGCTCTCACTTGAGGACAAGTACTGATCATATGGCCGGGCTCTCCACATTTATAACATCTTCTCAATTTCTTCCGGCAATTCTCCTCGGTGTGATTGGGACCCTTGCAATAGCCACATTGAATCGGAGCCGGTAAAGCTGGTACCGCGGGGACCGAAGGTCGAGCTTTCTTAACTGAAGTAGTAGGACTTTGGGGTTTGAAGACCGGAGGCCCACTAAAGGATACAGGCCTCTTCCCCAAATTAGAGCTAGAACCTTGGCCCGAAGAGTAAGTCGGCCTCAATCTCTTGTTGTTGGCTTCCACCTTAATTGCCTTCCTCGTAGCCTTCTCCCATGTATCCACTGTAGCTGCCTTAAGAGCATCCTGGACTTCATATCTTAAACCATGAATAAAGTTCCGGGCCTTCTGGGTATCATCATTGGTGATGTGCGGGGCGTACGGTGCAAGTCTCTCAAATTCAAAAATATACTCTTCAACCGAGCGATTCCCTTGTCTCAGTTCTGTAAATTGTTGCAACCTTCTCTCACGAGCACTTGATGGAACATACTTATGACGAAACTCTCTCACAAAGCTTTCCCAATCGAATTCCTCTCCATTCCTCTCCAATCGAGCTCTCATAGCTTTGAGCCAATTGGATGCGGGACCTTGAACAAACCGGGCCGTACAAACAGCTTTCTCATGCGAAGGAGCGGGCCAAATTTCCCAAATTCCCGCAACTTCCGACAACCACTCCTCGGCTTGGATGTCGTCTCCTCCATACCACTTCGGCGGATTGTTGTTTCTGAACTCCTTAAAGGCCGGAGTTACTTGCCCACCTTGTCCTTCCCATGGTGGATTATTCCTTTGGTTCTGCTGAAGCTGGTTCAGAAGGGCCTGCACAATATTCTCAGCATTCATCGGAGGAGGTGGAGGTGCTTGTGGAGGGGGTTGATTAAGATCAGGAGTCTGTTCCCTATCTGCTCTCCTTCTTGGAGGCATCCTGAAAATACACAAATCAAGAAGATATCGATGCATGGAGTTCAGTTCATGATCATGAAGTCAATTATCACAAATTTAACCAAATAAGTCACGTAGAGATGTGAATGAATGTAAATAGTCACATACTCCTATACCGAACGACCTAGACAGACTCAACACGACTCCAGAGCTCTGGTTTTGCAACCAAGAGCTCTGATACCACGCCAGGATGTAACACCCCCAGGGCGAAGGGTGCCACATCCCCCGCACTAAGGTCCAACACGAGTAGCGAAATGGAAGTCCGCACCCGTATCAGACCATAGCGAACGGAAACACACAAAACTCACACCCTCGCTAGGCGGCCTAGACCCTCAAGAACTGCAAGAATTAAAATCAGAGTAGCGGAAGCAATTAAAGCAATTCTCAAGCTAAACATATCTCCCAAGATCACATATACATTTCAAAAGTGGGGAAAGGGCAAGCTTTCATGGTAGTTCCTATACAGAATATACAATGCCATCAAGGCCCAAAAGCGAAAGTGTAATCATAAGTACATAATCCAAAATACAACAATATGAGTAGAAGTAATCCACTACGATGCATGAAGACCCAAGCTAAACCACAAGTAAACCCAAAAGACACTTGCCGCCTAGCTTGACTCGGAAGAACCTGCAAACTCAAAAGAAAGGAAAAAGGGGAAAACAACAACGAGGGTTAGTCCTAGCGACTAGTGAGGGGGCTAACTCACGCACCCGATATATATATAGAGCAAAGCACTTAATCAAAAGGAAAGATCCTTGAACCGAGAGTGGTTTTTGCAAGCCAAATTACTTCCCGTGATATAGATATATATAAGTTAAAGGAAAGGGAATAGGGCAAAACAAGACTCCAAGTTTTAGGTGAATTAAGAATCCGCTCTCGTTCCGTAGATCATACAAAGCTTAAACTAACTCAGCGAGAACGAGTCACACACATCCCCAACTTCCAGATACGAAGAACAAAGTAAAGCAAAACAAATCAGAATCCATCCCCAACACCGGTTGATAGAAGGGTTGATCGGCCCTAACTATCCACATACACAGACGAGACAAGGTTTAATTACTTCCTTGAAACCTTCGGTGGTTGCCTCCACCGGCTCAAGAGAAACACCCTTCCTCAAACTCCCAAGGTTGGGTGAAACTCTCAAATGGAGGTGTTGATGGGAGAGCTCGGCGACCCCTCGGTCGTCCCGAGATTACCATACCACACTCCGGGGCCCAAACAGCTCACAAAAGTCACACAAACATATCTCAAAGCTTCTCTTTCAAAGCCACATCTCGCTTACACACACACACACACTTGCACCAAACTAAACTTTTCAAACGAAAGCAAAATAACTTATATACTTATACAAAACGTTTTCAAACTCTTATAACAGATGGGGCAAATCCCGCAACATAAGTATCATACACTTATTTACCATATACTATACGTATTCACATGCGAGGTTTCAAATCAAATAGGGTCGTAGGTCGAGTAACTAAAAGAACAAAACCTCACCTTGGCAACGGTCGAAGTGGAGTCAAAAAGAGGAAACCGGACACCTACGGTGCAAGCTCGTCCCCTACAGGAAGATCCTCTGAACAAGGCAAACAACAAGAGACACTCTTAGGCTCAATATGAACCACATTGACGCTCGGTACATGTATATGTATGCTTATGATGCAAATGATATGAAATGTATTCACATTAAGGCCATTTATGAGCATTCAAAGCATAATCGGACATATATCATAAACGAGGCAAGAATAAACAACAAGAAACAACGGAAAGGAAGCAAAACGAACGAAACTAGAGTTCCTAGGAGACACGCCCGTGTCCCCCAGGAAGGACAAGCTGAGACACCCCCGTGTCTCAGTATAGAAAAACGAACAACAGAACCCGGAGGTGACACGCCCGTGTCACCGAAACAAGGCAAGCCGAGACACCCCCGTGTCTCGGTACAGAAAACGAGCAATGAACTCAAAAGGTGACACGCCCGTGTCACCAACAAAGGGCAAACCGTGACACCCCCGTGTCACGGTATAGAAAAAAAACGCAGTCGGCTCAACAGTAACTCAGCAACCCCAAAACAAAACCCAACACTCATGCTCCAACTACCAAGCAAGGAAATGAAATAAATGCTAAGAAACAAGTCCTTGGAGCATACTAACAACAACAAATCTCAAGGAAACATGAAAGGAGCAAGAATCAATCAAATTCTTCCAACAACTACTATTCACATGCTTGCTCAATCTCATGATTCAACCAAAGAATTGAATTCAAAATCACATAAAAGAAAGAAGAGTAAGTGTAGATGACAACTATGAACTTACCTTTCAATTTGGAGAAGTTTTGATGAAGATTTAAACTCAAAATCACAAGGATGGCCAAAAGGCTTCTTCTTCTTCCTTGCTTCCTTGTACCGATCAGTTTTGGGAGAGAGAGAGGAGGATTGGCTCGGTTTCAAGGGGATTTGGGGCTGAAATGGTTAGCTAACTCAAGTGTATTCCAAGGTTAAGGGCTTGGTTGGGTTAAGGTGGGGTCCACAAGGTCTATTAGGTCAAAGGATAGCTTCCAAACAAAAAGGGGCTCGTTACGGTTGAAATACGAAGGTCTTAATGAGCTTAGAAAAATGTGAGGTTTGTTCCATTAAACCCGAATCGCCGAAACGAGTTCAATGGAGGTGACGGAATTCGAATCCGAATTCCCGAGCTCAAGATACGTGTCTCGGAACCCAAGGTGCGCTAAGTGCTCTTTAGCCTCCTTTAGGTCCCGTCTCCAAAACGAACCCAAAAAGGCAACCAAAACAAATACCAAAACATATAACGAGCATATAAACGAGTTCATAAGGCATATTATCAACACATAACGTGAATTCACAAAAATCGGAATTAATTACGAATCTAAAACGAGCAAAATACAAGGTGAAGGAAAGTTAAACGCTCAAGTTAAACAAGTCCATGCCAAAGCATTTAAGTTCAAATAACTTCAAATGATCCACGTTGACAATTAATATCACATAATCACTTAAAGAACTAACTAAATAGCGCACATAAGAGGTTACCTGAAAAGTCTGATCAGTCGGGATGTTACAGTTTCTGCCTCTCCAGAGGCCTGGGAACGACCGTTCCGGCCCTTAGTTCCAAATGGGAAGGGCCGTTCCCCGCTCCCCGAAGTTGCTCCCCGAAGATGGGAACGGCCGTTCCGGCTTGTGGCCCAAAACGGGAAGGGTCGTTCCCATCCTCGCCACCATGCACATAATTCAAATATATGGGAACAGCCGTTCCCCAAATACAAAGGGAACGGGAAGGGCCGTTCCCATTACACAGAGGATACAGAAACAGGGGACGAAGCAGGGGAGCTTCAAACCACCGCCAAAGATCACCATAATCATCATAATTCAATCTCATAAGCTATAATTCATGAAAGGAAACATACATACATGCTTAAAGTGAAATAAAACCCAACATAAACACTTGTTTCATGCCTTGATCCTCACCATCATCATTTCAAGCTTAAACATCAACTTAGCATATAACTCCATAAATCTCAAGAATTCAAGCACCAATTCAAGTTTAAAACATAGAATCATGTTTTCAACATAAACTAATCAAGTTAGCAAGCTTAAACACCAACCCTAGCTTCATGCTCTAATTCAAGAATTCACACATATATCCATTTATACCTTTTTGATGAAAATAAATGGAAGAGGATGACGAAAGATGATGCTTGAGCTTCAATCATGAAATTCCTTAGCAAATTCTAGCTTGGAGATGATGATTTTCCCAATTCTCTTCCTTCTTTCATGAATGAACCGAGAGAGAAAGAATGGGGATGAATATGATGCAAATGAAATGAATTTTGTGGAAGAGATGCATATACCGTGATATATTTTGGCAAAATGTGATATTTGTGACTAAATCCTCCAAGTTCATAAGTTATGCAATTAAGGATACAAAGAGTAAAGAATGATCAATTTAGTCCACAAGACTTTCATGCAATTTAGTCCCTAAAGAAAAGGAAATGAGCATTTAAGGACAATTAAGCAATTAAATCTTGTTCGGCAATTACTGCATGTAGCACTTAAATTCCAATTGTACAATAATTCACCAATTGACACGTTTTCACATCTTTTCACGTAATCATGTTAAAATGCAATTTATAAAATTAGTATAACACGTATAAATTGAATAAACGAAAATAATAAAATAAAATCCTAACACTCGAAACTCACACGTGTCGAGCATACCTGACTGCCTGGAACTTGGGGCGTTACAAGAGAGTTCCACAAAAGAAACAATGAAAGCAACAACAACAAACAACAAAAGCAGCAAAAGAAGCACCGAGAAGCAACGAAGAAAGAAAGGTAACACAAAATTAATTAAAAGATGCATGTATGAACTGCCATGAATGTAATTACCCCAATCTCGGGTTCATGTTAGTTCCCAGTTTGAAGTCGTTGCTCCCGCATTAGTTGTTTGTTAGCTCTCGATTGATCATAGTTGGAAACCCGATGCTCCATTGACCCACAAGCATAGCACCCATTCAACCTATCTTGACAAGTGTCGTAGGCATCATTGGTTCCTCCGCAATAAGTGTACGGTTGGAATTCTTTCTTTGGTTTTGAAGAAACTCCGGTCTTTTATTTCTTTTTTCGATGGATCTTCTTGGTTCGATTCCCGTGTTGATAGGGTCGTCCTTCCGCTTGTACAATATTGGAGTAGAAACCCGACTCAAATTGAGGCCCCGACTCACTTCTTTCCTTACCTTTAGCTTGAACCCATGTTTCGACCTTTAGAGCTCTCTTTGTAACTTTATCCCACGTGTTTGTGTTCTTATCAATTAGAGCTTCCTTGAATTCCTCTCGAAGGCCCTACATGAAATGTCTAGCCTTCATGCCATCGTTGCTCATGATATGGGGCACATATGCACCCAATCTCTCGAAATCTTCTATGTATTCCATAACTATTTTATTCCCTTGGGTTAGTGTGAAGAATTCTCCGAGTCTTCGTTCTTGTAAAATGGCCGGTGTGAACATTTTCCTAAATTCTCGAACAAACACCTCCCAAGTCAACTCTTCGCTCATTTTCTCCATTTGTTGGGCAACTTCTTTCCATCTTTGCCTTGCTTTACCTTGAAGAAGTTGTATGGCGAGACGAGCCATGTTTTGAGAACTACAAGGCCATAATTCAAATATGTGATCTACTTTCAATTTCATTGCTTAAGTCAGTTTAGGTCGTACGGGATAGGAACAACTTGTCAACGTGTGCATTGTATTGAACGTTCATCGTTAATTGTTACTAATTGCTAGAAATTACTTATTATATGTGATCTACTTTCAATTTCGTTGCTTAAAGTGTTGCATTTTGCATTTTATGTGTGTTGATTGATCTAAATATGTGCCATAAGCATATACTAATCCACATGCATCTATATTCGAGTTGAATCTTTGGTTATAGGTTGTTACCACGCTAACAAAGCCATGATCAACCTCAACTACGAATATTTTCTACTTTCCAAAGAAGGGACGGTGGAGTCAACGGGAATGAAAGGTTGGGTGTTGTACCTTCATGGCTCACAAAATGGAATTACACTCCATCACGCGGCATTGTGAGAGAAGGCCTTGATCATGGAGAAGTTCTTCAATCTCGTCCTCTCAACAAATCTTGAAGATTATCAACATAGGAACATCGTGGGACTTGAAGCCCCAGTTTAAAAGATACGTGAGGCAACGAGATGAGCAGGCATGTTCATCCGAGTGTGAAGAAATCCAATGCAAGACCGTATCATTCAAGGTTCACCACCGAGACTTCGAAGATTGAAGGAGGTGATTAAAATAGAAAGTCAAAGTGAGAAGTTCAAGGGTAATTACAGGTTCGGGATTCGTTGTAGGAGATGCTAGAAGTTTCTCAACCAAAATGCAAGGAATGGAGAGACACCAACCTTGTGGATTCACAACGGAACCTTGCAAGCGAGCATAATCGATATATCAACTGTCGTGAATCAACAAGTGGACATAAAGCGGGGGTACGAAGAGAAACTGGAGGAATTGGAGCTATATCAACTTCTCGGGACTTCAAGACATGTGGTGATATGAGGAAGAGAAGAGTTGAAGGATCAAAAGGCATCATCAATGAAGAGTAAGGCTTAACCTTATAACTTAAGCTCGCAACATCGAGATCAAATGACAAGATATCGTGTTAAAGCGGCTACTACGGTGACAGGTTTAATGCATTCATAGCACGTGCATCAAACATTGTATTTAATTATTTAAATTCTTACTTTATGTGTTTTAATATTGTAATTAATGATTAGATCTTGCATCTTCCTTGTAGAAAATATATGCTACACACATTAGACATCCTAACACAACATGCATTGTTTGAGTGTTTACTTGTTAGGACACTTTCTCTGTTTAATGCTTCAACTACTAATTCAACCGAAGCTCTACCGAACCGAGTAAGAAAGGATATTTTGGGTGCACTACTAGAAAAATAGCCTTTAATAACGCCCTAATATGACGCTTTTGAAAAGGCGTCACAATATACCTCCGGTTGTGACTCTTTTTTTAAATTTATCATATTATATATAATTTATTTTATATATTAAATCACTTATTGATTGAATTAATACTATTAAGACATTTTTATAATTAGCATCATAATACAGTAGTGTTATTGTGACGCTAAATTAAAAGCGTCTTAAAATCTTATGTTTATCATGACACTATAAATTAAAAGTGTAGCGCCCCTATACACTACAACCCCGCACCAAAGTATCTCCCGAGTGGATGTGAGACCTAGCACCCGAGAAACACTCCGGCGAACGGACAGTGCTATACAATATCAGAGTATTAAAACACTGCAGCGGAAATTTTATAATTTAAAATTCTTTTGAAACGATGATAGGGGAATGCAATAAATAAGCCAGTAATGGCATAGTATAGATATCAAAAGTAGTGATCATGCCTTAATAGATAATTACAAGCTCGGAAGCATAACTTATTCTAAAGAACCTTGACTATAATGCTAACGAGAAGACACACTAGGCTTCAAGATACCTTCTAGTAAGCGTCCGTTAACCTGAAACCATGAGTTGTAAAGTGCGAGGGTTAGTCAAAGTGACTAAGTGAGGGGGTAGTTGGAACTACATATATATGTATAGGTATATTTGAAAAAGTGTTTGACTATAAAAGTTGGAGTTTGATACTATTAATAAAATAATATATTAATAGTACTATACCGGAAATCAATAAAATAATAATTAATACAAATATTTGGTTCATATTTATTTTGAGAAAAAGGGAATAAGGGGACTGGGTATCAGATTCTTGAAAATATGAACCGTATGATAATAAAGTAATAATGCCCTGCAAGTAGGCGTTCTCCATCCTTTACTCCTTAAACAGAATGAAATCAGAAATAACAGAATCAATCCAGCCTTTTTCCTCCATGATCTGTCGGGAGCAACCCCTCGAGATCCAGAAACAGACAGAGGGAGGGACGTACCTTTCCCGTCACTTAATGTGGAATAACTAACCTCCAGTTAAACCAACATTAAGATCAGATTTGGCGGCAGGTATAGTAATAGACGATGGCCCTTGCCACCCGGCTATTAGTTCTACCGTACCACCGGGCCCAACAGATACAGATACAGATACAGATCTTGCATTTTGGATACAGAATTGAGTTACATCATATCAATACTCACCAAGATGGACTTGAGTATGATATGTTTGTAACTTATACTTGGACAAGGATTTTGTTTTATATAATAGGATAATAGATATCCTTATATCAGATGTTTCCCAGAAAAGGGGATAATACTATAATTAGGGAAAATAAGACTGAATCCTTATTAGGATAAATAATAAAATATTTTATATGTAAACTCATGACCCCAGTTGAAAATATTTTAACCTCACCTGCTATGATACGGAATCAAGTAAAGTATTCGAGGTTCCACTGTCCAGACCTAGTTCCTGAAAGTAGTGAACTACTACGGACTTAGAGAACTAGGTTCTTTCTATACTAATGCGATACATGAATGCGTACAATTAAGGCATGTTATAACAAGGAGTAACGGTAAGGTACAGGAAATTCGGTAATCTAGAATTGAAATATTATTATAAAACACACTGATACCAAAGTCATACAACCGAATTAACCAAGAAATTCTTATTCAATTTATAAATCCAAATTAAGGTTTATTTATAATAAAAGTGACCCGATTTTGAAAACGTTATTTAATCCCCGATTTTGAAATCGTCAGACAAAAATTCTTTCATAAAAATCCAAATTTTATTTTATATTAATTTTTGAAATTATTACATGATATTATTGGTCAAAATTCATATTTAAAGTCAAAAGTCAAGGTTACTATTGAAAAACGGTTACTATTTAAGCATAGGGGATTAAATACTTTTAAACATAAAATCAAACACACACTTACACACACTAGCACACGGTACACACACATACTTCAAGAACATCAAGAACATGTTCTTCATCATGTTTGAATATTCATAAGATGTTCTAGGCATTCTTGATCAAATTCATAGTCATAACATAAGATTAAAGAATAAATGAGCATAATATATAGACTTTTCATGAAATATGATTCATAAATAAATTCCTAAACATGAATTTATTCAAATCTTCAAGTATTCATAAATGTTCTACACATGCTTGATTATATTCATATTCATAACATAAGATTTGAAGCATAATATAGCAAAATATATAAACTTCTCTATGAAAAATAATTCTAAATAAATTATTCTAGGCATGAATTGAATCAAACAAGATCATAATCATTTAAATACATACTCACATTATATCATATCATAATTCATGCATTTAATTAAATAAAATTCCATAATGTGCACACATTGTATTTAACTAACAATTATGCACATATATCATAAAATAAAATTCCTAAAGCATAATTTAATTAATCCTAGACATGCTACTATTATTATTATACTAAGAACATCATATAAAGCATGAAATAATAAAAGAAAAACATACCTTGGAGAGAGAGGGAGAAAGTGGCGTGAGCTAGGGGAAGAGAGGGAGTGATTTTTGTGTGTTGATTTGTGAAGTATAAATGAGGCTTGAGGGGGTATTTATAGGTAGTCATGAGGGGTCTCTAAGCAATAAATGAAAGTTTAAGGGAGATGTGGTTGTCTAATATTTCAACAAATGCTTGGTAATAAATTAGGAGATGTGGTTAAATTACATGTTAAACAAATGCTAGGTAATTAGTTAGGAAATGTGGAGAAATTATGCTCATATGTTTAATCCTTCTAGAAGACCATGTGGTCATGGATGATGTCATTTTGATTAAAAATAAATGTAAAATAATATAAAATTTATTCAAGAGTCGAGAGGTAAAACGTTGAAGTAGTAAATTAATGAAAGAATGAGTGAAAAACGAGCTTCGTTTTGATTATAAATGTGGAATATTTAGACTTTTTGTTTATAAATTATGAACACTAAAGTTGATGAAAATCATGAGAAAATTATATAAACGAAGCTATAATAAAGTTTAGAGTTTGGAAAAATCACTATAATGTAGAGAAAAATTCAAGAATCGTTTTAAGTATAATTTCGACTTTTGAATAAAAGCTAATTGTTTAAAATAAAATGATGATTTTTAAAAAGGAAAATATTTATAAAATATGCTATGGTGAAATCGAGTTTTTGGTAAATGCATGAAAATTCATGAAATAATTTAAGGATCGTTTTGGTTATAATTTTGAATATCAAAAAGTAGATGAGTAGGGATTTATTGATGATCGAATCATAAGCTAGGGTTTTTGCCGGTTTTTGATACTACGGGAGTTAGGATGGGAATTATGGTTCACGGAGAGTATCACGATCCTCGAAATAATGTGAGGATTCTTCTGGTTACAATATTGGGTAGTGAAAGTGCTTCGGGAGACGTAGGAATATTTTTGGGCTATAGGGGTATTTTCGTAATTTTCAACCTAAAACTGTAGGAATGGGTTTTGAAACATATGAAAGGGTTTTAGATGCTAGAAGGGAATGAATACTAGAATTCTAGGATTTTATGGGAAGAGTTCCAAGGTACGAGTTAAATAAAGGAAATAATTAAATCTACGATCATTTAATTAAAGTGTAACACATAAACGCACATAAGTCACATAGAATGTGATGCATGAAGAGAATAAATAAGGACCGAGATTATAAGTGCTTCTTGAATAACCCCTTTACTTTACCTTTTCCAACTCGGCCCAGGTTTGGGCTGTTACAATCCACCCCCCTTAAAAAGAATCTGTCCTCAGATTCTCATTTTGTCAAAAAATGATTTTGTTAATATCTGTCATCCTTTTCTTGGATGATCTCATATTTTGTCATTAATAACTTCATAAACTAGGGGGTAGTAATGATTACTAGCCCAGAAGAGAAGTGTTTATATATATATCATAATGACCTAAATCCCTAGAAAAGGCACTCAGAAAATAAATAAGCACATAATTGTAATGCAATGAATGAATGCATGACACCAGGGTCATAGGACCTTAACTGGCGTGTGAAGAACATGTACCGTACCCTTCACATTACTTGAAGGTTTGGGATGCACATCTCCGTCCACAGCATAGGCCCTGCCTTTTCCTAATGGATTTCTTGAAGTTCCGACAATAATTTTTCCTCTCCTTGGTTGCCCTTGCTTGGCTTTCTTTGGGCATTCACGGATTTGGTGTTCATCACTACCACATCGTAAACATAAGCCGGCCTTTTTCCAACAATTTTCTTCAGTATGCCGCGGCCCATGACAGAAGTCACAAATGGTTTCATCTTGGACCTTTAGGGGTACCTGCGAGGATTGTTGTTGGGTATGCCTAGATTTCTTCTTTTGTATATGAGCAATTTGGCTGGCAACTCGTTTCTCTCCTTGTGGTAGTTTATCGTTAGTTGGGTCTTGATGTTTTGAATTCAGGCGAATACTCTTGTGTGTTGCCTCAGTGTTTAGTGCTTTATCCACAGCCCGGGTATATCCCTCAATATCAAAAGGAGCTAATGCCCATCGTAGGTCCGGTTTCAATCCATCAATAAATCTCTTTGTTTTCCGACGCTCGTCACTCAAGATGTGTGGTGCATATTGTATTAACCTAACAAACTTGGCCTCGTATTCGGCTACTGACATATACCCTTGTACTAAATTCATGAACTCGGCCTCTCGAGCATCCCTGGTTACTTGAGGAATGTACTTATGCTGAAATTCCCTTACAAACTCAATCCAATTACTTTGAACTCCGGTATCCAACCATCTCTGCTTGACATGCTTCCACCAACTTAATGCCGCCTCTTCCAATAAGAAGGTTGCATATTGTATTCGTTTTGGATCTTCGGGGTAAATATCCATTGCCTCATATATCTTTTCAAGGCTTGCAATCCAATTTTCTGCCTTAAGGTCATTGGGTTCCCCGAAGAACTTTGGTGGATTCAACTGAAGAAACTTTTCCAAGGTTCTTTCATTTCCATGACTAGGTACTGGTACGTATGTTTGCATAAACTGTCTAAAGGCCTCTGCTATATCTAATGCTCCTGTGGAAGTTGTTGTGGCTGATGGTGTCTGATTGTGTGGGGTCCTTGGTGGTGACATTATGATGCTAGAATCACAATCGCATTGGAAAATATAATGCATGGAGGTTAAATAATGATTCACAGATTCACAGATTGACACATAGTAATAAATTCAAATATAACACTGAAGTTATGAACACATAATATGTACAAGGAATAAGCATGATGCACTAACGGCCCTACTGGTATCTTGAAGCAATTCCTAGGACTCGAGATATGAACATGCAGAAGAGTAACAATAAAGTATTTTAAAATGTCGCATTTTTGAAAAACATAAATTTTTCAAGAAAGAGCACCTAGGGTACTAGAGTAACCCGGTTGCTCTGATACCACTTTAGTTGTAGCGCCCCTATACACTACAACCCCGCACCAAAGTATCTCCCGAGTGGATGTGAGACCTAGCACCCGAGAAACACTCCGGCGAACGGACAGTGCTATACAATATCAGAGTATTAAAACACTGCAGCGGAAATTTTATAATTTAAAATTCTTTTGAAACGATGATAGGGGAATGCAATAAATAAGCCAGTAATGGCATAGTATAGATATCAAAAGTAGTGATCATGCCTTAATAGATAATTACAAGCTCGGAAGCATAACTTATTCTAAAGAACCTTGACTATAATGCTAACGAGAAGACACACTAGGCTTCAAGATACCTTCTAGTAAGCGTCCGTTAACCTGAAACCATGAGTTGTAAAGTGCGAGGGTTAGTCAAAGTGACTAAGTGAGGGGGTAGTTGGAACTACATATATATGTATAGGTATATTTGAAAAAGTGTTTGACTATAAAAGTTGGAGTTTGATACTATTAATAAAATAATATATTAATAGTACTATACCGGAAATCAATAAAATAATAATTAATACAAATATTTGGTTCATATTTATTTTGAGAAAAAGGGAATAAGGGGACTGGGTATCAGATTCTTGAAAATATGAACCGTATGATAATAAAGTAATAATGCCCTGCAAGTAGGCGTTCTCCATCCTTTACTCCTTAAACAGAATGAAATCAGAAATAACAGAATCAATCCAGCCTTTTTCCTCCATGATCTGTCGGGAGCAACCCCTCGAGATCCAGAAACAGACAGAGGGAGGGACGTACCTTTCCCGTCACTTAATGTGGAATAACTAACCTCCAGTTAAACCAACATTAAGATCAGATTTGGCGGCAGGTATAGTAATAGACGATGGCCCTTGCCACCCGGCTATTAGTTCTACCGTACCACCGGGCCCAACAGATACAGATACAGATACAGATCTTGCATTTTGGATACAGAATTGAGTTACATCATATCAATACTCACCAAGATGGACTTGAGTATGATATGTTTGTAACTTATACTTGGACAAGGATTTTGTTTTATATAATAGGATAATAGATATCCTTATATCAGATGTTTCCCAGAAAAGGGGATAATACTATAATTAGGGAAAATAAGACTGAATCCTTATTAGGATAAATAATAAAATATTTTATATGTAAACTCATGACCCCAGTTGAAAATATTTTAACCTCACCTGCTATGATACGGAATCAAGTAAAGTATTCGAGGTTCCACTGTCCAGACCTAGTTCCTGAAAGTAGTGAACTACTACGGACTTAGAGAACTAGGTTCTTTCTATACTAATGCGATACATGAATGCGTACAATTAAGGCATGTTATAACAAGGAGTAACGGTAAGGTACAGGAAATTCGGTAATCTAGAATTGAAATATTATTATAAAACACACTGATACCAAAGTCATACAACCGAATTAACCAAGAAATTCTTATTCAATTTATAAATCCAAATTAAGGTTTATTTATAATAAAAGTGACCCGATTTTGAAAACGTTATTTAATCCCCGATTTTGAAATCGTCAGACAAAAATTCTTTCATAAAAATCCAAATTTTATTTTATATTAATTTTTGAAATTATTACATGATATTATTGGTCAAAATTCATATTTAAAGTCAAAAGTCAAGGTTACTATTGAAAAACGGTTACTATTTAAGCATAGGGGATTAAATACTTTTAAACATAAAATCAAACACACACTTACACACACTAGCACACGGTACACACACATACTTCAAGAACATCAAGAACATGTTCTTCATCATGTTTGAATATTCATAAGATGTTCTAGGCATTCTTGATCAAATTCATAGTCATAACATAAGATTAAAGAATAAATGAGCATAATATATAGACTTTTCATGAAATATGATTCATAAATAAATTCCTAAACATGAATTTATTCAAATCTTCAAGTATTCATAAATGTTCTACACATGCTTGATTATATTCATATTCATAACATAAGATTTGAAGCATAATATAGCAAAATATATAAACTTCTCTATGAAAAATAATTCTAAATAAATTATTCTAGGCATGAATTGAATCAAACAAGATCATAATCATTTAAATACATACTCACATTATATCATATCATAATTCATGCATTTAATTAAATAAAATTCCATAATGTGCACACATTGTATTTAACTAACAATTATGCACATATATCATAAAATAAAATTCCTAAAGCATAATTTAATTAATCCTAGACATGCTACTATTATTATTATACTAAGAACATCATATAAAGCATGAAATAATAAAAGAAAAACATACCTTGGAGAGAGAGGGAGAAAGTGGCGTGAGCTAGGGGAAGAGAGGGAGTGATTTTTGTGTGTTGATTTGTGAAGTATAAATGAGGCTTGAGGGGGTATTTATAGGTAGTCATGAGGGGTCTCTAAGCAATAAATGAAAGTTTAAGGGAGATGTGGTTGTCTAATATTTCAACAAATGCTTGGTAATAAATTAGGAGATGTGGTTAAATTACATGTTAAACAAATGCTAGGTAATTAGTTAGGAAATGTGGAGAAATTATGCTCATATGTTTAATCCTTCTAGAAGACCATGTGGTCATGGATGATGTCATTTTGATTAAAAATAAATGTAAAATAATATAAAATTTATTCAAGAGTCGAGAGGTAAAACGTTGAAGTAGTAAATTAATGAAAGAATGAGTGAAAAACGAGCTTCGTTTTGATTATAAATGTGGAATATTTAGACTTTTTGTTTATAAATTATGAACACTAAAGTTGATGAAAATCATGAGAAAATTATATAAACGAAGCTATAATAAAGTTTAGAGTTTGGAAAAATCACTATAATGTAGAGAAAAATTCAAGAATCGTTTTAAGTATAATTTCGACTTTTGAATAAAAGCTAATTGTTTAAAATAAAATGATGATTTTTAAAAAGGAAAATATTTATAAAATATGCTATGGTGAAATCGAGTTTTTGGTAAATGCATGAAAATTCATGAAATAATTTAAGGATCGTTTTGGTTATAATTTTGAATATCAAAAAGTAGATGAGTAGGGATTTATTGATGATCGAATCATAAGCTAGGGTTTTTGCCGGTTTTTGATACTACGGGAGTTAGGATGGGAATTATGGTTCACGGAGAGTATCACGATCCTCGAAATAATGTGAGGATTCTTCTGGTTACAATATTGGGTAGTGAAAGTGCTTCGGGAGACGTAGGAATATTTTTGGGCTATAGGGGTATTTTCGTAATTTTCAACCTAAAACTGTAGGAATGGGTTTTGAAACATATGAAAGGGTTTTAGATGCTAGAAGGGAATGAATACTAGAATTCTAGGATTTTATGGGAAGAGTTCCAAGGTACGAGTTAAATAAAGGAAATAATTAAATCTACGATCATTTAATTAAAGTGTAACACATAAACGCACATAAGTCACATAGAATGTGATGCATGAAGAGAATAAATAAGGACCGAGATTATAAGTGCTTCTTGAATAACCCCTTTACTTTACCTTTTCCAACTCGGCCCAGGTTTGGGCTGTTACAAAAAGTGTCTTAATATTGTTATATCATTAATTATATTGGAAAGTCTTATTGTTTTCAGACTAAAATTGGCGCTTTCAGGAAAAAAAAAAGATGAGGGAACTGAAATCGGAGAGGGAAACGTGCTGAAACCCTACAGTTGAAATCAATTGAAGAGAAGAGAATCGGAGTGGGAGAAGACACCAAATCGGAGATGGCAACTGAAGAAGCTCAGACGGGAAAAATAGGAACGCGATTTTAGCGTATTTCCAACGGAGCTGCGATTGCGAAGTTGGAGCAATCCGTCGCCGCCGCTTGCGAATCTGATAAAGTGTGGAGCTGGCGGCGGTGGAGGAGTGCTGGAGATCGATGAAACTCAGTTCTCCGATGTCGTTTTGAAGTCGGAATGCCCCGTCCTTGTTAAATTAGTTGCCACGTGGTGAGGTCTCTGCTGTTTGGTCGCCACTGCTGTTCAGGCTCTTGCTCAGGTGAGGCGGAGAAGTTGGTAATTTGATTTATTTCACACCTTTGTTCGATCGTTGGTGATTGATTTTGTGTGTAATTTGAATGTTTGAACTTATTCCGGAATTTTCTACGTTTGACTTCATACGAAGAGTACCAAGTTATGTGTGACATCCCTGTCCCACATCGGGAAAGTATGAATGTTAAGTTCAGTATATAAGTTAAAGAGTCCAAGTATAACCAATAGATATCCCTTTTGGGCAGTGGTTTAGACCCAATTTCAGGTTATACTCGGTGGGCTTGGAGACTTGCGTTCACGTCCAACGGGCCCGCGGACCCGGGGCGTGACACATGGTATCATAGCCGCTCGTCAGTCACAGGAGCTAAGTGCTATACGGGGCAAAGTGCTATGCACATGGGAGCCACCTCTTGAGCCTGCGGGGCAAAGTGCTACATGTGTGGGAGCCACCTCTTGAGCCCGTACGAGCCATCTCTAGAGTCCCGACGCAGACGAGTCGGTCATGGGCTATATATCATCCTGCGATGAGGACGTTGCGATGAGGAAGGAGGGGTGATTGTGACATCCCTATCCCACATCGGGCAAGTATGAATGTTAAGTTCAGTATATAAGTTAAAGAGTCCAAGTATAACCAATGGATTTCCTTTTTGGGCAGTGGTTTAGACCCAATTTCAGGATATACTCGGTGGGCTTGGAGACTTACGTTCGTGTCCAACGGGCCCACGGACCCGGGGCGTGACATTATGTCAATCCAATTTCGGAAACTTATTATCTTCAACTCTCTGATGACAAGAAAAGAATTAAACTATAGTAATATGCAGTTAATTAGTCAGAGTTCGGGCTAGGATTATTTATTAATTCCTAAGCTTTTGTGTATTTCCTTTTTAATTGTTATAGTGGGTAAGAATTTAACACCGTTTTTCTCATTTTCCGTTCTATCAGAAACCAAGAGTAGATTTTCCAATCGTAAAGTTCATTTTTTGATGTATCTATCACTCCTTTCCGTTTGTTTGCGGCTTCACTGGATTTTAGCTTTTGTATTGGTGTTCTTACTTGTGCTTATTAGTGAAGGGGTGGAAAGGAACAAGTGTTGGGAAAAACACGAAACAGTAACGCAGCAGAATTTAAAATTTTTCCCAAAAGTAAGATCAGACTTACAATTTCAATTTCTAATCTTAGGGATTCAAGAACTTACAAGAATCGACGCTTTGTTGACACGTTTTGAGCCACCCTCAAATGCGCTTCATGCGGTAATGGTAACCCTCGTCCCTCGAAAGTTTCTTTCTACTTTAGATTCCATAGTAGATTTCCTCTAGAGTAATAATCCACACCAACCTGGATTCAAATCATGTGAGTGAGCATGCTAGTACTATGACATGTGTAAAGAATGAAACAATATGAGAAGGAAGAGAGCAAGAGAATTCTCCCAAATTCTTGAAACCATGTAGATTGGGCATGAATCCCAAGTCATGCGTAAGGTGAAAATTTTGAACCCCTTAGCTTATTTATAGCCTGGGGTTCGAACCCCAAACCCCAATCGGAATCGGATTCCAACTTTGACTTTACTTGTATTTTCTTTCTCTCCAAGTAATAGGAATCTTATTCAAAATAAGATATATATTCTTCTAGAAAGAGAGTTCCTAACTAATTAGGAATATTTAATCATTCCAATAATAATTAAATATCTTATTCCAATAATATTTATTCTAATCATATATGAATTAATATTTACTAGAATAATAAATAGAAGGTACGAATTAGTATTTATTTATTCTAATCAAATTAGTATAACTTAAATAATTAAATACTTAGAATGAATTCCTAGAAAGGCTTTAGAATTAATTCTCTTAATTAATTCAAACGAGCTAAAATTAATTCTCTAATTAATTTTATTAGGGATTTTATAATTAATTCTCCTAATTAATTATATTTGGGCTTTATAATTAATTCTTCAATTAATCAACACATGGTCCAACTTCTCAATTGGACCACAAGCCCAACTCGAGCTCACGTGCTACACGTGTACATTACATGTGTGGTCTCGTTTCGATCAACGATTTCATGTTTCCTTCAATACCCTTTGAATCTGGCATTTGTGTGTGACTCCCTATGTTCATTTTCAGTTAGCAGTGAGACTAATACGCTTTATTACTTCACAGATCACACGACCATAATCTAGCAACAAGTGTGTGACCCCTACCCGAACAATGAATATATATCCGAAAGAACCTTTCAGCCAATGACAACTGTGAGGTACGATCCTCCTACCAACCCATCTCTCGATTAAGATGTAGGGCATGGGAATAATGAGAGCCCTACTAATCTCAATCTTAAATCTAAGTTCATTTCATATCCATTTGATCTCAATCCAAGAAACCCTTTTCTTGATGTCTTGATCCACTACCTCGGCCGAGGGTTTAGGATTGCATATGAACGACTTATGCAATAAGAGATCTTCTTGCATTTAAGCAAGTGTAGCACCTTTGTTGATTCTCATATACTTCCATGTGCCACTTGTGTAGCCCCAGCATAAGCCTTGAGTCAGTTGTCTAAGGCGACACCCTTCAAAGCTTATACCAAAGACTACAGAGTTAGCCTACAAAGCATCAATGGAATCTCAAGTCAAAGGATTAATTTACTCACGCCATTGACCTGTGAAATATTTCCTAATCTGGAAGTTTCTATTTCTAGGTATAGAAACTTCCTTTCCCATTTAGGAATCTTCTTATGCGGGACACCTCAATGTACCCATTTTAATATCGAGCACCCTCATGTATTGCGTACGCATCAGCTATGCACTTTACACCCCATGAAACAGGATGCTCCTTCTTAAGGACGCAATCCCACGAACAAGTCTCAATCGAGCCTAATCAACACTAATCGACTTGGAGTGATTTCTAATCCGGCCTTGGGTCAAAGATTATTTTATGTGTCATTCACCTAATTTCAAAGTCTCTAACAGCCTTATGGATTAGGGGAGTTCTAATACATGCGCACGAAATGGAAACACACAAAACACGTATTGCAAATAAAGAAGTGTTTGCCTATGATAATAATTGATCGTGTATTATTCAAAGATTGTCTGTGTCATAAGGAAAGTCCCAAAGCAGATTACGTCGAATCGGCTTTCTAGGGAACTATTCCTAACAATCTCCTACTTGCCCGTAAAAGCCATTTAGATACTCTAGATCCCATCTTCTCATGTTGCACCCCGAACGGGAGGCACCACATCCCCCGCACTAAGATCCAAACCCGATCACGAAATGAAATATCCGTACCCGAGTCCAAATCATAGCGAACGGGAGACCAACTCACATACTAGGCGAGGCGGATCTAACTCGACAAACTTAGAGCGCGGAAGCAATTTAAATCAACATACAAAACAAGTGACGAGTTCAACTAGCATGGATACCTAGTCCCGAATATCAACATACATAATAGGTGATGGGTTCAACTAGCATAGATACCTACTCCCGAATATCAAAACATTATAACATAATAAACCAACATAAGTATCAGTAGAATAGCTAATAACATCCAAGTGCTAGCATACTAACCCCACGCGGGTTTAAGTCTAAGTAGAGCATAAAACAAAATCTCCAAATGCGAAATATTAATACATAACATAAATAGAGTATGCGACAAATGCATCCTATCACCAACTAGACTGACAAGTGTGACTCAGAAGACTCACTTCCGCCTAGCTCAAGCCAAAAGGAACCTGCAAACTAAAAGATAAAACGAGGGGTCAGTCAACTGACTGAGTGAGGGGGCTAACGCACACCCGCACACTAATAAAATAAAGAGCATAGCACATAACGGAAAGGTGGACTCATGAACCGGAGATAAGGGTTTGCGAACCAAAACGTTTGAAAGATAAAATATACTTAGAAAACATTTTCAGAAAACCTTATTCCAATTCATGATTCCCAGAACAGATCATATCATATGCTCGGCGAGTACGAGCTCCCAACCTTTACTCCTCATAACAGAACAAACGGAAATACAGAAATAAATCCCTCCTCAACTCCAGTGATGGAAGAGCCTCGGGTTGGCCCTAACCATCCAGAACAGACATATCACAAGGGGCTGCGAACCCACAAGTGCCCTCTCCGGCTGTACACCGAAGGCTCAAGATATCACGCCTTCCCTATCTCCCTGAGTCGCGCAATGATATCTCAAATTGAGCTACGCATATGGCCAAACCCCGACGGCCTTAACCGTCCCGGGGGCTCTATTACCCATAGCTCCTCGGATCTATAAAGAAACAGACAGACAGATGCCAATATTTCATGGCCGACTCGCTACAGAATCATAACATATCTGAATTTTCAAAATAGCTTACATATGCCTCAATACTTAATTTTTCCAAAACCAAGGATGGTCCACAAGGTCATAATCATATCATATCCAACACATATCTAACCATATATAGTATATAACCGCATGCAAGGATTGAAATCATCATATTAAGGTCATAAGTCGCTTAACTATACAAAAATCCTAAACCTCACTTGAGAAACGACAAGATACGAGAACTGACAAGACGGGTGCGTACTTGACCAGGTTGTCTCCGCCCTGGAGATCACTGTACAGAGAAGGAAATACAGTGTGCTCATGAGACAAAACTCAGACATGAACTACATAAACGCATGGAAATACTCAGGAAGTGACATAAGGTGATCTGAATTGTTATGACATGCATATGAGTTCATGAGACAGCATTATTTGTCGTGATTGTGTTTATGTGCACAATTAATTTTCCACAGAGTAAATAAACAAGCATCGAGTTCATATCCAAGGTATAAATGCATGATCGAAGACGATAAGGAATATTCAGACAGGTTAGAGAATTAAATAAGAATTATATTATATCAAGTAAGTCCATGCTCAATCATCCCATTTAATTAATTACACTTATTTGAACAAATTCAAGAATTGGTCATGTTATAAACATTAATTCACTTAATAATTAATAAAGTTTTCTTTTAAGTTGTAAGAGTTCGTTTCAGTTTAAGAACCAAATAATACGAACCAAGACCATTAAATCATAATTGGCTCACCTTAAATTCAATTGACCAAAATATAAACCATGTCTTATTCAAGAATTGTTAAATGCATAGTCTAATTCATAGTAATAGAGTAAATTGCCGAAAACTACCTCGTGTTAGGTGAAAATAACAAAAAAAACCCCGTCATATGGAATATCATCCAAAGAACCCTGTGTTTTCTAAAATTTTGCAAAAAAAACCCTGAGCGCGTTGTATGGCCCTCACGCGCGTTGATTGCGTGTAGGAATGTGTTTTTTTGGGATAAAATGTCTATAATGCCCTTAATGAGTTAACTGCATAAAACCCCCTGTGTTTATCCCAATTTGCCAAAAAAAAACCCTATGTTACAAAAATTAATTCAAAAAACCTTATGTTATTTAATTTTTTGCACATCACCCCCTCATTTCTTTGGTCAACTGTTAAAAAAACCTTATGAAGTAAGGGTATTTTAGGGTTAAAAGATTTAATAGTTGACCAAATGGAATAAGGGGGCCGTGTGCAAAAAATAAAATAACATAAGGTTTTTTGAACTAATTTTTATAACAGATGGTTTTTTTTACAATTTGGAACAAACACAGGGGGTTTGGTACAGTTAACTCCATAGTAATACACCATAGATTCAATTCAAGATTCCAATTAATATACATAAACCTGTTGATCCCACAGTTTACCGATTATCAAGCAGAGTCACTTTTCAAGTCAACCATGTAACAACTCGAGCAACAATTTCAAGTTAAAAACTAAGCTTAAATACTGAATCTCAAATCACATATTATCAAACAACCGAACATGTTCTTAGAGAATGTATACAAACATTCATATAATGCATTTATCGTATAACATTTAATTGCCCATCTCTCAATTCAATTTATGAAATAACACTTACACTATGCTGAATAGCCCAACATGAACTTAAAATTTCATTTACAAACCCGAGTCAGAAATCCAACGAATTTGATTTAATAAGTTATAGGCAACTAATCCACCATTTAAAATTTAATTATATCTATGATCGAAATTACACAAATTTCTCAAGGACCTAAACAATAATTCATTATCTCATTCACCAAAGACATCAAGAATCATTCTAATCACCAAAAAAAAAATAATAAAGATTCTGCACTAAATAGAATTCATGAAACATCAATTACAATTTCCATTACACGATTATTAATAAGGATAAGAATAAGGGGTTTTACAATTACAAAGGAGCAGCGATTAACAGTGGTCCGTGGAAGAGGCTTGATTGTAACTGTTGTTGCTGTTTCTTATTGGTTGATGGCAGGAATGATGGTAGCGGCCCAACGTTTGGCGAGTGAAGGATTTTGGCTCTGTTACTGAAGTCTCGAGAGAGAGAAGGCGAAAATCGACTGAGGGAGAAAAGCAGGTGTGCTTGCCAGTTGAAGACGGGTGTCGCCGGAGGCGGTGGGTGAAGTTGTCGGCTGCCCTGCTCTGATCTATGGTTTAGAAAGGGATGCGGCTCGTATTTAGTGACAGCATGGTGGATGTGAAAGAGGAAAAGCATGGGGAGGGATCTGCATGAGGGATGGCGGCATCAGAGAAAGCTTTGTGCTGGTTGACCGGCGGCTGAACGGTGGTGGTAGAGAAGTGATGTTGGCTGCCTGCTTGGTTGTTGCTGAGAGGGAGAGAGAGAGAGAGAGAAAGAGATGGTTGCTCTGCTGCTTCTCATCTTCTGAAATGGGAGAGGGAGATTCGGTCCAAGAAAGATGGGAGAAGAAGGCAGCGGCGATGCTGTGTCGCTGGAGAAGAGGTGTTGTCGGTGAGTGAAGATAGCTGGCGCGGTGGCTGGCGATCTGGTGAAACTGCTGCGCTGCTGCTACTCGAGAAAATGAAAGAAGAATGAAATAGGAGCAGATAGGGTTTCGGGGCATAAAAAGGTCACTCTCCAGAAATTGCAAATAGGTCCCCCTAAAAGTATAAGTCATGCAATTGAGTCCTCCAGTTTCTAATAAGATCAATTAAGTCCAATTAAAGATTCTAAAATTATAAAAGCACCCCCAAGATTTAAAAAGTAATGTCCAATTAAGCCCAAACACTAAATTTAAAATTCAATTAAGTTCATGACTTTTCTAAAACATATGAATTTACCCACATAATTCGAATTAGAGGACAAATAGGTACAAAACACATATTTCAATTAAGTCCACATATTTTCATAAGATTGCAATTGAGTCAATTAGACAATTAAAACATTAAATAAAGCAATCCAAGTAAGTGCAGAATTAAATAAATAACGTTCCAATCGCATGAAGACGACATCGTATCCTGTTTCGAAGATGGAGGGTGTTACATCTCAATATGTATTTTTTAGAGCCTATTGACTTTGGATGTTTCCAAAGTGGATTTGCTATGTTCTTTGCTGGTATAACCCTCTTATTTACACATCTCTAAGGAAACACGTTTTCCTTATAAAATGATTCGTAATCATGTGTTCAGTCTCTTGGTGAGGTCTTGGTTCTCTTTCGTGAGCAACCATCCATTCAATCATACGATAAGATATTGGTGTTGTTTCATGCTAGGAACTTCATCTAACTAGTTAGATGGAGTTTCTTACCCAAACACTTAACTTAGCAGTATTTAATACGACTAAGTACTCAACTACAATAGTCGAGATTTTGCAACGTTCCTGCTTGGAACGTTTACAACACGTTGCCTTGCCATTGAGGCGAAAATTGCATCCTTTCAATGATTTACAATCATCTATGTTTGATGTAACTGTAACAGCCCGAAAACCCACTTGTCGATATTGTCCGCTTTAGTGGGCTAAGCGACACCACCCTCACGCTTTTGTTTCTCCCGCTGGAATTTAAGCCCGAAGTCGCCCAACCAGGAAAAGGCCTCAACAGTGGGAGGTTTCCACCCACTTATAAAGTGGGCTTAGTTGTCCTCCCCAACTAATGTGGGACAAGCACTTTGAGCTTTGCAGTCCACCCCCCAATAAGGGCCCAGCGTCCTCGCTGGCACACCGGCCCGGGTCCCGGCTCTGATACCATTTGTAACAGCCCGAAAACCCACCTGTCGATATTGTCCGCTTTGGTGGGCTAAGCGACAGCACCCTCACGATTTTGTTTCTCCCGCTGGAATTTAAGCCCCAAGGCGCCCAACCAGGAAAAGGCCTCAACAGTGGGAGGTTTCCACCTACTTATAAAGTGGGCTTAGTTCTCCACCCCAACCAATGTGAAACAAGCATTTTGAGCTTTACAGTAACGATTACATCAAAATATCCTTTCAATAATAAGATCTTTTTGGGCTCTGTGACTAATACATATCCTTATTTCTTCTCAAGTACTTTGAGGACATCCTTTATAGAAATCTAATAACCTTTTATGAGGCCATATTAGATTCGGCCCACTACGCTTAGTGTTGCGCCATATCTAATTTTGTACATAACTTTGCATACATTATGCTCCCTTCTTTTAAGGGGTTTTGGACATTATAACTTTCTCAAAGTTATTTTAGGACACATACTCTTCAAAAGAGATGTTCCATTGTCCATACTAAAATCCTTTTAGTACCATGGTTATGCACTTGATTGTGATAATCCTTTTATTCTCTTAAATCTATCTTCTATAGATCTAAATATCGAGAATTTAGAATAATCACTAAGATCTTTCACATCAAATTATTTCTTAAACAAAATTTTGGTAGCTTTCATGTAATCCTTCGCATTCCTAATGACAAGGATGTCATATCTAAAGTACCAAAGGTTGAATCTAACATCACTAACTTTTACGCGTACACATGAGACTTATTCGACTTGCATCTGAGTCAAACGATTTGACTACCCTATGAAATCGAATTTTTCTAACTCCCAGAAGCTTTCATCAATCCATAGGCTGACCTCGGGGTTTGCATACCTTATATATACTTCCACTGATTATGAGATTCATAGAAATACCATATTTAAGTCTCTTTCAATCTCGTATTGAGTAAGATAGTTCTCATATTCATTTATCATATCTCATAGTTAAAACATGAAGATATGCTAAATACAATCCGAAGGGACTTTAGCATTTCAACTGTCAAAAAGGTTGTAATGTTTTCCATTTACTCCAAGCTCTATGAGCTTGATCCTATCAGGTGGATCAACCAAGGTCAAAACATGGTTTGAGCATATGGAATCCATCTCAAATTTTAAGGCTTGTTTACACTACTCAGATTCCAAATCTGATAGTGCCTGCTCATAAGTAATCCATAGGCTATCTAGGCATGCGTTCAAAAACGCATCATAAGAGGAGGGTTTTCACACGTGTACTTGCTCTAAAATTTGGCTTAGTTTTATCAGATGGGCTCATTTCTTATATGTGGTGTGGGATATTTATCCTCAAATTTCTTTGAGGTCTGCCTACTTGCCTTTCTTGTCTTATAGGAACAATTTCTTAAGAAAGGTACATTCTTTGAAACAAATAAATTTTATTCAAGAGAATTACAGAAACAATATCCTATATTGTTGTGTAAACTTTAACTCGTTTCAAGCTCATCTCCCACTATCCTCTTCACTTAAGAGGATTCTCCTAAATTGTCGGATAAGAATAATCAAGGAATTTTAGAGTGCCACATTTCATAGTGTAATTAAAGGACCGATTTTGGAAGGTACTCGATTCGAAATCTCTAACTGCATATTCTAGGGGTTTATTCCTAAAATGAATATAAGTAAGTAAAGCTTGTGATGGAACGAACCATATCCTATAAGATCTTGTTTCTTCATTCAGAAACACCAAGGTGTTCTTGAACTAGTTTACTGAGAGATAATCCTATTATCTCTAAGATGACAAAGGAATTAGTCACTAAGGTATTCAACATCATCCCGATCAAATCAAGTTATTCATACCTTATGATTACTTAAGTTCCTAACCTCCTTTTGAAATTCCAAGAATTTCATATAAGTTTCGCGTTTGTACTTCATCAAGTACACTCATTCATAATGATTGATCTGATGATTGTATCTAGTGCTTACAGTGAGCAATAGATAAATATCAATATGGATCGAGATCCATTGTGTTTATCACGCTTCCATGGTTCATGTAAACGGGGTTTTGGGAACGTTTTCCCTTAAGACAGGATTAACAAGAAGTCAATTCTGTGGGTTCATTTTCGTAGAATGATCCTAAGATGTCTAACTCACTAATCCTTTTGTATCTTAACGTGCTAAAGTTCTCTTGAAACATTGTTATCTTACTTACTTTTGTTATCTTGTTGTATGTTCAGAACATTAGTGCTTCGAATTTTGCACAACGGATTATGCAGAATTAACTCAAAACTTGTGAATCCTATTCCTACTAGAATTACTAAACGAGATAACCTTTCAGAGTACCCATACTCTTTGCAGTTCCCTTTCAAGCTCCTTATATGCTACTTTAGAAGCAAACGTCCTATTTGATTTCTAGTGTCTTTTTGGGCGTAACACTTTATTTGTCCATCCATTGGCTTTAAGGGTTTCTTCTTCTTTAGGCCTTCAAGCCTTTACCTTAGTGGGTTTAGAAGAAGAATTAACCATCATAACCATCATAACCTTTTAGTCTTCTTAAGGATGCTCTCAACCGCGATCAACTAAATGATTGACTATGCTACAATGGCATCATTCTAGTTGAGCATAAAGGGGTTAGGTGATGGTGGAAGCAATGTGAGCAATCAGTGCATTGAGAACTCTTTTCTCTATTGATGATCGAGACCACAAGATCTTCAAATAAGATCTTCAGGCCTTGTTCGTATGCACTTGTTTCCTCATTGGAATATGGAACAATTTCATAATGTTATACCTTGTAACAATTTTATGAGGTGGTTAATTGCTCTTAAGTGGTTTCGAAAAATCCATTCACCTTAGGTTGCTTCTCTTTTAGGTCGGGTCGAATTTTCACAAGTGAGAATATCGTCCTATAGAGAACACCGTTCTCTTTTCGGAATCTAAAATGAATTTTAGGATCCGAAGCCAATTAGAGTTAGTTAGGACTTAGTCAACTTGTTTGACATAAGGATGGATACAAATGGGTTTGCATTTCATATTGTAGAGAATCACAGAACTACAACCTAAATGCTAAGCAGAGAAGATGTGAGCATGTAGAATAATAACGTAATACATAGGATTTAGGTCTTTTAATCATATGTAGCTCTCACTTTTTTTAGAAGATCTTAAAATCTCAACGATCTTAGAGGAAACCTATTTTCCCAACGGGTACTGAGATCCCAAACACTTTATCTTGGAGCCACGACTCACGGACATCCTCAATAAAGCCTCAAGTAGGTACAACTTGCCTATTCCATCACTATGGAACTCTCAGTAATAGTTTTTCATCACCCATCTTTCAATATGGACCCACGACTCGTGCGACATCCATATTTACTCAGGCGTTAATCAGAACCCATCAATCATAAGATCATGATTAAACTTAGTCCGGAACGACCCACACTACAAGAAAAACGTCTTATAGCGACGGATTTAGCAACGGATTTTGGCCAAATTAGCAACGGATTAGGCTTTAGCAACGAATTTAGCAACGAAAATTTTCTGTTGCTATAACCCTCATGGCTAATCCATAGCAACGGATTTAGTAATGAATTATTAGCAACGGATATTAGCAACGGAATTAGCAACGGATATTAGCAACGGAATTAGCAACAAATTTATAGCAACGGATTTAGCAACGAATTACTAACCATAGAAATTAGCAAGGGATTTAGCAACGAATTTTTTAGTAACAGATTTAGCAACGGATTTTTCGTTGCGGACCAACTGATAATTAATTAAGTTTTTGCTTTTTTGCAATGGAATTTTCGTTGCAAAATTCGTTGCAAAAGGTAAAATTCAAATTAATAAATTAAAAATTCATTTGTGGGGCCCAAGAGCCCCCAACCACCCTGGTTCGACACACCACCAGGGTCGTACCAGCCCAACCCCACCGAGCCAGCCCTAAGGTGGCTCATAATTATTTTGAATAATTTGTGTAAGTCAAGATTTGAACCTGGGTCTCCAGGGAACAAGGTTGGACTCCCAACCAACTCGGCTAGCTTCATTGTTTATATAATGAGGTTTTTTTTATATATATAACAACAATAACATATTCATACCTTAATTTTAAACACTTATTATATTAAGTCTAAATATAAGTATTTTTCAAATATAATTTTATATTAAATATAATCCTATATATCCGTAAATAATTGCATTAAGCATTGTTAAAAATATACACTTCTGTATTTTAATTATAATGTATGTACTTTAAGTATAATATATCATACTACTAAACAAATATGACATATTTTAATGATTTATATTGTATATTATACCTTATAATTAACATAAATTTTAAGAAAAGTAACAAAATCTAATAGCAATTGTTATACATTTGCATTATAATTAGTCTGAGCAAGTGGAGTTGGGTCCGCACTTGTAGCACCCCTTACACGTGGAGGTGCCACACCCCCGCACTATAGTCTCGATCCACGTATGAAATGGAAAGTCCATACAGAAATCAAAACTATAGCGAACGGGTGACAATGCAATACTCGACAAGCTAGGCGGGATAACTAAAACGTGCAATAAGATAAAGCGGAAGCATAATGTAACCACTATCACTTATTTCCATTTATCCTTCATGTCTTTTCTCGTTTTCCAAACAAATATATTCTAACTTATCATATCAATACATTATCATCTCCAATTTAACAATAACAATAACTACAATTCCATAACAAATAAATACACGAACCACGGATGTCAAGACTACATGAACTGAACTCGACTCGACTCAACTCCCGCCTAGCACGCACCTGCAGTAACCTGAAAGGTGGAGGTGTCAGTCTGTGAAGACCGAGTGAGGGGTTTAAATATATTTTAGCGCAGATAACACGCAAGTCATACTCTCGGGTAAAGGTTCATAAATGATAAATATACAAGTTCAATAATAATTTAACTTCGCCCGAGAATACAACTATCAATATTAAGTTCTTGTTCTTTTCATGCAATCGATAAACATACTTGTTTGCTTGTTAATCATTAAGTGATCACGCAATTCAATTATCATGCAGTCATATAACATGCGCATGGAATGGAAATCATGCAATCACTACATGGCTTGCTTGTAACACGATGGGTTGTTTCTCCTGTGGTTGGACGGATAACCACCAGCTCGAAAACCAGCCCAGCGCCCTCCCTAAGGAGAACCTGGCCAGGAGAACACGGGTACACCATAGGCTTTTGTTCTTCTTGTGGTTGGACGGACAACCACTGGCAAGACCAGTCCAGCGCCCTCACTGAGGAGAACCTGGCCAAGAGAACACACGTACACGGTAGGGTATTGTTCATCTTGTGATTGGACGGACAATCATTGGCACGAAAACCAATCCAGCGCCCCCACTAAGGAGGACCTGGCCAAGAAAACACACTTGCTTGCATTCATGAACATGGCATGCTTTGATGCGTGAACATTAACATGCTTTACTTGCTTGATTAATGAACAATAATATAACTTGGAACGATAAATGATTTCATGAAAATATAACTATAAATACCTTTTGGTTAAAACAGTCACTTAGAGGTTATACGGGTTCTATATAACTAGAAATTGAACCTCACCTGACAGGCGACACACGACTCGTGAATGCGTGAACATGCTCATGATCCACAATCTCCGCCCTGGAGAAAAAATGAACAAGAAACGGAACAATGTACGTGCATGAGACCACAATTCTAGCATATTATTCCATATAACGGCGCACGGCGTGATCATATACGAGACATCGAGCAATACATAATGTAGCATAAAAACATGTTGTTTCGACATATAATCAATCATATAATAGCAATTCGGGATCAAATAAGCCATTGGAACGACGTCCCAAAATTCCATTTTTATGCAGAAAGTTTCTGCACTACCAGAGAGCTGGGAACGGCTGTTCCTGGTTTCAGCTCAAAATGGGAATGGCCGTTCCCGCTGTCGGGCTCCCCGAAGATGGGAACGACCGTTCCCGTCTGTGAGACAAAGTGGGAACGGGCGTTCCCGTCCTCGCCGCCTGACACACTATTCAAACAATGGGAACGGCTGTTCCCCAATTGCAAAGGGGGCGGGAACGGCCTTTCCCGTTACATAGAAGGTTCAGAAAACAGGGGAGAAGAACAGGGGAGCTACGGCCAAGCTCCCAATTCACCTCAAACTCACATATTTCAATCCTATATGTTATAATTCATGAAGGGGAACATGTATATATGCATATAGTGCGATAACACCCAATATAAACACACAATCCCTGCTTTAATCATCATAATCTCCAACTTGAGCATATATATAAATTCATCATGTAATCCCATAAACCTCAAGATTTAAGCATGCATTTCAAGCTATAACTATGTAATCATATTTCTAACAACTCATACACAACATATCACATTCAATTCATGAACCTTAGCTTCACATGTTAATTCAAGAAATCCTATATCTCCACTTACATGAACTTGGAGGAAGAAAGATGGATGATCATGGATGCTTAAGCTTGAATCATGAATTTCCCTAACAAATTCTAGCTTGAAGATGATGATTTCTCCATTTCCTTTCCTTCTTGAGTGAGTACCGAGAGAGAAAGAGATGATTGGCAAAATGGAATGAAGATGATTGAGGAAGAGATGTGTATATAACGATATATATAAGGAAATATGCAATATTATAATCCAATCCCCCCAAGTTTTATAAGTCATGCAATTGAGTATAAAAGGTTTGGAAAGTGATCAATTAAGTCCAAAAGGTTTTCATGCAATTAGGTCCCTCAATTGGAAGAAATAAGCATTTAAGGACAATTTGGTAATTATGTCAAATTGGACGATTTACTCATGTAACAATTAAATTCCGTGCATACTAGAATTCTCATATTGCAATGAATATCATATAATTTTCACACAATCATGTTGTACATATTTTATAAAAATTAATATTGCACGTTTGAACTGAATAAACAAAATTAACAAAATAAAATCCTAACGCTCGAAACTCACACGTGTCGAGCGTACCTGAAATTGGGGCGTTACAATTCTCCCCCCCTTAAGAGAATCCGTCCTCGGATTCATTGTCCCGAATTCCTGGAATTTAATTGGCTCTTACGTGTTCATCCCACGCGGGTTAGCTACTCCCCGTCAGGGATTAGTTCGAAAGAGGTCTTTGATCCACAAGATCCGCCAAGATGGGAAATCACGACCCTCAACTTTCCGGAGCCTAAACACTTGTAAGAAAATCTACCCTTCCACTATAACAACTTGACAAGTAGTGGAAAATACTGAGAGTGCCCCGTCTCTCAAGCAATTAACGAGAGAGCCCCGTCTCTCGAGCAAGTAATAAGAGAACCCCGTCTCCTGACAACCCTGAGAAAATCCCCGTCTCTCACGCACACGAATAAAAATTCAAGCAAGTACTTAGACAAATATTAACACTTACCACACAAGGATCAAGTAAAATTATCATTTATGCAAATAATTGTTCACATTACAATTAATAATAAACAAGGATTCATATGCAAGACTAATAATGATAATAAAATAATCAACAATTAATAATAAATAAGGATTCAGGTATAAAAATAGCAAGATAATGATAACGAGAAATGAATAATGCACGTGATATGCATGATTAGGTGTACCGTTCACCGAGGATTGAAATTCTGGGACTGAATGAATTCGGTTGAATACTTGATTCTTTAGGTGAGATTTTCCCGCTTTGCACCACTACGGTTCGATATTACCATTCTTGATAGCCATTTCTGCCATTGTGCTATTTTCTAACATAATCCGTAAATCATCATTAATCACCACATCTTCAGACCCGTCTGAACTACAGATTTGCCGGTTGAACCATTCTTGTATTGATTTTCACATTTACTTTCCGATTCCAGAATTGAGAACAACCTGATATTCTTGTTAGAGTGTAATTGCCCGTTCAAGCTTAAAAGACTGACTTTGTGTTCCAAGCAAGCTCTTGTCCAACGAGCAGAGTAAACAGGTGTTACCATTTCTCAGACCTCGGTAATTAAAGTAAACCTTTTCCCGAAGCAACATTCCTGACTTCTTGTTTGCAATCTGAAAGTTGAGCTCTTACTCCCTTAGTTAACAATACGGCGGATATTTGCAATAGAGGAACCAAGGTTGTCATCCCGTGAGAGTAATTCAGCAAGCACACTTGCATAGAAACTGAAAGAATCAGGTCCTAGTGAAACGTCTTCCTTTGGCCCCTGAAATTTGATAACATACCCCACAATTCCACGAAATATCTTGAAAGAGAGGATCACTCGAACTTCCATCTCTCTGAAGGGTTCATAGTAGACTGATGTATTCATGGAGGCGATGGCAACCACACGAATGAAAGCATGACGAGCATTCCCAAACATCTCTAGGGTACAAGTAACAACTTCGTAAGAAAACTCTTGTCGGAGTTAACCTATCAAAACTTGAGATTGGTTCCGGATATCGCCCAAACTGAATCCTTTTCTATTTACTGAGTCAAATGATATCCTGAGGTTGTCGGAGGATTGCAGATAGTGTACCCACTTTCCTGAAAATAATGATAGAACAAAGGTACTGTCGATGATGGGACTTTTCTTTGTGTAAGAGGGAGGAAAGCTTAACTTATTGGAGACTTCTTCCACTCGGTTCTGATAGAGGTTTCCAGGAAGAATTGATTCTCTCAAAATTCCAATTTTCCCGAGTACTATCTAGCTTCTGGGTTAAGTTTACTTCCAGACCGGCTCTCCCCCCCTTAAGAAAATGGAGATTTTCTAAGTTCTTTTCTCACTTGCAACCTTCTCTGCTGACTTGATTCCCGTACCCCTTTTTCTCGTTTCACTTGTTATTAATCAAGATTTTGATTGATGATTCTCTTCTAATTCTTTCCGTTATCAACATACTCAACTTGAAGCTCCCTGACTGTCACCACTTTAATTTGATATTTAAAATTCTTCAATATCCTATACCCCTTCTGCTATTCATGAAAATGCCATGTCCTGTATTTACCCTCTACTGCTTCTAAAGTTGATATCTGTCAAGCTAGCATCCTAATCCAAAACAAGAAAGTTCTTTCTCCTACCCTTACAGAATTCCCAAAATACTGCGCAATTCCTGAAGGTTGAAAGACCCACTGAACATTTATCTGCTTGAACTTATCATCATTTTCTAGTTTCCCAAAATTTTCCAATATCTACTTCACACCTCCTGCTCTTACCGAATCCCGAACAACTTCTTCTCACAACCCCAAAATTTGCTAAACTCTCAATCCAAATCAAATTACCCGGTTACCACCGTGGTACCCACTGATTTAAAATCTCTTCCTTAAAATTCAAGTTGTAGAAATAGGGGCAAGGATTGTGCAGAACATCCGAAAAGTCTATTGACAATAACCGCTAAATAATGCATGATGATTAGAGTGTCAATGCACATCCCATACCTATTAGCAATTTAAGTGCGACATGTTGGAACATTTGTATTAATTTAAAAATATCCTTGTAAGTAAAACAATTTAAATGCTTCAACTAATTTAGGCATATAATTTGTGCATCAAGTAGGTAATTTCAGTAACATCTATAACAATATTCCGTGATAAGAGCAATTTAATTAACAATTATGATGCACGTGCTTATGAATGCATTGAAGAACCTGGCACCGTAAAAATGGTTAGGCTCGATTCCAGCGTCCATTCATTGTTGGCCGAATTGCACTTGGTTCGAGCAGTTGATCAGTCTCTTAATATTTCAAAATCCTCCGGCCTTGATTTATATATTTCTCGAAACCTGTCACTCACAACTCGATTGAAACTAAATGCATGCGGATAAGACGTGCTCATGTTACATAGTTGTCACATAATTAGTATCGATAACGGGAATTTAATATAAAATGCAACAAGTAATTCATCAATATTTAAAATAAAACACGTTGATCACTTAATTTCCAGCAATTCTAGATCACTCAACTGGCACTTAATAACATGAATTAATACAAAGTATAAGCTATCAAGTATTTCAGGTAATTCAAAGAGTCCAAGTAGCCAAGTAATTTCAAATAATATGCAAGACTCTCAGATTACCAAGTAATTCCTACGCCGTATGACCTAGACTCGACACGACACGACACTAGAACCTCGGTTTTGCAACCGGGCTCTGATACCACCTTAGATGTAGCACCCCTTACACGTGGAGGTGCCACACCCCCGCACTATAGTCTCGATCCACGTATGAAATGGAAAGTCCATACATAAATCAAAACTATAGCGAACGGGTGACAATGCAATACTCGACAAGCTAGGCGGGATAACTAAAACGTGCAATAAGATAAAGCGGAAGCATAATGTAACCACTATCACTTATTTCCATTTATCCTTCATGTCTTTTCTCGTTTTCCAAACAAATATATTCTAACTTATCATATCAATACATTATCATCTCCAATTTAACAATAACAATAACTACAATTCCATAACAAATAAATACACGAACCACGGATGTCAAGACTACATGAACTGAACTCGACTCGACTCAACTCCCGCCTAGCACGCACCTGCAGTAACCTGAAAGGTGGAGGTGTCAGTCTGTGAAGACCGAGTGAGGGGTTTAAATATATTTTAGCGCAGATAACACGCAAGTCATACTCTCGGGTAAAGGTTCATAAATGATAAATATACAAGTTCAATAATAATTTAACTTCGCCCGAGAATACAACTATCAATATTAAGTTCTTGTTCTTTTCATGCAATCGATAAACATACTTGTTTGCTTGTTAATCATTAAGTGATCACGCAATTCAATTATCATGCAGTCATATAACATGCGCATGGAATGGAAATCATGCAATCACTACATGGCTTGCTTGTAACACGATGGGTCGGTTCTCCTGTGGTTGGACGGACAACCACCAGCTCGAAAACCAGCCCAGCGCCCTCCCTAAGGAGAACCTGGCCAGGAGAACACGGGTACACGATAGGCCTTTGTTCTTCTTGTGGTTGGACGGACAACCACTGGCAAGACCAGTCCAGCGCCCTCACTGAGGAGAACCTGGCCAAGAGAACACACGTACACGGTAGGGTATTGTTCATCTTGTGATTGGACGGACAATCATTGGCACGAAAACCAATCCAGCACCCCCACTAAGGAGGACCTGGCCAAGAAAACACACTTGCTTGCATTCATGAACATGGCATGCTTTGATGCGTGAACATTAACATGCTTTACTTGCTTGATTAATGAACAATAATATAACTTGGAACGATAAATGATTTCATGAAAATATAACTATAAATACCTTTTGGTTAAAACAGTCACTTAGAGGTTATACGGGTTCTATATAACTAGAAATTGAACCTCACCTGACAGGCGACACACGACTCGTGAATGCGTGAACATGCTCATGATCCACAATCTCCGCCCTGGAGAATAAATGAACAAGAAACGGAACAATGTACGTGCATGAGACCACAATTCTAGCATATTATTCCATATAACGGCGCACGGCGTGATCATATACGAGACATCGAGCAATACATAATGTAGCATGAAAACATGTTGTTTCGACATATAATCAATCATATAATAGCAATTCGGGATCAAATAAGCCATTGGAACGACGTCCCAAAATTCCATTTTTATGCAGAAAGTTTCTGCACTACCAGAGAGCTGGGAACGGCTGTTCCTGGTTTCAGCTCAAAATGGGAATGGCCGTTCCCGCTGTCGGGCTCCCCGAAGATGGGAACGACCGTTCCCGTCTGTGAGACAAAGTGGGAACGGGCGTTCCCGTCCTCGCCGCCTGACACACTATTCAAACAATGGGAACGGCTGTTCCCCAATTGCAAAGGGGGCGGGAACGGCCTTTCCCGTTACATAGAAGGTCAGAAAACAGGGGAGAAGAACAGGGGAGCTACGGCCAAGCTCCCAATTCACCTCAAACTCACATATTTCAATCCTATATGTTATAATTCATGAAGGGGAACATGTATATATGCATATAGTGCGATAACACCCAATATAAACACACAATCCCTGCTTTAATCATCATAATCTCCAACTTGAGCATATATATAAATTCATCATGTAATCCCATAAACCTCAAGATTTAAGCATGGATTTCAAGCTATAACTATGTAATCATATTTCTAACAACTCATACACAACATATCACATTCAATTCATGAACCCTAGCTTCACATGTTAATTCAAGAAATCCGATATCTCCACTTACATGAACTTGGAGGAAGAAAGATGGATGATCATGGATGCTTAAGCTTGAATCATGAATTTCCCTAACAAATTCTAGCTTGAAGATGATGATTTCTCCATTTCCTTTCCTTCTTGAGTGAGTACCGAGAGAGAAATAGATGATTGGCAAAATGGAATGAAGATGATTGAGGAAGAGATGTGTATATAACGATATATATAAGGAAATATGCAATATTATAATCCAATCCCCCCAAGTTTTATAAGTCATGCAATTGAGTATAAAAGGTTTGGAAAGTGATCAATTAAGTCCAAAAGGTTTTCATGCAATTAGGTCCCTCAATTGGAAGAAATAAGCATTTAAGGACAATTTGGTAATTATGTCAAATTGGACGATTTACTCATGTAACAATTAAATTCCGTGCATACTAGAATTCTCATATTGCAATGAATATCATATAATTTTCACACAATCATGTTGTACATATTTTATAAAAATTAATATTGCACGTTTGAACTGAATAAACAAAATTAACAAAATAAAATCCTAACGCTCGAAACTCACACGTGTCGAGCGTACCTGAAATTGGGGCGTTACAGCACTAAAATTTTCATATAATATTTTTATTTTATTAGGAATTTAACTTGGACTTGTAAATCTACTTAAATTAATATGATTATAAATAATTAAATTTTGTAGCTAGTTAATTGGTTTATCATAAGAGTATAATATGACAAATTAAAAATTAGAATAAAGTTCAAAATAACATTTTTCTATCCAATTTTGTATTAAATAAAAATATGATAGGTTTTTTATCATATTCCACAAAATCTAATAACATTGTGATATATTTGGATGAATGTTTACATACCTAATGTATACCAACTTAAGTATAAGTTTTTATGACATATAAGAAAAAAATGAAAGTTTACATAATTAAATAATTAGACTTAGTTGGTAGTTGAATAAAGAACTAATTGTATGTCAATATGAAGTATTCACTTATACATCCGTAGAACAATATCTGCATTTTGAGGAACTATTTTATTATTTAGCAATCGTAGTTGAATAACTTAATATAAAGAATTATTTTCTTAATATGAAACATTTATATTTGAATTTATAGAATTATATCTATATACTGAGGAATTATTATGTTACGCAACTGTTAGATGTTAAATTAAGAAATTTTCTTTTAATATAATGAATTTCTATTAAAATTTATAGAATTATATCTAAATATTAAGAAATTATTGTGTTATGCAACCGTTACATGTTAAATGAAAAACTTTTCTCTTAATATCGAAGTATTTATATGTGAATTTCGAGCGTTATATATGTGAATTTTAAGGAATTATTGTGTTGTGCACTCTTTTAATGATTTATAATGTATATTATACCTTATAATATATAAATAATACATATTTTCTATCAAATAAAAATACTCAAGGCTTTTATATATCAAAGGTTATTTTATACAAATATGAATTCTATATAATCCCCAAATATATGATCATATAATCCCCAAACATATGAATTCTATTAAATTTTTAATCAACTATTTATAGTAATGAATTTTTCGTAGCTAAATTATAAGTATTCTATTATTTTTTAATTAAATATTTACAGCAACGGATTTTTCGTTGCTAAATTATAAATATTTTATCAATATTTTACTCAATTGTTTATAGCAACGGATTTTCCGTTGTAAATATTTTTTATTATTCATTTATTTTTGTTCCATATAGCAACGAAAAATCCGTTGCTAAATTATAAATATTTTAATAATTTTTTTAATCATATGTTTATAGCAACGGATTTTCCGTTGCTAATCTTTTTTATATTTATTTATTTTTTTCATCCTTATAGCAACGAAAAATCCGTTGCTAATATTTTTCATATTTGTTTATTTTTATTTCTTTTTTTCTTCCATATAGCAACGAAAAATTCGTTGCTAAATAGAAACGAAAAATTAATATTTTTTTTATTTATTTATTCTTATTTCTTTTTTTCCTTTCATATAGCAACGAAAAATCCGTTGCTACATAGCAAAGGAAAAATCCGTTGCTATCGTTGCAAATATTTATATATATTATATTATTTTTTATTAGGTTTTTATTTTAATAGCAACGGAATTTCCATCGCTATCAATTTATTTATTTTTTGTATTATTTAATTTTAGCAACGAAAAATCCGTTGCTATTTTTTTTTCATATATAGCAACGGATTTAGCAACGAAAACTCCGTTGCTAAAGCATTTTTCCACGAATTTTTTTCCGTTGCTATATATCAGCGAATAATTTCCATTGCTAAATTTCCGCCACTATAAGACGTTTTTCTAGTAGTGCCACAAGTTGCGGACATCGCCCATTCCAAAATAACCATGAAATATTAATTACTTAAAGTAATTAATCAGGAAACTAAGAACTAATAGGTTTCACATAGCCATCCAACGACTCATGGACAGCAACCAGCTCGCCCATTACACTTAAATCCTGTTGATGGAAAGCTAGGAATTTTATTTAAAGTTCTCACTTTATACAAAATACCTATTTTTCGAAATTGCTTAATATTTATGGGATTTTCGAATAATGAAGAATTGTCCAGTTTTTGACCTCACCAACATGTACAGTTATCCATTTTAATTAGTCTTGTTTAATGGAGTTTCACACAAATGCATTACACACAAGCAATTAGCAGATAACATGTCGTAGCATGATACTAATATGAGATGATGATGGGTTTTTCCTATCTTATGTGTGGTATGTGGGAGCCACTCCACAATCACAAGTTCTAACATATATGCCACATAAAACAGTTTAAATCACATAAGGGATTTGGAAATAAAATGATACCCTATCTATTACAATAATAGAAACCCTCCCTAACAATTTGAAGGGTCTTCACTTCATGGCCTCCTTGTTAATTTATTGTGTGGATCCATCTTACTTCATGGGTGCAAATCTCCAAAGTAAAATAAAAACCTCACATTCTAAAATCTACACTCTTTCCATAATATAATATGGCTCAATCTTCATAATGGCCATGGACAAATTGTTAGGAATAGTGCCCTAGAAAGCCGATTGTATATCCGCTTTGTGCTTTTCCTTATTGTAATCACAGAAAATCTTTGAATGAAATAAAGAATTGAGGCAACACTTCTTTATATGCTCTTGTTTCGTATGCGTTTACTTTATCTGTGCATGTATGAGAACTCCCCTAATCCTGATGACTTTAGGACTCTACCATTTAGGTGAAATGGTTCATGAAACGAGCCCTATATCACATAAGTCATGATTAGTAAAATACTCCAAGCCGATGAGTCCTACCGACAGTGGGAGTGTCAACCTGACTCCTCTAAGGCTTGCTTGTGGGATCACGCCCTTAAGAAGGACCACCTTGTTTCATGGAGGTGCAAAGTGTATAGTTGATAAATGCGTGATACATGAGTGTGCTTACTTTAATAAGTAAGTTCACTGAGGTGCCCCGTGTGAGAACATTCCTAAATGGGAAGGGAAGTTTCTATTTCAGGAAAAAGAAACTTCTAGATTAGGAAATATCTCACGAGTCATTGATGTGATTAATTGATCCTTAAGACTTGAGGTTTCTTGTCGCTTTATGAGTTAACTATGTAGTCTTAGGTATAAGCTTTAAAGGGTGTCGCCTTAGACAACTGATTCAAGGCTTATGCTGGGGCTGCACAAGTGATTCATGAAAGTGAATGAGAATCAAGATAGGACCTACACTTGTATTTTCAAGGTGATCTCTTATTGTGTAAGTCATTCATATGCCATATGGAGTCCTTGGCCAAGGCATTAGATCAAGACATCAAGAAAAGGGTTTCTTGGATTGAGATCAAATGGATATGAAATGCACTTAGCTTTAAGACCTCATTATTAGGGTTCTGATTATTCCCTTACCCTAGATCTTAGTTGAGAGATAGTAAGTAGGAGGATTGTATCTCACATGAATCAATGACTTAAAGGTTCTGTCGAATCCGAACATTCCAATTCAGCTAGGGGTTAAACACCTGTTGCTAGACTATGGTCGTTTAATCTGTGGACTGATTAATTAATTAGGGTCACTGCTAATTGAATTGAGAACCTAGAGGGTCACACACAACAACTTGGTTACATGAGTTAAGGCTTTAAAATGATTAAACGAGTTAATCGAGCCTAGAGGGTTCCACACGTGTGGGTCACGTGACTGGACACGTGTCATTGTGACACGTGTGCCACACGTCATTGTTTAATAATATATTAAATAATTAATTTGTCAATTATTTAATAGACTTTGGTTTAATTTTGAATTAAAAAGAAAGTCTTATTTTGGAGAAAAATAATCTAGTTAATTAATTATGAATTAATTAATTAGATAAAATAAGTTATTTATTTTAAATAAATAAAGTATAAAATTATCCAAAAATAGTTTGGATATTTTTAGCTCTCTTGAAAGTTGATTTGAATTAGAATTCCAAGTCAAAGTCAAAATTACTTGATGATCAAGTAATAGGAGAGAGAGAGACCAAAATCCTAGCCCATTAAGGACTAGGAATTTCGGTACTCTCCCTTTTGTAAATAGGGGAGCTCGAGCTCCTTTAGGAGCAAATTGGCAATTCTTTTAGTTCATGTGTTGAACACCATCCTTTCTCCAAGATTAAATAAACCCTAGGTTACGCCTAAACACTAACTAGAGAACTAGCATCTTACTAGTTAGATGGTGATCAAGTTGGTGGACTATCTCTAGAGAGCTTCAAGTTAGAAGTTTGAAGATTCGAGCTTTACCAAGGAGAGGGGATCAAGCCGGGAGAAGAGCGTTCTTGGGTGGCTTGAAACGCTTCAAGAAAGAATAAAAGAAAAGTAAGTTTCTTAACTCTACGAATTTGGATACACGATTGCGAGTCCAAGATCCTTTTGTTGGAAAATTTTTTTAAATTCCACTGCTTTCTGATTCGTGTTTTCCAACAGGTTGTATCAGAGCCACCTCGTTAATCGTGTTTCTGATTCGTCTCAATTATACTGAATTTGGTAGAAATTCTTAGGCTTGATGCGATTGAGTATTTGTAATTGTTTTAGAAAGCCTGAATTACGAAACTATATTTTTTCCTGGAAGTTTCTGAAAATTTGTTTTTACAAAATTTAATTTTTGAAAACAATTTTAGATTTGAAACTGTATAAAATGTTTTGGATTTCTTGGATTGGTTTTGCTTTTGAACGAAAACACGAAACGAAAACCCGGATTACGAAGAACACGCGAAACCCCGCGAGCGAAGGCGTCCCGCGCGCGGGCTTCGCTTGCAGCGCCCGCCTGTCCCAGGCGCGCGCAGGCATCACTGCCATCGCCCTCCCGCAAGCGTGCGGGAGGCTAGGCGCACCCGCCCAGGGCTGCCGGGAGAGCCCGCCCGCTGTCTCGCCCAAGCTAGGCGAGAATCCCGCAAGGCGTGCGGGATTGCTCGCCCAGGCCGCCCGCCACCCAGCCGAGAAGGCTGCACTCATCGGCACGCAGCGTGCGCACTCGCGCATCCTATGCCGCGCGCTGTGCACGCTTGTCGCGCGCGCGCGCTTGATGTGCGCGGCTCGTTCGTGCACGAGCCCCGTTTTTTTTCATGATCCGTGTTTTCGTGTTTCGTGCAATCCAGTCCCAATTTTTTATTATTTTAATTTTAAAATTTTATTTTTGAATAAAACTTAAAATTGGGATTTTTGAGAAATAGAAACGGTTTATATTTTGGGAAAATACATCTTTGATAAAATTATTAATTTTCAGGAATTAATTGGAATTTTATTTGGTTTTGTTAATTTGGGATTTATTGAAAACTTTTATAAATAAGACTAGCATCAAGTCGTGTTTTAAGTCATTAGGACTTGAAACGGGAATTTTAATTTATTGGCTAAATTTAAATTCTCGCAAAACCATGTTAGGTGATCATGGGTTTAGATCTATGTATGGTTTTAATTTATGCACATGGATGGTTTAAATTGGGGTTGGAGCCCTAAAGTTGCGTTTTTCAATTGAGGTTGGAGCCTCACTTATGTGCGTACGGTTATGTGATTTATTATGTGGCTTTCCATATTACTGTTTTTGAGGCCGGGGTATGCCCCGTGTAATTGTCTAAGGCCAATATGAAGATTGAGTCTTATTACTTTATGTCTTTTTCTTTTTATTGTAATTTGAGAGTAGAGATAGGTGGTGAGGTTTTATTGTCATTTTGGAGACACTGCACCCATGGAGTAAGATGGACCACATTCAAGTAACAAGGAGGCCATAAGTGAAGATCCCTCAAAATGTTAGGGAGGGGAATCTTAATTGTTAAATGTAATAGAGATAGGGCTCGTATTTTGTTACCGCTTTCCCTTATGTGATTTAAACTGTTTATGTGGCATGTATGTTAGAACTTGTGATTGTGGAGTGGCTCCCACATATCACGCATAAGATAGGTAGAACCCATGATCATTACATGTTAGTATCATGCTAGGACATGTTATCTGTTTATGTGCTTGTTTGAAATGCATTTAAGTGTACTTGCATTAATCAAGACTAACAAAATTGGATAACATATATGTTGGTGAGTTCGAACCGGACAACTCTCCGGTTGATTCGAAAATTCCCATTAAATATTAAGCTAATTTCGAACAAATAGGTGTTTAATTCGAGATGCAAATTTTGAATTAAATTCCTAGCATTCCATCAATAGGTTTTAAGTTTAGTAAGTGAAGCTAGTTATTGTCCGCGAGTCGTGGGATAGCTAGTGGAGCTTATTAGTTCTTAGTTACCTAATTGAACTTTTTAAATGATCAATATTTCATGATCAATTTTAGCAAGGGCGATGTCCGCGAGTCGTGGGTCGTTTGAACTAAGTTTTGATCATGATCTTATGATTGATGGGTCTAGCTTAACACCTAAGTAAATATGGATGTCGCACGAGTCGTGGGTCCATATTGAAAGATAGGTGATGCAAAAATAATTACTAAGAGTTCTAAAGGTGTTAGAATTGGTAAGTTGTACCTACCTAGGGTTCTTACTTAGAATGTCCGCGAGTCGTGGGTTCGAGGTAAAATGCCTCGGATCTTAGTACCCATTGCGAAACGTGTTCCTCTTAGATCTTTGGGAATTCTAGATCTTTGAAAAATAGTGGGAGCTACATTAGATTAAAGACCTTATCTTTTGTATATCGTTATAATTCAGCATGCTCACTAGTTCTCTGTTTTACCATTTAGGTCGTAGATTCTGTGATTCTCTACATGTTTCGAAATGGAAACCAAAAACCCTCTTGTATCGATCCTCGAGTCAAACAAGTTGACTGGTCCCAACTATTCTGATTGGCTGAGGAATCTAAAAATCATTTTAAATTCTGAGAAGAGAACTTATGTTCTCTTCGAAGGGGAGCCTAGTCCCCAAGGGGAGGCTCCCACTCGGGCCGAGCGGGATGCGATTCAGAAGTGGAAGGATGATAATCTCCAAGCCCGTTGCCTTATGTTGGCTAACATGTCTCCGGACTTGCAAAGGCAACATGAGGCCATGGAGTTCGCTTGGGAGATTTACGACCACTTAGAGCAACTTTACCGTCCTCATGAACGTGTTACAAGGTATAACACTTCAAAGGAATTGTTCCATTTGAGAATGAGGGAAGGTTCAAGTGTCCATGAATATGGACTTAAGTTTCTCGCCCTTACTAAGAAACTTGCTTCCATGGACATGCCACTGAAAGATGAGCTTTCAGTGGATTTGTTGCTAGCTTCGCTCCCACCATCATTCAACCCATTTGTCCTTAACTTCAATATGAATCATGCTGGTGCTACTGTAGCTGAGCTGATTAGTCAGCTTGTGACTGCTGAAAGCATGATCAAGAAGGACAATAAGGTTATGATGGTGAATGCTCCATCTTCCTCTTCTGGGCCTTCTAAAGGTAAGGGCAAGAAAGCCCAAAAGAAGAAGAAGAAACCCCTTAGGCCCACTGGTGGCATTTCGAAGGGGAAGGCCCAAAAGAAGAAGCATGATCAGAAAGAGGATGTTTGCTTCCATTGTGGCAAAGCGGGACATTGGAGGAGAAACTGCCCAGAGTACAAGGCTACTCTAAAGAAAGGTATCTTTCTCGTTGAAGTAAATCTTTCTATTAATTCTAGTTCTTGGGTACTTGATACCGGTTGTGGAACTCATATCTGTAATGATGTACAGATGCTAAGTGAAGTCCAACAACTCAAAGAAGGAGAATGTGTCTTGAAGATCGGCGATGGCTCAAACGTTGAAGCTCGAGCTTTAGGCACAATTAGATTAGATTTAGGTAGTTTTGAGTTAGTCTTAAATAAAGTCCTTTATGTACCGAGCATTATTCGTAATATAATTTCAGTTCCAATATTAGATTGTGAAGGTTATGAAACTTATATTAAGAATGGTAAATACTTTAACAACTCTTCGGTTCACATCGGTACTCTAAGTAATGGACTTTATCTAACTCAAAATATCAATATTATGAATATACAACGAGAAACAAAGCGTAAGAGAGATGACAAAGTTTCAGCTCCCTTATGGCACGCTAGATTAGGACACATTTCCAAGAACAGAATTACCAAGATAAACACTTTAGGATCATTCTCTGAAAATGATCTTAAGGAGTTAACTTCTTGCGAATCCTGTCTCGAAGGAAAAATGTCCAAAGTCCCTTTTAAAGGAACTGTGGAACGTGCCACTAAGGTTTTGGATTTGATCCATACTGATGTTTGTGGACCGCTTAGTGTAAGCACTAGAAACAATCATCAGTATTTCATAACCTTTACCGATGACTTTAGTCGATATGGTTATGTATACTTAATGAAGTATAAATCTGAAGCTTTTGAGAAATTCTTAGAATTTCAAAAGGAGGTTGAGAACCAAACTGGTCACAAGATCAAAGCACTTCGATCTGATCGAGGAGGCGTGTAGCGCCTCCCCAGCACTACAACCCCGCACCGCAATACTCCCTGAGTGGAGGTTAGACCCAACACCCAGGAAATACTACGGCGAACGGTCAGGATAATATGAATGGAGTATGTGACACAGTGCAGCGGAAGATAAAGAGATTCAACTTTACCAATGAACGGGGAGAATAACGTACAATGAGCAAGGATTATCATTATTGAGCAAAGTAGTTCACAAAAGAGTACAACAGGTTGACATGCAAGGACAAAGTATGACATGGTTTGTTTCTACAGAGAGTAGGTTCAAGACAGTGTACTCGTAGGACCGGATCCAACCTACGGTTGTAGTGCTTCAAGATACCTCTAGTTGTCGTTCATTGATTCCTGAAATTATGCATTTTAAAAATAGGCGAGAGGGTTAGTCAAAGTGACTAAGTGAAGGGGGGTATAATAACTTATATGTATATGTGTATATATATATATGTATATGATCAAGAAGATCTTGATCTGAAATAATAGCAATAGGATATAGCAAATAGGAAACGGTTCATAATAATTGTAAAACAGGGATAGGGGTAGTTTGGAATATTTGTAGAAATATGAACCGTTTGTAACAAGAACATTAATGCCCGCAAGCTAGGCCTTTCCATCCATAACTCCTTGAATAATTGGTAAAACAGTATCGGGCTGATCAGGCTCCGATACTTCAATAAAACCAAGAATATTAACTCCACTACTCCTTGATGTCAATAGGGAATCAAACCCTAGAGACCACGAACTAGATTCGGGAGGCAGCTATCTCTCCCTCATCCCTTGGCGTGGAGTAACTAACCTCCAGTTAAACCACTACCAAGAGGAGGTGGCAGTCCGCAACACCAACAATACCCTCGGCCAGATACCTTCCGGGTAATTGCTCGCTACGGCTACAGCCGGGGCCCATAACAGGAATCAAGAACAATATTTTGCTTGCATAACCCGGAATCAATGTTTTGATAAAATGGACTTGAAATATATATAATGTTCTAGTTAAACGCTGATTCCGGCATGAAAGTATTTTTCCCTTAAGAGGGACATTGTAGTACAATAATATGTATATAGGGTAGTAAATCAAAATGATAGGTAGGCTTGAAAATAGTTTTTATACAGATACATATGTATAGCATGATTCCAGTTGAAAACATTTTAACCCTCACCTATACTGGTAGACAGACATTGTAATGTGGATTCCAGTGCGCCTGAAAGTATTAACTACTATAGGCTTAGAACTAGGTTCCTTATATTAATCAAATAAGCACATAAAACACATAATGTTCATGCATAAAAAGGTTACATCAAGTAAACACATAAACTATATCATGTTAGAGAATTTCCGGTAGACTCTAATTTTAACCGTTTAAGGGAAATTAAGTAATTAATCAGGTTTCATGAATTCTTTAACCACTTAAATATTTATTAATCACATTATAATCTTAATTATAACATTAGAAATGGAACTTAGAATTTAATTTGACAATGTAGGTTATATTTTGAAAATAATCCATAATTTACCGATTTTTGGAAAATTCGGATAAAATCTTTATTTAAAAATTCCAAAACTAATTTTATAATTATTTTAATAATATTTTCGAAATTATCAGCTTATGGGTTGACCAAAAAGTCAAATTTACTATTGAAAACATTTACTATTCAATTTCTTATGAATTAAACACTTTATAACACAAAATCGAACACACATACTCACACACTATCACATGTGCACGTAAAATTATTCAAGAACAACATGAACATGTTCTTGAGCCTATTTGAATATTCAAAGAGGGTGTGTAACATGTTCTATCACATTCATATTCATAACATAAGATTAAAGCATAATATAGCAAAATATATGAATTCTCTATGAAAAATAATTCTAAATAAATTATTCTAGGCATGAATTTGTTCAAACAAGATCATAATTATTTAAACACATATTCATATCATATCGTATCATAACTCATGCATTTAATTAAATAAAATGCATATATCTTATCACATTTTTCCTAAACTAGCATAAATAGCATATATTCCATAAAATAAATTCCTAAAGCATAATTTAATTAAATCTAAGTATGCTATGACTATATTATACTAAGAACATAATATAAAGCATGAAATAATAAAAGAAAAACATACCTTAGAGAGAGAGAGGGAGAATGGCGTGAGAAATGGAGAGAAGAGAGTGATTTTTGTGTGTTGATTTGTGAGGTATAAATGAGGCTAGAGGGGGGGTATTTATAGGTAGTCATGAGGGATTTCTAAGCAATAAATGAGAGTTTATGGGAGATGTGGTTGCTTATGATTTCAACAAATGCTTGGTAGTAAATTAGGAGATGTGGTTAAATTACATTATGAACAAATGCTTGGTAATTAACTAGGTAATGTGGAGAAATTATGCTCATTTATTTAATCCTTCTAGAAATTCATGAGGTCATGGATGATGTCATTTTGAATAAAAAAAATGTAAAAATAATATAAAATTTATTCAAGAGTCGAGAGGTAAAAGATTGAAGTAGTGAATTAATGAAAGAATAGGTGAAAAACGAGCTTTGTTTTGATTATAAATGTGAAATATTTAGAGCTTTTGTTTATAAATTATAAATATTAAAGATGATGAAAATCATAGCAAAATTATATAAACGAAGCTATGATAGAGTTTAAAGTTGGGAAAAATCACTATAATGTAGAGAAAAATTCAAGGATCGTTTCAAGTATAATTTCGACTATTGAATAAAAGCTAATTTGTTCAAAATAAAATGATGATTTTTAGAAAGGAAAATATTTATAAAATATGCTATGGTGAGATCGAGTTTTTGGCAAATGCATGAAAATTCATAAAATAATTTAAGGATAGTTTTAGTTATAATTTTGGATATCAAAAGGTAGATGAGTAGGGATTTATTGATGATCGAATCATAAGCTAGGGTTTTTGCCGGTTTTTGATACTACGGGAGTTAGGATGGGAATTATGATTTACAGAGAGTATCACGATCCTCGAAATAATGTGAGGATTCTTTTGATTAAAATATTGGGTAATGAAAGTATTTCGGGAAATGTAGGAATATTTTTGAGCTATAGGGGTATTTTCGTAATTTTCAACTTGCCCCTGTTTCGGGCTGTTACAAGGCGAGTATCTTAGTGAAGAATTCCTTAATCATCTCAAAGATAATGAGATTATCTCTCAATGGACTCCTCCGGGAACTCCTGAGCTTAATGGAGTTTATGAGAGAATGAATCGAACCCTACTTGATATGGTTCGCTCCATGATGAGTTTCACTGACTTACCACCTTCTTTATGGGGTTATGCCCTAGAAAGTGCATCAAAGATTTTGAATCTAGTTCCCTCTAAGTCAGTCCCTAAAACGCCCCATGAAATGTGGCATGGTAAAATCCCTAGTTATTCTTACTTAAGAATTTGGGGTTGTCCTGCTTACGTGAAGAGGACAGTGGGAGATAAGTTAGAATCTCATTCTAACTTGTGCTACTTTGTAGGTTATCCTAAGGAATCCATAGGATACTACTTCTATGATCAATCTGAGTAAAAGATGTTTGTTTCCAGAAATGCCACTTTTCTTGAAGAACCGTTCCTTAAAGAAAAGAAAGGCAAGATCATAGAATTAGAAGAAGTACAAAGTAACCCCACGCCACCCACTGAAGAAACGTCCCCTACTGATCAACCAAAACCAATCACGAATTTCGATACACATGTAAATCCTCCTCTAAGGCGTTCTGAACGCACTCCTAGACAGCCGGAGATATGGTATGGATTCTTCCCTGAAATCTCTCAAAAAGATAATGATCCTTTAACATATGAAGAGGCACTTTCAGATTCTGACTCTGAACAGTGGATAGAAACCATGAAATCCGAAATGGACTCCATGAACTCCAACCAAGTTTGGACCTTGGTAGATTTGCCTGATGGGGTCAAACCCATAGGTTGCAAACGGATCTTTAAGAGAAAGCTTGGAGTTGATGGAAGCATTGCAGCCTATAAAGCGAGACTGGTTGCAAAAGGATTCACTCAAAGACCCGGCGTGGACTTTGATGAAACCTTTTCGCCAGTTGCAATGCAGAAGTCCATTCGAATCATGCTTGTCATTGCTGTATATTATGACTATGAGATATGGCAAATGGATGTGAAAATTGCCTTTCTCAATGGTGACATTGACAAAGACATTTATATGGAGCAACCCATAGGTTTCACATTCAGTGGGAGTGAGCAAAAGGTTTGCAAACTCCAAAGATCAATCTATGGATTGAAACAGGCTTCTAGGAATTGGAACATTCGATTTGATGAATCAGTCAAAGCGTTTGGCTTTATTTAAATTTCGAATGAATCATGTGTGTATAGAAAGGAATTGGAGAGCTCATTGCAATTCTTAGTACTTTATGTTGATGACATCCTTCTTATTGGGAATTCGAAGGATGACATGAAAGTGACTAAGTTATGGTTATCGAACCAATTCGAGATGAAAGATCTGGGTGATACGTCCTATATCCTCGGAATTAAAATCTACAGAGATAGATCTAGAAGGTTAATAGGACTATCACAGTCGATGTACATCGACAAAGTGTTGAAGAGATTCAATATGGAGTCAGCAAAGGTTAAGAACCTTCCTATGAGTGTAGGAACATGTCTTTCAAAGAAGATGTTATTGGAAAACATGAATCAGAAAGCAGCGGAAATTTAAAAATTTTCCAACAAAAGGATCTTGGACTCGCAATCGTCTATCCAAATTCGTAGGGATAAGAAACTTACTTTCTTAATTGTCTTTCTTGAAGCGTTTCAAGCCACCCAAGAATGCTCTTCATGCGGTAATGGCAACCCGTCCCTCGAAAGTCTCTTTCTACTTCAGAATCCATTGTAGGGATAACAATCCACACCAACCTAGATTCAACTCATGTTAGGGAAGTTCTTAACAATATAACATAAAGAAATAAACATGAAAACGAGAAAGGCATGATCGAAACTCCCTTCGAAAACTAGTTTTGCGAAAGTAGAAATTTGCCAGTCATAAAACCCTCGTGAAAAAACTCATCGTTCAGGATATAGACGAACGGCTTTCGCCATCTTCTTTGGTTCGATTTTTTCACTCGTTTTCTTTCGGGTTCAGAATCGTTTCATCATCCCTTCTGATCGTTTCGCTTGATCCCCACTTTTTGGTAAAGCTCGAATCTTCAAAACTTCTAACTTGAAGCTCTCTAGAGATAGTCCACCAACTTGGCTACAATCTAACTAATAAGGATGCTAGTTCTCTAGTTAGTGTTTAGGCTTAACCTAGGGTTTCGTATATCTTGGAGAAAGGATGGTGTTCAACACATGAACCAAACGAATTCTCAATTAGCTCTAAGGGGAGTTCGAGCTCCCTATTTATAAGAAGGGGATGGCCGAAATTCTTAGTCCTTATGGACTAAGGATTTGGTCCCTCTCCCTCCTATTACTTGATCATCAAGTAATTTGACTTTGACTTTGAATTCAAATTCAAATCAACTTTCAAGAGAGCTAAAAATATCCAAACTATTTTTGGATAATTTTATACTTTATTTATTTAAAATAAATAACTTATTTTTGTCTAATTAATTAATTCATAATTAATTAACTAGATTATTTTTTTCTCCAAAACAAGACTTTCTTTTTAATTCAAAATTAAACCAAAGTCTATTAAATAATTAATAACATTAATTATTTAACACAAAAATAAATATACACATATATTTACACACGTGTGAGACACGTGTCACAAGGACACTTGTCACTCACGTGAGCCACACGTGTGGTTCACACGTGTGGAACCCTCTTGGCCCGATTAACTTGTTTAATCATTTTAAAGCCTCAACTCATGTAACCAAGTTGTTGTGTGTGACCCTCTAGGTTCTCATTAGCAGTGACCCTAATTAATTAATTCACTAATTAATTAGTCAGTCCACAGATTAAACGACCATAGTCTAGCAACAGGTGTTTAACCCCTAGCTGAATTGGAATGTTCGGATTCGACAGAACCTTTAAGTCATTGATTCATGTGAGATACAATCCTCCTACTTACTATCTCTCAACCAAGAACTGGGGTAAGGGAATAATCAGAACCCTAATAATCTGGTCTTAAAGCTAAGTACATTTCATATCCATTTGACCTCAATCCAAGAAACCCTTTTCTTGATGTCTTGATCTACTGCCTTGGCCAAGGACTCCATATGGCATATGAATGACTTACACAATAAGAGATCACCTTAAAAACGCAAGTGTAGGTCCTTTCTCGATTCTCATTCACTTTCATGAATCACTTGTGCAGCCCCAGCATAAGCCTTGAATCAGTTGTCTAAGGCGACACCCTTTAAAGCTTATACCTAAGACTACAGAGTTAACTCATAAAGTGGCATGCAACCTCAAGTCTAAGGATCAATTAATCACATCAATGACTCGTGAGATATTTCGTAATCTCGAAGTTTCTATTTCCTGAAATAGAAACTTCCTTTCCCATTTAGGAATCTTCTCACACGGGGCACCTCAGTGAACTTACTTAGTGAAGCAAGCACCCTCATGTATCACGCACGTATCAACTATACACTTTGCACCTCCATGAAACAAGGTGGTCCTTCTTAAGGGCGTGATCCCACAAGCAAGCCTTAGTGGAGTCAGGTTGACACTCCTACTGTCTGTAGGACTCATCGGCTTGGAGTATTGTACTAATCATGACTTATGTGAAATAGGGCTCGTTTCATGAACCATTTCACCTAAATGGTAGAGTCCTAAAGTCATCAGGATTAGGGGAGTTCTCATACATGCACAGCTAAAGTAAACGCATACCAAACAAGAGCATATAAAGAAGTGTTTGACTGTGATATTAATCATTCGTATATTATTCAAAGATTGTCTGCGATACTAGGAAAGTCCCAAAACGGATTATGACTAATCGGCTTTCTAGGGTACTATTCCTAACAGATGTGTCCTAAGACTAACCTTGAGAAGGAAAGAATGACTCATACACCTTATGCATCAGCAATAGGTAGCATAATGTATGCAATGTTATGTACTCGACCGGATGTGGCTTATGCACTTAGTGTAACAAGTCGTTTCCAATCTGACCCTGGAGATGGTCACTGGGCTGCCGTGAAGAATATTCTTAAGTACTTCAAAAGTACTAAAGATTTATTCTTAGTTTACGGAGGTCAGAAAGATCTTACTGTCGAAGGATACTGCGATGCAAGCTTTGCATCTGACTTAGATGATTTTAAGTCAATGTCAGGATACATTTTCTGCCTAAACGGTGGAGCAGTGAGTTGGAAGAGTTCCAAGCAAACTACCACTGCAGATTCGACCACTGAGGCCGAATACTTAGCTACAAATGATGCAGCTAAGGAAGGTGTTTGGATTAGAAACTTCATTCAAGAATTGAATGTTGTTCCTAGCATGAAAGACCCCATTTCTGTGTTTTGTGACAACACTGGGGCGGTTGCTTAAGCAAGAGAACCAAGATCTCACCAACGAACCAAGCACATTATGAGGAAGTATCACCTAATCCGTGATATTATCAAAAGAGGAGATGTGCAAATTGAGAGGGTCACATCAACAGAGAACGTGGCAGATCCACTTACTAAACCCTTTAGTCGAGAAGCTTTCCAAGGTCATCTTCAGAAGATGGGACTTAGAGTAGCTTTAGAATGGCTTTGACGGGCAAGTGGGAGATTGTTAGGAATAATGCCCTAGAAAGCCGTGTGAGAACATTCCCAAATAGGAAGGAAACTTCCAGATTAGGAAATAGCTCATGAGTCATTGATGTGATTAATTGATCCTTAAGACTTGAGGTTCCTTGTCGCTTTATGAGTTCACTCTGTAGTCTTAGTTATAAGCTTTAAAGGGTGTCGCCTTAGACAACTGATTCAAGGCTTATGCTGGGGCTGCACAAGTGATTCATGAAAGTGAATGAGAATCAAGATAGGACCTACACTGGCATTTGCAAGGTGATCTCTGATTGTGTAAGTCATTCATATGCCATATGGAGTCCTTGGACAAGACAGTAGATCAAGACATCAAGAAAAGGGTTTCTTGGATTGAGATCAAATGGATATGAAATGCACTTAGCTTTAAGACCTAATTATTAGGGTTCTGATTATTCCTTTACCCTAGATCTTGGTTGAGAGATAGTAAGTAGGAGGATTGTATCTCACATGAATCAATGACTTAAAGGTTCTGTCGAATCCGAACATTCCAATTCAGCTAGGGGTTAAACACCTGTTGCGAGACTATGGTCGTTTAATTTGTGGACTGATTAATTAATTAGTGAATTAACTAATTAGGGTCACTGCTAATTGAATTGAGAACCTAGAGGGTCACACACAACAACTTGGTTACATGAGTTAAGGCTTTAAAATGATTAAACGAGTTAATCGAGCCTAGAGGGTTCCACATGTGTGAAACCACACGTGTGGGTCACGTGACTGGACACGTGTCATTGTGACACGTGTGCCACACGTGATTGTTTAATAATATATTCAATAATTAATTTGTTAATTATTTAATAGACTTTGGTTTAATTTTGAATTAAAAAGAAAGTCTTATTTTGGAGAAAAATAATCTAGTTAATTAATTATGAATTAATTAATTAGATAAAATAAGTTATTTATTTTAAATAAATAAAGTATAAAATTATCCAAAAATAGTTTGGATATTTTTAGCTCTCTTGAAAGTTGATTTGAATTAGAATTCAAAGTCAAAGTTCAAATTACTTGATGATCAAGTAATAGGAGAGAGAGAGACCAAAATCCTAGCCCATTAAGGACTAGGAATTTTGGCACTCTCCCTTTTATAAATAGGGGAGCTCGAGCTCCTTTAGGAGCTAATTGGCAATTCTTTTGGTTCATGTGTTGAACACCATCCTTTCTCCAAGATTAAATAAACCCTAGGTTAAGCCTAAACACTAACTAGAGAACTAGCATCCTTACTAGTTAGATGGTGATCAAGTTGGTGGACTATCTCTAGAGAGCTTCAAGTTAGAAGTTTGAAGATTCGAGCTTTACCAAGGAGAGGGGATCAAGCCGCGAGAAGAGCGTTCTTGGGTAGCTTGAAACGCTTCAAGAAAGAATAAAAGAAAAGTAAGTTTCTTAACTCTACGAATTTGGATACACGATTGTGAGTCCAAGATCCTTTTGTTGGAATTTTTTTTTAAAATTCCGTTGCTTTCTGATTCGTGTTTTCCAACACAAATACACGGGGCATACCCCGACCTCAAAAACTGTAATATGGAAAGCCACATAATAAACACATAACAGTACGCACATAAGTGGGCTACCGACCCCAATTGAAAAACGCAACTGTGGGGCTCCAATCCCAAATTCAAACCATCCATGTTCATAAATTAAAACATCCACAAGACTAAAACCCATGATCACCTAATATACTAAAACTGCAAAAATTTAAATTTACCAATAAATTAAATTTCTCATTTTCATGTTCTCATAACTCAAAAAACATGACTTAGATGCAATTCTTGTTCATGAATTTTCAAATATTCCAAGATAAAAAAATCGAATAAAATTTCAATTAATTTCTAAAAATTAATAATTTTATTCCTTTCATTATTTCAAAAAATAACTAGCATTTTTTATCAAAATCAAATCCGTTTTAATTTCATAAAAAATCCCAATTTTAGTAATTATTTCAAAAATAATTTTAATTTTAATAAAACAGATTTTTCAGAAAATTAAATCGGGATTGGATCTATCTGAAAAATCTAGGACCGCCCCATGCCCGCCCGTCTCGCTCGTCCGCAGCACAGCATCGCGTGCATTTAACGCCCCGACTTTTCAGTCGTATAGGTATGGCTGATGTGATAATTACGTGCGCGTTAAATTAGTTCAATTGTGTAATTATATGATTTAATTTTATTATTTTTTCAATTTTTGAATAATTGAATTATTTGGAATTATTTGAATTTGAATTTATACTAATTTATGAACTATATGCGCTTGTGTGACTCGTTTGCTTGCCATTTCTATATGGAATAAATTCGAAATTTTGTGGAAATTTAATTTGTTGGAGATATACATGTTATGAATATAGATATATGCTTGTTTCAGATTTTCGGATTCATTTGCATGAGTTTTGAGTTTATTTTGATTTTGGAATCCAAAATGGGGGCTAACGAGCAATTAGCGCACCCTTGGTTCCGTATGTGATATCTTGAGCTCGGGACCTCGGAATTGAGTTCCGTCAACTTCGTTGAACTCGTATCGAAAATTCGGGTTTAATGAACTTCACCTCATATTTTTCCAAAATTATTTGAACCTCCGAAATTCAACTGAAATATGTTACGTTCGCCAAAACTGCCACATCTCACCAAAATGGCCAAATCTTCCACAAACCTTGACCAAATTAACCATGGTTGGATTCCTTAGAACCCTAGCTCAACCTTATTTTAGCCCTTAATCATCCCCAACCGAACCAACCCTCAAACTTAGAGAAAAACTCAGCAAAAACACCTGCTCTCCAGTTCATTCCCGTCACCTTGCCATACTTGGAGATTCAAGGCTCAAATCTCTTCCAACCTTCATCCAATTCAAAAGGTAAGCTTAGGGTTGTAATATACATTAATTATGGGTCATTTTCAACCATGCATCCCCAATTTTGAGCATGCTTTCATGGGGTTTGGAGAAGATGATGAAATAGTTAGGTTTTGATGTTATATGTTGATCTCATGCATTCCTTGATGCTTTTGGTTGTTTTAAAGTATGAAAGTGGTTGCCTTAACTCCCTTTTTTCATTGATAATCATGAATTATGTGGTAGTTGAAGGATTTATGAGATGTCATTAATGGAACTTTGAAGAAATTGAATGATATGGTCACCTATTTCTCCTCCTCACGTTTGATCACTTTGAGAGCATGGTTGAGTGTTGTTTTGTGGTTATTTCGTTACATATTTGTGGCTAAATCATACCTGGGCATGTTGGTTAAGGTTTGGCATGGCTGTTGCTCTGTTTTCGTGCGTTTTTGCTGCTGGGATTGGGCGGTCGCAGCCACGACCGAGATTAGTGTAAAAACGGTAGTGGCCGCGACTTGTGAGTGTGTTTGCTGTGTTGATCTCTCAGGTCACGCCCGCGACCTGAAACATGTGTATTTCTAGTTGCGCCCACTACCCCATTTTTTGCCATGTTTCGAGTTATTAAAAATTGGAGGAAAATTCGGATTAAATTAGGTAGAGGCCGCTACCATTTCATGAAGGAAATGGGGTCGCGGCCGTGACCCTTCACAAATCTGCATGCATTTTTGAATTTCAAACTTAAATTGCATGGTTTCCCTGGCTCGTTTTTGGTTCATACACTTCATTGACATGTCATATAATGTGTTATCTTGTGTATTATGAAACTTTATGATTTTTTGTGGAATATTTTACGAGTTATGCCTCAACGTGTCTTTATTGCTTCAATATGTGCATGCATGGATCTTAGCTCTCAACTTGAACCCTAATTGCTTATATATTTCTTATCTTATGACTTGTATGATATATATACATGTTATATTACATGTTATGATCATTATTTGAATTCCTTGGATTCATTTGGTATGAACTATGGAAATTATGAACTTCAACGGATTTAAACGCTTCTTGAAAGGAATGGAATGATAGTTTATATGTCTTGAAGATATTAATCGTGCACATGAACGTGTTCATTACATAATATCCTCTTTTATGCATTCATATCATGATCATTAGATTGCCGAGCATCCTATATGGTCATTTTGAGTCTCACTTCACCTTCCTTGCACAGATTTCGATCCAGTTGGAGACGAGGCCGGTCATTGAGGCTCTTGTGCTCTTCTTTTTGTCGCTCTAAGGTGGGTTTCTCTAGTATTTAGCTAAATGACCCTATATACCTCCAATGTGTAAAGATTTCGAACAAAATTTATTATTTGTATATAGAGTCATTTTAAGAGTAAATGATTGCAACGTAAAGCCTTTATTTATGAACCCTACCAAATGTTTTGGCGAGAAATGAATGAATGCATAGAATGGGGCCCAGGGACTTAGTGTGAGTGGCTATCCGGGGAGGCATGGGGCGACGGTGATCCTTTACTCTAGTTCCAACCAAATAACGGCGTAATCAGACCTCGTTAGGAGTTAGCGAGGAATGAACGCTGAGCGCCATCTGGGGAGTCATGTAACCCCTTTTGGTCAATGAATGGATGGCCAAGCCTTGCAAACCTATCCATCACCCGGAGGAAGAATGTGTAAATGATAATGAATGTGCACGAAAGAATGTAATGCATGAAAATAAAGAAAGAAAGAATGTTTAATGAATTACACAAGGTGTTGGTTGGAGATAATGCACGCCGACTTGCCGGGGCACGAAGGAACTAATGAAAATTGATTGTTATAATCCCTTTTGATGATTTCTTTATTTCACCCATTTGGGAAATTCTTTAAAAACCTCATTTGGGATTATAACTTGCATGTGAGTGTTTAAATACTGTCTCATATTATACTTATGCCCTGTTTTTATACCCACCAGTCTCTTTTGGACTGAACCCATTTGGTTTTCAGTTGTGTAGGTTTTGGGGATTTGCTAGGCGGGAATCCGAGTCTTTCGGATTTGTATTTGAGTCTAGCATTTCTTTTGTATACTACAGTGATCTCATGCTTATATTATGACTCGATATTGTATTTTGGAGCACATATGATAGCTTAGATTGTGATGGCTCTTTTGGATATTTACATATTGTAAATGAAATTATTTTTGGAGCTTGAATGCTCATTGTATATATCACGATCAGTTATTTCTTCCGTGTTATTGTTTGACTATGATTTTATGGTTTAAGGGTTACTCCCACCTAGTATAGCATGTGTGTATGTCCCCGTTCACCGAGGATTTAGCTCGGGTATGGAGTGTCCATTTCATATTCGGGTCGGGTCTCGGTGCGGGGGATGTGGTACCTTGCGCTCGGGTGTTACATCCTTAAATGGTATCAGAGCTTAGGGTTGCAAAACCCAGGCTCTCATGTCGTGTGAGTCGGTCTAGGTCGTTCGGCTTTGGGACTACTTGACAATGTGTTGCATATGCATTTCTTTTGTGCCTAATTGCTTTAAATTTTGAATTTTGAATGAATTAATTGCATTATCATGCATAAACTAAAAATAGTACGCATTTTTAGTGTTTATTAACAGGAACCCTCCATGTAGACATCGGGATCGATCTCCAGATCGGCATTATCGCCAAAACCATTCTCCTACACCTCCACCTCCACAACCACCGACGGCAGAGGCCTTTGTAAATTCAGTTATTAACATCTTTGATCAGAGGCTTCGGGATTGTGTACCGCCAGCACCTCCAGCACCACCTGCACCTGCAGTGCCACCGGAGGTATCGATTTCTGTTATACTTAGGGAGTTCCAGAATCAACGACCTCCTCAGTTTTTCAAGGGAAATGATATACAAGCAGAGATGTGGTTGAAAGAAGTGGAGAGGATCTGGGAGCTCATACCATACGAATCTCGGGAGAAGACTCGATGTACTATTACTTTGATACAGGGGGAAGCCTACTCTTGGTGGGAAAGTACACGGATTATCTTGGAGGCACCTGGAGAGGAAATAAATTGGGAAGTCTTTACCCGGAAGTTTAGGAATAAGTTTATCCCTCCTTCATCCCGTACTCGAAGACTGAAGGAATTTACCGAATTGAAGCAGGTATCGAGGTCTGTTGCAGAGTATATTTTGGAGTGTAACACCCCGACTTTTTGGCCGTACAGGTATGACGTCACGAGTGGGTTAGACCGAGAGTTATGTGACTTATATGTGTTTTCATTGCTAAGTGATTATTTAATTTAATAATTTGTTGAATTATTTGCTATTATGTGACGTATATGACCTATATAATTTAATTGACTGTGTAATTTAAATTCGTTTTTAACGTGTCTACTTGGTAATTAAATGTTTTATTTTACTTCTCCACTTATTTGAAATTATATGAAATCCGTGGACTTAATCGGACTTTAGATTTAACCCAATTGTCAAGTTATCAAACCTCGGCACCCTGTTTGAATCAGTTAAACTCTCCAAGGACCAAAGTGCAATTTCCCTCTTTTTCCCCTCCTTAAAGCACGATATACACACACCCCCATTTTCTCTCCTCATTCTTATTTTTCTTCTTTCATTCTTCTAGCAAAACAAGGGCTTCCAGCTTCTTTCTTCTTCTTCTTTTGATCGATCCAAGCTAGCAAACAAGGAGACAAGAGGATTTCATCAAGTTTATCCAAGAATTCAAGCTCCAATCTTTCTTCTTCTTTTCCTCTTTCTCATCTAAGCTATATGTGTATATATATATCTATATATATAGATATATATATATATATATATGTGTGTTGGGTGAACTAGGTTGTATGATCCTTTCTTTATAATTGGAATTTTGGGTGTGTATATGCTTGAATGTATGATAAGCTTTGAATTATATGCTTGGATCTTGAATTTTGATGCAAGAATGTGTATATATGTATGTGTTGTATATAAATGTATATATATATATATGTATATGTGGGTTTATGAAAATTGATGGTTTAATTCATGATTTGATGAGTGTGTGTGTGTGTGTATATATGTTGTATTTGATTGTTGTTATGTGATTTTGGGTGAATTGGGAGCTCCTTTGGCCTTCTTGAAGCCATTTTTCGTCACTCCCCTATTTTTCCCGAAGCTTTTGCTACTGCTGGAGTGGTGGTCGCGCCCGCGACCGTTTCGTGACCATATTTGGTCGCGGCCGCGACCAACAACTCGAGAACTGGCCAATTTTCAGTTGCGGCCGCGACTGATTTTCAGGACAATTTTGTCATGGCCGCGACTCACTTATCTAAACTCCGAATGACCTGGATTTTAAACGCGCGGAAACTTCTTGAAGTCTATAATATTCTCCAATTGGAATAACTTTAATTTCTTTTCCCGTTTGTGAGATATGACCAATTCTTTTTGGTGTCGCCACTTTACCGGAAAACTGCTTTAATCCAAATTCGGGTGTACGCCATTTTCACCTCGCTTTGATTCAAAAAATGAGCCATATATCACCAGAAAGATCTTTGTGTCTAGTTTCATACCCAATAAGTAAAACTTAATTCCAATTTATAGAACTCAAGATATTCCAATTTTCCCACAGCTTGTTCGTTTCCAAAATTATCAACTTTTGCTAAATCTCTCCAAAACTCTTCTTCTTGCATTCCTTTCACCCTCTTGGCTCCCATATGTGAATTATATGACTTGTATGCATGATTAATTGATGATATATAGTGTACTTTGATATGATTATGGATTTTATGTTATCAATTCAATGCATATACGTGAAATGACAACATGAACGTTATGTGCTACTTTTATGCATGCATGGATGGTTTGCTTCGTTTAATTGTTTTGTATGTTGTGTTTAGCTTCTTCCATGACTTGTATATTTTGTTAATATGTTATGTTATGTGTTAACTTGTATATTATGAAATCATAATGTAAATTTGTTAATACATTTTGTAAATTATGATCCAATATGCCTTCAAATGCTCTCTAGCTTGCAAACATGAATTGTTCTTCCATTTATTGACCTCATATGATAACTTCTCTCTTCATTTATGACTCGTATGCATTGTAAACATGTTATAGTATGAGTTATGATTATTGTATAGAGCTTATGGCTCGAATTAATACAAAATATGAAAGATATGAAACACATGAATATGAAACCACTATGTAGTGAACGTTTTGAATGAATTACTTGATTATATGACCTCATCACATGATTCATGCTTCTTATGTATCTCATATCATGTGCATAACATGTCGTGCATCTATGTGGTTTCATATTGAGTTATTTCTCACGAGTACACATTGTTCCTTCTCTTGTACAGTTCGGTTCCAGGGCGGAGACTTCCGAATTGAATAGGCGCCCACATTACTCATGCTTTATGTCTCGTGGTATTCTAGGTGAGGGTGTTTTTGTAACACCCCGCACGTGAGGTGCCACATCCCCCACACTATGACCCGATACGTGTACGCACCAAGTCACAGCGAACGGGTGACAAACGAAAACGCACACACTAGCTAGGCGGTACCTAACCCTGTACAAAAGAAAATATGCGAAGCATGACAGTGGAAGTAGTACGAAATACCAACTTTCAAAAACTTTTACACACCATGCATATAACGCAGTACATACATTAGAATCAAATATACGGGTTCAACTAGTTCGGCAAACCTGTCCTAACCTGTCCCGGATAATCACACATCAAAACGGGTTCAACTAATCCGAGCACCTGTCCTAACCTATCCCGAATTTCAAACATTCAAATCAAACACCCAACCTGTACAGAATATCTCTTATACAAAATTCACAAATCATATCTCAGAACAAAATACTTAACATACTTAAACAAACAGATACAGACTGGACAGACATGACAACCACCGCCTAGCACGAACTCCAACGCGAACCCAAAGCTAAACCTGCACACTAAAACATAAACGGGGAGGGGTCAGTCCAAAGACTAAGAGAGGGGCTAACACACACACACACAACGTATATATATATAGAGCACAACACGTACAAAGTTAAACTGTTCGTGAACCCGGGACTAGTTTTTGCACACCAAAACATTTATCTCGTGATAATATATATAGTTGGGGTGACTTATCAAAACAGAACGAATAGAACTTAACTTATGCATAACTCAAAGCATACGTACAAAACCAAGCAGACTTAGCACACATATCGGAACACAACTTATTAGGTTACTAGCAAATCCAATTTTTATCTTACTTAAGAGTCTATCCCCGTTTCACGAACTTATAACCGACTGACATAACGAAACTCGGCGGGTACGAGTGCACAGACAGACTAAATAAACCAAAACAAAATAAAACATACCAGGTAGGTGTGATGGAAGGGTTGCGCGACCCTAGCCATCCTAAAGCAGAAGAGGGGAGTGCTCACTACTGCTCAAACCCTCGGACTCCATCCCCCAACCTACGCTCAGGTGGGTTCCGGTACATCCCTTGCACGGAAATTAGGGCCCCACACTTACACAGATCATGGAAATCGGACTCTTAACCCGCAACAGACAGACAGACAGACAAACAGACATATTTTATGCATATCGTACTTAGCTATCGTACGTACATATCACGAAGACTGACCTCAAAATCAAAACAAAATCAAAGCTAAGCTTACGTAGGCTTATACATAACTTCATACTTTCAAACTTATAGCAAAGCCAACAAAATACGTATCTTACACATATCTACATATACATAAGGCTTATAAACCGCATGCATTCGAAAACAAGCACATTGCAATAGGGTATAACTATATCCTAACCTCACCTGGAACCAAATACAGCCGAAGACACAGCAAATAGTTCACCCCGGAACCTGCACGACTCACTTATCACCACCCCGGGTGCACCTGAACCAACTGAACACACAAAACAGACCACAAAGCTCAAACTCTGACAGACAACCACACAGGGACGCACGGAAAATGCAATCACATAAGCAGGATTCAAATTCATATTAATTTTCAAGCAAACCAAAACATTAAGGCATGTCCATAAGCACAATTAATGCAATTAAGGGAACTCAAAAGGCAATGGAATTCACATTATTTCATATCAATTCATATATCACATAACGGATTCAATTTGATAAAGTTTACTTAATTTAAATCAAGCAAATTCATAACGTTTTCAAAATTACACATACACCCCTTCGAGTTAGACATTTAGCTCGAAGGGGTGAAACGGGATTCAAATTGCAAATCAAAGCATCCACATATATCATAATTCATTTCATACATGATTTCGTATATATTAGAATCCATATAGATCGACAAATCAAGCAATTAACAATTTATTACAATTAGGACAATTAATTCTAAATATTCAGATTACACAAAATAAATCACAATAAATCAATCGGACATCCGTCGAATCTGTAGTCGCGTGATCAAAGTCTACTAGTTCTCGCCGTTCCGAACAACTTTCGTGAAGAGCGCGACGCCAAAAGATGGCCGAAAAAGGCCCCCGTTGGCCGCCGAATAATCTGCCACCGCACACGTCGCCGGAACCACCACCTACGGCCAAAACCCAGTGAAAACGATCCCGGAAATGGACTCAGGGGGTCGAAAAAGGGTAGGAAACACCAACCTTGGTCCGAAAAAGCCGCCGCTACAGTGCCGCGCCACCACCGCCGCGAGCTTTGGCCGGCGCGTGCGGCCCCCTCGCCGCCCCAATGGCGGCGCCGCCTGCACAGAAAGAAATGCCGGGAAGTCCCCTCACCGGGCCTGGGGCGCGTGTCGCCGGAAGCCGCCGCGAATGGGCGGCGCCGCTCCCCCCCCCCCCCCCCCCCCGCCTGAGCACCTGAAATTATGCCATATCACCGCCACTGCTCGTCAGTTGGTCGAGATCTTGGTACGGTTGTGACCGCGTCGTCGAGCTCATCGAAATGGACTATTAGTTCGTCGAATTCCGTCGAGAAACGAGCAAGTTTGATTAGTGTGTGAAATTACACCTTGCGTGTGTGTGTTGGATCGTGAGGGAGAGAGAGAAAGAGGAGAGAGAGCTGTTGAAGTTATGGCATGAAAAACGAGAATCCGGGTGTTTTATCTCGGTTTCTCACGCGCAAAAAGAACGGGAGGAAAGGCTAACGACGTTAGAATAGGGCAAACTTAGAGTCTACGGACTCGTTTCGATGCCCCGAACGCATTGAAGTGGTCAAAATGGTCAAGATCTCGTTCAAACGATAAATGACCGAAAAACCCCTAAGAAGAGAAAATTAGAAAAAGGCCCCTAAACTCTTAAAGAGTTCAAAATAGGGCCGAGCAAAATACAAAATCACCTAATTAAACACATAAAAAGGTTGAAATGAAGCGTACCTTATAAGTCGGACGAACGGGATGTTACAGTTTTCGTTCTAGTTACATATTAATCCTTACAACCTTATGTGACGAGTTTGGCCAAAAACCTAATGTATATATATATATGGTTTTCAAATGAATTTATCAAGTAAACATTTTCACAAGGATTATGAGAATTATTATGTTTATCATGATTGTAAATATTTTGGCGAGAATATGATTATGAACATGATTATGAATTCACGGGCCCAGGGACTTAGTACAAGTAGCTATCCGGGGAGGCAAGGGCCGACGGTGATCCCTTGTACTAGTCCCACCACATTTACGGAGATACCGTCCCTCGCTAGGAGGTTTAGCGGGGAATGGGAGCTGAGTGCCCTTGGGGGATTCATATATCCCCTGGGTCAATGTATGGACCGGTGGTCGGGTCTTGCAAGCCCGTCCACCACCCGGAGGAAGAAGGTTGGAACTTATTTTATGATTATGATTATGTTATGATTGTTATGCACCGTGCGGGAAGGCCGGGACACGGATTGCCCAAACGACTATGTCTTATGTTCTGTTTTATGGCTTGCATGTATTATAATGTATTGTGTGATCGAGTATCCAATATAATAATGATAATTGTCGTACGCGGTCAGAGTTTGGTTGGAGATTATGTACGCTCACTCCCGAGCCTTATTGATTATGTATGAATTATGAACTTAATGAATTTAACATGATTAGTCGTAAAGTCCGAGCATTGCTTAGTTATTCTCTTGCCCTCCTGGGAACTAACTTTAAATAAAACTTTGCTCGGGATTTATGACTTGCATGTGCATGTTTCTATATATATTTATCGCTCCTGCTCACTCAGTCTTCTAGAGACTGACCCCTCTTTCCCAACTTTTCCCGTTTCTTGCAGGTTTTGCTAGGCGGGAGTCGAGTCTTAGTTTTCTTATCCGAGTCACTTGTACACTTGAGTCACATTTAGATTATTATGATTTAATTGTATCTCTTTATGTATTCGGGCCCGAGTGCCATTTATGATTCTTGATTATGAATTCGGGACAGATTACATGCGTAGTTGAACCCATTATTAGGATGCATGTTGGAATTTTAATTATGTTATGAAATAATTGGGCTTGTAGCCACTATTGAAATTCATGCATGGTATTATTGCTTCCGTATTGCATTCTTGGTATTCTTGATTTATTGGTATAGGGTTAGATTCCGCCTAGCTAGGATATCTTTTATTTTGTCTCCCGTTCGCTATGAGTCCGGTTCATGCTTGGATTATCCATTTCACGTGTGGACTGGACTTGTAGTGCGGGGGATGTGGCGCCTATCGTCCCGGGTGCTACATCATTAAGTGGTATCAGAGCCCCAGGTTACAAAACCGAGGTTCCTTGTGTCGTGTCTTATCAACTATAGGTCGTACGACTTAGGAACAACATGTTAACGTGTGCACTGCATTGATCATGAGCTTTATTATTGAAATTTGATATGGAAAATATAATATTAGATGCATTTAACTTAAATTTTGTTGATTTATGTGTTGCATTTTGCATTAATACGTGCCTTTGATGCTAATTATGTGTCATGCGCACTTACTAACTGGCATGCATTGATAATTGAGTTGAGTTATGAGTGTAGGATATTGTTACAACATCAAACCACAGCCAATTTCTAAAATTACAACAACTTATCAAGGGCTCTTCTTTCGGGTACGGATGAGTGGAAGAAGGCTCCGGAGATTTAGAGAAATTCGGGTGTTTGAGGGTCCCTACAACAAATCCATGTGTTGGGAGTTCAAGCTCGAGATAGGGATTAACTCATGCGTGAAGTGGGTGTGGAATGTCTATAACTCACAGGATAAAACCACGTACCTAAGCCAAAAATGGAGTTGATCAACCGGGACCAAGAGGCTCGTTTAATTCCAAAGGAAAGTGAAGGAAATCCTGAAGACATCAAGATTCAAGGCGTTAATGTACGAGCAAGTGGGAAAATTACAAGATGTTTAATTGGGATCGAGTTAGTAGTACAAAGGATCGTTCGGTAAAAATGATCAAAGGAAAACCTCAAGGGTACTTCATTTCGAGGTTTGGATCGACGAAGGGCGATGATAACCAAGAGGAATCAAGGTAAAATAGGTTTCCTGAGAAGCGAGCAACAAAAGCCATCGAGGATGAGTTTTCAAGTGAATCAAGCTAATTAGTTTCAAGTTCGAGGTACAAGATTTGGGATATAATAGGATTTGTGAATGGCGAGTGAGGCGAATTGGCGAAGTAGAACTTCCAAATAAATCAAGTTTCAGAAGTCAAGTTCTGGAAGAAGCTGGATTTGAAAAGAGTTAAAGAAAAGAAATCTAACACGGCGAATGCAAACCTATGGGAGGTAACAATGCTAACGGTTTTATCTTCGGTCGGAGTGGAGTTATCTTCTAGTCCCAAACTGAATTGTTGTGTTGTGAGGTTGAATTGGGAGATAAATAACAGCAAATGGAAAAGATAAAGAAAGGCAAAGAGCTTTTGGAGGAAATAGTGAAATCAGGTTTAAGCAATTGGAGGATGAGTTTATTCCACCAATCCGAACTCATAAGGTATAAGTCAATGGAACGTTTATCAAGGTCGTAATCAAGGTGAAGATTTGGACAACTTTTGGAGATTGATACTTGGGAATAAGTCGAGATACCGATTCCACATTTGTAGAAGACTTCGGTTTAAAGAAATTGAAATCTCGGCCTGGGCTATGGAGACACACAAATTGATACAAGGAAAACTTATGAAGATTTCGAAGACCGTGGGAGAAACGAGAGGTCATCAACAAGCTCAAATCAAATCCGTAATTAAGGAGATGAAGAACAAGTTCCCGGGCTAAAGCTTACCCCTACGGTGACAGGTGTATTGCATTCATGGAACGTGTATCATAGGCCGCATTAAATTATTTAATCTCCTTTATTTATATGTGTGCGTGCACTTCTACTTGATAAATGCTCCAATATCTTACATCTTTAATTATTTGTTACGTGCATTGGCATCTTAATCCAACATGCATTCTTTAGTGTTTACTTGATAGGAAATTTCTTCCACTTCATTCATCGAGTGTTACTCAAACCGGATCTTACTTGAATCAAGAAAAGAAGAAATATTTGGGTTACAAAGTGGTTATCAAAAGAAAAGACGAACAGTGGCACTCCGAAAAGTAGAACTGGAAATTAGAATGAATGAAGTAGGTTGTTATCCCTACCAATCATTTCAAATCGAGTTTGAGTGAGATCATCGGACATGTAACTTGGTTAGAACCACCGATATCGAGGAAGCTAAATTGAAGAGGTCGAGAATCTTTTATCTGAGAGGTGGTAGAACAAGTTCAAAAAGTAGAATTGAAATTCTTAAGGAGGAGAGCCGACACGGGAGATGATTTAAATACACGGTTATACTCGAATAGGTCACTTCAAAAAGGAACAATGGAAATGTAAGAATCAACAAATAATGAAAACTTTACAAAGCAAGTTCACGGGATAAATTGAGAGATTTTAACACTTGTAGACCTCGAAATCAAGGTGGGATAAGACTTTGGGAATAATATGGAAGAAACACTACCTCAAGAAATGAAGAGATATATTCAAAGAGTATTTAGGAATTAAAATAAAAAAAAAAAAAAAAAGAAGGTAAAGGTTGATCGATAATAATATAGGGTGTAAGGGCAACACCATTAGCATTATTAGTTTATTACTACAAGACATGCTCGAACTTAATTCCCCAAGATTGGAAGGATCATGTTTATATCACTTGTATAACTAGAAGATGATAGGACCGTGTAGGAATTTCAAGAATTGGCAAGGAAAGTATTGGGTAAAATGAAAGCCAATCGGATCATCATATTCCGTGAGGGGCAAAAAGTAGAGTTAATTCAGCCGAGCGTTGGAAAAGGAATACATAGAAGGGAAATACACAATATGAAAAGATGGGTTACCATTTCATCAGGCATTTTCCATGATTAATCGGGGAAGTTATTAGGATTGGAGAATGGAATTTGAGCTACTAAGGATTAGCTCCAGTATTCAAGTTGGAGGTTAGAACTTAAGCAATTAAAGGCTAGCTTGAACAACTAAGCAGGGCGAAAATGATGTGAGGTGGACAATGAGCTAATTGGGTTAAGATCAAGTGCACACTAAAAATTGGAGCTTCGGACCGTGGTGATTAGAAAGGATAAGAGAAAAGATTGTGGAATGAAGACCGGGTGGCTATTTAAGTATTGGATACATCGGGGATTTCAATGCCTGACACTATGGAAGGAATCAAGTGTTGAATCAGATCACTATAATGGAAGATTCCCAAACATCGGTGAACGGTATATCAAGCATCCATGGCATATGCACACATGCAACTTTAATTTGAATAATTTTATGATACTAAGTACTTGGATGGCTTGGTGTGTTAACTGCGGTTATATGAACGATACTTGATTTACTTGATATTTCTTATCTGTCCCTTGTGTGGTATTTACGTGCTTGTTTATTTATCTTTTCTTGGGTTGTTGTGTTGTTGTTTGAGAGATGGGGTTCTCTCGTTGTTGCTTGTGAGAGATGGGGTGTAACACCCGAGCGTAAGGTGTCACATCCCCCGCACCGAGACCCGACCCGAATATGAAATGAACAATCCATACCCGAGCTAAATCACGGCGAACGGGGACAAACACACACTCTATGCTAGGCGGGCTAACCCTTAACCATACGAATCAGAGAAAATCCATAAAGCGGAAGCAATAATCGAGCAAAGCATATCATATATACCACGAGTATGCAAGCTCCAAAATATAATTCATATACATCAAGACAAGCCATCACGGCCCAAAACATGTGTACGCTCCAAAACATAACCATATACAATAATCAAAAGTGTGGGATGTAAGTGTAAGACCAAAATAAAGAGCTAGAGACAAATGCAAGACCTAGGACTCGTATTCCCGCCTAGCTCTCTCGACACCTGCACCAAACAGCTGAAAACCAAACGGGTTCAGTCCAAAAGGGACTGGTGGGTATAAAACATTGGCATAAATATAATATATATAACTGAATTGAAACAATCACATGCAGATTATAATCCCAAGCGAGGTTTTAGAAACGGTTCCCAAGTGGGAAAAATAAAGGAATCATCGGAAGGGATTATAATGGTCAATTTTACAATAGGTCATTAGTGGCCCGGCGAGTGGGCGTGCATCATCTCCAACCAACACCACGTGTGATTTGATCAATCATTCATTCATTAAGTCTGTCATGCATATCATTCTTTTGTGCTCAATCAATCGATTCTATTCAATCGGTCATATACACCTTCTTCCTCCGAGTTGGTGGGCGGGCTTGCAAGACCCGGCCACCCAATCATTGGCCAAAAGGGGTTACATGACTCCCCAGATGGCACTCAGCTCCCTTTCCCCGCCAATCTCCTGACGAGGTCCGGTACCGCTGTTCAATAATGGGAACTAGTGTGAGGGATCACCGTCAGCCCATGTTTCCTCGGATAGCCACTCACACCAAGAACCCCGGCCCCAATCAGTGCAATCAATCAATCAATACTCGCCAAAACATTTGGTAGGATTCAAGAAATAAGGGTTTTACGTTTGCAATCATTTACTCGATAAAAGACTCAATATATATATATATACCGTATCACTTTGGCTTAAAGCTTTTCACATAAGGGGATATATCGGGTCGTTTTATCTAAGTAGTAGAGAAACCCACCTGTACCGACAAAAGAAGATACGAAAGCCTCAAGGATCAGCCTCGTCACCCACGGAATCAAAATCTGTGCAAGAAAGGTAAAGTGAGACTCAATATGACCAAACAAGACGCTCGGCAATGCAATGATCGTGATATGAATGTATAAAAGATTAAATTATGTTATGGAAATGTTCATGTGCACTATTAATACATTTTATTTCATATAATCAAAGCATACAAATTAAATCATATTCAAGTTGGTACAAACAATTACATATACTTAATTAAATCAATAACACTTAATACATAACCGAAGTATACAACCACATGCATGTACAGTAGCATGCAAACGAAATGCATGAGAAACAGAGTGTGACACGCCCGTGTCACAGAAATGCACTAAGCCGTGACACCCCCGTGTCACGGTACAGCGGGAAAATCATGCATGAAAATAAGGTGACACGCCCGTGTCACAAGAACAAAGCAAACCGTGAAACCCCGTGTCACGGTACAGAAAATCAGCCCAACCATGCATGTGTTAGGAATAGTGCCCTAGAAAGCCGATTGTATATCCGCTTTGTACTTTTCCTTATTGTAATCACAGACAATCTTTGAATAAAATAACGAATTGAGGCAACACTTCTTTATATGCTCTTGTTTGGTATGCGTTTACTTTAGTTGTGCATGTATGAGAACTCCCCTAATCCTGATGACTTTAGGACTCTACCATTTAGGTGAAATGGTTCATGAAACGAGCCCTATATCGCATAAGTCATGATTAGTAAAATACTCCAAGCCGATGAGTCCTACAGACAGTGGGAGTGTCAACCTGACTCCTCTAAGGCTTGCTTGTGGGATCACGCCCTTAAGAAGGACCACCTTGTTTCATGGAGGTGCAAAGTGTATAGTTGATACGTGCGTGATACATGAGGGTGCTTACTTTAATAAGTAAGTTCACTGAGGTGCCCCGTGTGAGAACATTCCTAAATGGGAAAGGAAGTTTCTATTTCAGGAAATGGAAACTTCCAGATTAGGAAATATCTCACGAGTCATTGATGTGATTAATTGATCCTTAGACTTGAGGTTCCTTGTCACTTTATGAGTTAACTCTGTAGTCTTAGGTATAAGCTTTAAAGGGTGTCGCCTTAGACAACTGATTCAAGGCTTATGCTGGGGCTGCACAAGTGATTCATGAAAGTGAATGAGAATCAAGAAAGGACCTACACTTGCATTTGCAAGGTGATCTCTTATTGTGTAAGTCATTCATATGCCATATGGAGTCCTTGGCCAAGGCAGTAGATCAAGACATCAAGAAAAGTGTTTCTTGGATTGAGATCAAATGGATATGAAATGCACTTAGCTTTAAGACCAGATTATTAGGGTTCTGATTAATCCCTTGCCCTAGATCTTGGTTGAGAGATAGTAAGTAGGAGGATTGTATCTCACATGAATCAATGACTTAAAGGTTCTGTCGAATCCGAACATTCCAATTCAGCTAGGGGTTAAACACCTGTTGCTAGACTATGGTCGTTTAATCTGTGGACTGATTAATTAATTAGTGAATTAATTAATTAGGGTCACTGCTAATTGAATTGAGAACCTAGAGGGTCACACACAACAACTTGGTTACATGAGTTGAGGCTTGAAAATGATTAAACGAGTTAATCGGGCCAAGAGGGTTCCACACGTGTGAATTCACACGTGTGGCTCACGTGAGTGACACGTGTCACTGTGACACGTGTGGCTCACGTGAGTGACACGTGTCACTGTGACACGTGTCAAACACGTGTGTATATATATATATATTATATATATTAAATAATTAATTAGTTAATTATTTAATAGACTTTGGTTTAATTTTGAATTAAAAAGAAAGTCTAATTTTGGAGAAAATAATCTAGTTAATTAATTATGAATTAATTAATTAGATAAAATAAGTTATTTATTTTATAATAAATAAAGTATAAAATTATCCAAAAATAGTTTGGATATTTTTAAGCTCTCTTAAAAGTTGACTAGAATTAGAATTCAAAGTCAAAGTTGGAAAATACTTGATGATCAAGTAATAGGAGAGAGAAGAACCAAATCCTAGTCCAAAAAGGACTAGTTTCGGCCGCCCCTCCCCTTTCCTATATATAGGGGAGCTCATGCTCCCCTTTAGAGCTAATTGACAATTCTTGGTTCATGTGTTGAACACCTTCCTTTCTCCAAGATTAAATTAAACCCTAGGTTAAGCCTAAACACTAACTAGAGAACTAGCATCCTTACTAGTTAGATTGTGATCAAGTTGGTGGACTTTCTCTAGAGGCTTCAAGTTAGAAGTTTGAAGATTCGAGCTTTACCAAGGAGAGGGGATCAAGCCGCGAGAAGAGCGTTCTTGGGTGGCTTGAAACGCTTCAAGAAAGAACAAAAAGAAAAGTAAGTTTTCTATCCCTACGAATTTGGTTACACGATTGCGAGTTCAAGGTCCTTTTGTTGGGAAAATTTTTTAAATTCCTCTGCTTTCTGATTCCTGTTTTCCAACAAGTGGTATCAGAGCCACCTCGTTAATCGTGTTTCTGATTCGTCTCCATTATTCTGAATTTGGTAGAAATTCTTAGGCTTAGATGCGAATTAGGTATTCTTGAGTTCTTTTAGAAAGCCTGAATTACGAGACTGTAATTTTTCTTGAATTTCTGAAACTGTTTTCTTAAATTGTGTTTCTTGAAAACCGTTTTGATAGAAATTAATTTAAATCGTATTTTTTTGAATTCTGGTTTTTGAACTAAAAGCACGAAACACGAAATCGCGTTACGAAAACGCGAGCCTGACATGCTAAGGCGTAGCACGCCAGGCCCGCGACCTCCCACCCAGCAGTCCCGCAACCGCGCGGGACTACCCGCCGCTAACGCCCGCCAGCGCCTAGGCCCCCGCCTAGGCGCGCCCGCCCGCCTGTCCCGCAACCGCGCGGGACAGCCGCCCGCACGCTCCCGCAACCGCGCGGGAGCACCCGCCCGGCATCGCCCGCACGCGAGCAGCAGCAAGCTGCGCGCATCGCGCGCAGGGCGTGCGCCTAGCGCGCGCGCCTGGCGCGCGACGCTGCGCGGCGAGCCTGTGCTCGTTCCGGGCGGTTCCGGGCACGGTTTTGGCGTTTTTCGTGTTTTCGTGTTTTCGGTCCTTGAAATCCCGATTTAATTTTTCTGAAAAATTTTATTTATTAAATTTGAATTATTTTTGAAATAATTGTTTAAATTGGGATTTTGAAAATTTGAGCGATTTAAATTTTGAAAAAATTACGATCTTTATTTTCTGAAAATATTGAAAGAATAAAATTATTAATTTTCAGAAATTAATTGGAATTTTATTAGTTTATTGTTTTTCGGGTTTTATTGAAAAGGCTCTTGAACAAGAATTGCATCTAAGTCGTGTTTTAAGCTATTAGAGCTTAAAGCGAGAATTTTAATTTATTGGTTAAATTTAAATTCTTGCAAAAGCATGTTAGGTGATCATGGGTTTAGATCTATGTATGGTTTTAATTTATGCACATGGATGGTTTAAATTGGGGTTGGAGCCCTATAGTTGCGTTTTTTCAATTGAGGTTGGAGCCTCACTTATGTGCGTACTGTTATGTGATTTATTAGGTGGCTTTCCATATTACTGTTTTTGAGGCCGGGGTATGCCCCGTGTAATTGTCTAAGGCCAATATGAAGATTGAGCCTTATTACTTTATGTCTTTTTCTTTTTATTGTAATTTGAGAGTAGAGATAGGTGGTGAGGTTTTATTTTCATTATGGAGACAATGCACCCATGGAGTAAGATGGACCACATTCAAGTAACAAGGAGGCCATAAGTGAAGACCCCTCAAAATGTTAGGGAGGGGAATCTCAATTGTTAAATGTAATAGAGATAGGGCTCGTATTTTGTTACTGCTTTCCCTTATGTGATTTGAACTGTTTATGTGGCATGTATGTTAGAACTTGTGATTGTGGAGTGGCTCCCACATATCACGCATAAGATAGGTAGAACCCATGATCATTACATGTTAGTATCATGCTAGGACATGTTATCTGTTTATGTGCTTGTTTGAAATGCATTTAAGTGTACTTGCATTAATCAAGACTAATAAAATTGGATAACATATATGTTGGTGAGGTCGAACCGGACAACTCTCCGGTTGATTCGAAAATTCCCATTAAATATTAAGCTAATTTCGAACAAATAGGTGTTTAATTCGAGATGCAAGTTTTGAATTAAATTCCTAGCATTCCATCAATAGGTTTTAAGTTTAGTAAGTAAAGCTAGTTATTGTCCGCGAGTCGTGGGATAGCTAGTGGAGCTTATTAGTTCTTAGTTACCTAATTGATCATTTTAAATGATCAATATTTCGTGGTCAATTTTAGCAAGGGCGATGTCCGCGAGTCGTGGGTCGTTCAAACTAAGTTTTGGTCATGATCTTATGATTGATGGGTCTAGCTTAACGCCTAAGTAAATATGGATGTCGCACGAGTCGTGGGTCCATATTGAAAGATAGGTGATGCAAAAAACAATTACTAAGAGTTCTAAAGGTGTTAGAATTGGTAAGTTGTACCTACCTAGGGTTCTTACTTAGAATGTCCGCGAGTCGTGGGTTCGAGGTAAAATGCCTAGGATCTTAGTACCCATTGGGAAACGTGTTCCTCTTAGATCTTTGGGAATTATAGATCTTTGAAAAACAGTGGGAGCTACATTAGATTAAAGACCTTATCTTTTGTATATCGTTATAATTCAGCATGCTCACTAGTTCTCTGTTTTACCATTTAGGTCGTAGATTCTGTGATTCTCTACGTGTTTTGAAATGGCAACCAAAAACCCTCTTGTATCGATCCTCGAGTCAAACAAGTTGACTGGTCCCAACTATTCTGATTGGCTGAGGAATCTAAAAATCATTTTAGATTCTGAGAAGAGAACTTATGTTCTCTTCGAAGGGGAGCCCACTCCTGAAGGGGAGGCTCCCACTCGGGCCGAGCGGGATGCGATTCAGAAGCGGAAGGATGATAATCTCCAAGCCCGTTGCCTTATGTTGGCTAACATGTCTCCGGACTTGCAAAGACAACATGAGGCCATGGAATTTGCTTGGGAGATTTGCGACCACTTAGAGCAACTTTACCGCCCTCATGAACGTGTTACAAGGTATAACACTTCAAAGGAATTATTCCACTTGAGAATGAGGGAAGGTTCAAGTGTCCATGAATATGGACTCAAGTTTCTTGCCCTTACTGAGAAACTTGCTTCCATGGACATGCCGCTGAAAGATGAGCTTTCAGTGGATTTGTTGCTAGCTTCGCTCCCACCATCATTCAACCCATTTGTCCTTAACTTCAACATGAATCATGCTGGTGCTACTGTAGCTGAGCTGATTAGTCAGCTTGTGACTGCTGAAAGCACGATCAAGAAGGACAATAAGGTTTTGATGGTGAATGCTCCATCATCCTCTTCTGGGCCTTCTAAAGGTAAGGGCAAGAAAGCCCAAAAGAAGAAGAAGAAACCCCTTAGGCCCACTGGTGGCATTTCGAAGGGGAAGGCCCAAAAGAAGAAGCGTGATCAGAAAGAGGATGTTTGCTTCCATTGTGGCAAAGCGGGACATTGGAGGAGAAACTGCCCAGAGTACAAGGCTACTCTAAAGAAAGGTATCTTTCTCGTTGAAGTAAATCTTTCTATTAATTCTAATTCTTGGGTACTTGATACCGGTTGTGGGACTCATATCTGTAATGATGTACAGATGCTAAGTGAAGTCCAACAACTCAAAGAAGGAGAATGTGTCTTGAAGATCGGCGATGGCTCAAACGTTGAAGCTCGAGCTTTAGGCACAATTAGATTAGATTTAGGTAGTTTTGAGTTAGTATTAAACAAAGTCCTTTATGTACCGAAAATTATTAGTAATATAATTTCAGTTCCAATATTAGATTGTGAAGGTTATGAAACTTATATTAAGAATGGTAAATACTTTATCAAACGGAACAACTCTTCCGTTCATATCGGTACTCTAAGTAATGGACTTTACCTAACTCAAAATATCAATATTATGAATATACAACGAGAAACAAAGCGTAAGAGAGATGACAAAGTTTCAGCTCCCTTATGGCACGCTAGATTAGGACACATTTCCAAGAACAGAATTAGCAAGATAAACACTTTAGGATCATTCTCTGAAAATGATCTCAAAGAGTTAACTTCTTGCGAATCCTGTCTCAAAGGAAAGATGTCCAAAGTTCCTTTTAAAGGAACTGTGGAACGTGCCACTAAGGTTCTAGATTTGATCCATACTGATGTTTGTGGACCGCTTAGTATAAGCACTAGAAGCAATCATCAGTATTTCATAACCTTTACTGATGACTTTAGTCGGTATGGTTATGTATACTTAATGAAGTATAAATCTGAAGCTTTTGAGAAATTCTTAGAATTTCAAAAGGAGGTTGAGAACCAAACTAGTCACAAGATCAAAACACTTCGATCTGATCGAGGAGGCGAGTATCTTAGTGAAGAATTCCTTAATCATCTCAAAGATAATGGGATTATCTCTCAGTGGACTCCTCCGGGAACTCCTCAACTCAATGGAGTTTCTGAGAGAAGGAATCGAACCCTACTTGATATGGTTCGTTCCATGATGAGTTTCACTGACTTACCACCTTCTTTCTGGGGTCATGCCCTAGAAAGTGCAGCAAAGATTCTGAATCTAGTTCCCTCTAAGTCAGTCCCTAAAACGCCCTATGAAATGTGGCATGGTAAAATCCCTAGTTATTCTTACTTAAGAATTTGGGGTTGTCCTGCTTACGTGAAGAGGACAGTGGGAGATAAGTTAGAATCTCGTTCTAACTTATGCTACTTTGTAGGTTATCCTAAGGAATCCATAGGATACTACTTCTATGATCAATCTGAACAAAAGGTGTTTGTTTCCAGAAATGCCACTTTTCTTGAGGAACCATTCCTTAAAGAAAAGAAGGGCAAGATCATAGAATTAGAAGAAGTACAAAATGACCCCACACCACCCACTGAAGAAACGTCCCACTCTGATCAACCACAACCAATCACGAATTTCGATACACACGAAAATCCTCCTCTAAGGCGTTCTGAACGTACTCCTAGACAGCCGGAAAGATGGTATGGATTCTTCCATGAAATATCTCAAAAGGATAATGATCCTTTAACATATGAGGAGGCACTTTCAGATTCTGACTCTGAACAGTGGATAGAAGCCATGAAATCCGAAATGGATTCCATGAACTCCAACCAAGTTTGGACCTTGGTAGATTTGCCTGATGGGGTCAAACCCATAGGTTGCAAATGGATCTTTAAGAGAAAGCTTGGAGTTGATGGAAGCATTGCAGCCTACAAAGCAAGACTGGTTGCAAAAGGATTCACTCAGAGACCCGGCGTGGATTTTGATGAAACCTTTTCACCAGTTGCAATGCAAAAGTCTATTCGGATCATGCTTGCCATTGCTGCATATTATGACTATGAGATATGGCAAATGGATGTGAAAACTGCCTTTCTCAATGGTGACATTGACAAAGACATTTATATGGAGCAACCCATAGGTTTCACATTCAGTGGGAGTGAGCAAAAGGTTTGCAAACTCCAAAGATCAATCTATGGATTGAAACAGGCTTCTAGGAATTGGAACATTCGATTTGATGAATCAGTCAAAGCGTTTGGCTTCATCCAAATTTCGAATGAATCATGTGTGTATAGAAAGGAATTGGAGACCTCAGTGCAATTCTTAGTACTTTATGTTGATGACATCCTTCTTATTGGGAATTCGAAGGATGACATGAAAGTGACTAAGTTATGGTTATCGAACCAATTCGAGATGAAAGATCTTGGTGATGCGTCCTATATCCTTGGAATTAAAATCTATAGAGATAGATCTAGAAGGTTAATAGGACTATCACAGTCGATGTACATTGACAAAGTATTGAAGAGATTCAATATGGAATCAGCAAAGGTTAAGAACCTTCCTATGAGTATAGGAACATGTCTTTCAAAGAAGATGTGTCCTAAGACTAACCTTGAGAAGGAAAGAATGACTCATACACCTTATGCATCAGCAATAGGTAGCATAATGTATGCAATGTTGTGTACTCGACCGGATGTGGCTTATGCACTTAGTGTAACAAGTCGTTTCCAATCTGACCCTGGAGATGGTCACTGGGCTGCCGTGAAGAATATTCTTAAATACTTGAAGAGTACTAGAGATTTATTCTTAGTTTACGGAGGTCAGAAAGATCTTACTGTTGAAGGATACTGCGATGCAAGCTTTGCATCTGACTTAGATAATTTTAAGTCAATGTCAGGATACATTTTCTGCCTAAACGGCGGAGCAGTGAGTTGGAAGAGTTCCAAGCAAACAACCACTGCAGATTCGACCACTGAGGCCGAATACTTAGCTGCAAATGATGCAGCTAAGGAAGGTGTTTGGATTAGAAACTTCATTCAAGAGTTGAATGTTGTTCCTAGCATGAAAGACCCCATTACTGTGTTTTGTGACAACACTGGGGCGGTTGCTCAAGCAAGAGAACCAAGATCTCACCAACGGACCAAGCACATTATGAGGAAGTATCACCTAATCCGTGATATTATCAAAAGAGGAGATGTGCAAATTGAGAGGGTCACATCAGCAGAGAACGTGGCAGATCCACTTACTAAACCCCTTAGTCGAGAAGCTTTCCAAGGTCATCTTCAGAAGATGGGACTTAGAGTAGCTTTAGAATGGCTTTGACGGGCAAGTGGGAGATTGTTAGGAATAGTGCCCTAGAAAGCCGATTGTATATCCGCTTTGTACTTTTCCTTATTGTAATCACAGACAATCTTTGAATAAAATAACGAATTGAGGCAACACTTCTTTATATGCTCTTGTTTGGTATGCGTTTACTTTAGTTGTGCATGTATGAGAACTCCCCTAATCCTGATGACTTTAGGACTCTACCATTTAGGTGAAATGGTTCATGAAACGAGCCCTATATCGCATAAGTCATGATTAGTAAAATACTCCAAGCCGATGAGTCCTACAGACAGTGGGAGTGTCAACCTGACTCCTCTAAGGCTTGCTTGTGGGATCACGCCCTTAAGAAGGACCACCTTGTTTCATGGAGGTGCAAAGTGTATAGTTGATACGTGCGTGATACATGAGGGTGCTTACTTTAATAAGTAAGTTCACTGAGGTGCCCCGTGTGAGAACATTCCTAAATGGGAAAGGAAGTTTCTATTTCAGGAAATGGAAACTTCCAGATTAGGAAATATCTCACGAGTCATTGATGTGATTAATTGATCCTTAGACTTGAGGTTCCTTGTCACTTTATGAGTTAACTCTGTAGTCTTAGGTATAAGCTTTAAAGGGTGTCGCCTTAGACAACTGATTCAAGGCTTATGCTGGGGCTGCACAAGTGATTCATGAAAGTGAATGAGAATCAAGAAAGGACCTACACTTGCATTTGCAAGGTGATCTCTTATTGTGTAAGTCATTCATATGCCATATGGAGTCCTTGGCCAAGGCAGTAGATCAAGACATCAAGAAAAGTGTTTCTTGGATTGAGATCAAATGGATATGAAATGCACTTAGCTTTAAGACCAGATTATTAGGGTTCTGATTAATCCCTTGCCCTAGATCTTGGTTGAGAGATAGTAAGTAGGAGGATTGTATCTCACATGAATCAATGACTTAAAGGTTCTGTCGAATCCGAACATTCCAATTCAGCTAGGGGTTAAACACCTGTTGCTAGACTATGGTCGTTTAATCTGTGGACTGATTAATTAATTAGTGAATTAATTAATTAGGGTCACTGCTAATTGAATTGAGAACCTAGAGGGTCACACACAACAACTTGGTTACATGAGTTGAGGCTTGAAAATGATTAAACGAGTTAATCGGGCCAAGAGGGTTCCACACGTGTGAATTCACACGTGTGGCTCACGTGAGTGACACGTGTCACTGTGACACGTGTGGCTCACGTGAGTGACACGTGTCACTGTGACACGTGTCAAACACGTGTGTATATATATATATATTATATATATTAAATAATTAATTAGTTAATTATTTAATAGACTTTGGTTTAATTTTGAATTAAAAAGAAAGTCTAATTTTGGAGAAAATAATCTAGTTAATTAATTATGAATTAATTAATTAGATAAAATAAGTTATTTATTTTATAATAAATAAAGTATAAAATTATCCAAAAATAGTTTGGATATTTTTAAGCTCTCTTAAAAGTTGACTAGAATTAGAATTCAAAGTCAAAGTTGGAAAATACTTGATGATCAAGTAATAGGAGAGAGAGGAACCAAATCCTAGTCCAAAAAGGACTAGTTTCGGCCGCCCCTCCCCTTTCCTATATATAGGGGAGCTCATGCTCCCCTTTAGAGCTAATTGACAATTCTTGGTTCATGTGTTGAACACCTTCCTTTCTCCAAGATTAAATTAAACCCTAGGTTAAGCCTAAACACTAACTAGAGAACTAGCATCCTTACTAGTTAGATTGTGATCAAGTTGGTGGACTTTCTCTAGAGGCTTCAAGTTAGAAGTTTGAAGATTCGAGCTTTACCAAGGAGAGGGGATCAAGCCGCGAGAAGAGCGTTCTTGGGTGGCTTGAAACGCTTCAAGAAAGAACAAAAAGAAAAGTAAGTTTTCTATCCCTACGAATTTGGTTACACGATTGCGAGTTCAAGGTCCTTTTGTTGGGAAAATTTTTTAAATTCCGCTGCTTTCTGATTCCTGTTTTCCAACAGCATGCACCCCCGTGTCACGCCAAGCAAGGTAAAAGTGACACGCCCGTGTCACTGGGCGTAACAGAGAAAAACAGAGCAATTTTCGGACAGCAACAAAACCAACCAAAATACCAAGTTTTCAATCAACAAATGTAACCAAAACTTGAATAAACCTGTGACCATACTTAAAACACAATAAAATCTAGCATATATACCCATATCATGCATTGATCAACAAGATTTCATCAATTAAAACCCATATTCTCACTCATGCTTCCAAGTCCAAACTTCACAAGATAAATGCATACAACTTGAGCTCAAAGTTCCTAAACATATTTCTAATAACGATTACACAAATCAACCAATACATGCCAAAGCCCTAGCTTCACATATTTTCAAGAAAATCAACAAAGTTCCAAGAATACCTCAAATAAAAGAAATAGAAGAAAAGGTGAAGAGATGATGTTGATGATGCTTGATTGATCATAAAACTCACAATTATGATGCTTGAAAGATGAAATTTTCCTCCACTTTGGCAAGGGTTTGATCGGTAGGCTTGGAGAGCAAGAGCAAGAGTGTATGTAATGTATGTATGGAAGAAAGGAAGAAATGGAACGTGATGCTGCTTTGAATCAAGAAGAATGGGCCAAATTTGCTATTAAGTCCCTCCATTATTTAAGTCATGCAAGTGAACCCCAAGCTTTTGAAATGTAATCAATTAAATTCATGCAATTAGGTCCTGAAGGTTCATGAAATGCTCAATTAAGGCCATAACGAAATTAAGTCAAGTTCGGGAAAATAATTCACATTGCAAGCAAGTTCAAATGAAGCAATAAGTATTAAGTTGTAAAGAATTCACAAAATTCTTAACATTAAATACGTAAACAATTAACAAATATATTTATATAAAATAGTAAAATAAAATAAAATAAAGAAGATAACATCTAATACATTTAAAATAAAATCAACTATATAAACACGTAAAATAATTATTTTGCGCAATTAGGTAAACAATTACGCCCTACCTGTACGGCCGAAATATCGGGGCGTCACAACCTCTCCCCCTTAAAAGAATCCGTCATCGGATTCATTGATCACTCGGAAACAGTTCGGGATGGAACTTCCTCATCTTATCCTCCGTCTCCCACGTAGCCTCTTCCGTTTTATCACTTCTCCATAAGACTTTAACTAGTGGGATTTGCCGGTTTCTTAATTCTTGAAATTTCCGATCCAAAATCTTAACCGGTTTCTGAACGAAGGTGAGATTAGGCTCAATTTCTACCTCTTCCTCAGGTAGGATTTCGGACTCATCCGGATAATACTTGCGAAGCTGGGAGACATGAAATACGTTGTGGATTCCCGTCAAACTCGGGGGTAGATTCAAGCGATAAGCAGTATCTCCAACTCTGTCCAGAATCTCATACGGACCCAGATAGCGAGGATTCAACTTACCTCCTTTTCCAATTCTCGAAAATCCTTTTCGCGGCGAAGCTTTCAAGAACACCCTATCACCCACTTCGAACTGAAGATCCTTTCTCCGTCGATCCGGATAGCTTTTCTGTCTATCTTGAGCCGCTTTCATTCTTTGTTGAATGGTTTGAACCTTATCAATTGCAGCTTGTACGGTTTTAGAAGGCTTCTCCTTCATTTCACCTCGTTTCACTCCCTCTTGTTTCGTCCAATTCCACTCTTCAAGGTCGAAAAATAAGGGGGATCTACACTTTCGTCCGTAAAGGGCTTCATAAGGTGCCATTCCTATCGAAGCCTGAAAACTGTTATTATAGGCGAACTCAATTAGGGATAACTGCTCATTCCACGAACTCGAGAAATCCAATGCACAAGCCCTCAACATATCCTCCAAATACTTGATTAATCTTTCCGACTGACCATCTGTCTGAGGATGAAAAGCTGTGCTGAATTGGAGCCTTGTTCCCAGATTTCTTTGCAATTCTTGCCAAAACCTAGAAGTGAACCTCGGATCTCGATCTGATACAATGCTAACCGGTACTCCATGAAGTCGAACAACTTCATCAACATACTTCTTTGCCAACTTAGGTACCTTATCCGACATCCGAACAGCCAGAAAATGTGCCGATTTCGTTAATCTATCCATGATCACCCAAATCCCATCAAGACCACCCCTCACTCTAGGAAGGCCTGAAACGAAATCCATCGCCACCTGTTGCCACTTCCATTCTGGAATAGGTAACGGTTGAAGTAGCCCTGATGGCTTCTGATGTTCGGCTTTCACGATTTGACAAGTCAGACAATGTCTCACAAAATTAGTTACATCCCTCTTAAGTCCATTCCACCAATAAAACTGCTTCAAATCCTTGTACATCTTATTACCTCCGGGATGTATCGAATACCCTGATCGGTGAGCTTCTTCCAAAATAATCCTCTTCAATTCATCCGGAACTACAATCCTGTTCTTAAACCTTAAGAGTCCCGTGTCATCGAACCCAAATGGACATTCGGGATCATCTCTAGCTTTCTGAGCTAATTTCTGCACTTCGGGATCTCTTCTCTGAGTTTCAAATAATCTTGGTTGAAGATCCGGTTGTACTGTAATATTCCGAATACTTGCTCTTAACTTGAAAGACTCGGGTTCATATCCAACTTCCACTTTCACACTAGATACACTAGCCTTCCTGCTAAGTGCATCCGCGACCACATTAGCTTTTCCAGGATGGTATCGGATTGTGCACTCGTAATCCGCTAAAGTCTCCATCCATCGCCTTTGTCTCTTATTTAACTCCTTCTGAGAAAACAAGTATTGAAGACTTTTGTGGTCAGAAAAGATCTCGAAAGGAATTCCATACAAGTAGTGTCTCCACTTCCCCAAAGCGAAGATCACTGCCGCTAGCTCGAGATCGTGAGTGGGATAATTCTGTTCATGATCCTTCAGTTTTCTCGAGGCGTAGGCTATTACCTTACCCTTCTGCATCAAAACACATCCCAGTCCCTCTTTCGAGGCATCCGTATAAACCATGTATCCTTCAGTGCCCTCGGGAAGTGCTAATATTGGTGCAGTGGTCAATTTCTCCTTTAAAAGTTGGAAACTTGCCTCACACGCCTCATCCCAAGCAAACTTGACTTCCTTCTTTATCAAACGAGTCAAAGGAGCTGCAATCTTAGAGAAGTCCTTAACGAATCTCCGATAATACCCAGCCAAACCCAAGAAACTTCTGACCTCGGAAGCGTTTTTCGGACTCTGCCACTGAATAACTGTCTCGATCTTTGAAGGATCTACTTCCAAACCCTTACTTGAGACAATATGACCTAGAAAAGCAACCCGGTCGATCCAAAACTCGCACTTACTAAACTTCGCATACAACCGGTGCTCTCTCAATGTCTCCAATACCAATTCGAGATGCCTAGCATGATCTTCCGGAGTCTTGGAATACACGAGAATGTCATCAATGAAAATTACGACGAATTTATCCAAATATGGCCGAAAAATCCGATGCATCATATCCATAAATGCTGCAGGGGCATTCGTCAAACCAAAGGGCATCACTACGAACTCATAATGCCCATACCGGGTATTGAATCCTGTCTTAGGTATATCCTCTTCCCGGATTTTCAATTGGTAGTAGCCTTGTCTTAGATCCAATTTCGAATAAACCCCTGAACCTTGCAACATATCAAATAAATCCTCAATGTGGGGCAACGGGTACTTATTCTTGATAGTCATCCGATTAAGCTCCCGGTAATCTATACACATTCTCAACGATCCATCTTTCTTCTTGACAAAGAGAACCGGAGCACCCCATGGAGATGAGCTCGGTCGAATATATCCAATCTTAAGTAACTCTTCGAGTTGAATCTTCAACTCCTTCAACTCTGCCGGAGCCATTCTATACGGCATCTTAGAATAAGGTTCTGATCCCGGATATAAATCAATAACAAATTCAATCTCCCGATCCGATGGTAAAGAACCTAAATTTTCCGGAAATACGTCGGGATATGCCTTTACCACATCCGTATCCTCAAAACTTAATTGATCCTTTGGTTTGTTAAGGAGATAGGCAATAAATCTCGTGGCTCCATCTTTCACTAACTTGCGAGCTTCCAAAAAAGATAAGAGAGGTACAATCTTCGACCCCACTTCTCCAATCAACTCTGCTCCCAATTTTATCTTCTTTCTAAAACAATCAACCTCGGCCCGGTGCCGAAATAACCAATCCATCCCGAAGATTACCCCGTACTTCTTCATAGGCATAACAATGAAGTCTGCCGGATAATCTTTCCCCTCTAACAAAACTGAACAACCTCTAACAACCCGGTTTGTCTGCAAATTACCTCCAAGAGGCGAACTCACATAATAACAAGAATTTGAGCAAATAACAGGTAGGCACAGAGAAGCACATAGATCAGAAGATATAAAAGTATGCGTGGCACCCGGATCAAATAATACGTGAATGCTCGTGTTATGAATGCAAACGGTACCTTCCACCACGGCATTCGGATCAGCTTCCACATTTTGTTCCTCGCCCTCAAGGGCATAAGCACGGGCCTGAATCATCGGTCTTTGTACCCCAGCTTGAAACCCCGGTCTCTTATCAGGACATGCGAAAGCCATATGATCTCCCTTCCCACAAATCAAGCACAACTTTAATCTTATTCTGCAATTGGCATAAGAGTGGGTCGGTCCTCCACAATGAGTACACGGAGGTACATCTCGTCGATCTCTCGGGGGAGCCGGTAATGCCTGAGGTACTCGAGTAACTTGAGGAGCATGCTGACCTCCAGTTCGTGGCTTCTTGAAATATTCTTTCTGAGAAGGATCTGCCGATGTCATAGGCCTTTTCCCCGGATTGAATCTCATGCTCGATCCCGAAGCTGAGCCTCTACCTTGTCCCATTGGTGCTTTGAAGATTGGATCCCTCTTTTTATACTCCTCTTCTTGCCCTAAGGCCCTTTGCACCGTATCTGAGAAAGATATAAAATTATGGCCCGCTTGACAGTGCCTCAAATCCTGTCTCAACCCAGCGATAAACTTCTTCGCCTTCCTCTTCTCATCCCGGGTAATATGTGAAGCATACTTCCCCAGTCGGTTAAAAACTGCAAGGTACTGAGCCACAGAACGATTTCCTTGCTTCAGATCCATAAATTCCTGCTCTTTTCTCTCCCGGACAACCTCGGGTACAAAGCACTCCCGAAATTCCCGTTTAAATACATCCCATGAAATCTCCTCTTCATCCGCCTCCAACTTTTCCTTTGTTCTCTCCCACCAATCATACGCCTCTCCGTCTAACTGGAATATAGCAAACTGAGCCTGTTCTTGGGTAGTGAACTGCCGAACCCCATCAATAGAACCAGAAAATCTAGGGGGATGGTAACTCGAAAACACCCCATGAGGATCCCTATGATTGTTATTTGGTGGAGCCGGTTGCTCAACGGGTTGTGGTGGTGGAGCTTGAGCTCTCCTATGCTCAACATAATTGAAAACGGCTTCCATAAAATTTCCCATATCCATCGGCGGCGGCTGTGGTTGTTGTTCTGGTGGTATAGGAGAACGATCACGATGTCCTTGTCGTCCCGGTGATCTCTCACGATGTCTACGGGGAGGCATCCTGATCAAGAAACACTGAAATGCATGCTTCTCTTAGTCCATGCATGAAAATGCAATTAATTCACTCAAATTTCAACAATTAGAGCACAGAAGCACTAAAAGGATGCATATGCAATCACATTGTCAAGTAGTCCCTAAAGCCGAACGACCTAAACTGACTCACCCGACACTAGAGCCCGGGTTTTGCAACCCTAGGCTCTGATACCACTTAAGGATGTAACACCCGAGCGTAAGGTGTCACATCCCCTACACCGAGACCCGACCCGAATATGAAATGAACAATCCATACCCGAGCTAAATCACGGCGAACGGGGACAAACACACACTCTACGCTAGGCGGGCTAACCCTTAACCATACGAATCAGAGAAAATCCATAAAGCGGAAGCAATAATCTAGCAAAGCATATCATATATACCACGAGCATGCAAGCTCCAAAATATAATTCATATACATCAAGACAAGCCATCACGGCCCAAAACATGTGTACGCTCCAAAACATAACCATATACAATAATCAAAAGTGTGGGATGTAAGTGTAAGACCAAAATAAAGAGCTAGAGACGAATGCAAGACCTAGGACTCGTATTCCCGCCTAGCTCTCTCGACACCTGCACCAAACAGCTGAAAACCAAACGGGTTCAGTCCAAAAGGGACTGGTGGGTATAAAACATTGGCATAAATATAATATATATAACTGAATCGAAACAATCACATGCAGATTATAATCCCAAGCGAGGTTTTAGAAACGGTTCCCAAGTGGGAAAAATAAAGGAATCATCGGAAGGGATTATAATGGTCAATTTTACAATAGGTCATTAGTGGCCCGGCGAGTGGGCGTGCATCATCTCCAACCAACACCACGTGTGATTTGATCAATCATTCATTCATTAAGTCTGTCATGCATATCATTCTTTTGTGCTCAATCAATCGATTCTATTCAATCGGTCATATACACCTTCTTCCTCCGGATTGGTGGGCGGGCTTGCAAGACCCGGCCACCCAATCATTGGCCAAAAGGGGTTACATGACTCCCCAGATGGCACTCAGCTCCCTTTCCCCGCCAATCTCCTGACGAGGTCCGGTACCGCTGTTCAATAATGGGAACTAGTGTGAGGGATCACCGTCAGCCCATGCTTCCTCGGATAGCCACTCACACCAAGAACCCCGGCCCCAATCAGTGCAATCAATCAATCAATACTCGCCAAAACATTTGGTAGGATTCAAGAAATAAGGGTTTTACATTTGCAATCATTTACTCGATAAAAGACTCAATATATATATATATACCGTATCACTTTGGCTTAAAGCTTTTCACATAAGGGGATATATCGGGTCGTTTTATCTAAGTAGTAGAGAAACCCACCTGTACCGACAAAAGAAGATACGAAAGCCTCAAGGATCAGCCTCGTCACCCACGGAATCAAAATCTGTGCAAGAAAGGTAAAGTGAGACTCAATATGACCAAACAAGATGCTCGGCAATGCAATGATCGTGATATGAATGTATAAAAGATTAAATTATGTTATGGAAATGTTCATGTGCACTATTAATACATTTTATTTCATATAATCAAAGCATACAAATTAAATCATATTCAAGTTGGTACAAACAATTACATATACTTAATTAAATCAATAACACTTAATACATAACCGAAGTATACAACCACATGCATGTACAGTAGCATGCAAACGAAATGCATGAGAAACAGAGTGTGACACGCCCGTGTCACAGAAATGCACTAAGCCGTGACACCCCCGTGTCACGGTACAGCGGGAAAATCATGCATGAAAATAAGGTGACACGCCAGTGTCACAAGAACAAAGCAAACCGTGACACCCCCGTGTCACGGTACAGAAAATCAGCCCAACCATGCATGCACCCCCGTGTCACGCCAAGCAAGGTAAAAGTGACACGCCCGTGTCACTGGGCGTAACAGAGAAAAACAGAGCAATTTTCGGACAGCAACAAAACCAACCAAAATACCAAGTTTTCAATCAACAAATGCAACCAAAACTTGAATAAACCTGTAACCATACTTAAAACACAATAAAATCTAGCATATATACCCATATCATGCATTGATCAACAAGATTTCATCAATTAAAACCCATATTCTCACTCATGCTTCCAAGTCCAAACTTCACAAGATAAATGCATACAACTTGAGCTCAAAGTTCCTAAACATATTTCTAATAACGATTACACAAATCAACCAATACATGCCAAAGCCCTAGCTTCACATATTTTCAAGAAAATCAACAAAGTTCCAAGAATACCTCAAATAAAAGAAATAGAAGAAAAGGTGAAGAGATGATGTTGATGATGTTTGATTGATCATAAAACTCACAATTATGATGCTTGAAAGATGAAATTTTCCTCCACTTTGGCAAGGGTTTGATCGGTAGGCTTGGAGAGCAAGAGCAAGAGTGTATGTAATGTATGTATGGAAGAAAGGAAGAAATGGAACGTGATGCTGCTTTGAATCAAGAAGAAAGGGCCAAATTTGCTATTAAGTCCCTCCATTATTTAAGTCATGCAAGTGAACCCCAAGCTTTTGAAATGTAATCAATTAAATTCATGCAATTAGGTCCTCAAGGTTCATGAAATGCTCAATTAAGGCCATAACGAAATTAAGTCAAGTTCGGGAAAATAATTCACATTGCAAGCAAGTTCAAATGAAGCAATAAGTATTAAGTTGTAAAGAATTCACAAAATTCTTAACATTAAATACGTAAACAATTAACAAATATATTTATATAAAATAGTAAAATAAAATAAAATAAAGAAGATAACATCTAATACATTTAAAATAAAATCAACTATATAAACACGTAAAATAATTATTTTGCGCAATTAGGTAAACAATTACGCCCTACCTGTACGGCCGAAATATCGGGGCGTCACACGGGGTTCTCTCCTTGTTGTTCGAAAGACAGGGTTCTTTCGTTATCTGCTACCCGCTAGACTTTCGAGTGCTTAGGCTTTGGTGAGTTAAGGATCGTGATTTAATTGCAAGTGAAGACCCCTTGTTGCTTCAAGACCTTTTCCGAACTAATTCCTAACGGGGAGTTGCTAACCCGCGTGGGATGAACACGGGAGAGTTGCTTAGAGTCCAGATCTCGAGACAATGGACCTGGGGACCAGGTCCTCTTAAGGGGGAGAGGTTGTAACGCCCCGACTTTTCGGCCTTACAGGTATGACGTCACGAGTGGGTTAGACCGAGAGTTATGTGACTTATATGTGTTTTAATTGCTAAGTGATTATTTAATTTAATAATTTCTTGAATTAGTTACTATTATATGATGTATATGACCTATATAATTTAATTGATTGTGTTATTTAAATTTGTTTTTAACGTGTCTACTTGGTAATTAAATATTTTATTTTACTTCTGCACTTATTTGAAATTATATGAAATCCTTGGACTTAATCGGACTTTACATTTAACCTAATTGTCAAGTTATCAAACCTCGGCTCCCTGTTTCAATCACTTAAACTCTCCAAGGACCAAAGTGCACTTTCCCTCTTTTTTCCCCTCCTTAAAGCACGATATACGCACCCCACCTTTTCTCTCCTCATTCTTATTCTTCTTCTTTCATTCTTCTAGCAAAACAAGGGCTTCCAACTTCTTTCTTCTTCTTATTTTGATCGATCCAACCTCGCAAACAAGGAGACAAGAGGATTTCATCAAGTTTATCCAAGAATTCAAGCTCCAATCTTTCTTCTTCTATTCCTCATTCTTATCCAAGGTATATGTGTATATATATATATATATGTATGTATATGTGAGTTTATGAAAATTGATAGTTTAATTCATGATTTGATGAGTGTGTGTGTATATATGTTGTATTTGATTGTTGTTATTAGATTTTGGGTGAATTGGGAGCTCCTTTGGCCTTCTTGAAACCAATTTTCATCACTCCCTTGTTTTTCCCAAAGCTTTTGCTACTGGTGGAGCGGTGGTCGCGCCCGCGACCGTTTCGTGACCATTTTTGGTCGCGGCCGCGACCAACAACTCAAGAACTGGCCAATTTTTAGTCGCGGCCGCGACTGATTTTCAGTACAATTTTGTCACGGCCACGACTCGCTCGTCCGAACTTCGAATGACCTGATATTTGAACCCACGAAAACCTCTTGAAGTCTATAATATTCGCCAATTGAAATCACTTTAATGCCTTTTCCCGTTTGCGAGATATGATCAATTCTTTTTTATGTCGCCACTTTACCAGAAAACTGTTTTCATCAAACTTCAGGCGTATGCCATTTTCACCTCACTTTGAATCAGAAAACGAGCCATATATCACCGGAAAGATCTTTGTGTTTAGTTTCATACCCAATAAGAAAAACTTAATTCCAATTTCTAGAACTCAAGATATTCCCATTTTCCTACAGCTTCTTCTTTTCCGAAATTGTCGACTTTTGCTAAGTCTCACCAAAACTCATCTTCTTGCGTTCCTTTCACCCTCTTGGCTCCCATATGTGAATTATATGACTTATATGAATGATTAATTGATGATACATAATATACTTTGATATGATTATGGATTTTATGTTATCAATTCAATGCATATACGTGAAATGATAACATGAACGTTATGTGCTACTTTTATGAATGCATGGATGGTTTGCTTCGTTTAATTGTTTTGTATGTTGTGTTTAGCTTCTTCCATTACTTGTATATTTTGTTAATATGTTATGTTATGTGTTAACTTGTATATTATGAAATCATAATGTTATTTTGTTAATACATTTTGTAAATTATGATCCAATATGCCTTCAAATGCTCTCTAGCTTGCAAGCACGAATTATTCCTCCATTTATTGACCTCATATGATAACTTCTCATTTCATTTATGACTCGCATGCATTGTAAACATGTTATAGTATGAGTTATGATTATTGTATAGAGCTTGTGGCTCGAATTAATACAAAATATGAAAGTTATGAAACACATGAATATAAAACCACTATTTAGTGAATGTTTTGAATGAATTACTTGATTATATGACCTCATCACATGATTCATGCTTCTTATGTATCTCATATCATGTGCATAACATGCCGTGCATCTATGTGGCTTCATATTGAGTCAATTCTCACGAGTACACATTGTTCCTTGTCTTATACAATTCGTTTCCAGGGCGTAGACTTCCGAATTGAATAGGAACCCATATTACTCATGCTTTATGTCTCGTGGTATTCCAGGTGAGGGTGTTTTCGTTCTAGTTACATATTAATCCCTACAACCTTATGTGACGAGTTTGGCCAAAAACCTAATGTATATCTATATATGGTTTTTCAAATGAATTTATCGAGTAAACATTTTCACAAGGATTATGAGAATTATTATGTTTATCATGATTGGAAATGTTTTGGCGAGAATATGATTATGAACATGATTATGAATGCACGGGCCTAGGGACTTAGTGCAAGTGGCTATCAGGGGAGGCAAGGGCTGACGGTGATCCCTTGTACTAGTCCCACCACATTTAAGGTGATACCGGCCCTCGCTAAGAGGTTTAGCGGGGAATGGGATCTGAGTGCCCTTGGGGGATTCATGTACCCACCTGGGTCAATGTATGGACCGGTGGTCAGGTCTTGCAAGCTAGAGGCTTATATATTGAACTTAACATTCATACTTCCAGTGGTTTAGGCCCAATTTTAGGTTATACTCGGTGGGCTTGGAGACTTATGCTCGCGTCCAACGGGCCCACAAACCCGGGGCACGACAGCACTGATATTAGCACTTCCCGAGGGCACTGAAGGATACACGGTTTATACGGACGCCTCAAAGGAAGGATTGGGATGTGTTTTGATGCAGAATGGTAAAGTAATAGCCTATGCCTCGAGTAAATTGAAGGATCATGAACAAAATTATCCCACTCATGATCTCGAACTTACAGCAGTGATCTTTGCTTTGGGAAAGTGGAGACACTACCTTTGTGGAATTTCTTTTGAGATCTTTTCCGACCACAAGAGTCTCCAGTGTTTGTTTTCTCAGAAGGAGTTGAACAAGAGACAAAGGTGTTGATGTGATCAACTTCGTGAAACATTGTTTGATGTGCCAAGTTGTGAAAGCAGAGCATGAGAAGCCATCGGGGCTACTTCAACCGTTACCTATCCCAGAATGGAAATGGCAACTAGTGGCTATAGATTTCATTTCAGGTCTTCCACGAGTGAAGGGTGGTCTAGATGGACTTTGGGTAATCGTGGATCGATTGACAAAATCGGCACATTTTCTGGCTATTCGGATGTCGGATAAAGTGACTAAGCTAGCTAAGAAGTATGTTGACGAAATTGTCCGACTATGGTTTGCCGGTAAGCATTGTATCGGATCGGGATACGAGGTTCACTTCTAGATTTTGGCAAGAGTTGCAAAGGAATTTGGGGACAAGGCTTCAATTCAGCACAGCTTTCCATCCTTAGACAGACGGGCAGTCAGAAAGGCTAATCAAATATTTGGAGGATATGTTGAGAGCATGTGTATTGGATTTTTCGAGTTCATGTAACGAGCAATTGCTTTTCATTGAGTTTGCTTATAACAACAGCTTTCAGGCTTCGATAGAAATGGCACCCTATGAAGCCCTCTACGGACGAAAATGTTGGTCTCCTTTGTTCTTTGATCTGGAAGAATGGAATTGGACCAAACAGGAAGGTGTAAAACGAGGGGAGAAGAAAGTAAAGCCCTCTAAGGCCGTGCAAGAGGCGATTTATAAGGTCCAAATAATCAGACAATGGATGGAAGCAGCTCAGGATCGACAAAAAATCTATGCAGACCACCAAAGAAAGAATCTTGAGTTTGAGATCGGGGATAAGGTCTTCTTAAAAGCTTCTCCACGAAAGATATTTTCAAGGATTGCAAAAGGAGGAAAATTGAATCCTCGATACTTGGGACCGTATAAGATTTTGGAGAGAATCGGGGATACAGCCTACCGTTTGGACCTACCTCTGAGTTTAACCGGGATTCACAACGTATTTCATGTTTCTCAGCTTCAGAAGTATTATCCGGATGAATCCGAGATCCTACCCGTTGAAGAGGTGGAACTTGAGCCTAACCTCAACTTCGTTCAGAAACCGGTTAAGATTTTGAATCGGAAATTGCAAGAACTAAGAAACCGAAAAATCCCACTAGTTAAAGTTTTATGGAGAAGTGATAAAACAAAAGAGGCTACGTGGGAGACGGAGGATAAGATGAAAAGATTTCATCCCGAATTGTTTCCGGACAATCAGTGAATCCGAGGACGGATTCTTTTAAGGGGGGAGGTTGTAACTCCCCGACTTTTCAGTCGTACAGGTATGGCTTATGTGATAATTATGTGCGCGTTAAATTAGTTCAATTATGTAATTATATGATTTAATTTTATTATTATTTCAATTTTTGAATAATTGAATTATTTGGAATTATTTGAATTTGAATTTATATGAATTTATGAACTATATGCGCTTGTGTGACTCGTTTGCTTGCCGTTTCTATATAGAATAAATTCGAAATTTCGTGGAAATTTAATATGTTGGAGATATACATGTTATGAATATGGATATATGCTCGTTTCATGTTTTCGGATTCATTTGCATGAGTTTTGAGTTTATTTTGATTTTGGAATCCAAAACGGGGGCTAACGAGCAATTAGCGCACCCTTGGTTCCGTATGTGATATCTTGAGCTCGGGAACTCGGAATTGAGTTCCGTCAACTTCGTTGAACTCATAATGAACTTAGCCTCATATTTTTCCAAAATTATTTGAACCTCCGAAATCCAACCGAAATATGTTACGTTCGCCAAAACTGCCACATCTCACCAAAATGGCCATATCTTCCACAAACCTTGACCAAATTAACCATGGTTGGATTTCTTAGAACCCTAGTTCAACCTTGTTTCAGCCCTTAATCATCCCCAACTGAACCACCCTCAAACTTAGAGAAAAACTCAGTAAAAACCCCTTCTCTCCAGTTCATTCCCGTCACCTTGCCATACTTGGAGATTCAAGGATCAAATCTCTTCCAACCTTCATCCAATTAAAAAGGTAAGCTTAGGGTTGTAATATACATTCATTATGGGTCATTTTGAACCGTGCATCCCCAATTTTGAGCATGCTTTCATGGGGTTTGGAGAAGATGATGAAATAGTTAGGTTTTGATGTTATATGTTGATCTCATGCATTCCTTGATGCTTTTGGTTGTTTTAAAGCATGAAAGTGGTTACCTTAACTCCCTCTTTTCATTGATTTGTTGGGATTAGTGCCCTAAAAATTCAATTTTTTGAATTAATTAAACTGAATTTACAGCGAGTTGTGAGTATTTCACATATTGATAATTAATGAAGTGTGGTGGTATTCTTATATGAAATGTGTTTCATAGGAAAAGACTTGGAATACCGAAATCACGTGTCATTAAAGTTCTAGTCGGTAAGATAAGGATATATTCTTATAATGACTATAACGTGGTTATATAAGATGATGAGTCTTTCGTCATAGGGAATAGTGATTCCGATTATAACACGTTGATGATTTTCAATAGGATTGGAAACATCAAACTGGACCACTGAGATTATTCATTTTATACTGCTATCTAAAATGAATAAAATCTCAGGAAGCATTGTACTCTTAATCCTAATAATATTTCGGCTTTAGGCATGTAGTGTTAGTCACTGTAACATACTCGAAGTGAGGTCTCGGTAAGGGGTGGCCAAAATACTTTGTGCGTTCGGTGACAGCATGAAATGTGCTAAAGAGTTATATTGATCGAGGAATCTGTGGCCTGGCCGGAAGGTAAAAGATATCCCTGAAATAGATTTACAAAAGTTCGAATTAAGACTTTGGCCAAAGCACTTCTTGTGATACATCACCGAAGTTGTATGTTGAATGTGTTTCACATACAGAGAATTTGAATTTAAGGCGAATCAATAAATTTCAAATTAGAAATGAAAAATAAATGATAGTAGTTGTAATTTATTTTTCATGGATATCTACACGGAGGAATGAAATACGAAATTATTCTAGCTCCAGAAATTTGTGAATAATTTAATTAATTTTAGAGTGCAACAATATTTATTTAGTGGAATTAAATATTGTTAAACGGTAATTAATTATTATCGTGAGATGATAATGTATTAATCTATTTGGAGCTAAAATTAATTAGTCCTGCAGGTCCCCCTACAAGCCCCAAATTGAAAACCCGAAGAGAAACTATTAAAAGGAGAAAGATAAATGAATTTTCAAAGTGTTTGAAAATAGCCAAGGGATTTATTTTAAGAAAATAAATCAAGTTCCAAAGAGTTGGAAATGACCGGGATTTTATTTTGGAGAAAATAAAATTTTAAAATTTTGTTTAAAAAGAAGAAAAATGACGTGGCAGCCGACGTGTCACGCCACGTCAGCAGGTTGGGGCCCAGTTGGCGCTGACACAGCACCGACGTGGCAAGCCACGTGTGCGAATGAGATCGAGCCACGTGGGCGTGAAGGGTCGGTTCGTCGGATAGGATCGGATTCGGGCAGGACTAACCCGGACACGTGGCCCAATCAGAATCGGCCACGTCATGAGCAAACCCTAGCCGAAGGTGCAACACACGTGCCACCTTGTGGCCGCGCGCGCAGGCGCATGAGGATGAATTCCGGGCAGCGGCCGACGGCGTTGGACTCATGACGACGAGACCTTCAATGTAGTGACCTCGGTTTTCGTATACAAGTTAGCTATGTAAGTGGGATGTGAAATTACCATTTTACCCTCGGTTTTCCCCCATAAATAGGGGTCTTCGCCCTTCATTTTTCATTTACAACTTTGGGAGACGTTTTGGCTGAATTCTCGGCTTTGAAACCATATCCCTTTTCTCCTAATTAATTCCGATTTATTTTGGAATTAATTTTAATTAGGTGTTTATATAAAACGCCTAATTTCGGGAGATTAAACCCTGAAAAGGGTTTTCTAGTTTAAAGTTTATTTTGTCTAAGTATTTAGAGAAATACTTTCGGAGCCCACACTCCGATGGTTTCTCTGGGGTTATTACAGGGAAGCTCTGTCGGTTTCACGAGGTGATCGGGTATCAATTTCTCGAGAGGAGATTTCGGGAGTTGGAAAAATACCGTTAGATAGCCATGTTTGCAGTACGGTAATATTTTATAGTTATATTATTTTAAGCATGATAAATTATATGCTTTTAAGTGTTAATTGCATGTTAGATATTTATTTGCTTAAGTGATTTAAAATTTATTATCAATTACATGTATATACTTGAGTAGATCCAGCTAGTCTTCCGCTTTGTATTAAAATGTTTTAGAAATATTTTTAATACTTGTATTATTAATAAAAAATTTTAAATGTGGTCCCGGATTGCTACTGTTTTGGGCCCACATCCCAGTAACTGGTATCAGAGCCGTGCTCTAGATATATATATGTATTGATGTGATGCATACGATGCATAATTTTAAATCTGCTACTGTACACGTGAATTCTGTCAAAGGAGGCTGGTTTTTAAATGGGACCGTTTGTGACCCCTCCAGTGTTTCCTGGGAATTTGCATGGAATGGTTTTCTGGGAATCGATTTCAATAATCTTCCTGGTTAATTGCCAAATCAGTAAATATGATTTAAATTATGTGATAATTTATAACATATTTACTTAAAGTGCCATTTAATTTTAAGCATGATAATTATATGATAATTATTTGAAAGCATGTTTAATTGCTTTAATTTATGGCATGATCATGATAATATAAGATATTATGTTACTTACAATTATGCATATTTATTTAATGTGATTAAATGATATTGTTTAATAGAGATTAGACGCGGTGCATAATTGAACTAATATTTTTCGGCCTAATTAATAAATAGTTATTAAATTACCTTAAAACATTATTGGTATTTTAAATATGATTTAGTAATCCTAGTGGGAGCGTATTAATTAGATTAATCACTTCCGACAATAAGACGCCAAAAGTGATTATAAGATAATCAAAAGATAATCCACACCTTTTAAAAATTCAAGTGGGAGTGAGATGAAAAGAGTTGGATTCTCATGGCCTCCATTACCCGTCTATAGTATAGTGGATGTATACTACTCCCTTCGGTGGGTATATATTCACTGTATACAAGATTAGACTTCTACGGATAGAATGAAATATGGGAAAGTCAGCTCAACCACGCCTCCATGGAGTGTCTTGACCTACTCGTACGGACTTCTAGGTAATGGTGCACACTTGACTAAGTAATGTATTAACCTCCCTTCGGAGCTCTGTTACATTTACTTAGAGACCAAGGGTTGACGTGGTGGATTGACATTGTTTGGTAAGAGTTACCTAGATGACATGTTAATTAAGAATAGTTCTTGCTTTTCTAAGCGGTTTTCGACCTCTCCTCCGGGGAGTCAACTGCAGTTAGTTAAGTCACCATTGCGTGAATCAAAATGCTTGCGTGGATTTCATTTATTGGTTAGACGCAAAAGAAAGTGGAATACATAATGATAACTTGTATTTATTTAGTTAATTAAGTTTTACAATTACGATCTCCCTTTGCCCACTAGGTATGACTTTAAGGAAATAGGCGAGTAAGGGTTCAACTATGGTGACTAAGAAATGAATCTTGACATTATGTTGAGACACAAAAGTTTACGTACTCACTGAACCTTATCCGAAAATTCCGGAAACTACAACCAGTCAGGATTAGAAAGATGCTTATTCCAAATGGATCAAGTGTGATGATCTGTCTAGTCTTATGTCCTGACATCTGTTTTGGATGTTCTTGAGCATCAGATGCATGAGATGCCCACTGATAAGAACATGTTTTTGAGGACAGAATCGTACAGAGGTACAAGCTAATAAGAAAGGTTGTTAGTTATGAAGATGTTTGAAGGGTCACCGATTCAGAATCATATTATGAATATGATAACTAATCTGAACGAGATTGCAAGCCTCCGTGCTTAAAGAAACAATCTTAACAGATAGGAGGTGATCCTATACTCTCTGCCTAAGTCGTTTGAACGTTCAAGATTAATTTTAAAAGTTTGAAAACCTAACCTGAACCAATGAACGACCTCGATTTGGAGAAAGGGTGATATAGACTAAGGGAAAGGTTCTCTTAAATCAGACATCAATATCCACAGCCTAAAAAAGGCAGTGAGTGGAAGAAAAACAAAAAAGAAAAGTTCCCAATCTAAGGTTCAGAAATACAAAGCCAAATCCGACAATGGAAAAGTGTTTATATTTCGGTGGTAAAGGGTATTGGAAAGGAAATTATCCGAAATACTTAGTTTGTCCGTTTACTAGGCCGTTTAGATAAGATATGAAGATATCTTACTCGTTGAAAGTATGTTTAGTTGGAAATTCACTAGACTCCAGGAATATGGATTCGTGCTCAACTAATCATATTTGCAATTAGTTGCGAAGATTCAAACTAACCAAAAAGTTTGAATAACGGCTAACATGCAACTACTGCTCAAGTACAAGTGTAATTGTAGTAGCAGTAGGAACTGTAGTATTGTATTTTGGCAATAGGGTTTTATGTTACACGTGCCGTATAAACAGAAATTTAATTTCTATGAGTTATTTGATAACTAATGGTTTAACAGTTTTTTTCGAATAAAGGTTTATCATTAAACAAAAATAAAAGGTTTATTTACTATGGCACAATAAAAGATGGTGTTTTATACCTCAAAGAAAACCCTAATTTAAGTTTAACATTAAGAAGCTTGACTTACCATATAGGAGGAAAAACTTCTACGTGGCATCAACGTCTTGGTCACTTTTATCCGAATAAGATCCAAAGACTGATTGTCGAGTCATTTCGACTTGACAGTTGTCAGTCTGCGAATCCTGTTTAGAAAAGTAAAATGACCAAGAAAGTTCCTTTTTGAGACAAAGGGTATTTAAGCCATAAAGGTGCTTGTGTCAGTTCATATGGATATGTAATCCTATGAATGTGCAGGCAAGAGAAAGTTTAGGTACTTCATCATTACTCTAGATACATATATGTTTATTTGATGAGACTTAAGTGTAGCGCCCAAGCGTAAGGTACTACATCCCCTGCACCGAGACCCGACCAGTATATGAAATGGAAGTCCATACACGTGCCAAATCCACGGCGAGCGGGGACACAACACACACGCTATGCTAAGCGGGACTAACCCTTAAACCATTCAAACTCAAGACAATATAAAATCAGCGTTATAATGAAACGCGGAAGCAAGATCAACATATAATATATATAATGAGCCACCAAGCTCCAAAATAGATATACAAAATCCTTCAAGTATCCAAGGCCACACGGCCTACAAAATCATAATGCTCCATACTATGATCATATACAAAATAGCAATAAGAGTATGAGTGTATGAGACTGAAAAGAAGTGCTAAACAACAATGCAAAACCTAGACGACTTGCATTCCCACCTAGCACTCCTATACCTACACAAAACAACTGAAAACAAACCGGGTTCAGTCTATACGAGACTGGTGGGTATAAAACGAGGCATAGAATATAATATCGCATAATTTAAACACATTCATGCAAGCCCTAATCCCGTGTGAAGTTTGATAAGAATTTCCCAAGTGGGTAAAACAAAAGAAAACATCAACGGGATTACGACATTCATATTCATTCATAATCGCTCATAAGGTTTTATAGCCCGGCGAGTGGGCGTGCTCAATTTCCAACCAACACCTCGTGTTATCATAATATGAATTATTCGTTATCACACATAAATCTTTTGTCCTCATACATTGTTAGGAATAGTGCCCTAGAAAGCCGATTGTATATCCGCTTTGTGCTTTTCCTTATTGTAATCACAGACAATCTTTGAATGAAATAACGAATTGAGGCAACGCTTCTTTATATGCTCTTGTTTGGTATGCGTTTACTTTAGCTGTGCATGTATGAGAACTCCCCTAATCCTGATGACTTTAGGACTCTACCATTTGGGCGAAATGGTTCATGGAACGAGCCCTATATCACATAAGTCATGATTAGTAAAATACTCCAAGCCGATGAGTCCTACAGACAGTGGGAGTATCAACCTGACTCCTCTAAGGCTTGCTTGTGGGATCACGCCCTTAAGAAGGACCACCTTGTTTCATGGAGGTGCAAAGTGTATAGTTGATACGTGCATGATACATGAGGGTGCTTACTTTAATAAGTAAGTTCACTGAGGTGCCCCGTGTGAGAACATTCCTAAATGGGAAAGGAAGTTTCTATTTCAGGAAATGGAAACTTCCAGATTAGGAAATATCTCACGAGTCATTGATGTGATTAATTGATCCTTAGACTTGAGGTTCCTTGTCACTTTATGAGTTAACTCTGTAGTCTTTGGTATAAGCTTTAAAGGGTGTCGCCTTAGACAACTGATTCAAGGCTTATGCTAGGGCTGCACAAGTGATTCATGAAAGTGAATGAGAATCAAGAAAGGACCTACACTTGCATTTGCAAGGTGATCTCTTATTGTGTAAGTCATTCATATGCCATATGGAGTCCTTGGCCAAGGCAGTAGATCAAGACATCAAGAAAAGGGTTTCTTGGATTGAGATCAAATGGATATGAAATGCACTTAGCTTTAAGACCGGATTATTAGGGTTCTGATTATTCCCTTGCCCTAGATCTTGGTTGAGAGATAGTAAGTAGGAGGATTGTATCTCACATGAATCAATGACTTAAAGGTTCTGTCGAATCCGAACATTCCAATTCAGCTAGGGGTTAAACACCTGTTGCTAGACTATGGTCGTTTAATCTGTGGACTGATTAATTAATTAGTGAATTAATTAATTGGGGTCACTGCTAATTGAATTGAGAACCTAGAGGGTCACACACAACAACTTGGTTACATGAGTTGAGGCTTGAAAATGATTAAACGAGTTAATCGGGCCAAGAGGGTTCCACACGTGTGAATTCACACGTGTGGCTCACGTGAGTGACACGTGTCACTATGACACGTGTCACACACGTGTGTATATATATATTATATATATATATATTAAATAATTAATTAGTTAATTATTTAATAGACTTTGGTTTAATTTTGAATTAAAAAGAAAGTCTAATTTTGGAGAAAATAATCTAGTTGATTAATTATGAATTAATTAATTAGATAAAAATAAGTTATTTATTTTATAATAAATAAAGTATAAAATTATCCAAAAATAGTTTGGATATTTTTAGCTCTCTTAAAAGTTGACTTGAATTAGAATTCAAAGTCAAAGTTGGAAAATACTTGATGATCAAGTAATAGGAGAGAGAGGAACCAAATCCTTTCCCAACAAGGATTTGGATCGGCACCCTCTCCCTATAAATAGGGGAGCTCGAGCTCCTTATGGAGCTAATAGACAATTCTTGGTTCATGTGTTGAACACCTTCCTTTCTCCAAGATTAAATTAAACCCTAGGTTAAGCCTAAACACTAACTAGAGAACTAGCATCCTTACTAGTTAGATTGTGATCATGTTGGTGGACTTTCTCTAGAGACTTCAAGTTAGAAGTTTGAAGATTCGAGCTTTACCAAGGAGAGGGGATCAAGCCGCGAGAAGAGCGTTCTTGGGTGGCTTGAAACGCTTCAAGAAAGAATAAAAGAAAAGTAAGTTTTCTATCTTTACGAATTTGGTTACACGATTGCGAGTTCAAGGTCCTTTTGTTGGAAAAAATTTTTAAATTCCGCTGCTTTCTGATTCGTGTTTTCCAACAAGTGGTATCAGAGCCACCTCGTTAATCGTGTTTCTGATTCGCCTCAATTATACTGAATTTGGTAGAAATTCTTAGGCTTGATGCGATTGAGTATTTGTAATTGGTTTAGAAAGCCTGAATTACGAAACTGTATTTTTTTCCTGAAAGTTTCTGAAAATTGGTTTTTATAAAATTTAATTTTGAAAAACAATTTTAGATTTGAAACTGTATAAACTGTTTTTGGATTTCTTGGATTGGTTTTGCTTTTGAACGAAAACACGACACGAAAACCCGGATCACGACGAACACGCGAAACCCCGCGCGCGAAGGCGTCACGCGCGGGCTTCGCGCGCCACCCTCCCGCAACCGTGCGGGAGGCCCTCCCGGCGCGCCCGCCCGTCACCGCCCAGGCCTGGCCGGGACAGACCGGCCAGCCGCCCAGCTCCTCCCGCACGCCTGTGCGGGAGCCTCCCGGGCGCGCCTAGGCAGGGCGCGCGCGCACTCGCCTGGCCTTGGCCGGGCGTTGTGCGCCTGCCGTGCGCGCGCTTGCGACGCTGCGCCCCGTTTCGCGCTAGGGCCCCGTTTTCGTGATCCGGCCCTTTTTGTGTTTCGTACAATCCAGTCCCAATTTTTTATTTTAATTTTAAAAATTTTATTTTTGAATATTTATTTTTAATTTTTGAATAAAACTTAAAATTGGGATTTTTGAGAAATTGAAGCGGTTTATATTTTGGGAAAATACATCTTTGATAAAATTATTAATTTTCAGAAATTAATTGGAATTTAATTTGTTTTGGTAATTTGGGATTTATTGAAAACTTTTATAAATAAGACTCGCATCAAGTCGTGTTTTAAGCTATTAGACCTTAAAGCGATAATTTTAATTTATTGGTTAAATTTAAATTCTTGCAAAAGCATGTTAGGTGATCATGGGTTTAGATCTATGTATGGTTTTAATTTATGCACATGGATGGTTTAAATTGGGGTTGGAGCCCTATAGTTGCATTTTTCGATTGAGGTTGGAGCCTCACTTATGTGCGTACTGTTATGTGATTTATTATGTGGCTTTCCATATTACTGTTTTTGAGGCCGGGGTATGCCCCGTGTAATTGTCTAAGGCCAATATGAAGATTGAGCCTTATTACTTTATGTCTTTTTCTTTCTATTGTAATTTGAGAGTAGAGATAGGTGGTGAGGTTTTATTTTCATTTTGGAGACAATGCACCCATGGAGTAAGATGGACCACATTCAAGTAACAAGGAGGCCATAAGTGAAGACCCCTCAAAATGTTAGGGAGGGGAATCTCAATTGTTAAATGTAATAGAGATAGGGCTCGTATTTTGTTACTGCTTTCCCTTATGTGATTTGAAATGTTTATGTGGCATGTTTGTTAGAACTTGTGATTGTGGAGTGGCTCCCACATATCACGCATAAGATAGGTAGAACCCATGATCATTACATGTTAGTATCATGTTAGGACATGTTATCTGTTTATGTGCTTGTTTGAAATGCATTTAAGTGTACTTGCATTAATCAAGACTAATAAAATTGGATAACATATATGTTGGTGAGGTCGAACCGGACAACTCTCCGGTTGATTCGAAAAATTCCCATTAAATATTAAGCTAATTTCGAACAAATAGGTGTTTAATTCGAGATGCAAATTTTGAATTAAATTCCTAGCATTCCATCAATAGGTTTTAAGTTTAGTAAGTAAAGCTAGTTATTGTCCGCGAGTCGTGGGATAGCTAGTGGAGCTTATTAGTTCTTAGTTACCTAATTAATCATTTTAAATGATCAATATTTCGTGGTCAATTTTAGCAAGGGCGATGTCCGCGAGTCGTGGGTCGTTCAAACTAAGTTTTGGTCATGATCTTATGATTGATGGGTCTAGCTTAACGCCTAAGTAAATATGGATGTTGCACGAGTCGTGGGTCCATATTGAAAGATAGGTGATGCAAAAACAATTACTAAGAGTTCTAAAGGTGTTAGAATTGGTAAGTTGTACCTACCTAGGGTTCTTACTTAGAATGTCCGCGAGTCGTGGGTTCGAGGTAAAATGCCTAGGATCTTAGTACCCATTGGGAAACGTGTTCCTCTTAGATCTTTGGGAATTATAGATCTTTGAAAAACAGTGGGAGCTACATTAGATTAAAGACCTTATCTTTTGTATATCGTTATAATTCAGCATGCTCACTAGTTCTCTGTTTTACCATTTAGGTCGTAGATTCTGTGATTCTCTACGTGTTTTGAAATGGCAACCAAAAACCCTCTTGTATCGATCCTCGAGTCAAACAAGTTGACTGGTCCCAACTATTCTTATTGGCTGAGGAATCTAAAAATCATTTTAGATTCTGAGAAGAGAACTTATGTTCTCTTCGAAGGGGAGCCTAGTCCCGAAGGGGAGGCTCCCACTCGGGCTGAGCGGGACGCGATTCAGAAGTGGAAGGATGATAATCTCCAAGCCCGTTGCCTTATGTTGGCTAACATGTCTCCGGACTTGCAAAGGCAACATGAGGCCATGGAATTTGCTTGGGAGATTTACGACCACTTAGAGCAACTTTACCGCCCTCATGAACGTGTTACAAGGTATAACACTTCAAAGGAATTGTTCCACTTGAGAATGAGGGAAGGTTCAAGTGTCCATGAATATGGACTCAAGTTTCTTGCCCTTACTGAGAAACTTGCTTCCATGTGTAGCACCCCAAGCGGTGGGGCACCACACCCCCGCACTATGACCCGACACGTGGTACGAAATGGAACGTCCGCACACGCACCAAGTCACAGCGAACGGGTGACAAACGAAAATCCAACCTAAGCTAGGCGGTTCCTAAACCCTGTACAAGACAAATATGCAAAAACCTGTACGCGGAAGCGAATCAAAATATGAACTACCAAAAACTTTAATCAACAAAATACCGAAACGGGTTCAACTAATCCAAGCCCTGTCCTAACCTGTCCCGAAAATGCATATAATCAAAGCATAAACATAATCCTGTACAGAACATGCTATGTACATAATTATAAACGGATGCAGATCAGAGATTCTCAACTTAAACAAATGGATACAGGCTCAAAAGACACGGACTCAAAGCCACCTAGCTCGAACTCCAAGAACCTGAACCTGCAGACTGGAAACAAAGGTGGGGCGAGGGTCAGTCCACTGACTGAGCGAGGGGGCTGAACACACACCAACACATATATACATATAGAGCAAAGCACGTATCAAAAGAAAGATTATGAACCGGGAATAGGGTTTTGCATACCAAAACCATTTTCAAGTCAAACTTACACAATTTTCAAACCAAACCTATACATATCTTATCTTATTCATAACTTAACAAACTGAGCATACTCATACCAAATTTTATCCTTAACCAAATCATATCAGACTGAACAACCTCGTAACATATCAAAAGCGAAAGCTCCTATCCCGTTTCATAATCAACATATCATATCATAATCATATACCCGGCGAGTACGGGTCTCCCACCTAACTCCTCAATTCTTAACATAAATCCAAATGGAAAGCATAAGTCAAAAACAATCCTTCCCCATCAGCGAAGTAGTTCGGGAATCAAACCCTTACTACACATTACCATTACCAAAAACACACGGGGTAGCTAATCCACGTTGTGCCTTCCCCGGTTATCCACCGAGGGCTCAAGATACCACGCCTCCCCAACCTCCATAGGTCGCACGTGAATATCTCAAATGAGAACGTGCACGGGGTCAATAACCGGCGACCCCATGGTCGTCCCGGGTCCCCCTTACCCACGTCTTGGGGCCCAACACAACAGAACAGAGCATATCAGAACAGATCATATCATAACTCGCCACATATCAAACTTATCATATCGTATCAAAATCATACTTACGTACCTTATCGGAGCATACCATACCTTGCAACTTAGCATATGCTATAAACGTACCTCTCCGTGTCATCCTAATCCGCAGCTGGTATGAAGACACACGGTTTGGAGCATAGCCTCGTTGCAAAACATTTTAAGCTTATATACGCCCATACGTATAATTTCAGAAGAATTCATATCAAATCGAATTAACAAAATTCATAACATATCGTAAGACACATATTTAATATACATATAGTATATATTCGCATGCGAGCTTGAAAACGAGCATATAGGGTTGTAGGTCGCTTTAACTAAAACAAAAATCCTAAAACCTCACCTTACACCTAACGGAGCCAAATACAAAGCAGAAGGTCCACCCCGGAACCTGAACGACCTCAAGTCACCACCCCGGGTGTACCTGTACCAACTGAACACAGAAACACAGCACGGAACTCAGACTCAAGCAGACAACCACATAGGGACGCACGGCATATGCTCAAACACTTAATAAATGCAATCACATCAGCAAGGTTCAAATAAGTCAAATTCTAATCAAACTAAGTTCATTACTAAGGTCTATTAATTCAAATTAAACAAATTCCTACTTTCAAAAATTACGCAAACACCCCCTCTAGACTAACCAAGTAGCAAAATCAACAAGTCGGGGGTTCAATTTACAAATCAAATTATCCAAATATATCAAATTATAATTCATACAAGTTTTCATACACATTGGAGCCCAATTCAATCCGTAATTCACGCTTACAGTAATTAATTGACAATTACAAACAATTAACAAAAGTAAATACAATCACTTCAAAAATTCATATAAAATCAACCGGACATCCGATTGACGAACGGAAAGTGGCGTTGGACTCACCACAACGAAAGGAACCTTCTGTCCGAAGGTCACCGGAATGTCGCTACCGGAGCCGCCGGAACAGTCACCGGCCGCCACCGGAATACCGTCTCCGGTGGTCGGAAAAATCCCCGGAAGGACAGAAACGAGCGCCTCGGCCTACTAGATAAAAGCCCTCAAACAATTTCAGAAAAAGCTAAACACACGGGACTTCGTTGAAGAAAAACCGAACCAAATCCCAACGACGGAAACTGAAATTAACTGCAAACCGCACAACGAAAATGAAATCCGGGCATACCGTTGGAAAGCTTGTAACGAGCCCTACCAAAGCCCCAAGTCAAATCGCCGGAAAGATCGCCGGAAAATCGGACCGCCGGTCCAGGCCGGTCCGCCACCGGTTCGCCGCCGCCGGCCGGTTCTCGGGTTGGGGCCAACGCCATCCGCTACGTTTCGATATTCTGAACAACTTCCGTGAAGGAACCACCACCAAAAACCCACCGGAAGAGGGCCAAATCCGCCGCCGAAAAGCCGCCGGTGCGCCACTCGCCGGTTCGGCCATCTCCGCCGCGATTCGCCCAAAAAGGAGGCCGGAAATGGAATCAGGGGGCCGGAAAAGGTAGGGAACCGGCCCCTCTTGCCGGAAAGGGTCGCCGGAACGCGGCGGAAAGCGCCGCTACAGTGGCGGCGCCGCCCGTCGTGACTTTCAGGCGGCGCGTGCGGCGCCGTCCGGCCGCCGTTGGTCACGCCGCTGGGACGGGTGGTTGCGCCGGGAACTCCTCGTCAACGGTTGGGGGCGCGTGTCGCCGGAGGGTGGCCGGAAGCCGCCGCAAATGGGCGGTGAAGTGGCGGCTCTAAGCCGCGCCGCCGCTGCTGTGCCGTAGCGCCACCACCGCTGCGTTTTACCCTCCGATTCTTGTACCATCGTGACGGGCTCGTCGAGCTGATGAACGTGGACTATTGGATCGTCGAATTCCGTCGAGAAACGAGGGAGAACGGGCATGTGTGTGTTTTCACACCTTCACTGCGTGTGAACAGTGCCATTCGCTGGAGAAGATGACGCTGGGCTGAGGTCTGATCTTTTGGCACGCAAAACGAGGATCCGGGGTATATATCTCGGGTCCTCGTACGCAAAAACGATCAAACGAACGAGCTAACGACATCCGAATTGGGCAAACTTAGAGTCTACGGACTCGTTTCGCCGCCCCGGACGCGCTGAAGGGGTCAAAGAGGTCAAAATCTCAACCGAACGAGAAGTGACCGGAAAACCCCTAAAAGAGAAAATTGCAAACAAGCCCCCTAAACTCCAAAAGAGTTCAAAATAGGGCCATGCAAAATATAAAATCACACAATTAAACACATTAAAAGGTTGAAACGTGGCGTACCTTACACGTCGGACGAGCGGGGTGTCACAATCTCCCCTCCTTCAAAAGGACCTGTCCTCAGGTCCTATTACTGAGTCGTAAAGCTTCGAACTGGAATACTTCAATCCAACTCCTGAAATCGTGTAGAGTCATAGCCCTGGCTGTGAAGCTTACTCCCACTGATTGCATCAACTCCTTGCAGAGTTCCGTAGTCGCAGAGGTTTGTTCAAACACTTGACCGTTAGTCGCTTCAAACTCGTTCGATCCCCCACTAGGCCACTGCACCCAAAGCCCAATCTCGTCGCTTCCTCGTCGATTGCAAACCAACACCAGGCTACACTCAACTCAGCCGCGACAAACAAGAGAGAATCACATCTCTCAGCACACAAGAAAGAGAGAACCCCGTCTCCCAGCACATCAAAGGAGAGAACCCCGTCTCTCAGGCACAGAATTGAGAGAACCCCGTCTCTCAACCACGTAATCGAGAGAGCCCCGTCTCTCAACCTAGGTCTGGCAGACTTCCACATCTTCCAAACATTCTAGTTTGAGAAAATCCAGCATTTCTCAAACCCTAGATTCGAGAGAATCCAACATCTCCCAAACATCTAACTCCAAGAGAATCCAACATCTCTTGCTCACATAATTAGAAAGAATCCAACATCTTTCTATCACATAAATAGGGAGAATCCCACATCTCCCTAACACGCAAATAGAGAGAGATCTCAACAACTCTCTAGCACACAAGTTCACTTACACAGCATTCATACATACACACATTAAAGTAGCACTGGAGGCAAAACATGTGATGCATGTTTGGTGTACCTGATCACAACTGATATCGGTGTCCCTAGAGTATAGACTCATCATCCATGCTCAACTCAAGGGGGATATCGCGATGGAATTTCTATAAATAAAATCACAATATGCTTGTATGTGCATGAAGGTTAGTAAGTAACCAAAGAAATTATAAGCACCGAAGCACAGATAGTTCAAGCAAGCAGGTAATCCATTCAGTTTACAAAAATTCACAACAGCAACAAATTTTAAGTTATGAAATTTAAAGCAGTTAGTCACGTTATTACAATCGAGTAACATCAAACATTACACGTTGTCACATAGTCAAGCAGAATAAAATAAAATACAATTACTTATGAAATGTATGTGTGCAAATTCCATGAATACTCAGTGTACCGTTCACCGTAGTAGTGGAGTCGAGGTTGGCAATTTCTTTAACTTGAAAGGTTAATCAACTCCTTAACTGGCCATAGTTCCAACTTCCCGTTCAAACTTGCATTCTTTAGTATTCCTACAGATTCTCGGGTACTCAACTGATCTTGGATCGTCTCACTTGATTCTCGGGGTATAGTAATCCGTGTAATCTCTTGAAATCCCAATAGGATCCTCGGTAATCGGAAATTACCATTTCTTTCAAATGTGAAATCTCTCAGGACAATCATGGAGAAATAAATGAAGAATCTTTACACCGTCTTGCTTAGTACACCGTCGTTGTAAAAGATGACCTTACCCTCAATATTTGGTGGAGTTGATCTTCAATGACCTCGGCACAAAATTCCATTGCTTGCATAATTTTCCCCTTTTTTCTTTGTGTAAGTGTAACTACTCTGGTGAGTGTCTTTATAATAGTAACCCGATTTCCTGCTTGGAATTCTCTGAATGATACAAGTGTCTTGATCTCTTCATTGTCACCTTACCCCTTCCAGAGTTAGAAATGCTGACTTTCTTATAAACCATGTTACTCCCGAGCACCTCCAAGTAGTAAGTACATATCCTGAAAGCAACTTAATAGTTAAAAGATTTCTTGTTTTTCCCCACGGTCTTCTTATCTTCAGAATTATCTAGCATCACTTGGACATTTCCACGGCTTGAAAGTACGATTCCTTGAACCTGAAGTCTTCTACGCTCATGGAATTAGCATTCTGTATTTTCTTTAGTAATTACTCTCCGATTGTTTCCCGAGTCTTCTTCATGGTTGTCACTTTAATCAAACCTTCCTTGGTTCACTCTTTAGGAGTTCGTAGAATTAAATGAACCCTTTTTTTTTTTTTTTTTTTTTTTTTTTTTACATGATCGCCCGAAATCCACCCAGAATTTCTTTACTTTTCTTTATCATTCCCATTTGTTATTTCCTGTCTTTCAAGTAATCCCACGTCACGACAATTCAGCTTGGATCTAGAAATACCCCGACTTTCATCAAATCATTTATGAGGTTATGAGTATCGCATCGTGTAGAGAGATTAACCACAACCCAACATTCTATCTTACATGCATTCACCCTATCTTGAAACTATTGGCTCGACCGTATATTTTCTGGTCAAACCCTGTTCGAATTCAAACGTTGCTTCGACCAAGACAGCAAGCAGTGGATCAGGTAGGAGAACACCTAAAGTACAACCACGAAGCTAATGCATGTGGGATTAGGGATGTGAATGGAGTGCACTCATATCCAGCAAAGAAAGCAGCCAAGCACGTAGAACAGTATCCAAAATAATTAAAATTTATTCCAATGCATGATGCACGTGCCATGTATGCATAATACCCGTTTTTATAGCAGTAGCATTGATTCCTTGTTATAAATTCTGGTAGAGGTCCATTCGCTTCTCATCCAAGTAGTCAGAAAACGGAAGTTTCAAATCTTCCTTCACAATTTGTAGCAGTAGGAAGTGTTGTCTCGATCAACTTCAATTTTTGACATCAAGGCAACACCCTATAATTCACAAATGGACCAAATATCTATGCATGTGGGTTAGTACGTGGGTATGTCAAGTAATGAAAGCAATTAAGAACGCTTAAGTAATGCAGATGCAATACGTAATTTAATAAAATTTAATCATAACAATAATAATTTCACAAAAATCGTAATCATAGCGTGCACACAATCACATAAGCTCAGACAAATTCATACAGAGAAGTCAAATTTTCACGTCAGACAAATACAATGCACAAGTATTCCTATGCCGTACGACCTAAACTGACACGACACGACTCCAGAGCACCGGTTCTGAACCTGGTAGCTCTGATACCACTTAAAATGTAGCACCCCAAGCGGTGGGGCACCACACCCCCGCACTATGACCCGACACGTGGTACGAAATGGAACGTCCGCACACGCACCAAGTCACAGCGAACGGGTGACAAACGAAAATCCAACCTAAGCTAGGCGGTTCCTAAACCCTGTACAAGACAAATATGCAAAAACCTGTACGCGGAAGCGAATCAAAATATGAACTACCAAAAACTTTAATCAACAAAATACCGAAACGGGTTCAACTAATCCAAGCCCTGTCCTAACCTGTCCCGAAAATGCATATAATCAAAGCATAAACATAATCCTGTACAGAACATGCTATGTACATAATTATAAACGGATGCAGATCAGAGATTCTCAACTTAAACAAATGGATACAGGCTCAAAAGACACGGACTCAAAGCCGCCTAGCTCGAACTCCAAGAACCTGAACCTGCAGACTGGAAACAAAGGTGGGGCGAGGGTCAGTCCACTGACTGAGCGAGGGGGCTGAACACACACCAACACATATATACATATAGAGCAAAACACGTATCAAAAGAAAGATTATGAACCGGGAATAGGGTTTTGCATACCAAAACCATTTTCAAGTCAAACTTACACAATTTTCAAACCAAACCTATACATATCTTATCTTATTCATAACTTAACAAACTGAGCATACTCATACCAAATTTTATCCTTAACCAAATCATATCAGACTGAACAACCTCGTAACATATCAAAAGCGAAAGCTCCTATCCCGTTTTATAATCAACATATCATATCATAATCATATACCCGGCGAGTACGGGTCTCCCACCTAACTCCTCAATTCTTAACATAAATCCACCTTCCCCATCAGCGAAGTAGTTCGGGAATCAAACCCTTACTACACATTACCATTACCAAAAACACACGGGGTAGCTAATCCACGTTGTGCCTTCCCCGGTTATCCATCGAGGGCTCAAGATACCACGCCTCCCCAACCTCCATAGGTCGCACGTGAATATCTCAAATGAGAACGTGCACGGGGTCAATAACCGGCGACCCCATGGTCGTCCCGGGTCCCCCTTACCCACGTCTCGGGGCCCAACACAACAGAACAGAGCATATCAGAACATAGCATATCATAACTCGCCACATATCAAACTTATCATATCGTATCAAAATCATACTTACGTACCTTATCGGAGCATACCATACCTTGCAACTTAGCATATGCTATAAACGTACCTCTCCGTGTCATCCTAATCCGCAGCTGGTATGAAGACACACGGTTTGGAGCATAGCCTCGTTGCAAAACATTTTAAGCTTATATACGCCCATACGTATAATTTCAGAAGAATTCATATCAAATCGAATTAACAAAATTCATAACATATCGTAAGACACATATTTAATATACATATAGTATATATTCGCATGCGAGCTTGAAAACGAGCATATAGGGTTGTAGGTCGCTTTAACTAAAACAAAAATCCTAAAACCTCACCTTACACCAAACGGAGCCAAATACAAAGCAGAAGGTCCACCCCGGAACCTGAACGACCTCAAGTCACCACCCCGGGTGTACCTGTACCAACTGAACACACAAACACAGCACGGAACTCAGACTCAAGCAGACAACCACATAGGGACGCACGGCATATGCTCAAACACTTAATAAATGCAATCACATCAGCAAGGTTCAAATAAGTCAAATTCTAATCAAACTAAGTTCATTACTAAGGTCTATTAATTCAAATTAAACAAATTCCTACTTTCAAAAATTACGCAAACACCCCCTCTAGACTAACCAAGTAGCAAAATCAACAAGTCGGGGGTTCAATTTACAAATCAAATTATCCAAATATATCAAATTATAATTCATACAAGTTTTCATACACATTGGAGCCCAATTCAATCCGTAATTCACGCTTACAGTAATTAATTGACAATTACAAACAATTAACAAAAGTAAATACAATCACTTCAAAAATTCATATAAAATCAACCGGACATCCGATTGACGAACGGAAAGTGGCGTTGGACTCACCACAACGAAAGGAACCTTCTGTCCGAAGGTCACCGGAATGCCGCTACCGGAGCCGCCGGAACAGTCACCGGCCGCCACCGGAATACCATCTCCGGTGGTCGGAAAAATCCCCAGAAGGACAGAAACGAGCGCCTCGGCCTACTAGACAAAAGCCCTCAAACAATTTCAGAAAAAGCTAAACACACGGGACTTCGTTGAAGAAAAACCGAACCAAATCCCAACGACGGAAACTGAAATTAACTGCAAACCGCACAACGAAAATGAAATCCGGGCATACCGTTGGAAAGCTTGTAACGAGCCCTACCAAAGCCCCAAGTCAAATCGCCGGAAAGATCGCCGGAAAATCGGACCGCCGGTCCAGGCCGGTCCGCCACCGGTTCGCCGCCGCCGGCCGGTTCTCGGGTTGGGGCCAACGCCATCCGCTACGTTTCGATATTCTGAACAACTTCCGTGAAGGAACCACCACCAAAAACCCACCGGAAGAGGGCCAAATCCGCCGCCGAAAAGCCGCCGGTGCGCCACTCGCCGGTTCGGCCATCTCCGCCGCGATTCGCCCAAAAAGGAGGCCGGAAATGGAATCAGGGGGCCGGAAAAGGTAGGGAACCGGCCCCTCTTGCCGGAAAGGGTCGCCGGAACGCGGCGGAAAGCGCCGCTACAGTGGCGGCGCCGCCTGTCGTGACTTTCAGGCGGCGCGTGCGGCGCCGTCCGGCCGCCGTTGGTCACGCCGCTGGGACGGGTGGTTGCGCCGGGAACTCCTCGTCAAGGGTTGGGGGCGCGTGTCCCCGGAGGGTGGCCGGAAGCCGCCGCAAATGGGCGGTGAAGTGGCGGCTCTAAGCCGCGCCGCCGCTGCTGTGCCGTAGCGCCACCACCGCTGCGTTTTACCCTCCGATTCTTGTACCATCGTGACGGGCTCGTCGAGCTGATGAACGTGGACTATTGGATCGTCGAATTCCGTCGAGAAACGAGGGAGAACGGGCATGTGTGTGTTTTCACACCTTCACTGCGTGTGAACAGTGCCATTCGCTGGAGAAGACGACGCTGGGCTGAGGTCTGATCTTTTGGCACGCAAAACGAGGATCCGGGGTATATATCTCGGGTCCTCGTACGCAAAAACGATCAAACGAACGAGCTAACGACATCCGAATTGGGCAAACTTAGAGTCCCCTAAAAGAGAAAATTGCAAACAAGCCCCCTAAACTCCAAAAGAGTTCAAAATAGGGCCATGCAAAATATAAAATCACACAATTAAACACATTAAAAGGTTGAAACGTGGCGTACCTTACACGTCGGACGAGCGGGGTGTCACACCATGGACATGCCACTGAAAGATGAACTTTCAGTGGATTTGTTGCTAGCTTCGCTCCCACCATCATTCAACCCATTTGTCCTTAACTTCAACATGAATCATGCTGGTGCTACTGTAGCTGAGCTGATTAGTCAGCTTGTGACTGCTGAAAGCACGATCAAGAAGGATAATAAGGTTTTGATGGTGAATGCTCCATCTTCCTCTTCTGGGCCTTCTAACGGTAAGGGCAAGAAAGCCCAAAAGAAGAAGAAGAAACCCCTTAGGCCCACTGGTGGCATTTCGAAGGGGAAGGCCCAAAAGAAGAAGCGTGATCAGAAAGAGGATGTTTGCTTCCATTGTGGCAAAGCGGGACATTGGAGGAGAAACTGCCCAGAGTACAAGGCTACTCTAAAGAAAGGTATCTTTCTCCTTGAAGTAAATCTTTCTATTAATTCTAGTTCTTGGGTACTTGATACCGGTTGTGGAACTCATATCTGTAATGATGTACAGATGCTAAGTGATGTCCAACAACTCAAAGAAGGAGAATGTGTCATGAAGATCGGCAATGGCTCAAACGTTGAAGCTCGAGCTTTAGGCACAATTAGATTAGATTTAGGTAGTTTTGAGTTAGTATTAAATAAAGTCCTTTATGTACCGAGCATTATTCGTAATATAATTTCAGTTCCAATATTAGATTGTGAAGGTTATGAGACTTATATTAAGAATGGTAAATATTTTATCAAACGGAACAACTCTTCCGTTCACATCGGTACTCTAAGTAATGGACTTTACCTAACTCAAAATATCAATATTATGAATATACAACGAGAAAGGAAGCGTAAGAGAGATGACAAAGTTTCAGCTTCCTTATGGCACGCTAGATTAGGACACATTTCCAAGAACAGAATTAGCAAGATAAACACTTTAGGATCATTCTCTGAAAATGATCTCAAAGAGTTGACTTCTTGCGAATCCTGTCTCAAAGGAAAGATGTCCAAAGTTCCTTTTAAAGGAACTGTGGAACGTGCCACTGAGGTTTTGGATTTGATCCATACTGATGTTTGTGGACCGCTTAGTGTAAGCACTAGAAACAGTCATCAGTACTTCATAACCTTCACTGATGACTTTAGTCGGTATGGTTATGTATACTTAATGAAGTATAAATCTGAAGCTTTTGAGAAATTCTTAGAATTTCAAAAGGAGGTTGAGAACCAAACTGGTCACAAGATCAAAGCACTTCGATCTGATCGAGGAGGTGAATATCTTAGTGAAGAATTCCTTAATCATCTCAAGGATAATGGGATTATCTCTCAATGGACTCCTACGGGAACTCCTCAGCTTAATGGAGTTTCTGAGAGAAGGAATCGAACCCTACTTGATATGGTTCGTTCCATGATGAGTTTCACTGACTTACCACCTTCTTTCTGGGGTTATGCCCTAGAAAGTGCAGCAAAGATTTTGAATCTAGTTCCCTCTAAGTCAGTCCCTAAAACGCCCTATGAAATGTGGCATGGTAAAATCCCTAGTTATTCTTACTTAAGAATTTGGGGTTGTCCTGCTTACGTGAAGAGGACAGTGGGAGATAAGTTAGAACCTCGTTATAACTTATGCTACTTTGTAGGTTATCCTAAGGAATCCATAGGATACTACTTCTATGATCAATCTGAACAAAAGGTGTTTGTTTCTAGAAATGCCACTTTTCTTGAGGAACCGTTCCTTAAAGAAAAGAAGGGCAAGATCATAGAATTAGAAGAAGTACAAAATGACCCCACACCACCCACTGAAGAAACGTCCCACTCTGATCAACTACAACGAATCACGAATTTCGATATACGCGAAAACCCTCCTCTAAGGCGTTCTGAACGTACTCCTAGACAGCCGGAGAGATGGTATGGATTCTTCCATGAAATCTCTCAAAAGGATAATGATCCTTTAACATATGAGGAGGCACTTTCAGATTCTGACTCTGAACAGTGGATAGAAGCCATGAAATCCGAAATGGATTCCATGAACTCCAACCAAGTTTGGACCTTGGTAGATTTGCCTGATGGGGTCAAACCCATAGGTTGCAAATGGATCTTTAAGAGAAAGCTTGGAGTTGATGGAAGCATTGCAGCCTACAAAGCAAGACTGGTTGCAAAAGGATTCACTCAGAGACCCGGCGTGGATTTTGATGAAACCTTTTCACCAGTTGCAATGCAAAAGTCTATTCGGATCATGCTTGCCATTGCTGCATATTATGACTATGAGATATGGCAAATGGATGTGAAAACTGCCTTTCTCAATGGTGACATTAACAAAGACATTTATATGGAGCAACCCATAGGTTTCACATTCAGTGGGAGTGAGCAAAAGGTTTGCAAACTCCAAAGATCAATCTATGGATTGAAACAGGCTTCTAGGAATTGGAACATTCGATTTGATGAATCAGTCAAAGCGTTTGGCTTCATGCAAATTTTGAATGAATCATGTGTGTATAGAAAGGAATTGGAGACCTCAGTGCAATTCTTAGTACTTTATGTTGATGACATCCTTCTTATTGGGAATTCGAAGGATGACATGAAAGTGACTAAGTTATGGTTATCGAACCAATTCGAGATGAAAGATCTTGGTGATGCGTCCTATATCCTTGGAATTAAAATCTATAGAGATAGATCTAGAAGTTTAATAGGACTATCACAGTCGATGTACATTGACAAAGTATTGAAGAGATTCAATATGGAGTCAGCAAAGGTTAAGAACCTTCCTATGAGTGTAGGAACATGTCTTTCAAAGAAGATGTGTCCTAAGACCAACCTTGAGAAGGAGAGAATGACTCATACACCTTATGCATCAGCAATAGGTAGCATAATGTATGCAATGTTATGTACTCGACCGGATGTGGCTTATGCACTTAGTGTAACAAGTCGTTTCCAATCTGACCCTGGAGATGGTCACTGGGCTGCCGTGAAGAATATTCTTAAGTACTTGAAAAGTACTAAAGATTTATTCTTAGTTTACGGAGGTCAGAAAGATCTTACTGTCGAAGGATACTGCGATGCAAGCTTTGCATCTGACTTAGATGATTTTAAGTCAATGTCAGGATACATTTTCTGCCTAAACGGCGGAGCAGTGAGTTGGAAGAGTTCCAAGCAGACAACCACTGCAGATTCGACCACTGAGGCCGAATACTTAGCTGCAAATGATGCAGCTAAGGAAGGTGTTTGGATTAGAAACTTCATTCAAGAGTTGAATGTTGTTCCTAGCATGAAAGACCCCATTACTGTGTTTTGTGACAACACTGGGGCGGTTGCTCAAGCAAGAGAACCAAGATCTCACCAACGGACCAAGCACATTATGAGGAAGTATCACCTAATCCGTGATATTATCAAAAGAGGAGATGTGCAAATTGAGAGGGTCACATCAGCAGAGAACGTGGCAGATCCACTTACTAAACCCCTTAGTCGAGAAGCTTTCCAAGGTCATCTTCAGAAGATGGGACTTAGAGTAGCTTTAGAATGGCTTTGACGGGCAAGTGGGAGATTGTTAGGAATAGTGCCCTAGAAAGCCGATTGTATATCCGCTTTGTGCTTTTCCTTATTGTAATCACAGACAATCTTTGAATGAAATAACGAATTGAGGTAACGCTTCTTTATATGCTCTTGTTTGGTATGCGTTTACTTTAGCTGTGCATGTATGAGAACTCCCCTAATCCTGATGACTTTAGGACTCTACCATTTGGGTGAAATGGTTCATGGAACGAGCCCTATATCACATAAGTCATGATTAGTAAATTACTCCAAGCCGATGAGTCCTACAGACAGTGGGAGTGTCAACCTGACTCCTCTAAGGCTTGCTTGTGGGATCATGCCCTTAAGAAGGACCACCTTGTTTCATGGAGGTGCAAACTGTATAGTTGATACGTGCGTGATACATGAGGGTGCTTACTTTAATAAGTAAGTTCACTGAGGTGCCCCGTGTGAGAACATTCCTAAATGGGAAAGGAAGTTTCTATTTCAGGAAATGGAAACTTCCAGATTAGGAAATATCTCACGAGTCATTGATGTGATTAATTGATCCTTAGACTTGAGGTTCCTTGTCACTTTATGAGTTAACTCTGTAGTCTTTGGTATAAGCTTTAAAGGGTGTCGCCTTAGACAACTGATTCAAGGCTTATGCTAGGGCTGCACAAGTGATTCATGAAAGTGAATGAGAATCAAGAAAGGACCTACACTTGCATTTGCAAGGTTATCTCTTATTGTGTAAGTCATTCATATGCCATATGGAGTCCTTGGCCAAGGCAGTAGATCAAGACATCAAGAAAAGGGTTTCTTGGATTGAGATCAAATGGATATGAAATGCACTTAGCTTTAAGACCGGATTATTAGGGTTCTGATTATTCCCTTGCCCTAGATCTTGGTTGAGAGATAGTAAGTAGGAGGATTGTATCTCACATGAATCAATGACTTAAAGGTTCTGTCGAATCCGAACATTCCAATTCAGCTAGGGGTTAAACACCTGTTGCTAGACTATGGTCGTTTAATCTGTGGACTGATTAATTAATTAGTGAATTAATTAATTGGGGTCACTGCTAATTGAATTGAGAACCTAGAGGGTCACACACAACAACTTGGTTACATGAGTTGAGGCTTGAAAATGATTAAACGAGTTAATCGGGCCAAGAGGGTTCCACACGTGTGAATTCACACGTGTGGCTCACGTGAGTGACACGTGTCACTGTGACACGTGTCACACACGTGTGTATATATATATTATATATATATATATTAAATAATTAATTAGTTAATTATTTAATAGACTTTGGTTTAATTTTGAATTAAAAAGAAAGTCTAATTTTGGAGAAAATAATCTAGTTGATTAATTATGAATTAATTAATTAGATAAAAATTATTTTATAATAAATAAAGTATAAAATTATCCAAAAATAGTTTGGATATTTTTAGCTCTCTTAAAAGTTGACTTGAATTAGAATTCAAAGTCAAAGTTGGAAAATACTTGATGATCAAGTAATAGGAGAGAGAGGAACCAAATCCTTTCCCAACAAGGATTTGGATCAGCACCCTCTCCCTATAAATAGGGGAGCTCGAGCTCCTTATGGAGCTAATAGACAATTCTTGGTTCATGTGTTGAACACCTTTCTTTCTCCAAGATTAAATTAAACCCTAGGTTAAGCCTAAACACTAACTAGAGAACTAGCATCCTTACTAGTTAGATTGTGATCAAGTTGGTGGACTTTCTCTAGATACTTCAAGTTAGAAGTTTGAAGATTCGAGCTTTACCAAGGAGAGGGGATCAAGCCGCGAGAAGAGCGTTCTTGGGTGGCTTGAAACGCTTCAAGAAAGAATAAAAGAAAAGTAAGTTTTCTATCTTTACGAATTTGGTTACACGATTGCGAGTTCAAGGTCCTTTTGTTGGAAAAATTTTTTAAATTCCGCTGCTTTCTGATTCGTGTTTTCCAACATACATATCATGATCATAATCATTCATATACACCTTCTTCCTCCGGGTGGTGGACGGGTTCGCAAGGCCCGACCACCTAATCATATCAATGTGGCTATGAGGTTCATGAGTCCTCAAAGCCCGGTTAGCTTTTCCTCATCAAAAACTCCTTGACGAGGTCCGTTTCGCCGTAAATTGGTTGGAACTAGTATATGGGATCCCCGTCGGCCCTTGCCTCCCCGGATAGCCATATACACTAAGTCCCTGGGCCCGTGTTCAATTCATATCATGCACTCGCCAAAATCAGGACTCGATATACATAACTATAATATTTTGGCTTAAAACCTTTCACGTAAGGGAGATATCGGGTCACTTTAACTATTAGAAGAGAAACCCACCTTTTAAAAGCAAAAGAAAGGCACAAGCGTCTCAATGCTCGCCCTCGTCTCCGACCAAACCCGAATCTGTACAAAAGAAAGGTATGAGACTCAAAATGACCATATATGACGCTCGGCAATGAAGTGAATATGACATGAATGCATAAAAGATCATATTATATCATGGAAATGTTCATGTGCACTATTAAGGAATTTAAAACACATAATCAAACCATTCGTTCATACATTTCATTCAAATTCATAAATTCATATTTCATATCAATTAACCTAAGAATTCATTTAATATCCATAACACGTAATAATCGTATTTACAATTAGAAATAGAATAAATAAAACGTTCAATCAATAATCGGTAAATTAAATCCGTGAAATAGTGATCAATTAATTTCTAAAATTGAATTAAATCAAATAATATTTAAAATATATAATAATTATATATATATATACATATAATCACACGTACACACACACCTAGACACACACACACACACACACACATATATATATATATATATATATATATATATATATATATATTATACATGCATGCAATTAACATTTCAAGGCCATGCATGCAAAATAGTTAAATAATTATACACACACACACACACACACATATATATATATATATATATATATATATATATAAATATATATGCACTCACACACACAGCCATGCATGCAATTAAGATAGTAAAGCCATGCACACACACACAGTAGATATATATATACAGCAACACACACATGCATGCACACATATGTATATAACGTAGGCTTAAGTTTGGATTTAAAAAGGTGACACCCCCGTGTCATCAACAAAGAACAAACCGAGATACCCCCGTGTCTCGGTACAGAGAGGACCGGACAATTTGCACCCCAGTTTCATGCTGGAAGGAAAAAGGATGACACACCCGTCTCAAATGCATGCAGCAGTTACAGAAGCAACGTAGCAATAAACGAAAACAGGGGAGGAAATGGGGTAATCAAACCAGGCCAAAACAAACTCAAACTTAGCAACCAAATTAAGTTAACAACATAAGGGAATAAAGACCACAAAACTCAGCAATTCCAGCAAGAAATACACATAGAAAAACTGGAAAGAAAAGGCAGCAGTTCAAGCGGGAAAAACAGGGGAACAAGAGAAAAGAATGGAGCAAGCCTATACATGATCAAACAACCATCAAAACAGCTGTAAATAAGATAAAAAGCAACAATATTTAACACCAAAACAACTCCCAAAAGCTAGCAGCAGACCAGTACGTGAAGGGAGGGAAAATTCAGTTTTAAGTTTAATCAATACAAATCCATTTCATTAATGATATCTCAACCGATCTTTAACCACCAACAAATACCAACATACTCAGTCATAAATGAAGTAAAAGAATCATATATATAGCATCAAAACAAGTCAGAGATCCAAGAATTTCAAGGAATCAACAAAACACTTAAAAACCTAACTATTCATTCCAATCTTTAAAATCCGAGTTAACTGCACCTAACCCCCTGTGTTAGCATCAATTTGCAGAAAAAACCCTGAGTTATGAATATTAGCTAAAAAAATCCTACATTAATTTAAAGTTTGCACACCGCCCCTTGAACTCATTTGGTCAACTATAAAATGTGATAAACCCAAAATACCCTTCAGTACGTTTCGAGTACATTGGAGTTAACTGCACCTAACCCCCTGTGTTAGCTTCAATTTGCAGAAAAAACCCTCAGTTATGAAAATTAGCTTATAATATAATGTAATATTATAATAATTATTTTTAAAAATATTATTAATAAATAAAAATATACATCGATATTATTTATATATTTTCATTAAAAAATATATTATATATATATATTCACAATTACTTATACACATATATACTAAATAAATATATACATAATGCAACATACAATATTTTATATTTATATATTATATTATATATTTATAATGTATTTCTATTATTTAAAAATATTATTAATAAATAAAAATATACATCGACATTATTTATATATTTATATATATATGTATACACACAATTACTTATACATATATATACTAAATAAATATATACATAATACAATATACAATATTTTATATTTATATATTATATTATATGTGTATAATGTAATATTATTAATAAATAAAAATATACATCGATATTATTTATATATTTTTATTAAAAAATATATTATTTATTACTTATACATATATATACAAAATAAATATATACATAATACAATATACAATATTTTATATTTATATATTATATTATATGTGTATAATGTATTTCTAATATTTAAAAATATTATTAACAAATAAAAATATACATAGATAATTATTTATATATTTTCATTAAAAAATATATTATTTATATATATATGTATATAAAATATTTAATATTAAAAACTTTCAGGCAACCCCTCCCCTCTCCCCGCCACGCCCACACACCCACCCGCATACACACGCACACACACACACACACACACACACACACACACACACACACACACATATATATATATATATATATATATATATATGTATCATTAAGGGCATAATTGATATTTCACTCCCAAGAACCCTTCCACACACGCAGTCAACGCGTGTGAGGGCCACACAACGCGCTTAGGGTTTTTTTTGCAAACTTTTAGAAAGCACTGGGTTCTTTTAATGATTTTCCATATAACGAGGTTTTTTCTACTCATTTCGCCTAACACGAGGTAGTATCCTGCATTTTTCTCTTTAAAATCCACATGAAAACTGAGTCAAAATTAGGGATGAGAGGATGAAAATAACCAGAGATGCATGTACAAATAATCCTAACTCACCTTGATGATTGGATGAAAGTTGATTGAGATTTGAGCTCCAAAACCTCAAGGATTGCACAGTTACGGGAAAAACTGAGATGCAGAAGCTTAGGCTGAACTTTCTGGTTTGCGTGAGGATTGGTTCGAGATGGGGCAGGTAAGGAATGGTAAAGGGTTGAACTAGGGTTAAAAGGACAGCAACCAAAGTTAATTTGATTAAGTTTTGAACAAGTTATGGCCAATATAGTGAAAGATGGTCATATTGATGCCGTTTCGTTTTTCGGTTGGATTTCGGAGGTTCAAATGACTTCGGAAAAATATATGGCTTAGTTTATTAAACTCAAATCTTCGATACAAGTTCAACGAAGTTAACAGAACTCGAATCCGAGTTCCCGAGCTCAAGATATCATGTACGGAACCAAGGGTGCGCTAAGTGCTTGTTAGCCCCCGATTTGGTTCCACGATTCAAATTAAATTCGTTAACATATCAAATGAATTCGAAAACATAAACCAAGCATATAGGCATGTTCATAACACATATATTTACGACATACTACAATTTCACGATATTTCGATATCATTTCATATAAGAACGATGCATAAATTAAACAACTATGCACATTTTCATACAATTCATGCATAATAAAAATTAAACCAAATAAATTAAATTCTAGTATTAAATAAAATTTAAATTTAATTAGCATAACACTTAATTAACATTAATCATTAAATTAACAATAATAAAAGAAATATATATATATATATATATATATATATACACTTAAAATACGAAATATTTTAAAATAATATTGAATTAAAATAAAATATAATAAAATAAAATAATAACAATTTATAATAAAATTAAATATAAAACACGTAAAGACAATTAATTTGCGTAAATTTGTAAACACATACATCGTACCTTTACGTCCGAAAAATTTGGGGCGTTACAATCTCTCACCCCCCTTAAAAGAATCCGTCCTCGGATTCACTGCTCGCTCGGAAATAATTCAGGGTGAAACTTTCGCATCTTTTCCTCCGTCTCCCACGTAGCCTCTTCGGTTTTATCACTTCTCCAAAGAACCTTAACTAGTGGAATACGCCGATTTCGAAGTTCCTGAAATTTTCGATCCAATATCTTAATCGGCTTTTAAACGAAGGTGAGATCCTATTCTAATTCCACTTCTTCAACTGGTAGAACCTCGGACTCGTCTCGATAATATTTTTGGAGTTGTGAAACATGGAACACGTTATGAATTCCAGTCAAACTCGGAGGCAAGTCCAATCGATAGGCCGTATCCCCAACCTTCTCTAGAATCTCATATGGTCCCATATACCGAGGGTTTAATTTTCCTCCTCGTCCAATCCTCGAGAACCCTTTTCATGGAGATGCCTTTAAGAAAACCCTATCTCCAATCTCAAACTCCAAATTCTTTCTCCGAAGGTCTGCATAACTCTTTTGTCGATCCTGAGCGGCCTTCATCTGTTATCTAATTATCTGGACCTTGTCAATATCCTCTTGTACAGCCTTAGAGGGTTTTTCCTTCTTCTCCCTTCTTTTAACACCTTCCTGCTTAGTCCAATTCCATTCCTCCAAGTCAAAGAACAACGGAGATCGACATTTACGTCCGTAAAGAGCTTCATAAGGGGCCATTTCAATCGAGGCTTGATAGATATTGTTGTAAGCGAACTCGATTAACGGCAACTGTTCATTCCACGAGCTTTGAAAGTCCAATGCACAAGCTCTCAACATGTCCTCCAGATACTTAATCAACCTTTCTGATTGTCCGTCAGTCTGAGGATGGAAAGCTGTGCTGAATTGAAGCCTTGTTCCCAAACACTTCTGTAATTCTTGCCATAACCGTGAAGTAAATCTGGGATCCCGATCCGAGATAATGCTAACAGGTACACCATGAAGCCTGACAATCTCATCATTATACCTCTTAGCCAATTTACTCACTTTATCGGACATTCTGATAGCAAGGAAATGAGCTGATTTTGTCAACCTGTCCACGATAACCCAAATTCCATCGAAACCTCCTCTCACTCTTGGTAATCCCGAAACAAAATCCATGGCTATTTGTTCCATTTCCACTCCGGGATAGGCAAAGGTTGAAGTAGCCCCGATGGCTTTTGATGTTCTGCCTTTACCACTTGACAGGTCATGCAATGCTTCACGAAGTTGATCACATCCCGTTTCAAACCATTCCACCAATAAAATTGTTTTAGTTCCTTATACATTTTGTTCCCTGCGGGATGTATCGAATACCCTGACCGATGGGCTTCCTCAAGAATAATCCTTTTTAACTCTTCCGGGACAACAATTCTATTCTTGAATCTTAGAAGTCCCGTATCATCAAACCCAAACGGACATTCTGAATCAGCTCGAGCTTTCTCAGCTAATTTCTAAACCTCGGGATCAATCCTCTGAGCATCAAATAGTCTCTGCCTGAGATCCGGTTGAACCGTGATATTCCGAATGCTAGCCCTCAGTTTGAACAACTCATTCTCATCTCCAATTTCCACTTTCACGTTAGACACACTAGCTTTCCTACTAAGCGCATCCGCGACCAAGTTGGCTTTACCGGGATGGTATCTGATTGTACACTCATAATCCGCCAAAAGTTCCATCCAACGCCGTTGTCTCTTATTCAATTCCTTTTGTGAAAATAAGTATTGGAGACTCTTGTGATCGGAAAACACCTCGAATGAAATTCCATAAAGATAGTGTCTCCACTTACCCAAAGCAAAGATCACAGCCGCTAATTCCAAATCGTGAGTGGGGTAGTTCTGTTCATGATCTTTCAATTTCCTTGAGGCATAGGCGATTACCTTTCCATTCTGCATCAACACACATCCCAAACCTTCCTTTGAGGCGTCCGTATAAACTGTATTTCCTTGTGTACCTTCGAGAAACGCTAATACAGGGGCAGTTGTCAACTTTTCCTTTAAAAGTTGAAAGTTAGCCTCACATGCCTCGTCCCACTCAAACTTAACCGCCTTCTTAGTCAATCGGGTTAAAGGAGCCGCAATCTTTGAGAAATCCTGAACGAATCTCCTATAGTAGCCTGCTAAACCCAAGAAACTCCTCACTTCTGAAGCATTTTTCGGGCTTTGCCATTGAATAACCGTCTCAATCTTAGAAGGATCTACTTCCAAACCTTTCCTTGAAATAATATGGCCCAAAAATGCTACCCGATCAATCCAGAACTCGCATTTGCTAAACTTAGCATACAACCGATGTTCTCTTAAGGTGTCCAACATAATTCTGAGGTGCCTGGCATGATCCTCCGGAGTTCTCGAATAAACCAAGATGTCATCGATGAATATTACCACAAACTTATCCAAATAGAGCCGAAAAATTCGATGCATCAGATCCATAAAAGCAGCCGGAGCATTAGTCCTCAATATGGGGCAAAGGATATTTGTTCTTTACGGTCATCCAATTAAGCTCCCGGTAATCTATACACATTCTTAAGGTTCCATCTTTGTTCTTAACGAAGAGAACCGGAGCACCCCAAGGTGACGAACTTGGCCGAATATATCCAACTTTGAGCAATTCCTCTAATTGAATCTTTAACTCTTTCAATTCGGTCGGTGCCATCCGATACGGATCTTAGAATACGGCTTGGATCCCGGATATAAGTTTATAACAAATTCGATCTCACGGTCTGGTGGTAAAGAACTCAAATTCTCCGGAAACACATCGGGAAAATCCTTCACAACCGCGGTATCCTCCCACTTGACTTGATCTTTCGGCCTATTGAGAAGATACGGAATAAATCCCGTTGCTCCTTCTCTCAACAACTTGTGAGCTTCCATATAAGACAAGAGAGGTACCGATCTTGAGCCACTACCAATCACCAATTCATTACCCAAAATCACCTTCTTCGCAAAACAATCAACATTGGCCCGATGCCTGGACAACCAGTTCATACCCAAGATAACTCCATACCTCTTCATAGGCATAACAATTAAATCAACCGGATATTCTTTCCCTTCAATCAGAACTGAACACTCCCGAACCAACTGATCTGTCTGAAGACTCCCACCAAGTGGCGAACTCACCAAATAACAAGAAGATAAACAAATAACAGGCAAGCACAGAGTGGCAACTAAATCATAAGAAATAAAGGAATGTGTGGCACCCGGATCAAAGAGTGCATAAATGTTCATGTTATGTACGCATAGAGTACCTTCCACCACAGCTGTAGGATCAATCTCTGCATCTTGCTCCTCACCCTCGAGGGCATAAGCACGAGCCGGGATCATTGACCTTTGAACTCGTTTTTGAAATCCGGGGTCCTTGTCAGGACAAGTATCCGCTATATGGTCACCCTTCCCGTATATGAGACACAAATTTAACCTCCTCCGAAAATTATAGAAATTGTGAGTTGGCCCTCCACAACATGTACAAGGAGCTTGAGCCAATCTCGTCTCACTCAGACCTTGTCGATCTCTTGTTAGTGCAGGCAAAGATTTTAGAATCGGTGGAGCTAGTCCTCCCATTCTTGGCTTCTTCAAAGGACCTTTAGGAGGGGGATTAGTTTGAATCATCGGTCTCTTCCCTGAATTCGATTCGGAACCTCTTCCCATTGGAGCTCTAAAAACCGGATCCTTCTTCTTGAACTCTTCCTCTTGAACCAAAGCCCTTTTCACGGTGTCGGCAAACGACTCGAAGTTGTGACCCGCCTGGCCATGTCTCAAATCTTGTCTTAATCCCGCAATGAATTTCCTCGACTTTCTCTTCTCATCCCGGGTGACATGAGGAGCATATTTCCCAAGCCTGTTAAATACGGCAAGATATTGAGTCACCGTACGCGCGCCCTGCTTCAAGTCCATGAACTCTTGTTCCTTCCTTTCTCTTACCACCTCCGGTACAAAACACTCCGGGAATTCTCTCTTGAAGACCTCCCAAGTAACTTCCTCTCCATCCACTTCAGGTTTCTCCCTTGTTCTTTCCCACCACTCATAAGCATCACCATCTAATTGAAATATGGTAAATTGAGCCTTCTCTTGCGTAGTAAACTGTCGGACTCCGAAAATCCTCTCCAGTCGAATCAACCAACCCTCTGAGACCGTATCATCGATAGAACCAGAAAATCGAGGGTGGTTGTAGCTCAGAAACACCCCATAAGGATCTCTATTATTATGGTTTGGTGGAGGAGCCGGTTATTCTGCCTGTTGTGGTGGGGGAGCTTGAGCCCTCCTATGCTCGACATAATTAAAAACCGCTTCCATGAAGTTCCCCATATCCATTGGAGGCGCTTGTGGTTGTGGTTGAGGCGTAGGTGATCGGTCATGATGACGGCGGCGCACTGGAGATCTCTCACGGTGTCCACGTGGAGGCACCCTGTCCAAGAAACACTGAAATGCATGCTATTTTTAGTCCATGCATGCAAGTGCAATTAGTTCAATCAAAATTCAAAATTTAAAGAACACAAGCACGTAAACAATGCATATGCAACACATTGACACGTTGTTCCTAAAGCCGAACGACTTAACCGACTCAACACGACACGAGAGCCCGGGTTTTGCAACCCTAAGCTCTGATACCACATAAGGATGTAGTACCCGAGCGTAAGGTACTACATACCCCGCACCGAGACCCGACCCGTATATGAAATGGAAGTCCATACACGTGCCAAATCCACGGCGAACGGGGACACGACACACACGCTATGATAGGCGGGTCTAACCCTTAAACCATTCAAACTCAAGACAAAATAAAATCAGAGTTATAATGAAACACGGAAGCAAGATCAACATATAATATATATAATGAGCCACCAAGCCCCAAAATAGATATACAAAATCCTTCAAGTATCCAAGACCACACGGCCTACAAAATCATAACGCTCCATACTATGATCATATACAAAATAGCAATAAGAGTATGAGTGTATGAGACTGAAAAGAAGTGCTAAACAACAATGCAAAACCTGGACGACTTGTATTCCCGCCTAGCACTCCTATACCTGCACAAAACCACTGAAAACAAACCGGGTTCAGTCTATACGAGACTGGTGGGTATAAAACGAGGCATAGATTATAATATTGCATAATTTAAAAACATTCATGCAAGCCCTAATCCCGTGTGAAGTTTGATAAGAATTTCCCAAGTGAGTAAAATAAAAGAAAACATCAACGGGATTACGACATTCATATTGATTCATAATTGCTCATAAGGTTTTATAGCCCGGCGAGTGGACGTGCTCAATCTCCAACCAACACCTCGTGTAATCATAACATGAATTATTCGTTATCACACATAAATCTTTTGTGCTCATATATATCATGATCATAATCATTCATATACACTTTCTTCCTCCGGGTGGTGGACGGGTTTGCAAGGCCCGACCACCTAATCATATCAATGTGGGTATGAGGTTCATGAGTCCTCAAAGCCCGGTTAGCGTTTCCTCGTCAAAAACTCCTTGACGAGGTCCGTTTCGCCATAAATTGGTTGGAAATAGTATATGGGATCCCCATCGGCCCTTGCCTCCTCGGATAGCCACATACACTAAGTCCCTGGGCCCGTGTTCAATTCATATCATGCACTCGCCAAATCATAAGGTAGGGTTTCAAAAATACAAAAGGGGTCATACGTTTGAAATCATTTACTCAAAAGGACTCGATATACATAACTATAATATTTTAGCTTAAAACCTTTCACGTAAGGGATATATCGGGTCACTTTAACTATTAGAAGAGAAACCCACCTTTTAAAAGCAAAAGAAAGGCACAAGCGTCTCAATGCTCGCCCTCGTCTCCGACCAAACCCGAATCTGTACAAAAGAAAGCTATGAGACTCAAAATGACCATATATGACGCTCGGCAATGAAGTGAATACGACATGAATGCATAAAAGATCATATTATATCATGGAAATGTTCATGTGCACTATTAAGGAATTTAAAGCACATAATCAGACCATTCGTTCATACATTTCATTCAAATTCATAAATTCATATTTCATATAAATTAACCTAAGAATTCATTTAATATCCATAACACGTAATAATCGTATTTACAATTAGAAATAGAATAAATAAAACGTTCAATCAATAATCGGTAAATTAAATCCGTGAAATAGTGATCAATTAATTTCTAAAATTGAATTAAATCAAATAATATTTAAAATATATAATAATTATATATATATATACATATAATCACACGTACAAAAACACACACACATATATATATATATATATATATATATATATATATATATATATATATATATATATATTATACATGCATGCAATTAACATTTCAAGGCCATGCATGTAATTAAGATAGTAAAGCCATGCACACACACACACAGTAGATATATATATACAGCAACACACACATGCGTGCAAACATATGTATATAACGTAGGCTTAAGTTTGGATTTAAAAAGGTGACACCCCCGTGTCATCAACAAAGAACAAACCGAGACACCCCCGTGTCTCGGTACAGAGAGGACCGGATAATTTACACCCCCGTTTCTTGCTGGAAGGAAAAAGGATGACACACCCGTGTCAAATGCATGCAGCAGTTACAGAAACAACGCAGCAATAAACGAAAACAGGGGAGGAAATGGGGTAATCAAACCAGGCCAAAACAAACTCAAACTTAGCAAACAAATTAAGTTAACAACATAAGGGAATAAAGACCACAAAACTCAGCAATTCCATCAAGAAATACACGCAGAAAAACTGGAAAGAAAAGGCAGCAATTCAAGCGGGAAAAACAGGGTAACAAGAGAAAAGAATGGAGCAAGCCTATACATGATCAAACAACCATCAAAACAACTGCAAATAAGATAAAAAGGAACAACATTTAACACCAAAACAACTCCCAAAAGCTAGCAGCAGATCAGTACATGAAGGGAGGGAAAATTAAGTTTGAAGTTCAATCAATACGAATCCATTTCATTAATGATATCTCAACCGATCTTTAACCACCAACAAATACCAACCTACTCAGTCATAAATGAAGTAAAAGAATCATATATATAGCATCAAAACAAGTCAGAGATCCGAGCATTTCAAGGAATCAACAAAACACTTAAAAACCTAACTATTCATTCCAATCTTTAAAATCCACATGAAAACTGAGTCAAAATTAGGGATGAGAGGATGAAAATAACCAGAGATGCATGTACAACATAATCCTAACTCTCCTTGATGATTGGTTGAAAGTTGATTGAGATTTGAGCTCCAAAACCTCAAGGATTGGACAGTTACGGGAAAAACTGAGATGCAGAATCTTAGGCTGAACTTTCTGGTTTCTGTGTGGATTGGTTCGAGATGGGGCAGGTAAGGAATGGTAAAGGGTTGAATTAGGGTTAAAAGGACACCAACCAAAGTTAATTTGATTAAGTTTTGAACAAGTTATGGCCAATATAGTGAAAGATGGTCATTTTCATGCCGTTTCGTTTTTCGGTTGGATTTCGGAGGTTCAAATGACTTTGGAAAAATATATGGCTTAGTTTATTAAACTCGAATCTTCGATACGAGTTCAACGAAGTTAACGGAACTTGAATCCGAGTTCCCGAGCTCAAGATATCACGTACGGAACCAAGGGTGCGCTAAGTGCTCGTTAGCCCCCGATTTGGTTCCACGATTCAAATTAAATTCGTTAACATATCAAATAAATTCGAAAACATAAACCAAGCATATAGGCATGTTCATAACACATATATTTACGACATACTACAATTTCACGACATTTCGATGTCATTTTATATAAGAACGATGCATAAATTAAACAACCATGCACATTTTCATACAATTCAAGCATAATAAAAATTAAACCAAATAAATTAAATTCTAGTATTAAATAAAATTTAAAGTCAACGTATATTATAAAAATTAATTAATATGTTTAAGCATGATTAATTAGCATAACACTTAACTAACATTAATCATTAAATTAACAATAATAAAAGAAATATATATATATATATACTTAAAATACAAAATATTTTAAAATAATATTGAATTAAAATAAAATATAATAAAATAAAATAATAACAATTTATAATAAAATTAAATATAAAACACGTAAAGACAATTAATTTGCGCAAATTTCTAAACACATACATCGTACCTTTACGTCCGAAAAATTTGGGGCGTTACATTAAATCTGTGTTTTTGAAGAGTTCAAAGAATAAAAGACTGAAGTCAAAGAGTCAAATTAGAAAACATCCCAAGGCACTTCGATTAGATCGAAGTACTGATAAGTATCTATGTTCAGAGTTAAATAGAATTTCTCAAATGAGATTAGATCTCAACTATCTGTATGAGATACGTCCTATCAAAGATGTATTACAGAAAAGAGAAATAGAACTTCGATAATTATGGTAGGATTCATGAACAGTCATGCTTCCCTGCGAAGTTCGTTTTGGGGTATTGCACTCAAAATAACAAATACACTAAACCTAATTCTATCTATGTCAGTTCCTAAATCACTGATGGATCTATAGCTGGGGTGAAAACCCTATATCTCTTATCTTCGGATTTGAGGTAGCCTGGTCCACGAGTTAAGGATGGATCCTGACAAGTTAGAATAAAGAACAAAGGTTTACCTGTTCTAAGGTTATCCTAGAAGAACAAGAGATGGTATATTTTGTAATTTGAGAAATCACAAAAGATGTTTGTGAATGTTTCAAAGATAATTACATAGATAACCGCAAAGGATGGAAGCAAAGTAGTGTTAAAAGAAATAATAGTATTTGATACTAATTTCCATAAACTCGTGATAACTGAAAATATATTAGATACATGTGATGTACCAAATACAACATTTGATGTAGAGACGTGTACAGGAGAGCATCATTGTAGTGGGAGGATTGCCAGGATACCTGACAAGATACCTAAGATTAACCCAAGTGGTTGAATCTAATGTATCTGATCCAGTCACGTGTAATGAAGCTATAGAAAATATAGACGCTGACCGTTTGGTCAATATCCATGGAATCTAAGTTAGAATCTATGTATTCTAACATAGTCTTGAACTTGTAAAGGCGCCTGAAGGCATTAAACCCTATTAGATACAATTGGGTTCTACAAGACGATAAAAGGAGAAATAGACAAAAGTAAAGACTTTAAAGCAAAGCTTAGGGCAAGGGATTTTACCCAGAAAGAAGAAAACATTTATGAGATCTTCTCGCCTATAGTAGTGTTTAAGTCCATAAGAACTCTCCTCTCCATTGTTTCTCATTTTGATTATGAGATTTGACAACTGGATGTAAAGACTATGTTCTTGAACGGGCATCTTCAAGAAGAAAAACATGGCATAACCTGAAGGCTTCACAGCTAGAAATCAGGTGCATATAAGTATGCAAATTTAATAGATCATTTTGTGATCTTAAGCAAGTGTCTGAATCATGAAACATCAGAATTAAAGAGGCAATTTAAATTCTTTCGATTTGTGTAATTGCCCTATGAATCATAAGTGTACAAAATAACATCATGATAATGTTGTAACATTTTCATTTTGTACGTCAACGATATTCTGGTCATTGGGAATGATGCAAGAATTTTGTCAGTGGTCAAGATTCGGATGTCAAATCAGTTTAGCACATAAAACCTTAATGAGACCAATAATATTCCAAGGATCAGACTTTTGTCATGATCATGAGAATAAAAGGATTGGTTTATTACAAGAAACATATGTAGATAAGATGCTGGTAAGGTATAATACGACGAATTCCAAGAAAGGTTCAGTACCTTTTAGATATGGAATTTATCTATCTCGGGATCAGTGTCCTAAGATAACTGAAGAGGTAGAAGACATGGTTAGAGTTCCGCAGCGGAAGCTTTATGTATGTCATATTATGTACAGGGCCAACTGTCTATTATGAAATAGGTCTAAGTCAGCAGACATTAGTCAAACCCAAGAATCTGACACTGGGTAGTAGTGAAAGCATAAATTGATGTACTTGAGAAGGACTTAAGATTATATGCTTGTCTACCACAGTGGTGAGCTCATTTTAATAGAGTACACAGATTCGGATTTATAATCTGATTTGTATTATGTTTGACATCATAATACATGTTTACTCTAGAAAGAGCAACCGTTAATTGGGGAATGTTAAGCAGACTTGTATTACTTACACCGCCATAGAAGTTAAATACATGGTAGCTTGAGAAGCAGCCAGCTAGATGTATTGGATTCTTGGTTTCCTAGTTGTTGGCTCAGAGAAATATCTGATAGATTCCTTCACTAAAGTATTGGCACAAAAGAGTACAAAACGAGTTTTGACACTCATGTGAAAGGAATAAGACTTAGATGTATGGCCAAATTGAATTTAGGGCAAGTGGGAGATTATTGGGATTAGTGCCTTGAAAATTCAATTTGTTGAATTAATTAAACTGAATTTACAGCGAGTTGTGAGTATTTCACATATTTATAATTAATGAAGTGTGGTGGCTTTCTTATATGAAATGTGTTTCATAGGAAAAGACTTGGAATACCGAAATCACGTGTCATTAAAGTTCTAGTCGGTAAGATAAGAATATGTTCTTATCATTACTTTAACGTGGTTATATAAGATGATTAGTCTTTCGTCATAGGGAATAGTGATTCTGATTATAACACGTTGATGATTTTCAATAGGATTAGAAACATCGAATTGGGCCACTGAGATTATTCATTTTATACTGCTATCTAAAATGAATAAAATCTCAGGAAGCATTGTACTCTCAATACTGATAATATTTCGGCTTTAGGCATGTAGTGTTAGTCACTGTAACATACTCGAAGTGAGGTCTCGGTAAGGGGTGGCCAAAATACTTTGTGCATTCGGTGACAACATGAAATGTGCTAAAGAGTTATATTGATCGAGGAATCTGTGGCCTTGCTAGAAGGTAAAAAATATCCCTGAAATAGATTTACAAAAGTTCAAATTAAGACTTTGGCCAAAGCACTTCGTGTGATACGTCACCGAAGTTGTATGTTGAACGTGTTTCACATACAGGGAATTTGAATTTAAGGCGAATCAATAAATTTCAAATTAGAAATGAAAAATAAATGATAGTAGTTGTAATTTATTTTTCATGGATATCTACATGGAGGAGTGAAATGCGAAATTATTCTAGATCGAGAAATTCATGAATAATTTAATTAATTTTAGAGTGCAACAATATTTATTTAGTGGAATTATATATTGTTAAATGGTAATTAATTATTATCATGAGATGATAATATATTAATCCATTTCGAGCTAAAATTAATTAGTCCTGCAGGTCCCCCTACAAGCCCCAAATTGAAAACCCGAAGAGAATATATTAAAAGGAGAAAGAGAAATGAATTTTCAAAGTGTTTGAAAATAGCCAAGGGATTTATTTTAAGAAAATAAATCAAGTTTGAAAGAGTTGGAAATGCCCGGAATTTTATTTTGGAGAAAATAAAATTTTAAATTTTTTAAAAAATAAAAAATGACGTGGCAGGTGACGACATGGCAGTTGACATGTCACGCCACGTCAGTAGGGTGGGGCCCAGCTGGCGCTGACATAACACCCACGTGGCAAGCCGCATATGCGGCTGAGATCGAGCCACGTGGGCGTGAAGCAACGGTCCAGATGGTTCTGAACCAAACCGGGTCAAACGGGTCGGTCAATGGTTAAAGGGTCGGTTCGTCGGATAGGGTCGAATTCGGGCAGGACCAACCCGGACACGTGGCTGAATCAGAATCGGCCACGTCATGAGCAAACCCTAGCCGAAGGTGCAACACAGAAGGTGCTTGCGCGTGAGGATGAATTCCGGCGAGCGGCCGGAGGCGTTGGACTCGTGGTGATGAGACCTTCAACATAGTGACCTCGGTTTAAGTGTACAAGTTGGCTACGCAAGTGGAATGTGAAATTACCATTTTGCCCTCGGTTTTTCCCCTATAAATAGGGGTCTTGGCCCTTCATTTTTAATTCACAACTTTGGGAGAGGTTTTGGCTGATTTCTCAGCTTTGAAACTATATCCCTTTTCTCCTAATTAATTCCGATTTATTTTGGAATTAATTTTAATTAGGTGTTTATATAAAACGCCTAATTTCGGGAGATTAAACCCTGAAAAGGGTTTTCTAGTTTAAAGTTTATTTTCTCTAAGTATTTAGAGAAATACATTCGGAGCCCACACTCCGAGGGTTTCTCTGGGGTTATTGCAGGGAAGCTTTTCCGGTTTCACGAGGAGATCGGGCATCGAGTTCTCGGGAGGAGATTTCGGGAGCTGGAAAAATTCTATTAGATAGCCAGGTTTGCAGTACGGTAATATTTTATAGTTATATTATTTTAAGCATGATAAATTATATGCTCTTAAGTGTTAATTGCATGTTGGATATTTATCTTCTTAAGTGATTTAAAATTTATTATCAATTGCATGTATATACTTGATTAGATCTGGCTAGTCTTCCTCTTTGTATTAAAATGTTTTAGAAATATTTTTAATACTTGTATTATTAATAAAAAATTTTAAATGTGGTCCCGGACTGCTACTGTTCTGGGCTCACCTCCCAGCATGATGATCATGAATTATGTGATAGTTCAAGGATTTATGAGATGCCATTAATGGAACTTTGAAGAAATTGCATGAAATGGTCACCTATTTCTCCTCCTCACGTTTGATCACTTTGAGAGCATGGTTGAGTGTTGTTTTGTGGTTGTTTCATTGCATACTTGTGGCTAAATCATACCTGGGCATGTTGGTTAATGTAACACCCCAGTTTTTCAGTCGTATAGCATGACGTATGTGTTTATCAATTTGCGCGAATTAATTGTTTATAAGTGCTTTGTATTTTTAATTTTATATTAAATGTTAAAATATTAAATATTTATATCTTAAGTTTTATTAATATTAAATTTCTAATTGAATTCGTTGACTTTCTTTATTTAAAATATGAAATTTAATTTATGTTATTTGATATGAATATTATGAATTTGTATATGCATTGTTATGAGTGTTGAAATCCCGCTTCGTTCTTATACTATTTGATATCAAAATTTCATGAAAATTAAGTATGTTGTACTTTTATGAGTTATGATTATGTCCGTATGCTTGTTTCATGTTTTCGATTTCGTTTGGCGTGGTAACAAATTTATTTTGAGTTGTGGAACCAAATCGGGGGCTAACGAGCAATTAGCGCACCCTTGGTTCCGTATGTGATATGTTGAGCTAGGAAACTCGGATTCGAGTTTCGTCAATTTCGGTGAACTTATAACGAAAATTTGAGTTTAATAAACTTAGCCTTATATTTTTCCAAAGTTATTTGAACCTCCGAAATTCAATTGAAACATGCAACGGAAGCCAAAACTGCCACCTTTTACAAAAAGAGCCATATCTCATTCAAACCTTGACCAAATTAACCATGGTTTGAACCCTTGGAACCCTAACTCAACCCCCTAACCTGATTTTACTCACCTAACTGAACCAACCCTCATTACTTGGAGAAAATCAGCCAAACATCCCCTGTTTCCAGATATTCCTGTAACCCTTCCCAACCTTGGAGATTCAAGCTCAAATCTCTTCCATCTTCCATCCAATCCACAAGGTGAATTTAGGGTTGTCATATACATTCAATATGTGTCATATTAAGCTATGCATCACCAAATTAGAGCATGTTTTCATGATGTTTGGACAAGATGAATGAATAGTTAGGTTAATTCTCATTTCTTGAATTCATGACTTCATTTTCGAATTTCTTGAGGATTAATGTTTGAAATATGCCCACTCTAGCTCCCTTTAATTGTTCTTGGACTTGAATTTGAATTATATGTTGGGCATATGGAGCCACCATGACAGCAACTTGAAATTTTGGAGCTTTGGAACTGATTTACTGTCTGCTGCTGCGTGCGTCTTGTTGCTGCTGTTGTGCCTTGTTTGCTGAAGTTTTCCTTGCCTTTAGCTGCTTCTTTTGTTGCCTTATTACTGTCCTTGGTACCTTGCTTCGTATCTTTACTGCTGCTGCGTGTGATGAAGAAAAACAGGGGCTCCTGCTGTTCTTTCCTCGCCTGCAACAGGCAGTCACGCCTGCGAGCGTAGGAAGTGCAGATTGGGTCGCGGCCGCGACCCATTTTCAGCCATGTTTCGACTTATGAAACCTTGTGCTACTGCTGGTGGTGCTGGTAGCAGCCGCGACCAGTTTTAAACTAAGTTTTGGTCGCGGCCGCGACTTCAACTTGGTGTTGTCTCGAGATTTCTGTGATTGCTGCTTTGTGTGTTGATTTTAATTGTTTTATGTTAAGTGTGCATGTGTTGTGAGTATATATATATATGTAATACGTGCGTGTGTGAGCATGTATTTATATTTATGTAGTATGTATATAATATATATGGCTTTATGCATGTGAATACGTATATATATATATGTAATATTATGCATGGCTGTTATGTATATATGTATATATATATATATATATATATATATATAGATATTATATGCAACATATTATATGGGCATGTATATGTATTATATATATTGTTGATTTATTTGGAATCATGAAATTAATTAGCTATCTATTTCACGTTTACATATTTAAATGATTTGAATGTCGTTGTTTATTTATTTTATAATTGCAAACTTGTTATATTGGAGTTATAATTGTTATATGAAATTCATGACTTGAATTTCTATAACGTGGCATAAGTGCTTCTATATGAGACGTTAAGTGCCTTCTTGCATTCGTTCGATATCTCAAGTGATTTCTCTTGCCTTTATACTTATTATGTACATTGTAAACATGTTGAAATGTGTAATAGGATTACAGTTTGAAGATTTTGGCTCGATGTTGCTATGAATTATGAAATGATTGGATATGAAACCCTCTTGTATTGATCGAACTTGAATGAATTGCTCATTATGTGCTTCTAACGCATTAATTGTGCATAAGTACATTTTCATAATATGTTATTATCTCATAGGCATCTCATATCATATTAATGCATTGCCGTGCGTCGTAAGTGGTTCATTTATAGTCTTGAGTATCACAAGTACATTACATTGTCCTTTGTACAGTTTTCTCCAGGGCGGAGATGTCGGGTTCTTAGGACACTTTTCAAGTCTTCTTTTCTTCTTGGTATTGTTCGGTAAGGGTAACAGGTGGGTTTCTCTTCTATTAGATAAAACAGACCCGATATATTCCAATGTGTATATTTCAAGCCGAAGGTACAATATATACATATATCGAGTCGGTTTCTAAGAAGTCTATGATTTTTATTGTTAAACCCCTTTCTCTTTTATGAATACTTACCGACTGTTTTGGCGAGGACATGATTGATTGCATGGGCCCAGGGACTTGGTACATGTGGCTATCCGGGGAGGCAAGGGCCGATGGTGATCCCGTGTACTAGTCCCATATCGTAGCGGTGATACCGGCCCTTGCTTGGAGTTTTAGCGGAGAATGGGAGCTGAGTGCCAATTGGGGAATTCATGTAACCCCATTGGTCAATGATTGGGTGTAACACCCCGACTTTGTGGCCGTATAGGTATGACGTCACGAGTGGGTTTAGATCGAGAGTTATGTGACTTATATATGTTTTAATTTCTAAGTGATTATTTAATTTATTAATTTTGTGAACTAATTGTTATTATGTGAACTATGTGACTTAAGTGATTATGTTAATTAAACTCGTTTAGTATGTTTAATTGTTATTTGTATGTTATATTTTGTTATGTACCTATTTGATCTTATATGAAAACCCCAATTACCCAACAACCAAACCGTGGGGCCCTAATTAAATTACTTAAATTCCCAAAGGACCAAAGTGCAATTTCCCTTGTTTTCCTCTTGTTTTACACGATATATGCATACACTTGCACTTTTCCTCTTCATTTCATCATTCTTCAAGAACAAACACAAGAGACACCCCCATTCCTTTCTTCTCCTCTCTCTCGATCAACAAGGAGCAAGAATACAAGGTCTTCATCCATTTTTCCTCCAAGAATCAAGCTCAAGTCACTCTCTTCTTCAACCCCTCTCTTCTCCTCCTTCTTCCAAGGTATGTGTGTGTAGATATGTATGATGGGTGATAATTAGGGTTGAGATTCTTGTTGGACAACTTGTAATATTGTGTGTATAAGCATGATTACATGATAATCTATGAATTCTTTGCTTGTTGGTTTGAATTTTGATGTAAGAATTGTGTATGTATATGTGTGTATATAAATGTGTATATTTGTATATATATATACTCGTGGGTTTATCAAATTTGATGATTTGATTCATGATTTATGAGTAATATGTGTATATATGTTGTATTTGGTGGTTGTGGTGTGATTAGGGGTGAATTGGGAGCTCCTTTGGCCTTCTTGAAGCTAATTTCCGCCTTTGCCCTGTTTTCCCGTCGGCAAACGTAGCTGCTGGAATTGGGCGTCGCGCCCGCGACCGTTTTTGTGACCATTTTTGGTCGCGGTCGCGACCAACAATTCGAAACTTGGCCAATTTTCAGTCGCGGCCGCGACTGATTTTCAGTGCAATTTTTGTCTTGGCCGCGACTCCCTCGTCAGAACTCGGAATGACCTGATTTTTAAACTCTCGGAAACCTCTTGAAATTTAGAATATTCTCCAATTGGAATCACTTCAATATCTTTTCCCATTTGTGAGATATTATCAATTCTTTTTGGTATCGCTACTTTCTCGACAATCTACAATCATCCAAATTCGGGCCTACGCCATATTCACCTCGTTTTGAATCACGATTCGTGCCATATATCACCGGAAAGATCTTTGTGTCTAGTTTCTGTCCCAACAAACAAAACTTAATTCCAATTTCTTGAATTCAAGATATTTCCATTTTCCTACAGCTTGTTCATTTCAGAAATTGTCGACTTTTGATAAAGCTCACCAAAACCCTACTTCTTGTATTCCTTCCACCCTCTTGACTCCCATATGTGAACTATATGACTTGTATGCTTGATTAATTAATGATATATGATTTACTTTGATATAATTATGGATTTTATGTTAACAATTCAATGTGTAAATGTTTAAGTGCTTTAATGTGGTCTCCTTTGCAACTATTGTTTCCTTTATGTGCTTATTAGATTCCTTTCACCTTAAAATGATTCTTGAATATGGTTAACATGTATTATAAAGTCTTATGAATATGTTGTATTATGGGGTTGACTTTTGCTATGAAAAATTGATAAGGACATGAGTTATGCGTACATGGTTGCAATTCTTAATTGCATTCTCTATGTGTTTAATAACTTCTATTTGATTCATATGCACTGTTAATATGTATTGTCTTGTATTATGAATTGATTGATTGATCATGTATGCACCACTCCATGACATTTTAGGATTTATTCTCTATCACATCATCCCATAACATATCATACCACTTCACAAGGATTGTCGTGCGTCTATGTGGTTTTATATTGAGTCATTTTCTCACGAGTACACATTGTTCCTTCTCTTATACAGTTCGTTCCAGGGTAGAGACTTCCGAGTTGAGTAGGCAACCGCATTAATTATGTTTTATGTCTCGTGGTATTCCAGGTGAGGGTGCTTTCGTTCTAGATATGTATTAAACCCTACAACCTTATGTGATAAGTTTTGGCCAAAAACCTAAGGTATATTTATATATGGTTTTCAAATGAATTTATCGGGTAAATATTTTCACAAGGATTATGAAATATGTTATGTTTATGTATGAATTGATATGTTTTGGCTAGATTATGCATGTATGCTATGTTCACGGGCCCAGGGACTTAGTACATGTGGCTATCCGGGGAGGCATGGGCCGACGGTGATCCCATGTGCTAGTTCCACTATGTTACGGCGAAACGGACCTCGTCAAGGAGTTTTTGATGAGGAAACGCTAACCGGGCTTTGAGGACTCATGAACCTCATAGCCACAATGATATGCTTAGGTGGTCGGGCCTTGCAAACCCGTCCACTATTAGGAATAGTGCCCTAGAAAGCCGATTGTATATCCGCTTTGTGCTTTTCCTTATAGTAATCACAGACAATCTTTGAATGAAATAACGAATTGAGGCAACACTTCTTTATATGCTCTTGTTTGGTATGCGTTTACTTTAGCTGTGCATGTATGAGAACTCCCCTAATCCTGATGACTTTAGGACTCTACCATTTAGGTGAAATGGTTCATGAAACGAACCCTATATCACATAAGTCATGATTAGTAAAATACTCCAAGCCGATGAGTCCTACAGACAGTGGGAGTGTCAACCTGACTCCTCTAAGGCTTGCTTGTGGGATCACGCCCTTAAGAAGGACCACCTTGTTTCATGGAGGTGCAAAGTGTATAGTTGATACGTGCGTGATACATGAGGGTGCTTACTTTAATAAGTAAGTTCACTGAGGTGCCCCGTGTGAGAACATTCCTAAATGGGAAAGGAAGTTTCTATTTCAGGAAATGGAAACTTCCAGATTAGGAAATATCTCACGAGTCATTGATGTGATTAATTGATCCTTAGACTTGAGGTTCCTTATCACTTTATGAGTTAACTCTGTAGTCTTTGGTGTAAGCTTTAAAGGGTGTCGCCTTAGACAACTGATTCAAGGCTTATGCTGGGGCTGCACAAGTGATTCATGAAAGTGAATGAGAATCAAGATAGGACCTACACTTGCATTTGCAAGGTGATCTCTTATTGTATAAGTCATTCATATGCCATATGGAGTCCTTGGCCAAGGCAGTAGATCAAGACATCAAGAAAAGTGTTTCTTGGATTGAGATCAAATGGATATGAAATGCACTTAGCTTTAAGACCAGATTATTAGGGTTCTGATTATTCCCTTGCCCTAGATCTTGGTTGAGAGATAGTAAGTAGGAGGATTGTATCTCACATGAATCAATGACTTAAAGGTTCTGTCGAATCCGAACATTCCAATTCAGCTAGGGGTTAAACACCTGTTGCTAGACTATGGTCGTTTAATCTGTGGACTGATTAATTAATTAGTGAATTAATTAATTAGGGTCACTGCTAATTGAATTGAGAACCTAGAGGGTCACACACAACAACTTGGTTACATGAGTTGAGGCTTGAAAATGATTAAACGAGTTAATCGGACCAAGAGGGTTCCACACGTGTGAATTCACACGTGTGGCTCACGTGAGTGACACGTGTCACTGTGACACGTGTCACACACGTGTGTATATATATATATTATATATATTAAATAATTAATTAGTTAATTATTTAATAGACTTTGGTTTAATTTTGAATTAAAAAGAAAGTCTAATTTTGGAGAAAATAATCTAGTTAATTAATTATGAATTAATTAATTAGATAAAATAAGTTATTTATTTTATAATAAATAAAGTATAAAATTATCCAAAAATAGTTTGGATATTTTTAAGCTCTCTTAAAAGTTGACTAGAAATAGAATTCAAAGTCAAAGTTGGAAAATACTTGATGATCAAGTAATAGGAGAGAGAGGGACCAAATCCTTTGTCCATTAGGACTAGGTTCGGCCGCCCCTCCCCTTTCCTATATATAGGGGAGCTCATGCTCCCCTTTAGAGCTAATTGACAATTCTTGGTTCATGTGTTGAACACCTTCCTTTCTCCAAGATTAAATTAAACCCTAGGTTAAGCCTAAACACTAACTAGAGAACTAGCATCCTTACTAGTTAGATTGTGATCAAGTTGGTGGACTTTCTCTAGAGACTTCAAGTTAGAAGTTTGAAGATTCGAGCTTTACCAAGGAGAGGGGATCAAGCCGCGAGAAGAGCGTTCTTGGGTGGCTTGAAACGCTTCAAGAAAGAATAAAAGAAAAGTAAGTTTTCTATCTTTACGAATTTGGTTACACGATTGCGAGTTCAAGGTCCTTTTGTTGGGAAAATTTTTTTAAATTCCGCTGCTTTCTGATTCCTGTTTTCCAACAAGTGGTATCAGAGCCACCTCGTTAATCGTGTTTCTGATTCGTCTCCATTATTCTGAATTTGGTAGAAATTCTTAGGCTTAGATGCGAATTAGGTATTCATGAGTTCTTTTAGAAAGCCTGAATTACGAAACTGTAATTTTTCCTGAATTTCAAAAACTGTTTTCTCAAATCGTGTTTTTGAAAATTGTTTTAGTTGAAATTCGTTTAAATCGAATTTTTAATTTTTGGATTGAACTGGTTTTTCGAGAAACCCAGAAATACGAAACGAACACGAAAAGCAATGAGCCTAGGCGTGCTAGCACGTCGCACGCCCAGGCCCGTCGCCGCCGCCCAGCTCCTCCCGCAACAGCGCGGGAGCCGTCCCGGGCGCGCCGCCCAGTCCGTCCCGCAACCGCGCGGGACGCCTGCTCAGTCCATCCCGGGCGCTGCTGCGTGCAGGCGCACGCACGATGCACGCCCAGCGTGCGCACGCGAGCGGAACATCCCGCCCGCTGTGCGCGCGGCTGCGCGGTGGTGCCTCACGCGGCTGGGCCCTTTTTTCCGGGCTCGTTTTCGTGTTTTCGTGTTTCGTGTTTTTCGGTCCGAAAAATCCCGATTTAATTTTATTTTAATATTATCTTTTAAAATCAGTTTTGTTAAAATAAAATTATTTTAAAATTTTGATTAAATTGGGATTTTTGAGAAATTAAAGCGATTTGGATTTTGGGAAAATTATGAATTTTATTTTCTGAAAATAATGAAAGAATAAAATTATTAATTTTGGAAATTAATTGGAATTTTATTAGTTTAATGTTTTTCGGGTTTTATTGAAAAGGCTCTTGAACAAGAATAGCATCTAAGTCGTGTTTTAAGTCATTAGGACTTGAAACGAGAATTTTAATTTATTGGCTAAATTTAAATTCTCGCAATAGCATGTTAGGTGATCATGGGTTTAGATCTATGTATGGTTTTAATTTATGCACATGGATGGTTTAAATTGGGGTTGGAGCCCTATAGTTGCGTTTTTCAATTGAGGTTGGAGCCTCACTTATGTGCGTACTGTTATGTGATTTATTATGTGGCTTTCCATATTACTGTTTTTGAGGCCGGGGTATGCCCCGTGTAATTGTCTAAGGCCAATATGAAGATTGAGCCTTATTACTTTATGTCTTTTTCTTTTTATTGTAATTTGAGAGTAGAGATAGGTGGTGAGGTTTTATTTTCATTTTGGAGACAATGCACCCATGGAGTAAGATGGACCACATTCAAGTAACAAGGAGGCCATAAGTGAAGACCCCTCAAAATGTTAGGGAGGGGAATCTCAATTGTTAAATGTAATAGAGATAGGGCTCGTATTTTGTTACTGCCTTCCCTTATGTGATTTGAACTGTTTATGTGGCATGTATGTTAGAACTTGTGATTGTGGAGTGGCTCCCACATATCACGCATAAGATAGGCAGAACCCATGATCATTACATGTTAGTATCATGCTAGGACATGTTATCTGTTTATGTGCTTGTTTGAAATGCATTTAAGTGTACTTGCATTAATCAAGACTAATAAAATTGGATAACATATATGTTGGTGAGGTCGAACCGGACAACTCTCCGGTTGATTCGAAAATTCCCATTAAATATTAAGCTAATTTCGAACAAATAGGTGTTTAATTCGAGATGCAAATTTTGAATTAAATTCCTAGCATTCCATCAATAGGTTTTAAGTTTAGTAAGTAAAGCTAGTTATTGTCCGCGAGTCGTGGGATAGCTAGTGGAGCTTATTAGTTCTTAGTTACCTAATTAATCATTTTAAATGATCAATATTTCGTGGTCAATTTTAGCAAGGGCGATGTCCGCGAGTCGTGGGTCGTTCAAACTAAGTTTTGGTCATGACCTTATGATTGATGGGTCTAGCTTAACGCCTGAGTAAATATGGATGTCGCACGAGTCGTGGGTCCATATTGAAAGATAGGTGATGCAAAAACAATTACTAAGAGTTCTAAAGGTGTTAGAATTGGTAAGTTGTACCTACCTAGGGTTCTTACTTAGAATGTCCGCGAGTCGTGGGTTCGAGGTAAAATGCCTAGGATCTTAGTACCCATTGGGAAACGTGTTCCTCTTAGATCTTTGGGAATTATAGATCTTTGAAAAACAGTGGGAGCTACATTAGATTAAAGACCTTATCTTTTGTATATCGTTATAATTCAGCATGCTCACTAGTTCTCTGTTTTACCATTTAGGTCGTAGATTCTGTGATTCTCTACGTGTTTTGAAATGGCAACCAAAAACCCTCTTGTATCGATCCTCGAGTCAAACAAGTTGACTGGTCCCAACTATTCTGATTGGCTGAGGAATCTAAAAATCATTTTAGATTCTGAGAAGAGAACTTATGTTCTCTTCGAAGGGGAGCCTAGTCCCGAAGGGGAGGCTCCCACTCGGGCCGAGCGGGACGCGATTCAGAAGTGGAAGGATGATAATCTCCAAGCCCGTTGCCTTATGTTGGCTAACATGTCTCCGGACTTGCAAAGGCAACATGAGGCCATGGAATTTGCTTGGGAGATTTACGACCACTTAGAGCAACTTTACCGCCCTCATGAACGTGTTACAAGGTATAACACTTCAAAGGAATTATTCCACTTGAGAATGAGGGAAGGTTCAAGTGTCCATGAATATGGACTCAAGTTTCTTGCCCTTACTGAGAAACTTGCTTCCATGGACATGCCACTGAAAGATGAACTTTCAGTGGATTTGTTGCTAGCTTCGCTCCCACCATCATTCAACCCATTTGTCCTTAACTTCAACATGAATCATGCTGGTGCTACTGTAGCTGAGCTGATTAGTCAGCTTGTGACTGCTGAAAGCACGATCAAGAAGGACAATAAGGTTTTGATGGTGAATGCTCCATCTTCCTCTTCTGGGCCTTCTAAAGGTAAGGGCAAGAAAGCCCAAAAGAAGAAGAAGAAACCCCTTAGGCCCACTGGTGGCATTTCGAAGGGGAAGGCCCAAAAGAAGAAGCGTGATCAGAAAGAGGATGTTTGCTTCCATTGTGGCAAAGCGGGACATTGGAGGAGAAACTGCCCAGAGTACAAGGCTACTCTAAAGAAAGGTATCTTTCTCGTTGAAGTAAATCTTTCTATTAATTCTAGTTCTTGGGTACTTGATACCGGTTGTGGAACTCATATCTGTAATGATGTACAGATGCTAAGTGAAGTCCAACAACTCAAAGAAGGAGAATGTGTCTTGAAGATCGGCGATGGCTCAAACGTTGAAGCTCGAGCTTTAGCCACAATTAGATTAGATTTAGGTAGTTTTGAGTTAGTATTAAACAAAGTCCTTTATGTACCGAACATTATTCGTAATATAATTTCAGTTCCAATATTAGATTGTGAAGGTTATGAAACTTATATTAAGAATGGTAAATATTTTATCAAACGGAACAACTCTTCCGTTCACATCGGTACTCTAAGTAATGGACTTTACCTAACTCAAAATATCAATATTATGAATATTCAACGAGAAACAAAACGTAAGAGAGATGACAAAGTTTCAGCTCCCTTATGGCACGCTAGATTAGGACACATTTCCAAGAACAGAATTAGCAAGATAAACACTTTAGGATCATTCTCTGAAAATGATCTCAAAGAGTTAACTTCTTGCGAATCCTGTCTCAAAGGAAAGATGTCCAAAGTTCCTTTTAAAGGAACTGTGGAACGTGCCACTGAGGTTTTGGATTTGATCCATACTGATGTTTGTGGACCGCTTAGTGTAAGCACTAGAAACAATCATCAGTACTTCATAACCTTTACTGATGACTTTAGTCGGTATGGTTATGTATACTTAATGAAGTATAAATCTGAAGCTTTTGAGAAATTCTTAGAATTTCAAAAGGAGGTTGAGAACCAAACTGGTCACAAGATCAAAGCACTTCGATCTGATCGAGGAGGCGAATATCTTAGTGAAGAATTCCTTAATCATCTCAAGGATAATGGGATTATCTCTCAGTGGACTCCTCCGGGAACTCCTCAGCTTAATGGAGTTTCTGAGAGAAGGAATCGAACCCTACTTGATATGGTTCGTTCCATGATGAGTTTCACTGACTTACCACCTTCTTTCTGGGGTTATGCCCTAGAAAGTGCAGCAAAGATTTTGAATCTTGTTCCCTCTAAGTCAGTCCCTAAAACGCCCTATGAAATGTGGCATGGTAAAATCCCTAGTTATTCTTACTTAAGAATTTGGGGTTGTCCTGCTTACGTGAAGAGGACAGTGGGAGATAAGTTAGAATCTCGTTCTAACTTATGCTACTTTGTAGGTTATCCTAAGGAATCCATAGGATACTACTTCTATGATCAATCTGAACAAAAGGTGTTTGTTTCTAGAAATGCCATTTTTCTTGAGGAACCGTTCCTTAAAGAAAAGAAGGGCAAGATCATAGAATTAGAAGAAGTACAAAATGACCCCACACCACCCACTGAAGAAACGTCCCACTCTGATCAACTACAACCAATCACGAATTTCGATACACACGAAAATCCTCCTCTAAGGCGTTCTGAACGTACTCCTAGACAGCCGGAGAGATGGTATGGATTCTTCCATGAAATCTCTCAAAAGGATAATGATCCTTTAACATATGAGGAGGCACTTTCAGATTCTGACTCTGAACAGTGGATAGAAGCCATGAAATCCGAAATGGATTCCATGAACTCCAACCAAGTTTGGACCTTGGTAGATTTGCCTGATGGGGTCAAACCCATAGGTTGCAAATGGATCTTTAAGAGAAACCTTGGAGTTGATGGAAGCATTGCAGCCTACAAAGCAAGACTGGTTGCAAAAGGATTCACTCAAAGACCCGGCGTGGACTTTGACGAAACCTTTTCACCAGTTGCAATGCAAAAGTCTATTCGAATCATGCTTGCCATTGCTGCATATTATGACTATGAGATATGGCAAATGGATGTGAAAACTGCCTTTCTCAATGGTGACATTGACAAAGACATTTATATGGAGCAACCCATAGGTTTCACATTCAGTGGGAGTGAGCAAAAGGTTTGCAAACTCCAAAGATCAATCTATGGATTGAAACAGGCTTCTAGGAATTGGAACATTCGATTTGATGAATCAGTCAAAGCGTTTGGCTTCATCCAAATTTCGAATGAATCATGTGTGTATAGAAAGGAATTGGAGACCTCAGTGCAATTCTTAGTACTTTATGTTGATGACATCCTTCTTATTGGGAATTCGAAAGATGACATGAAAGTTACTAAGTTATGGTTATCGAACCAATTCGAGATGAAAGATCTTGGTGATGCGTCCTATATCCTTGGAATTAAAATCTATAGAGATAGATCTAGAAGGTTAATAGGACTATCACAGTCGATGTACATTGACAAAGTATTGAAGAGATTCAATATGGAGTCAGCAAAGGTTAAGAACCTTCCTATGAGTGTAGGAACATGTCTTTCAAAGAAGATGTGTCCTAAGACTAACCTTGAGAAGGAAAGAATGACTCATACACCTTATGCATCAGCAATAGGTAGCATAATGTATGCAATGTTATGTACTCGACCGGATGTGGCTTATGCACTTAGTGTGACAAGTCGTTTCCAAACTGACCCTGGAGATGGTCACTGGGCTGCCGTGAAGAATATTCTTAAGTACTTGAAAAGTACTAAAGATTTATTCTTAGTTTACGGAGGTCAGAAAGATCTTAATGTCGAAGGATACTGCGATGCAAGCTTTGCATCTGACTTAGATGATTTTAAGTCAATGTCAGGATACATTTTCTGCCTAAACGGCGGAGCAGTGAGTTGGAAGAGTTCCAAGCAAACAACCACTGCAGATTCGACCACTGAGGCCGAATACTTAGTTGCAAATGATGCAGCTAAGGAAGGTGTTTGGATTAGAAACTTCATTCAAGAGTTGAATGTTGTTCCTAGCATGAAAGACCCCATTACTGTGTTTTGTGACAACACTGGGGCGGTTGCTCAAGCAAGAGAACCAAGATCTCACCAACGGACCAAGCACATTATGAGGAAGTATCACCTAATCCGTGATATTATCAAAAGAGGAGATGTGCAAATAGAGAGGGTCACATCAGCAGAGAACGTGGCAGATCCACTTACTAAACCCCTTAGTCGAGAAGCTTTCCAAGGTCATCTTCAGAAGATGGGACTTAGAGTAGCTTTAGAATGGCTTTGACGGGCAAGTGGGAGATTGTTAGGAATAGTGCCCTAGAAAGCCGATTGTATATCCGCTTTGTGCTTTTCCTTATAGTAATCACAGACAATCTTTGAATGAAATAACGAATTGAGGCAACACTTCTTTATATGCTCTTGTTTGGTATGCGTTTACTTTAGCTGTGCATGTATGAGAACTCCCCTAATCCTGATGACTTTAGGACTCTACCATTTAGGTGAAATGGTTCATGAAACGAGCCCTATATCACATAAGTCATGATTAGTAAAATACTCCAAGCCGATGAGTCCTACAGACAGTGGGAGTGTCAACCTGACTCCTCTAAGGCTTGCTTGTGGGATCACGCCCTTAAGAAGGACCACCTTGTTTCATGGAGGTGCAAAGTGTATAGTTGATACGTGCGTGATACATGAGGGTGCTTACTTTAATAAGTAAGTTCACTGAGGTGCCCCGTGTGAGAACATTCCTAAATGGGAAAGGAAGTTTCTATTTCAAGAAATGGAAACTTCCAGATTAGGAAATATCTCACGAGTCATTGATGTGATTAATTGATCCTTAGACTTGAGGTTCCTTATCACTTTATGAGTTAACTCTGTAGTCTTTGGTGTAAGCTTTAAAGGGTGTCGCCTTAGACAACTGATTCAAGGCTTATGCTGGGGCTGCACAAGTGATTCATGAAAGTGAATGAGAATCAAGATAGGACCTACACTTGCATTTGCAAGGTGATCTCTTATTGTATAAGTCATTCATATGCCATATGGAGTCCTTGGCCAAGGCAGTAGATCAAGACATCAAGAAAAGTGTTTCTTGGATTGAGATCAAATGGATATGAAATGCACTTAGCTTTAAGACCGGATTATTAGGGTTCTGATTATTCCCTTGCCCTAGATCTTGGTTGAGAGATAGTAAGTAGGAGGATTGTATCTCACATGAATCAATGACTTAAAGGTTCTGTCGAATCCGAACATTCCAATTCAGCTAGGGGTTAAACACCTGTTGCTAGACTATGGTCGTTTAATCTGTGGACTGATTAATTAATTAGTGAATTAATTAATTAGGGTCACTGCTAATTGAATTGAGAACCTAGAGGGTCACACACAACAACTTGGTTACATGAGTTGAGGCTTGAAAATGATTAAACGAGTTAATCGGACCAAGAGGGTTCCACACGTGTGAATTCACACGTGTGGCTCACGTGAGTGACACGTGTCACTGTGACACGTGTCACACACGTGTGTATATATATATATTATATATATTAAATAATTAATTAGTTAATTATTTAATAGACTTTGGTTTAATTTTGAATTAAAAAGAAAGTCTAATTTTGGAGAAAATAATCTAGTTAATTAATTACGAATTAATTAATTAGATAAAATAAGTTATTTATTTTATAATAAATAAAGTATAAAATTATCCAAAAATAGTTTGGATATTTTTAAGCTCTCTTAAAAGTTGACTAGAAATAGAATTCAAAGTCAAAGTTGGAAAATACTTGATGATCAAGTAATAGGAGAGAGAGGGACCAAATCCTTTGTCCATTAGGACTAGGTTCGGCCGCCCCTCCCCTTTCCTATATATAGGGGAGCTCATGCTCCCCTTTAGAGCTAATTGACAATTTTTGGTTCATGTGTTGAACACCTTCCTTTCTCCAAGATTAAATTAAACCCTAGGTTAAGCCTAAACACTAACTAGAGAACTAGCATCCTTACTAGTTAGATTGTGATCAAGTTGGTGGACTTTCTCTAGAGACTTCAAGTTAGAAGTTTGAAGATTCGAGCTTTACCAAGGAGAGGGGATCAAGCCGCGAGAAGAGCGTTCTTGGGTGGCTTGAAACGCTTCAAGAAAGAATAAAAGAAAAGTAAGTTTTCTATCTTTACGAATTTGGTTACACGATTGCGAGTTCAAGGTCCTTTTGTTGGGAAAATTTTTTTAAATTCCGCTGCTTTCTGATTCCTGTTTTCCAACATCCACAGCCGGAGAAAGAAGGTTGGAACTTATTTTATGACTATGATTATGGTATGATTGTTATGCACCGTGCGGGAAGGCCGGGACACGGATTGCCCAAACGAATATGTCTTATGATATGATATATGATCTGCGTGTATTATGATATATTGCATGATCACCTATTTAGTTTATTAATGATATTTGTCTTACACGGTCGGTGTTTGGTTGGAGATGATGCACGCTCACTCGCCGAGCCTTTATGTTTATGTATGAATTATGAACCAAATGAATTTAATATGAATTAGTCGTAAAATCCGAGCAATGTTTAGTTATTTTCTTGCCCTTCATGGGAACTTCCTTTAAATAAAACCTTGCTCGGGATTTATGACTTGCATGTGCATGTTTCTATATATATGTATAGCTCCTGCTCATTCAGTCTTCTAGAGACTGACCCCTCTTTCCCCACTTCTCAGTTCTTGCAGGTTTGGCTAGGCGGGAATCGAGTCATTACATTTTAATCGAGTCACACTTGTACACTAGAGTCTCATTTCATATGGTTATGTTTTAATTATAGCTATTTTATGTATTGGGCCTGTGTGCCAATTATGAATTAAGTGGTATCTTTTATGTAAATGGGTATGTGTTCAAATTATGAGATTATTGGATATTTTTTTTGGATAGGTTGCATGATGAATCTAATTTATGTATTGGAATTGTTGGACTTGTTGTCGTTGTTGAAAATTATGAATTATACGATATTGCTTCCGCATTGCACTTTTGGTTTTCTTGATTTATTTGGTACAGGGTTAGATTCCGCCTAGCTAGGATATCTTTTATTTTGGTCTCCCGTTCGCTATGAGTCCGGTTCATGCTTGGATTATCCATTTCACGTGTGGACTAGACTTGTAGTGCGGCGGATGTGGCGCCTGTCGTCCCGGGTGCTACATCCTGAAGTGGTATCAGAGCCCCAGGTTGCAAAACCGGGGTTTCTTGTGTCGTGTCATGTCAAGTGTAGGTCGAACGGCTTAGGAACAACGTGTTAACGTGTGCACCGCATTGATCATGAGCTTTATTATTGAAACTTGATATGGAAAATTCATTATCAAATGTGCTTAACTTAAATTTTGTTAATTTACGTGTTGTATTTTACATTAATGCGTGCTTTTGATGTTAATCGTGTGCCATATACACTTACTAACCAACATGCATTTATATTAGAATTGAGTTGTAAAAATGTAGGTTACTATCATAATATCGACCCACGGCCAATTTCTAAGATCGTGGCAATTTGTCAAGAGCTCTTGTTTTGGGCATGGGCGATTTGAAGAAAACTTTGGGGTTCAAATGAATTCGGATAGTTCGAGATTTTTATGACAAGGCTATAGGTTGTGGATTCGGGTTCGCGTTGAGGAATGAATTACGCTTGAAGATTGATCATGGGGTGAGGTATTGGTATGGAGGTGCGGTGTTTATACCCATAAAAATAAATATATGTTTCTACCCAGCAAACGGAATTGATTAACCGAGTTCAAGAGTGAAGAAGAGTCTTGAAGGCACTAACATCAAATCTCCAAATTAAAAGACAAAGGAAGGGGATTTGATAGCTAAATGAAGTGGTTCAAATTGAAGTTAAAAATCGAGAAATCAAGATCGATTAAGAAGACCTTATAATTTCAAAATAGAAGAGATTGAAAAGAAAGAAATAGGTCGGGATATTTCGGATTGCGAGATAAGGTCTGTGATAGATGAAAGTTGATTAATTAGATTTGAAAGGCATCATCAACTCAAGGACTCGGTGAATGGAAACTTTGAGGGCACTGATATTCAATGTTTGAATTAATAATCAAAATGGGGACCTTGGGAGGAATTGATTTGTCAGAATGAAGAGGTTAAAGTATTCGGGGACCCAGATTGTGGCACAAGAGATATAAGGAAGAGAGGTGTTAGAGAAATAAAGGAAAACGATAAAGAAAGGCAAAGAACTTTTGGGAAGGAAATTATGTGCTCAAGTGTAAACAATTGGAGGACGAGTCATTCAACCAATTTGGTTTCACAAGAGATAAGTTAAGGGGACATTGGTCAAGAAAAATTTAGGTTCAAGAATCATGAGATTTCCAACTATGGAGACACATAAATCGATGCAAGAAACTTTGAAGATTCGAAAGCCATGGGAAGTCAAGACGCCTTAATTGACATTTAAGTTCGGTATTCGGATCGGAGTGGAAGAAATATGATTACTTAATTATTGAGGATGAGAGTTCATTTTCTCATAAAGACTCGTAAAGAATAGAGTAAAACAACTTCGACCAAGGTAATGACCACGGGCAAAATTTTAATAAATTAAAATCGGGATTGGGAAAGAATTAAGAAATTGGTTCCATGGACATAGAATTTGGGATCGAAATTTTGGGAGACTAGAGAGACCGATTTCATGAATGTGAAAGGATTGACGTTTGATGACAACTTCGGATTTTGGGGTCTCACAAGAGGTACAAGGAAGTAAAAAGGAACTTGGAAATTGGTATTTAGGAGGATTGAGATATCAAGATGTTAGGGTATAGGGAATTAGAATTAAACAACAAATATGGACGTCGGAAGCATGGATGGATGTAAGAAGAATTAAGGAAGTTAGAAGACCGTGGGTAAGCAAGAAGTGGTCGATGAACTCAAGGTCAAAGGATCAAATTGTCAAGTTAAAAGCTTCCCTCTTCGGTGGACGGTACTTGCATTCATAGCACGTGCATCATACATCATATTAAATTATTTAATTTCCTTTATATATATGTATGTATGCATTTCTATTCGATAATTGCTCCAATATGTTGCATCTTTAATTGTTTACTACGTGCATTGGCATTTTAATCCAACATGCATTGTTTAGTGTTTACTTGATAGGAAATTTCTCCCACTTTGTTCATCGTGTGTTACTCCAACCGAGTCTTACTTGAATCAAGAAAAGAAATAAATAATTGGGTTGCAAAGTGGTTATCAAAAGAAAAGAGGGACATTGAAGCTCCGAAAAGTAGAACTGAAAATTAGAATGAAGGAAGTAGGTTGTTATCCCTACCAATGATTTCAAATTGAATGTGAGCAAAATCACTAGACATGTAGCTGGGTTAGGACCACCGGTATTGAGGAAGCTAAATTGAAGATGTCAAGAATCTTAGATCTGAGAGGTGGTAGAACAAGTTAAAAAGTAGAATTAAGATTCTTAAGGGGGAGAGCCGACCCGGGAGATGATTTAAATACACGGTTATGCTCAAACAGGTCACTTCAAAATGAAACAACGGAAATGTAAGAATCAGCAAATAACGAAACTCTACAAAGCAAGGCCATAGGATGAATTGAGGGATTTGGACATCCGAGGGACTTCGAGATCAAGGTGGGACAAGATTTGAGAATAATATTGAAGAGACACTACTTCAAGAAATGAGGAGATGTATCTAAAGACTAAAGAGTATTTGGGAATCAAATAGCAAGAAAGGGGAAATGCTGATCTATAATAATTTAGAGTGCAAAAGCAACACCGTTATTGCTCTTACTACAAGACATGCTCAAACTCAATTCCCCAAGATCGGAATGATCGTGGTTATATCACGTGTACACCTTGAAGTTGATAGGACCGTGAAGGATTTTTTTAGAAATAAGTAAGGAGGATATCGGATAAAGGAAAAGTCAGTCAGGTCTTCATATTCCGTGATAGATGAAGCTAGAATCAACTCAAGTGTCGAAATAAGAGTTAATTTGGAAAAGGAATACTTAGAAGGGGAATACACAATATGAAAAGATGGGTTACCATTTCGTCGGGCATTTTCCATGAATAACCGGGGAAGTTATTAGGATTGGAGAATAGGAATTGAGCTAGTAAAGATTAGCTCAAGTATTCAAGTTGGAGGTTAGAACTTAAGCATTTAAAGGCTACCTTGAACAACTAAGAAGGTCGAATACTAATCGAGGTGGACAACGAGCTAATTGGATTAAGATCAAGTGCACATTAAAAATTAGAGCTTTGGACTATGGTGTTTAGAGAAGATAAGAGAAAAGATTATGTGATGAAGATCGGGTGGTTATTTAAGTATTGAATACATCAGGGATTGCAATGCCTGACACTATGGAAGGAATCAAGTGTTGAATCGGATCATTACAATATAAGATTCTTGAGCATCGGTGAACGGTACATCTAGCATCCATGGCATATGCATACATGCAACTTTAGTTCGAATAATTTTATGATGCTAAGTGCTTGGATTATTTGTAGTATTAACTGTTTTTGCATGATTGATTCTCGATGTAATTGATATCTCCTACTTGCATCTTGTGTGGTTGTGGTTTAATTGTTTATTTAATTGTAGAGTTTCTCTTTCTTTATCTGTTTTAGAGATGGGGTTCTCTCGTTGTTGCTTGTGAGAGACGGGGTTCTCTCCTTGTTGATCGAAAGACGGGGTTCTTTCGTTATCTGCCACCTGCTTAGACTTTCGAGTGCTTAGGGTTTGGGAAGTTGAGGGTCGTGACTTAGCAGCAATTGAAGACCCCTTGTTGCTTGAAGACCTTTTCCGAACTAATTCCTGACGGGGAGTTGCTAACTTCCGTGGGATGAACCCGTGAAAGTTTACGCAGAGTTCAGAATTTGAGGCAATGGACCTGGGGACCAGGTCCTCTTAAGGGGGAGAGGTTGTAACGCCCGGACTTTATGGCCGTACAGGTATGACGTCATGAGTGGGTTTAGATCGAGAGTTATGTGACTTATATATGTTTTAATTTCTAAGTGATTATTTAATTTATTAATTTTGTGAACTAATTGCTATTATGTGAACTATGTGACTTAAGTGATTATGTTAATTAAACTCATTTAGTAGGTTTAATTGTTATTTGTATGTTATATTTTGTTATGTACCTATTTGATCTTATATGAAATCCTTGGACTCAATCGAATTTTGAATTAGACCCCAATTACCCAACAACCAAACCTTGGGGCCCTAATTAAATTACTTAAATTCCCAAAGGACCAAAGTGCAATTTCCCTTCTTTTTCCACTTGTTTTACACGATATATGCATACACTTGCACTTTTCCTCTTCATTTCATCTTTCTTCAAGAACAAACACAAGAGACACCCCCATCCCTTTCTTCTCCTCTCTCTCGATCAACAAGAAGCAAGAATACAAGGTCTTCATCCATTTTTCCTCCAAGAATCAAGCTCAAGTCACTCTCTTCTTCAACCCCTCTCTTCTCCTCCTTCTTCCAAGGTATGTGTGTGTAGAACTGTAGATATGTATGATGGGTGATAATTAGGGTTGAGATTCTTGTTGGACAACTTGTAATATTGTGTGTATGTGCATGATTACATGATAATCTATGAATTCTTTGCTTATTGGTTTGAATTTTGATGTAAGAATTGTGTATGTATATGTGTGTATATAAATGTGTATATTTGTATATATATATACTTGTGGGTTTATCAAATTTGATGATTTGAGTCATGATTTATGAGTAATATGTGTATATATGTTGTATTTGGTGGTTATGGTGTGATTAGGGGTGAATTGGGAGCTCCTTTGGCCTTCTTGAAGCTAATTTCTGCCTTTGCCCTGTTTTCCCGTCGGCAAACGTAGCTGCTGGAATTGGCGGTCGCGCCCGCGACCGTTTTTGTGACCATTTTTGGTCGCGGCCGCGACTGATTTTCAATGCAATTTTGTCTTGGCCGCCACTCCCTCGTCAGAACTCGGAATGACCTGATTTTTAAACTCTCGGAAACCTCTTGAAATTTAGAATATTCTCCAATTGGAATCACTTCAATATCTTTTCCCATTTGTGAGATATTATCAATTCTTTTTGGTATCGCTACTTTCTCGACAATCTGCAATCACCCAACTTCGGGCCTACGCCATATTCACCTCGTTTTGAATCATGATTCGTGCCATATATCACCGGAAAGATATTTGTGTCTAGTGTCTGTCCCAACAAACAAAACTTAATTCCAATTTCTTGAATTCAAGATATTTCCATTTTCCTACAGCTTGTTCATTTCAGAAATTGTCAACTTTTGATAAAGCTCACCAAAACCCTACTTCTTGTGTTCCTTCCACCCTCTTGGCTCCCATATGTGAACTATATGACTTGTATGCTTGATTAATTAATGATATATGATTTACTTTGATATGATTATGGATTTTATGTTATCAATTCAATGTGTAAATGTTTAAGTGCTTTAAAGTGGTCTCCTTTGCAACTATTGTTTCCTTTATGTGCTTATTAGATTCCTTTCACCTTAAAATGATTCTTGAATATGGTTAACATGTATTATAAAGTCTTATGAATATGTTGTATTATGGGGTTGACTTTTGCTATGAAAAATTGATAAGGACATGAGTTATGCGTACATGGTTGCAATTCTTAATTGCATTCTCTATGTGTTTAATAACTTCTAATTGATTCATATGCACTGTTAATATGTATTGTCTTGTATTATGAATTGATTGATTGATCATGTATGCACCACTCCATGACATTTTAGGAATTATTCTCTATCACATCATCCCATAACATATCACACCACTTCACAAGGATTGCCGTGCGTCTATGTGGTTTTATATTGAGTCATTTTCTCACGAGTACACATTGTTCCTTCTCTTATACAGTTCGTTCCAGGGTAGAGACTTCCGAGTTGAATAGGCAACCGCATTAATTATGCTTTATGTCTCGTGGTATTCCAGGTGAGGGTGTTTTCGTTCTAGATATGTATTAAACCCTACAACCTTATGTGATAAGTTTTGGCCAAAAACCTAAGGTATATTTATATATGGTTTTCAAATGAATTTATTGAGTAAATATTTTCACAAGGATTATGAAATATGTTATGTTTATGTATGAATTGTTATGTTTTCGCAAGATTATGCATGTATGCTATGTTCACGGGCCCAGGGACTTAGTACATGTAGCTATCCTGGGAGGCATGGGCCGACGGTTATCCCATGTGCTAGTTCCACTATGTTACGGCGAAACGGACCTCGTCAAGGAGTTTTTGACGAGGAAACGCTAACCGGGCTTTGAGGACTCATGAACCTCATAGCCATAATGATATGTTTAGGTGGTCGGGCCTTACAAACCCGTCCACCGCCGGAGGTAGAAGGTTGGAACTTATTTTATGACTATGATTATGTTATGATTGTTATGCACCGTGCGGGATGGCCGGGACACGGATATGTCTTATGATATGATATATGATCTGCGTGTATTATGATATATTGCATGATCACCTATTTAATGTATTAATGATATTTGTCGTACACGGTCGGTGTTTGGTTGGAGATGATGCACGCTCACTCGCTGAGGCTTTATGTTTATGTATGAATTATGAACCAAATGAATTTAATATGAATTAGTCATAAAATCTGAGCATTGTTTAGTTATTTTCTTGCCCTTCGTGGGAACTTCCTTTAAATAAAACCTTGCTCGGGATTTATGACTTGCATGTTCATGTTTCTATTTATATGTATAGCTCCTGCTCACTCAGTCTTCTAGAGACTAACCCCTCTTTCCCCACTTCTCAGTTCTTGCAGGTTTGGCTAGGCGAGAATCGAGGCATTGCATTTTAATCGAGTCATACTTGTACACTAGAGTCTCATTTCATATGGTTATGTTTTAATTATAGCTCTTTTATGTATTGGGCCTGTGTGCCAATTATGAATTAAGTGGTATCTTTTATGTAAATGGGTATGTGTGCAAATTATGAGATTATTGGATATTTTTTTTGGATAGGTTGCATGATGAATCTAATTTATGTATTGGAATTATTGGACTTGTTGTCGTTGTTGAAAATTATGAATTATACGATATTGCTTCCGTATTGCACTTTTGGTTTTCTTGATTTATTTGGTACAGGGTTAGATTCCGCCTAGCTAGGATATCTTTTATTTTTGTCTCTCGTTCGCTATGAGTCCGGTTCATGCTTGGATTATCCATTTCACGTGTAGACTAGACTTGTAGTGCGGGGGATGTGGCGCCTATCATTCCGGGTGCTACATTGGGTGGCCGGGTCTTGCTAACCCGTCCACCACCCGGAGGAAGAAGGTGTAATTGTTAATAAATGAATGAATGAAATGATTGTCGCACGGTCGCTAATGAATGAAGTTTTGTACACACGAGGTGTCGGTTGGAGATTTTATGTAGCACCCCGTACATGAGGCACCACATCCCCCGCACTATGGCTCAACACGAGTAACGAAACAGCTAATCCGCACCCATATCAAACCATAGCGAACGGGTGACAAACATAAAAACCAATCAACAAAATATAATGCATAGCAAAGCCAAAGTTCAATCATACAAACCATAAGTAGAATTTGGGCTCTTCAGGCCTCTTTTAAGTCATAGCAAATCCCAGTAAAATCAATTCAATAATAATTTCATAAATATTCAAGTTCAGGATACCATAGGATCGAGTAAGACATAATTCCATTTCATGTGTGAGTGTAGAGACTCTCCTAACCTAACTTGATCAACTTAGAGACTCCAAACACCTCCGCCTAGCCCGAAACTCCAAAGTCAAACCTGCACACTAAAAGAATGGGGAGGGAGAGGGTCAGTCTCTAGAAGACTGAGTGAGCAGGAGCGATATACATATAAAAACATGCACATGCAAGTCATAAATTCTGAACAAGGTTTTATTTGAACTTAGTTCCCAAAAAGGGCAAGAGGATGATTAATCAATGTTCGGATTTTATGACTAATCATATTAATTCATTACATTCATAAATCATACATAAACATAAGGCTCGGCGAGTGAGCGTGCACAATCTCCAACCAAACTCCGACCGTGTACGAAAAATATCATTAATATGTTGATTAGGTGTTCATGCGGTATATCATAATACATGCAGACCATATATCATAAATCATATTCGTTTGGGCAATCCGTGTCCCGGCCTTCCCGCACGGTGCATAAACATAACATAACATAACATAAATCATAAATCAGTTCCAACCTTCTTCCTCCGGGTGGTGGACGGGTTAGCAAGACCCGACCACCTCATACATAGGCTAATGGGGTTTCATGACTCCCCCAAGGGCACTCAGCTCCCATTCCCCGCTAAACCTCCTAGCGAGGGCCGGTATCGCCGTAGTTTGGTTGGGACTAGTATATGGGATCCCCGTCAGCCCATGCTTCCTCGGTTAGCTACATATACTAAGTCCCGGGGCCCGTACAATCATAAATCATAAATGTGTCTCGCCAAACATATCAATTCATAAGTACATAACATAATTCATAAATCATTTGAAAAGGGTTTACTCGATCAATATTTACTCAATGACTTTACTTAAAAAGGGTAACATAGATATATAATCATAAGGTTTTGGCCAAAGCTTTTCACATAAAGGTTGTAGGGTTTGTTACATAGCTAAAACAAAAACACCCTCACCTGAACCGTGACGAAACAAGGATACGAGTAACCAAGTGCCCGAAGGATCAAGATCTCTCCACCCTGGAGATAAACTGAACAAAGACAACATGACGTGTTCGTGAGACTCAAGACTCTAAATGAACCATATATGACGCACGGGAATGCTCAAGCCTGATATGAAGCCATAAAGATGATATTATGTTATAAAAGTGTTCATGTGCACTATTAAGGCATTTAAATCATATAACCACGTCATTCACTTATTCATTCATTTTCATTCAATTCATATCTCCAATCAATTTAATTCAAGAATTCAAATAGGAGCATAGAACATGTTCAAGCTCTCCCAACATGCTACTACATACTTCATATTACATAAGATAGCATATTTCCAAGGTATGACAACAAGAAGGAATCATATGCTATAGAAAATGAGTTACGCGATTCAAAAACGACATATAGACACACATAAACGGCATTAAGCAAAAGCATGCCTCCAACTCATCCAAATGCCATGAAATGAAACCACAATACTCTCAACATATAGCAAAACAAGTTCATAGTTCATCACAAAAGGAGATCAAGTCATTAAGGAGGTGAAACAAATCAAAAACCTAAAAGGAAGCAACAAGGACTGCGCAAGGGAAGGGACACGGGGGTGTCACCCTTCTTAGCCAAACTGAGCCACGACCGTGGCTCAGTACAGACCTGCCCAGAAGGTGTGACACGCCCGTGTCTCACGCTTAAGTGTAAATGAGACACGGGGGTGTCACGGTACAGAACTTAAAACGTTCACAGAGCTTTTCCGGCAAAACTGATCTCATACCAAATCAATCCAAAAGCATACCAAATCAACTCCAAATGCTATGAAACATAATATACAACATATATAGCATGTTAGGAACATTTTTCATTTTGAGTGTAAAGGCTAAATCACACGTTAAGATCATCTAAATCATGCAGAAAAACTGGGTCACCAAAATCGCACATAAAAGCCCTATTGGTTCAATCAGCCATGATCAAGTACCTAGGGGTTGAATTTGGATCTGAAACCTTGGGTAATGCATGCTAACATACTAAAAAACTAATATACATCATATATATGCAAAATGGTACAATTTAAAGCAGATTAGGGTGACCAACAACCACACAATTGCAACAGAAACAAGTCTGCCATGAAGCAGGCATAAAAACAGGTCATGTATTTCGGTTTTGAGGCTTAAAATGGATCCAAATACTTAAAACATGAATTTTAAAATATATATCAATGAGTTTACATAATATCCATGCAAATTCACATGAAAAGAAGATCACTTGGTCAAGCAACAAAGCAAAATGAACAGCAGCAGTTCGAAAAACAGGGGAAGCAGTTTGATCATCAAGTTTGGAGCTCCATATCTCATAATTTCATCAAAGGGTCAAGAGATAAAATCCTCCTAATATCATATAATATCAGTTAGGAAAGAAATAGGTCAAGAAACAAGATCATATGATCATGTATAAGCAAGAAAATCAGCTACACAAGCAAATAGGTCACAAGAGCAAAAATCCCTAAAAGTTCATACCAAACTCATCACTCAAACCCTAATCAAATCTGATCCAAATCATGATGTAAGTAGATGAAATCAAGCATAATAGAGTAGAGAAGACATAAATATTCATACCTTGAAGATTAGAAGAAGAAGGGAGGTGATTTGAGCTCCAAAATCACAAGAATGGCCAAGGGTTTTTCTTCCTTTTTCTCTCTTCCTCTATCTCGATCAGTTGCAGCAATGAGGGGAGATATTTGGCTCGGTTTTCAGACGTAAAGGGGAAAGCAAGAGCTTAACTCAAGGTACATAAGTCATGGTTCAAGGTATGGTTAGGTTAGAGGAGTGTTAAGGGTCCCACCATGAAGACTAGTCAACAAAAGGAGCTCTTCTTGCACGAGTTGCTCGTTACGGTTGGATTTCGGAGGTCTTAATGATTTGAAAAAGGTATGAGGCTTGTTCCATTGTCTCCGAATCATCGATACAAAGGCAATGGAGGTGTCGGAATTCGAATCCGAATTCCCGAGCTCAAGATATCACGTACGGAACCAAGGGTGCGCTAATTGCTCGTTAGCCCCCGATTTGGTTCCACAATCAAAATTAAATTCGTTAACACGTCAAATGAATCCGAAAACATAATCCGAGCATATAGGCATGTTCATAACACACATATTTACGACATACTAAATTTCCATACCATTCCGATATCATTACATATATGAACGAAGTACAAATAGAACACTCATGCGCAAAAATGAATTCATAACGTTATAAATTAATTACTAAAACTTAAATTCCATTTTAAATAAATTAAAGCCAACTAATAACATGTTGAAATTAATTAACGAAATTACCAAAATAGTTAAGGTACCATGAAACCTTAATTAAGAATTTAAACACTAAGTGTCAAAGTAAAATAAAATGAATTAAATTAAAGTAACAATAGTTCATAGTTTAAATCAAATATAAACATTTATAAACAATTAATCATCCAATTAAATAATTAAATTGCGCAATTTATAAACAATTACGCCACATTATTTTAAACGGAAAAATTGGGGCGTTACAATCTCTCCCCATTAAAAAGAATCCGTCCTCGGATTCACAACACGCCTGAAAACAAACAATGAGAGATTCCCCGTCTCTCACAAGCAACAAGGAGAGAGCCCCGTCTCTCGAACAGCAATGAGAGAACCCCGTCTCTCGCAAGCAACAAGGAGAGAGCCCTGTCTCTCGAACAGCAATGAGAGAACCCCGTCTCTCGCAAGTAAAGAGAGTACCCCGTCTCTCAAACAAAAATAAGAGAAACCCCGTCTCTTACAAACAAAGAGAGCACCCCGTCTCTCAACCGAAAATAAAGCAAGGAAGTCTCCAATACTCCCAAGCCACTCACGCAAAACCAAATTTAAAATCACAAAAGGCACCCAAAGCAAGTAATAAACGTAGCCCACATGATTCCAATTACTCAAAGTAATTTAACACAGTACAAGATCAAAGCACCTAACAAAAAAATGTAGGTTAAATTTGCATGGATGCATGTGTCATGAATGCTATGGGCACCGTTCACTGTAGTTGCAAAATTCAGATTTGTGAGTTGTCGTTGTTCAAGGTATGATCTGTCCTGAATGTAACTCAGTAATCAGCTTGTCTTGAACCTCTTCAGGATTCCTCGGTGAAGCGATTGAGGAATTCTTTAAGGAGTATATTCTTAGATCCTTTGTAACTTGTACTGCTACCCAACTTCTTCAATCCTTATCCAAATCAGTGCTCAACATATCCCCGAGGATCACCACTCTGAGCAAACTTGATGATTCGATCCCAACCTTACGACGTTTATTCTTATAGTCTCTCTCAACACAAGTCTTTTCCCACCTTCCGTTCCTCTTGTCCGTTCATTCCCTTTTGACCCCCCTCAATGTTATATTTGGTAATTGGCCCCATTTTTTCTTGAATCGAAGACCAAATGTTCTTAATGATTCTTGAAATTTGAAGTAATCTTCCAATTATCATCCTTTTCTATTTGGTCTCTACTTAAGCTTCCTTCTGGATTATCTTTGGTATAATCGATAACTTAATAATATTGTATCGGACCCCTTCATACTTTATTGAATAAATCTTGATCGACACCATCCCCTTATGTGATAACTTGATTCGGTTTCCCTTATTAATTCTAACTTAGAAGTTCATAGAAACTCTATTATGATTCCATCACCTCCAGATCAGGATTCCATACGCAGCTTCTCTCTTAACAGCTTAACCATATCCGCAGTCTTATTCATTCCTAATCACCACCCTTAGGACTTCCAGATTCTCCTTAATTTGTATCCCCGTCATTACTCCTAACATATTCATTCGAGCACCACTCCCATCCTCCAATTCACCTCTCGGTCGTGCTCTCCCCCTTAAAAATTCTGCTCTTACATGTCAAACTCCATGAATCCTTCTTTCAATGAAATTTTGCTGAGCCACTTCTGTTTCTTTAATTCACTCCTAAGGTTCAATTCAAACCCTTCAATAATTACTTCCTTCTAATCCCCAACTCTTCTCTTTCTTGCTCTTCTTGAAATCTAGACTAATTTAATCCCCTCCTGTATTTCCATTCTTTCAACTAAAGATAATCCCTCAGAGATTAAGGTTTCTCCTAAAACTCTTCAACTTAGTTCTTCGGTGTAGATTGTACTAGCTAAGCTACATACCCGGAACTCCCAAGATATAACCCAACTATTCTTCTCGTCTTGATTCGATCAAGCCTTGATCAAAGAATCGACTAATGAACAAGATGGAGCCTTTCCCTATCAATTAAACACTAAGCCATGCATGTCGGATTAACATGCCAATGCACATAGTAACAGTCAAAGATGCAACGATGCAACACGTTGGGGCAATTATATTAATTAAACATAAACGTACATATAGATAAAGAAAGCAATTAATTTAAATCAACGCATGATGCTCATGCCATGAATATGCAGAACCTGTCACCGAGGTGGCAAGCTTTTAGCTTGATGACGTATTCCTCATTCCCATGATTGTAACTTTCTTGGCAAACATTGATAATTCCTTAGCTTTCCATGGTTTTCGAATCTCCTTAATCTTCTTGTATCCCTTTGTACATCCCATGGCCCGAACGTGCTATTCTTGAACCCCAAGGTCTTCTTTGTCCATGGGGTTTACCCCTCAACATACTTCCAAGCATCGACCTCCAAAGGTCATCCGAATCTTCATCTTGATGTCCTCTCCGGTTAAAGTTCCTTTAGCTTGTCCTTTGTTTCCGATCTACACACATAATTCACCCATGATAACGCTTCCCATTCTTGCTTGCTTCTTGATGTCTCCATGTTCCAAGGTTCCAAGAAGACGACGCGATTTGTATTCCTCGAGGCTCTTAAGTCTCTTTGCCTTGCGTCCATTTGTTGTCCCACACTTATATTCGCATCAAGTGAGCTTCCATATTGGACCTCATAGTGAGCTTTATGGTTAACGGCTCCCAATCATTGCATCTGAGTTGAGTCGAACCTTTTTAACACATCTTGCATCCGACTCCTTGAAGCTTCCCAATTTGGTCTTCCAATCACTCAACCATTCCAACTCGGAGCTTCAAAGGTGAACCTTGGAGCATTTAATCTTGTATTAGATGTCTTCAAAATCGGGGTGGTGAAGAGTTCCACACTCCTCTCGTTGTCTCACGCATCCCTCAAGTTAGATCTTGAATCTTTGCAATTCTTGTATGTTGAGAACCTTCAAGGTTCGTAGGTAGGGCATGATTGATGAACCTTCCAGTGATCCAAGCTTCCTCCCATGATACGAGCCATGATAGGTAGTTTCATTGTGCAAGCCGTGGAATTTGAACGCTCGGCCTTCAAATTACTTTGTCAATTGTAGTTGGTGTGAATTGTAGTTTTGTTTGCTTGATAGTAGCCTATATAAGAAAGATCAACTCAAATATGGATGCATGGAGATTAGTGTATGCTTATGGCACGTAGTTAAATGAATCAATGCACATAGAATGCAAACTGCAACATTTAAAACAACTAAATGAGAGCGTAGATTGTATACATGTATTAAACAATTCCCAACAATTAGTATCAAATATTCATGCCAAATCGATGTAATGTACATATTAACAAGTTGTTCCTATGTCGTGCGACCTAACTGTCCCAAACACGACTCAAGAACACCGGTTTTGCAACCGGGCTCTGATACCACTTAAGGATGTAGCACCCCGCACATGAGGCGCCACATCCCCCGCACTATGGCTCAACACGAGTAACGAAACAGCTAATCCGCACCCATATCAAACCATAGCAAACGGGAGACAAACATAAAAACCTTCCTAGGCCAGGCGGAGCTAGACCCTACAATGATAACCAATCAACAAAATATAATGCAAAGCAAAGCCAAAGTTCAATCATACAAACCATAAGTAGAATTTGGGCTCTTCAGGCCTCTTTTAAGTCATAGCAAATCCCAGTAAAATCAATTCAATAATAATTTCATAAATATTCAAGTTCAGGATACCATAGGATCGAGTAAGACATAATTCCATTTCATGTGTGAGTGTAGAGACTCTCCTAACCTAACTTGATCAACTTAGAGACTCCAAACACCTCCGCCTAGCCCGAAACTCCAAAGTCAAACTTGCACACTAAAAGAATGGGGAGGGAGAGGGTCAGTCTCTAGAAGACTGAGTGAGCAGGAGCGATATACATATAAAAACATGCACATGCAAGTCATAAATTCTGAACAAGGTTTTATTTGAACTTAGTTCCCAAAAAGGGCAAGAGGATGATTAATCAATGTTCGGATTTTATGACTAATCATATTAATTCATTACATTCATAAATCATACATAAACATAAGGCTCGGCGAGTGAGCGTGCACAATCTCCAACCAAACTCCGACCGTGTACGAAAAATATCATTAATATGTTGATTAGGTGTTCATGCGGTATATCATAATACATGCAGACCATATATCATAAATCATATTCGTTTGGGCAATCCGTGTCCCGGCCTTCCCGCACGGTGCATAAACATAACATAACATAACATAAATCATAAATCAGTTCCAACCTTCTTCCTCCGGGTGGTGGACGGGTTAGCAAGACCCGACCACCTCATACATAGGCTAATGGGGTTTCATGACTCCCCCAAGGGCACTCAGCTCCCATTCCCCGCTAAACCTCCTAGCGAGGGCCGGTATCGCCGTAGTTTGGTTGGGACTAGTATATGGGATCCCCGTCAGCCCATGCTTCCTCGGTTAGCTACATATACTAAGTCCCGGGGCCCGTACTGTAACAGCCCGATTCAGGGCCAAGTTGAGAAAGGTAAGTAAAGGGTAATTCAGGAAGCGTTTATAACCTCGATCCTTATTAATCATCTTCATGCATTGCATTTTATGTGACCTATATGCTTTTATATGATATAATTTAATTAAATGTTCGTAGATTTAATTCTTTTCTCTATTTAATTTATACTTTGAAACTCTTTGCATAAAATCCTAGAATTCTAGTATTCATTCCTTTCCAGCACCTAAAACCCCTTCATATACTTCAAAACCCATTCCTACAGTTTTAGGTTGGAAATTACAAAAATACCCCTACAGCTCAAAAATATTCCTACATTTCCCGAAACACTTTCACTATCCAATATTTTAACCAAAAGAATCCTCACATTATTTCGAGGATCGTGATACTCTCCGTGAACCACAATTCCCATCCTAACTCCCGTAGTATCAAAAACCGGCAAAAAAACCCTAGCTTATGATTCGATCATCAATAAATCCTTATTCATCTACTTTTTGATATTCAAAATTATAGCCAAAACGACCCTCAAATTATTTTATGAATTTTCATGCATTTACCAAAAAACTCGATTTCACCCATAGCATATTTATAAATATTTTCCTATTTAAAAATCATCATTTTATTTTAAAACAATTAGCTTTTAATCAATAGTCGAAATTATACTTAAAACGATCCTTGAATTTTCCTCTACATTATAGTGATTTTTCCAAACTCTAAACTTTATCATAGCTTCGTTTATATAATTTTCTTATGATTCTCATCATCTTTAGTACTCATAATTTATAAACAAAAACTCCAAATATTTCATATTTATAATCAAAACGAAGCTCGTTTTTCACTCATTCTATTATTAATTCACTACATCAAAATTTTATCTCTCGACTCTTGAATAAATTTTATATTATTTTTACATTTATTTTTAATCAAAATGACATCATCCATGACCTCATGGTCTTCTAGAAGGATTAAACAAATGGGCATAATTTTTCCACATTTCCTAGTTAATTACCTAGCATTTGTTCATGAAATAATTTAACCACATCTCCAACTTAATTACCAAGCATTTGTTCAAATCTTAGGCAACCACATCTCCCATAAACTTTCATTTATTGCTTAGAAACCCCTCATGACTACCTATAAATACCCCCCTTGAGCCTCATTTATACCTCACAATTCAACACACAAAATCACTCTCTCCCTCTCCATTCTCACGCCACAACCCTCTCTCTCTCTACAAGGTATGTTTTCTTCTATTATTTCATGCTTTATATAATGTTCTTAGTATAGAAATATTAGTAGCATGTCTAGAATTAATTAAATTATGCTTTAGGAAATTATTTTATGAAATATGTGCATAATTGTTAGTTTAAATAACAATGTGTGTACATTATGAAATTTTATTCAATTAAATGCATGAATCATGATATGATATAATGTTCTTATGTATTTAAATGCTTATGATCTTGTTTGAATAAATTCATGCCTATAGTAATTTATTTAGAATTATTTTTTATAGAAAGTTCATATATTTTGCTATATTAAGCTTTAATCTTATGTTATGAATATGAATGTGATAGAACATGTTACACACCCTCTTTGAATATTCAAATGAGTTCAAGAACATGTTCATAATGTTCTTGGATATGTGTGTGTGCATGTGTGTGCCGTGAGCTATGTGTGTGTGTGTGTGAAATTAATTTTGTGTTATAAAGTGTTTAATTCATATGAAATTGAATAGTAAATGTTTTTAATAGTAATTTTGACTTTTTGGTCAACCAAAATCCCATTTATTTCGAAATTATTTCAAAAACAATTATAAAATAAGTTTTGGAATTTTTAAAGAAATAATTTCCCCAAATTTTCCAAAAATCAATAAACTATGTAATGTTTTTCAAAAGATAACCTACATTGTCAAATTAAACCTTGAATTTCATTTCAAACCTTACAATTAAAATTATAATATAGTTAATAAATATTTGATTAGTTAAAGATCCCATAAACCCTGAATTTATTAATTAAACGGGTGAATTTAGGGTTTACCGGGAGATCTTTAACACAATACATAATATGCACCTTCTATAATTATTTCATTGTGATATTGTGTGCAATTAGATTAGTTAGGAACTAAGAACCTAGTTCTGAGTCAGTAGTAGCTATTACTTTCAGGCGAACATAGGATCGAAGAGTGGAATCCTCACAGTTCCACTTAAGTCTCGGTACCGGTGAGGGTTTTAAATCTTTTCAACTGAAATCATGATAAAATACTTTACTTTATTTTCTTGAATTTCCTTTCAAGTTATTCTTCCCTTTATGGGAAGGTAATTCTTGTTAATTATTGAAAACATACATTTACCCGAGAAGTACTTAGTACCTTTTTACGGGTAAATATTCTCGTCTTGCAAGTAAAAATTATTGTTTTTCCTATGGGCCCGGTGGTATTGGTAGAAGTAGTAGTCCGGGAGGCACGGGCCGAGGACTACTATTATACCAGCCGCCAACTAGATCTTGGTGGTGGTCTAACTGGAGGTTAGTTATTCCACACCAAGTGACGGGAAAAGGTACGCCCCTCCCACAATCTTGTTCATCGTCACTAGGGCTTGCAACCCTACGTGACACCGGAGGAAGAAGGATGGTACTCTCGTATTTGTTTTATTAAGTACCGGCACCTTGATCAGTGTCGTTACTATTTTTCTCGGATTTTACGGTGTTAAGGTTGGAGACGCCTAACTTGCGGGCATAAAATCATTTTCAAAACGGTTCATAAAGTTTCTAAAGTATAGCCCATATTCCCCCTACTCCTATTTCAACCAAATATGAACCGGATATTATTGTCATATACTTATTTGTTATTATATGATATATACATTTCAAATCAAGACTTTCTTGGTCAAAACATTTTCAAAATCTTACTTAAAATCCTAAATCTCAAACCCCCGTCACTTAGTCATTCTGACTAACCCTCCTACTCTTTTAATTCATGGTTTCAGGAATCATTCCAGCGACGCCTTAGAGGTATCTTGAAGCTTTAAGGTGTCACTTACCAGTCATTTAGATTAATCACAAGTGCATGTACAGCTTTCAATAAGCACTCTTTCGTGAATATAAACCTATCGTTGTAATTACTTATCCAACTTAATATCATGTGTCTCGTTATATATTGTTCCCCTTTTTATTGTTTAAGTTTATCTCCGTTGCATTTAAATTTTATACTCTGGTATTGTATAGTCTTGTCCGTTCGCCGAAGTATTTCTCGAGTGCTAGGTCTCACATCCACTCGGGAAGTACAACGGTGCGGGGTTGTAGTGTTAAGGGGCGCTACAACTAAGGTGGTATCAGAGCATCAGGTTTAGACAAAGAGAACTTAATCTAAACATTAGATAGAGAATGTATTTCACTATAATTTCTTTGCCCTAATAATTTGTAAAGTGTTTTTCTAGAGTAAAATGGCTGGCTTCGGTGAGCTTCTACATTCTGATAGCATTGAGTGGCTGGATCAGTATGAGCCTCCTAGGACCTTAGTAGTTACTCGTAGTGGAGGTCCTAGATACTATCCTTGGCAGAGGATTAGGCAGCATAGTCAGGATTTACATCAGGAGGCCTTTCCCGGGTATGCCTACCCGAACAGAGCAGTTCACTTATTAGAGGCCGAGAGAGATGCCTACTTTTATGAGTATCAGAGGACCGGTGAGTATAGACTGGAGGCTGAGAGGAACCGAGAGATGGCTAGACAGACAGCAGTGGATCGTGACCATGCTCGGGACCAGCTAGCCGCATCTCAGATCGCTATCTCCCAGTTAGCATCACGAGTAGCCGAGCTCGAGGAGGACGTGCTTAGTCTGACTCTGGATCGTGAGGCTTCTATAGTGATTCATGACCAGTACCGAGCCCAGATGAGGAGCCGTTTGGAGGACGCACTTCACCTGAACGATACTCAGGTTATGGAGCAGGTTCTAGAGATGCAGCCCGGACCCGCAGTAGCCCATTCTGGAGACAGTGAGGCTTCAGATGCTATAGCCCATTCTGATGAGGACGAGGAGGAGCCCCAGCAGGACGATGAGCTTGGCGAGGATGTTGATGGACTACACATTGTTCCGGAGGAGGAGGATAGTGTTGAGCCCAGCGAGGAGTGGAGTCCTATTAGGGTTCCAGATTCAGATGATACAGTCGACCTCGAGGCAGGTAGTGCTACAGAGGATTGAGTTCTGGCCATGAGATACGAGGTACAGTATATAGGATAGTTATTCGGGGGTATGTAGCAGCCAGTGGAGACACTCCCCATTTTTGCAGCAGTACATAGTAGCAGCAGCGGACAGTAGCAGCTTTGACCTACTAGGAGTGACAGTACTTGTAGGGTGTAACTCGAGGTAGATCGGGTCCACCCCCCCTTTCTTTTTGCTTTTACTTTTGTAGCTCTCGAAGCATACTAACCTTGATGCATATATATATGACGCATTTTGATCATTTTACACTGTTATTTCATGTTACTTTACATTTCTGCATCATGAGTCTTAGAGTCGCTTCAAGATACCAGCAGGACCGTGAGTACTAATGTTATTTCTTTCTGCACTTTATCTTTGATGATTGATGTTATTTGGTGATTATTGTTCTGAAATGATCTTTGAGACATTCTTACCCCACATGCATTATATTTCCTATGTAATTGTGATTTCAGCATTCATCATGCCTCTACGAAAGACACTACGAAACAATTCTCCTTCACCACAAGATCCACCAGGACACCCCGAACTCGTAGAAGCCTTAAGGCAGTTCGTTCGAACTTGTACACCTGGAAATAACCCTACCAACGAGCGATCCTTAGAAAGGTTTCTCCGAATGAATCCCCCAAAATTCTTTGGAGAACCTAACGACCTGAAGGCTGAAAACTGGATAGCTAGTTTGGAAAAGATTTATGAAGCTATGGATATATTTCCCGAGGAACGGGAACGAGTGCAGTATGCAGCCTTTCTTTTAGAAGGACCCGCTTTGAGTTGGTGGAAGCACGTCAAGCTAACTTGGATAGAAGACCACACTGATTACAGTTGGGCGGAGTTTGTGAAGGAATTTCAGAATAAGTATATTCCTCAAGTGATAAGGGACACTCGAGAAGCTGAATTCATGACTTTAACACAAGGTTATATGTCAGTAGCAGAATACGAGGCAAGGTTTGTGAGGCTAATCCAGTATGCTCCACATATTTTAAATGATGAACGAAGGAAGACCAAGCGATTCATTGATGGATTGAAGCCAGACCTTCGATGGGCTTTAGCTTCATTAGATATTGAAACTTATAACAAAGCAGTCGATAAAGCCCTAAAAACCGAAGTAGCTCACAAGAATATTCGTCTGGCAGCTAATCGCCCTGGTCCCCCTCAAAATAAGCCCTCTCAAGGAATGAAACGACCCGCTGGACCATCCAGCCAGAAATTTGGGAAGAAACCCACACCAGCCCAGCAAAAGCCTAAGTTAGTTCCGTCTAATTCACAAGAGGAGATCACTTGTGAATATTGTCACAAACCGGGACATACTGAACAAGACTGTCGAAAGAAAGCTGGCACATGTTTGTGGTGTGGAGACCCTAATCACCAGTTTAATACATGCCCAAAGAAACCGGGGCTTAAGGAAAAGGAGAAGACTGTGGGAAAATCTGGAAAGCCACTTGTCAAAGGAAAAGCTTACGCGTTGGAAGGAAACGAGGATCCAGACCCTTCGGATATTGTGGAAGGTACGGTACACATCTTAAACACGCCAGTTAAGGTCTTATATGACCCTGGTGCCACGCATTCATTCATTGCATCCAATTTATGTGCGCGTTTAAATTTTCCACTTGAATGCTCATCATATAATTTCGAGATAAGTTCCCCTTTGGGAGCTTGTTTAATAACGGATCGAGTATATAAACGCTGCCCTATACAAATTGGTGATCGTTACTACCCAATGGATCTTATTGAACTTCCGATAACGAGATATGGAATTATTCTGGGAATGGATTGGCTCTACAAATACCATGCTAAGTTGGATTGTTTCAAGAAAGAAATCATCTTAGGACAAGATGAAAGTAGGATTCTTGAAGACAAGAGATCAGTGGCAATCATTTCTATGACAGAAGCTAAGAAGTTGGTTCAGAAGGGAGCTACAGGGTTCATTGCCTATCTCCTAAATAGGCCAAAGGACCAACTTAAAGTTGAGGAGGTAGAAGTGGTAAATGAGTTTCTCGACGTTTTTCCAGAACACCTAAACTCACTACCACCAGATCGCGAGTTAGAATTTGTAATCGATACGATTCCTGGGGCAGAGCCTTTCTCTAAAACCCCTTATCGGATGGCCCCAGCCGAACTTCAAGAGTTGAGAAAACAACTTGATGATTTGATTGAATCAGGATACATCCGTCCCAGTACATCACCTTGGGGAGCACCAGTGTTGTTTGTAAAGAAGAAAGATGGGACATTACGGATGTGCATCGATTACCGAGAACTTAATCGAATGACCATAAAGAACAAATACCCTCTACCCCATATAGAGGAGTTATTTGATGTCCTTCAAGGATCTCGAGTCTATTCCAAGTTAGACTTAAGGCAAGGGTATTATCAATTAAAGATTAGGGAGAAAGATATCCCTAAAACAGCTTTCAATACCCGCTACGGACACTTTGAATTCATAGTAATGCCTTTCGGATTGACCAATGCACCTGCTGCATTCATGGACATGATGCACCGGATATTCCGACCATGTTTGGATAAATTTGTGGTCATTTTCATCGATGACATACTGGTATTTTCCAAAACACCTGAGGAACATGCTGAACATCTTCGCATAGTGTTAAGTACTTTGCGAGATCATAAGCTATATGCTAAGTTCAGTAAATGTGAGTTCTGGATAGAAAAAGTTGCATTCCTCGGACATATAATCTCGGGATCAGGTGTTGAGGTAGATCCTTCAAAGATTGAAGCAATTACAAATTGGAAAGTACCAAGGAATCCCTCAGAGGTGAGAAGTTTCCTAGGACTTGCAGGCTATTACCGCAGGTTTGTAAAGGACTTCTCTAAGATAGCCGCACCTCTTACAAAGTTAACAAAGAAGGAAAGAAAGTTTGAATGGACTGAACAATGCGAACAAAGTTTTCAAGAATTAAAGCAACGATTGACATCTGCACCAGTACTAACCTTACCTGAAGGGAAGAAAGGTTATACAGTCTATACCGATGCCTCTAAAGAAGGGCTAGGTTGCGTATTAATGCAGCACGGAAAAGTGATAGCCTATGCCTCAAGAAAGCTCAAACCTCATGAGGAAAACTACCCTACTCATGACTTGGAACTAGCAGCAATTGTGTTTGCTCTTGTCAAGTGGAGACATTATCTTTACGGGGTTACCTTTGAAGTTTTCACTGATCATAAGAGCCTACGGTATCTTTTTACTCAAAAGGAGTTAAATATGAGGCAAAGGAGATGGATGGAATTTCTGGAAGATTACGACTGTGTAATCCAGTACCATCCAGGAAAAGCTAACGTAGTGGCTGATGCTTTAAGTCGGAAATCAAGCTTAGCATCACTCTCAAGAAAGCCTTCAAGTAACCCACGAAAATCGGTGAAAGTAATCTCACGAGCTCGATTAGCAAATTTAGTGGTATTGTCACCACTAAAGGAAAAGATAAAAGAAGCTCAGGCTCAAGATGAATGGATTCAGAAATGTCTCAAATCCAAGGAAAAGGATCTTGAAGAAAAATTCAAAACCGATGATCAAGGGATTTTGAGATACAAGGATCGGGTCTGCGTGCCTAATGTCATTCGAAAGGAAATATTGGACGAGGCACACAAAACTCGTTACTCGATACATCCCGGAGGAACTAAGATGTATCAAGACCTCAAGAAACATTTCTGGTGGAACGGCATGAAAAGAGACATAACCAATTACATCAAGAAATGTCTAACTTGTCAACAAGTTAAAGCAGAACATCAGAGACCTGGAGGATTGTTGCAACCATTATCTATCCCTACTTGGAAATGGGATCAGGTAACAATGGATTTTGTTTATGGATTACCCAAGGTTAAAGGAGGATTTGATGGTATTTGGGTTATCATCGATAGATTAACAAAATCCGCACATTTCTTACCTGTCAAAGCAACTGATAAAGTTAACTCGCTAGCAAAGCTCTATCAAAAGGAAATTATTCGGTTGCATGGAGTACCTCTTGGAATAGTTTCAGACAGGGACCCAAAGTTCACTTCACAACTTTGGCAAAACATTCAAGAAATGATGGGTACCAAGTTAAATTTCAGCACCGCAGCACATCCTCAGACCGACGGGCAATCTGAAAGAACCATCCGATACCTGGAAGATATGTTAAGGGCTTGTGCCTTAGATTTCCAAGATAATTGGAAAGATTGCCTACCCCTTGTGGAGTTTGCATACAACAACAGCTATCAAGCTTCTATCCAAGCTGCACCTTACGAGGCTTTATATGGAAGAAAATGTAGATCTCCATTATACTGGGATATGGATGAAACCAAGGAAATTAAAAGGAAACCCCGAGGGAATATTGCTAAGAGATGGGTAGAAGAAGCAACAGAGAAAGTTGAAATCATCAAGCAGAAAATGAAAGCTGCCCAAGATCGGCAGAAAAGTTATGCTGATAATCGAAGAAGGGACATAGAATTCGCAGTAGGCGAAAAGGTATTCTTGAAAGCATCTCCAAGAAAAGGGTTTACACGAATTGGGAAAGGAGGAAAGCTAAACCCTCGATATATTGGACCTTTTGAGATACTGGAACGTATCGGTCCAACAGCCTATCGCCTAGACCTACCAGCAAGTCTTACTGGGATACATAACGTATTCCATGTGTCCCAACTTCGAAAATACTTTGCTGATGATTCACATATCCTACCTGTGGAAGAAGTACCATTAGAACCCGACCTTACTTATGAAGTAAAACCAGTCAGAATCTTGGATAGGAAATTCCAAGAGTTGAGAAACAAAAGGATTCCCCTCGTTAGAATCTTATGGAAAAGAAATGGTACAGAAGAACAGACTTGGGAAACAGAGGAAAAGATGTTGAAACATTATCCAGGACTGTTCAAGGACAATAATAGAATCTGAGGACAGATTCTTTTAAAGGGGGGAAGATTGTAACAGCCCGATTCAGGGCCAAGTTGAGAAAGGTAAGTAAAGGGTAATTCAGGAAGCGTTTATAACCTCGATCCTTATTAATCATCTTCATGCATTGCATTTTATGTGACCTATATGCTTTTATATGATATAATTTAATTAAATGTTCGTAGATTTAATTCTTTTCTCTATTTAATTTATACTTTGAAACTCTTTGCATAAAATCCTAGAATTCTAGTATTCATTCCTTTCCAGCACCTAAAACCCCTTCATATACTTCAAAACCCATTCCTACAGTTTTAGGTTGGAAATTACAAAAATACCCCTACAGCTCAAAAATATTCCTACATTTCCCGAAACACTTTCACTATCCAATATTTTAACCAAAAGAATCCTCACATTATTTCGAGGATCGTGATACTCTCCGTGAACCACAATTCCCATCCTAACTCCCGTAGTATCAAAAACCGGCAAAAAAACCCTAGCTTATGATTCGATCATCAATAAATCCTTATTCATCTACTTTTTGATATTCAAAATTATAGCCAAAACGACCCTCAAATTATTTTATGAATTTTCATGCATTTACCAAAAAACTCGATTTCACCCATAGCATATTTATAAATATTTTCCTATTTAAAAATCATCATTTTATTTTAAAACAATTAGCTTTTAATCAATAGTCGAAATTATACTTAAAACGATCCTTGAATTTTCCTCTACATTATAGTGATTTTTCCAAACTCTAAACTTTATCATAGCTTCGTTTATATAATTTTCTTATGATTCTCATCATCTTTAGTACTCATAATTTATAAACAAAAACTCCAAATATTTCATATTTATAATCAAAACGAAGCTCGTTTTTCACTCATTCTATTATTAATTCACTACATCAAAATTTTATCTCTCGACTCTTGAATAAATTTTATATTATTTTTACATTTATTTTTAATCAAAATGACATCATCCATGACCTCATGGTCTTCTAGAAGGATTAAACAAATGGGCATAATTTTTCCACATTTCCTAGTTAATTACCTAGCATTTGTTCATGAAATAATTTAACCACATCTCCAACTTAATTACCAAGCATTTGTTCAAATCTTAGGCAACCACATCTCCCATAAACTTTCATTTATTGCTTAGAAACCCCTCATGACTACCTATAAATACCCCCCTTGAGCCTCATTTATACCTCACAATTCAACACACAAAATCACTCTCTCCCTCTCCATTCTCACGCCACAACCCTCTCTCTCTCTACAAGGTATGTTTTCTTCTATTATTTCATGCTTTATATAATGTTCTTAGTATAGAAATATTAGTAGCATGTCTAGAATTAATTAAATTATGCTTTAGGAAATTATTTTATGAAATATGTGCATAATTGTTAGTTTAAATAACAATGTGTGTACATTATGAAATTTTATTCAATTAAATGCATGAATCATGATATGATATAATGTTCTTATGTATTTAAATGCTTATGATCTTGTTTGAATAAATTCATGCCTATAGTAATTTATTTAGAATTATTTTTTATAGAAAGTTCATATATTTTGCTATATTAAGCTTTAATCTTATGTTATGAATATGAATGTGATAGAACATGTTACACACCCTCTTTGAATATTCAAATGAGTTCAAGAACATGTTCATAATGTTCTTGGATATGTGTGTGTGCATGTGTGTGCCGTGAGCTATGTGTGTGTGTGTGTGAAATTAATTTTGTGTTATAAAGTGTTTAATTCATATGAAATTGAATAGTAAATGTTTTTAATAGTAATTTTGACTTTTTGGTCAACCAAAATCCCATTTATTTCGAAATTATTTCAAAAACAATTATAAAATAAGTTTTGGAATTTTTAAAGAAATAATTTCCCCAAATTTTCCAAAAATCAATAAACTATGTAATGTTTTTCAAAAGATAACCTACATTGTCAAATTAAACCTTGAATTTCATTTCAAACCTTACAATTAAAATTATAATATAGTTAATAAATATTTGATTAGTTAAAGATCCCATAAACCCTGAATTTATTAATTAAACGGGTGAATTTAGGGTTTACCGGGAGATCTTTAACACAATACATAATATGCACCTTCTATAATTATTTCATTGTGATATTGTGTGCAATTAGATTAGTTAGGAACTAAGAACCTAGTTCTGAGTCAGTAGTAGCTATTACTTTCAGGCGAACATAGGATCGAAGAGTGGAATCCTCACAGTTCCACTTAAGTCTCGGTACCGGTGAGGGTTTTAAATCTTTTCAACTGAAATCATGATAAAATACTTTACTTTATTTTCTTGAATTTCCTTTCAAGTTATTCTTCCCTTTATGGGAAGGTAATTCTTGTTAATTATTGAAAACATACATTTACCCGAGAAGTACTTAGTACCTTTTTACGGGTAAATATTCTCGTCTTGCAAGTAAAAATTATTGTTTTTCCTATGGGCCCGGTGGTATTGGTAGAAGTAGTAGTCCGGGAGGCACGGGCCGAGGACTACTATTATACCAGCCGCCAACTAGATCTTGGTGGTGGTCTAACTGGAGGTTAGTTATTCCACACCAAGTGACGGGAAAAGGTACGCCCCTCCCACAATCTTGTTCATCGTCACTAGGGCTTGCAACCCTACGTGACACCGGAGGAAGAAGGATGGTACTCTCGTATTTGTTTTATTAAGTACCGGCACCTTGATCAGTGTCGTTACTATTTTTCTCGGATTTTACGGTGTTAAGGTTGGAGACGCCTAACTTGCGGGCATAAAATCATTTTCAAAACGGTTCATAAAGTTTCTAAAGTATAGCCCATATTCCCCCTACTCCTATTTCAACCAAATATGAACCGGATATTATTGTCATATACTTATTTGTTATTATATGATATATACATTTCAAATCAAGACTTTCTTGGTCAAAACATTTTCAAAATCTTACTTAAAATCCTAAATCTCAAACCCCCGTCACTTAGTCATTCTGACTAACCCTCCTACTCTTTTAATTCATGGTTTCAGGAATCATTCCAGCGACGCCTTAGAGGTATCTTGAAGCTTTAAGGTGTCACTTACCAGTCATTTAGATTAATCACAAGTGCATGTACAGCTTTCAATAAGCACTCTTTCGTGAATATAAACCTATCGTTGTAATTACTTATCCAACTTAATATCATGTGTCTCGTTATATATTGTTCCCCTTTTTATTGTTTAAGTTTATCTCCGTTGCATTTAAATTTTATACTCTGGTATTGTATAGTCTTGTCCGTTCGCCGAAGTATTTCTCGAGTGCTAGGTCTCACATCCACTCGGGAAGTACAACGGTGCGGGGTTGTAGTGTTAAGGGGCGCTACACGTACAATCATAAATCATAAATGTGTCTCGCCAAACATATCAATTCATAAGTACATAACATAATTCATAAATCATTTGAAAAGGGTTTACTCGATCAATATTTACTCAATGACTTTACTTAAAAAGGGTAACATAGATATATAATCATAAGGTTTTGGCCAAAGCTTTTCACATAAAGGTTGTAGGGTTTGTTACATAGCTAAAACATAAACACCCTCACCTGAACCGTGACGAAACAAGGAAATGAGTAACCAAGTGCCCGAAGGATCAAGATCTCTCCACCCTGGAGATAAACTGAACAAAGACAACATGACGTGTTCGTGAGACTTAAGACTCTAAATGAACCATATATGACGCACGGCAATGCTCAAGCCTGATATGAAGCCATAAAGATGATATTATGTTATGAAAGTGTTCATGTGCACTATTAAGGCATTTAAATCATATAACCACGTCATTCACTTATTCATTCATTTTCATTCAATTCATATCTCCAATCAATTTAATTCAAGAATTCAAATAGGAGCATAGAACATGTTCAAGCTCTCCCAACATGCTACTACATACTTCATATTACATAAGATAGCATATTTCCAAGGTATGACAACAAGAAGGAATCATATGCTATAGAAAATGAGTTACGCGATTCAAAAACGACATATAGACACACATAAACGGCATTAAGCAAAAGCATGCCTACAACTCATCCAAATGCCATGACATTAAACCACAATACTCTCAACATATAGCAAAACAAGTTCATAGTTCATCACAAAAGGAGATCAAGTCATTAAGGAGGTGAAACAAATCAAAAACCGAAAAGGAAGCAACAAGGACTGCGCAAGGGAAGGGACACGAGGGTGTCACCCTTCTTAGCCAAACTGAGCCACGACCGTGGCTCAGTACAGACCTTCCCAGAAGGTGTGAAACGCCCGTGTCTCACACTTAAGTGTAAATGAGACACGGGGGTGTCACGGTACTGAACTTGAAATGTTCACAGAGCTTTTCCGGCAAAACTGATCTCATACCAAATCAATCCAAAAGCATACAAAATCAACTCCAAATTCTATGAAACTTAATATACAACATATATAGCATGTTAGGAACATTTTTAATTTAGAGTGTAAAGGCTAAATCACACGTTAAGATCATCTAAATCATGCAGAAAAACTGGGTCGCCAAAATCACACATAAAAGCCCTATTGGTTCAATCAGCCATGATCAAGTACTTAGGGGTTGAATTTGGATCTGAAACCTTGGGGAATGCATGCTAAAATACTAAAAAACTAATATACATCATATATATGCAAAATGGTACAATTTAAAGCACATTAGGGCGACCAACAACCACACAATTGCAACAGCAACAAGTCTGTCATGAAGCATGCATAAAAACAGGTCATGTATTTCGGTTTTGAGGCTTAAAATGGATCCAAATACTTAAAACATGAATTTTAACATACATAGAAATGAGTGTACATAATATCCATGCAAATTCACATGAAAAGAAGATCATTTGGTCAAGCAACAAAGCAAAATGAACAGCAGCAGTTCGAAAAACAGGGGAAGCAGTTTGATCATCAAGTTTGGAGCTCCATATCTCATAATTTCATCAAAGGGTCAAGAGATAAAATCCTCCTAATATCATATACTATCAGTTAGGAAAGAAATAGGTCAAGAAACAAGCTCATATGATCATGTATAAGCAAGAAATTCAGCTACACAAGCAAATAGGTCACAAGAGCAAAAATCCCTAAAAGTTCATACCAAACTCATCACTCAAACCCTAATCAAATCTGATCCAAATCATGATGTAAGTAGATGAAATCAAGCATAATAGAGTAGAGAAGACATAAATATTCATACCTTGAAGATTAGAAGAAGAAGGGAGGTGATTTGAGCTCCAAAATCACAAGAATGGCCAAGGGTTTTTCTTCCTTTTTCTCTCTTCCTCTATCTCGATCAGTTGCAGCAATGAGGGGAGATATTTGGCTCGGCTTTCAGAGGTAAATGGGAAAGAAAGAGCTTAAATCAAGGTACATAAGTCATGGTTCAAGGTATGGTTAGGTTAGAGGAGTGTTAAGGGTCCCACCATGAAGACTAGTCAACAATAGGAGCTCTTCTTGCACGAGTTGCTCGTTACGGTTGGATTTCGGAGGTCTTAATGATTTCAAAAAGGTATGAGGCTTGTTCCATTGTCTTCGAATCGTCGAGACGAAGGCAACAGAGGTGTCGGAATTCGAATCCGAATTCTCGAGCTCAAGATATCACGTACGGAACCAAGGGTGCGCTAATTGCTCGTTAGCCCCCGATTTGGTTCAACAATCAAAATTAAATTCATGAACACGTCAAATGAATCCGAAAACATAATCCGAGCATATAGGCATGTTCATAACACACATATTTACGACATACTAAATTTCCATACCATTCCGATATCACTACATATATGAACGAAGTACAAATAGAACACTCATGCGCAAAAATGAATTCATAACGTTATAAATTAATTACTAAAACTTAAGTTCCATTTTAAATAAATTAAAGCCAACTAATAACATGTTGAAATTAATTAACGAAATTACCGAAATAGTTAAGGTAACATGAAACCTTAATTAAGAATTTAAACACTAAGTATCAAAGTAAAATAAAATGAATTAAATTAAAGTAACAATAGTTCATAGTTTAAATCAAATATAAACATTTATAAACAATTAATCATATAATTAAATAATTAAATTGCGCAATTTATAAACAATTACACCACATTATTTTAAACTGAAAAACTGGGGCGTTACATTTTACCCCCCTCGCCGGGCTCACGTTTTGATCGATTGAATGATTAAATTAAATTGGTTGTTGTAATCCCGAGCGTTGTTTTATTTTGTTTTCACGCACTTTGGAAATTATTTCAAAACCTCGCGCGGGACTATAACTTGCATGTGTGGGTGTTTAATTTCTGCAGTATTATATTAATATACCCCTTTTATACCCACCAGTCTCCTATAGACTGAACCCGGATTGTTTTCAGTTTTCTTGCAGGTTTGGAGTGCTGGGCGGGAAGTCTTGTCAGCTAAGTCTTTCGGTCAAGTCAGAGTCGGTTCATATGCATATTGTATCATGATTTGTTTAAGTTGAAGAATGTAAGATGTGTATTGATTCTTACTACTATCATGAACCCGCATATTTGATGTTTATGATTTTATTGAATTTCGGGACTAGGTACCTATGTTAGTGGAACCCGTCTGTATGATTGATATAATCTTTGGAATATATGTCCCACTTCCGTAATTGCTTTTATCTTATTGAATTGTTCTATTTGGTTGCGAAAGTTTTAGTTCCCGCCTAGCCTATGGAGTGAGTGGGTCCCCGTTCGCTGTGAGCTAGGTTCATGTATGGTCTTTCCATTTCATGGGTGGATAGGGCTCATAGTGCGGGGGATGTGGCGCCTTCCGGTTGCGGTGCTACATCCTTAAGTGGTATCAGAGCCCTAGGTTGCAAAACCGGGGTTCGCATGTCGTGATTGAGTCAGCCTAGGTCATACGGCTTAGGAACTACCTGATAATATGTGCATTGCATCGACTTTGAGCATTAAATTGTCTTTCATTTTGAATTTTTTTGAATTACATTTTGCATTATTATATGGATCATTGCATTTCGTGTTAAATATGTGCCATGGTCATGCACTAATCGCATGCATATATCTTTGAAATGAGTTATGATTATAGGGTATAAAGATAATATCAAACCACGGCTAAGTTCTACAATAACAACGATTTATTACTAGTTCTTTCTTAAGCATGGAAGATAGGAAGGATGCACCGGGGAAGAATATAGAGAATTCGAGACGTGTAGGCTTCCTGGATAGAGCTAGAGTTCAAGGGTTAGGAACCAGAATAGGAGATTCGACTTTGGAAATGCAGCGGTAGAGAAATACTTAGTGATAAAGGGGTTGATTGAGGAACGGTAGTAACTTGGAAGATCGATATATGTGGTTCTATTACATAGGCTGCCTTAACGAGATTCAATGGGGTCATTCACTCTATGGAATGGAGTGAAGGCTTCTTGAAGGTAATTTAGTTTGGGTTTGGATCATTGAAGAGATACCAATGATTGAGAGGAGTTAAGGTAAATTAGATCCAGTGGGAATTAAGCACCATGGGTTGTCAAAGAAGGGTTTCTAAATAATTTCGTAATAAGAAATCGAGTTTGTAGAAGTCAAGATTGGGAAGAGTTTGGACTCGGGTGCTTTGGATTTCGACTAAGATGGAAGAGGAGCCGGAAGGGATTATAGAAAGGCAAGTAATGTGATAAATACAAATTCATGGAAGGTGACAATACTAAGGACAGGATTTGAGTTCATTTTCCAAACCCAAGCTGAATTGTCGTGTTGTGAGGCCGAATTGGGAAATATGGAGCAACAAATGGAAACGGTAAAGAAAGGCAAAGATTCTTTGGGAGGAAATCATGTGCTCAAGTATAACCAATCGGAAAACGAGTTTAATTCACTAATCTCAACTCATAAAGGATAAACACGGGAGTCTTGATCACGTTGATGATGAGAAGCAGGGTTCAGAACTACATTAGGGTTCAATTTTTTAGGAGAATTTGGGCAATGTTGAAGGGTGATTCTCGGGGAGAAATTCAGATGCTAATTCAGTGGATGTTGAAGAAATCAGGGATCGCAAAATTGCAGTTCCGGACCATGGAAGATAAAAGTGATGCCCCAAGATTCATGGAAAACTTGAAGACCATGGGAAAGACAAGGCATGATTAGCAAGTCAAAGTAACCTCATGATTGGAGGAACGAGAAAAAGCTACCGAGCTAACAGCTTACTATATTGGCGACAGGTTCCAAAACATGCATGGCACGTGCGTCATACTTTGCATCAAATTATTTATTTTTCGTTACTTATGTTTGTGCGTGCATTTCTATTTGATTTTGTTGCTCTAATGTGCGGCATATTTAATTGTTGCAAGTGTGCCACGTGCATTGTCATTTTAACCCGACATGCATTTTAGTGTTTACTTGATAGGAAGTTCCCTCACCTCATTTATCAAGTATCCTTCAACCGAGCCACATCCGAATTTAGATGAAAGAAATATTAGGGTTGCACATTACAAGAGACATGACGTCGGGGAAATAAAGAACTTCGAATAAGGAAGAGGTTGATGAAATGGGATTTTAGAAAAAGAAGCGAGACTGGAGTTGGCTTCGGGGTGTTCGGACAGAACAAGAATAGAGAAAGGAGTTCCGTACTTCAAGAGAATTAGAAGAGGAATTGAAAGGCAAAATCTTCGGGTTGCCATTTGGATTAAAGTTGTCTCTAAATGAAAAATTGCTCATCAAGAAGTTCGATGAAAAAAGGGTCGATGGAGTTCAACATGTAACGGTAGAAAATTAAGGGGGAGAGCACGACCAAGATGCAAATTTTAAACTTAAGGTCATGGTTAAAGAAATATTTAGTAGGAACAAGGGAAATACAGTTAAGGAAAGCCTGGGAGTCCTTATGGTGGTAATCGGAAACGAGTAAAACGACTTTAATGGTTAAGCCGGAAAAATGAGAGCTAAGTTACTAAATTTGGGTTGAAGATTATCACAAGGTACAGAAGAGATGGTTTGCTAAACATTTCTAGGTGTGGAAGTCCGAATTGGAGATGATGGAATTATGAGGGAGCTTCTTTGAACGCCTAAATCAGTGTTAACAAGCGGAAACCGAATCAAGTTATCATATAATGGGACGGTGTCATTAGTTTACCGAGGTACTAAAGAGGTTTGGGCAATGCGTAACAAAGACAATATTATTAAGTCGTCGGTTGTTCCCATGGTAATTCGGAAGGAAATTTAAGAAGAGACAAAACCGAAAAAGGTGATCATTGGAGGATTTTCATTAAACTTCAAGAATCATCGAGAATAATCTATCTTCGATTCAAGAAATGTGGGACCAATTACCGAATATAACCTTAATGGGGTCAAAGAGAATGAACGGATAACATGAACGGAAGATGGGAAAGGATTCGTGTTAGGATAGACCATAATGATAAATATCTCAAGGTCGGGATTAAATCGTCAAGGTTGTCAAGAGTAGTTATCCTCGGGGATATGATAGACGCCGATATGGGTAAAGATAGAAGCTATAGACTGGACATCGGAACGAATATTCTAAATGCATAAGTGGATGTCAAAGTTGGTTACTTGGAAGAGTTAGTCTAGCCAAAAGAATATAATAGGGATTGAGGGAGGATCGAAGAAGTTTAGAAGCAATAAAAGTCAGAAGGGATTTAAGAGTAAAATCCTGAGGGGATTTATCATTTGCTTCACCGGGGTATCCTGAAGAGCTTAAAGACAAGTCAAACCCTGAGCTTACTTTCGGAACAGATCATGCATGGACAACAAAACTCACAACTTCAAATTTCTCTACTATGGTGAGCGGTACATGAAACATCCATGACACATGCATACATGCAAATCTAATTTAAATAGTCTTATGTCATATGCGTTAATCTCTTACCGTGTGGAATGGCTTTGTATAATTGGTGTTTGAGGTGAATGATACCTCATACTTGCCCTTGTATGATGTACGTGACTTTAATTGTTGTAATTGATGTTAGGTACCTTCTTTTGGTATTGTTCTTTAATGTAATTCTTTATTTTATGTTGCTCGGGAGTATTGGAGACTCCCTTGCATTGTTGTTGAGAGACGGGGTTCTCTCAGTGTTGTTGGAGAGACGGGGTTCTCTCATTGTTGCTCGAGTGACATAGCTCTCTCCTTGTTGCTTGTGAGAGACGGGGAATCTCTCATTGTATGCTCAGTCGAGTAGGGTTTTTCAGTCGTATAGCATGGCGTATATGTTTATCAATTTGCGCGAATTAATTGTTTATAAGTGCAATGTATTTTTAATTTTATATTAAATGTTAAAATATTAAATATTTATATCTTAAGTTTTATTAATATTAAATTTATAATTCAATTCGTTGACTTTCTTTATTTAAAATATGAAATTTAATTTATGTTATTTGATATGCATATTATGAATTTGTATATGTATTGTTATGAGTGTTGAAATCGCGCTTCGTTCTTATACTTTTAAGTATGTTGTACTTTTATGTGTTATGATTATGTCCGTATGCTTGTTTCATGTTTTCGATTTCGTTTGGCGTGGTAAGAAATATATTTTGAGTTGTGGAACCAAATTGGGGGATAACGAGCAATTAGCGCACCCTTGGTTCCGTATGTGATATCTTGAGCTAGGAAACTCGGATTCGAGTTTCGTCAACTTCGTTGAAATCATAACGAAAATTCGAGTTTAATAAACTTAGCCTTATATTTTTCCAACATTATTTGAACCTCCGAAATTCAACCGAAACATGCAACGGAAGCCAAAACTGCCACCTTTTACAAAAAGAGCCATATCTCATTCAAACCTTGACCAAATTAACCATGGTTTGAACCCTTGGAACCCTCACTCAACCCCCTAACCTGATCTTACTCACCGTAACCGAACCAACCCTCATTACTTGGAGAAAATGAGCCAAACGTCCCCTGTTTCCAATAATCCCGTAACCCTTCCAAACCTTGGAGATTCAAGCTCAAATCTCTTCCATCTTCCATCCAATCCACAAGGTGAGTTTAGGGTTGTGATATACATTCAATATGTGTCATTTTAAGCTATGCATCACCAAATTTGAGCATGTTTTCATGATGTTTGGAGAAGATGAATGAATAGTTAGGTTAATTCTCATTTCTTGAATTCATGACTTCATTTTCGAATTTCTTGAGGATTAAGTCTTGAAATATGCCCACTCTAGCTCCCTTTAATTGTTCTTGGACTTTAATTTGAATTATATGCTGGGCATACGGATCCACCATGACTGCAACTTGAAATTTTGGAGCTTTGGAACTGATTTACTGTCTGCTGCTGCGTGCGTCTTGTTGCTACTATTGTGCCTTGTTTGTTGAAGTTTTCCTTGCCTTTAGCTGCTTCTTTTGTTGCCTTATTACTGTCCTTGGTGCCTCTTTTCGTATCTTTGTTGCTGCTGCGTGTGATGAAGAAAAACAGGGGCTGCTGCTGTTCTTTTCGTGCCTGCAACAGGCAGTCACGCCCGTGAGCGTAGGAAGTGCAGATTAGGTCGCGATCGCGACCCATTTTCAGCCATGTTTCGACTTATGAAACCTTGTGCTGCTGCTGGTGGTGCTGGTAGCGGCCGCGACCAGTTTTAAACTAAGTTTTGGTCGCGGCCACGACTTCAACTTGGTGTTGTCTCGAGATTTCTGTGATTGTTGCTTTGTGTGTTGATTTTAATTGTTTTGTGTTAAGTGTGCATGTGTTGTGAGTATATATATATATGTAATACGTGCGTGTGTGTGCATGTATTTATATTTATGTAGTATGTATATAATATATATGGACTTATGCATGTGAATACGTATATATATATAGATATATATATATATATATATACACTTCATACATTTATATAATAGATAATATATATACATATATACATAACAGCCACGCATAATATTACATATATATAAATGTATGAAGTGTATATAAATATTACGTATATACATAACAGCCACGCATATATATATATATTATATGCAACATATTATATGGGCATGTATATGTATTATGTATATTGTTGATTTATTTGGAATCATGGAATTAATTAGCTATCTATTAACCGTTTACACATTTAAATGATTTGAATGCCGTTGTTTATTTATTTTATAATTATGAACTTGTTATATTTGAGTTATAATTGTTATATGAAATTCATGACTTGAATTGCTATAACGTGGTCTAAGTGCTTCTATATGAGACTTTAAGTGCCTTCTTGCATTCTTTTGATGTCTCAAGTGATTTCTCTTGCCTTTGTACTTATTATGCACATTGTAAACATGTTGAAATGGGTAATAGGATTATAGTTTGAAGATTTTGGCTCGATATTGCTCTGAATTATGAAATGATTTGATATTAAACCCTCTTGTATTGATCGAACTTGAATGAATTGCTCATTTATGTGCTTCTAACGCATTAATTGTGCATAAGAACATTTTCATAATATGTTATTATCTCGTAGGCATCTCATATCATATTAATGCATTGTCGTGCGTCGTAAATGGTTCATTTATAGTCTTGAGTCTCACAAGTACATTACATTGTCCTTTGTACAGTTTTCTCTAGGGCGGAGATGACGGGTTCTTAGGACACTTTTCAAGTCTTCTTTTCTTCTTGGTATTGTTCGGTAAGGGTAACAGGTGGGTTTCTCTTCTATTAGAAAAAACAGACCCGATATATTCCAATGTGTATATTTCAAGCCAAAGGTACTATATATATATATATATATATATATATATATATATATATATATATATCGAGTCGTTTTCAAGGACATAATTGATTGTACGTGCCAGAGACTTGGTGCATGCGCCTATCCGGGGAGACAAGGGTCGACGGTGATCCCGTGTGCTAGTCCCACATCGTAGCGATGATACCGGCCCTCGATAGGAGTTTTAACGGGGAATGGGAGTTGAGTGCCAATTGGGGAATTCATGTAACCCCATTGGTCAATGATTGGGTGGCTAGGTCTTGCTAATCCGTCCACCACCCGGAGGAAGAAGGTGTAATTGTTAACGAATGAATGAATGAAATGATTATCGCATGATAGATAATGAATGATGTTTTGCACACACGAGGTGTAGGTTGGAGATTTTACCCCCCTCGTCGGGCTCACGTCTTGATCGATTGAATGATTAAATTAAATTGGTTGTTGTAATCCCGAGCGTTGTTTTATTTTGTTTTCACCCACTTGGGAAATTATTTCAAAACCTCGCGCGGGACTATAACTTGCATGTGTGGGTGTTTTATTTCGGCAGTATTATATTAATATGCCCCTTTTATAACCATCAGTCTCCTATAGACTGAACCCGGATTGTTTTCAGTTTTCTTATAGGTTTGGAGTGCTAGGCGGGAAGTCTAGTCTGCTAAGTCTTTCGGTCAAGTCAGAGTAGGTTCATATGCATATTGTATCATGATTTGTTTAAGTTGAAGAATGTATGATGTGTATTGATTCTTACTACTATCATGAACCCGCATATTTGATGTTTATGATTTTATCTAATTTCGGGACTAGGTACCTATGTTAGTGGAACCCGTCTCTACGATTGATATAATCTTTGGAATATATGTCCCACTTCCCTAATTGCTTTTATCTTATTGAATTGTTCTATTTGGTTGCGAAAGTTTTAGTTCCTGCCTAGCCTATGGAGTGAGTGGGTCCCCGTTCGCTGTGAGCTAGGTTCATGTATGGACTTTCCATTTCATGGGTGGATCGGGCTCATAGTGCGGGGGATGTGGCGCCTTCCGGTTGGGGTGCTACAGTTAAGGTTTGGCATGGCTGTTGCTCTATTTTCGTGAGTTTTTGCTACTGGTGTTGGTCGGTCGCGGCCGCGACCGTGATTAGTGTAAAAACGGTAGCGCCCGCGACTTGTGAGTGTGTTTGCTGTGTTGCTCTCTCAGGTCGCGCCCGCGACCTGAAACATGTGTATTTCTAGTCGTGCCCAAAACCCATTTTTGGCTATGTTTCGAGTTATTGAAAATTGGAGGAAAAATTCGAATTAAATTGGGTAGCGGCCGCTACCATTTCATAAAGGAAATGGGTCGCGGCCGCGACCCTTCACAAATCTGCATGCATTTTTGAATTTCAAACTTAAATTGCATGGTTTCCTTGGCTCGTTTTTGGTTCATACATTTCCACGACTAGAAAAACGTGTTATAGCGACGAAAATTTAGCAATGGAAATTATTCGTTGCTATTTAGAACGAAAAAAAAATTCGTGGCAAAATGCTTTAGCAACGGAATTTTCGTTGCTAAATTCGTTGCTATATATGAAAAAAAAAAGCAACGGATTTTTCGTTGCTAAAATTAAATAATACAAAAAATAAATAAATTGGTACAACTAGCTACGGAAATTCCGTTGCTATTAAAATAAAATCCTAATAAAAAATAATATAATATTTATAAATTTTTGCAACTGAAAATTGGTTGCTAAATAGCAACGGAATTTAGCAACGGATTTTTCGTTGCTATATGAAGAAAAAAAAGAAATAAAAATAAATAAATATAAAAAATAGTAGCAACGAAAAATCCGTTGCTAAATAGCAACGGATTTTTCATTGCTATATGCAAGAAAAAAATAAATAAAAATAAACAAATCTGAAAAATATTAGCAACGGAACGTTGCTATAAGGATGAAAAAAAAAGAAATAAAAATAAATAAATATAAAAAAGATTAGCAACGGAAAATCCGTTACTATAAACATATGATTAAAAAAATTAATAAAATATTTATAATTTAGCAACGGATTTTCGTTGCTATATGGAATAAAAATAAATGAATAATAAAAAATATTTGCAATGGAAAATCCGTTGCTATAAACAATTGATTAAAATATTGATAAAATATTTATAATTTAGCAATAAAAAATCCGTTGCTATAAATATTTAATTAAAAAATAATAGAATACTTACAATTTAGCAACGAAAAATTCGTTACTATAAATAGTTGATTAAAAATTTAAAAGAATTCATATGGTCTGGGGATTATATGATCATATATTCAGGGGTTATATAGAAATCATATTTGTATAAAATAAACTTTCACATATAAAAGCCTTGAATATTTTTATTTGATAGAAAATCTGTATTATTTATATATATTACAAGGTCTAATATACATTATACATCATTAAAAGAGTGCATAACACAATAATTCCTTAAAATTCACATATATAACGCTCGAAATTCGCATATAAATACTTCTATATTAAGAGAAAAGTTTTTCATTTAACATGTAACGGTTGCATATGTGACACCCCGACTTCTCGACTGTACAGAGCATGTGTAAGTGTTTAATTATTTTTGTCTTTGTAAGAATTATACTTAATTGTCTTTAATCGCCCTCTTGGAGATGTTTGATACTTGATTGATAATTTGATGAGAATTGAATTTTTTTCATATGCATAACATTTCATACTTAATTTCATTCTTTTGAATTTCATAAGGACCAAAGTGCAATTTCTTCCTTTTTCTCCCCACTTGATCGATCTATCTATATACACACACCTATACATACATTTCTTCATTTCATCTTCATCTTCCAAGAACCAAGAACAAGGGCAAGACATCTCTTTCATTTCAATTCACAAGACAACAAGAGATTTGAGCTTTCTTCCATCTTTTCTTCAAGGAATTCACTCCAAGACCATCTCTTCTTCCTTTCCCCTTCTTTTTCTTCCATTTGTAAGGTATGTTAGAAACTTGTATATTTGAAGAATGTGAGTTTAGACTAGGGCTTTCTCTTTCTTTGGATTTCATAACATGTTTTGAAGCTTATGTGATGAATTTGAATTAATCTCATGCATGTATGACATGTTTTACTTGAATTTGATGCATTCATGGTTATGGAAAAATTGAGGGTTTTATGAAGGGATTTTGATGCATCTAAACATGTTCCTTTGGATTTTAAGTGGCCTAAATGAGATATTATGAACATATGCTTGTTGTTTGAGGTTTTGTGTGCTTGTGGTTGAGGTTGGAGTTGAATTGGTGGTTTGGTCATCTCCTCCCGCGAGCTTCCCCTATTCTGCTACGTTCTTCTTGTCCTGGAGGACTACCCGGGCGGGTAGTTTTTGCCCACAAAAGTACCCGGGCGGGTAGTTAGTGCAGAAGGGTTTCTGCACCTGCTCTCCCCGCCCGGGTACTCCCTCATCCGAAATCTGATTGACCTGATTTTTGAACCGTTGGAGACCTATTGAAGTCAAGAAAAACCTCCAATTGGAATAATCTCAATATCTTTTGTCATTTGTGAGATATAATCAATTCGTTTTGGTGTCGCTACCTCACCGAAAATCTGCTTTCACCTAACTTTAAGCTTACGCCATTTTCTCCTCGCTTTGAACCAAGTTTCGACCCATATATAATTTGAAAGTTCTATGTGTCTAGTTTTATTTCTAACAAACAAAAATCCATTTGAATTTCTAGAACTCATGATATTCAAGTTTTACTACAGCTTGTCCGTTTTGGAAATCTGTCAGCTTTGGCCCAACTTCGCTCGGAAGCTCTTTTTGTGTTTTATTTCCTTTTTCTCGCATGTCTTCGCCTCCGAAGTTGTCTCTATCTTATTATTTCTTGATTATATGCCCATAATTGTTCTCATATGCATTTGTATCGCTTGAATGACGTGAATTGCTTTCACAAATTTCATGTGCGCCTTGTTAGGCATTTAAATGTTATATTATGCATTGAATGGTGCACTTGAACATCTCATTAATATCATATGATTTCATATTCATGTTTTATGTAATTAATTCACTTGTCGTGCATCATATCTGGTTCATATTGAGTCGAGTTTCACTCGTGTCTTATTTCCTTGTCCAGAGAGTTCTCAGGAGGACGTTGAGCACGTCCAGTAGGGTTGAGGAGTTCCCGTTCTTCCTTTTTGTCCGGTACAGGTGAGGAATTGTTAGGATATAATATAAACCCTGTAGCCCTCTTATATGTTGGTTTGGCCAAAACTTATATTATACTTATATCTTGATTTCAAATAAACAAATGATTTTAGAAAATGAAACCAATCTTGATCCTATCCTATTTTGGCAAGACTGTTGCACTTCCTGGGGCCCAGGGGCTTATGTATTGAGAGAACTGGGGAAGCATGGGCTGACGGCTATCTCTTGCATAAGTCCGAACCAACTCGGACCAACCCGGAGGTTCACCAGGAGGTTTGGTGAATCAATGGGATTCCGGTCAATGGGATTCATCTACCCATTGAGCACTGGTACTGGGTGGTAAGGGCTAGCTACCCGAGCCACCAACCCGGAGGAAAAAGGAGTAATTGTGTACCTGAATTGAATCCTATAACCAAGTGAAACCTAATATATTGCATGATCGCTTAATTAAATTATCTTGTACACTAAAGGAGTAAGGTTGGAGAATGCTCACTCGCCGAGCCACTGAATCACTTTCCTGAAATGAATGGTCCAAGTCGCAATTCCATATAATGAGAGCCACATTTTACTTGTTCTTCCAAAACCTTGTATGAAATTATGGCTCGCATGACTTTACTACTTTATATATATTATTTATGCCTTTCACTCAGTCTTGTAGAGACTGACCCCTCCCTTCTTTGTCCCTCAGGTTCCTTTCAGGTGTAGCTAGGAGGGAAATTGCTTGACTTATTATAATTTTGTGTCTAGCTTGTGTCACACGGTTGTTGTACCACACACTCATATTACCTTCTGTTATGTATATATTTTGTGAGGCCGTGAGGGCCAAATACTCTCACTTGTAAATTATGTAAGCTCTTGACGAAAGATCCTATTGTTATGGATTACTAGTTTATGTTTATGTTTGATACTCTTGTTTCTGTCGCTTGGTTGCATAAATTGTTTGGTAGAAGGTTAGCCCGCCTAGCCAGGGTCCGTGTCGTGTCCCTGTTCGCTAAGATTGGGTTTGTGGGCGGACTATATTCGTATATGAGCTTGGTCTTAGTGCGGGGGATATGGGGCCCACGCTGTGGCGTCACAGCATAACATAATAATTTCTTAATATTTAGATATAATTCTACAAATTTTAATATAAATTCATTATATTAAAAGAAAACTTTTTAATTTAATATCTAACCGTTGTGTAACACAATAATTCCTCAGTATATAGATATAATTCTATAAATTCAAATATAAATGTTTCATATTTAGAAAATAATTCTTTATATTAAGTTATTCAACTACGATTGCTAAATAATACAATAGTTCCTCAAAATGCAGATATTGTTCTACAGATGTATAAATGTGATGGGGTCAAAATGCGCTCGTCCCACGTTTGGACACGTGGCACCTCCCAGTTGACGACACCTGTCCTGTAATTGCGGTAGTCATACACGAGCGCTGAAACCCCTCGAGCGTCAGTATCCTCCAAGAATATGTGCCGTCTCTGTCGCATTCATACGTGATCAATGTTACCGCTCTCACGAGCGCCATTCACACTACATGTCTAACGTTCCAATCAATCAAGGGAGCCCTCTTCGAGCGCTACATTCCCTCAGAGAGGCTTCCACTCCAATTCGTTACACAAGCCTTGGCCTTCATCCCCTAGCGGATTCCTTGGCCACCAAGGCTTTAGTTGACACGAGCGTGCTCTCAAGCCCTCGTTACCAACTCCCCAAATGGCTCTCTGACACACCGTACATGCCCGCGCACCTACCACTGTTGCCAACACCAACTTTCACCAGCTTTTGCAGGGAAGATTTCTCCTAGGTTTCTCTCGCAATGCCACGTGTTAGGGCAACATTCGGCCAGGACCACACGGTGCAAATGATCAAAGGGTCCCTGACCCTCAACTATAAATATGCAAGGTCATCTTCTTCACTGTAAGCAACTTCCATTACAGTAACTTCATACTTAGCATACTTTCTCTTTCAGATCTTCATCTGACTTGAGCTTCGGAGAGCCAGACTGGGTATCACCCCCAGTTTCCCCAGCTTGGCCTTCTGACTTTTATCTGTGTGTTTGTCCTAGCAGGTAGAACCCTCATCTTTTCCGGTGATCTTCCAGTGGTTTCCTCACTTAAACAAATTCTAAAGTGATTGGACTCTGTACCCCATATTCAGATCCATCATTTTTGGCGCTATCTATGGGAAACCAGCTCCCAACTCATTTCTTCTTTTCTGCTAGTTGAAAAGCAAACACCCAGAATCTTCTCAACCATGGTAGCTACAAGATCAGGAGCTGTGGGAGGAGGTTCTCATGATGCCAATATTGTCATTTCCTCCGTCGCGGCTGGCGGAGCACAGCCTCCTTCCGTCGCCACTGGAGGAGTACCACCTACCGGAGGCGTGACTCCCCTTGCAGAATCTACAAGTTCACCACCTGCGCCACCAGCCCCGCAGTTTCTAACACCGTGGGGGGCGCTTATCTTCCCACCCTTCCTCAGCCTCCTCAAAACCCGTGGATTCCTAGCTACACCCGAATCCAGGAGGGCAGTCCTATATGATGCCGCCACCGAGTTACACGCTTACCCCCTCCGTCATGATGCCGCCGGTTCAGCCCTATCACGCCGGCCAGATCCAGCTCCCGGTGGTGATCCCCAGGGAGATTGAAGGGGTGCAGTTACCCCCTCTAACTCCTCAACAGTTGAGGGCTCTTTATGCCCAGTGTGAGGTTCAGGCGGCCAAGGGGGCATGGGAAAGATTCCATTCCATGTACTTCTCCTCTGGACAGGCCACTCAAGCTGTCGCTCGTTTGGGCGGATTGTAAACTTACCCGCTTAGGGAGGCTTAGGTCGTCCTAAGGGCACAACCGCCGCAACCGCCAGCCAAAGAGACGCCCCACCAAGGCGACAACGAGCGTCCCCCTGTGGACAGGAACAGGGAGCCCACGGAAAGAGTCAACGAAAATGAAGGGGACTCTCATGCCTCCAAAAGGGCTTCCCGAGCCACCAAGCAAGGGGACAAAGAAGGAGATGTAAATCCTAATATCCTCGCAGCTGTGCAAGACCAGCTGCAGGGTTTAAAGGACATGGTTGGACAGCTCTCTCGAGCGCGGTCTCAGATCTCCCACAACAGGGATGAACGAGCCGATGCCAGAGACGCTCGTCACAAAGACCGCCCACTACGGGTCCCCCACCGTAAGGAGCAAGAGGAGAACTTCTTCACTTATGAGTATCATCCCCTGGCGAGGGGCTCTTCCCTCGTGGAAGAAGTTCTGATGGCCAAAGTAGGAATGGCCAAAATCCCCACTTCCGTCAATCGCTACGACGGAACAACTGACCTAGCTGAACACTTGGATCATTTTTTGAACTTAATGCACCTATACGAGCACTCGAGCAACTACTGGGCCAAAGTCTTTGTCACTTCCCTGGTGGGAATGGCTCAGGAATGGTACAAGTGGCTGCCGCCACGCTCGATACATTCATATCTAGAGTTGGCCGACACTTTCCTCAACCACTTCAATTCTTTGAAGGCCCCCGTCACTGCGCCCACTGCCCTCTATAATATAGTGCAAGGCAAGAGTGAGTCTCTTCGCTCGTTCTTCGCCCGCTTCAACAAGGAGATCTTGCAGGTGGAGAGGCCTTCCATGGACTTCTTGATCCCAGTGCTCTTTCCTGCTGTGGATCACAAGCAGTATGTGAGCAAAAAGTTTACCGATGCCATTGTGGAGAGAAGGCCAGGAACCCTCATGGCCTCGAAGATATGTATGGGATGAATGGGCCCCGACACCACAACCCAGTGAGACCCGAGGGTCACCAAGAGCGGGGCCGGGAAGTTGTTATCAAAAAGGAACGCAAAAGATCGCCCCCGCCCCCTTGACGGTTCGAGAACATCCCACTCACCAGGCCGAACTCAGAGGTTTATAACCTCTCTGATAAGAAACTCTTCAAGAGACCCATCAAGATGAGGGAAACTGAGGCACTGAGGCGCTCGAACAAATACTGTGCTTTCCACAAGCAGAAGGGGTACGACACGGATAAATGCCGCCAGCTGGAGGTGGAAATTCAAAGACTCATCGCTGGGGGCCACCTGAAAGAATTTTTCAGGATATTGGAGCGTTATGATGAACGCTGTAACGAGCGCACCAGAGAGAGAAGAAGGAGCCCATCGCGCTCTAGGAGCCCGCGTAGGTGAGGCCCCACGGAAAGTAGCCATCGAGGCAAAGGAAAGGCTCCTGAGCAAGAAAACACCCCTTTCGCTGTCATCAACATGATAGCAGGGGGTTCCTCTGGTTGAGATTCTAACGCTGCCCGGCGATAGTACATCCGGAGTTATGACCATCGACCGTCAATGCCCAAATCCGTCTACGCCATTCAGGAGGCAATTGATCAACGCTCGAAAGAGAATGATGTAATAGGATTTGACAATAGGGACTTAGGGCATATTGTAACACCCCATGGGGACAGTGAAACCTCTGACTGCCCCATGGTGGTTAGCGTAGATGTCCACAATCACGTTGTGAAGAGGGTGTTAGTGGATAGTGAGAGCTCTGTTAATGTTTTGCCCTACACTACGTTCCGAAAGATGAATGCCAACGTCCTGCTTGAACCTCTCAAAACAGCCCTCATTGGCATTGGAGGTTCTGAGGTCGTCCTACGGGGGCAAATTCGTTTGGCCACTTCATTCGGCCGAGCCCCACAGCGCAAAACGCTCATGGTCACTTATGTAGTGGTAGAAATTGATATTCCCTACAATATCATAATTGGACGGCCAGCCCTCGTTGAGTTCAAAGCTATTATCTCCACCTACCACCAGAAAATCAAATTCCCCACCCCCGAGGGCGTTGGAGAAGGATTGTGCAATGTGCAAGAGGCCTGACAATGTTACATGTTGTCGCTCAGAAAGCCCAAGGCTGAGAAAACTTTCCAAATCGGGTCCACCAAGAAATCCGTTAACTTTTCTAATCTAGATGAGGATGGTCCCGTGCGCAAGAGGGCCAAGTTGAACAAGAAAAAGAACAAGAAGAAAGATCCCAGCTCCAAAGGCTCCCTCGAAAGCGCTCCGCCAGGAACCGTGGAAGAATCCTCCTTAGAGGAGGATGAGCGTGAGGGTGACGAGCCCCTTAAGGATGGGCGCTTGACAGGAAAAAAGAGGGCGCTCGAGCTTCCCCGTCCAGAAGTAAGGATTGAGCCCTCAGAAAAATTCCTTACTATTGAGCTAGAACCAGGAAACAAGGATAAAACTACTCAGATTGGGTCCAACCTCTCTGGGCCCTCGTAGATTATGATGATTGACTTTCTCAGAGAAAACATTGACGTCTTTGCATGGAAGGCATCTGACCTTACAGGGATTGACCCGAGCGTCATAGTCCACAGGCTCAACGTGGATCCCTCGTTTAAGCCCATAAAGCAAAAGAAGCGCGATGTATACGGTTTTCGGAAGAGTGTTATTGAGGAAGAAGTTAACAAGCTTTTGGAGGCTCATACATTGAACCCATCTTGTACCCAGAATGGCTGTGCAACGTAGTATTGGTGCCCAAAAACGCAAATAAATGGCGCATGTGCAATGACTTTACTGATCTTAGCAAGGCTTGCCCTAAGGATCCACACCCATTGCCCCGGATAGATCAATTGGTGGATTCGACTGCTGGGGTTGAACTCATGAGTATGATGGACGCCTTCCAGGGGTACTATCAAATCTTTATAGCCCCAGAAGATCGCCCCAAAACTTTATTTGTTGTTCACTTAGGGGTTTATTGCTTCTTAGTCATGCCTTTTGGACTCGTCTCGTCAACAAGATGTTCGAAGGAAAAATTGGGGGATCCATGGAGGTTTACGTTGATGATATGATTGTCAAGAGCGAGCGTCAGGGCTCGCATCTGGAGGATCTCAACCGCACTTTTTCAATCTTGCGCCAGTATGGGATGAAATTGAATCCTTCAAAGTGTACTTTTGGAGTACGAGGGGGAAAGTTCTTGGGCTACATGGTCAGTCAGAGGGGAATTGAGGCCAACCCTGAGAAAATCAAGGCTATCTTGGAGATCCCCTCCCCTCGAAACCTCCGGGAAGTGCAAGTGCTAGTGGGAAAAATCATTTCCCTGAATAGGTTCATTTCACGCTCGGCAGACAGAAACCTTCCTTTCTTCAAGGTTTTGCAGAATGCACAAAATTTGGCTTGGACAGATGAGTGTGAGAAAGCGTTGCAAGACATGAAGGCTTACCTTTCGAGCGCTCCACTCCTGACCAAACCGGTGAAGGCGAAAAGCTATTTATGTACCTCTCCATTTCATCCGAGGCGACGAGCGCAGTACTGGTAGCTGTAAGAGAGCGCAAGCACCTACCGGTCTACTATTTGAGCAAAACATTACAAGGAGCAGAGAAGAAGTACTTGGAAATCGAAAAATTTACGTTTGCCCTCATCAACGCTTCAAGGAGATTGAGCCCTTACTTTGAAGCGCATTCAATAACGGTCCTTACTGATCAGCCTTTAAAGCAAGTTTTGTCCAAACCAGACGCGTCGGGAAGATTGATAAAATGGGCCATTGAGTTGAGTCAGTTTGACTTAAGTTTCGAGCCCCGGACCACTATACAAGCGCAGGCAGTAGCAGATTTGCTGGTGGAACGCTTCGGTTTAGAACCTGCTGCTCCGGAGAACGAGGGGTTATGGGTCCTGCACACGGATGGTTCCTCAACCTCTCAAGGGGGAGGAGCAGGGGTAACCCTTAGAGACCCCAGTGGGATTGAATTAGACTTTGCAATCAGGTTGGATTTTCAAGTCACCAATAACAAAGCGGAAGATGAAGCCCTTGTGGAGGGATTGAAAATTGCTTCTCAGAACGGAGCCTCCAGAATCACCGTTTATATTGATTCACAACTAATTGTGAGCCAGATTGAATGAACCACCATGGTGCAGTACTTGAGCAAAGCCAGGGAGATCATTGTGAAGTTCAAAGAATTCCATCTACTCCAAGTTCCACGAGCAGAAAACGAGCGCGTAGACGCTCTATCCAAATTCGCTTCAGCATTGGAAGGCACTTCTGAGCGTTCGGTCACGTTCCTTAGAACGGAAGGGCTATTGATCAAAGAGAGAATTGCCAAGGAGGTGGTCGCTATGATTGATCCGCACGAGCCATGTTGGCTTGATGATATCATCAGATTTCTTAAAGACGGTGTTTGTCCCACTGACAAGGTAGAGGCTCGGAAAATTAGAAACAAGGCCCCTCGATTTTCTATAGACTCCGAAGGAAAGCTGTTCAAGAAGTCATTTCAAGGACCTCCGATGAGGTGTCTAAGGCCCTCGCAGGCGAGAGAGACGTTCGAACTTATTCACAGTGGGAGCTGTGGGAATCACTCAGGAGGGCGTATCCTGGCTAAGAAAATTTTGAGAAGTGGGTTTTATTGGCCCACAGTTCTCCAAGACGCCATTGAGTTTTCTAGAAAGTGCCTTAAGTGTCAGTTCCATTCCAATCTCCCTCAACTGACAGCCGCTCAAATGGTCCCTATAGATGTCTCCTGGCCCTTTAACCAGTGGGGAATTGACATTGTTGGCCCCTTGCCCATCGCAGTCGGACAAAAGAAGTTTGTCATTTCAGTTGTCAATTATTTCACCAAATTGGCCGAGGCCGAGGCCGTAGCAAAAATAACCTTCAGGGTCGTGAGGGACTTCATTTGGAAAAACATCATCTGCAGGTATGGGATACCAAGGGTGCTCATTTCGGACAACGGATCCCAATTCATAGCAGCAGACACGCGAGAATGGTGTTCAGAGTTAGGCAATGAACAACGCTTTACCTCCGTGGGCCACCCCCAAGCCAATGGACAGGCAGAAGTTACCAACAGGGTCATCCTGCAACATCTGAAAACAATACTAGGGAGCAAAAAGAGTGAATGGGCAGAAGAATTGCAAGGGGCACTTTGGGCTTATCGCACTACTCCACGAGCAGCTACTGGTGAGACGCTTATCACGCTCGTATACGGGTTAGAAGCAATGATACCAGCCGAGATTGTAAATGAATCCGCTCGTGTAGCCTATTTCGAGCCTCAGCTTAACGAAGATAACAGGAGCCTGGAGTTGGACCTACTGGACGAAAGAAGGAACAAGGCCTGGGCTAAAATACATAGATATAAAGCAATCGTAGCACAACAGTACAACAAGTGTGTGCGAGAAAGAACTTTCCAACTAGGAGATCTGGTTATATATATAAAAATACCTCATTATACCAACAATGAAGCTAGCCGAGTTGGTTGGGAGTCCAACCTTGTTCCCTGGAGACCCAGGTTCAAATCTTACCTTGCACAAATTATTCAAAATAATTATGAGCCACCCAGGGCTGGCTCGGTGGGGTTGGGGTGGTGCGGCCCTGGTGGTGGGTCGAACCAGGGTGGCTGGGGGCTCGTGGGCCCCACAAATGAATTTTTAATTTATTAGTTTGAATTTACATTTTGTAACGAAAATTCAGTTGCAAAAAAGCAAAAAATTAATTAATTATCAAGTTTGCAACGGAAAATTCGTTGCTAAATCTGTTGCTAATTTCTGTGGGTAGTAATTTGTTACTAAATCTGTTGCTATAAATTTGTTGTGAATTCCATTGCTAATAATTTGTTGATATGGATTAGCCACGAGGGTTATAGCAACGAAAAATTTTCGTTGCTAAAGCCTAATCCGTTGCTAATTGGGCCAAAATCCGTTGCTAAATCCGTCGCTATAAGTCGATTTTCTAGTAGTGTTAATTAACATGTCATATAATGTGTTATCTTGTGTGTTATGAAATTTTATGGTTTTTCGTGGAATATTTTACGAGTTATGCCTCAACATGTCTTTATTGCTCGAATATGTGTATGCATGGATCTTAGCTTTTAACATGAACCATAATTGCTTATATATTTCTTATCTTATGATTTGTACGATATATATACATGTTATATTACGTGTTATGATCATTATTTGAATTCCTTTGATTGATTTGGTATGAACTATGGAAATTATGAACTTGAACGGATTTAAACGCTTCTTGAAAGGAATGGAATGATAGTTTATATGTCTTTAAGATATTAATCGTGCACATAAACGTGTTCATTACATAATATCCTCTTTTATGCATTCATATCACGATCATTACATTGCCGAGCGTCTTATATGGTCATTTTGAGTCTCACTTCACCTTCCTTGCACATATTTCGATCCAGTTGGAGACGAGGCCGGTCATTGAGGCTCTTGTGCTCTTCTTTTTATCGTTCTACGGTGGGTTTCTCTATTATTTAGCTAAATGACCCTATATACCTCCAATGTGTAAAGATTTCGGCCAAAATTTATTATATGTATATAAAGTCGTTTCAAGAGTAAATGATTGCAACGTAAAGCCTTTATTTTATGAACCCTACCAAATGTTTTGGCTAGAAATGAATAAATGCACAGAATGAGGCACAGGGACTTAGTGTGAGTGGCTATCCGGGGAGGCATGGGCCGACGGTGATCCCTTACACTAGTTCTAACCAAATAACGGTGTCACCGGACCTCGTTAGGAGTTAGCGAGGAATGGACGCTGAGCGCTATCTGGGGAGTCATGTAACCCCTTTTGGCTAATGAATGGATGGCCAGGCCTTACAAACCTGTCCATCACCCGGAGGAAGAATGTGTAAATGATAATGAATGTGCACGAAAGAATGTAATGCATGAAAAGAAAGAAAGAATGAATGTTTAATGAATTACACAAGGTGTTGGTTGGAGATAATGCACGCCCACTCGCCGGGCCACGAAGGATCTAATGAAAATTGATTGTTATAATCCCTTTTGACGATTTCTTTATTTCCCCCACTTGGGAAATGCTTTAAAAACCTCATTTGGGATTATAACTTACATGTGAATGTTTAAATACTATCTCATATTATACTCATGCCCTGTTTTTATACCCACTAGTTCCTTTTAGACTGAACCCATTTGGTTTTCAGTTGTCCAGGTTTTGGGGATTTGCTAGGCGGGAATCCGAGTCTTTGGGATTTGTATTTGAGTCTAGCATTTCTTTTGTATAGTACACTCATCTCATGCTTATCTTATGACTCGATATTGTATTTTGGAGCGCATATGATAGCTTAGACTATGATGGCTCTTTTGGATATTTGCATATTGTAAATGAAATTATTTTTGTAACTTGAATGCTCATTATATATATCATGATCAGTTATTGCTTCCGCTTTGTTGTTATACTCTGATTTTATGGTTTAAGGGTTAGTCCCGCATAGCATAGCGTGTGTGTATGTCCCCGTTCGCCGGGATTTAGCTCGGGTATGGAGTGTCCATTTCATATTCGGGTCGGGTCTCGATGCGGGGGATATGGTACCTTACGCTCGGGTGCTACAGCGCAGCAGGCAGGCAAGGCAGCAGGCGGTATGATCGGCCAGGCGACGAGCGGCTTAGGCTGCTAGCGCGCGTTGCCGCACGTACTTCCGCGCGATGGCAGACACTTGTGCCTAGGCACTGCGCGTGCACTTCCGCACGACGGCAGACATCTGTGCCTAGGCGCTGCCTGCAGCCCTCAAACGGCCTGCGCGGACTGCACCCAAGTGCGGTGTTGGGCGGCTGCGATAACGCGCACACGAGGTCGTAACGTGCGACTCCTTAGGACGTCGTGAGCCTCGAGTTTCGTTTTTGTATGGTTTCATGTTTCGTAATTCAGTTCGAAAACCAAGTTCAATCCAAGAAATTAAAACAAAATTTAATTAGTTTGATCAAAACAGTTTTAAACAAAACTTTCAGAAAATAATTTTCAGAAATTTCAAGAAGAAAATTACAGATTCGTTTTCTCAGATTTCTAAAAGTTCAAGAATACCTAATTGCATCCAAATCTAAGAATTTCTACCAAATTCATATCAAAAGGATAGATAAGAAACAGATCTTGCAAGGTGGCTCTGATACCACTTGTTGGGAAAAACCCGAAACAATAATGCAGAGAAATTTAAAAATTTTCCCAAATACAAGATCGGACTTGCAATTTCTATTTCTAATATTAGGGATTCAAGAACTTACAAGAATCGATTCTTTCTTGACACGTTTTGAGCCGCCCTCAAAAGGCGCTTCATGTGGTATTGGCAACCCTCGTCCCTCTAAAGTTTCTTTCTACTTTAGATTCCATAGTAGGTTTCCTCTAGAGTAATAATCCACACCAACTTGGATTCAAATCATGTGAGTGAGCATGCTAGTACTATGACATGTGTAAAGAAAGAAATAAAACGAGAAGGAATAGAGCAAGAGACTTCTCCCAAATTCTTGAAGCCATGTAGATTGCGTGCGAATCCCAAGTTACGCGTAAGGTGAAAAATTCGAACCCCTTGGCTTATTTATAGCCTAGGGTTCGAACCACAAACCCTAATCGGAATCGGATTCCAACTTTGACGTTACTTCTATTTTCTTTCTCTCCAAGTAATAGGAATCTTATTCAAAATAAGATATCTATTCTTCTAGAAAGAGAGTTCATAACTAATTAGGAATATTTAATTATTCCAATAATAATTAAATATCTTATTCCAGTAATATTTATTCTAATCATATTAGAATTAATATTTACTAGAATAATAAATAGAAGATATTTAGTATTTATTTTTTTATTTATTCTAATCAAATTAGAATAACTTAAATAATTAAATACTTAGAATTAATACTCTAATTAATTCCTAGAAGGGCCTTAGAATTAATTCTAACAAGCTAAAATTAATTCTCTAATTAATTTTCTTTGGCTTCATAATTAATTCTCTTAATTAATTATATTAGGGATTTTATAATTAATTCTCCTAATTAATTATATTTGGGCTTTATAATTAATTCTCCAATTAATCAACACATGGTCCGATTTCTCAATTAGACCACAAGCCTAACTCGAGCTCACGTGCCACACGTGTATATGTACACACGTGTGGTCTCGTTTCGATCAACTATTTGATCTTTCCTTCAATACCCTTTGAATCTGGCATTTGTGTGTGACCCCCTAGGTTTATTTTCAGTTAGCAGTGAGACTAATACGCTTTATTAGTTCACAGATCACACGACCATAATCTAGCAACAGGTGTGTGACCCCTACCCGAACAATGAATATATATTCGAAAGAACCATTCAGTCAATGACAGCTGTGAGGTACGATCCTCCTACCAACCTATCTCTCGATTAAGATCTAGGGCATGGGAATCATGAGAGCCCTACTAATCTCAATCTTAAAGCTAAGTTCATTTCATATCCATTTGATCTCAATCCAAGAAACCCTTTTCTTGATGTCTTGATCCACTATCTCGGCCGAGGGTTTAGGATGGAATATGAATGACTTATGCAATAAGAGATCTTCTTGCATTTAAGCAAGTGTAGATCCTTTGTTGATTCTCATATACTTCCATGTTACTCTTGTACACACCCTTTAAAGCTTATACCAAAGAGTACAGAGTTAGCCCACAAACCATCAATGGAATCTCAAGTCAAAGGATTAATTTACTCACACCATTGACTTGTGAGATATTTTCTAATTCTAGGTATAGAAACTTCCTTTCCCATCTTGAAATCTTCTCATGCAGGACACCTCAGTGTACCCCGTTTTAATAATGAGCACCCTAATGTATTGTGTACGCATCAGCTACGCACTTTACACCCCATGAAACAGGATGCTCCCTCTTAACAATGCAATCCCACGAGCAAGTCTCAATAGAGCCTAATCAGCACTCCCACTGTTTGTTGGACTCATCGACTTGGAGTGGTTTCTAATCCGGCCTTGAGTCAGAGCTTGTTTCATGCGTCATTCACCTAATGACAAAGTCTCTAACAGCCTTATTGGTTAGGGGAGTTCTAATACATGCGCACGAAATGGAAACATACAAAACACATATTGCACATAAAGAAGTGTTTGCCTATGATAATAATCAATCGTGTATTAGTCAAAGATTATCTGTGTCATTAAGGAAAGTCCCAAAGAAGATTACGTCGAATAGGCTTTCTAGGGCACTATTCTTAACAACAAGTTGGAGCTTTCCTTGTGGAAAAAAGAGCAAAGATGAGAAAGATCACAATTGTGCTATCAGAGAAGTACGCAAACCTTTTTTACTTATATATACAACATTTTTCTTGAATAATTGATAGAACACTATATAATTCATGATTTTTTGTAACGCCCCGAATTTCATTAATCACATTTTTCTGTTTATTATAATTTTATAAATTATATTTTATCAAACTTTCATGAAATTTCATGAATTTACATTAAACTTAGAATTTATTTCATAACTTGAAAATATTTATTTCGTGAAATAATTGTCGAACCTGGGAACGGCCGTTCCCATTTTGGCCTTTGTGCCGGAAGGACAGTTCCCAGTAAAGGCGTGGTTTTATTTTAAAAGTTGCTGTCACGTTTAAAAGGGATACGGGAACGACGCTTCCCATTTTCAAAGGGAAGCTGGAACGGCCGTTCCCCTTCATCTGGCAGAAGTAAACCTACTACATGAAAATGAGATTTTGGGATTTTAACCCCATGACTTCTTTGATCCCAAATTGTTATTATATGATTGATTATATGCCAAAACATGATAATTACATGCTACATTGTACATTGCTCATAGTCTAGTTGCATATTCGCCGTTCGTCATATTTGGTCCATTTTGGAGTCAAGTCTCATGTATACATGTATCTCTTGCACAGAACAACTTCCCGTGACGTGGAGCAGGGGCCGTAGGCCGTGTCTCGACTTGCATTTTGTCGGTAAAAGTGAGGTTTAGTTGCTAGTTATCTAGAACCGTATAACCTTTACGTGGATTTCGGCCAAAATGTATATATATATCTTTATAATCGTTTACCAAAAACATACAAATGATTTACCAGCTAGCTGTGTATCGTGTTACAAGTCGTGTTCTTTGAAAGTAAACCGTGTTCATTGAAAGCCAATCGTCTTCATGAAAAGCAAGCTGTGTACCGTGTTATCGTGATTGAACCGTGATCATGTTTTGGCGAATTATCGTGTATTGTGCACTATGGGCCCGAGAGTATGTGTTTGAGCCAACCGGGAAGGAATAGGGCCGACGGGTAGCTCTTACACTTCTCTCAAACCATGGGGATGCCCCCTGAATCCACCAGGAGGTTTGGTGGAGGAAGGAGTCCCATACGTGGGAGTCATGTTCCCGACGTACAACGTGTTATCGTGGGTGGTTCGGGCCTTGCAAACCCACCACCATTGGAGAATGATGGAGTTCGTGTTATTGATCGTGTGCACTAGAATGACTTGTGTGATAACCTAATGAAATGAAAATGTAATCCTGGTTCACTGCCGGGTTTAGTTGTAGATCGTGCACGCCCCTCGCTAGGGCCACTGATTGTTATAATAAAAGTGATTACCGTATTAAAATTGGTAGTTGTAATGTAGCACCCACACGTAGGGCCACATCCCCCGCACTATAATTCAAACCCGAATACGAAATGGAAAGTCCGTACCCGAATCCGAATCATAGCGAATGGGAGACCAAACACACACTCTAGGCTAGGCGGAGCTAAACAAGACCAAACCAAATCAGAGTATGCGGAAGCGAATAATTAAAGCAACAAGTAAAAGATCAACACATATATACGTATAGGTACCAACCCACACCTATCCATATAGTATTTACATATAGGTACCAACACTTACTCCTGTACAAAGCCATCACGGCTCGAGCAAAAAGGTAATCAAGTATCTACAATCCAAGCTATACAAGTAAAAAAATCATAAAGCACGAGTATGTAAATGCACCTAACGAGACCTAGACTGACAAGTGCATACAGTAGACACACTTCTCCGCCTAGCTCACGATCCGAAAACCTGCAACTAAAAGAGTAAACGAGGGTCAGTCAGCTGATTGAGTGAGGGGGCTAACGCATACGCACACCCTATATATAGAGCAAAGCACAAAGCAAAAGGGTCGAGATATGAACCGGATTAGGTTTTACAAACTAAAACTTTCAAAACAAAGTATATATACTTTAAAACCTTTAGACAACACTAACCCGATTCATATTTCCGAATCATAACACAACATAGCATAATGCTCGGCGAGAACGAGCTTCCAACCTTTACTCCTCAGAATAAACAAAACAGAAATCATACACATCAACCTCTACTCCATTGATGGAAGAGCCATCGGCGGCCCTAACCATCCTTACATATACAGACTCACGAGGGGTAGCGAACCCACATCGTGCCCTCCCCGGTTTTTACACTGAAGGCATCGAAATATCACACCTTCCCTAGCTCCCAGAGTCGTGTGTGATATATCGGATGGAGACTACGCACAGGCCGAACCTCGACGACCCAAACCGTCCCGAGGGTTCCTTACCCGTAGCTCCTTGGATCCACAAACACAAATCATATCATATGCCAAATCTTTCATGGCAATCTCGCTAATGGAATGGTAAAGACTTTTCCAAAACTTAGCTTACATATGCCTACTTAGTATCTTTCTCAAATCAAACTGGTTCACAAGATCATAAATTTATTCTACTCAACACATACATATCTATATATATAATATATAGTCACATGCGCGGCTTGGAAAACATCACATAAGGCTTTAGGTCGATTAACTAACAAAAGTCCTAAACCTCACCTTGTGCGTGACAAAAATACGAGTGGACGTGAACAACCTACGCCTCGGGCTCGTCAACTGGAACCACCTCTGAAAAAAAAACACGAAAGCCCAAGACTTAGACTCTATATGAACCAAATAGGACGCTCGGCAAATGCATGATTCATGATCACATATAAAATAATACAATTAGGTCATATAATTCGCAAATTATAGCACAACATAATTATTTACAATTGATTATGCAATAAAAACCGAGTTATAGCGATTAACATGCGAAAGAATAACACTTAAACTCATAAAAACGCATAATTGAAGTAAAAAGAAGCAGTGGCAGCTCCCAGGTCTCGGGAAGGGGTGGGAACGGCCCTTTCACTGTAGGGAACGGCCGTTCCTGCCCTCGCTAAAAGTTTCTGGAGGATGCGAACGGCCGTTCCCAGTTTGTACTGGGGACGGGAAGGGCCGTTCCCAAAAATCCCGAACTCTCCCCGCGCTTCTGTAATGTTGAACTAAAAACTGAGTTTGGCCATGGGAACGACCCTTCCCATTCCTAGTACAAACTGGGAAGGGCCGTTCCCACTCTCGGTAATGAATAGTAAATGGCCCAGAAGGGCAGTTCCCAGTTTATAACTGGGACTGGAACGGCCGTTCCGGCCTGGTTCGAAAAACTGGAGCAGAATCAGATATTACAGAAGCAGGGGAGCTTCAGATTTTGCCAAAAATGGCCAAAATCCCAAACCTCAAAGTTGCCACAACTTCTCAAAATGCACAAATAATTCACATAAATCATGCTTGACATATTGGCACCCAAATAACTCAAGAAAAACGGAAATTAAAGGCATGATCCATGGATGCAATAATCAAGCTTAAACAAAAGATCACATTAAATGCTCAGCTACCAAAGGATTAAATGCAATAAATGTGACATATACAACATATACAATTCATATATGAAGCTAAGGATCAAGAATAACAAGCAAAGAGCACATATTTAACAAAAGCACCAAACCCTTACTATTCACGTAGGGAAGCCAATGTACATAAAACTCACTCCAAACTCAGAAATTAAACCATAGAAATGACGAGCACGACGAGGGAAAACCGAAACATACTTGAGTTCGAGGAAAGACGAAGAAACGAGGGAGACCTTGGCTTGAGAAGGTTGGATGATCAACTTGGGGTTTTTGGCTTCCTTGGACAAGAGCTACTGCTGCTTCACGTAATGAAGGAAAGGGAAAAATGGTTCAGCCTTAACGATCAAGTACCATCCCGGCAAAGCCAACGTGGTCGCCGATGCACTTAGTAGGAAGGCTAGTGTGTCGAGCTTGGAAGTGGGTGAAAGTAGTGGAATCGAGCCAATTGTCTTAAAAGCTCGAGTTTCTAATATTTCGGTCCAGCGAGAATTGAAGCACAGGTTGTTTGAGGCTCAGAGTACGGATTTGGGAGTTCAGAGATTGGTAGCTAAGGCAAGAGCTGATCCGGAGTGTCCATTCGGGTTCGATGAAACCGGTCTTCTTCGTTTCAAGAACCGAGTGGTTGTGCCCGAAGAGTTGAAACGGGTATTGCTTGAGGAAGCTCACAGATCGGCTTATTCTATCCACCCCGGAGGAAACAAGATGTATAAGGATGTAAGGCAATATTATTGGTGGCGTGGATTGAAGAAAGATGTGTCCGAGTTTGTGAAGCATTGTCTCACTTGTCAGAAAGTGAAAGCCGAGCATCAGAAACCGGGAGGTCTTCTTCATCCGTTACCTATTCCTGAGTGGAAGTGGGAACAGGTGACGATGGATTTCGTGTCAGGATTACCTAAAGTGAAAGGTGGGTTGGATGGGATTTGGGTGATTGTGGATCGTTTGACGAAGTCTGCACATTTTCTGCCGGTTCAGATGTCGTATAAGATTCGCAAGCTAGCCGAGCTTTATAACCGGGAGATTGTTAGGCTTCACGGGATTCCGATTAGTATAGTTTCCGACAGAGATCCACGGTTAACTTCGAGGTTGTGGCGTGAATTGCAAGAGGTTCTGGGTACGAAGCTCCAGTTTAGTACAGCTTTTCATCCTCAGACGGATGGTCAGTCCGAGAGATTAATAAGGTATCTCGAGGATTTGCTTAGAGCTTGTTCTTTTGATTTTCAGTCTTCCTGGCATGATCAGCTACCTTTGATTGAGTTTCCATACAACAACAGTTTTCAGGCTTCGATTGGAATGGCACCGTATGAGCTACTTTATGGACGGAAGTGTCGTTCTCCGTTGTTCTTTGACTTGGAAGAGTGGAAATGGACTAAGCAGGAAGGTGTTAAGAAAGGTGAGAAATTGGAAAAACCTTCCAAGGCCGTTGAAGCTATGATTGAGAAAGTCCAACTAATAAAACAACGGATGAAATCAGCTCAGGACAGACAGAAGAGCTACGCCGATCGTCGCAGAAGAGATCTCGAGTTTGAGGTTGGAGACCGGGTATTCTTGAAGGCGTCTCCACGTAAAGGATTTTCTCGGATTAGGAAAGGAGGTAAACTTAAACCTCGTTATTTAGGTCCTTATGAAATTTTGGAAAGAATTGGAGAAGTTGCTTACAGATTGGACCTACCACCGAGCCTTACGGGGATTCATAACGTATTTCACATGTCTCAGCTGAGGAAATACTACCCCGATGAAACCGGGATCATTCCTGTTGAAGAAGTGGAATTGGAACCGAGTCTTACCTTTGTTCAGAAACCGGTTAAGATATTGGATAAGAAGTTTCAGGAATTAAGAAACCGGAGGATTCCCATGGTTAAGGTTCTTTGGAGAAGTGATAAGACCGAAGAAGCCACATGGGAGACTGAAGATAAAATGAGACGGTTCCATCCAGAGTTGTTCCCTTCCGATCAGTGAATCTGGGGACCAGATTCTTTTAAGGAGGGAGGATTGTAACGCCCAGCTTTCGGCATTTCAGGTATGATCGACACGTGTGCGTTTGAGAGTTAGATTTTAATTATTAATTGTTTATTTCTCTAATTTTCCATAGCATAACATAATTTTATAAAATTATATTCTTGACATTTTATTGAAAATTCATATCATATCATATTTATTGGATATATTGAACGTGATTGCAATGTGAATTATTTTCCCGAATGTGATTTATGTCTTTTATGGCCTTAATTGCTCATTTTCATGAATATGGGATCTAATTGCATTGGACCACATTGATCATGTAATTTTGGAAATGGACTTGAATGCATGACTTAATAAATGGAAGGATTTAATTGCAAACGCCAATTCTTTCTCCTTCATAGCAGCTTTCACGTACCATTTGCATTCCATTCATACACAACATTTCTTCCTTGTTCTTGCTTCCTATCTCAACCGAGACAAAACCCTACCAAGTTAAGGGGGAGATTTCATCATTCAAGCATCAATTTTGTGGGATTTGTGATATTTGGAGCATCATCAACATCATATCTTCATCTTGTCTCTCATCTCTTTCATTTGAGGTAACTATGGAGTTTGAATGATTTTATTGAAAATATATGATGTATGGGGCTTTGTAATGGCTTGAGTATATTGTGTATTCATTGTTGGAAATTTATTTGTGAACTTTAAGCTTGAGTTTGATGCAATTATCTTGAGTTTTGTGGACTTGAAGCATGATTGTGTATATGGGTTTCAAATGATTGATTATTGATGATCTAACATGGGATTATGTGTTTTTATGACTTGTTGTTGATCAATATGCATGTTAGCATATTTATTGCATCAAATATATGCTTTTGAACTTGGCTTGAAGCCATTTTTGGTGGTTGATTGTTGTTATGCCATTGCTGCTCTGTTCTGCTCTGCATACAGCTGCTCTCGTATTCTGGGAACGGCCCTTCCCATCCCCAGTTCAAAACTGGAACGGCCGTTCCCATGATGCTGAGACAGTAGGCCAGCGAGACTGGGAACGGCCGTTCCCATTTTGGCCTTTGAGCCGGAAGGGCCGTTCCCAGCTAAAACGTTTTTCCCTTTTAAAAAACGCTAGCGCGTTTTCTGTAGGCCATGGGAACGGCCCTTCCCATTTTCAAAGGGAAGCCGGAACGGCCGTTCCCATAGTCCAGAAAGTGCCCAAAATTCACTGCATAAAATTGCAATTTTAGCACCTCGATCCGACGGCTTCTTTGACCCCTAATTGCTATTATATGACTGATTACATGTTGAAACGCAATATTTTTATGGTACATTGTATTTTTCCCGTCGTCTCGTTGCATTTCCGTCGTTCGTCATATTTGGTACATTTTGAGTCGTGTTTCACGGACAATTGTCTTTCTTGCACAGACCAGCGTCCTGGTGACGAGGAGCAGGCCCCGTGAGCTGTTTCCTTGGATATTTTTGGGTCGTTCAGGTGAGGTTTAATTTTAGATACATAGGACCCGTACAACCCTATGTGAAGTTTTAAGCCAAAACCTATCTATATACTTATAGTTTTCAAATGAATTGGTTTGCAGATGTTTTACCGAACTATTGAAGGGATTGATTGATTGATTGATTTGGCGAGTATTGTATTGCACTGTAGGCCCGAGGGTAGTGACTCGAGCCAACCGGGAAAGCATGGAGTGACGGGTAACTCGAGAGCTATCCTCACCAAACTGGGATGAACCCTGAACCCTCTAGGAGATTAGGGGACGAAGGAGTTCCGGGCTTAGGGATTCATGTACCCTCTGCCCAGATTGATTGGATGGTGGGGCCTTGCAATCCCACCATCACCCGGAGGAAGAAGGCGTTATTGAAACTGCTAACTGTGCACATTAATGAATTGCTTGATCACCTAATCATCTAATAATTGATTGATTGATTGATTGTACACAGTCGGTGTAAGGTTGGAGAATTGCCCCACTCGCCTGGCCACGAATTGATTGTATTGAATTGATTAAATTGAAATTGAATTAGTTATAATCTCGGGCGATAAACTCTCTTCTTTTACCAAATTGTATTGTTTTTCCAAAATTATTACCCGAGGTTATGACTTGCATGTATGTGCGCTTATATTTATTATACCCCTCGCTCAGTCTGTTTTGGACTGACACCTCAACTTTTCAGTGTTTTGCAGGGCGTGCTAGGCGGGAATTTAGAGTTTAGTGGTCTTTAAATTTGGGTCTAGCACACTTCATTCCCACATTTTGTTATGTATAGCTTGGGATATTTTGTATAATGCCTTGTTATCTATTTTGTTGTGGAGATGATATTGTATTGATAGTGTAATCGTTGGTATCTATAAGTAAATAAATAAATATGGTACCTATACGTATCGAATGAATATTATTGCTTCCGCTTTTTAACACTCTGACTTGATTGTTGGTTGGTTTTAAATTGAGGGTACCCGCCTAGCCTTGAGTCATTTTATTGTCTCCCGTTCGCTATAGCTTTGATTCATGTATTGATTGCCCATTTCATATGTGGATTGGGGCTATAGTGCGGGGGATGTGGCGCCTGGCGTTCCGGGTGCTACAATATCCCCCTTGAGTTGAGGTATGAGCGTGGAATCTATACTCAAGGGACACCGATATCAGTTGTATAAGGTACACCAAACATGCATCGCATACTTTTCGTCAAGTGTTACTATGATGTGTGTATGTACGAATAACTGATTAGTAGATTTATGTGCAAGAGAGACCTTAGGTTCCCTCTTTTTACATGTTGGAGAGATGTAGGATTCTCTCTATTTATGTGGTAGAAAGATGTTGGGATCTTTCTAAGTTTTGTGCGCGAGAGATGTTGGATTCTCTCGTCCTTAGATATTCAGGGATGATGGATTCTCTTGAATCTAGGGGTTTGAGGAATGCTGGATTTTCTCAAACTAGAATGTTGGGAGATGTTGGAATCTGCCCGACTTAGGTTGAGAGACGGGGTTCTCTCAATTATGTGCTTGAGAGACGGGGTTCTCTCTTTTATATGTGCTCGAGAGACGGGGTTCTCTCTCTTGTGGGTGCTGAGAGACGGGGCTCCCTCACTTACGTGCTGAGAGATGGGATTCTCTCTTGTTTGTTTTGGTTGCGTTACGCGTTGATCTGACTACGGGTAGCAAGTGGTGCATCTGAGACGACATCGAGGTTGGGTACAGTTGTACCTATCCGATCATGGGAATGACCGACCGAGTTCGAAACAACTAGCGGATCAAGTACTTGCACGGACCTCGACTATAACAAGACATCCTAAAGGAAGTTCGGTGTAGATGACAGGAGTAAGCCTCACCATTAGAGTTATGATCTCACGCGAGTTCGGGAGAAGGGTTGGAGCACTACAACTCGAGGATCTACATTCTAGCAGTGGAACCTGGGGACCATGTTCTCTTAAGGGGGGAAGGTTGTGACGCCCCGTATTCTGGAAGGGCGTCTTGACGACATTAACAAGTAAGTCTGTACACTTGTGTGTGTTTAATTTAAGAGTTCTTGAATTATGTAATTAAATGTAAATCCAATTTAATATGTGATCATTCGAATTATTCTAAGATTAATTGTCAACTTGATTAATTACGCGCATATTTAACCCTAACTGTCTAATTTGATTTAATTCAAATTTATTCCATGAAATAATTGTCAAGTTGCTTTTAAGTCCATCATGTTGCTTAACTTGTTTAATTTCGGTTTACTTGAATTCCTTGAGATTAATCGTCAATCATGTGTTTACGAGTATCGTTAAATTGTATGAAAGGTTTCTAAAATTAAATTGAATTAAAATCTAATTGTTAAATCTCTCTCTTTCATTTTAATTTATAAAAGTTATGCGGAGCTTGAATGTTTAGTCGTAACTTTACCAATTTTATTTACGATTATTTGTACGCGATATTTCTCTTTGCTATGCGATAAAGATACCCGGTTGTATATAGCTTGTGTACAAGACACATTTCTCCCAATCTCTTTTCTCTCTCTCTCTCTCTCTCTCTTCTCCCACTCTCTCTCCAGCGGGTACTATGCGCGGCTTCGGCTACGAGCCCTTAACTCGATCGTTTCTCGATGAAATTCAACAAACGAATAGTCCATTTTGATTATCTCGGCGAGACCGACGTAAGAGTACCAATTTCACTGCCTAACGACGAACGGTGGTGGAGTTATGGTCGGATTTCAGTAGCAGCGGCGGAGGTGTTAGACCGCCGTCACTTCGCCGGCCTTCGCGGCGGTTTCCGGCCCTCTCCTCGGTGCACGCACCCCATGCCCAGAAAGAGGACTTCCCGGCACAGTGGTTGACGTCGGCGGCGCGGCCATCAGAGCAGAGACGGCTCCGCACGCGCCCTCCCAAAACTCGCGGCGGCGGCGCGAGTTACTGTAGTGGCGCTTGATGGTTTCCAAGGTTTTTCGACCCCCTGAGTTCATTTCCGGCATCAATTTCACCAGATATTGGCCGTAGGTGGTGGTTCCGGCGATGTGGGCGGCGGTAGAAACTTCGGCGGCCAACGGGGGCCTTTTTCGTCTATCTTTTGGTCTCGGGCTCTTCACGAAAGTTGTTCGGAACGACGAGAACTAGTGGTCTGTGATCATGCGACTCCAGATTCGGTGGTTTGGCGGCGGATCACGGCGGCATAGTGGCGGTGCAACGGCGGCGCTAGCTCCGAGGATTTTTCCGGCGAGCTACCTTAGGCCTTTCGAAGAGCTCGTCACGGGTAAGACAATGCCTTTTACGGATCGCATTTTGGTTCACCGGTTTGGAAGTAATTTGAGTTTGAAGATTTAGGGTTTTCGTGTTCTTAGATTTCAGATCTACGACAATCGGCTTGGAATTTCCAGAAATTGATAGAGGATTCGGAACGGGCACGAAGACTTCATTCTGGACTGATTTTTTGGGATTTTTCCGGCGACCTTCGACGGCGGTCCGGCCAAATTCTGGCAGCTACAGTGGTTGCGTTCCGGCGGCGTCTGGTCAGAATGTTCGTCTCGTGGTTGTGAGTTCAACGCCACTTTCCGTTCGTTAATCGGACACTCGATCTATTTATTACGAATTATTTTGCGTAATTGTGATTATTTGAATTAATTGTTTTAAGTGCAAAAAAATTGTTTATTGCTGGTTTGTTGATCGAGATGTATTCCAATCATATACGAAAACATGTATTGAATGGATTGTGATATGCATGAATGTTTCGATTTACAATTTGAACCCCGATGTGATGAATTTATGCTATGTGTTTAGATATGAAAGGGTGTTAGTGTAATATCTAGAATCTAATCTTTTATGTGACTAAATGAACTTGAATGATATTTTAGAAGAACGAAAATGTTGTGATTTCTCTATATGGATTTGAGACATTCTCAATGTTATGTTTGTTGTAAATTGTGTTTCCAATATTAAATTGAGATACATGAAAGATGCTTGAACAACTTGAGACTTTATGCATGATAGGAGTTAGAATTGTGATATCTTGATTTACTCTTATTACTTGAAAATGGTATATTATGAATTATGATAAATTGATAATTGTCATGCTTGTAAGTAATTAATTCCTAGTTGAATAATTGTATAAACACTCTAAACGAACAATTAATCTTAGTAATCAACTTAGGGGATGTAAGTGTAATATTTATGAAACTAGGAATGTGACTTGAGCTTGTGTACCAAATATGTTGTGAAGTTGTAAAGTATGATCTTAAGTGAATTAAATACACTCTTTATTTGTATCAAGCATGCCATCTACGTACAACAACTTTGTATGTTTATATGATCAAGTTGCTTTTACTTCTGCACTTTATAACTCGACATGAACTTGATGCTTAATTCTAATATTATAATTGAACCCTGTGACATTGGATGATTTAATATGCATTTTGTGAATACATTGACTTCCTAAATTGATCTTGCATCTTTGGATATGGAATTGCATGATGGTTGCTTGTAAAAATGACCTTGTTGAGCATTGATATGCCTTGAATGACCACAACACCTTATCCAAGCACAACTTGAACACTTATGCATAACCGCGATCATGTTGAGCAACGTCGTGCGTCTTGTTTGGTTCATATAGAGTCTAAGTCTGGGCTTCTGTATGTCTTGTCACAGAGTTTGGTGGTGCCGGTGGGCCCGAGGTTTAGAGTGTTTGGCCCTTCACACTCTCAGACTCTACTTTCACGAGGTGAGGTTGAGGAATTTGTATATTTATGTGACCTATGGCCTTAATATGCTGATTTCAACCCTTGCATGAGAGTATATCTATTATAAATACGTATGTGTTGCATATGATATGTTTATGACCTTGTGAATCAGCTCTGTCTTGGAAGATTAGATATGAAAGCATATGTAAGTTGTTTTGAAAAGTTATGATATGTTATGATCTGTTCAGTAGCGAGTTAGCCATGACATATGGTATCTGTTCTGTTATGTTCTGTTATGGATCCGAGGAGCTATGGGTAAGGAATCTCTGGGACGATATAGGGCCGTCAGGGCTCGGCCTGTGCATAATCTCCATTTGAGATATCATTCCGCGACTCAGGGAGATAGGGGAGGCGTGATATCTTGAGCCTTCGGTGTACAGCCGGGGAGGACTCTTGTGGGTTCGCTACCCCTTGAGGGTTTGTCTGATATGGATGGTTTGGGGACGGTACATCTCCTCTATCATTGGTGTGACGGTTGGATTGATTTTTGTATTCTATGATTTGATCTGTTCTGAGGAGTAAAGGTTGGAAGCTCGTACTCGCCGAGCTTGTGATCTGTTCTGTCTGGGAATCATGAATCGAGATAGAGTTTCTGAAATGTTTTCTAAATCTTATATAACTATCTTTTGGGTACTTTTGGAAATGTTTTGGTATGCAACACCTATCTCCGGTTCATGAGTCCACCCTTCTGATATGTGCTATGCTCTATATATATATACAGTGGGTGTGCGTTAACCCCCTCACTCAGTCAGTTGACTGACACCTCATTTTATATTTTAGTTGTAGGTTTCTTTTGTCTTGAGCTAGGCGGATGTGAGTCTTCTGGGTCACACTTGTCGGTTTAGTTGGTGTTAAGATGCATTTGTCACATACTCTATTTATGTTATGTATTCTTATTTCGCTTTTGGAGATTATGTTTTATGCTCTACTTAGACTTAAACCCATGTGGGGTTAGTATGCTAGCATTTGGATGTAATTAGCTATTTTGCTGATACTTATATTGGTTTATTACGTTGCGATGATTTGAGATTCGGGACTAGGTATCTATGCTAGTTGAACCCGTCAGCTGTTATATATGCTGATATTCGGGACTAGGTATCTATGCTAGTTGAACCCGTCACCTGCTTTGCATGTTTTGTTTTAAATGTTTCCGCTATCTATTGTTGTTGGTTTTAATTGCTTCCGCACTCTGGGTTTTGGTCAAGTTAGATCCGCCTAGCCTAGTGTGTGAGTTGGTCTACCGTTCGCTCTGATTCGGATTCGGGCATGGACTTTCATTTCATATTCCGGGTCTGGGTCATAGTGCGGGGGATGTGGCACTTCTCCATTTGGGGTGTTACAGTTATAACTTGCATGTTACTTGTGTTTATATATATTTATGCCCCTCACTCGGTCTTCACAGACTGACGCCTCCACCTTTCAGGTTTCGTCCGTGGCGTGCTAGGCGGGAGTCGGGTCGTGTGTGTTATCCAGCTGAGTCTAGCATAACATTTCTTCCCATGTAGCGCCCCTATACACTACAACCCCGCACCAAAGTATCTCCCGAGTGAATGTGAGACCTAGCACCCGAGTAACACTCCGGCGAACGGACAGTGCTATACAATATCAGAGTATTAGAACACTGCAGCGGAAATTTTATAATTTAAAAACTTTCAAAACTATGATAGGGGAATACAATAAATAAGCCAGTAATGGCATAGTATAGATATCAAAAGTAGTGACCATGCCGTAATAGATAATTACAAGCTCGGAAACATAACTTATTCTAAAGAACCTTGAACTATTATGCTAACGAGAAGACACACTAGGCTTCAAGATACCTTCTAGTAAGCGTCCGTTAAACCTGGAACCATGAGTTGTAAAGTGCGAGGGTTAGTCAAAGTGACTAAGTGAGGGGGGTAGTCGGGACTACATATATACGTATAGGTATATTTGAAAAGTGTTTGACTATAAAAGTTGGAGTTTGATACTATTAATAAAATAATATAGTAATAGTATTATACCGGAAATCAATAAAATAATAATCAATACAAATATTTGGTTCATATTTATTTTGAGAAAAGGGGAATAAGGGGACTGGGTATCAGATTCTTGAAAATATGAACCATACGATAATAAAGTATTAGTGCCCTGCAAGTAGGCGTTCTCCATCCTTTACTCCTTAAACAGAATGAAATCAGAAATAACAGAATCAATCCAGCCTTTTTCCTCCATGATCTGTCGGGAGCAACCCCTCGAGATCCAGATACAGACAGAGGGAGGGACGTACCTTTCCCGTCACTTAATGTGGAATAACTAACCTCCAGTTAAACCAACATTAAGATCAGATTTGGCGGCAGGTATAGTAATAGACGATGGCCCTTGCCACCCGGCTATTAGTTCTACCGTACCACCGGGCCCAACAGATACAGATACAGATCTTGCATTTTAAATACAGAATAGAGTTACATCATATCAATACTCACCAAAATGGACTTGAGTATGATATGCTTGTAACTTAAACAAGGATTTTGTTTTATATAATAGGATAATAGGTATACTTATATCAGATATTTTCCCAGAAAGGGGATAATACTATAGTTAGGGAAAAATAAGACTGATCCCTTATTGGGATAAATAATAAAATATTTTATATGTAGACTCATGATCCCAGTTGAAAATATTTTAACCTCACCTGCTACGATACAGAATCAAGTAAAGTATTCGGGGTTCCACTGTCCAGACCTAGTTCCTGAAAGTAGTGAACTACTACGGACTTAGAGAACTAGGTTCTTTCTACACTAATGCGATACATGAATGAGTACAATTAAGGCATATTATAACAAGGAGTAACAGTAAGGTACAAGAAATTCGGTAATCTAGAATTGAAATATTATTGTAAAACACACTGATACCAAAGTCATATAACCGAATTAACCAAGAAATTCTTATTCAAATCATGAATCCAAATTAAGGTTTATTTTTAATAAAGGTGAACCTGATTTTGAAAACGTTATTTAATCCCCGATTTTGAAATCGTTAGGCAAAAGTCCTTTCTTAAATAAAACCAAATTTTATTTTATATTAATTCTTGAAATTACTACATGATATTATTGGTCAAAATTCATATTTAAAGTCAAAAGTCAAGGTTACTATTGAAAAACGGTTACTATTTAAACATAGGGGATTAAATACTTTTAAACACAAAATCAAACACACACTTACACACACTAGCACACGGTACACACATATTTCAAGAACATCAAGAACATGTTCTTCATCATGTTTGAATATTCATAAGATGTTCTAGGCATTCTTGATCAAATTCATAGTCATAACATAAGATTAAAGAATAAATAAGCATAATATATAAAATTTTCATGAAATATGATTCATAAATAAATTCCTAAACATGAATTTATTCATATCTTCAAGTATTCATAAAATGTTCTACACATGCTTGATTATATTCATATTCATAACATAAGATTTGAAGCATAATATAGCAAAATATATAAATTCTCTATGAAAAATAATTCTAAATAAATTATTCTAGGCATGAATTTAATCAAACAAGATCATAATTATTTAAATACATACTCACATTGTATCATATCATAATTCATGCATTTAATTAAATAAAATTCCATAGTGTGCACATATTGTATTTAACTAACAATTATGCACATATTTCATAAAATAAATTCCTAAAGCATAATTTAATTAATCCTAGACATGCTACTATTATTATTATACTAAGAACATAATATAAAGCATGAAATAATAGAAGAAAAACATACCTTAGAGAGAGGGAGAGAGAGTGGCGTGAGCTAGGGGAGAGAAGAGAGTGATTTTGTGTGTTGATTTGTGAAGTATAAATGAGGCTTGAGGGGGTATTTATAGGTAGTCATGAGGGGTTTCTAAGCAAGAAATGAAAGTTTAAGGGAGATGTGGATGTCTCCTAATTCATACAAATGCTTGGTGATTAATTAGGAGATGTGGTTAAATTATATTATGAACAAATGCTAGGTAATTAGTTAGGAAATGTGGAGAAATTATGTTCATTTAATTAATCCTTCTAGAAGACCATGAGGTCATGGATGATGTCATTTTGAATAAAAATAAATGTAAAATAATATAAAATTTATTCAAGAGTCGAGAGGCAAAATTTCGTTGTAGTGAATTAACGAAAGAATGGGTGAAAAACGAGCTTCGTTTTGATTATAAATGTGGAATATTTAGAGTTTTCGTTTATAAACTATGAACACTAAAGTTGATGAAAATCATGAGAAAATTATATAAATGAAGCTATAATAAAGTTTGAAGTTGGAAAAAATCACTATAATGTAGAGAAAAATTCAAGGATCGTTTTAAGTATAATTTCGACTTTTGAATAAAAGCTAATTGTTTAAAATAAAATGATGATTTTTAAAAAGGAAAATATTTATAGAATATGAAATGGTGAAATCGAGTTTTTGATAAATGCATGAAAATTCATAAAATAATTTGAGGATCGTTTTGGTTATAATATTGAATGTCAAAAAGTAGATGAGTAGGGATTTATTGATGATCGAAGCATAAGCTAGGGTTTTCGCCGGTTTTTTGATACTACGGGAGTTAGGATGGGAATTATGGTTCACGGAGAGTATCACGATCCTCGAAATAATGTGAGGATTCTTTTGGTTACAATATTGGGTAGTGAAAGTGTTTCGGGAGACGTAGGAATATTTTTGAGCTGTAGGGGTATTTTTGTAATTTCCAACCTAAAGCTGTAGAAATGGGTTTTGAAGCATATGAAAGGGTTTTAGGTGCTAGAAGGGAATGAATACTAGAATTCTAGGATTCTATGAAAAGAATTTCAAGGTACGAGTTAAATAGAGGAAATAATTAAATCTACGATTATTTAATTAAAGTGTCACACATAAAAGCACATAAGTCACATAAAATGTAATGCATGAAGAGAATAAATAAGGACCGAGATTATAAGTGCTTCTTGAATAACCCCTATACTTTACCTTTTCCAACTCGGCCCAGGTTAGGGCTGTTACATCCCATGTATTAGCATTTCAGAGTATCATGTTAGTAGTTTTTGAGTACTTATGTTTGAATGTTATCTGGGAGATGATAATGTATTGATGTGATGAAATGATAATATTATGCTTCCGCTTTTGAATTTCGTGTATTGGATTCAAAATAATTGAGGGTCTAGTCCCGCCTAGCTAGCTTATTTCTTTTACTTGTCACCTGTTCGCTATAGGTTAGTTCATGTATGGATTGTCCATTTCGTATGTGGATCGGCCTATAGTGCGGGGGTGTGGTATCTCTAGGTATAGGGGTGCTACATCTTAAGTGGTATCAGAGCCCGGTTGCAAAACCGAGGTTCTAGTGTCGTATCTTGTGAGTCTAGGTCGAACGGCATAGGATTATTTGAGAATTACGAGTCTTGCATCTTAAATGGAATTACTTGAACCTTGTTGAATTTTATGAATTATGTGAACTATGTATTTCATTTGCATCGTATGATCTTGATCTCAATTATGTTCATTAGCATCCCCTGATCCAACATGTATATCTAGTGTTTCGGTTACAGGATGCCTCGAGATAGATCTCGCCGTGATCGTTCCCCTGGACAAAGGAGACATCACCACGATCATTATCCTCCTGCACCTCCAACCCCTCCTGCTCAACCACAGGATTTCATGAATGCAGTGGTCGGGTTAGTTGATCAAAGACTTCACGAACGGGTTCCTCCAGCACCACCTGCACCATTAGCACCACAAGAGAACCCTATCTCCGCTATACTACGGGAATTTCAGAATCAGCAACCTCCCAAGTTTTATAGGGGCGATGATATCCAGGCAGAGATGTGGTTAAAGGAAGTGGAAAGGATTTGGCAGCTTATCCCGTGTGATACTCAAGAAAAAGCTCGTTGCACTCTTACTCTGATTCAGGGCGAGGCTTACTCCTGGTGGGAGAATACTCAGGTTGTATTAGAGGCTGCCAGGGAAGCTATTACTTGGGAAGTATTCATTCGGGAATTCAGAAATAAGTTCATACCACCAGCTTTCCGCACTCGTAGGTTAAGGGAATTCATTGAGTTGAAGCAAGAAGGGAAATCTGTTGGTGAGTACATCACAGAGTTCGAGAGATTATCTCGCTACGCTCCCAATATAGCGAGCGATGACTTTTACAAGGCAACGCAATTCGTACAGGGACTTAGGCCGGATATCCAAGCTGCCTTGACAGCTGCTAACACAAGCACCTGGGCCAAGGCTACTACTAAAGCATTGAAGGTCGAGGATTCGGACAATGTTATTCCTCGCTTTGAACCGGACCCAGTTTCGGGATCAGGACAGGATTCCAATACGATGAAATGTTCCAATGCTATTTCAATCTCACTCTCCCAGGAAAGGACCAAAAAGAAAAAGTCCCAAATTGATAAGTCAACTTCAGAGAGGATTTCTGTTACGGCATTGCCATCACGGTCAGGGAAGTAACTCTGCACTTACTGTGGATGGGACACACATACCTATGATGGATGTAGAAAGCGCTTGCGATTATGTTTACGTTGTAGAAGTTCCAAGCATCAAATAGATACGTGTCCGAAACGAAAAGAGCTGTTAGGAATAGTGCCCTAGAAAGCCGATTAGTCATAATCCGTTTTGGGACTTTCCTAGTATCGCAGACAATCTTTGAATAATATACGAATGATTAATATCACAGGCAAACACTTCTTTAAATGCTCTTGTTTGGTATGCGTTTACTTTAGCTGTGCATGTATGAGAACTGCCCTAATCCTGATGACTTTAGGACTCTACCATTTAGGTGAAATGGTTCATGAAACGACCCTATTTCACACAAGTCATGATTAGTAAAATACTCCAAGCCGATGAGTCCTACAGACAGTGGGAGTGTCAACCTGACTCCTCTAAGGCTTGCTTGTGGGATCACGCCCTTAAGAAGGACCACCTTGTTTCATGGAGGTGCAAAGTGTATAGTTGATACGTGCGTGATACATGAGGGTGCTTACTTCAATAAGTAAGTTCACTGAGGTGCCCCGTGTGAGAAGATTCCCAAATGGGAAAGGAAGTTTCTATTTCAAGAAATAGAAACTTCCAGATTAGGAAATATCTCACGAGTCATTGATGTGATTAATTGATCCTTAGACTTGAGGTTCCATGTCACTTTATGAGTTAACTCTATAGTCTTAGGTATAAGCTTTAAAGGGTGTCGCCTTAGACAACTGATTCAAGGCTTATGCTGGGGCTGCACAAGTGATTCATGAAAGTGAATGAGAATCGAGAAAGGACCTACACTTGCGTTTGCAAGGTGATCTCTTATTGTGTAAGTCATTCATATGCCATATGGAGTCCTTGGCCAAGGCAGTAGATCAAGACATCAAGAAAAGGGTTTCTTGGATTGAGATCAAATGGATATGAAATGCACTTAGCTTTAAAACTGGATTATTAGGGTTCTAATTATTCCCTTACCCTAGATCTTGGTTGAGAGATAGTAAGTAGGAGGATTGTATCTCACATGAATTAATGACTTAAAGGTTCTGTCGAATCCGAACATTCCAATTCAGCTAGGGGTTAAACACTTGTTGCTAGACTATGGTCGTTTAATCTGTGGACTGATTAATTAATTAGTGAATTAATTAATTAGGGTCACTGCTAATTGAATTGAGAACCTAGAGGGTCACACACAACAACTTGGTTACATGAGTTGAGGTTTAAAATGATTAAACGAGTTAATCGGGCCAAGAGGGTTCCACACGTGTGAAGCCACACGTGTGGATCACGTGAATGACACGTGTCATTGTGACACGTGCCTCACACGTGTACATATATATTGTATATATATATTAAATAATTAATTTATTAATTATTTAATAGACTTTGGTTTAATTTTTGAATTAAAAAGAAAGTCTAATTTTGGAGAAAAAATAATCTAGTTAATTAATTGTGAATTAATTAATTAGATAAAATAAGTTATTTATTTTAAATAAATAAAGTATAATAATATCCAAAAATAGTTTGGATATTTTTAGCTCTCTTGAAAGTTGATTTGAATTTGAATTCAAAGTCAAAGTCAAAATTACTTGATGATCAAGTAATAGGAGAGAGGGACCAAATCCTTAGTCCATAAGGACTAGGATTTTCGGTCCTCCCCTCTTATAAATAGGGGAGCTCGAGCTCCCCTTAGAGCTAATTGAGAATTCTTTTGGTTCATGTGTTGAACACCATCCTTTCTCCAAGATATACGAAACCCTAGGTTAAGCCTAAACACTAACTAGAGAACTAGCATCCTTACTAGTTAGATTGTAGCCAAGTTGGTGGACTATCTCTAGAGCGCTTCAAGTTAGAAGTTTTGAAGATTCGAGCTTTACCAAAAAGTGGGGATCAAGCAAAACGATCAGAAGGGATGATGAAACGATTCTGTACCCGAAAGAAAACGAGTGAAAAAATCGAACTAAAGAAGATGGCGAAAACCGTTCATCCATATCCTGAACGATGAGTTTTTTCACGAGGGTTTTATGACTGGCAAATTTCTACTTTCGCAAAACTGGTTTTCGAAGGGAGTTTCGATCATGCCTTTCTCATTTTCATGTTTCTTCTTTATGTTATATTGTTAAGAACTTCCCTAACATGAATTGAATCTAGGTTGGTGTGGATTGTTATCCCTATAATGGATTCTGAAGCAGAAAAAGACTTTCGAGGGACGGGTTGCCATTACCGGATGAAGAGCGTTCTTGGGTGGCTTGAAACGCTTCAAGAAAGACAATTAAGAAAGTAAGTTTCTTATCCCTACGAATTTGGATACACGATTGCGAGTCCAAGATCCTTTTGTTGGAAAATTTTTAAATTTTCGCTGCTTTCTGATTCCTGTTTTCCAACAAGAGCGGTCCACCCGGGGTCGGAGATCATTTGACAGGTAAGAACAACGGTGAACGGTACTTTCAAACATGCATATCATGAGCATCATGGATTTTACCATTATTATAACGTTTGCTAGCAACAAAGTGCTTCGTTAGGAAGGATAAATTAATGTGGTTGGTCTGACTATACCTGCTTCTTGTGTGATAAATGTTTCCATCATTGTTTCTTGAATTGTTATCTTGTGTATCTGGGAGACGGGGTGCTCTCATGCTTGTGGAGAGACAGGGTTCTCTCCTTTTTTTTTGAGAGACGGGGCTCTCTCATTTCTTACTGAGAAATGGGGTTTTCTCTGTTCTTGTTAAAAGACCGGGTTCTTTCAGTCATTGTTTAAGAGATGGGTTCTCTTATGGCTTGTGCATCGTTTTAAACTCGACAGTAGACCTGGGGACCAGGTCCTTTTAAAGGGGGGAGGGGGGGAGAGAGAATTGTAAAGCCCCGAATTTCATTAATCACATTTTTACATTTATTATAATTTTATAAATTATATTTTATCAAACTTTCATGAAATTTCATGAATTCATATTAAACTTAGAATTTATTTCATTACTTGAAAATAGTTATTTCGTGAAATAATTGCCGAACCTGGGAACGGCCGTTCCCGTTTTGGCCTTTGTGCCGGAAGGGCCGTGCCTAGTAAAGGTGTGGTTTTATTTTAAAAATTGCTAGCACTTTTAAAAGGGACACTGGAACGGCCCTTCCCATTTTCAAAGGGAAGCTGGAACGGCCGTTCCCCTTCGTCTGGCAGAAGCAAACCTACTGCATAAAAATGAGATTTTGGGATTTTAATCCCATGACTTCTTTGATCCCAAATTGTTATTATATGATTGATTATATGCCAAAACATGATAATTACATGCTACATTGTACATTGCTCATAGTCTCGTTGCATATTCGCCGTTCGTCATATTTGGTCCATTTTGGAGTCAAGTCTCATGTATACATGTATCCCTTGCACAGATCAACTTCCCGTGACGTGGAGCAGGAGCCGTAGGCCGTGTCTCGACTAGTATTTTGTCGGTAAAGGTGAGGTTTAGTTGCTAGTTATCTAGAACCATATAACCTTTACGTGGATTTCGGCCAAAATGTATATATATCTCTTTATAATCGTTTACCAAAAACATACAAATGATTTACCAGCTAGCCGTGTATCGTGTTACAAGTCGTGTTCTTTGAAAGTAAATCGTGTTCATTGAAAGCCAATCGTGTTCATGAAAAGCAAGCCGTGTACCGTGTTATCGTGATTGAACAGTGATAATGTTTTGGCGAATTATTGTGTATTGTGCACTATGGGCCCGAGAGTATGTGTTTGAGCCAACCTGGGAGGCATAGGGCTGATGGGTAACTCTTACACTTCTCTCAAACCGTGGGGATGCCCCCTGAATCCACCAGGAGGTTTGGTGGAGGAAAGAGTCCCGTACGTGGGAGTCATGTTCCCGACGTACAACGTGTTACCGTGGGTGGTTCGGGCCTTGCAAACCCACCACCATTAGAGAATGATGGAGTTCGTGTTATTGATCGTGTGCACTATAATGACTTGTGTGATAACCTAATGAAATGAAAATGTAATCCTGGTTCACTATCGGGGTTTGGTTGGAGATCGTGCACGCCCCTCGCCAGGGCCACTGATTGTTATAATAAAAGTGATCACCGTGTTAAACTTGGTAGTTGTAATATCGGGCGAGTTCTATGTTATTCTTGCACTTATATTATTTTAGTTACAAAACCTTACCTGAGGTTATAACTTGCATGTTATTTGTGTTTATATATATTTATGCCCCTCGCTCGGTCTTCACAGACTGACGCCTCCACCTTTCAGGTTTCGTCCATTGCGTGCTAGGCGGGAGTCGAGTCGTGTCTGTTATCCAGCTGAGTCTAGCATAGTGTTTCTTCCCATGTATTAGCATTTCAAAGTATCATGTTAGTCGTTTTTGAGTACTTATGTGTGAATGTTATCTGGGAGATGATAATGTATTGACATGATGAAATGATAATATTATGCTTCCGCTTTTGAATTTCGTGTATTGGATTTAAACTAATTGAGGGTCTAGTCCCGCCTAGCTAGCTTGTTTCTTTTACTTATCACCCGTTCGCTATAGGTTAGTTCATGTACGGATTGTCCATTTCGTATGTGGATCGACCTATGGTGTAGGGGTGTGGTATCTCTACGTATAGGGGTGCTACATTTTTTAACTCTAGTAATCGATTGCAAACATTATGTAGAGGACACTGTAGTACTTTTGCATATTTACTATTTTGCTTGATTATTGTAATGTTAAGACATATGAGAATCATTATTATGTCCCCAACTATTGACACCAATTTTCACAAATACTCCCTTTTGGTTTCAAATTTACACATACCTTCATTGTAACCTTTTTCCACATCACGATTACTTTTTTATTGTGATTATGGTCATAGTTAAGTGGGGTTATAATTCAAATTTTAAGAACTTTTCAAATGCTATTGCTTCCTTGGATGCTATTGTCGAAGTGTATAAATAATTATTTCCAGTTTTGATTGAACTTGGATGATTGAAAGGGGATATTTGCAACTTAACTTCAGTGTTAGGGAAATGCAGGTCTTGGAGGAAACTGGTTTTGATGTTTCAAAACTTCTTAACAAAGATGACTTCATTGAGTTGATATTTGGACAGCAAAGAGTAAGACTTACATTGTTGCTGGGGTGAAAGAAGACACATCATTTGCTCCTCTTACTAGAAAAGAGATTAACGTACGTCATTTCCGCTCTTTATTACATTTAAATTTTTTTTTTGGACAAGATAATCCAGAAAGTGGAAGATTTTTATTTTCTTATCAGTTATTTATCAGGAAATTGCATGGCATCGACTGGATGAGCTTCAACCAGCAATTAATGATGTTATATCTCATGGTATCATCGATATCAAGCTCTACATGGTTGCTCCATTTTTACTGTGAGTATACTATATTGCTTTTACTTTTTAAATCAATATTTTCTTATTTATGAACAAAAAAGGGATTATTTGCAGATCCCCGAGGTCATGGATTTCAGTGCATCCACCTCCTATGACAACAAGATTGGATAAACCCCTGAAAGGTCCTCTTCTTCTGCTAATCCCTTTTTCATCTTGTTTATTGTAATTTTTTTAATTGTTTAATTGTTATAGTGGGTGAGTTTTACATTGTTTCTATAGTTTCGGTTACTTTCAATCGTTGTTAATGTCTTCAATCGCGCAACTTCTCTGATTCGATTCATTTTCTGAAAATGCCTAATTCTTAAGAGTTACTTTACCTGCAACAAGCCATGAGATTTCAGCCATGGAGACTCTCAAAATCATCTTTGTAGTAGGATCTTTCGTATAATTATGGAGTGCATGCATTTATTGGCCATTTTACAGGATCACTTTATCTAATCGGACGGGTTTGGGACTCTTTACTTTTTTTTTATAATTTTTTAGCTCAAAAATTTAGTGTTTCAGGTATAGGGTTTAAATTTATGTGATTGGATTCTTAAATCAGTTTTGTCATATTTTTAGTGTTTCGATTACAGGGTGGGTTTGAATGTATGTTTCGATTATAACGTATGGGTTTTGGAGTTCAATGAGAAAATTGATGATTGATGAGTTGTATGCCTTAAAAACTTTGTCCCTTTTGATTTTTCTATGATACATGGCTGCGGATTTTGTGGGACTTATCTGTTGAAAATGTTGAGATTTTGTTGTTAATTGGTTTCACTATTATGTTACTTATGTTTTACTACAATTAAAGTCTAGATTCTGCACTATATGGTTTTAGGTGTCTGAATTATCTGAGAAGTTGAGGGTACTGTGTTCGAAGCCTGTGTATTGTGGAGAGTGTCTGTGTTTTCTTGTTTTTGTGTGTTGTAATGGTCTGTAGTTTATGTTGGGTTAGGCTGTTTGAGACCTGATGTATTTCAGATGTCATGATCCGTAGATAAGTTACCTGAGATGTAAATTATCTTTTCATTTTGCTGTTGTGTGTTGTAAATATATTGTTCTGTCAAAATCTTTCCACTTTCTAATGTGAAGAAACTTTTGACAGTTTGGCTGGAAAAATAAAGAAAAGCTTGATAATTGGCGTCAAATTCGTTGGAGTGATTTAATCAATACTCAAGTTATTGGGTAATAGTGAAGATAACATCAGTTTGGTTAAATGATTGTGATAAATATGCCTCCCTCTCTCTTAATGTTTCTTCTTTGTTTGTTTATTTTGTTGTCGAAATGATATAATCGAAGAATTTCAATCTTATCCATGGTGTAGCAAATTGTTTAACAGCCAGGAAATATGCATTTAGTGAGATGAGTGAATTAAAGCTCTTAATATGTTGTCTTAGGTGCATGTCTGTGTTGGGGATTTTGAACTAAACTGAATGTTCTAAGAATGTGGGGATTCAGTCTGCTTGACTACGGCCATATTGGGTAATCTTGGGCTTCTTAAGTTCTGAAAGAATATGTCTAGTAGTTCCTAGAAATCCAAATTTCTTCCCTTTCCAGTTGTAGCTAAGTGTGAAGTGTGTAGCATTAGCATAAGAAGCTCTTTCTTGGCATTTTTTGTTGTTTGATTACTTCTGTAGATTAAAACTCTTTTTTTTCTTTTCCCTTTTTCTCAACTCTTTGTTGGTAAAGTTAACCAATTTATTATTCAATAAATGTAAGTTGGTTTCATTATGAAATTGATATTCCATCAATGTAGGAAATGGAGTTCTGGGACAAAATTGCTGTGTTTTTTTTAGAAATATAAATTGATACTGCAACCACCACTGTCTCTCCCTTTACCAGCTACTGTCCACTTCTTTTCTTTTTCCAGTTGGTACTCACCAACCTTCTTCCCCATTTTAGAAGCTTCATACCATTTTTTTTGTTTTTTTGTTTTTTTTTGTTTATTAACTGCGTATGTTGGTTAATAGTACATTTAGAATTTTAATAATGGAATTGTTAAATATTTTCATTTGTGTTGGATCACTGAATAGGTTCAGTATTAATTAGAATACTATATACTTATACATAAATGTGTTGTCTTCAAAGTTTAAATCCTTCAGAAAGAGTTAGACAAGTATTTTTGGGAAACAATTGGTGTGAGGTGGTCATCAATGTTGCAGTGGAAGTTGATGAAGAATAAATTCGACCTACATCACATTTCAAAACTATTGGTGATGCGATTGGGGAGGTTGTTCCATGGCCAAAAAATATGGTAAGGATTGTTCATTAGCTTTAACAAAATTTCTTTCTACCTATATTTAATATTGACTACAACAAGAGAATTTTTATATAGGTTACTATGGCTCAAGATTGACACAATTTGTGAGACTTTTTCTGTTTAAGTTTATTACACAATTACACTAAGTACTGTAAGAGGTATTGATGCTTAACCTTTTGTCGGTATTGATACTTAACCTTTTGTCATTTTTGTTGCATAAGACCGATATTATATATTAGGTACAAATTGTAACTAATATTATTTTGGATTAGAAATTTTGTGAACATATTAATATTATGTTATTTGATTTGATTTTTTTAATTATGTTGTTACTTACATTTGTTTGTAGAGACTAAATTACTGGAATAGAATTACAATTATTTGGGAAAATACGATTTCAATATTAATATTAATTACATAATATTATTTATATATATTATCATGACACTTTATTCCGTCATAATATATTTTATAATGACGCTTTTTCCGTCATAACATATGTTTTAATGACACTTTATTTCGTCATAATACAACCTATTATGACGCTTTATTGCGTCATAATACAGTTTATTGCGACGCTTTTAAGCGTCGTATTAATAGTTAGTTAGGGTAGTTAAACATTACATAGGACGCCGAAAAGTGTCACAATATCACGCCTTTAATAACATTTTAAAACCGTCATAATAGCAGCGTCACAATAACAAATTGACACGATTACTTACGTAACGCTTTTAGTTAGCGTCACAAAATCTAAAGCATCACAAAAACCCATTTTTCGTGACGCTTTGCGGCGTCACAAAAACCCATTTTTCTAGTAGTGGTGATAGGGTTAAAACAAGGTTAAAACGAAGATGAAAACCAAATTCTAGAGATTAAGGGTTGGAGTTAACTTCGAGTGGTTCGGATCAAACGAGGAAAAAGAATGGGATTCTGGATTTCAAGAGGATTAAAAGAGGGAATTCAGGGAGCAACGAATAAGTGGTGCTATTTAAAATCAATCAACTTGAAATAAATTTGGGTAGTACACCAAACCACTTTCTAGCTAGAATTGCTCAGTCAAGGAAGATCAGGAATTTTGATTAAAAGATGAGGGATAAAGTTCAACCTGCGAAGGTAAAATTCTTAAGGGGGAGAGCATAAACGAGGGACAAATTTAAATGTAGGGTTACGTTCGGAGAAGCATTTTAGTAGGAACAACGGGAATGCAAGTCTTGATAGGTATGGAAATCCTAATGATTGATGGAAAAGAATGAGATGGTCTATCAGTCTAAGACCTTCAAAGTGGAGATAAGTTTTGCTCAGGAAACACCAAGACATATAATGCTGCCTATCTCTTGTTAGGAGACACGTACAAGCTCAATCTTCTAAGCTCGAAATGATTGGTTCTCTACATAATCGTATCTCAGGTTCTGAGGATGATGGAATTATGAGGGAACTTCTGCTAGACTTTTATGTCAATTCTAGGGAAAGGAAGTTGAATCAGATCATCATGTCTCGTGATGGCGTCCGTGGAAGCTATTTCGACTAAGTAGGGGAGGGGCTCGGACAACACAACAAAGTAAAACCCTATTAAATCAATAGTCGTTTTCCATGATGACTTAGAAGGAATTTGAGAAGAAAGGAATTAGAAAGAAGTGACTATGGAAGGACTTGAATTGAACCTCAAGAACTATCAAGGAAGTTCTCCCCTCGATTAGAGATTTGAGTGGACCAAAATTAAATGCACGTTAAATGGCTCCAAGAGGATGAAAGGACAAAGCAAAGATTCACAAAGACATTGATCCAAAATTTTGAGAAGTAATGATCCCAACTCAATTTGGAAAGAACTCATGAAGAAGGCACTGACCGTTAATCAAAAAGGTTATTCAAATTTCAAGAGCTTCATCACATTACGGAAGGAGACGTGAACCGTAAAGAAGACTGATCCAAAATTTGGAGACGTAAGATGAGACTCATTTTGGAAGGGCAATTTGATTGGGTCAGGGTCAACGCATAACTGAGAAATAGAAGAAGGTACGAAGGGATAAGAATCAGAGTGGAATCAAGAATAGGACCAATCGAGGGTCTTATCAGCTTCTCGAGTGGACGTGTTGAAGACATTAAAGACAAGCCAAGAGTTGAGCTAGCTTTTGGGTTCGGACTATACCTTGGGACCATGAAAGCTTTAGCTTCAAATTCGTTTCCACGATGAACGGTACATAAGACATTCATGACATATGCCTGCACACATTGCTAATTCAAATAATTTTGATAATATGTGCTTTGATCGCCTGGCGTGTTAACTACTTTTGTATGATCGATGTTAGATGTAATTGATAGTTATTACCCGACCTTGTGTGACTATTTTGATTATAAGTTACCATAATTGATCTTTTGATGCCTTCTTCGGGGTGTTTGTTCTTTGGTGTGTTGTATTTTATACCTTAGTGTGGTTCCCTTCTCTTTGTTTGTGAGAGACGGGGTGCTCTCGTTGTTTGTGAGATATGGGGTTCTCTCGTGTTTGTGACAGACGGGATGCTCTCATTGCTTGTGAGAGATGGGGTTCTCTCATTGTTTGTGAGAGACGGAGATTCTCTTGTTGTTGCGAGAGACGGGGTTCTTTCGTCGGTGCATGTTGCCTGTTTAACTTGGTTTGAGTGGTAACTTAGGACCTCGGGAGTTTAGGCTCTCTGGTGAGATAAGGGTCTTGACTACTACGGGCTTCACGAAGTGCCTACGAAGACTTGATGCTTCTTGACGACTGACCAAATGTCCCAATAACGGATCATGCTCGGGGAGCGGTGGAATCTACTTCGTAACTCGAGGCAGTGGACCTGAGGACAGGTCCTTCTTAAGGGGGAGAGGTTGTAGCGCCTCGATCTTTCGGCCGTACAGGTTTACCGTCACGAGTGAGTTTAGTGTGTTTTTATTTGTTCTTTTACCCGAATACGTGTTTATTATAATGTTTAAAATGTTATATTTGAATTATATGAAATTATTTGATATGTTTTCACATGTGATTTTAAACGCTTTTGTTTGTTTAACTTTGTTTTCGATCCGTTTGCCTCGTTTTCAATTTCTGATTTTCGTGCTTATTTGCTATGCATGATAATTATGTGATATGAACTTGTTTATGTGCTCGTTTTATATTTTCGGACTAGTTTGTTGTGGTTTTTGACCATTGAATTGTTTCGGGGACTCGAGGGCCTAACGGAGTTTTAGCACGCCTTGGGTTCCGGAGGCCATAAATTGAGCTTGGGGATTTGGATTTGAATTTTGGAAGTGGCGTTGGACTCTTAGCAAAGAATGGAAGCTAAGGAACCTAGTTTGGTATTTTTCTAAGCCTGTTTGAACCTTCGAAATTTTAACGAACCGAGCCTCGGCGTGTCTTGTACCTTTAATGACTATTTTGGCCATAACTTGATCAAATCTAGACCAAATTGGATGAAACTTAGACCCACATTCTCTTTACTTAAACCCCTATGAGCCGTAATCCCTTTAATTTCGTTCCAACTTCAGAAAAGATAGAAAAAAGGGCCTTTTATCTCTGCTTCCCGAAATGCAAGAGGAGAGGAGGAACACTATGCAATTTTCAAGTTTTGAGCTCGTTTCACCTCCGATTCACCCCAAATTTGAAAACTATGTTTATAAATGTATTCTCCATTATTTCCTCTTTAATTTGACACCTTATTTTCTGGAATCCATGGAGAAATGAGCATGATATGATGAACTTGATGAATAGTAAGGGTTTAGGCCATTTTGATGATTTTATATGATTCCTTGCATTCCCTTTGGATTTAATTCATCCTATCAGAACCTAAGACATCCCTTTTCAATTATCTGAACTTATATTGGATGGTCATTAAGGAATTTTGGGAGAATCATTTGATGAACTTGAAGGTATATGCATGAATGGGAACTTGATCCTTCTCTCTTGCGTTTCTTTGATGAATATGTGTTTCTTTGCCCAGAATTTTGAAGATTTTATGCATGTATTTTGTTTCCCTAACTTTCCCCTAAGTGCTAGCATGATTTCCTATGTGTTTTGGTTGAGTTTTGGCCTGTATTTTGAGTTTTGCCCTGCTATGACCCATCTTTCCCCATGTCTCGACTTCTACACAGGTCGCGTCCATGACCATTTTTAGGTCATTTTGGGTCGAGGCCGTGACCATTTTTCAGCCAACTTTCGACTTTTAGCTCCTCTCTTGTGTACTGCATTCGTTTTTCTCCTTTCGTTCATTATTTGCTCATCGTTACCTATGTAAACGACCTACGATTGACCTGAATCTTTAACCATAGAAACCTTTTGAAGTGTAGCACACTCTCCCATTGGAATAACCTTAAAATTCATCTTGGTTTATGAGATATGGTCGATCCATTTTGGTGTCGCCACTTCACCGAAAATCTGCCTTCATCCAACTTCAAACCTTCGCCATTTTTACATCGATTTGAACAAAAATTCAAGCTATATATCCTCGGAAATCTCTGTTTGTCTAGTTTTATATCCAAGAAACAAAACTTGATTCCAAATTTTAGAAGTCAAGTTATGTTCAAATTTCTATAGCTTGCGTATTTTCGAAAAATGTCAGCTTTTACCAAAATCTACTTTTTACCGTTCCTTTCACTCCCTTGGCATCCGTATGTGTTTTAATTGATCTCTTATGCTCCTAAAATGTACCTATGATATTAATGGCTTATTTAATGGCATGCTATGATATTTCTATAAATTTTGTGGTTTGAATTACGGGGTGTAAACATGATTTTGTGCATGAATGTTTAAATGCTACAACGTGATCTTCCTTGCAACCCTTGCCTTCTCTATGTGTTTAATGGATTCTTTTCACTTCTAAGTGACTCATATGCATTCCTAACATGCATTATAACATGTATTGAATGAACTATTGCTATTTGAATGAAAGAATGGTAACAAAAGAACACGATCTACTCGTGTAACGAATGATTAAATGGTTTACATGACTAAGTGGCATTAATTGTATACATGAACCTTTACATAAAACATTGTTATAACTTGTACATGTCTTATCATGTTAAAGCATTTTCGTGCCCCATATATGGTTCATTTGGAGTCTTGAGTCTCACGAGTGCACTATATTGTCCTATGTACAGTTTTCTCCAGGGCGGAGATGTCGGGGTTCATAGGATACCTCAAGTCTTCTTTTCTTCTTGGTATTTTTCGGTAAGTTGTAACAGGTGCGTTCCTCTTCTATTAGTTACGATGACCCAATATATCCCTTATGTGAAAGTTTTGAGCCAAAGTATTATAATTATATTTGTCGAGTACTATCAGAGTAAATGATTTTCCAACGTAAAGCCCTTCTCTTATGTACACCTACCTTATAAATGTTGGCGTGGACATGATTATGCATATACGGGCCCAGGGACTTAGTGGTAGTGGCTATCCGGGGAGGCAAGGGCCGAAGGTGATCCCTAGAACTAGTCCCAACATAATGACGGTGACACCAGTAACAACCCACTCGTCCGGCCGTACAGGTACGCACTTTCGAGAGTGATTCATACGTATTTTATTAATTTATTTATGCTTTTACGTGTTTATTAAATTGTTTATATGCCTAATTGTAGCACCACACACGTGAGGCACCACATCCCCCGCACTATGGCTCAACACGAGTAACGAAATGAAAAGTCCGTACCCGTATCCAACCATAGCGAACGGGAGACAAACAAAAATACCTTCCTAAGCTAGGCGGAACTTAGACCCTGCACATACTAACCAATCCATAAAATATATGCATCGGAAACTAAAATTCAAACAAACAAACCATAAGCAGACTTGGGCTCTTCGGGCCTCTTTTAACTCATAATCAAAGCCAACAAAAGCAATTCGATGATAAATTCATAAGATTCAAGTTCAATATTGTGGAGTTGGATTATACACAACTGAGATACATATGTGAGTGTAAAGACTCTTCTAACTTAACTTAACCAACTCAAAGACTCAATACAATCCGCCTAGCTCGAGACTCCAAAGTCAAACCTGCGCACTGAAAGGTTGGGGAGGGAGAGGGTCAGTCTCTAGAAGACTGAGTGAGCAGGAGCGATATACATATATAAAAACATACAAGTCTTAAATTCCGAACAAGGTTTTGTTTGAAATTAGTTCCCAAAAAGGGCAAGAGAATGATTAATCAATGCTCGGATTTTATGACTAATCATATTAATTCGTTACATTCGTAAATCATACATAAACATAAGGCTCGGCGAGTGAGCGTGCACAATCTCCAACCAAACTCCGACCGTGTACGACAATTGTCATTAATATGTTGATTAGGCGATCATGCAATATATCATAATACACACAGACCATATATCATATCATAAAGCATATTCGTTTGGGCAATCCATGTCCCGGCCTTCCCGCACGGTGCATAATCATAACATAACATAACATAATCATAAATCAGTTCCAATCTTCTTCCTCCGGGTGGTGGACGGGTTAGCAAGACCCGACCACCTCATACATAGGCCAATGGGGTTTCATGACTCCCCCAAGGGCACTCATCTCCCATTCCTCGCTAAACCTCCTAGCGAGGGCCGGTATCGCCGTAGTTTGGTTGGGACTAGTATATGGGATCCCCGTCAGCCCTTGCTTCCTCGGTTAGCCACATATACGAAGTCCCGGGGCCCGTGCAATCATAAATCATAAATGTGTCTCGCCAAACATTTCAATTCATAAGAACATAACATATTTCATAATTCATTTGAAAAGGGTTTACTCGATCAATATTTACTCGATAACTTTATTTTAAAAGTAATATATATATAATCATAAGGTTTTGGCCAACGTTTTTCACATAAGGGTTGTAGGGTTTGTTACATAGCTAAAACAAAAACACCCTCACCTGAAACATGACGATACAAGGATACGAGTTACCGAGTGTCTGAAAGATCAAGATCTCCACCCTGGAGATAAACTGTACAAAAGACAACGTAACGTGTTCGTGAGACTCAACACTCTAAATGAACCAAATATGACGCACGGCATGCAATGAACATGATATAAGTGCATAAGAAACAATATTATGTAATGAACATGTTCATGTGCCCTATTAAAGAATTTAAGACATATAATCAATCCATTCGTTCCTTTATTTCATTCAAATTCATAAATTCATAAATTCATATTCCATATATGAAATAAATAACAATTAAATCCTATAAAATAATCATTTAATATTTAACTTATATAATGAATATATAATAAATATATATATATATAGCATATATATACACGTAGGCTACCATGCATGCATAAATGTATTTAACATATATAATACATATATATATACATAATCTACCAAAACCATGCTTGCAAAAATTACACAAGTATTCACACATTTATACATATATATATATATATATATATATATATATATATATATATATATATATATATCTATGCACATACACCCATACAGCCATGCATGCAAATTACACCCACAATGGTTATATATATATATATATATATATAAATGTATAATATACATGCATGCAAAATGAATTACAAAGCCATGCACACACACATCTCTACAACAAAAGAACAGCAACAGCAGCAACACAGGCATGCAGCAACCATAGGAAAAACGCAGGAAAAAGTTGGAAAAATAAGGTGACACCCCCGTGTCACCACCCTAGCACAAACTGAGACACCCCCGTGTCTCGGTACAGATATCTCAGGCCAACCCGCACCCCCGTTCCTCGCTGGAACAAGCAAAACGATACCCCCGTGTTTCACAGCAGCAGCCCCTGTTTCGAGACAGCAAACACACACAGAACAGGGCAGCCCCTCACGCATGAAATGCAGGCAAGAAAGGTAACAAAACAAAGCATGAAAAGCTGCAAGAACTCAACTAAAACACACACCAAGAAGCCGCGAAAATGGACAGCAAAAGAGAGAAGGTTCACGGTAGTTTGACAGCAACAAACTCAGTCCAAAAACAGGGCAACGCTTATGGGAAACAGGGCAAGGAGGAATCTCAACATCTCCACACAACCATATTAGTTTAGAACAATAAATACTCATCTAAGCAACACCATTTCAACCTATATAACTGTAGCACCCCGCACGTGAGGCACCACATCCCCCGCACTAAGGCTCAACACGAGTAACGAAATAGTAAATCCGCACCCGTATCAAACCCTAGCGAACGGGAGACAAACATAAAAACCTTCCTAAGCCAGGCGGAACTAGACCCTGCAATGATAATCAATCAACAAAATATAATGCATCAACATATTCAGACATATGAATCATAAGTATAATTGGCACTTCAGACCTCTTTTAAAAATCATAGCAAAACTCAGAAAGCCAAATTCATATTAAATACATAGGTATCCAATTTCATGATATAACTGAAATGAATTATACATAATTCCAATACAGAGGGGAATGCAGAGACTCTCCTAGCCTAACTCGACCCACATAAAGACTCCAGACCCTCCGCCTAGCTCGAAACTCCAAAGCCAAACCTGCACACTAAAGTGTTGGGGAGGGAGAGGGTCAGTCTCTAGAAGACTGAGTGAGCAGGAGCGATACATATATATAAAACATGCACATGCAAGTCATAGATTCCGAGCAAGGTTTTTATTTGAAATTAGTTCCCAAAAAGGGCAAGAGAATGACTAATCAATGCTCGGATTTTAGGACTAAGTCATATTAGTTTCATTACATTCATAAATCATACATAAATATAAGGCTCGGCGAGTGAGCGTGCACAATCTCCAACCAAACTCCGACCGTGTACGACAAATATCAATAATATATTGATTAGGCGATCATGCGATATATCATAATACACACAGACCATAAATCATAAATCATAAATATATGCGTTTGGGCAATCCATGACCCGGCCTTCCCGCACGGTGCATAATTCTATCATAACATATATATAAGAAGAGGCATAAATCCTAACCAACCTTCTTCCTCCGGGTGGTGGACGGGCTTGCAAGACCCGGCCACCGGTTTATACATAATGGCTAGTGAGGTACATGAATCCTCAAAAGCCCGACTTGCGTTTCCTCGTCAAAACTCCTAACGAGGTCCGTATCGTAGTAAATTTGGTTGGAACTAGTATATGGGATCCCCGTCAGCCCTTGCTTCCTCGGTTAGCCACATATACTAAGTCCCGGGGCCCGTTCAATCATAAATCATAAATGTGTCTCGCCAGAACATATCAATCATAAGTGCATACCATAATTCATAAATCTTTTGAAAAGGGTTTACTCGATCAATACATACTATAAGAAATCATACTTTACCGTGTAATTCGGCATATGCTATATACGTACCTCTCCGTGCCATCCTATTCCGTAGCTAGCATGAAGACACACGGTTTGGAGCATAGCCTCATTACCAAACCATTTTTAAGTTATACGCTCATATGCATAATTCAGAAGGGTTTACTCGATAACTTCATTTGAAAATCATATATATATAATCATAAGGTTTTGGCCAAAGCTTTTCACATAAGGGTTGTAGGGTTTGTTACATAGCTAAAACAAAAACCACCCTCACCTTAACCGTGAAGAAACAAGGATCGAGCACCAAGTGCCTGAACGATCAAAAGCTCTCCACCCTGGAGACAAACTGTACAAAAGACCACAAGACGTGTTCGTGAGACTTAAGACTCTTAATGAACCATATATGACGCACGGCAATGCACAAGCATGATATGAAGGCATAAAGATCATATTAAGTCATGAAAATCATATAACCTATTCATTCACTTGTTCAATCATAAATCATTCAAATTCTTCAATTCATATGTCCAATCAATTTATTTCAAGAACTCAAATAGGAGCATAGAACATATTCAAGCTCTCCCAACAAGCTACTATATACCTCATATTACATAAGATAGCATATTTCCAAGGTTTGACAACAAGAAGAAATCATATGATATAGAAAATAAGTGATGCGATTCATAAAAGACATATAAACACACATAAACGGAATTACATAAAAGCATACCTATAACACATCCAAATATCATGAAATTGCACCATAATACTCCTAACACATAGCCAAACAAGTTCATAGTTCAACACGAAAGGAGATAAAATCATTAAGGAGGTGAAATAAATTGAAAACCGAAAAGGAAGTAACAAAGACTGCGCATGGGAAGTGACACGGGGGTGTCACCAACCCTAGCCCAACTGAGCCACGGGCGTGGCTCAGTACAGAGCTGCCCAGAAGGTGTGACACACCCGTGTCTCCCTCTTATGAGTAAATGAGACACGGGGGTGTCACGGTACAGAACTTGAGGCGCATGCAAGACCTAACCGGCAAAACTGAACTCAAACAAACTCAATCCAAAGGCATACCAAATGAACTCCAAATGCTCTGAAACTTAATATGCAACATATTTGTCATGTTATGAACATTTTTCATTTAGAGTGCAAAAGCTAAATCACACGTTAAGATCATCGAAACCGTGAAACAAAACTGGGTCGCTACAATCGGACGTATGAGCCCTAATGATTCTATCATGCCTTGATCAAGTACTTAGGGCTTGAATTTGGATCTGAAACTTTGGGGAATGCATGCTAACATACCAAAAAACTAATATACATCATATATATGCAAAATGGTACAATTTAAAGCACATTAGGATGACCAACAACTTACCAAACACAACAGCAACAATTCTGTCAAAATCATGCATAAGAACAGGCCATGTACTTCGGTTTTGAGGCTTCAAATGGAACCAAATACTTAAAGCATGAATGCTAACATATAGAACAAGGAGTGTACATCAACTCCATCCATTTTCACACGAAATGGAGGCCATATTATCATGCAACAACACCAAATCTCACACAGCAGTTCGAAAACAGGGGAAATAGTTTGAACATCAAGTTTGGAGCTCCATATCTCATAATTTCATAAAAGGGTCAAGAGATGAAATCCTCCTAACATCATATGCTATCAGTTAGGAAAGAAATAAGCCAAGAAACAAGTTCATATGATCACATATAAGCAAGAAATTCAGCCACACAAACATATAGGTCACAAGAGCAAAAATCCCTAAAAGTTCATACCAATCTCATAATTCAAACCCTAATCAAATCTGATCCAAATCATGTTTTAAATAGATGAAATCAAGCATAAATGAGTAGAGAAGACATAAATATTCATACCTTGAAGTTTTGGTGAAGGAAGATGGTGATTTGAGCTCAAAATCACAAAGGGCCAAGGTTTTTCTCTTCCTTTCTCCTCTCTCTTTCTCTCGATCAGTTCCAGCTGAAAATGGAGAGGTGTGGTTCGGTTTTCAGAGCAAAAGGGAAGAGAAAGGGGCTTAACTCAAGTTGGATAAGTCATGGTTAAGGCATGGTTAGGTTAAGGGGTGTAATGGGGTCCCACCATGAAGACTAGTCAACAAGAAGAAGCTTTTCTTGCACGAGTTGCTCGTTACGGTTGGATTTCGGAGGTCTTAATGATTTCAAAAAGGTATGAGGCTTGTCCCATTGTCTCCGAATCGTCGATACAAAGGCAACGGAGGTGTCGGAATTCGAATCCGAATTCCCGAGCTCAAGATATCACGCACGGAACCAAGGGTGCGCTAATTGCTCGTTAGCCCCCGACTTGGTTCCAAAAATCAAAATAAATTCGTAAACACGTCAAATGAATCCGAAAACATAAACCGAGCATAGCGACATGTTCATAACACACATATTTACGACATACTAAATTTCCATACCAATCCGATATCATTACATATATGAACGAAGCACAAATAGAACACTCATGCGCATGAACGAATTCATATAGTTATGAATAAATTACTAAACTTAAATTCCATATTAAATAAACTAAACAAACTAATAACATGTTGAAATTAATTAACGAAATTACCGAAATAGTTAACGTAACATGAAACCTTAATTAAGAAATTAAACACTAAATATCAAAGTAAAATAAATGAATTAATTAAGATAACCATAGTCTATAGTTTAAATCGAATATAAACACTTATAAACAATTAATCATATAATTAAACAATTAAATCGCGTAATTTACAAACAAATACGCCACAATATTTAAAACTGAAAAACTGGGGCGTTACAATCTCTCCCCCTTAAAAAGAATCCGTCCTCGGATTCACAACACGCTTGAAAACAAACAATGAGAGATTCCCCGTCTCTCACAAGCAACAAGGAGAGAGCCCCGTCTCTCGAGCAGCAATGAGAGAACCCTGTCTCTCGCAAGCAACAAGGAGAGAGCCCCGTCTCTCGAGCAACAATGAGAGAACCCCGTCTCTCGCAAGTAAAGAGAGTACCCCGTCTCTCAAATAAATTAAGAGAATCCCCGTCTCTTACAAACAAAGAGAGCACCCCGTCTCTCAACCGAAAATAAAACAAGGAAGTCTCCAATACTCCCAAGCAACTCACGCGAAACCAAATTTAAAAAATCACGGAAATCACCCAAAGTAAGTAAGAGACGTCGCCCACATTGATTCAATTACTCCAAGTCATTTAACACATTACAGATCATAGCACTTAACATAAAAATTATAAAAGTTAAATTTGCATGGATGCATGTATCATGAATGCTATAAGTACCGTTCACCGTAGTTGCAAAAATTCAGATTTGTGAGTTGTCGTTGTCCAAGGTATGATCTGTCCTGAATGTAACTCGGTGCCCCACTTGTCTTGAACCTCTTCAGGGTTCCCCGGTGAAACGATTGATAAATTCCTTAAGGAATATATCCTTAAATCCTTTCTAACTTGTACTGCTACCCAACTTCTTCAATCCTTATCCAAATCGGTGCTTAACATATCCCCGAGGATCACCACTCTGAGCAAACTTGATGATTCAATCCCAACCTTATGATTTATTCTTATAGTCTCTCTCAACACAAATCTTTTCCCACCTTCCGTTCCCATTGTCCGTTCATTCCCTTTCGATCCCCCTCAACGTTATATTTGATAACTGGTCCCATATTTCCTTCACCGAAGATAGAAGGTTCTTGATGATTCTTGAAATTTGAGACCAATACTCCAATTATCAACCCTTTTTCCATTTGGTCTCTACTTAAGCTTCCTTGTAGGTTACCGTTGATATAACTAATAACTTATAACTAATAACTCGATGATATTATCTTGGACCCCTTCATACTTCGTTGAATAAATCTTGACCGACACCATCCCCGTATGTGATAGCTTGATTCGATTTTCCCCCTTGTTAATACTAGCTTAGAAATCCATAGAAACCCTCTTATGATTCCATTACCTCCAGACCAGAATTCCATACGTAGCTTCCCTCTTAATAACTTAACCATAACCACCGTCTTATTCATTCCTAATCTCCACCCTCAGGACTTCCAGATTCTCCTTAGTTTGCATCCCCGTCATTACTCCTAACATATTCATTCGAACACCACTCCCATCCTCCAATTCACCTCTCGGTCGTGCTCTCCCCCTTAAAATTTTTGCTCTTACATATCAACCTCCATGAATCCTTCTTTCATTGAAATTTTTGCTGAGCCACTTCTGTTTCTTTAATTCACTCCTAAGGTTCAATTCAAACCCTTCAGTAATTACTTCCTTCTAATCACCAACTCTTCCCTTTCTTTCTCTTCTTGAAATCTAGACCAATTTAATCCCCTCTTGTATTTCCATTCTTCAACTAAAGATAATCCTTTCAAGGGTAAAAAAGGACTTACATTATTTCCTACTCAAAGCTCCCTTATTTGAAAGTTTCAGTTGAATTCGTTACTTCGCCTCTGAGATTAAGGTTTCTCCAAAACTCTTCAACTTAGTTTCTTCGGTGTAGATTGTGCTAGCTAAGCTATATGCCCGGAACTCCAAAATATAACCCAACTATTCTTCTCATCTTGATTCGAGTAAGCCTTGATTAATGAATAGCTTGATGAACAAGGTGGAGTCATTCCCTATCAATTAAACACTAAGCCATGCATGTTGGATTAACATGCCAATGCACTTAGTAAACAGGCAAAGATGCAACAATGCAACACGTTGAAGGAATTATATTAATTAAACATAAACGTACATATAGATACAGAAAGTAATTAATTTAAATTGATGCCTGATGCTTATGCCATGAATATGCAGAACCTGTCACCGAGGTGGTAAACTTTTAGCTTGATGACGTGTTCCTCATTCCCATGATTGTAACTTTCTTTGAAGACATCAATAATTCCTTGGCTTTCCATGGTCTTCGAATCTCCCTAATCTTCTTCATCCATTCGTGTATCCCATGGCCCGAACGTACTATTCTTGAACTCAAGATCTTATTTATCAATGGAGTTTACCCCTCAATGTACTTCCAAGCATCAACCTCCAAAGGTCGTCCAAATCTTCATCTTGATGTCCCCTCCGGTTAAAGTTCCTTTAGCTTATCCTTTGTTTCCGATCTACACGCATAATTCACCCATGATAACGTTTTCCATTCTTGCTTGCTTCTTGATGTCTCCATGTTCCAAGGTTCCAAGGAGATGACGTAATTTGTATTCCTCGATGCTTATAAGTCCCTTTTGCCTTGCGTCTATTCGTTGTCCCACGCTTATATTCGCATCAAGTGAGCTTCCATATTTGACCTCATAATGAGCTTTGTGGTTAACGGCTCCCAATCCCTGCATCTGAGTTGAGTCGAATCCCTTTTTAACACATCATGTATCCGACTCCTTGAAGCTTCCCAATTTGGCTCTCCAATCCCTCATCATTCCAAACTTGGAGCTTCAAAGGTGAACCTTGGGCATTTACTCTTGTATTAGATGTCTCCAAAATCGGGGTGGTGAAGAGTTCCACACCCCTCTTGTTGTCTCACGCATCCCTTAAGTCGAAGCTTGAGTCTTTGCAATTCTTGTATGTTGAGAACCTTCAAGGTTTGTAGGTAGGGCAAGATTGATGAACCTTCCCGTGATCCAAGCTTCCTCCCATGATACGAGCCATGATAGGTGGTTCCATTGTGCACGCCACGGAATTTGAACACTCGGCATTCAAGTTACCTTGTCAATTGTAGTTGGTGTGAATGGTAGCTTTGTTTGCATGATAGTAACCTATATAAGAAAGATCAACTCAAATATGGGTGCATGAAGATTAGCGTATGCTTATGACACGTAGTTAAATAAATCAATGCACATAGAATGCAAAATGCAACACTTAACGCAACTAAATGAAAGCGTAGATTGTATACATATATTAAGCAATTCCCAACAATTAGTATCAAATATTCATGCCAAAACGATGCAATACACATATATTAACAAGTTGTTCCTATGCCGTGCGACCTAACTGACTCAAACACGACTCAAGAACACCGGTTTTGCAACCGGGCTCTGATACCACTTAAGGATGTAGCACCCCGCACGTGAGGCACCACATCCCGCACTAAGGCTCAACACGAGTAACGAAATAGTAAATCCGCACCCGTATCAAACCCTAGCGAACGGGAGAGAAACATAAAAACCTTCCTAAGCCAGGCGGAACTAGACCCTGCAATGATAATCAATCAACAAAATATAATGCATCAACATATTCAGACATATGAATCATAAGTATAATTGGCACTTCAGACCTCTTTTAAAAATCATAGCAAAACTCAGAAAGCCAAATTCATATTAAATACATAGGTATCCAATTTCATGATATAACTGAAATGAATTATACATAATTCCAATACAGAGGGGAATGCAGAGACTCTCCTAGCCTAACTCGACCCACATAAAGACTCCAGACCCTCCGCCTAGCTCGAAACTCCAAAGCCAAACCTGCACACTAAAGTGTTGGGGAGGGAGAGGGTCAGTCTCTAGAAGACTGAGTGAGCAGGAGCGATACATATATATAAAACATGCACATGCAAGTCATAGATTCCGAGCAAGGTTTTTATTTGAAATTAGTTCCCAAAAAGGGCAAGAGAATGACTAATCAATGCTCGGATTTTAGGACTAAGTCATATTAGTTTCATTACATTCATAAATCATACATAAATATAAGGCTCGGCGAGTGAGCGTGCACAATCTCCAACCAAACTCCGACCGTGTACGACAAATATCAATAATATATTGATTAGGCGATCATGCGATATATCATAATACACACAGACCATAAATCATAAATCATAAATATATGCGTTTGGGCAATCCATGACCCGGCCTTCCCGCACGGTGCATAATTCTATCATAACATATATATAAGAAGAGGCATAAATCCTAACCAACCTTCTTCCTCCGGGTGGTGGACGGGCTTGCAAGACCCGGCCACCGGTTTATACATAATGGCTAGTGAGGTACATGAATCCTCAAAAGCCCGACTTGCGTTTCCTCGTCAAAACTCCTAACGAGGTCCGTATCGTCGTAAATTTGGTTGGAACTAGTATATGGGATCCCCGTCAGCCCTTGCTTCCTCGGTTAGCCACATATACTAAGTCCCGGGGCCCGTTCAATCATAAATCATAAATGTGTCTCGCCAAAACATATCAATCATAAGTGCATACCATAATTCATAAATCTTTTGAAAAGGGTTTACTCGATCAATACATACTATAAGAAATCATACTTTACCGTGTAATTCGGCATATGCTATATACGTACCTCTCCGTGCCATCCTATTCCGTAGCTAGCATGAAGACACACGGTTTGGAGCATAGCCTCATTACCAAACCATTTTTAAGTTATACGCTCATATGCATAATTCAGAAGGGTTTACTCGATAACTTCATTTGAAAATCATATATATATAATCATAAGGTTTTGGCCAAAGCTTTTCACATAAGGGTTGTAGGGTTTGTTACATAGCTAAAACAAAAACCACCCTCACATTAACCGTGAAGAAACAAGGATCGAGCACCAAGTGCCTGAACGATCAAAAGCTCTCCACCCTGGAGACAAACTGTACAAAAGACCACAAGACGTGTTCGTGAGACTCAAGACTCTTAATGAACCATATATGACGCACGGCAATGCACAAGCATGATATGAAGGCATAAAGATCATATTAAGTCATGAAAATCATATAACCTATTCATTCACTTGTTCAATCATAAATCATTCAAATTCTTCAATTCATATGTCCAATCAATTTATTTCAAGAACTCAAATAGGAGCATAGAACATATTCAAGCTCTCCCAACAAGCTACTATATACCTCATATTACATAAGATAGCATATTTCCAAGGTTTGACAACAAGAAGAAATCATATGATATAGAAAATAAGTGATGCGATTCATAAACGACATATAAACACACATAAACGGCATTACATAAAAGCATGCCTATAACACATCCAAATATCATGAAATTGCACCATAATACTCCTAACACATAGCCAAACAAGTTCATAGTTCAACACGAAAGGAGATAAAATCATTAAGGAGGTGAAATAAATTGAAAACCGAAAAGGAAGTAACAAAGACTGCGCATGGGAAGTGACACGGGGGTGTCACCAACCCTAGCCCAACTGAGCCACGGGCGTGGCTCAGTACAGAGCTTCCCAGAAGGTGTGACACGCCCGTGTCTCCCTCTTATGAGTAAATGAGACACGGGGGTGTCACGGTACAGAACTTGAGGCGCATGCAAGACCTAACCGGCAAAACTGAACTCAAACAAACTCAATCCAAAGGCATACCAAATGAACTCCAAATGCTCTGAAACTTAATATGCAACATATTTGGCATGTTATGAACATTTTTTATTTAGAGTGCAAAAGCTAAATCACACGTTAAGATCATCGAAACCGTGAAACAAAACTGGGTCGCTACAATCGGACGTATGAGCCCTAATGATTCTATCATGCCTTGATCAAGTACTTAGGGCTTGAATTTGGATCTGAAACTTTGGGGAATGCATGCTAACATACCAAACAACTAATATACATCATATATATGCAAAATGGTACAATTTAAAGCACATTAGGATGACCAACAACTTACCAAACACAACAGCAACAATTCTGTCAAAATCATGCATAAGAACAGGCCATGTACTTCGGTTTTGAGGCTTCAAATGGAACCAAATACTTAAAGCATGAATGCTAACATATAGAACAAGGAGTGTACATCAACTCCATGCATTTTCACACGAAATGGAGGCCATATGATCATGCAACAACACCAAATCTCACACAGCAGTTCGAAAACAGGGGAAATAGTTTGAACATCAAGTTTGGAGCTCCATATCTCATAATTTCATAAAAGGGTCAAGAGATGAAATCCTCCTAACATCATATGCTATCAGTTAGGAAAGAAATAAGCCAAGAAACAAGTTCATATGATCACATATAAGCAAGAAATTCAGCCACACAAACATATAGGTCACAAGAGCAAAAATCCCTAAAAGTTCATACCAATCTCATAATTCAAACCCTAATCAAATCTGATCCAAATCATGTTTTAAATAGATGAAATCAAGCATAAATGAGTAGAGAAGACATAAATATTCATACCTTGAAGTTTTGGTGAAGGAAGATGGTGATTTGAGCTCAAAATCACAAAGGGCCAAGGTTTTTCTCTTCCTTTCTCCTCTCTCTTTCTCTCGATCAGTTCCAGCTGAAAATGGAGGGGTGTGGTTCGGTTTTCAGAGCAAAAGGGAAGAGAAAGGGGCTTAACTCAAGGTGGATAAGTCATGGTTAAGGCATGGTTAGGTTAAGGGGTGTAATGGGGTCCCACCATGAAGACTAGTCAACAAGAAGGAGCTTTTCTTGCACGAGTTGCTCGTTACGGTTGGATTTCGGAGGTCTTAATGATTTCAAAAAGGTATGAGGCTTGTCCCATTGTCTCCAAATCGTCGATACGAAGGCAACGGAGGTGTCGGAATTCGAATCCGAATTCCCGAGCTCAAGATATCACGCACGGAACCAAGGGTGCGCTAATTGCTCGTTAGCCCCCGACTTGGTTCCAAAAATCAAAATAAATTCGTAAACACGTCAAATGAATCCGAAAACATAAACCGAGCATAGCGACATGTTCATAACACACATATTTACGACATACTAAATTTCCATACCAATCCGATATCATTACATATATGAACGAAGCACAAATAGAACACTCATGCGCATGAACGAATTCATATAGTTATGAATAAATTACTAAACTTAAATTCCATATTAAATAAACTAAACAAACTAATAACATGTTGAAATTAATTAACGAAATTACCGAAATAGTTAACGTAACATGAAACCTTAATTAAGAAATTAAACACTAAATATCAAAGTAAAATAAATGAATTAATTAAGATAATCATAGTCTATAGTTTAAATCGAATATAAACTTAATTAAGAAATTAAACACTAAATATCAAAGTAAAATAAATGAATTAATTAAGATAATCATAGTCTATAGTTTAAATCGAATATAAACACTTATAAACAATTAATCATATAATTAAATAATTAAATCGCGTAATTTACAAACAAATACGCCACAATATTTAAAACTGAAAAACTGGGGCGTTACAATAACAGTTCCAAACGAATTAAATCAAGAAAAGGAAGCATACGTGACATTCATGTGAATTTTCCCAAAGTGCCATAAATGATAACTCATAAATACTTCAACCACCAAGAAATCAATGATAATAAATGATATGAGGATTTCAAAATAATCATTCTCAAGCTTGGAATCAATCAAAACCAACAAGAATCGAATGAGATCAACAATATGCCCAAAACTCCCCATTTTCGGAAAAACAGCCCAGAAATCATGAAACCCTGCTCAAATTCATGAATAAAAGGATGAAAATGATCAGAAACGAACATATATTACAACCCTAAGCTTACCTTGTTGATTGGATGAAGTTTGGATGAGATTTGAGCTCCAAAATCTCTAAGGAATGAAGGGTTACGGGACTGAACTGAGAGGCAGTAACTTTGGCTGAGTTTTGGGGATTGTGTGAGGATTAGTTTGGTTAGGGAATGATATGTTAGGATTGGTGGTTGAGTTAGGTATCAATAGAATCAAACCATGGTTAATTTGGTTATAGTTTGGATGAGATATGGCTATTTTTGTACAACAAGGTCAGTTTAGTCGCCGATTCGTTTTTCGGTTGGATTTCGGAGGTTCAAATGACTTAGGAAAAATATAAGGCTAAGTTTACTAAACTCGAATTTTCGTTACGAGTTTAGCGAAATTGACGGAACTCGAATCCGAGTTCCCGAGCTCAAGATATTAAATTCGGCACCAAGGGTACGCTAAGTGCTCGTTAGCCCCCGATTTGGTTCCTCGAATCAAATTAAATTTGTTAAATTATCAAATAAATTCAAAAACATAAACCGAGTATATAAGCATGTTCAGAACACATATATTTACGACATACTACAAACTCGTGGCATTTCGATATCATTTCATATAAGAACGAAGCACAAAATAAATAACCAACCTCATTTCATGCAATTCATGCGCATTTCATAAGTTCCATGCATAAAATTTAATTCAAAGAATTAATTCTAATATTAAATAAAATAAATTATAGTTAACGTATATATTTGAATAAATTAATTAATATGGTTAAACATGATTAATTAGCATAATGCTTAATTAACAACATAATTAACATTAATCATTAACTAACAATAATTAAAGAAATATATAACTATATTTATATTTATACTTAAAATACGAAATAGTTTTTAGAATAATATTGAATTAAAATATAATATAATAAAATAAAATAATAACAATTTATACTAAAATTAAATATGGAACACGTAAAAACAATTAATCACCTAATTAAATAATTTAATTGTGTAATATAGAAACAAATATGACATATTAATATAAATGAAAAACCGGGGCATTACAATCTCTCCCCTAAAAGGAATTCGTCCTCGAATTCACTGCACGCTTAAAACAACCAATGAGAGATTCCCCGTCTCTCGCAAACAACAAGGAGAGAGGCCCGTCTCTCGAGCAACAATGAGAGAACCCCGTCTCTCGCAAGCAAAGAGAGTACCCCGTCTCTCAAACAAAAATAAGAGAATCCCCGTCTCTTAGAAACAACGAGAGCACCCCGTCTCTAAAAAAAAAAAAAAATAAATAAGGAAGTCTCCAATACTCCAATGCAACACACGCAAAAAATAATTTCAAAATCACACAAGTCACCCCAAGGCAAGTAACAGATATCATCCACGTTAATCATCAATTACTTCATGTAGTTTAACTTGATAAGAAAACAAAGCACGTACCAAGGAAATTATTAAATTGAATTTGCATGAATGTATGTATCATGGATGCTATAAGTACCGTTCACCGTAGTCGTGAAGTTTTAAAATTGTGAGTTGTGGTTGTTCAGTGTATAATCTGTCCTGAAAATAGCTCAGTGATCAGCTTGTCTTGAACCTCTTCAGGGTTCCTCGGTGAAGCGATTGATGAATCCTTTAGGGATTATACTCTTAGATCCCTTCTGCCTGGTACTGCTTCCAGTCTTCATCATTTCCCTTAATCCTCATTCGATCAACCAACTCTTTTTTTTTATTAACCGAGCTTGACCTTCCGAATACCCTTAGACCATCCGTCTCGAAGTTAGGTCCATAGCTACTATCTTACCCATATCGGAGTTTAAAATACCCTCGAGGATAATTACTCCTGACAACCTTGACGATTCAATCCCTACCTTGAAGTATTTGTCATTAGGATCTACCTTAACACGAATCCTTTTCCATCTTCCGTTCATGTTATTCATTCATTCTCTGTAACCCCTTAAGGTTATATTCGGTATCTGGCCCCCTTTGTACTCTATTAGATTACTCTTACTTGCCATCATTCCATTATATGCTAACTTGATTCGACTTTCTCTCTTGTCAATTCTGACTTAGGGGTTCACAGAAGCTCCCCTAAATTTTGTTATCCCCAGATCCATGTTCTATACATAAGAATATTCTCCAAGCCATTTCCTTTATACCTAGTGAGGGACTTCGACCCGGATTTAGTAACTTAGCTCCCCTCTTAACAACTTAACCATTCAAGCCGCCTTATTTATCTCTGATCATCGCTAATAGGGCTTCCAGGTCTTCCTTAATTTGCAATTTCGTTATTCCTACTAAAATATTTCTTCGAGCACCCCTTCAATCGTCCAATTCGTTCCTCGGTCGTGCTCTCCCCCTTAAATTTCTATTGTCACATGTTGAACTCCATCAATTCTCATTTTGTCGAAGTTCTTGATGAATAATTTCCATTAGGGAGGATTTTGATCAAAAGGCAACGCCAAGGTTTTGCATTTCAACTTCCCTTCTAATTCGCTTAATGTCCGAAACCCCTTTCCTATTCTTGTCTAATCCAAACACCCCGCAATCAATTCTAATCTCGCTTCTCCTTATGAATTCCCGTTTCCATTAACCTATCTCTTACTTGAAATTCTTTGTTTCCCCAAAGTCATCTTTATTGAATTCGAAAGTGGCTTGGCTAAGTAATACTTGATAGGTGAAGTGAATGAGTTTCCTATCAAATAAACACTAAAATGCATGTCGGGTTAAAATGACGATGCATGTGTCAGGTTTACGTCAAGCAATTATACAACACATTAGCGCAACGAAACCAATTAGAAATACACGGATAACATAAGGTCAAAAGAATAAATAATTAATGCAAAATATGATGCACGTGCTATGAATGTTTTGGAACCTGTCACCAATGTGGTAAGCTATTAGCTCAGTAGCTTTTCATCGTTCCTCCAATCTCGAGGTTACTTTGACTTGGTGATTATTCCTTGTCTTTCCCACGGTCTTCAAGTTTCCCAAGAATCCTTGTATATCAGCTTTTATCTTCCACCATCCGGAGTTGAAATTTCACGATCCCTAATTTCTTCTATATCCCCTTGAGTTAGTATCTGAATTTCTCCCGAGAATCATCCTTCAACCTTGTTCAGATTCTCTTGCGAAAATGAACCCCAATTGTCCTTTTTGAACCCTACTTCTCGCCATCACCGTGATCAAGACTCCCGTGCTTATCCTTTATAAGTTTAATTCACCTCCAATTGCTTATACTCGAGCGCATAATTTCTCTGAAAGGAGTGTTTGCCTGTCCTTACCGTTTCCATTTGTTGCTCCATATCTTCCAATTTAACCTCACAACATGACAATTCAGCTTGGATTTGGAAAAATGACTCAAATCTCGTCCTCAATATCGCCACCTTCCCTAAATTTGTATTCACACCATTACTTGCCTCTCTCTACTTCCTTCCAGACTCGTTTCTATCTTAGTAGCAATCCAGAGCACCCAAATTTAAACCCTTCTTGATCTTCACCTCCAATATCTCGATTTCTAATTTCCAGGTTTATTTAGCAACCCTTCTTTGACAACTCTTGGTTCTCAATTTCCATCTAGCTGATTTTACCTTGACTCCTCCCAGTCCTTGGTACCTCTTCAATGGTCCGAACCCTGAACCAAAATACCTTCAAGGTTCATTTACTTCATTCCTTAGGTTAAACGATCCCGTTGGCTCCCATTATGGCTTCTTATGTAAGAGAGCCGCATATGTCAACCTTTGGAGTCATAAATATTTCTCGATCAATTCCTATTTCTACGTATATCCCTCTATAGTTGCATCTTCTTAAGCCAAACTTCCATTTCAGCTCCTATCCCTTGAATTCTAACTCTAATTATGAGGACTACGCCTCTCGAATTCGCTATATCTTTCCCCCCATACGTCATTCCTATCCTCCATGCCTCAAAAAGAGCTAGTAGTAAGGCGTTGTTAGCATGATACTTGGCCGTGGTTTGATAGTACCTTCATATCCTGTAATTCATAACTTATTTCAAGGATATATGAATGCGATTAGTACATGCTCATGGCACATATTTAACACGAAAGGCACGGATCCAATATAAAATGCAACAGGTAATTCGTCAAGATTAAAAGAAAGACAATTTCAGGTTCAAGATCGATGCAATGCACACAATATCACGTAGTCCCTATGCCGTTCAACTTAGACTGACTCTAACTCGACTCGAGAACACCGGTTTTGCAACCTGGCTCTGATACCACTTAAGGATGTAGCACCCCGCACGAGAGGCACCACATCCCCCGCACTATGGCTCAACACGAGTAACGAAATGGAAAGTCCGTACCCGTATCCAACCATAGCGAACGGGAGACAAACAAAAATACCTTCCTAAGCTAGGCGGAACTTAGACCCTGCACATACTAACTAATCCATAAAAGATATATGCATCGGAAACTAAAATTCAAACAAACAAACCATAAGCAGACTTGGGCTCTTCGGGCCTCTTTTAACTCATAATCAAAGCCAACAAAAGCAATTCGATGAAAAATTCATAAGATTCAAGTTCAATATTGTGGAGTTGGATCATACATAACTGAGATACATATGTGAGTATAAAGACTCTTCTAACTTAACTTAACCAACTCAAAGACTCAATACAATCCGCCTAGCTCGAGACTCCAAAGCCAAACCTGCGCACTGAAAGGTTGGGAAGGGAGAGGGTCAGTCTCTAGAAGACTGAGTGAGCAGGAGCGATATACATATATAAAAACATGCACATGCAAGTCTTAAATTCCGAACAAGGTTTTGTTTGAAATTAGTTCCCAAAAAGGGCAAGAGAATGATTAATCAATGCTAGGATTTTATGACTAATCATATTAATTCATTACATTCATAAATCATACATAAACATAAGGCTGGGCGAGTGAGCGTGCACAATCTCCAACCAAACTCCGACCGTGTATGACAATTATCATTAATATGTTGATTAGGCGATCATGCAATATATCATAATACACACAGACCATATATCATATCATAAAGCATATTCGTTTGGGCAATCCGTGTCCCGGCCTTCCCGCACGGCGCATAATCATAACATAACATAACATAATCATAAATCAGTTCCAACCTTCTTCCTTCGGGTGGTGGACGGGTTAGCAAGACCCGACCACCTCATACATAGGCCAATGGGGTTTCATGACTCCCCCAAGGGCACTCAGCTCCCATTCCCCGCTAAACCTCCTAACGAGGGCCGGTATCGCCGTAGTTTGGTTGGGACTAGTATATGGGATCCCCGTCAGCCCTTGCTTCCTCGGTTAGCCACATATACTAAGTCCCGGGGCCCGTGCAATCATAAATCATAAATGTGTCTCGCCAAACATTTCAATTCATAAGAACATAACATATTTCATAATTCATTTGAAAAGGGTTTACTCGATCAATATTTACTCGATAACTTTACTTTAAAAGTAATATATATATAATCATAAGGTTTTGGCCAACGCTTTTCACATAAGGGTTGTAGGGTTTGTTACATAGCTAAAACAAAAACACCCTCACCTGAAACATGACGATACAAGGATACGAGTTACCGAGTGCCTGAAAGATCAAGATCTCCACCCTGGAGATAAACTGTACAAAAGACAACGTAACGTGTTCGTGAGACTCAAGACTCTAAATGAACCAAATATGACGCACGACATGCAATGAACATGATATAAGTGCATAAGAAACAATATTATGTAATGAACATGTTCATGTGCCCTATTAAAGAATTTAAGACATATAGTCAATCCATTCGTTCCTTCATTTCATTCAAATTCATAAATTCATAAATTCATATTCCATATTAATTAATCTAAGAATTCATTTAATAATCATAACACGTAATATATTGCATTTGTAATTAGAAAAGAGACAATTAATTACTTTCAATTAAAGATCAAAATTAAATAAAACATGAAATAAATAACAATTAAATCCTATAAAATAATCATTTAATATTTAACTTATATAATGAATATATAATATATATATATATATATATAGCATATATATACACGTAGGCTACCATGCATACATAAATGTATTTAACATATATAATACATATATATGTACATAATCTACCAAAACCATGCATGCAAAAATTACACAAGTATTCACACATTTATACATATATATATATATCTATGCACGTACACCCATACAGCCATGCATGCAAATTACACCCATAATGGTTATATATATATATATATATATATATAAATATATAATATACATGCATGCAAAATGAATTACAAAGCCATGCACACACACATCTCTACAACAAAAGAACAGCAACAGCAACAACACAGGCATGCAGCAACCATAGGAAAAACGCAGGAAAAAGTTGGAAAAATAAGGTGACACCCCCGTGTCACCACCCTAGCACAAACCGAGACACCCCCGTGTCTCGGTACAAAAATCTCAGGCCAACCCGCACCCCCGTTCCTCGCTGGAACGAGCAAAACGACACCCCCGTGTCTCACAGCAGCAGCACCTGTTTCCAGACAGCAAACACGGGTAGAACATGGCAGCCCCTCACGCATGAAATGCAGGCAAGAAAGACAACAAAACAAAGCATGAAAAGCTGCAAGAACTCATCTAAAACACACACCAAGAAGCCACGAAAATGGACAGCAAAAGAGAGAAGGTTCACGGCAGTTTGACAACAACAAACTCAATCCAAAAACAGGGCAAGGCTTACGGGAAACAGGGCAAGGAGGAATCTCAACATCTGCACACAACCATATCAGTTTAGAACAATAAATACTCATCTATGCAATACCATTTCAACCTATATAACAGTTCCAAAAAAACTCAATTAAGAAAAGGAAGCATACGTGACATTCATGTAAATTTTCTCAAAGTGCCATAAATGATAACTCATAAATACTTCAACCACCAAGAAATCAATGATCATAAATGATATGAGGATGTCAAAATAATCATTCTCAAGCTTGGAATCAATCAAAACCAACAAGAATCGAATGAGATCAACAATATGCCCAAAACTCTCCATTTTCGGAAAAACAGCCCAGAAATCATGAAACCCTGCTCAAATTCGTGAATAAAAGGATGAAAATGATCAGAAACGAACATATATTACAACCCTATGCTTACCTTGTTGATTGGATGAAGTTTGGATGAGATTTGAGCTCCAAAATCTCTAAGGAATGAAGGGTTACGGGACTGAACTGAGAGGCAGTAACTTTGGCTGAGTTTTGGGGATTGTGTGAGGATTAGTTTGGTTAGGGCATGATATGTTAGGATAGGTGGTTGAGTTAGGGATCAGTAGAATCAAACCATGGTTAATTTGGTTATAGTTTGGATGAGATATGGCTATTTTTGTACAACAAGGTCAGTTTAGTCGCCGATTCGTTTTTCAGTTGGATTTCGGAGGTTCAAATGACTTAGGAAAAATATAAGGCTAAGTTTACTAAACTTGAATTTTCGTTACGAGTTCAACAGAATTGACGGAACTCGAATCTGAGTTCCCGAGCTCAAGATATTAAATTCGGAACCAAGGGTACGCTAAGTGCTCGTTAGCCCCCGATTTGGTTCCTCGAATCAAATTAAATTCGTTAACCTATCAAATAAATTCAAAAACGTAAACCGAGCATATAAGAATGTTCATAACACATATATTTGCGACATACTACAAACTCGTGGCATTTCGATATCATTTCATATAAGAACGAAGCACAAAATAAATAACCAAGCTCATTTCATGCAATTCATGCGCATTTCATAAGTTCCATGCATAAAATTTAAATCAAAGAATTAATTCTAATATTAAATAAAATAAATTAAAGTTAACGTATATATTTGAATAAATTAATTAATATGGGTAAACATGATTAATTAGCATAATGCTTAATTAACAACATAATTAACATTAATCATTAACTAACATTAATTAAATAAATATATAACTATTTATATTTATACTTAAAATACGAAATAGTTTTTAAAATAATATTGAATTAAAATATAATATAATAAAATAAAATAATAACAATTTATACTAAAATTAAATATGGAACATGTAAAAACAATTAATCACATAATTAAATAATTTAATTGTGCAATATAGAAACAAATATGACATATTAATATAAATGAAAAACCGGGGCGTTACACTAATTGATTATTTGAATAATTATTTGTTACACTTCATTAGGTATTTGTTCATTTTGACCCCTTTTGATTCCCCGTTCGATCCGTTTGACCCCGTATTTGCTACTATGTATGTGACTACATGATATGTATGAAATATGTTTAGTATGAATTTTCCTACGTGTACATTTTATGTTTTTGAGTTTGTTTGATACGGTTTTGAACCGTTTTAATTGTTAAGGTATACGAGTGTCTAACTACTTTTAGTGCACCTCGTGTTCTGGAAGGCGTAACTTTGGCTCGGGAATTCGGATTTGAATTATGGAAGAAGCGTCAGACTCGTAATGAAGAATGGAAGCTATTAAACCTACTTTTTGAAGCCCGTTTGGTCCTCCGAATTTCGGCCGAAACACGACCCTTGTGACAGATTTGCCATGTTCGCCCGTTTTAATCATAACCGACCCGTTTCTTATCCGAATCGCCCCATATTTGAACCCATATGACCCTAAATTAAACCTCTCTCATCCCATTAGCCCCTCATTCGGACCCAGCCTAGCAAAGGAAGGAAAAGGGGCTCACTTCATCAGCAACCCGAAATCCCAGAGAGAAGGAAGACAACACTATTCATTTTGCAAGTTTTGAGCTCAATAGTCATCCGATTCGTCTCAAATTTGAAAGGTATGTGCAGTATCTTGTTCTACATCTTATCCTCTTTGTTTTGAGTGCTCATTTCCTGAATTTTATGGCGTATTAAGCATGCTATGGATAATATGATGAATAGTAAGGGTTTGTGGAGATTTGATGAATTTGGCATGATTTCTTGTGATTCTTGTTAGTTTGATGCATCATTTATGAACCTAAGACATCCATTATTAATTGTATGGTCTCATTTCAGAAGTAGGTTGCATTTAATTGAGTATGCCATTAATGATTTGTATGAATAAATGAAGAACATGTAGGTTTCATCCAATCTCTTAAATTTCCTTGCATGATTAGTCAGAATATGATGAATAATTGATGTATGATCCTTCCCTTACATGATAGAATGGTTTAAGATTAGTTTTTGTTGGATTTGTGCTGCTGCTACCCTGTTTTTCCTGCTGCTGCGTGTGTGGTCGCGGCCGCGACCGCGACCGCGATTAGTGCACTTCCAGTAGCGGGCGAGACCCCTTTTCAGCCTCGTTTCGACTTTTACTATTATGTGTGCTAGAAGAGATGCGCGGCCACCCTTTAGCTATTTTGGGGTGGCGCCCGCGACCTCATTTTGTGTAACTTTCGAGTTGCTTCGTTGTTGTTGTTTGTCTTCCAATTTGTTCGTGTGTTGCTTGTCTTTTCTAGATTCTATATGATTAATATATGATACTAACTTTCTTTATATCATGTTATATGATTTAGTATGAGTTTATTTTGTGATTTGGATGCTTGCTTGCATGTTATATGATGAAATACATTTGTTGTGTCTCCTACGTGCATGCATGCATGAATGCCTTATTTATTTAATTCGTGTGGTATCTTCTTGCTTTTTTTATGATATAAATATGATGTTAACATGTCATATTATGTGTTAAGTGCTATGTTATGAATTTATGGCTTGTTTTACATGTTCGTTTTTTAATTATGGTCTAATACGTGCAACATGCTCTCATACGTGCGTTTATGACTTTATGTTTTGTTTAAGTGCCTTATATGATTTTTCTTTGCTCTTATATGATATGACATGTCTTCCTAACATGTTGTATGATACGTTACGCATGCTATATGAAATTAATGAATTTATTTAACGTAATTTAGGAGACATATGATTTGTTATGAACTTACATGCGTGATATGTTAATTCATTGCATCTCTTATGCATCTCTTACATCCGTATGCATATGCCGAGCATCTAATCGGTTTATTTATGAGTCTAAGTCCGTCTTTCATCCTTTGTTTTGTTCAGAGCCTTGGTTCGAAGGAAAGGAGGTGGCCTCTTAGGTGTGTTGCGGTTCGTTTTGTTCGTTGTGGTCGACAAGGTGAGGTTTCTTTCTTTTAGTTATTACGACCTGCAACCCTTAATTTGATTTAAGACGGCATGCGACCTATGTATATGCATAAGTATTAGATATGTGTTTGAGATGTATTTTGTAGGATTTTTGACCTTTTGTTATGAAATATTTGAAAACGCTTTTATGTATACGTAAGAAATATTTTCGTTCGTTTGTTTTGAAAAGGGTTGGTGTGAGTATGTTTTGAAACCGCGACCTATGTTGGATTTTGAAAAATTAAGAACTTTCGAACTTTTGAAAAATTTGATCAATTAGTTGGGCCCCGGAGATTCGTAAGAAGGAGACCCGGGACGATATGGGCCATCGGGTAGTCCCTAGTACGATCTTCAACTTAAGGATCAGCCCTGAACCCACTAGGAGGCTTGGTGGGGGAAGGGGTCCTCGGGCGTGAGCTTCATGAAACTCACGACCCATACTGTGTGTCTGATGGTCAGGGTGGCGCCACCCTGCCATCACCCGGAGGAGAGGTATGTTTCTTTGATTCTGAAATATGTTTTGTTTTGATTTAGATCTTTGATTTATGAACGGTGTTAGGGTGATCTGAGGCTCGTGCTCGCCGAGTTGTATGTGTGATTTTCAACTTGGTTTGTGTGATTTTCAACTTGGTTTGTGAAATGGGAGTGGATTCATAAGTACTAAAATTTGGTTGATTTTGGCCTTCGGCCTTACCCCTTTTATTCCTTATATCTAGTATCACATGTTAAATGTTTTGGATTGCAAAAACCAAGCCACGGTTCATGAACCTTCTAATTTGGAATATGCTATGCTATATGTATACATATGTGTGATTATGTTAGCCCTCTCATGTAACGCCCCAGTTCTGTGATTTAAGCTTGATGTATTCGTTTGCCAATGTGCGCAATTTAATTAACGATATATGCTTCATTATTGATTTTATTAATTGATCGTGAATTCTTGAGACGTTTGAGCATGTGTGTTTATGTTTGATGCTGTTGCTATTTGGTTTGATTTCTGTTTTTCGTGAAAACTTGGAATGAGTGAACTATGTGACTTACGATTATGTTTATATGCTCGTCGCATGATTTTATTCTCGTATGTGTGTGTTTTGGATTCGTTCATGTGATCGGAACCGAAAAGGGGGCTAAAGAGCATTTAGCGCACCTTGTGTTTCGGGCGGCATATCTTGAGCTCGGGAACTCGAAATCGAGTTCCGTCACCTCCATTGGATCCGGATCGATGAATCGGAGATAATGGGAGAAGCCTCACATTTTTCTAAGATCATTTAGGTTGCCAAATTTTAACCGAAACAAGCCCCTTGTGCCAAAAATGACAAATAATAGCTATTTCACGTTCACGGACCTAACCTAACGAACCTAGGCCCTAACCCTTGACCTATAACCACTTGCACACTCTCTCTCTCCCCCATATCTGGCCCCCCACCGAACCAACCCCTCCCATTTATCCCCAAACTCAGCCAAAAGGAGAGAGAAAGAAGAAATAGGGAGAAAGAAGAAGGAAGAAGATGACACTATTCAAACCTTGGGGTATTGAGCTCCTACCCCCACCATTTCTACTCCAAATTGAAAGGTAAGCCCATATTTGTGATGTACATCTTCTTGTAGTCATTTTAAGTTAAGGTTTGCATGATTTCTCCAAGCTTTGGGTTAGACATGGCATGTATGATGAATAGTGAGGGTTTGGGGGAAATTGATGAATTCTAGCATGTCTCCTTGTGGATTCTTTTGTTATGATGCATTTATATTGCTCCTAAGATGTTATTTGTGATATGTATGAACTTGCTTTGGTTTCTAGGTTAGAATTCATGGCCTTACCATTTATGGAATGTGAAGAGATAGCATGAGTTTGTTCCAATTTCATTCCTTGCTTGAATTGTTGCATCTTTGGATGTTTTAATGGATTGAAATGCATGAATACTTGCTATCCTAACTTACCTATGTGTGTTAATTTGATGTTTATATGGTTTAGCATGAGTTTTGCCCTGTTTGTTGTGTGTTTTTCGCCACTGAACTAAATCCGCGAGGGTGGATTTTTCGCTTTGGAAAAATCCACGGGGGTGGATTTATTGCAGTTTTCTGGACCAAATCCATGGGGGTGGATTTTGTCCAGCCTGTTTTTGTTACTCCGATTCCATTTTTCTTCGTTTGTTTGATCTTCCTCCACCTCTTTTATGACTTCTATGCTATGCTAACATGTATTATCTTGTGTGTTATGAATTTTTATTATTTTTCGTGGAATATTTTATGAGTTATGATTCAAATATCTTCGTTGCTTTTAATATGTGCATGCATGGATGATTACTTCCAATGTGAACCCTAATCGCTTATATATCTCCTTTTTTATGACTTGTATGATGTGTATACATGTTATATTACGTGTTATGCTCGTTAATTGAATTTCTTGGATTAATTTGGTATGGATTATGAAAGTTATGAACGAATGTACTTGAATGAATTACGTGACAATGCGATTCTTCTTATAACTAACGCATCCCTTATGTGTTCAATGGATTCCTTTCACCTCTAAATGATTCATGTGCATTGTAAACATGTTGATATTTATCTTATGATTATTGTATGGAATTGTTGGATCATTTTGATTTGAATTATGAAAGATACGATATGATTGAACGTGAAACCTTCATGTATTGAATGTACATGGGTTGAGTGCTTGATTATATGTCTCCATGACATTGTATTACTTCTTATGCATCTCATACCATGTTAATGCATTGCCGTGCGTCTTATATGGTTCATTTGGAGTCTTGAATCTCACAAAGTACACTACATTGTCTTTTGTTCAGTTTCTCCAGGGTGGAGACTTGCCGGGTTCATAAAGCACCATGAGTCTTCCTTCTTTTGGTATTGTCGGTAAGGTGTAACAGGTGGGTTTCTCTTCTACTAGTTAATGACCCTATATAATCCCAACATGTAAAGATTTCGGCCAAAATTATATATATATATATATAGTCATTTATCGAGTCTATGATTTCGAACGTATACCCCTTTCTTTTATGAATACCTACCGAATGTTTTGGCGAGAAATGTATGAATGAATGAATGCACAATGGGGCCCAGGGACTTGGTGTTAGAGGCTATCCGGGGAGGCATGGGCCGACGGTGATCCCTTTCTACCAGTTCCATTTATAGAACGGCGTAACCGAACCCAGTTAGGAGTTAGCGGGGAATGGACGCTGAGTGCCATCTGGGGAGTCATGAAACCCTTTTGGTCCATGCATGGATGGTTCGGGCCGATCACCCGGAGGAAAAAGGTGTAAATGTTATGATTGTGCACAAAAGAATGATATGTATGAATGAATGAATGAACGAATGTATGAATGACTAATGGATTACACAAGGTGTTGGTTGGAGACAATGCACGCCCACTCGCCGGGCCACAAATGACCTAATTAATGGAATTTGATGGTTATAATCCCTTTTGATGATTTCTTTATCTCACCCACTTGGGAAATGCTTTGAAAACCTCATTTGGGGATTATAACTTGCATGTGAATGTTTAAATACTGTCTTATATTATATTATGCCCTGTTTTATACCCACCAGTCTCCTATAGACTGAACCCGGCTTTGTTTTCAGTTTTGCAGGTTTTGGTGTGCTAGGCGGGGTTCCGAGTCGGTCAAGTTTTATATCTTAGTTTGAGTCACTTGCACGCATCTTTGTATTTGATTAAGGGATGAAAGAATGTATGTATGAATCACGGTTATGGTTATGATTATGAATTATGGTTACAGTTATGTTTGAATTTCGGGATTAGGTATTTATGCTAGTTGAACCCGTCATTGCTTCTTATGTTTATTATGAATGGTATGATTTGTTTTTTAAATTTCATGTATTTCAGTCTTGTTCTTTTGGTTTTAAGTTTAGCTCCCGCCTAGCATAGCGAGTGAGTGAGTCCCCGTTCGCTGTGAGCTTGGTTCATGTATGGATTTTCCATTTCATGTGTGGATCGGGCTCATAGTGCGGGGGATGTGGCGCCTCTTGTTCCGGGTGCTACATCCTTAAGTGGTATCAGAGCCCGGTTGCAAAACCGGTGTTCTAGTGTCGTGATTGAGTCAGTTAGGTCGCACGGCATAGGAACAACTTGTTAATGAGTGCATTGCATTGATTTGGCATAAATATTTGATACTAATTGTTGGAAATTGCTTAATACATGTATACAATCTATTCTCTTATTTAGTTGCTTTAAATGTTGCATTTTGCATTCTATGTGCATTGATTAACTTAACTACGTGCCATAAGCATACACTAATCTTCATGCATCCATATTTGAGTTGATTTTTATTATATAGGCTACTATCATGCAAACAAATCTACAATTCACACCAACTACAATTGACAAAGTAACTTGAGGGCCGAGTGTTCAAATTCCGCGGCTTGCACAATGGAACTACCTATCATAGCTCGTATCATGGGAGGAAGCTTGGATCACCGGAAGGTTCATCAATCATGCCCTACCTACAAACCTTGAAGGTTCTCAACATACAAGAATTGTAAAGACTCAAGTTCTAACTTGAGGGATGCGTGAGACAACGAAAGGGGTGTGGAACTTTTCACCACCCCAATTTTTAAGACATTTAATACAAGATTAAATGCTCCAAGGTTCACCGTTGAAGCTTCGAGTTTGGAATGATTGGGCGATTGGAAGACCAAATTGGGAAGCTTCAAGGGATCGGATGCAAGATGTGTTAAAAAGGTTCGACTCAACTCAGATGCAAGGATTGGGAGCCGTTAATCATAAAGCTCACTATAAGGTCAAATATGGAAGCTCACTTGATACGAATACAAGCGTGGGACAACAAATGGACGCAAGGCAAAGAGACTTAAGAGCATCGAGGAATTCAAATCGCGTCGTCATCTTGGAACCTTGGAACAAGGAGACATCAACAAGAAAGCAAGAATGGAAAGCATTATCACGGACGAATTATGCGCGTAGATCGGAAACAAAGGATAAGCTGAGGGAACTTCAACCGGAGAGAACATCAAGATGAAGATTCGGACGACCTTTGGAGGTCGATGCTTGGAACTACGTTGAGGTGTAAAATCCATGGACAAAGAAGACCTTGGGTTCAAGAATAGCACGTTCGGGCCGTGGGATATACAAATGGATGCAAGAAGATTATGGAGATTCGAAAACCATGGAAAGCTAAGGAATTATCAATGTCTCCAAAGAAAGCTACAATTATGGGAATGAGGAACACGTCATCAAGCTAAAAGCTTACCACCTCGGTGACAGGTTCTGCATATTCATGGCACGAGCATCATTCATCGATTTAAATTAATTACTTTCTTTATCTATATGTACGTTTATGTTTAATTAATATAATTGCTCCAACGTGTTGCATCGTTGCATCTTTAATTGTTTAGTATGTGCATTGGCATGTTAATCCAACATGCATGGCTTAGTGTTTAATTGATAGGGAATGGCTCCACCTTGTTCGTCAAGCGATTCTTTGATCAAGGCTTACTCGAATCAAGACGAGAAGAATAGTTGGGTTATATCTTGGGAGTTTAAAAAAAAAAAAAAAAAAAAAAGGAAAAAAAAAAAAGAATTTGGAGGCTTGGAAATTAGAACCGGAGTAGAGCAAAAACGGATGCTTAACCCTATCAATCATGCCGGATTGAGTGAAAGCAAGAGTTCCGGGCATATAGCTTAGCTAGCACAATCTACACTGAAGAAACTAAGTTAAAGAGTTTTGGGGAAACCTTAATCTGAGAGGCGAAGTACCGAATTCAACTAAAATTTCCAAATAAGGAAGCATTGATTAGGAAATAATGTAAATCCTTTTCGATCCTTGAAGGGATTACCTTTAGTTGAAAGAATGGAAATACAAGAGACAACAAGTAACGAAAACTTCATATGAGGGATAAAGGACAAATGGAGTTGGAATCTTAAGGAGCGAGAAAGTTTTGGGTTAACCTCGGGGATTATAGGAAGAACAAGACTAGAGAATAGTATTCCAAGAATTAAGAGAATTAGGTGAGAAATTGGTGGGGCAACAAATTTGGGTTATGGCGATAACCTCTCTACCAGAAACGGCTTATCAAGAATTTTGATACAAGAGGGGATTAAATTAGTCCAGATTTCAAGAAGAGCAAGAAAGAGAAAAGTTGGGGAATCAGAAGGAAGTAATTATTGAAGGGTTTGAATTGAACCTTAGGAGTGAATTAAAGAAACAGAAGTGAAGTGCACGTATAAAGGTCGAAGATGAAATAAATTCGGAGATTAGCAAAGGACGCCACTAAATATTGAAGGTATGTGGTTAATGTACGACACACCAACTTTACCTAGTGGTCGATCATCCCTTCACAAAGGCTTCATGGAAAGGTTTAGCACTTGCTATCATTTCAAGATTCAATTAGATGAAGTCATGGAAGTAATAGCGGAAGGGATGAATACCTTTACGAACTCAACTTCTCAAGAGAAAAAGGAAACTTCAAGAATTGATCGGGAGTCAAATCGGATCCTCCAACTACTTTATGAATTATCAACCTTCAACCTCATTGCTACGGTGAACGATATCATAAACATTCATGGCATATACATACATGCAATTTAATTCAATAATTTTGTTTTTGTGTGCCTTGGTCTCTTTTCATGATAATTGCCTTGTATAATTGATGAATAATGTGCTTGCCATATATAGATATATATATATTACTTGACCCTACGTGTCTCATTTGATGTTAATTGTTGTAATTGAAATTGTTACCTCCTCCTTGTTATTTGCTCTTTGTTGTTGTTATCGCTTATGTTTGGGCTGTGTCGCTCGGGAGTATTGGAGACTCCCTTGTCTCCTTGTTGTTTGAGAGACGGGGTTCTCTCTCCTTGTTGTTTGAGAGACGGGGTTCTCTCTTCTTGTTGTTTGAGAGACGGGGTTCTCTCTTTGTTGCTTTCGAGGGACGGGGCTCTCTCTTTGTTTGCTTTAGTTTTAGTGAATCCGAGGACGGATTCTTTTTAAGGGGGTAAGTTTGTAACGCCCCAGTTCTGTGATTTAAGCTTGACGTATTCGTTTGCCAATGTGCGCAATTTAATTAACGATATATGCTTCATTATTGATTTTATTAATGGATCGTGAATTCTTGAGACGTTTGAGCATGTGTGTTTATGTTTGATGCCGTTGCTATTTGGTTTGATTTCTGTTTTTCGTGAAAACTTGGAATGAGTGAACTATGTGACTTATGATTATGTTTATATGCTCGTCGCATGATTTTATTCTCGTATGTGTGTGTTTTGGATTCGTTCGTGTGATCGGAACCGAAAAGTGGGCTAAAGAGCATTTAGCACACCTTGTGTTTCGGGCGGCATATCTTGAGCTCGGGAACTCGAAATCGAGTTCCGTCACCTCCATTGGATCCGGATCGATGAATCGGAGACAATGGGAGAAGCCTCACATTTTTCTAAGATCATTTAGGTTGCCAAATTTTAACCGAAACAAGCCCCTCGCGCCAAAAATGACAAATAATAGCTATTTCACGTTCACGGACCTAACCTAACGAACCTAGACCCTAACCCTTGACCTATAACCACTTGCACACTCTCTCTCTCCCCCATATCTGGCCCCCCACCGAACCAACCCCTCCCATTTATCCCCAAACTCAGCCAAAAGGAGAGAGAAAGAAGAAATAGGGAGAAAGAAGAAGGAAGAAGATGACACTATTCAAACCTTGTGGTATTGAGCTCCTACCCCCACCATTTCTACTCCAAATTGGAAGGTAAGCCCATATTTGTGATGTACATCTTCTTGTAGTCATTTTAAGTTAAGGTTTGCATGATTTCTCCAAGCTTTGGGTTAGACATGGCATGTATGATGAATAGTGAGGGTTTGGGGGAAATTGATGAATTCTAGCATGTCTCCTTGTGGATTCTTTTGTTATGATGCATTTATATTGCTCCTAAGATGTTATTTGTGATATGTATGAACTTGCTTTGGTTTCTAGGTTAGAATTCATGGCCTTACCATTTATGGAATTTGAAGAGATAGCATGAGTTTGTTCCAATTTCATTCCTTGCTTGAATTGTTGCATCTTTGGATGTTTTAATGGATTGAAATGCATGAATACTCGCTATCCTAACTTACCTATGTATGTTAATTTGATGTTTATATGGTTTAGCATGAGTTTTGCCCTGTTTGTTGTGTGTTTTTCGCCACTGAACTAAATCCGCGAGGGTGGATTTTTCCCTTTGGAAAAATCCACGGGGGTGGATTTATGGCAGTTTTCTGGACCAAATCCATGGGGGTGGATTTTTCCCTTTGGAAAAATCCATGGGGGTGGATTTTGTCCAGCCTGTTTTTGTTACTCCGATTCCATTTTTCTTCGTTTGTTTGATCTTCCTCCACCTCTTTTATGACTTCTATGCTATGCTAACATGTATTATCTTGTGTGTTATGAATTTTTATTATTTTTCGTGGAATATTTTATGAGTTATGATTCAAATATCTTCATTGCTTTTAATATGTGCATGCATGGATGATTACTTCCAATGTGAACCCTAATCGCTTATATATCTCCTCTTTTATGACTTGTATGATGTGTATACATGTTATATTACGTGTTATGCTCGTTAATTGAATTTCTTGGATTAATTTGGTATGGATTATGAAAGTTATGAACGAATGTACTTGAATGAATTACGTGACAATGCGATTCTTCTTATAACTAACGCATCCCTTATGTGTTCAATGGATTCCTTTCACCTCTAAATGATTCATGTGCATTGTAAACATGTTGATATTTATCTTATGATTATTGTATGGAATTGTTGGATCATTTTGATTTGAATTATGAAAGATACGATATGATTGAACGTGAAACCTTCATGTATTGAATGTACATGGGTTGAGTGCTTGATTATATGTCTCCATGACATTGTATTACTTCTTATGCATCTCATACCACGTTAATGCATTGCCGTGCGTCTTATATGGTTCATTTGGAGTCTTGAATCTCACAAAGTACACTACATTGTCTTTTGTTCAGTTTCTCCAGGGTGGAGACTTGCCGGGTTCATAAAGCACCATGAGTCTTCCTTCTTTTGGTATTGTCGGTAAGGTGTAACAGGTGGGTTTCTCTTCTACTAGTTAATGACCCTACATAATCCCAACATGTAAAGATTTCGGCCAAAATTATATATATATATATATAGTCATTTATCGAGTCTATGATTTCGAACGTATACCCCTTTCTTTTATAAATACCTACCGAATGTTTTGGCGAGAAATGTATGAATGAATGAATGCACAATGGGGCCCAGGGACTTGGTGTTAGAGGCTATCCGGGGAGGCATGGGCCGACGGTGATCCCTTTCTACCAGTTCCATTTATAGAACGGCGTAACCGAACCCAGTTAGGAGTTAGCGGGGAATGGACGCTGAGTGCCATCTGGGGAGTCATGAAACCCTTTTGGTCCATGCATGGATGGTTCGGGCCGATCACCCGGCCATCACCCGGAGTAAAAAGGTGTAAATGTTATGATTGTGCACAAAAGAATGATATGTATGAATGAATGAATGAACGAATGTATGAATGACTAATGGATTACACAAGGTGTTGGTTGGAGATAATACACGCCCACTCGCCGGGCCACAAATAACCTAATTAATGGAATTTGATGGTTATAATCCCTTTTGATGATTTCTTTGTCTCACCCACTTGGGAAATGCTTTGAAAACCCCATTTGGGGATTATAACTTGCATGTGAATGTTTAAATACTGTCTTATATTATATTATGCCCTGTTTTATACCCACCAGTATCCTATAGACTGAACCCGGCTTTGTTTTCAGTTTTGCAGGTTTTGGTGTGCTAGGCGGGGTTCCGAGTCGGTCAAGTTATATGTCTTAGTTTGAGTCACTTGCACGCGTCTTTGTATTTGATTAAGGGATGAAAGAATGTATGTATGAATCACGGTTATGGTTATGATTATGAATTATGGTTACAGTTATGTTTGAATTTCGGGATTAGGTATTTATGCTAGTTGAACCCGTCATTGCTTCTTATGTTTATTATTAATGGTATGATTTGTTTTTGAAATTTCATGTATTTCGGTCTTGTTCTTTTGGTTTTAAGTTTAGCTCCCGCCTAGCATAGCGAGTGAGTGAGTCCCCGTTCGCTGTGAGCTTGGTTCATGTATGGATTTTCCATTTCATGTGTGGATCGGGCTCATAGTGCGGGGGATGTGGCGCCTCTTGTTCCGGGTGCTACATCTCACCAGTCACTGGGATTGACCCCTCCTCGTTGTCTTCTTTTCCCATTTTGTTTGGTTGAGTTTGCAGGTGCAGGTTGGTGCGTGGTAGGCGGCGGTCCTTTGTTTAGTTTTGTTTGAGTTTGACAGTTGAGTCTTTGCATCTTTACATTTTCGTATTTGTATTATGTTTAAGAAATGTATGAAATTTGTATAAGTTATGAGTCAGATTTCAAGCTTTGATCGATGTATGAATTATTTATCCTTGGATGGGCATAATATGTATTAATTTGAGCATGTATGTTTGTATTTGAATCCTGGGCTTCCGCTTTTGATTTCGATTTTGTTATGCACACTTTGTATTAGGGTCTAGGCCGCCTAGCTAGTGTGTGTGTTTTTGTTTGTCACCCGTTCCCTATAGCTTGGTGCGCGTGTGGAGTTTTCATTTCGTTACACTTGTCGGGCTATAGTGCGGGGATTGTAGTGCTTTGCGCTCCGGGGTGCTACATCTAAAGTGGTATCAGAGCTCTTGGTTGTAAAACTAGAGCTCTGGCGTCATGTCTAGATCGTTCGAGCGTAGGATTCTGTGTTTGTTTGCATTCATGACATCATTTTATGTGACTAAATTGTATTATTTGCCTTAATTGTTCACATGAACATGCACCTATATTTGTATTGTAGTTTTGAGCTTTTCAAGATGTTTCCACGTCGACATCACTCCGGTCAATCTTCACATCAACATCCTCGTCCTCCTTTCAATGCCGAAGAGTTCATGATCACTATGTTTCAACAATTCCAAGCGAATCAATGACAAACTTCATCTACGAGACAACCTATGGATTCGATGTCGACTTTATACCGGGAATTTGGGACCTTTAACCCTTCATAGTTTCGAGGAGGTGATGATATTAGAGCTGAGGAATGGATTTCAGAAATAGAAGGCATATTTAGAGTGTGGTCGTACGAACCTCAAAATAGGGTCCACCTTGTTACTCTACTTCTCCAAGGACAAGCAAGATTATGGTGGTCAAGAATTACTCAACACCTAGAGGCGATAAATGAAGAGGTGATATGGGATGCATTTATTCGAGAATTCAAGAAGAAGTATATGCCAATTATTCTATAAGATCGAAGAATGGAAGAATTTTTCACCCGCAAACAAGGAAATAAAATGGTTATGGAAAATTTGGAAGAGTTCGAGAGATTGGGTGCTTATATACCAACTAATTTCAATGAGGATCGGGTAAAGACTAGGTATTTTATGTAAGGCCTTCGGGGTGAATTTAGAGAGGCTTTGATGGTAAGAAGTATGAATACATAGGCCCGAGTAGTGGAGAAAGTGCTATGGATCGAAACTCGGTGGATGGTAAGAAAAACGGATGAAGAAGAGGCATCGGGACAACCTTTTGGGTCAAGCTCATGTTCCAATTTGCAAGTGGAAGGAATATTGGTTCAACATGGCAAGTGAACTAAGGAAAGTGACAAGAAACCTAAATATCAGAAGACCCCTCGATCAGACAGAGAATTTCAACCATGTGCCCATTGCGGAGGGACCAACTATGCATTTGACGGATGTTGGATTAGGCTAGGGAGATGCTACGCGTGCGGGTCTTCAGAGCACAATTTTCCAGCTAACAAACAAAGGAGGTGTGTAACGCCCCAGTTTTTAGGTAGTACAGCATGACGTATGTGTTTACCAAATTGCGTGAAATAATTATTTTTACGTGTTTATATAGTTAATTTTATTTTAAATATATTAGATGTTAATAATGTTAATTATGGTAATGATTATATCCTAAGTTATTTAATATTAAGTATTTTTGTGAAATTCGTATCAAATTGATATTTATTGGATAAATCGAACTTGATTGCAACGTGAATTAACTTCCCGAACTTGATTTAATTCTTTTATGGCCTTACTTGCTCATTTTCATGAACTTGAGTACTTAATTGCATTGGTTATAATTGAGCATTTGTTATGGAATTGTGGCTAATTGCACGACTTAAATAATGGGAGGACTTAGTAGCAATTTGAGCATTTCTTCTTGATACATAGCAGCAATCACGTACCATGCTTTTCATTCACATACAAACACATTACATACATCTTGTTCTTTCTCCCTTGCTCAACCGAACCAAACCCTACTTGGAGGAGTGGGAGATTTCATCATTCAAGCATCATTTTGTGGGTTTTGGGATCATTCAAGCATCATCAACATCATATCTTCATCCCATCCTTCATTTCTTTCATTTGAGGTACTTTTGGAGAATTGATGATTTTCTTGAATTTATGTGATAGATAGGGCTTTGCAATGACTTGGTTTATTTGTGTAATTATTGTTGCTTATTTGTTTAGGAACTTTGAGCTTAAGTTTTATGCATTTATCTTGAGATTTATCGACTTGGAACATGAATGAGTATTTGGGTTTCATTTGAAGAATTCTTGATGATCTAATGTGGAAATATGTGTTTTTATGAATTGTTAATGATCTATTTGTATGCTAGTAGGTGGATATCAGGATATTTGAGCATTTAAACGTGAGTTTGATTCATTTATGGGTGATTGAGGTTGGTACGTATTGTTCTGCTGTTATGCTCTGTTTTTTTTCTCTTCTGCGTACGTAACACGGGCGTGTCACCTTTTCCTCCTTAAGCATGACACGGGGGTGCTTGATGGTCTGGTTCCGCTGTACCGTGACACGGGGGTGTCACGGTTTGCTTTGTAATGGTGACACGGGCGTGTGACCTTCTATTTTCATGCATATTGTCCGTTGTACTAAGACACGGGGGTGTCACGGCTTATTGTATTATGGTGACACGGGCGTGTCACCTTCTGATTTCATGCATTTTGTGGTTGTATGTTACTGTACGTGCATGTGTTATATATATATATATATATATATATATATATATATTTACACGTTTATATATGTTTAGTGAATATTAAATATCATTTGGATTGATTTGATTGAAAATGTGGGTTTGTGAATTCGAATGAATGAGTGAATGACTTGAATATATGACTTAAATTCCTTAATAGTGTACATGAACATTTTCATAACATAATCTTATCTTTTACATATTCATATCATGGTCATAGCATTGTCGAGCGTCTTATTTGGTCATATTGAGTCTCACTTCACCTCTCTTGCACAGATTTTGATTCCGTTGGAGACGAGGCCGGTCCGAGAGGCTCTTGTGTTCTCCTTTTTGCGGTTTAAGGTGGGTTTCTCTTCTAATTAGATAAATGACCCTATATCCCTTCAACGTGAAAAGTTTTCGGCCAAAAAAAAAAAAATATTTATATATAGAGTCGTTTTCAGGAGTAAATGTTTTCAACGTAAAGCCCTTATTTTATGAACCTACCAAATGTTTTGGCGAGAATGAATGAATGTTCACAATGAATGGGGCCCAGGGACTTGGTGTGAGTGGGGAACCGAGGAGGCACGGGCTGACGGTAAACCCTCACACTAGTCCCACTAATGAACGGCGTAACCGGACCTCGTTAGGAGTTAGCGAGGAATGGACGCTGAGCGCCATCTGGGGAGTCATGTTCCCCTTTTGGTCAAGGAATGGGTGGATGGGCCTTGCAAACCCGCCACCAACCCGGAGGAAGAAGGTGTAAATGTTATTGAATGCGCACGAAAGAATGATATGCATGAATAGAATGAATGAATGTTAATGAATTACACGAGGTGTTGGTTGGAGATAATGCACGCCCAGTGGCCGGGCCACTAATGACCTAATGTAAATGAATCGTTATAATCCCTTTTGATGATTTCTATTCGCCCACTTGGGAAATTCTTTAAAAACCTCACTTGGGATTATAGCTTGCATGTGATTGTTAAATACTGTTGTATATTATATTTATGCCCTGTTTTTATACCCACCAGTCCCTTTTGGACTGAACCCGTTTGGCTTTCAGTTGTGTTGTGCAGGTGTCAAGGGAGCTAGGTGGGAATTCGAGTCATAGGTCTTGCTTTCATATCTAGCCCTTTGTATATTGGTCTTACACTCACATATTGCAATTTTGAGCATTGTATATGAACTTTATGGGAGCGTACCTGTTTTGAGCCTTGATGGCATTTGAGGGTGTTTATGACTTGGAAATTTGAAATTGTGATGCTCATTGCTTATATACATGATGTATGTCCGTTTATTGCTTCCGCTTTAATGTTTTACGCTGTTTTATGGTTCAAGGGTTAGCCCCGCCTAGCATAGAGTGTGCGTAAGTCCCCGTTCGCCGTGATTTGGCTCGGGTATGGATCGTCCATTTCATATTCGGGTCGGGTCTTGGTGCGAGGGATGTGACACCTTGCGCTCGGGTGTTACAAGGTGAAACCAAAGGCTTCCACTTGGAAACCAAAGAGCACCCAGAAATTGAGGTAATTGCATTGATAGCATCTCATTCATGCATATTTATATCTCGGAAGAAACCTACTTTTTGTTTTTTTTTCTTTCGATTTGCTGGTTCTTGCGCTTATTTTGCTGCTTATGTTGTTTTTTTTTTTTTGTGGGGAACTCTCTTCTTGAAGAGAGTTAGTGAGTTGAGAGCTCGGGTGTTTGTGAGTTATGAGGGCCGACAAGTTCTTGGCTTGGAGAGAAGACCTTCGGAGTTGAAGTTCGTTCCCAAAGTTGATCAAGTCTTTGCCTTAGGACCTGAGGATAGGTTCTTTTGAAGGAGGGGAGTTTGTAACATCCCGTTCGTCCAGCCGTACAGGTACGCACTTTCAAGAGTGATTCGTACGTGTTTTATTTATTTATTTATGCTATTACGTGTTTATTAAATTGTTTATATGCCTAATTGATTATTTGAATAATTATTTGTTACACTTTGTTTGGTATTTGTTCGATTTGACCCCTTTTGATTCCCCGTTCGATCAGTTTGACCCCATATTTGCTCCTAAGTATTTGACTATGTGATATGCATGAAATATGCTTAGTATGAATTTTCCTACGCGTTCGTTTTAAGTTTTTGAGTTTGTTTGATATGGTTTTGAACCGTTTTATTTGTTAAGGGATACGAGTGTCTAACTAGTTTTAACGCACCTCGTGTTCCGGAAGGCGTAATGTGGGCTCGGGAATTCAGATTTGAATTCCGAAAGAAGTGTCGGACTCACAATGAACAATGGAAGCTATTGAACCTACTTTTGTAGTTTTTGAAGCCCGTTTGGTCCTTCGAATTTCACCCGAAACATGACCCTTGTGATAGATTTGCCATGTTCGCCCGTTTTAATCATAACTGACCCGTTTCTTATCTGAATCGCCCCATATTTGAACCCATATGACCCTAAATTAACCGTCTCTAACCCCATTAGCCCCTTATTCGGATCCAGCCTAGAAAAGAGAAGGAAAAGGGGCTCTCTTCATCAGCAACCCGAAATCCCTAAGAGAAGGAAGAAAACACTATTCATTTTGCAAGTTTTGAGCTCAATACTCATCCGATTCGTCTCAAATTTGAAAGGTAAGTCCGGTGTCTTCTTCTACATCTTCTCCTCTTTGTTCTGAGTGCTCATTTGCCGAATTTTATGGAGTATTAAGTATGCTATGGATAATATGATGAATAGTAAGGGTTTGTGGAGATTTGATGAATTTGGCATGATTTCTTGTGATTCTTTTTGGTTTAATGCATGATTTATGAACCTAAGACATCCATTATTAATTGTATGCTCTCATTTCAGAAGTAGGTTGCATTTAATTGAGTATGCCATTAATGCTTTGTATGAATAAATGAAGAACATGTATGTTTGATCCAATCTCTTCCATTTCCTTACATGATTAGTCCGATTTTTGTATGTTAAATGATCAGAATATGATGTATAATTTATGTATGATCCTTCCCTTTCATGCTAGAATGGTTTAGAATTGGTTTTTGTTGGATTTGTCATGCTGCTACCCTGTTTTTGCTGCTGCTACGTGCGTTGTCGCGGCCGCGACCGGATTAGTGCATTTTCGGTAGCGGTCCGACCCTTTTTCAGCCTTCTCCAAACTTCGTGAGTATAGCCTCAAAATTAGGGATGCATGGATCAAAATGACCACAATTGAATCTATAACACTACCCTAAACTCACCTTGTGGATTAGATGAAGGTTGGAAGAGATTTGAGCTCCAAAATCTCCAAGGATTGCAAGGTGACGGGAAGAAACTGGAAGTCTGGGACTTGGGGCTGAATTTTCTCCTTTGTTTGAATGTGGCTCGAATGGGAGAGAGTAGGGGATGATAGTGGCCTGAACTAGGGTTCAAAAAAGTCCAACCATGGTTAATTTGGTCAAGAATTGTAGGAGTTATTAGAAAAATGGTGGAATGTGGTCAATTTACGGACGAGTCTCTTTTCGGTTGAATCTCGGAGGTTCAAATAATTTTGGAAAAATAAGAGGCTAAGTTCATTAAACCCAAATCTTCGATAAGAGTTCAACGAAGTTGACGAAACTCGATTCCGAGTTCCCGAGCTCAAGATATCACATACGGAACCAAGGGTGTGCTAATTGCCCTTTAGCCCCCGATTTGGTTCCACAACTCAAACTAAATTCGTTACCCCGTCAAACGAGATCAAAAACATGAAACGAGTATATAAACATGTTTATAACACATAAATCTACGACATACTAAATTTTCACGAAATTTCGATATCAAATCATATAAGAACGAAGCATGATTAAAACACTCAAGCGCAAAGCATTTACAATTTCGTAACATTTCAAATTAAATAATAAAATTTAAATTCTATTTTAAATTAAATAAAAAGTCAACGATTAATTTGAAATAAATAATAATGTAATTAAAGATATAATTAATTAACATTTAAAGATTAATTATATAATTAAATATAGTAATTGAACGAATATAAAATAAAATAAAATAACAACAATTTATGATAAAATTAAATATACAAAACACTTATAAACAATTAATTCGCGCAAATTGCTATACACATACGTCATACCTGTACGACTGACAAGTCAGAGCGTTACAAGGAGTCCTCGGTCTTGAGCGTCATCAAACTCCTGACCCATACTATGTGTCTGATGGTCAGGGTGGCGCCACTCTGCCATCACCTGGAGGAGAGGTATGTTTCTTTGATTCTGAATTATGTTTTGCTTTGATTTAGATCTTTAATTTATGAACGGAGTCAGGGTGATCTGAGGCTCGTGCTCGCCGAGTTGAGTGTGTGATTTTGAACTTGGTTTGTAAAACGGGAGTGGATTCATAAGTACTAAAATTTGGTTGATTTTGGCCTTCGGCCTCACCCCTTTTATTCCTTATATCTAGTATCACGAGTTAAATCTTTTGGATTGCAAAAACTACGCCCCGGTTCATGAACCTTCTAATTTTGAATATGATATGCTCTATGTATACGTATTTGTGAGTGTGTTAGCCCCCTCACCAGTCTCTGGGATTGACCCCTCCTCGTTGTCTTCTTTTTCCCCTTTCGTTTGGTTGAGTTTGTAGGTGCAGGTTGGTGCGTGCTAGGTCACGGTCCTTTGTTTAGTTTTGTTTGAGTTGGTAGTCGAGTCTTTGCATCTTTACATTTTCGCATTTGTATTATGTTTAAAATATGTATGAAATTTGTATAAGTTATGATTCAGATTTCAAGCTTTGATCCAGGTATGAATTATTTGGCCGTGGATGGGCATAATATGTATTAATTTGAGCATGTATGTTTGTATTTGAATCCTGGGTTTCCACTTTTTATTTCAATTTTGTTATGCGCACTCAGTATTAGGCTCTAGGCCGCCTAGTTAGTGTGTGTATTTTTGTTTGTCACCCGTTCGCTATAGCTTGGTGCGTGTTCGGAGGTTCCATTTCGTTACACTTATCGGCCTATAGTGCGGGCGGTGTAGTGTCTTGCGCTCCGAGATGCTACATCTAAAGTGGTATCAGAGCTCTTGGTTGCAAAACCGGAGCTCTAGCGTCGTGTCTAGTCTGTCTAGATCGTTCGGCATAGGATTTTATGTTTGTTTGCATTCATAACATCATTTTATGTGACTTAATTATATTATTTGTCTTAATTGTTCACATGAACATACACCTATTAATCGACGTACATCTATATTTGTATTGTAGTTTTGAGCTTTTCAGGATGTTTCCATGTCGACATCACTCTGGTCAATCTTCACATCAACTTCCTCGTCCGTCTTTCAATGCCGAAGAGTTCGTGATCGCTATGTTTCAACAATTCCAAGCGAATCAAGGACAAACTTCATCTATGGGACAACCTATGGATTTGATATCGACTTTATACCGGGAATTTCGGACCTTTAACCCTTCACAGTTTCGAGGAGATGATGATGTTAGAGCTGAGGAATGGATTTCAAAAATAGAAGGCATATTTATAGTATGGTCGTGTGAACCTAAACATAGGGTCCGCTTTGTTGCCCTACTTCTCCAAGGACAAGCAGGATTATGGTGGTCAAGAATTATTCAACACCTAGAGGCGATAAATGAAGAGGTGACATGGTATGCATTTATTTGAGATTTCAAGAAGAAGTATACACCGACTATTCTACAAGATCGAAGAATTGAAGAATTTTTCACCCTCAAACAAGGAAATAATATGGTTATGGAATATTTAGAAGAGTTCGAGAGATTGGGTGCTTATGTACCAACTATTTTCAATGAGGATCGGGTAAAGACTAGGTATTTTATGGAAGGCCTTCGGGGTGAATTTAGAGAAGCTTTGATGGCAAGAAGTACGGATACGTGGGACCGAGCAGTGGAGAAAGTGCTTTAACTTGGAAACTAAAGAGCCCCCCAGAAATTGAGGTAATTGCATTCGTAGCATCTCATTCATGCATATTTATATCTCGGAAGAAACCCACTTTTTGTTTATTTTCTTTGGATTTGCTGCTTCTTGCGCTTGTTTTGCTGCTTATGTTGTTTTCTTTTGTGGGGAACTCTCTTCTTGAAGAGAGTTAGTGAGTTCAGAGCTCGGGTGTTTCTGAGTTGTGAGGGCCGAGAAGTTTGTGGCTTGGAGAGAAGACCTTCGGAGTTGACGTCCGTTCCTAGAGTTGATCAAGACTTTGCCTTAGGACCTGAGGATAGGTTCTTTTGAAGGAGGGGAGTTTGTAACATCCCGCTCGTCCGACCGTACAGGTACGCACTTTCGAGAGTGTTTCGTAAGTGTTTTATTTATTTATTTATGCTTTTACATGTTTATTAAATTGTTTATATGCCTAATTGATTATTTGAATAATTATTTGTTACACTTTGTTAGGTATTTGTTCATTTTGACCCCGTTTGATTCCCCGTTCGATCCGTTTGACCCCGTATTTGCTCCTAAGTATGTGACTATGTGAAATACATGAAATATGTTTAGTATGAACTTTCCTACATGTTTGTTTTATGTTTTTGAGTTTGTTTGATACGGTTTTGAACCATTTTATTTTTTAAGGGATACGAGTGTCTAACTAGTTTAAACGCACCTCGTGTTCCAGAAGGCATAACTTGGGCTCGGGAATTCGGCTTCGAATTTTGGAAGAAGCATCGGACTCGTAATGAAGAATGGAAGCTATTGAACCTACTTTTGTAATTTTTGAAGCCCGTTTGGTCCTCCGAATTTCACCCGAAACACGACCCTTGCGACAAATTTGCCATGTTCGCCCGTTTTAGTCATAACCGACCCGTTTCTTATCCGAATCGCCCCATATTTGAACCCATATGACCCTAAATTAACCCTCTCTCACCACATTAGCCCCTCATTCAGTCCCAGTCTACAAAAGAGAAGGCAAAGTTGCTCTCTTCATCAGCAACCCGAAATCCCTAAGAGAAGGAAGAGAACACTATTCATTTTGCAAGTTTTGAGCTCAATACTCATCCGATTCGTCTCAAATTTGAAAGGTAAGTCCGGTATCTTGTTCTACATCTTCTCCTCTTTGTTCTGAGTGCTCATTTGCCAAATTTTATGGAGTATTAAGCATGCTATGGATAATATGATGAATAGTAAGGGTTTATGGAGATTTGATGAATTTGGCATGATTTCTTGTGATTCTTTTTAGTTTAATGCATCATTTATGAACCTAAGACATCCATTATTAATTGTATGCTCTCATTTCAGAAGTAGGTTGCATTTAATTGAGTATGCCATTAATGCTTTGTATGAATAAATGAAGAACATCTATGTTTGATCCAATCTCTTCCATTTCCTTGCATGATTAGTCCGATTTGTGCATGTTAAATGATCAGAATAAGATGTATAATTGATGTATGAACCTTCCCTTGCATGCTAGGAAGGTTTAGGATTGGTTTTTGTTCGATTTGTGCTACTGCTACCCTATTTTTGTTGCTGCTGCGTGCGTGGTCGCGGTCGCGAACGGGATTAGTGCATTTCCTGTAGCGGGCACGACCCCTTTTCAGCCTTGTTTTGACTTTTGCTGTTGTGTGTGTTGGAGAGGCGCGACCACCCTTTAGCTGTTTTGCAACTTTCGAGTGTGTTGCTTGTCTTTTCTAGCTTCTATATGATTAATATATGATACTAACTTGCATTATATCATGTTACATGATTTAGTATGAATTTATTTTGTGATTTTGATGCTCGTTTGCATGTTATAAAATGAAATACATTTGTTGTGTCTCCTACGTACATGCATGCAAGAATGCCTTATTTATTTAATTCATGTGGTTTCTTCTTGCTTCTTTTATGATATGATGTTAACATGTTATATTATGTGTTAAGTGCTATGTTATGAATTTATGGCTTGTTTTACGTGTTCGTTTTTGAATTATGGTCTCATACGTGCAACATTCTCTCATACGTGCGTTTATGACTATATGTTTCGTTTAAGTACCTTATATGATTTTTCTTTGCTCTTATATGATATGAAATGTCTTCCTAACATGTTGTATGATACGTTATGCATGCTATATGAAATTAATGAATTTATTTAACATAATTTAGGAGACATGTGATTTGTTATGAACTTGCATACGTGATATGTTAATTCATTACATCTCTTATGCATCTCTTACATCCGTATGCATTTGCCGAGCGTCTAATTGGTTCAGTTGTGAGTCTAAGTCCGTCTTTCGTCCTTTGTTTTGTTCAGAGCCTTGTTTCAAAGGAAAGGAGGTGGTCTCTTAGGTGTGTTTCGGTTCGTTTTGTTCATTGTGGTCGACAAGGTAAGGTTTCTTTCTTTTAGTTAACACGACCTACAACCATTAATGTGATTTAAGCCCGCATGTGACCTATCTATATGTATAAGTATTAGATATGTGTTTGATACGTATTTTGTGGGATTTTGGCCCTTTTGTTACGAAATATTTGAAAACGCTTTTATGTATACGTAAGAAATATTTTCGTTCGTTTGTTTTGAAAATGGTTGGTGTGAGTATGTTTTGAAACCGTGAGCTATGTTGGATTTTGAAAAATTAAGAACTTTTCAACTTTTGAAAATTTTGATGAAGTAGATGGGCCCCGGAGATTCGTGCTAAGGAGACCCGGGACGGTGTGGGCTATCGGGTAGTCCCTAGTCCGGTGTTCAACTTAAGGATCAACCCTAAACCCACTAGGAGGCTTGGTGGGGGAAGGAGTCCTCGGGCGTGAGCGTCATGAAACTCACGACCCATACTGTATGTTTTGTTTCCGAGATCGACCCTACCGCCGTGGTGGAAGGTACACTCCACATACATGACATTCCCATACATGCATTATAAGATCCGGGTGCATCTCATTCGTTTATTACTCCTTCTATGGCTACTATGTTAAATTTGCCTCTTGCGAGTGATTCTATGCTTTATATTGTGTGTTCTCCTTTGGGTGGTATGATTAGAACTGATTGCTTGTATCGTGATTGTCCGGTGAGTATTGAGGGACGCGTTTACCTGGCGAATTTGATTTCTATTCCGATGAAGATGTACGACGTGATACTCGGTATGGATTGGTTGTATACGCATCGGGCGAAGATGGACTGTTTTGGGAAGAAGGTTGAGTTGGGTACCGGTGTGGTTACGGGTTCGAGCGTTCGTGGGAGTCCGTTTATTTGTTTGATGGAAGTTAAGAAGCTCATTCGGGATGGAGCTACCGGGTATGTGGCGTATGTGTTGAACCGGCCTAAAGATCAAGTTAAGCTTGAAGAGACTAATATGGCAAATGAGTTCCCCGATGTCTTTTCGGAAAGTTTGGCGACTTTGCCACCGAAAAGAGAGATCGAATTCGTCATTGATCTATTCCAAGAGGCCGAGCCATTTTCGAAGATGCCGTATAGAATGGCTCCCGCCGAACTCAAGAAAATTAAAACTCAACTAGATGAGTTATTGGCGTGTGGGTTTGTACGGGCGAGTACTTCGCCTAGGGGTGCTCCGGTGTTGTTCGTGACGAAGAAAGATGGGACACTCCGTATGTGCCTAGACTATCGGGAGTTGAATAGGATGACGATGAAGAACAAGTATCCCCTCCCGCACATCGAAGAGTTGTTCGATTTGTTGCAAGGTTCGAAGGTATATTCGAAGCTCGATCTCCGAAAAGGTTACTATCAGTTAAGGATTAAGGAGTCAGATATATCGAAGACGGGCTTTAACACGAGATACGGACACTATGAGTTCGTTGTGATGCCCTTCGGACTAACCAACGCACCCGCAACTTTTATGGATTTAATGCACCGTGTTTTCAAGGAGTTCTTGGACAAGTTCGTTGTTATATTCATTGATGACATCTTGGTTTTCTCTAAGTCGGTTGAGGAACATGCTCTACATCTTCGTTTGGTACTTGAGAAGCTATGTGAACACAAGTTGTATGCTAAGTTTAGCAAATGTGATTTTTGGATGGATCGGGTATCATTTTTGGGACATATTATTTCCGGTGATGGGATTTCAGTGGATCCTTCTAAGATAGAAATAGTTTTTCTTTGGGAACAACCGAAGAACGTGTCAGAAGTAAGCAGTTTTCTTGGCTTAGCAGGCTATTACCGCCGATTCGTCAAGGATTTTTCTAAGATTGCCGCACCTCTCACACGATTAACTAAGAAGGAAACAAAGTTTGTGTGGGATGAAGCTTGTGAAGAGAGCTTTCATGTGCTTAAGGAGAAATTGACAACGGCTCCGGTGTTGACTCTACCGGAAGGTTCGGTTGGATTTTTTGTTTTTACCGATGCATCCAAGGAAGGGTTGGGATGCGTGCTTATGCAAAATGGTCGGGTGATTGCTTATGGTTTGAGGAAATTGAAGGAGCACGAGCAGAATTACCCAACACATGATCTTGAGTGGGCCGCGGTGATATTAGCCTTAGCGAAATGGCGACACTATCTCTTTGGGATTGGTTTGAGGTATTTACCGACCACAAGAGTCTTCGTTACTTGTTCACACAGAAGGAATTGAACATGAGACAACGACGGTAGATGGAATTCTTAGAAGATTACGATTATGTCATACAATATCATCCGGGGAAGGAAAATGTAGTTGCGGATGCATTGAGTCGGAAAGCGAAGATTGCTAATCTTGAGGTTGATTCCGGTAAGGGTGAAACCGAGATCCTTGTTTAGGTACAAAGGCCGAGTATGTATACTGGATGGATTGCAAAGGTTAGTGCTTGAGGAAGCATATAAGACCGTCTATACGATGTATCCGGGTGGCAACAAGATGTACCGGGATCTTAAGAAGTACTTTTGGAGGCATGGAATGAAACGAGATGTGGCTAATTTCGTTAAGAGATATGTGATTTGTCAACGGGTTAAGGCCGAACATCAATTACCGGCAAGAAAGTTGCAACCGATACCGATTCCCGAGTGGAAATGGGAACAAGTCACCATGGATTTCGTGACCGGGCTTCCGAGAGTTCGAAAGGGATTTGATGGGATTTGGGTTGTCGTGGATCGTCTCAAAAAATCTTCACACTTTCTACCGATTCGATCAACCGATAAAGTGGAGAAATTAGCGGAGTTATATCACCAAGAAATTGTGAGATTGCATAGGATACCCGCTAGTATCATTTTGGATAGAGATCCTCGTTTCACTTCTAAGTTGTGAAAGGTTCTTAACAGATTATGGGGTACGAAGTTGAGTTTTAGTACCGTATTCCACCAGCAAACCGATGGACAATCTGAGCGGGTGATTAAGTTTCTTGAAGATTTACTAAGGGCTTGTGTAATGGATTTTTCGGTTGAGTGGGAAAAATAATTGACTTTGATCGAATTCGCCTACAATAATAGTTACCAATCTTCGATCAAGATGGTACCGTACGAAGCTTTGTACCGTAAGTGTAGGTCGCCTCTTTATTGGGATCTTGAGGAATGGAGATGGACCGAGGAAAACGGTTTGGAAAGAGGAACCGAGCCCGATTGATTAAGGGAGCAATTGAGAAAGTGGAAAAGATTAAGCAACACATGAAAGCGACACAAGACCGGCAAAAGAGTTATGCCGACCGGAGAAGGAAAGATTTGAAATTTGAAGTGGGTGACCGAGTTTTCTTGAAGGCAACACCGAGAAAGGGTTTCTCACGAATTGGAAAGGGTGGTAAGTTGAATCCGAGGTTCATTGGTCCATTTGAGATTGTGGAACGTATTGGGGAAGTTGCTTATCGCTTGAATTTACCTCCGAATCTCACTGGAATCCATAACGTGTTTCTTGTGTCACAATTGAGAAGGTATTTCCGGGATGAGATGGAAACTATACCGGTTGAAGAGGTACAATTGGAATCAGATTTGACATTTAAGCAACAACCAGTGAAGATCTTGGATATGAAGGTCCAAGAGTTGAGGAATCGACAAATTCCATTGGTTAAGGTACTTTGGAGAGATCTTTAAGTCCGAAGAAGCTACTTGGGAAACAAAAGACAAGATGCGAAGTTTTCACCCTGAGTTGTTTTCCAATGGTGAATCTGGGGACCAGATTTCTTTTAGGAGGGGAGGTTGTGACGCCCCGTTTCTCGATCAAGGTAAGCTTGTTACGAGAGTGAGCGATTTACTTTTCTTTGCATGAATTATGTGAATAATATGCCTTAATTGACCGTTATGCTTGAACTTATGTGGAATATATGATTTGTATGAAATACGTGACTAATTGATGTGTTAATTATGTCCTCGTATTGTTCTTATTGAGATTTGATAGCATGTTTTATGCTTAAACAAAACAATGTGCTTATTTGGACATTGAAGCATAATTTAGGGACTAAAAGGTAAATTTATTTTCCAAGCCTGAAACTGGATAGAACTTAATGAAATTGAGTAGATAATTCGATTACGAGTTCGTGGGTTTTTGAATCGCTCGATTTGGAGTTCGGACGAAGAAGTTATGGCCATTATACGAAAAGTCAACCTTTTTATAAGACTTATGACCCAATTTCGAAATTACCCAATTTGAGACCCAATTCCTCTTATAATCTGACCCGTATGACCTGCTCCATGACCCTAATAGCTGACCCAAACAACCAATTCAGATTTTTAAACACTAAAACTCATTTAACGTTATTTCATAAGAAATTCAAGCAAACTCTCTCAAGACTATTCATCTTCTCTCAAGAAAACCCAAAAACCTTCAAGCCATTTTCAAGAGACAAGAGAGGAGATTGAAGCTAGAGATTCAAGACTCAAGACCAAGCTATTCTCTTCAATTCTTAGCTCCTAAGGTAAGGTTTTGTGTAAATGCTTAGGTTATGCTTTCAGCTTGAAGCTCTTGGTAGAAGCATGAACTAGGGTTGAATTTTATAAGTTTAATCCATGTTTTCTTGATGAATTCATGTTCTACGTATGCTATTTGGACCCTAGAAACATGTTTAGGTTGGATTCCATCTATTCTCTTGATTTCACCATTTTTGAGTTTTTGAAGATTTGAAGAAATTCTTGCATGTCTAAGATTTATTTGATTTCTTGCAATCTTGGTGTTGTAGAATGATTATGCTTGAGTTTTTATGAGGTTTGGAATCAATTTTAGTTGAATTCATTCTAGGATTAGAGATTCACCATTGAAGAGCATGTTTGAACTATGAAGCTTTTATGCATATATGTAATTCTTGCTTAAATGATTTCATTCTTAGATTTTATGCTTATATTATGTTCTTATATGATGTATGAATGTTTTATGATGCTTAATTGAGCTTTTGGAATCTTAATTTCATGTTTTGGGGTGTTTAGAACTCATTCCCGTCGAGTTCGAAGTGGTTGTCACGTTTTTTTTAAGTTCTGGGCAGAATCCACTAGGGTGGATTTTTGCTGTGTAAAAATCCATGGGGGTGGATTTGAGGCAGTAGCTTCTGGACCAAATCCGCGAGGGTGGATTTTTTGTGAAGGAAAATCAACGGGGGTGGATTGTCCCCAGCCTTGTTTTCTTGACTCGTTTCGCTTGTTTTGACTCTTGTATGTCCTTTTCTTGTTTCGATAATACCTTTAATGAGTTGTGGCCGTATTATATGTGGTGGAACTTCTTGCATATCACTTGTTATGATTTTATTGCCTTGATGAAGTTTAAGTTGTCACATTTTGCTAAGTTATGCATTTACTTGAACATGTATGACTTCCTACGTTATGTGTGACCTTGACATGCTATACATGCTCATGATTGATCCTCACATCACATTTCATTAAGTGCATGATATGACTCCATAAGCATACATAACTCTCATAAGTGACTTGTTACTTAAGCCATGCGTTGTTTAGTTGGTTTGGGTCGAGTCTCACCTTTGTTAGTACGTTTGCCTTGTTAGGTGGTGCGTCTCCGGCCGAGTAGTTCGTTGCTCGTAGTCGACCTTCGAGTTCTTGGTAAAGGTGAGGAGTTATATACTTATGAAACGATTTCAAAACTGTGGACACCTATAGCCTTTCATGTTTATTGGTTTTGAACTCCCATTTTGAAAATGTATATTTAGGCTTTATAAGCCAAGTTTTGTGAGCTATACTCGTATATTGGATATTCGCTTATGGAAAACGGTTTACAAGTAAAACTTGAAGTTTTGGTATATGGGATTGATACCCAAAATGGTTTTGAGACTTCCGTTCGAATATTACGTATGTGTGAGTTGTGTAGCGAGGTTATGTATACCTTGCAAGGACGCTTGCTTGGTTGGATCTTTTGATAGCGCTCGGGGCGGAGTAAGTGGTAAGACCGGGAACGCAAGGGCGGACGGTTAAACCCTTACGAAGTACCCACTTTTGGACAAGTTTGCTAAGACTCCGAGGAGGTTTCAGGGTTAAGGTAAGCTTGGGGGAAGGCCGGTTTCATGGACCCACTTCTCCATAGTTCTTTTGCGATGTTCGAGGGCTGTACACTCTCGACATCAACGGTGTAAGGATGGATTGGTTTGATTTTTTTTTTGGTTTAGGAAGTAGGGATGGAGTGCTCGTACTCGTCGAGCCGGTGCTTCGGTTCATGATTCGATTTTTATAAAACTTGCATTGTTTTCCAAAAGAATTCGGATCATGAACATCTTTGATTTGAGCATGCATTGACCTCTTATATTTAAACTATGTAACCTTCTCTTCACCGGTTCCGTTTGAACTGACCTCCTTTACCTTTCGTGTCCGCGGGTCACGTTTTGGAGTCTTGCTAGGGCGGGTCTTGCTTTGAGAGTTGTGTCGAGTCTAGCTTGTACTCGTTGTGTCTTTACATACTTCATATTTATATCGCTTATGTTTTGGATTTATGGATTTAGAATGTATGATGTTATTATGCTAGTTTGGACCGTGTTGGTCACTAGGATGATTTTACATTCCGTATTTTGAGCGTTACGTGCTGGACCGTGACGGACATCTACTTGTTGAATATATATTGCTCTTAGACCTTGTTGAATATATTTTAATTCGAGCTTCCGCATACTTGTGATTGTTTACGCGCTTTGTGAGTATAGTACCGCCTAGCTAGGATGTCTGTTTGTCATCGCTTACTTCGTTCTTGGCGGGTATATGGATAGCAATTCTCTATACAAGCTAGGACCGTAGCGCGGGATAGGCGTGGATGCCCTTGTAGGGGCGTTACAGATATACAACTATACTTGAAGTTAGTATGAAACTGATTTTGGTTATTGGTCTCTGAGTTTAATTAACTTTTTCAATCACCTATCTGCTATAATTAATCTGTTAATCACGTTTAGGGCTTTCGTTGTCTGTAAATATCAAGATTATGCACTCACGCATGGGATTTTCATTGTTTTATGATGATATTCGACAGCATAATTCAGTCAATAAGATTTAAAATCTAATATTCACAAATCTGTACTAACAAATGTAAATAACCTTTAATTAATGGGCAACATGTATGCTAGTAACAACTACTTTATAGCCAGCAGAAACCTTTTGTTTTTTTGCTATTTCCAGTTAAAACATTTATGTTTCATTGCAGATTTTTGAAATAAAGATTTGTGTTGACAATTTTTAGATAAACACTGGAGCAGATAAGTAAGTATTTCATATTTCGATAGAATGATAAGTTTTTTATATTGGGTGTTGACTACCACTTTTCAAATATTAGCAATTTAAAGATGGATAAAAGTTGGGTTCATTTATCGAATAGACTTTCTGATGAGTATGTCCATGGTGTTGAGAAATTCTTGGAATTTGCATTTTTGGGTAAATCGGAGGGTTCCAAAATTTGTTGTCCTTGTAAGAAATGTCAGAACCGTTTTACCAAGCTCCATGATGAAGTGATGCTACATTGCATTAAAGATGGCTTTGACATTTCATATAAAAACTGGACTTGCCATGGGGAACTTTACGTGCCAGCCACAATGAATGATGTTGAAGTTAACGACAATATAGGTTCTAGAGATGATATGGCTAGTATGTTACGCGATACAATGGGAATTCCGGACAAGGATGCTAAAATAAATGTTGTCCACGAAATGAATTTTGAGGGTTGTACTAAAGAAACAAAGGTGTTTATGAAATTGTTGGCAGAGGCGGAGACTGAGTTATTCCCAGGATGTGGAAAACAGGCAAAACTTAGTTTTCTCGCTAGATTATTACAAATAAAAACTCTTTCTAGCTGGTCTAATAGTTCATTTGATTTACTTCTTAAACTGTTGAGAGATTCATTCCCCGACGGTGTCAATTTGCCAGTTAATTATTATGAAGCAAGCAAACTAACAACAGAATTGGGTTTTACTTACAAGACCATTGATGTTTGTCCTAATCATTGTATGTTATTTAGAGGTGAAGATGAGAAGCTTGATAAATGCGATATTTGTGGCGAGTCTAAGTATACAGATGATGCTAAAACAAAAGCAGTTACTCGAATGAGATACTTTCCTTTAAAGCCACGATTGCAGAAGGTGTTCATGTCATCAATGACATCTTCTCTTATGAAGTGGCATGGAGAACAGCGTGTTGACAATGGGGTACTTAGGCATCCTGCTGATAGTCTAGCTTGGAAAAGCTTTGACAATAGGTATCCATCATTTAAGGCTGATATCCGCAATGTTAGGCTTGGGTTGGCAATGGATGGGTTCAACCCATTTGGAACAATGAATGTTAGTTATAGTATTTGGCCTGTTATGTTGATGGTATATAATTTACCATCTTGGTTATGTATGAAGCAACCTTCTTTAATACTTTCAACCTTGATAGATGGGCCAAAAGGGCCTGGTATGAAGATTGATGTTCATCTACAACTATTGATCGAAGATTTGAAAGATTTGTGGGAAAACGGAGCTCCAACTTATGATGCCTCAAGCAATGAAATCTTTCAAATGTGTGCTGCATTATTGTGGACAATAAGTGACTTTCCAGGATACGGTATGATATCTGAGTGGGGTACTAAAGGTGAATTTGCTTGTCCTAATTGTGGTATGGAGACTAGATCAGAATATTTATATAAAGGGCATAAATTTTGTTACTGTGGTCACCGTCGATTTTTACCTATAACCCACTCTTTATGTAGGGATAGAGTATCTTTTGACGGGATAATTGAGTTTGGGCACAAACCTAGACCACTTTCAGAGTTGGAGCTACTACAACAAGTAGAGGGTGTACTAACTGAATACAAAAAAGAAGACTTGAAAAAAAAAGTTGTCACAGAAAAAAGAAGTTCAAAAAGGAAACGAAAGTTGGGTGAAATAGAAGAACCTATCTGGAAGAAGCGAAGCATATTCTTTGAGCTTTCCTATTGGGCTGGAAACATTATCCGACGTAACCTTGATGTCATTCATATTGAGAAAAATGTGTGTGATAACATACTGTTTACACTATTGGGAACTAAGGGAAAGACTAAAGATAACCTTAATGCTAGAAAAGATTTGCAAAAAATGAATATCAGAAAACCTTTACATCCAATTCCACGTCCCGCTGGAGGTTTTTACCTACCAGCCAATTCTGCAACAATGAGCAACAATGAGAAGAAAACTTTTTACATGGTGTTGAAAATTTTAAGACCTCCTGATGGGTATGCATCTAATATATCTCGACATGTGAATGTTGAGAAGCTAAATATTTGGGGTCTGAAAAGTCATGACAACCATGTCCTTATGCAAAGGATACTTTCGATTGCTCTGCGTAGAGTATTGCCTAAGAGTGTTGTTAATGCATTGATTGAATTGAGCAACTTCTTTAGAACAGTCTGCTCTAAAGTGAACTCCAAGTCAGAACTAGAAAAGGCCCAGGATCGAATTGCCCATACACTATGTCACCTGGAGAAGATTTTTCCTCCATCTTTCTTTGATATAATGGAGCACTTGCCAGTACACTTGGAGGAAGAGGCATTGATCGGAGGACCAGTTCAATTTCGGTGGATGTATCCCATTGAGAGGTGAGATTTATTAGGTTATATATTTCAATATATGTACATATACTTTATGATTGATTGTCAACTGATCTTTTGACTAATAGGTACTTGGGCACCGGAATCGAGCACGTCCTGAAGGTTCAATTGCTAAGGGTTACTTAATGGAAGAATGTATTACTTTCTGTTCTAGATATCTTAACAAAGTTGAAACCAAAGAGAATAGGCAGCCTCGAAATTTTGAAGTAGATGATGACACAAGTCGTGCTTTAGGTGAAGGAAAACGATTTGTCATTGATCAGGTTATATTACTACAAATTCATCGATATGTGCTTGGAAATTCTGACATAGTTGCACCGTTTCGCGAGTGAGTATTATCTAATTTTACATATACTTTACTACATTTTTTACATTTATTGTTATCTGAATTGTATTCACAAAATCTTTTATGTAAGATCACATGAATTGCTCATTCGAAGGCGAAAACCACGAGCAACTACAATGGAAATTCAATGTATTCATAATGAAACTTTCCATGAGTGGTTCAAATCTCATGTAAGTCACTCTCTGTGTTCAAAAAGTTTTATAAGGATGTAAAATTTGACTGCTTGTCTAATGTATATATTTTTAATCGCTGAGTAGGTTCAGAATTTGATGGAAACATTAGGCCAAGAACTCTCCACCGAATTAATTTCACTTGCCAATGGACCAATTGAACATGCAATGAGCAATAATTCATGTATTCTTAGAGGATTTCGATGTTGTATGAGAAGTTTTGATGCGAACAAGAAAACTCAATGCAATGGAGTTGTAGTTCATTTAGATACACTAAGCTTTGCTAGTGTAAAGGACTTAAGGCCACGCTCTGGAAAAGTTTCATATTATGGAATTCTTATAGATATATTGGAGATACAGTATGCGAGAGACACTAAGTTTTTTATTTTTAAATGTGATTGGGTTGACAGTGACAAGGGCGTGAGAGAAGATGAGTTCAAGTATACACTTGTAAACTTCAACCATTTAATGTACGGAAAGAACTTACCTACTGATGAGCCATTTATCATGGCAAGTCAAGCACAACAAGTTTGGTACATTGCTGGTCCATTAGAACCCGATTGGAATGTAGTGGTACCAATGGCAAGAAGAGACAATTATGATGTCTATTCGACGATTGAAGTTGAGCCTCATAGTAGTATACAACTAGATAATGTGATTCTAAGTTCAAATGAAGATTCTTGTTGGGTGAGAGAAGAAATTGAAGGAATGATTGTAGATGAGGCAAACATAACCGCTGAGGATGCTGAAACATAGAATAATGTGGATTATTTTGATTTTGTTATTTAAACTTAATTTGAGTTTTTTTTGAATTTATGTAGATTTAAAAATTTGTATTCTTAAATTCTTGTGAACTTTGTGCAGGTATGGTCAGGATAAGAAAAGGACAATATGATCTAGCTTCTGATCAATTGACCGAATTGGAAAACAATGGTAACACCTTAATCTTATTTTAATAATGATTAGTTGAGTCTTATTTTTTATATATTTGTTGATATAGGAACAAAAAGGGTGCAACGTCTACAAGCACAAATCAGCTGCTTTAGTATATGTTTGACTATTAATGTCAGTGTTATATCAACTTGGATTAACTTAATGGCTTAACATGAGCTTTCCTGCTGGATATATCCCTTTTGCTAAATTTGGTGTTTGTTGCTTTAGCGATGAGATGTCAAACTATATCATTAGTTATTGCAATGCCAAACATGTTGATAGTTTGATTGGGTTAATTGTAGATGGCTTGAAGCTATTAATAAGTAGTCTTCTTGTTAGCATCTGAAGATACTCATGTGTTTTAGATTGCTTCTGGTCTATGCATGTAGCTTTTGACCACACATTCACTAATATCTAACTGAATGACTTAAACTCTAATGTTCTTGTCTTAATTGAAGTCTTCTCTTTCCCCTTTTCAGTCGATCCTGTTATTTTTTCAAGAACATTTCGATATTGTAAATTTAGTGATGTGATGGTCTAACTAACTCTTCTTTAACGTTCAGACTTGATCATTAAAAGCATAACAATTATGTTTCATATGGAATAGTTACATTTTTATACTGATAAGAGTGAAACTGATCTGTTCATGTAGAATGCCATTAATTTTCAGTTTTCCATTTTCTATAGTACATGGGGTTGTTTGTGTTTGTTAGCAATGTAGAAGCCAAAACAAGATTGAAGATAGTAAAGATATCACAAAAGGTCAAAGATATGACAATTTAATTTAGTGCTTTATTTCTTATTACAGTTTCGGAGGCATAAATCAAGCTATCTTTTGTCATAAATCAAGCTATCTTTTGACAGATTTCTAGGAAAGATCAAGGCAATTCATTTTCTAATGCAGAAACCTTTTGAATGGGAATATGTTGCTGAAATGTGGTAGTTTCTGCATGTAGTTCGTCGCATGAATGAATGTGATTACTGTGCTTTGTTTTTGGATTTATTTTGTTAAAGCCTCACAGATCGGTTGTGTTGTTTCTTGTGGATCTTGATCTTACTTGGGTTTGTATTTGATGCTGAGGTGATATAAACTGTTGAGTACTGACAATAGTCTATTTCTACTTTAGAACTATGATTTACAAAGGATAGTAGTCTTGATAGCTTAAATTCGCTCCTTAATTAGTAATATGTGTTATTACTTGAATTATTTGGCTTTTCTATTTTTGTATGCTCTATTACTGCATACAATTTACCCAGGATCAATTGTCATTTAGCTAATTGTATGTTGTTTTGTTTTTTGTTATTCCTATTCGCATAGATGTATTTGATTCACTTGGGAGCCTTCTGTAAAAATGTGATTGCATACATATATTGGATAAATGTCCTTAGTGTCCTGTGCTAAATAGAACTATGATGATGAGGTGATATATGGATTTTTATGAGTTTTATTCTGAGAAAATGTAGATTAGCTTTCACAGTTTGCCTTTTACTTGTGAAAATATTTGTAATTGATGTTTGGTTTTGCTGATGATTTACTTTTCATTTGGCAAATAACTAGTGACTGGCTCCAAAGTTCATTTGTTTAATACGTGCAGCTATTTGTTGTGGGATTTGGGACCTCCATGTTGTTTGGAACCATTCTTTTCCCTTGTTTGATATAGCATTCTTCTTTAATTTAATTCTCATTTGAAAGGTTTGTTTTTTTATTTCTTGTTACAGATTTTGGAGGGATAGATCAAGATATCTTTGGTAGATTTCTATATAAGGTCAATACAATATATTTTTCTCGATAAACAATAGAATCGTTTTGTTAATCATGTAGTTGAAAATTTTGGGAAAGAATAGTACATCTTGTGTATTCATATTTGTAAGGATTTGTACTTTTTTTGTAGTACATTGTTATGTTAGAAATGTTATTGAAAACTATTGATTTGCTTATATAAATTAAATTGTTTCATTGGATAGTTATTATTATATTTTCGAAAAATAAAAGAAAAAATACAATTTAATAAGAATTAGATAATAATTATCATAATAACTTTTTTACTACAAAATATAGATCGTAGTGAATGGTATCTTTTAAACTCAAAATGTTTTCGCTACAAAATGTTGTTCGTAGTTAATACACATTTTTTACTACGACTAGCATATTCGTAGTAAAAAATAGATGTATTTGTCTTATATTTAGTACGAATTATTGTCCGTAGTAAAAGCTAAAATTTTCGTAGCAAACGGTTTTTACTACGATCATTTGATCGTAGTAAAATATTTGTTACGGCCACATCAACTACGATCACAAATTCGTAGTAAATACGTAGCAAAAGGGTTTTTGCTACGAATTTGGGCCTTTTACTATGGTCATTTGTCCGTAGTAAAAAAAGGTTTTTCTTGTAGTGCACGAACCGAAGACCTGCACCTGCAAACTCAATAAACAAAGGGGAAAAAGGGAACAACAAAGAGTGGTCAGTCCTAAAGACTGGTGAGGGGGCTAACACACACACCCGTACATAAATATAGAGCAAAGCATAGCAGAGCATACTCAAATCTTAGAGTATTCATGAACCGGGCGTGGTTTTTGCAATCAAAATTATTTTGACACGTAATAGCATATATATAGAGAAAGATTTAGGGCCGAAGGCCAAAATCAACCAAATTTTAAGAAGTAGAAGTTCTCACCCGTTTCATGAATCATAAACGGAAACATAACACACACATCACTCGGCGAGTACGAGTGCACAACCAACCTCCTTCACAAGACAAAACTTGAAACTTAACATACAACGACTTAAAACAAACACATACCTCCTTACTCCATGGGATGGAAGGGTGGCCACCCTTCGCATCCACGCTTACACGTTAGGGTCGTGAGTTTCATGACACTCACGCCCAAGGACTCCGTCCCCCACCTCCCTCCGAGTGGGTTTAGGGTTGATCTTATAAAGTGGAGAAGTGTCCGGGGGTTACAACTGGTGACCCCGATGGTCGTCCCGGATCTCCCACTACACACAACTCCGTGGCCCAAACTTACACTTACACTTACACATATCACAAAGCTTATCTCACCAAAACATATCACACACACACACACCAACCCATTTTCAAAGCAAAGAGACGAAAATAGAGCTTACTTATACATAAAAGCATTTTTCAAACGTTTCATAACAAAAGGGCCAATTCCCACAAAATACATATCATACACATATCTATATACATATATACGTATATGTCGCATGCGGGCTTAAAACACATTTAGGGTTGTAGGTCGTAATAACTAAAAGAACAAAACCTCACCTTGCCGACCACACCGACGAAACAAACACAAACCCTCCTAAGAAACCGCCTCTTCAACCACGGGGCACACCTAAAAACAAAGCAAAGATCACAAGGCAAACTTAGACTCAAAATGAACCACTTAGATGCTCGGCATATGCATATGGATGCGTATGATGCTTAAGGAATGCAACGAAGTAGCACTTATATCATATGAATTTATACCGAATCACATTAATGCATAAATCACATATTTTACGTCAAACAAGTTCACAAGCTTCATGCATCACATAAAACATGTCATATAACTCATAAACAAGGCATATACTTCATATAAGAACAAAGAAATTACATGCAAGTCAAGTAAGCAAAGCGCAAAGTCATTCATGCACTTTAGGGTACATATCGAATCACATAAGGAGCAAATTATGTCAAACAAATTCGAAATCTTAATGCAACATACATGACACATTAATTACTCATAAAGATATCACATTCATGCAATACCAAGCTATATCAAATCATCTTATACATATAAACAAGTATTCATCATATTAGGATCAAGATTGGGGAGGGAATCGAACAAAACGAACAAGAAAACGAAGACGGAACACAGAAGTTTCTGCCCCTGAGATCCAGGGCCGTGGATTTTTAACACAGAGGGAATCCACGGCCGTGGATGTTTTCAAAGCATGAAATCCATGGCCGTGGATTTGCTCCAGCCACGAAAAACCAAGGTTTTGCTCCCCAAAACACATTAAAACTCATCCCAAACCACACAAGCATAAAGGCAACACATATAGGAAGGTTGGGAAAGCAAAACTCATGCAAGAAAAGCCATAAAATCGGACCAAACAAGCAACACTCATGCAAGGGAAGAGATTAAGGCAAATCATGCAAAAACTCCAAAGTTCAATAATGGCAAAGTCATGGATTCTCAAGTTACACTCAATTCAACTTCATATATATCACATATGATGTCTTAGGGACTAAATACATGCCTTAAACCAAAAGGAATTACAAGGAAGCAAGCTAGATCATGCAATTTCTACAAAACCCTTACTATTCAAGCTCTAACTCATATATCAAGCAATCATGGATTAAAACTTGTAAAATCAAAGGCAAAGTTAGCACAAAGACATGGAGGACACAAAAATGAAGTTATCTCTTCAATTAGATGAGAGAAGATGGAGCTTGGAGGCAAAGCGTGGAGCAAAAAATGGCAAACCCTTCTTCTTCCTCTTCTTTCTTCTTTCCTTTCTTCCTTCCTTCACTTTAGAGCAAAATATCTTGTGTTGGGGAGAGGGGTCCGAAATTTTGGCTGGGGAAGGAGAGAGAGGAGTGCATACAAGGCATAAAAGTCATGGTTAAGGCATAACTTGGGTTAAGGTAGGGTCCACACACTCAAGACTAGTCAAAGGGGTCTTCTTGTCTCTACGTGCTTGTTCCGGTTGACTTTCGGAGGGTCATATGGGCTTAGAAAAATACAGAGTTAGATTCCTTGACTTTCATTCTTCGTTACGAGTCCAACGCATCTTCCGAAATTTGAATCGGAATTCCCGAGCTCAAGTTACGCCTTCTGAAACACGAGATACGCTAAACGCGTTAGGCCCTCAAGTCCCTCACAAATCCCGTTTTTACAAAACGAGCCAAGAACCACATAAATCAAACTCTAAAACATACAACGAGCATATAATCACGTTCATAACTCATGTAATTCACATATATCAAAATTTCACAAGAAACGGAATTAAATTCGGGCACATACATAGCAAATTACAATACATGCATATGTAAACGTTAAAACTCAAGTTATAAATTAAACAATCAAATTCAAGTAATATCAAATAATCACCTTAGCATTAAAATAACACATAATTGCATAATTAAATAATTAAACACACAAAGAACTCTCTCGTAGAGGCGTACCTGGAATGGCTGCACGAGCGGGATGTTACAAACTCCCCTCCTTCAAAAGGACTTGTCCTCAGGTCCTAAGCGAGAACTAGGAGGACTCTTGAGACGAACCCAACCCCACACTTCCGCTGCGCCACTCTGATCAACAAAAGCTGTAAACTCCTCGGGATATCACTTCTTCGATTAGAAATGAAGAAGGTTTCTCATATCCCGGTAATCTCCTTAGCTTAGCCAACTTCGTGTCCAGTTTGCTCCCACTTCCAATTTAGGGTTCGAAAGTAGTTAGAGAACCATGCCGGAAAGGTTCTCAATCTTTAACTGAGAGCATGTTAAACATTGCTACACAAATTTTGCAATGTCTTTTCTCGTGCCACAACTCCATTACCGGCTCTTCAAGTCACGAACCATGAGTGGACTTAGTCTCGTGCCCAAGCACTTCTTGAGACATAAGCTCTAACTCTCCGTTAGCCACGCACAACCGAAGTCTTCCTTAGTACCTCGATTGTAACGGAGAAGTTTGAGTATCCTCGTGTAATCAAGGTAACTCTCTTCAAAAGCCTATCCACTCGAACCATGCCTCTTCCTTGTCTTTCATTTCACGGGATGACGGCTTCTGCAAAGACGAATCTCCAGTTGAACCCCGATAACACTAATGACTTACTCTCGGAGGCACTTATCGGTTCTTCTACCAGAACACGCAGTCGACAATACCCTTGTTGAAACCACCCTTAACAAAAACTACGGAATGCTGAAGAAGGGCGAACGACTCCTCGAGGCAAGCCAGAAGGGTATTCTCCCCCACGATTAACCCGTGTAGCTCACGGTAGTTATTTTCATCTTAACGCCCCATCTTCTTCTTAGATAGGATAAGAACACTCCACGAAGAAGTACTCGAAGTGATGAAACTACCTTCTAAGAGCGTGTCAACTACATATTGAACCCTAACATCCACGCTAGAGTCATCCGGTAGGGAATCTTCGAACAAGGTCGACTCCGGGAAGACCACGACAACCTCGATGTCCTTATCGGGTGGAAACAAATTCCAGCCTTCAAAGAAACACCAAGGTGTCTTACTTCGATCTTTGTCTCCTTAAACTTGACCCAACCTCTCAGTTAACCCAAAGGAAAGTCACAAAGCTTATTGCACCGTCCTGGAATAACCAACTGCTTCAATCCAACACCCGAAAATATCGTTGGGCCCGAAAGGACCTCCAAAAGCAACCACCAACGCCTACGGTAATGAAGTTACCTTAACGAGAACTAGGCGCCTTCAAGAACAACCACCGGGCAAGCTCGGCCCTCACAACTCACCAAACACTCGGACTCTCAACTCACAACAACAAGAAAAGCAACCACCACAACAACAACAAAGGTAAAGAACGACTAGGAAACGAAGAACAAGCAACGAGAGGCAACAAATAAGGAGAAATATAGCAATAAAAATGGGTTTCCCCAAAATAAATATGCATGAATGTGGTGCCATGAATGCAATTACCTCGGTTCTTGGGTTTGATTTGATCTCCAACTTGAGGCTTTTGATCCCTTCTTCTTTGTTTATTACTCGAACGATCACAATCCGGAGACTTATGCTCTGAAGACCCGTAAGCATAACATCTCTTCAACCGGATCCAACATCCATCATGAGTGTGGTTGGTTCCTCCACAATGAGCACACGGTGGAAATTCCTTTTTGAACCAAGGAGTCTTCCGGGGCTTGGATTTCTTCTTTTTACTTATCTTCTTAGTCTGTGCTCCTTGTCGAATTACTCTCTTTCCCACTTGTAGGTTAGAACAAGATCTGGGCTCAAATGATTGTTCCAGTGTATCCTTTTCATGCCCCTTTCTTGTCATCAACCGAGTTTCGACCCGTAATGCCTTCTCAACGGCTTGGTTCCATGTACTCGTATCTCTTACGCTCAAAGCTTCTCTAAACTCATCCCGAAGGCCCTTCATGAAGTGCTTAGCTTTCAACCGATCATCACTTGTAATATGTGGTATATATGCACCCAACCTTTCGAACTTCTCCAAATACTCCATAATGGTGTTGTCTTCTTGTTTAAGGGCGAGAAACTCTTCAAGTCTTTGCTCTTGTAGAATGGCGGGCGTGTACCTTTTCCTAAATTCCCGAAAAAATACATCCCATAGTATTGCTTCTCCCGTCGCCTCTAGTTGTTGAGTAACTCTAGCCCACCATAAATTTGCTTGGCCTTATAAAAGTAGAGCAACAAGGCGGACCTTGTTTTGAGCTTCACATGGCCATACTCAAAATATCCCTTCTATCTCTGCGATACACTCCCTGGCTCCAATATGATTTCCTCCTCGGAAGTGCGGAGGATTAAAAGTCCCAAACTCCCAGTACACAGTTGCTATCGGATCCATAGATGGTATCCTGAAAATCTCAAAATTACAATAGAAATATAGGTGCATGTCGATTAGCAAGTGCATGTTCATGTGAACGATTAACATAGTTAATAACAATTATGTCACATAAATGAGATCGTGAATGCAAACAAACAAATAATCCTAAGCCGAACGACCTAGACAAACTCACACGACCTAAACAAAAGAGATCATAATCCTAATCCTAAGCCGAACGACCTAGACAAATGAGATCGTGAATGCAAACAAACACATTATTAGGTTTTTATTTTAGTAGTAACGGAATTTTCGTCGCTATATATACCAATTTATTTATTTTTTTTATTATTTAATTTTAGCAACGAAAAATCCGTTGCTATTTTTTTTCATATATAGCAACGAATTTAGCAACGAAAATTCCGTTGCTAAAGCATTTTGCTACGATTTTTTTTTTCATTGCTATATCCGTTGCTAAATAGCAACAAATAATTTTCGTTGCTAAATTTATGTCGCTATAAGACGTTTTTCTAGTAGTGCCACCACCACCACCACAAATAGATCCGGGGAACTTTATGGAAAGGCCCGCGGTATTCTTAGAGCAACGTAACCAATAAAGGAACAATGCTCCTCCGGCGGGTAATCATGGTGGAGGTCTTATTACCGTCACCCTTAGAGAATTCAAGAATTAAAACCCACCGGTTTTCATTGGTGGGAATAATTTTCAAGCCGAAGAATGGTTGGTCCAAACGAATAGGATATGGAATCTTATACCTTGTGGACCGGATAAGAAACTTCAATGCACCCTCACCATGATACAAGGACAAGCATATAATTGGTGCTCGAGTGTCCAGGTGAAACTAGAGGCCTCCGGGGAAGAAATTACTTGGGAGGTGTTTGTTCGGGAGTTCAAGAGCAAGTATGTCCCGAAAGCTATCCGAAATAGACGCTTGAGAGAGTTTATGGATCTCAGGCAAGGGCGGATGTCGGTAACGGATTATATTAATAAATTCGAGAGGCTTTCACACTACGCCCCAAGTATTGCAAATGACGATGAAGATAAGGCCTCACAATTCCTTCAAGGACTTCGGGAGGACATGAAGGATGCATTGGAAGCTTCAAACACTAGCACGTGGGCAAAGGTGACGGACGAGGCCTTGAGAGTTGAGGATCGGGTAGTTATGAGAAGAAAGAGTTCATATACCGCCAAGGTTCTAGTTCGGGTTCACAAGCAATTCTTGGAAAGAGAACGGTGTATGAAGTCCATCCCCTTCCGAATTCTCAAAACAAGCAACATAAACCGGCGAATCCAAATCCTCCTATGGCTATCAAGGGTCCCAAGTGTGTGCATTGCCGACGAAAAAATCACTTGTCGGAGAATTATTGGAAACTTCACAAGAGGTACTTCGGATGTGGGTCACCGGAGCATATGTTAGATCGATGCCCACGCAAAAGGCCGGATTATGTGCCGGGAGGAAATCCGAGACCCGCGATTCATGCTCAGGTGTACGCCTTGTGTAGCACCCGAGCGTAAGGTACCACATCCCCCGCACCGAGACCCGACCCGTATATGAAATAGAAGTCCATACACGTGCCAAATCCACGGCGAACGGGGACACAACACACACGCTATGCTAGGCGGGACTAACCCTTGAACCAATCAACTTAAGGAACATATAAAATCAGAGTTAAAGAGAATTTGCGGAAGCAATAACGACAAAGCATATACAGTGAGCCATCAAGCTCCAAAAATAGATACACAAAAGCATTCGAATATCCAACGGCACTCACGGCCTACAAAATCATAACGCTCCAATTTATACTATGATCAAATACAAGAGTAGCAACTAAAGTATGAATATGAGACTGAAAAGAAGTGCTAAACATAAATGCAAGACCTAGACGACTTGTATTCCCGCCTAGCACTCCTATACCTGCACAAAACAGCTGAAAACAACCGGGTTCAGTCTAAAAGAGACTGGTGGGTATAAACACGGGGCATAAATATACAATATCACATAATTTAAACACATACATGCAAGCCCTAATCCCGTGTGAAGTTTGATAAGAATTTACCAAGTGGTTAAAACAATAGAAAACATCAACGGGATTACGACGTTCATTTTCATTCATAATTGTTCATAAGGGTTTAAGCTCGGCGAGTGAGCGTGCACAATCTCCAACCATCTCCTCGTGTAATCATATCATAATTAGTGGTTATCATACATATCTTTCGTGCACATACATAAATGATCATAATCATACATATACACCTTCTTCCTCCGGGTGGTGGACAAGTTAGCTAGACCTGACCACCGGTTTTTTACAGGGGCCAATGGGGGTACATGAATCCCCCAAAGGCACTCAGCTCCCATTCCTCGCTAAAACTCCTAGCGAGGGCCGGTATCACCATAGTTTGTTTGGAACTAGTATATGGGATCCCCGTCAGCCCTTGCTTCCTCGGTTAGCCACATATACTAAGTCCCGGGGCCCATAATCAGAAATCAGAAATCAGAAATGTGTCTCGCCAAACATAAGGTAGGGTTTCTTAATTAAAAAGGGGTCATACGTTTGAAATCATTTACCCAAAATGACTCGATTATATAAATATATTATTTTGGCTTAAAACTTTGCACATAAGGGATTTATAGGGTTGTTTAACTAGTAGAAGAAAAACCCACCTTTACCAAAGCAAAAGAAAGGTACAAGCGTCTCAATGCTCGCCCTCGTCTCCGACCAAACCCGAATCTGTGTAAAAGAAAAGGTATGAGACTCAATGACCACATATGACGCTCGGCAATGAAGTACATATGACATGAATGCATAAATAATCATGTTATATCATAAAAATGTTCATGTGCACGATTAAATAATTTAAATCATATAATCAAATCATTCGTTCATATATTTCATTTAATTTCATAATTTCATAAATTCATAATGCATATCAATTAATCTAAAATTCATTTAAGAAGCATAACACATATTATTCAAATTCACATTGAGGAATAAAATAAATAATTGGAAACGTTCAAACAATAGTCAGTAAAATAAATACGCGAAATGGAAATCAATTAATTTCAATAATTAAATTAAATCAAATAATATTTAAAATATATATAATAAATATATATATATAATATAATATATATATATATAATATACTAAATATATAATAACATATAACATATAATATATATAATATATATATATATATATATTCACGTACACACTCACACACCCCATGCATGCATATATGTTATATTTTATACACAAACCATGCATGCATTATAAACATAAACCCACACCTTACATATAGATAAATACACAGCCATGCATGCATGCATCCAAGACACAACACAACGTACAGAACACACACAGAAGAAGCAGCAAAGCCATGGAAATAACAGCAGCAACAGTTCAAAGAAAAAGCAGCAGAAATCAACCAAAACGGGGTGACACCCCCGTGTCACCACCCTAGCCTGGACCGAGACACCCCCGTGTCTCGGTACAGCAAGATCAACCCACTCAGCACCCCCGTGCCTCGCCGGAAAAGCAGCAAACGACACCCCCGTGTCCCAACCCAGAAATCAACCCCTGTTTTTAACAGAAAAGTGCAGCAGCAACTACAGCCATGTACGAGCAAGAAAGGCAACCCAATCATGCATGAAAAGCTGTAAAAGACTCAGTTAAACACACCCAAGAATCCAAGAAAGAGACAACAAAAAGGAAGAAGGAAATCACAGCAAAAATGACAGCAAAATCCAGTGTGAAAAACAGGGCAAAGCTTCGAAGAAAACAGAGCAAGCTTGAGCTCAATCAATCCGATTCAGTTCAAGTCCAAAAAGCCACCAAATACGCAGCAAAACATCATATAATCAACAAGTAAATCAGTTCCAAAAGTGATCAAGCAAGGCATGGAAGCACACGTGACCTTATGTGAAATTTTCTGAAAAATTACATAAATGATATCTCATATATATCGCAACAACCACGAAAGCAATGATCATAAATGATATGAGGATGTTAAAACAATTAATCTCAGGCTTGGAATCACTCAAAACCATAGAGAATCAAAGGAGATCAAGATTTTGCCCAAAATCTTCTATTTCGGAAAAACAGTCCAGAAATGAAGAACCCATGCTCAAAATCATGAATGGAAGGATTAAAATGATCAGAATTAAACATATAATATAACCCTTAACTTACCTTGATGATTGGTTAAAGTTTGGATGAGATTGAGCTCCAAAATCTCCAAGGTTTGAAGGGTTTCGGGACTGGAATAAGGAACAGAAGCTTTGGCTGAGTTTTGGGGCTTGTGTGAGGATAATCTCGGTTAGGGCTTGATATGTACTGATAGATGGTTGAGTTAGGGTTAAAAAGAATCAAACCATGGTTAATTTGGTTATGGTTTGGCCAAGATATGGCTGATTTAGTGCAACAAGGTCAAGTTGGTCTCCGTTTCGTTTTTCGGTTGGATTTCGGAGTTCCAAACGACTTAGGAAAATTATAAGGCTAAGTTTACTAAACTCGAATTTTCGTTACGAGTTCAGCGGAGTTGACGAAACTCGAATCCGAGTTCCCGAGCTCAAGATATTAAATTCGGAACCAAGGGTACGCTAAATGCTCGTTAGCTCCCGTTTTGGTTCCTCAAAACAAATTAAATCCGTTAACTAATCAAATGAATTCGAAAATGTAAATTGAGCATAAAATCATGTTCATAACACATATATGTACAACATATTACAAAATCGTGGCAATTTGATATCATTTCATAAGAGAACGAAGCACAAATTTTGTGATATGATCGATCCAAGCAACTAAACATAAATCCCATGCATAAATAAAATCTTCATGCATGAATATATTAATTCTCATGCATATGAAATAAAATTCATGCAGAAATCATCCCCATGCAAAAATTATGATTTTCATGCAATTCATGCATGAATTAAAATTCCCATGCATAAATATGATTTCATGCATAATTATATTAAACCCATGCAAAAATTGAAATTCATGCATAAATATATTTATCTACGTATAATTATATACATATATATATATATATATAAATAATTAATTAAACCATGATTAATTAACATAACATATAATTAGCATAATCATTAAATTAATAATAATATAATTAAACATATATATATATATATAATACGAAATATATATATATATATAACATTAATAATATTAAAATAAGATAATATAATATAATAAAATAATAACAATTATAATAAAATAAAATATAAAACACGTAAAAACAATTAATTCGCGCAAATAGGTAAACACATACGTCCTACCTTTACGTCCGAAAAGTCGGGGCGTTACAATCTCTCCCCCTTAAAAGAATCCGTCCTCGGATTCATTGCTCGCTCGGAAACAAATCAGGGTGAAATCTTTTACATCTTATCCTCTGTCTCCCACGTAGCCTCTTCGGTTTTATCACTTCTCCGAAGAACCTTGACTAGTGGAATACGCCGATTTCGAAGTTCCTGAAACTCTCGATCCAATATCTTAATCGGCTTCTGAACGAAGGTGAGATCCGGTTCTAATTCCACTTCCTCAACCGGTAGAACCTCGGACTCGTCTCAATAATACTTTCGGAGCTGTGAAACATGAAACACGTTATGAATTCCAGTTAAATTCGGAGGCAAGTCCAATCGATAGGTCGTATCCCCAATTTTCCCCAAAAATCTCATACGGTCCCATATACCGAGGGTTAAATTTTCTTCCTCGTCCAATCCTTGAGAATCCTTTTCGTGGGGAAAGCCTTTAAGAAAACCTTATCTCCAATCTCGAACTTCAAATTCTTCCTCCGAAAATCTGCATAACTCTTTTGTCGATCCTGAGCAGCCTTCATCCGTTGTCTAATTATCTGAACCTTATCAATAGCCTCTTGTACAATCTTAGGGGGTTTTTCCTTCTTTTCCCCTCTTTTAATCCCGTCTTGCTTGGTCAAATTCTATTCCTCCAAGTCCAAGAACAACGGTGATCGACATTTACGTCCATAAAAGAGCTTCATAAGGGGGTCATTTCAATCAAGGCTTGATAGCTATTGTTGTAAGCAAACTCGATTAACGGTAACTGTTCATTCCACGAGCTCTGAAAGTCCAATGCACATGCTCTCAACAAGTCCTCCAGATACTTAATCAACCTTTCCGATTGTCTGTCAGTCTGAGGATGGAAAGTTGTGCTGAATTGAAGCCTTGTTCCCAAACACTTCTGCAATTCTTGCCATAACCTTGAAGTAAATCTGGGATCCCGATCCGAGACAATATTAACAAGTACACCATGAAGCCTGACAATCTCATCATTGTATCTCTTAGCCAACTTACCCACTTATCGGACCTTCTGGTTACAAGAAAATGAGCGGATTTCGTCAACCTGTCCACGGTAACCCAAATTCCATCTAACCTCCTCTCACTCTTGGTAATCCCGAAACAAAATCCATGGCTATTTGTTCACATTTCCACTTCGGGATAGGCAATGGTTGAAGTAGTCCCCAATGGCTTTTGATGTTCTGCTTATACCGCTTGATAAGTCATATAATGTTTCACGAAGTTGATAACATTCCGTTCTCATCCATTCCACCAATAAAATTGCTTAAGATCCTTATACCTCTTGTTCCCTCCGAGAGGTATCGAATACTCTGACCAATGTGCTTCCTCAAAATAATCCCTTTTAACTCTTCCGGGACAACAACTCTATTCTTGAATCTTAGAAGTCCCGTATCATCGAACCCAGACGGACACTCTGAATCAGCTCGAGCTTTCCCAGCTAATTTCTGAACCTCGGGATCAATCCTCTGAGCATCAATTAACCTCTGTTTAAGATCTGGTTGAACCGTAATATTCCGAATACTAGCCCTCAATCTAAACAACTCATTCTCATCTACAATTTCCACTTTCACATTGGACACACTAGTTTTCCTACTAAGTGCATCCTCGACCAATTTGGCTTTGCCGGGATGGTATCGGATTGTACACTCATAATCCGCCAAAAGTTCCATCCAACGCCGTTGTCTCTTGTTCAATTCCTTATGTGAGAATAAGTAATGGAGACTCTTGTGATCGGAGAAGACCTTGAACGAAATTCCATAAAAATAGTGTCTCCACTTACCCAAAGCGAAGATCACTGCCGCTAATTCCGAATCATGAGTGGGGTAGTTCGGTTCATGCTCTTTTGATTTCCTTGAGGCATAAGTGATTACTCTTCCATTTTGCATCAACACACATCCCAAACCTTCCTTTGAGGCGTCCGTATAAACTGTATATCCTTCGGTACCTTCAGGAAGTGCTAATACAGGAGCGGTGGTCAACTTTTCCTTTAAAAGTTGGAAGCTAGCCTCATATGCCTCGTCCCACTCAAACTTAACCGCTTTCTTAGTCAATCGGATTAAAGGAGCCGCAATCTTTGAGAAATCCTGAACTAATCTCTGATAGTAGCCTTTCCTTGAAATAATATAGCCCAAAATGCTACCCGATCAATCCAGAACTCACATTTGCCAAACTTAGCATACCACCGATGCTCTCTTAAGGTATCCAACCCAATTCTGAGATGCCTTACATGATCCTCCGGAGTTCTCTTCCCGGATCCTCAATTGATAATATCCAACTTTGAGTAATACCTCTAATTGAATCTTTAACTCTTCCAAATCAGCCGGATATTCTTTCCCTTCAATCAAAACTGAACACTCCTGAATCAACTGATCTGTCTGAAGACTACCACCCAGTGGCGAACTCACCAAGTAACAAGAAGAAAAAGCAAATAACAGGCAAGCACAGAATAGCAACTAAGTCACAAGAAATAAAAGAATGCGTGGCACCCAAATCAAAGAGTGCATGAATGCTCATGTTATGTATGCATAGGGTACCTTCTACCACTGCTGTGGGATCGATCTCTGCATCTTGCTCTTCACCTTCGAGGGCGTAAGCACGAGCCTGAAGCATTGGCCTTCGAACTCGTCTTTGATATTCGGGGTCTTTGTAGGGACAAGTATCCGCCATATGGTCAGCTTTTCCACATATTAGGCATAAACCCAACCTCTTCCAGCATTTGTGATAGTTGTGAGTTGGCCCTCCACAATATGTGCATGGTGGCTTGGAGAATCGGGCTTCACTCGGACCTTGTCGATCCCTCATTGGTGCAGGCAAAGCTTTTGGAACCAGTGGAGTTGGTCCTCCCATTCTTGGCTTCTTAAACGGACCCTTAGGAGGGGGACTACCTTGCATCATCGGCCTCTTTCCCGAATTCGATCCGGAACCTCTTCTCATAGGAGCTCTAAAAACCGGATCCTTCTTTTTGATTTCCTCCCCTTGCGTAGTAGACTATCGGACTCCAGATATCCTCTCTACTCGAATCAACCAACCCTCCGAGACCGCATCATCGATAGAACCAGACAATCGAGGGGGGTTGTAACTCAGAAACACCCCATGAGGGTCTCTATTGTTATTATGATTTAGTGGAGGAGCTTGTTGTTCTGCCTGTTGTGGTGGGGGAGCTTGAGCCCTCCTATGCTCGACATAGTTAAAAACTGCTTCCATAAAATTCCCCATATCCATCGGTGGTGCTTGTGGTTGGGGTGGAGGCGTAGGAGATCGATCATGATGACGACGGCATCCGGGAGATCTCTCACGGTGTCTACGTGGAGGCATCCTGTTCAAGAAATACTGAAAATGCATGCTATTTTTAGTCCATGCATGCAAGTGCAATTAATTCGATCAAAATTCAAGATTTAAAGCACACAAGCACGTAAACAATACATATGCAACACATTGACAAGTTGTTCCTAAAGCCGAACGACCTAACTGACTCAACACGACACTAGAGCCCGGGTTTTGCAACCCTAAGCTCTGATACCACTTAAGGATGTAGCACCCGAGCGTAAGGTACCACATCCCCCGCACCGAGACCCGACCCGTATATGAAATGGAAGTCCATACACGTGCCAAATCCACGGCGAACGGGGACACAACACACACGCTATGCTAGGCGGGACTAACCCTTGAACCAATCAACTTAAGGAACATATAAAATCAGAGTTAAAGAGAATTTGCGGAAGCAATAACGACAAAGCATATACAGTGAGCCATCAAGCTCCAAAAATAGATACACAAAAGCATTCGAATATCCAACGGCACTCACGGCCTACAAAATCATAACGCTCCAATTTATACTATGATCAAATACAAGAGTAGCAACTAAAGTATGAATATGAGACTGAAAAGAAGTGCTAAACATAAATGCAAGACCTAGACGACTTGTATTCCCGCCTAGCACTCCTATACCTGCACAAAACAGCTGAAAACAACCGGGTTCAGTCTAAAAGAGACTGGTGGGTATAAAAACGGGGCATAAATATACAATATCGCATAATTTAAACACATACATGCAAGCCCTAATCCCGTGTGAAGTTTGATAAGAATTTACCAAGTGGTTAAAACAATAGAAAACATCAACGGGATTACGACGTTCATTTTCATTCATAATTGTTCATAAGGGTTTAAGCTCGGCGAGTGAGCGTGCACAATCTCCAACCATCTCCTCGTGTAATCATATCATAATTAGTGGTTATCATACATATCTTTCGTGCACATACATAAATGATCATAATCATACATATACACCTTCTTCCTCCGGGTGGTGGACAAGTTAGCTAGACCTGACCACCGGTTTTTTACAGGGGCCAATGGGGGTACATGAATCCCCCAAAGGCACTCAGCTCCCATTCCTCGCTAAAACTCCTAGCGAGGGCCGGTATCACCGTAGTTTGTTTGGAACTAGTATATGGGATCCCCGTCAGCCCTTGCTTCCTCGGTTAGCCACATATACTAAGTCCCGGGGCCCGTAATCAGAAATCAGAAATCAGAAATGTGTCTCGCCAAACATAAGGTAGGGTTTCTTAATTAAAAAGGGGTCATACGTTTGAAATCATTTACCCAAAATGACTCGATTATATAAATATATTATTTTGGCTTAAAACTTTGCACATAAGGGATTTATAGGGTTGTTTAACTAGTAGAAGAAAAACCCACCTTTACCAAAGCAAAAGAAAGGTACAAGCGTCTCAATGCTCGCCCTCGTCTCCGACCAAACCCGAATCTGTGTAAAAGAAAAGGTATGAGACTCAATGACCACATATGACGCTCGGCAATGAAGTACATATGACATGAATGCATAAATAATCATGTTATATCATAAAAATGTTCATGTGCACGATTAAATAATTTAAATCATATAATCAAATCATTCGTTCATATATTTCATTTAATTTCATAATTTCATAAATTCATAATGCATATCAATTAATCTAAAATTCATTTAAGAAGCATAACACATATTATTCAAATTCACATTGAGGAATAAAATAAATAATTGGAAACGTTCAAACAATAGTCAGTAAAATAAATACGCGAAATGGAAATCAATTAATTTCAATAATTAAATTAAATCAAATAATATTTAAAATATATATAATAAATATATATATATAATATAATATATATATATATAATATACTAAATATATAATAACATATAATATATAATATATATAATATATATATATATATATATTCACGTACACACTCACACACCCCATGCATGCATATATGTTATATTTTATACACAAACCATGCATGCATTATAAACATAAACCCACACCTTACATATAGATAAATACACAGCCATGCATGCATGCATCCAAGACACAACACAACGCACAGAACACACACAGAAGAAGCAGCAAAGCCATGGAAATAACAGCAGCAACAGTTCAAAGAAAAAGCAGCAGAAATCAACCAAAACGGGGTGACACCCCCGTGTCACCACCCTAGCCTGGACCGAGACCCCCCGTGTCTCGGTACAGCAAGATCAGCCCACTCTGCACCCCCGTGCCTCGCCGGAAAAGCAGCAAACGACACCCCCGTGTCCCAACCCAGAAATCAACCCCTGTTTTTAACAGAAAAGTGCAGCAGCAACTACAGCCATGTACGAGCAAGAAAGGCAACCCAATCATGCATGAAAAGCTGTAAAAGACTCAGTTAAACACACCCAAGAATCCAAGAAAGAGACAACAAAAAGGAAGAAGGAAATCACAGCAAAAATGACAGCAAAATCCAGCGTGAAAAACAGGGCAAAGCTTCGAAGAAAACAGAGCAAGCTTGAGCTCAATCAATCCGATTCAGTTCAAGTCCAAAAAGCCACCAAATACGCAGCAAAACATCATATAATGAACAAGTAAATCAGTTCCAAAAGTGATCAAGCAAGGCATGGAAGCACACGTGACCTTATGTGAAATTTTCTGAAAAATTACATAAATGATATCTCATATATATCGCAACAACCACGAAAGCAATGATCATAAATGATATGAGGATGTTAAAACAATTAATCTCAGGCTTGGAATCACTCAAAACCATAGAGAATCAAAGGAGATCAAGATTTTGCCCAAAATCTTCTATTTCGGAAAAACAGTCCAGAAATGAAGAATCCATGCTCAAAATCATGAATGGAAGGATGAAAATGATCAGAATTAAACATATAATATAACCCTTAACTTACCTTGATGATTGGTTGAAGTTTGGATGAGATTGAGCTCCAAAATCTCCAAGGTTTGAAGGGTTTCGGGACTGGAATAAGGAACAGAAGCTTTGGCTGAGTTTTGGGGCTTGTGTGAGGATAATCTCAGTTAGGGCTTGATATGTACTGATAGATGGTTGAGTTAGGGTTAAAAAGAATCAAACCATGGTTAATTTGGTTATGGTTTGGCCAAGATATGGCTGATTTAGTGTAACAAGGTCAAGTTGGTCTCCGTTTCGTTTTTCGGTTGGATTTCGGAGTTTCAAACGACTTAGGAAAATTATAAGGCTAAGTTTACTAAACTCGAATTTTCGTTACGAGTTCAGCGGAGTTGACGAAACTCGAATCCGAGTTCCCGAGCTCAAGATATTAAATTCGGAACCAAGGGTACGCTAAGTGCTCGTTAGCTCCCGTTTTGGTTCCTCAAAACAAATTAAATCCGTTAACTAATCAAATGAATTCGAAAATGTAAATTGAGCATAAAATCATGTTCATAACACATATATGTACAACATATTACAAAATCGTGGCAATTTGATATCATTTCATAAGAGAACGAAGCACAAAATTTGTGATATGATCGATCCAAGCAACTAAACATAAATCCCATGCATAAATAAAATCTTCATGCATGAATATATTAATTCTCATGCATATGAAATAAAATTCATGCAGAAATCATCCCCATGCAAAAATTATGATTTTCATGCAATTCATGCATGAATTAAAATTCCCATGCATAAATATGATTTCATGCATAATTATATTAAACCCATGCAAAAATTGAAATTCATGCATAAATATATTTATCTACGTATAATTATATACATATATATATATATATATAAATTATTAATTAAACCATGATTAATTAACATAACATATAATTAGCATAATCATTAAATTAATAATAATATAATTAAACATATATATATATATATAATACGAAATATATATATATATATATAACATTAATAATATTAAAATAAGATAATATAATATAATAAAATAATAACAATTATAATAAAATAAAATATAAAACACGTAAAAACAATTAATTCGCGCAAATAGGTAAACACATACGTCCTACCTTTACGTCCGAAAAGTCGGGGCGTTACACCTTGGGTAGAGAAAGAGAAAGAAGGGTAGAAGTTAATCAAAATACCTCGGTGGAATGTACAATTGCAAACACGGCATAACATCACATGCATTGGTCGATCCCGAGACCATTTATTCATTTATTTTCGGGATGCCTTATTGTGATCATTGTTGTTGTTATTTCACTCTCTTGTATTCCCTTCACTTGCGCATGACTTTGTTGTGAGTTTCTTTTGAGAGTTCTTAGTGAGATTTTACGTTGACGTGAGTGTTCGGTAAGCTTGAGGGTTGAGTTCTCCTTGTCAACTTGATAGAGCCATCGAGAAGAGGTAAGACTTAAGGTGCAAGACTTAAGAAGGCAAGAGATTGAAAGTCGAAGAGTCCACTCGAGAGATCAAAAAGAAAATGAGAAGTTTTATCAGGAGTGGTTCGAGGTCCTGAGTCGGACCTGAGGACAGGTCCTTTTTAAGGGGAGAGTTTGTGACACCCCGCTCGTTCGCACGTACAGGGTTGTACCACGTATGAGTTTATTTTCCGTAATTGGATTTATTTTCATTTTTATTTCATGCATTCATATTTATTTCTAATTGTTTCTTATTTTAATTATTTTAAATAAAATGAAATATATGATTTAAGTGCCAAGAAAATGTCCTAAGTGAAACTATGATGTGAATACGTTTGAATTATGAATTTATGATACGAGAATTTTATTCCCGAGCATGCTAATTTCGTGAATTATTTGAAATATGTAATTTAAGGATGTAATTACTTGATTTTAAAATATGTGGACTTAATTGAAATTTTGGTTTTGGGCTTATTTGCAACTTTTTGAAAGTTTTGGACTCATTTGAAAAATGAGTAATTCTGGTACACTTGTGTACGTTTTATTTTATATCTTGAGCTCCGGCACTCGGATTCGAGTACCATCTTCGGCATTCAACTCCTTTCTATGACCCGGACGCAATGGAACAAGTTTCATATTTTTTTGATGCCGTTTTGACCCCCGACGGAGCAAAAATTTCAGCCATATGCTCCTAAAACGCACCTATGACCTATCTTGGATCTATGAGACCTAATCCTCATCATTTATTTGACTTAATCTCACCTAAATCATCTATCTCTCTCTCTCCACACCTACTGATCTCGATCCATACCAAGGGAAAAAGAAGGAAATACAAGCAAGAAAGAAACAAAGAAGGGGAAACACCATTTTCATGCCCTTTGAGCTCTTATCTCCACTTTTTTTGCTCCATCTTCAGGATCAAGGTAAGATTCTTATTCTCCACATTCTTGTGATCATTTTCATCCATTTAATTCATGTTTTAAGTTTTGGATTCATGGTACTTGAAGAAGATGGTGAATAGTTAGGTTTTAGATGAAATTCTTGAGAACATGCTCATCTATGCTTGATTTGAAGATCTAAGACTTATTTTATGCTCTCTTGTGTTTCTTTGTTTCGTTTATATACTCTATTTTCTTAGTAGTTGGTTATTTAATGATTTTTCATTAATGAGCTTAAGCTTTCTTGCAAGAAAATCTTGGAAATGTTGAGTTTTTCATGCCTTTTTGCTGCCATCAAATTGCCGGTTGTGTTTGTGGTTGTTTTGCTTCATTCTCCTTGTAGTTTTGCTTGAGTTATGAACTGCTAGGTTGCTGCTACATTGCCGCTGTGTTTCATGGCTGAGAACAGGGGATTTGTACGCTAGAATTGTGAAATATGTTGGCCATTTTCATTCCTTTTTGTTGCTGGTTGTTGTGTGTGAACCTTATGCCTAGTTTTCTTCATTTTTGGGGTTGTTCTTGCTATGTATCTGCCGCTGTAATCTGCTGCTATGTCTCCCCTGTTTGTTGTATTTTTCCTCTGCTTAAACTGTTGTACGTTGCTGCTGTTCGTTTCTCCCCGGGCGAGGAGAATTTGCAAAGAAGAAGTCCCCGGCCGGGGACTTTTTTGCAGAAACATTCTGCAAGTTCGTCCCCGGGAGGGGACCTTTGTGTACATTCTTTTTGTAGCACCCCGCATGTGAGGCACCACATCCCCCGCACTACGATCCAACCCAAGCAACGAAATGGAGGGTCCGCACCCGGATCAAACTGTAGCGAACGGGAGACAAACAAAACAAACAACTAAGCTAGGCGGAACGTAGACCCTGTCAAGCAAAACCAACCAACAAAGCAGAGTACAACGGAAGACTAAAGATCAAACACATGCATTGGCCACGGGCCTACAGAAATTAAACACACGGCTCGCAAACAGACTTGGGCTCCTCAGGCCTCTTTTAAACAAATTATAAAACCTAACAAGGACAATTCAAATAACAATAGCATAAGCATACGTATACAAATCTCACATATTGATCCGAATTCAAATAATACAAATGTAAATGCAGGCTAAACTAACTCAGGCCGACCAACTCAAAAGACTTGACTCAACTCCGCCTAGCTCTAAACTCCAAAGCAGACTTACACACTAAAAGATTGGGGAGGGAGAGGGTCAGTCTACAACTCGACTGAGTGAGGGGCTAACGTACACCAACACATATATACATATAGAGCAAAGCACGTATCAAACAAAAGACTATGAACCGGGGGATAGGGTTTTACATACCAAAGCCATTTTCCAAAAGAACTCATACTTATACATATATTCATAAACTCTTAAGTGTGAAAACTCGTGAGGATTCATAGATTCAAAAATGCATATGGTTTCATATAAAACTCATAGGGATTCAAATATATTCAGACCGAGTCATAACTTAGCATAGAAATCTATATTGAAAACAAACTCTCCTATCCCATTTCATAATCAACATAACAAAAGAATTCAAATACCCGGCGAGTACGGGTCTCCCACCTTACTGCTTAATCAAAAGACTCAAAAGATTCGAAAGGAAGCATAAACTCATAAAATTCCTAGGATTCATAGATTTATAGATTCAAATTCCTGTATTCCAACCTTCTTTGGAAGTCTACACGAGGGTTATGGGCCCATATCTTCCAACTCAATATACGTGTGGTCGTGAGCCCACAACGTACCTTCTCCGGCCTCAGCCGAAGGCTCAAAGCACCACGCCTTCTCCATCTCCCTAAGAGTCGTGCGTAGATACTTCAAAGGAGTGTGTGCACAGGGGTGATAACCGGCAACCCCAACAGCCGCACAGGGTCTCCCTTACCCATACCTCCGGGGCCCAGGGATTCAAGTAGATTCAAATGGATTCTTAGATTCATATAAAACATACCTAACTCGCAAAACCTAGAAACATACGATTCATACCTTAAGAAACCTACCATAAGAAACATACCTTACTGTGTAATTCGGCATATGCTATACACGTACCTCTCCGTGTCTTCCAAATTCATAATATGTTGAAGGAGATCCATAGTTCGCTTGACACGACACGATTTGGAGCATAGCCTCGTTCCAAAACCATTTTAAGCTTATATACGCCCATACGTATAATTTCAGAAGAATTCATATCAAACCTAATTAACAAGATTCATAACATATCATAAGACACATATTTAATATACATATAGTATATATTCGCATGTGGGCTTGAAAACGAGCATATACGGTTGTAGGTCGCATTAACTAAAAGAAACAAACCTAAACCTCACCTTACATCTAAGAAACTAAAACCGGACAAACGATCACCCCGGAATCAGAACGGACCATGAAACACCACCCCGGGTGCACCTGAACCAACTGAAGACAAAACACAAAGCTTAGACTCCAAATGAACCACATTGACGCACGGCTTACGTTTACACATTTAAAGAATGCAAATAGGTAGGCGAAGTTCATATACAAATCAAATTCATGCAAACGTATGCGTCTCACAATGTAATGGAGTCATAATCATGCTTAGAAAACACTCAAGTATCCAATTAATCTAATCAAGAGCAAACAAGGTGTGCATGAATGCATACTAACCAATTCATGCATAAATAGAACAAATATCAACACATAAACATGTTATAACAAGTTAGGAACAAGCTCAGGGTCGGAAAGGTACAAGAAAAGTGGAAGAAGAACACGAAAAGTGGTTTTGAGCGAAATTGGGCAAAAGCTGGAAATTTTCCAAAGCGCGTAGGCCGTACGAAAACTGGAATATCTTGAGTTTGAGAAGTGGGAATTGAGTTTTTTTTCTTGGGTATGAAACTATACAAATATACCTTTAAAATGATATATGGCTCGAATTCTAGTTCAAATTGAGGAGGAAATGGCATAGGCTCGAAGTTTGGTGATCGCAGAGTTTCAAAAAAATGGCGACACCAAAATGAATCGATTATATCTCACAAACTAGAAACGATATTGAGGTTGTTCTAGACTTCAAGAGGTTTCCAATGGTTCAAAAATCAGGTCAATTGGAGCTCATATGAGAGAGAAACGGGCATTTGAAAATTGAACTGAAAGCAGAAACCGGCGTGTGAAAGCTCTCAGGTGAAAACAGGGGGTGCCCAAACGGGCGTTTGGGAAATGAATTGAGGCACGAAACGGGCGTTTGGATACCGTCTATGAGAAAAATGCTTGAATAGTAACAATGGCCGAAATGGGAACAAACCCCAATCTCACACAAACCCATGCAACACCAAATCACACGAAATTCATACCACGAAGCATATATAACACGTAGGTCACATATTTGCACATAAGAACTCCCAAAACGAGCCCAAACACCCAAAACCCGAACCTAGTACTATTCATCATCTTCCCCAAATTGACAATTAACACATATCCAAGGTTCGAAAGGGATATTAAATCGAAGCACGTAATCAAAGGGTCACAAATCTTACCTTGGGTCGTTGATCGGATGGTCGGATCACCGGAAGCTTGAGCTCAAAGACATAGGTGCAAAAGAGGAAAACTCTCTTCCTCTCTTCCTTGCCAAGGCTGGAACGTGGGAATGGGGAGAGAGAGAGGCTTGGCTCCTTTTTGAGATGAAATGGGTCTGGTCGAATGGTATCCGGTCCAAAGGAATCAGATTCTGATGTATTCTTACATTGAATCCGTGCCTTTCGTGTTGAATATGTGATACGAGCATGCCCTAAAAGCATGTATATATCCTTGAAATGAGTGATGATTTATAGGTTATGAAGAAAATATCAAACCACGGCCAAGTTCCACGATAGCAACGATCTATTACAAGTTCTTTCTGATGCACAAAAGATAAGAAAGATGCACTGGGGAAAAATATAGAGAATTCGAGGTGCGTGGCTTGATAGATGGAGCTAAAGTTCTAGGGTTAGGATCCGGAATGGGAGGTTCCACTTTAGAGATACAATGGTAGAGAGATACTTGATAAGATAACAGTTGAGTGAGGATTGTGAAGATTCAAGCTAAAACACATTCAGTGGGAATTAAGCATCAAGAGTCATCAAAGAAGGATTTCTAAATAAACCTAAGGGCTAGAAAAGAGGTTGGAGAGGTCAAGATCGGGAAGCAGTGAGTCCGGGAGCTCTGGAATTCAACTAAGATGGAAAAGCGGGAAGAGATTGGAATGATTCAAGCAACGTAGTAAATGCATGCTCGCGGAAGGTAACAATGTTATGAATGGGATTTGAGTTCATTCCTTTGATGCAGTATGAATTATCGAGTTGTGAGGTTGAAATGGGAGATATGGAGCAACAAATGGAAATGATAAAGAAAGGCAAAGGCCCTATGGAAAGAAATTATGTCCTCAAGAGGTGATGATTCGAAGTAGGATTCGGAACCACAATCGGGGTTAATTTTGTAAGAGAGTTCGGGCAATATTGAAGGGTTGATTCTAGGGGAGAAATTCGGATGTTAATTCCGTGGATGTAGAAGAATTTAGGGATCAAGAAATTACAATCCCGGACCGTGAATGGTATAAATTGATGCACAAGGACTCATGGAAATCTTGAAGACCATGGGGAAGACAAGGAATGATGAGCAAATCAAAGTAAGCTCATGAGTGAAGAAACGAGGACAAGCTACTGAGCTAACAGCTTACTATATTGGTGACAGGTTCCAAAGCATTCATGGCACGTGCATCATACTTCCCATCAAATTATTTAATTTTCCTTACCTATACTTGTGCGTGCATTTTTATTTGATTTTGTTGCTCTAAGGTGTTGCATATTCAATTGTTACAAGTGGGCCACGTGCATTGACATCTTAACCCGACATGTATTTTACTGTTTATTTGATAGGAAGTTTCTTCAGCTCATCTATCAAGCATCATTTCAACCGCGCCACATTTGAATTAAGACTGGAAGAATAATGCAGTTGGACATCACGAGGAAGATGATTTCGGGAAATAAAGAACTTCAAGTAAAGTATAAGTTGGTGGAAACGAAGTTTTAGTAAGAAAAGCGAGACTAAGGTTAGCTTCGAGGTGTTCGGATCAAAAAAGAATAGAGAAGGGGGTTTAGATTATCAAGAGGATTGGAGGAAAGTTGAAAGGCAAAATCTTTGGGTTGCTATGACAGTTAAAATCCTCCCTGATGAACATTTTCCATCAAGAATTTTGATGCAAGAAGAATCGATGGAGTTCAATGTGTAACAACAGAAATTTTAAGGGGGAGAGCATGACCAAGAGGAAAATTTGAAACTTGAGGTCGTGGCAGAAGAAATAATTAGTAGAAATAATGGAAATTCAATTAGGGAGGATCTTGGAATTTTATGGTGGTGAGCGGTGATGAATAAGACGATTGTAAGGGTTAACCATTAAAGTGTGAGCTAAGCCATTAAATTAGGGTTGAAGATTTTCACGGGGAGTAGAGAAGATAGTTCGTTGAATCTTTCTACGTATGTAAGTTTGATTTGGAGATAAAGGAGTTATGAAGGAGTTTAGAGAAACTCCTAAGTTGAGTTATCAAGAGGGAACCAATTCAAGTTATCATAGAAAGGGATGCTGTCAATAAAGCTTGGTTCAATGAGTTTGGAAAGAGATTTAAGAAGAGACAAAATTGGCAAGGAAAAACATTGGGAAATTTAAATCAAACTTCAAGAATCTTCAAGAACATCCTACCTTCAATTAAAGAGTTGTAGGGGCCGAATACCGAATATAATCTGAAAGGTTTAAAGAGAGTGGAGGGATAACCTAAACAGAAGAGGGGAAAAAGATCCATGTTAATAACAAATATTTCACGATCGGGAATGAACTTTCAAGGTCGCCAAGGGTAGTTATCTTCGATGACATGTTAGGATTTGAGATGAGTAAAGATTGCAGCTATGGACCTGACTTTGGGACGGATGATCCAATGGAATACGGGAAGATCAAAGGTCGGTTGCTTAAAGAGTTGGTCTGACTGAAGGAAACTTATAGGGATTAAGGAATGACCAAATCAGAAGATTAGAAGCAGTACAAGTCAGAAGGGAATAAAGAATAAGATCCTTAGAGGATCTATCATTGCTTCACCGGGGTACCCTGAAGAGCTTAAAGACAAGGCAAGCGTTGAGCTAACTTTCGGGGCAGATCATGCATTAGACAACAACGCCCACAATTCTAAATTATGCAACTACGATGAACGGTACATGAAGCATCCATGATACATGCATCCATGCAAATTTAATTTAAATAATTTTTATGCTATGTCGTTTGATTCCTTATCATGTTAAACTACTTGGAGTAATTGATAATCAACGTGGATGATATCTATTACATGCCTTTAATTATGGTTTTGCGTTATGTTGCTCGGGAGTATTGGAGACTTCCTTGCTTTGTTTTGTTTGAGAGACGGGGTGCTCTCTTTGCTTGCGGGAGAAGGGGTTCTCTCATTGTTGCTCGAGAGACGGGGCTCTCTCTCCTTGTTGTTTATGAGAGACGAGGAATCTCTCATTGTGTGTTCGGTCGAGTAGTGAATCCGAGGACGGATTTTTTTAAGGGGGAGAGTTTGTAACGCCCCAGCTTTTCCATATTTTAGAATGACGTATGTGTTTATCTGCTTGTGTGAATTAATTGGTTATATGTGTTTTATTTAATTAATTTTATTATATGATTGTTAAGTATGTGATTAATTAAAATATATGAAATATTTGAATTGGAATTTATACGACTACTTGAACTACTTGCGCATGTGTGATTTGTTTGCATATCGTTTTTATATGATTTGAATTCGAAAATTCGTGGAAATTTAATATGTTGGAGATATATGCGTTATAAATGTGTATTTATGCTCGTTTCATGTTTTTGGATTCATTTAATTGAGTTTTGAATTTATTTTTTTCTTGGAATCCAAATCGGGGGCTAACGAGCAATTAGCACACCCTTGGTTCCGTATGTGATATCTTGAGCTATGGAACTCGCAATAGAGTTCCGTCAACTTCGTTGAACTCGTAACAAAAATTCGGGTTCAATAAACTTAGCCTCATATTTTTCTAAGACCATTTGGATTCCCGAATTTCAACCGAAACGAACACTTTGTGCTTAAAACAACAATTCTTGACTTTTCCCAAGCTACGGACCTACCTTAACGCCCCTACACCCTAAACCTTGACCCTATACCCACTTGATACACTCCTCATTCTCCCTTATCTGCTCCAAACCGAACCAATCTCTCTCTCTCTCTCTCTCAAATATTCAGCCAAAAGAAAGAAAGTAAAGAAGAAAGGGGAAGAAGAAGGAATAGTGCAAACCCTTGGAGATTTGTGCTCATCTCCTTACCATTTCTCACCATCTCTTGAAGGTAAGCTTATATTTGTGTAGGATATCTCCTCACAGTTCTTTTAAGTCTTATATTGCATGATTTCACCAAGTTATGAAGTAGGATTGGAGAAGATGATGAATAGTGGAGTTCTTACCCTTTTCATGATTCACCTTTGTTTCCTTGGAATTCCTTTGAGATGCATGAGTGCTAAATGATCCTAAAGCATGTATCTAAGTTGTTTTGGACTTAGCTTACGTGGTTGTGGTTGATTTATAGACTTACCATTGATGAAGCTTGGAGATATGGTTATGATGTTTGAATTTTTTATGCTTCTCTTGAACTCTTGGTGTTGATATGTGATATAGCTTGTATGTATGAGTTCTTGACCTGAATTCATATGCTTTTGATTGAATTTTAAGTTGGTTTCTTGTATTTTTGCCCCTTTCTCGTGTTTTGGCCCTGTTTGTGTGTGTTTTTCGCCACAGACATAAATCCACGGGGGTGGATTTTTCCCTTTGGAAAAATCCATGGGGGTGGATTTGAGTCAATGGGTTTCTGACCAGAATCCCTGGGGGTGGATTCTGCCCTGCCCATTTTTGTTACTCCGGTTCCGTTTTTCTTCACTCGTTTGATCTTCCCCCACCTCTTTTATGACTTTTATGCTATGCTAACATGTATTATCTTGGGTGTTATGAAATTTTATGATTTTTCATGGAATATTTTATGAGTTATGCCTCAACGTGTCTTCTTTGCTCCTGATGTGTGCATGCATGGAACTTTGCTCTTAAGTATGAACCCTAATTGCTATGTATTCCTTATTTTATGACTTATATGATACGTGTACACGCTATACTACGTGTTATGACCATTATTTGGAATTCTTGGATCAATTTGATTTGAATGTGAAGGTTATGAACTTGAATGGCTTTAAACGCTTCATGAAAAGAATGAAATGGATGGTTAGATGTCTTTGAGTTATTAATCGAGCACATGAACGATTCCTTGATATAATATCACCTCTTGTGCCTTTATAACCTATGTTATACTTATTGTATATAGTTTATGGCTCAATATGTCTTCCTTGCTCCAATATGGGACATGCATGCATTGAACCTTCATGTTTGAACCCTAAATGATGTTGTGCTTCTTTTTAACGATTGATATGAAGTGTTTACATGTTATACTACGTGTGATGATCGTTATCTGAATTTCTTAGATTTATGTGGTATAGAAATGAAAGTCATGAACTCATATGGTTATGAACATTTCTTGAAAGGAATGAATGACTTGTTTACATGACTTTAAGTAATGAATTGTGCATATGAATGTTTCCATGATACCATATCATCTCTTATGCATTCATATCTTATTCATTACATTGTCGTGTGTCGTATTTGGTACATTTGGAGTCTTGAGTCTCGTCGTATTTGGTACATTTGGAGTCTTGAGTCTCACGTGTACACTATATTGTCCTTTGTACAGTTTTCTCCAGGGCGGAGACTTGCCGGGTTCTTAGGATACTTCCGAGTCCTCTTGTTTCTTCTTAGTATTAGTTGGTAAGCTAAGGACAGGTGGGTTTCTCTACTATTTAGTTAAACAACCCTATATACTTTCAATGTGCAAAGATTTCGACCAAAAATTTAATAAATGTATATAGAGTCATTTCAAGAGTAAATGTTTGCGACGTAAAGCCCTTATTTTATGAACCCTACCAAATGTTTTGGCGAGAATGAATGAATGCATAGAATGGGGCCCAGGGACTTGGTGTGAGTGGCTATCCGGGGAGGCATGGGCCGACGGTGATCCCTCACACTAGTTCCAACTAATGAACGGTGTAACCAGACCTCGTTAGGAGTTAGCGAGGAATGGATGCTGAGTGCCATCTGGGGAGTCATGTTCCCCTTTTGGTCAATGAATAGGTGGTCGGGCCTTGCAATCCCACCACCAACCCGGAGGAAGAAGGTGTAAATGTTTATAAATGTGCACGAAAGAATGTAATGCATGAAAGAAAGAAAGAATGAATGAATGTTTAATGAATTACACAAGGTGTTGGTTGGAGATAATGCACGCCTACTCGCCGGGCCACGAAAGACCTAAAGAATGAAAATGAATGTTATAATCCCTTTTGATCATTCTTTTTCTCGCCCACTCAGGAAATACTTCGAAAACCTCACTTGGGATTATAACTTGCATGTGAATGTTTAAATATCGTCGTATACTATACTTATGCCGTTTTATACCCACCAGTCTCGTATAGACTGAAACCGGTTTGTTTTCAGTTTTCTTGCAGGTTTGGTGTGCTAGGTGGGAAGTCGGGTTTGTCAAGTGTGTTAGTTAAGTCTAGGTCACTTCATACGCATTTCTATAATTCGATTAAATTGTATACGAGTGGATAAATGTTATGTTATGGTTATGATTATGATTTTATGATATTAATTCGGGACAGGCTTCTAGGGATAGTTGAACCCGTCATTTGTTATCCATTCGGTGATTGATCAATGAATGCTTCCACTTTAATGTTTTTCTTTGTATTTTATGGTTTAAGGGTTAGCCCCGCCTAGCATAGCGTGTGTGTTGTCCCCGTTCGCCGTGATTTAACTCGGGTATGGATTGTCCATTTCATATTCGGGTCGGGTCTCGGTGTGGGGGATGTAGTACCTTGCGCTCGAGTGCTACAAAGCAAAAGGTTTGCAAACTCCAAAGGTCAATCTATGAATTGAAACAGGCTTCTAGGAGTTGGAACATTCGATTCGTTCAAGCAGTCAAATCATTTGACTTTGTTCAAATTTTGAATGAATTCTGTGTGTACAAGAAAGAATTAGAGACTTCAATTCAATTTTTGGTGCTTTACATAGATGACATCCTCCTCATTGAAAATGCGAAGGATGACATGAAAGTAACCAAAGCATGGTTGGCGAACCATTTTGAAATGAAGGTTCTTGATGATGCATCCTACATTCTTGGGATAAAGATCTATAGGGATAGATCTAAGAGATTGATAGGATTATTACAATCGATGTACATTGACAAAGTACTAAAGAGATTTAGTATAAAAATTCCAAAAGAGGGAAACCTCCAATGGGTACAAAAACATCTCTTGCGAAGAAGATGTGTCCTAAATCTAACTTTGAGAAAGTCAGAATGTCCAAAGTTCCTTATGTATCAGCAGTAGGAAGCATAATGTATGCGATGTTATGTACACGACCAGATGTGGCTTATGCACTCAATGTGACAAGCCGATTTCAATCTGACCCTGGAAAAGGTCACTGGACTGCCGTAAAAAAAATCCGAAAGTACTTGAGAAGAACTAAGGATATGTTCCTAGTTTACGGAGGACAGCAAAATCTTGTCATTAGAGGATACTGTATGCAAGCTTTGCATCGAGTATGGATGATTTCAAATCCATGTCTGGATACATTTTCTACCTAAACGGCAGAACAATAAGATAGAAAAGTTCCAAGTAAAGTACCACTGTAGATTCGACCACTGAGGCTGAATAATTAGCCCCGAATGACGCCGCTAAAGAAGGTGTTTGGGTAAGAAACTTCATCCAAGAATTGGGTGTAGTTTCTAGCATGAAAGACCCTGTTATCATACTTTGTGATAACAATGGGGTGATTGCTCAAGGAAGAGAACTAAGATCTCACCAGAGGACCAAGCACACTATAAGGAAGTATCACGTGACTCTTGATATCATCAAAAGAGAAGATGTACAAATCGAGAGGATCACATTGGCAGAGAACATGATAGATCCACTTACAAAAGCCCTTACTCAACAGGCATTTGAAGGTCATCTTGAAAAGATGGGACTTAGATTAGTAATTGAGTGGCTCTGACGGGCAAGTGGAAGATTGTTAGGAACAGTGCCCTTAAAGACAACTTGTAATGTTTGCTTTATCTATTTCCTTGTAAAACGAGACAATCTTTGAATAATTACAAATGAAATGATTTGATCAAAGGCAATCACTTCTTTATATATGCTCCTGTATGTTTTGGGTGTTTACTTTATTTGCGCATGTGTAAGAACTCCCTATTTTATAAAAATTTTAGGGTCTTGTCATTATAGAGTAATGGAACATGAAACAAACCCTAATCTAAGCTTGACTAAAAATTACTTCAAGTCGAAGAGTCCAACAAAGAGTGGAAGGCTAATTACACTCGATTGAGACTTGCTTGTCGGTTTGCATCCTTGAGAAGGAATCATCCTGTTTCATAGGATGACAAAGTGCATGTAACACCTTGGAGCGAAGGGCGCCACATCCCCCGCACCATAGCCCAACACGTGAAACGAAATGGGAACTCCGCCCACTCATTGAACCATGGCGAACGGGAGACAAACCAAAACTCACCCCTAGGCTAGGCGGTCTAGACCCTGAACAAAGTGTGCAAGAGAATCAAAACCAGAATGCGAAAGCAATAAGATCGCAAAACATAATACATGCATCCAATCTAAAAGCAAGGTATAACAAATATTACATACCATGCCCATCCCGGGTGAAATAAAATGGACTTAAGTCCGAATTACTAGACATAACTTATACATAATACCATATTTACGTATTTATACGTAGTACCAACTATACATAGTACCAAGGCGGTAAAGTTAATATGCCAATGCAAGGGCTAAGCTAAAGACTCGACAAAACGACTCCCAAAACAAAAGACCGCCGCCTAGCACGAACTCCCCAACCGGGTACCTGCAAACTCAAAGAGAAAGGGGGAAAAACAAACAACGAAGAGGGGGTCAGTCCTAAAGACTGGTGAGGGGGCCAGCACACGCACACGTACATCTAAGTAGAGCACAACATAATCAAATCGAAGAGCGTTCATGAACCGGGGTTGGTTTATGCATTCCAAATCATTTAAACCCGTGATACTACATATAGGAAGAAAGGTTTAGGGCCTAAGGCCAAAATCACCCAGTTTTAGAAATTAGAAATCCAAACCCGATTCACAAACCATAACGAAAATGAAGGCTTAAACAAAATGACTCGGCGAGTATGGGTCCAAACCATTTACTCCATAGCAAAGCAAAGCGAAGATAAACACAAATCATAAACCAATCTAACCTTTCACCGTTGGGGAAGAGAGCGGCCACTCTCAACCCCCGCACTTACCTTATAATATAATGGTGGCATCGGGGGATCCTACCCGACCCTGACGGGTTATACCGCCGACATATGAGACCTGCTTTCTCCAAGACCTCCCGAGGATGAGCGAAACCTCACTTTGTGGAGCCGTGTTAATGAGAGAGCCCGACGACCCCATGGCCGACCCAAGATCACATACCACTTCTCTGGGGCCCAAACTTACAAAAAAATCACATAGATACGAAGCTTATCTCGCCACACACACACACTTACCAAAGCTTACTCAAAAAGAAGATCAAAATAGCGGTTATATACATATAAAAGCCTTTTCAAAATCTCATGACAGAACGGGATAAAACCCACAAAATACTAATCGAACACTTATCTATATGTATATATATATAAGTCACATGCGGGCTTAAAATACACATAAGGTTGTTGTAGCGCCCCTTAACACTACAACCCCGCACCGTTGTACTTCCCGAGTGGATGTGAGACCTAGCACTCGAGAAATACTTCGGCGAACGGACAAGACTATACAATACCAGAGTATAAAATTTAAATGCAACGGAGATAAACTTAAACAATAAAAAGGGGAACAATATATAACGAGACACATGATATTAAGTTGGATAAGTAATTACAACGATAGGTTTATATTCACGAAAGAGTGCTTATTGAAAGCTGTACATGCACTTGTGATTAATCTAAATGACTGGTAAGTGACACCTTAAAGCTTCAAGATACCTCTAAGGCGTCGCTGTAACGATTCCTGAAACCATGAATTAAAAGAGTAGGAGGGTTAGTCAAAATGACTAAGTGACAGGGGGTTTGGGATTTAGGATTTTAAGTAAGATTTTGAAAATGTTTTGACCAAGAAAGACTTGGTTTGAAATGTATATATCATATAATAACAAATAAGTATATGGCAATAATATCCGGTTCATATTTGATTGAAATAGGAGTAGGGGGAATATAGGCTATACTTTAGAAACTTTATGAACCGTTTTGAAAATGATTTTATGCCCGCAAGTTAGGCGTCTCCAACCTTAACACCGTAAAATCCGAGAAAAATAGTAACGACACTGATCAAGGTGCCGGTACTTAATAAAACAAATACGAGAATACCATCCTTCTTCCTCCGGTGTCACGTAGGGTTGCAAGCCCTAGTGACGATGAACAAGATTGTGGGAGGGACGTACCTTTTCCCGTCACTTGGTGTGGAATAACTAACCTCCAGTTAGACCACCACCAAGATCTAGTTGGCGGCTGGTATAATAGTAGACCTCGGCCCGTGCCTCCCGGACTACTACTTCTACCAATACCACCGGGCCCATAGGAAAAACAATAATTTTTACTTGCAAGACGAGAATATTTACCCGTAAGAAAGTACTAAGTACTTTTCGGGTAAATGTATGTTTTCAGTAATTAACAGGAATTATTTTCCCATAAAGGGAAGAATAACTTGAAAGGAAATTTAAGAAAATAAAGTAAAGTATTTTATCATGATTTCAGTTGAAAAGATTTAAACCCTCACCGGTACCGAGACTTAAGTGGAACTGTGAGGATTCCACTCTTCGATCCTATGTTCGCCTGAAAGTAATAGCTACTACTGACTCAGAACTAGGTTCTTAGTTCCTAACTAATCTAATTGCACACAATATCACAATGAAATAATTATAGAAGGTGCATATTATGTATTGTGTTAAAGATCTCCCGGTAAACCCTAAATTCACCCGTTTAATTAATAAATTCAGGGTTTATGGGATCTTTAACTAATCAAATATTTATTAACTATATTATAATTTTAATTGTAAGGTTTGAAATGAAATTCAAGGTTTAATTTGACAATGTAGGTTATCTTTTGAAAAACATTACATAGTTTATTGATTTTTGGAAAATTTGGGGAAATTATTTCTTTAAAAATTCCAAAACTTATTTTATAATTGTTTTTGAAATAATTTCGAAATAAATGGGATTTTGGTTGACCAAAAAGTCAAAATTACTATTAAAAACATTTACTATTCAATTTCATATGAATTAAACACTTTATAACACAAAATTAATTTCACACACACACACACATAACTCACGGCACACACATGCACACACACACATCCAAGAACATTATGAACATGTTCTTGAACTCATTTGAATATTCAAAGAGGGTGTGTAACATGTTCTATCACATTCATATTCATAACATAAGATTAAAGCTTAATATAGCAAAATATATGAACTTTCTATAAAAAATAATTCTAAATAAATTACTATAGGCATGAATTTATTCAAACAAGATCATAAGCATTTAAATACATAAGAACATTATATCATATCATGATTCATGCATTTAATTGAATAAAATTTCATAATGTACACACATTGTTATTTAAACTAACAATTATGCACATATTTCATAAAATAATTTCCTAAAGCATAATTTAATTAATTCTAGACATGCTACTAATATTTCTATACTAAGAACATTATATAAAGCATGAAATAATAGAAGAAAACATACCTTGTAGAGAGAGAGAGGGTTGTGGCGTGAGAATGGAGAGGGAGAGAGTGATTTTGTGTGTTGAATTGTGAGGTATAAATGAGGCTCAAGGGGGGTATTTATAGGTAGTCATGAGGGGTTTCTAAGCAATAAATGAAAGTTTATGGGAGATGTGGTTGCCTAAGATTTTAACAAATGCTTGGTAATTAAATTGGAGATGTGGTTAAATTATTTCATGAACAAATGCTAGGTAATTAACTAGGAAATGTGGAAAAATTATGCCCATTTGTTTAATCCTTCTAGAAGGCCATGAGGTCATGGATGATGTCATTTTGATTAAAAATAAATGTAAAAATAATATAAAATTTATTCAAGAGTCGAGAGATAAAATTTTGATGTAGTGAATTAATAATAGAATGAGTGAAAAACGAGCTTCGTTTTGATTGTAAATGTAGAATATTTAGAGTTTTTATTTATAAATTATGAATTCTAAAGATGATGAAAATCATAAGAAAAATCATATAAACGAAGCTATGATAAAGTTTAGAGTTTGGAAAAATCACTATAATGTAGAGGAAAATTCAAGGATCGTTTTAAGTATAATTTCGACTATTGATTAAAAGCTAATTGTTTTAAAATAAAATGATGATTTTTAAATAGGAAAATATTTATAAATATGCTATGGGTGAAATCGAGTTTTTGGTAAATGCATGAAAATTCATAAAATAATTTGAGGGTCGTTTTGGTTATAATTTTGAATATCAAAAAGTAGACAAATAAAGATTTATTGATGATCGAATCATAAGCTAGGGTTTTTGCCGGTTTTTGATACTACGGGAGTTAGGATGGGAATTGTGGTTCACGGAGAGTATCACGATCCTCGAAATAATGTGAGGATTCTTTTGGTTAAAATATTGGGTAGTGAGAGTGTTTTGGGAAATGTAGGAATATTTTTTTGAGCTGTAGGGGTATTTTTGTAATTTCCAACCTAAAACTGTAGGAATGGGTTTTGAAGTATATGAAGGGGTTTTAGGTGCTGGAAAGGAATGAATACTAGAATTCTAGGATTTTATGCAAAGAGTTTCAAAGTATAAATTAAATAGAGAAAAGAATTAAATCTACGAACATTTAATTAAATTATATCATATAAAAACATATAGGTCACATAAAATGCAATGCATGAAGATGATTAATAAGGATCGAGGTTATAAACGCTTCTTGAGCAACCCTTTACTTACCTTTCTCAACTTGGCCCTGAGTCGGGCTGTTACAATCTTCCCCCCTTTAAAAGAATCTGTCCTCAGATTCTATTACTGTCCTTGAACAGTCCTGGATAATGTTTCAACATCTTTTCCTCTGTTTCCCAAGTCTGTTCTTCTGTACCATTTCTTTTCCATAAGATTCTAACGAGGGGAATCCTTTTGTTTCTCAACTCTTGGAATTTCCTATCCAAGATTCTGACTGGTTTTACTTCATAAGTAAGGTCGGGTTCTAATGGTACTTCTTCCACAGGTAGGATATGTGAATCATCAGCAAAGTATTTTCGAAGTTGGGACACATGGAATACGTTATGTATCCCAGTAAGACTTGCTGGTAGGTCTAGGCGATAGGCTGTTGGACCGATACGTTCCAGTATCTCAAAAGGTCCAATATATCGAGGGTTTAGCTTTCCTCCTTTCCCAATTCGTGTAAACCCTTTTCTTGGAGATGCTTTCAAGAATACCTTTTCGCCTACTGCGAATTCTATGTCCCTTCTTCGATTATCAGCATAACTTTTCTGCCGATCTTGGGCAGCTTTCATTTTCTGCTTGATGATTTCAACTTTCTCTGTTGCTTCTTCTACCCATCTCTTAGCAATATTCCCTCGGGGTTTCCTTTTAATTTCCTTGGTTTCATCCATATCCCAGTATAATGGAGATCTACATTTTCTTCCATATAAAGCCTCGTAAGGTGCAGCTTGGATAGAAGCTTGATAGCTGTTGTTGTATGCAAACTCCACAAGGGGTAGGCAATCTTTCCAATTATCTTGGAAATCTAAGGCACAAGCCCTTAACATATCTTCCAGGTATCGGATGGTTCTTTCAGATTGCCCGTCGGTCTGAGGATGTGCTGCGGTGCTGAAGTTTAACTTGGTACCCATCATTTCTTGAATGTTTTGCCAAAGTTGTGAAGTGAACTTTGGGTCCCTGTCTGAAACTATTCCAAGAGGTACTCCATGCAACCGAATAATTTCCTTTTGATAGAGCTTTGCTAGCGAGTTAACTTTATCAGTTGCTTTGACAGGTAAGAAATGTGCGGATTTTGTTAATCTATCGATGATAACCCAAATACCATCAAATCCTCCTTTAACCTTGGGTAATCCATAAACAAAATCCATTGTTACCTGATCCCATTTCCAAGTAGGGATAGATAATGGTTGCAACAATCCTCCAGGTCTCTGATGTTCTGCTTTAACTTGTTGACAAGTTAGACATTTCTTGATGTAATTGGTTATGTCTCTTTTCATGCCGTTCCACCAGAAATGTTTCTTGAGGTCTTGATACATCTTAGTTCCTCCGGGATGTATCGAGTAACGAGTTTTGTGTGCCTCGTCCAATATTTCCTTTCGAATGACATTAGGCACGCAGACCCGATCCTTGTATCTCAAAATCCCTTGATCATCGGTTTTGAATTTTTCTTCAAGATCCTTTTCCTTGGATTTGAGACATTTCTGAATCCATTCATCTTGAGCCTGAGCTTCTTTTATCTTTTCCTTTAGTGGTGACAATACCACTAAATTTGCTAATCGAGCTCGTGAGATTACTTTCACCGATTTTCGTGGGTTACTTGAAGGCTTTCTTGAGAGTGATGCTAAGCTTGATTTCCGACTTAAAGCATCAGCCACTACGTTAGCTTTTCCTGGATGGTACTGGATTACACAGTCGTAATCTTCCAGAAATTCCATCCATCTCCTTTGCCTCATATTTAACTCCTTTTGAGTAAAAAGATACCGTAGGCTCTTATGATCAGTGAAAACTTCAAAGGTAACCCCGTAAAGATAATGTCTCCACTTGACAAGAGCAAACACAATTGCTGCTAGTTCCAAGTCATGAGTAGGGTAGTTTTCCTCATGAGGTTTGAGCTTTCTTGAGGCATAGGCTATCACTTTTCCGTGCTGCATTAATACGCAACCTAGCCCTTCTTTAGAGGCATCGGTATAGACTGTATAACCTTCCTTCCCTTCAGGTAAGGTTAGTACTGGTGCAGATGTCAATCGTTGCTTTAATTCTTGAAAACTTTGTTCGCATTGTTCAGTCCATTCAAACTTTCTTTCCTTCTTTGTTAACTTTGTAAGAGGTGCGGCTATCTTAGAGAAGTCCTTTACAAACCTGCGGTAATAGCCTGCAAGTCCTAGGAAACTTCTCACCTCTGAGGGATTCCTTGGTACTTTCCAATTTGTAATTGCTTCAATCTTTGAAGGATCTACCTCAACACCTGATCCCGAGATTATATGTCCGAGGAATGCAACTTTTTCTATCCAGAACTCACATTTACTGAACTTAGCATATAGCTTATGATCTCGCAAAGTACTTAACACTATGCGAAGATGTTCAGCATGTTCCTCAGGTGTTTTGGAAAATACCAGTATGTCATCGATGAAAATGACCACAAATTTATCCAAACATGGTCGGAATATCCGGTGCATCATGTCCATGAATGCAGCAGGTGCATTGGTCAATCCGAAAGGCATTACTATGAATTCAAAGTGTCCGTAGCGGGTATTGAAAGCTGTTTTAGGGATATCTTTCTCCCTAATCTTTAATTGATAATACCCTTGCCTTAAGTCTAACTTGGAATAGACTCGAGATCCTTGAAGGACATCAAATAACTCCTCTATATGGGGTAGAGGGTATTTGTTCTTTATGGTCATTCGATTAAGTTCTTGGTAATCGATGCACATCCGTAATGTCCCATCTTTCTTCTTTACAAACAACACTGGTGCTCCCCAAGGTGATGTACTGGGACGGATGTATCCTGATTCAATCAAATCATCAAGTTGTTTTCTCAACTCTTGAAGTTCGGCTGGGGCCATCCGATAAGGGGTTTTAGAGAAAGGCTCTGCCCCAGGAATCGTATCGATTACAAATTCTAACTCGCGATCTGGTGGTAGTGAGTTTAGGTGTTCTGGAAAAACGTCGAGAAACTCATTTACCACTTCTACCTCCTCAACTTTAAGTTGGTCCTTTGGCCTATTTAGGAGATAGGCAATGAACCCTGTAGCTCCCTTCTGAACCAACTTCTTAGCTTCTGTCATAGAAATGATTGCCACTGATCTCTTGTCTTCAAGAATCCTACTTTCATCTTGTCCTAAGATGATTTCTTTCTTGAAACAATCCAACTTAGCATGGTATTTGTAGAGCCAATCCATTCCCAGAATAATTCCATATCTCGTTATCGGAAGTTCAATAAGATCCATTGGGTAGTAACGATCACCAATTTGTATAGGGCAGCGTTTATATACTCGATCCGTTATTAAACAAGCTCCCAAAGGGGAACTTATCTCGAAATTATATGATGAGCATTCAAGTGGAAAATTTAAACGCGCACATAAATTGGATGCAATGAATGAATGCGTGGCACCAGGGTCATATAAGACCTTAACTGGCGTGTTTAAGATGTGTACCGTACCTTCCACAACATCCGAAGGGTCTGGATCCTCGTTTCCTTCCAACGCGTAAGCTTTTCCTTTGACAAGTGGCTTTCCAGATTTTCCCACCGTCTTCTCCTTTTCCTTAAATCCCGGTCTCTTTGGGCATGTATTAAACTGGTGATTAGGGTCTCCACACCACAAACATGTGCCAGCTTTCTTTCGACAGTCTTGTTCAGTATGTCCCGGTTTGTGACAATATTCACAAGTGATCTCCTCTTGTGAATTAGACGGAACTGACTTAGGCTTTTGCTGGGCTGGTGTGGGTTTCTTCCCAAATTTCTGGCTGGATGGTCCAGCGGGTCGTTTCATTCCTTGAGAGGGCTTATTTTGAGGGGGACCAGGGCGATTAGCTGCCAGACGAATATTCTTGTGAGCTGCTTCGGTCTTTAGGGCTTTATCGACTGCTTTGTTATAAGTTTCAATATCTAATGAAGCTAAAGCCCATCGAAGGTCTGGCTTCAATCCATCAATGAATCGCTTGGTCTTCCTTCGTTCATCATTTAAAATATGTGGAGCATACTGGATTAGCCTCACAAACCTTGCCTCGTATTCTGCTACTGACATATAACCTTGTGTTAAAGTCATGAATTCAGCTTCTCGAGTGTCCCTTATCACTTGAGGAATATACTTATTCTGAAATTCCTTCACAAACTCCGCCCAACTGTAATCAGTGTGGTCTTCTATCCAAGTTAGCTTGACGTGCTTCCACCAACTCAAAGCGGGTCCTTCTAAAAGAAAGGCTGCATACTGCACTCGTTCCCGTTCCTCGGGAAATATATCCATAGCTTCATAAATCTTTTCCAAACTAGCTATCCAGTTTTCAGCCTTCAGGTCGTTAGGTTCTCCAAAGAATTTTGGGGGATTCATTCGGAGAAACCTTTCTAAGGATCGCTCGTTGGTAGGGTTATTTCCAGGTGTACAAGTTCGAACGAACTGCCTTAAGGCTTCTACGAGTTCGGGGTGTCCTGGTGGATCTTGTGGTGAAGGAGAATTGTTTCGTAGTGTCTTTCGTAGAGGCATGATGAATGCTGAAATCACAATTACATAGGAAATATAATGCATGTGGGGTAAGAATGTCTCAAAGATCATTTCAGAACAATAATCACCAAATAACATCAATCATCAAAGATAAAGTGCAGAAAGAAATAACATTAGTACTCACGGTCCTGCTGGTATCTTGAAGCGACTCTAAGACTCATGATGCAGAAATGTAAAGTAACATGAAATAACAGTGTAAAATGATCAAAATGCGTCATATATATATGCATCAAGGTTAGTATGCTTCGAGAGCTACAAAAGTAAAAGCAAAAAGAAAGGGGGGGTGGACCCGATCTACCTCGAGTTACACCCTACAAGTACTGTCACTCCTAGTAGGTCAAAGCTGCTACTGTCCGCTGCTGCTACTATGTACTGCTGCAAAAATGGGGAGTGTCTCCACTGGCTGCTACATACCCCCGAATAACTATCCTATATACTGTACCTCGTATCTCATGGCCAGAACTCAATCCTCTGTAGCACTACCTGCCTCGAGGTCGACTGTATCATCTGAATCTGGAACCCTAATAGGACTCCACTCCTTGCTGGGCTCAACACTATCCTCCTCCTCCGGAACAACGTGTAGTCCATCAACATCCTCGCCAAGCTCATCGTCCTGCTGGGGCTCCTCCTCGTCCTCATCAGAATGGGCTATAGCATCTGAAGCCTCACTGTCTCCAGAATGGGCTACTGCGGGTCCGGGCTGCATCTCTAGAACCTGCTCCATAACCTGAGTATCGTTCAGGTGAAGTGCGTCCTCCAAACGGCTCCTCATCTGGGCTCGGTACTGGTCATGAATCACTATAGAAGCCTCACGATCCAGAGTCAAACTAAGCACGTCCTCCTCGAGCTCGGCTACTCGTGATGCTAACTGGGAGATAGCGATCTGAGATGCGGCTAGCTGGTCCCGAGCATGGTCACGATCCACTGCTGTCTGTCTAGCCATCTCTCGGTTCCTCTCAGCCTCCAGTCTATACTCACCGGTCCTCTGATACTCATAAAAGTAGGCATCTCTCTCGGCCTCTAATAAGTGAACTGCTCTGTTCGGGTAGGCATACCCGGGAAAGGCCTCCTGATGTGAATCCTGACTATGCTGCCTAATCCTCTGCCAAGGATAGTATCTAGGACCTCCACTACGAGTAACTACTAAGGTCCTAGGAGGCTCATACTGATCCAGCCACTCAATGCTATCAGAATGTAGAAGCTCACCGAAGCCAGCCATTTTACTCTAGAAAAACACTTTACAAATTATTAGGGCAAAGAAATTATAGTGAAATACATTCTCTATCTAATGTTTAGATTAAGTTCTCTTTGTCTAAACCTGATGCTCTGATACCACCTTAGTTGTAGCGCCCCTTAACACTACAACCCCGCACCGTTGTACTTCCCGAGTGGATGTGAGACCTAGCACTCGAGAAATACTTCGGCGAACGGACAAGACTATACAATACCAGAGTATAAAATTTAAATGCAACGGAGATAAACTTAAACAATAAAAAGGGGAACAATATATAACGAGACACATGATATTAAGTTGGATAAGTAATTACAACGATAGGTTTATATTCACGAAAGAGTGCTTATTGAAAGCTGTACATGCACTTGTGATTAATCTAAATGACTGGTAAGTGACACCTTAAAGCTTCAAGATACCTCTAAGGCGTCGCTGTAACGATTCCTGAAACCATGAATTAAAAGAGTAGGAGGGTTAGTCAAAATGACTAAGTGACAGGGGGTTTGGGATTTAGGATTTTAAGTAAGATTTTGAAAATGTTTTGACCAAGAAAGACTTGGTTTGAAATGTATATATCATATAATAACAAATAAGTATATGGCAATAATATCCGGTTCATATTTGATTGAAATAGGAGTAGGGGGAATATAGGCTATACTTTAGAAACTTTATGAACCGTTTTGAAAATGATTTTATGCCCGCAAGTTAGGCGTCTCCAACCTTAACACCGTAAAATCCGAGAAAAATAGTAACGACACTGATCAAGGTGCCGGTACTTAATAAAACAAATACGAGAATACCATCCTTCTTCCTCCGGTGTCACGTAGGGTTGCAAGCCCTAGTGACGATGAACAAGATTGTGGGAGGGACGTACCTTTTCCCGTCACTTGGTGTGGAATAACTAACCTCCAGTTAGACCACCACCAAGATCTAGTTGGCGGCTGGTATAATAGTAGACCTCGGCCCGTGCCTCCCGGACTACTACTTCTACCAATACCACCGGGCCCATAGGAAAAACAATAATTTTTACTTGCAAGACGAGAATATTTACCCGTAAGAAAGTACTAAGTACTTTTCGGGTAAATGTATGTTTTCAGTAATTAACAGGAATTATTTTCCCATAAAGGGAAGAATAACTTGAAAGGAAATTTAAGAAAATAAAGTAAAGTATTTTATCATGATTTCAGTTGAAAAGATTTAAACCCTCACCGGTACCGAGACTTAAGTGGAACTGTGAGGATTCCACTCTTCGATCCTATGTTCGCCTGAAAGTAATAGCTACTACTGACTCAGAACTAGGTTCTTAGTTCCTAACTAATCTAATTGCACACAATATCACAATGAAATAATTATAGAAGGTGCATATTATGTATTGTGTTAAAGATCTCCCGGTAAACCCTAAATTCACCCGTTTAATTAATAAATTCAGGGTTTATGGGATCTTTAACTAATCAAATATTTATTAACTATATTATAATTTTAATTGTAAGGTTTGAAATGAAATTCAAGGTTTAATTTGACAATGTAGGTTATCTTTTGAAAAACATTACATAGTTTATTGATTTTTGGAAAATTTGGGGAAATTATTTCTTTAAAAATTCCAAAACTTATTTTATAATTGTTTTTGAAATAATTTCGAAATAAATGGGATTTTGGTTGACCAAAAAGTCAAAATTACTATTAAAAACATTTACTATTCAATTTCATATGAATTAAACACTTTATAACACAAAATTAATTTCACACACACACACACATAACTCACGGCACACACATGCACACACACACATCCAAGAACATTATGAACATGTTCTTGAACTCATTTGAATATTCAAAGAGGGTGTGTAACATGTTCTATCACATTCATATTCATAACATAAGATTAAAGCTTAATATAGCAAAATATATGAACTTTCTATAAAAAATAATTCTAAATAAATTACTATAGGCATGAATTTATTCAAACAAGATCATAAGCATTTAAATACATAAGAACATTATATCATATCATGATTCATGCATTTAATTGAATAAAATTTCATAATGTACACACATTGTTATTTAAACTAACAATTATGCACATATTTCATAAAATAATTTCCTAAAGCATAATTTAATTAATTCTAGACATGCTACTAATATTTCTATACTAAGAACATTATATAAAGCATGAAATAATAGAAGAAAACATACCTTGTAGAGAGAGAGAGGGTTGTGGCGTGAGAATGGAGAGGGAGAGAGTGATTTTGTGTGTTGAATTGTGAGGTATAAATGAGGCTCAAGGGGGGTATTTATAGGTAGTCATGAGGGGTTTCTAAGCAATAAATGAAAGTTTATGGGAGATGTGGTTGCCTAAGATTTTAACAAATGCTTGGTAATTAAATTGGAGATGTGGTTAAATTATTTCATGAACAAATGCTAGGTAATTAACTAGGAAATGTGGAAAAATTATGCCCATTTGTTTAATCCTTCTAGAAGGCCATGAGGTCATGGATGATGTCATTTTGATTAAAAATAAATGTAAAAATAATATAAAATTTATTCAAGAGTCGAGAGATAAAATTTTGATGTAGTGAATTAATAATAGAATGAGTGAAAAACGAGCTTCGTTTTGATTGTAAATGTAGAATATTTAGAGTTTTTATTTATAAATTATGAATTCTAAAGATGATGAAAATCATAAGAAAAATCATATAAACGAAGCTATGATAAAGTTTAGAGTTTGGAAAAATCACTATAATGTAGAGGAAAATTCAAGGATCGTTTTAAGTATAATTTCGACTATTGATTAAAAGCTAATTGTTTTAAAATAAAATGATGATTTTTAAATAGGAAAATATTTATAAATATGCTATGGGTGAAATCGAGTTTTTGGTAAATGCATGAAAATTCATAAAATAATTTGAGGGTCGTTTTGGTTATAATTTTGAATATCAAAAAGTAGACAAATAAAGATTTATTGATGATCGAATCATAAGCTAGGGTTTTTGCCGGTTTTTGATACTACGGGAGTTAGGATGGGAATTGTGGTTCACGGAGAGTATCACGATCCTCGAAATAATGTGAGGATTCTTTTGGTTAAAATATTGGGTAGTGAGAGTGTTTTGGGAAATGTAGGAATATTTTTTTGAGCTGTAGGGGTATTTTTGTAATTTCCAACCTAAAACTGTAGGAATGGGTTTTGAAGTATATGAAGGGGTTTTAGGTGCTGGAAAGGAATGAATACTAGAATTCTAGGATTTTATGCAAAGAGTTTCAAAGTATAAATTAAATAGAGAAAAGAATTAAATCTACGAACATTTAATTAAATTATATCATATAAAAACATATAGGTCACATAAAATGCAATGCATGAAGATGATTAATAAGGATCGAGGTTATAAACGCTTCTTGAGCAACCCTTTACTTACCTTTCTCAACTTGGCCCTGAGTCGGGCTGTTACAGTTGTAGGTCATAATAGCTAAAAGGAAAGAAAACCCCACCTTGCCGACCAACCGAACAAAAGGAACCACCTCTTCAACGTCGAGACAACCTAAGAACAAAGGCAAAAAGGGCAAACGACAAGCTTAGACTTAACATGAACCAATTAGACGCTCGGCATATGCATATGAATGTAAATGATGCATAAAGTATGAAATGAAGTTAACATTTAGGCCATATTGTATCATATTGAAACACAAGTCACATATCTCACGGAAACAAATTCATGCAATCTACATAACGAGTCAAACCACACCTTAGCAATGCATATAAGGAGCAGAGAAATCACATGCAAGGCGAAGAAACAAGGCATGAAATCATACAATCACATAAGAGAGCATAAAGTGCATATCGGATCACATAAGACATGTTTCACGTCAAACGAATCCATAAACTAAACACAATGCGCATAACTCACTCAGAACACATTAAGAAAGCATATAACACATCAAAACCAAGCAAAGACAAGTTGTAGCATAGCATATTATACATATAAACAAGTACTTTTAACATTAGGGTCAAGAACGGGGAGGAAATCGAGCAAAACAAGCAAGAAAACAAGTTCGGGGCCAAGGTGTGACCGTACCCAGATCCAGGGCCGTGGATTTTTAACAAAGGAGAGATCCACGGCCACGGATCTCAGTCCAGAAATGCCCCAGAATCTGCCCTATCATCCACGGCCATGGGTTTAATCAAGATAAAATATCCAAGGCCGTGGCTGGTAGTTCAGCGGGAAAAACTCCATTTCTTCAACCCCAAACCTTCCAAACTCAAAACCAATCTACAAGGGACCAAGTTAACACATTATACAAGACATATGCAACAAAGATTCAAAGATATATGCCCTAGATCATGCGAAAACCGAACCTAAAGTGAGGGGAAAGAAGAGATACATCAACTTGTTCAAGTTCTTCAAGTTTCATACAAGAACAACAATGGTAACTTCACTATAACTTAAAGGTCACGAAATTCATGCATATAAATGAAGAAATCAAGTCACCTATATTACATATATCTCATCAATTCAAGAAACAAGGCAAGGAAAGCAAGGATTCAACAAAAGGGGCTAAAAACCTAACTATTTGTACATTCCCACGAACCATGCTCAAACCTCAAGGAAAATCAGCCAAAATACACTTAAAAGAAAGAGGAGAATCTAAACAACAAGAATCCAGACTTACCTTTCAAATTTGAGGCGAATCCAAGGAGAAACGAGCTTGAAACTTGAAGAAATGGCCAAACCCTCTCTTCTCCCTCTCTTCCTCAGTTTCTTCTGCTTCTCCCTCTCTTGGCTGCTGAAAAACGAAATGAGGGATAAGGAATGGTTAGGGGATCAAGTGGTTGAGATGTGGGCCCAACAAGCACCTAATTTGGTCAAGGATTGGTCAAGAAATGGCTTAATTAGTGAAAGGTGGTAAATCTGTCACAACGGGCTCAATCCAGACGAAATTTGGAGGATCAAACGGGCTTAGAAAAATGTGAATCTTGATTCCTTGGCTTTCTTTCTTCGTTATGAGTCCAACGCATCTTCCGGAATTCGAATCCGAATTCCCGAGCTCAAGTTATGCCTTCCGGAACAAAAGGTACGCTAAAGCTTGTTAGGCCCTTATGTCCCTAACACATAAAACGGTTCCAAAACCGTATCAAACAAACTCAAAAACAAGTAACGAGGACGTAAGCGAGTTCATATAACATGTAATTCATGTAAGGCACGTATTCATAAAAATCGAAAACGAAAACGAACACAAACGGAGCAAGAACGAAGCAAAAAGGCAAATATGAGCAAATAAGTCACTTACGGTTTAAATAAAAGTTACGTAATTCAAATAAATCACATAAGGAATATAATAAACATACAATGCACGTAATTAAATAATTAAAAGCGCACGTAGCTCTCTCGTGAAGGCGTACGAATGGCCGGACGAGAGGGATGTTACAACCTCCCCTCTTTCAAAAGGACCTGTCCTCAGGTCCTAAGCGAGTCCTAAGATGACTCTTGAACAAACTCAACTCCACGCTTCCGCTGCGCTACTCTGATCCAAGAGTTGTAGTCTCATTGGGACAATACTTTCTCAATTAGAAATGAGGAAGACTTCTCATATCCCGATAGCTCGGTAGCGTTTGCCAACTCCGAGTGAGTCTCCTTGGTCTTAGCAAACTCTATGTCCGGTTTGCTCCCACTTCCAAATAGAATTCGAAAGTAGTTGGAGAAACTTGCCTGAATGGTTCTCGGTCTTCTACCGATAGCACATTAGGCATTGCTACACCAAGTCTACAATGTCCCTCCTTATGCCAACACCATTACCGGCTCTTCAAGTCTCGAACCAAGAGTGGAATTAGTCTCGTAACTAAGCACTTCTTGAGACATAATCCCTAACCCTCCGTTAGCCACGCACAACCAAAGTCTTCCTTAGTACCTCGATCGTAACGGAGAAGTTTGAGTATCCTCGTGTAATCAAGGTAACTCTCTTCAAAAGCCTTATCCACTCGAACCATGCCTCTTCCTTGTCTTTCATGCCACGAGACAACACTTGCGTAACAACAAACCTCCTGATGGCTCCCGATAACACTAGAGACTTATTCTTTGAGGCAATTCTCGGTTCTTCTACTAAAATGCGTAGTCATAGCACCCGAACACAAGGTGCCACATCCCCCACACCGAGACCCGACCCGAATATCAAATGGACAATCCATACGCTAGCTAAATCACTGCGAACGGGGACACACACACTCGCTAAGCTAGGCGGGAGCTAACTTTCGCAACCAAAGAAACATTACAATAAAAATAATACCAGTGCGGAAGCAAAGTACATTCATAAATAACAAGGTAAGCAAAGAGTAACGGGTTCAACTATATATATATATATACATATACATAGATACCTAATCCCGAAATTTAATAAAATCATAAAACATCAATTACGGATTCTTTCAGTTCCGATAAGCTTATTCAGAATTCATGAAGGTAGCAACAATCAATACAAATCATATATTCTTCATAATTTAAACAAATCATGATACACTATGCATAAGAACAGACTCTGACTTGACCGAAAGACTTAACAAACTCGACTTCCCGCCTAGCACTCCAAACCTACAAGAAAACTGAAAGCAAACTGGGTTCAGTCTATAGGAGACTGGTGGGTATAAAATGAGGCATAAATATAGTATAAGACGATATTTAAACATTCACATGCAAGTTATAATCCCAAGTGAGGTTTTCGAAGTATTTCCCAAGTGGGCGAGAGAAAGAATCATCAAAAGGGATTATAACGCTCATTTTCATTCTTTAGGTCTATCGTGGCCCGGCGAGTAGGCGTGCATTATCTCCAACCAACACCTTGTGTAGTTCATTAAACATTCATTCATTCTTTCTTTCTTTCATGCATTACATTCTTTCGTGCACATTCATGAACATTTACACCTTCTTCCTCCGGGTTGGTGGTGGGTCTGCAAGGCCCGACCACCCATTCATTGACCAAAAGGGGAACATAACTCCCCAGATGGCACTCAGCGTCCATTCCTCGCTAACTCCTAACGAGGTCCGGTTACGCCGTTCATTAGTTGGAACTAGTGTGAGGGATCACCGTCGGCCCATACCTCCCCGGATAGCCACTCACACCAAGTCCCTAGGCCCCATTCTGTACATTCATTAATTCATTCTCACCAAAACATTTGGTAGGCTTCATAAAATAAGGGCTTTACGCTTTAAACATTTACTCTTGAAATGACTCTATATACATATATTAATGTTTGGTCGAAATATTTGCACATTGAAAGTATATAGGGTTGTTTAACTAAATAGTAGAGAAACCCACCTGTCCTTAGCTTACCAACCAACACTAAGAAGAAACAAGAGGACTCGGACATGTCCTAAGAACCCGGCAAGTCTCCGCCCTGGAGAAAACTGTACAAAGGACAATAGAGGGTACACGTAAGACTCAAGACTCCAAATGAACCATATATGATGCACAGCAATACAATGAATATGATATGAAAGTACAAGATATGATATCATGTCATAGAAACATTCTTGTGCACAATTAATGTCTTAAAGGCATGTATACAAGCCATTCATTCCTTTCAAGAAACGTTCATATCCATATGAGTTCATGACTTTCATTTCTATACCACATAAATCTAAGAAATTCAAATAATGATCATCACACGTAGTATAACATGTAAACACTTCATATCAATCATTAAAACAAGCACAACATCATTTGGGGTTCAAACATGAAGCATCACTGCATGCATGTACCATATTGGAGAAAGAAGACATATTGAGCCATAAACTATATACGACAAGTATAACATAGGCTATGAAGGCATAAGAGGTGATATTATGTCAAGAAATCATTCATGTGCACGATTAATACCTTTAAGGCATATAAACAAGCAATTCATTCATCATAAGTGGCGTTTATATCCATTCGAGCTCATAACTTTAACATTCCATATTAAGTCAATCCATGAATTTCATATAATGATCATAACATATGCTTTAACATGTATACATTTCATATGAATCATAAAAGAGGAGATAAATACGCAATTAGGGTTCATATTGATCTATGCATGTGCATATTGGAATAATGAAGACACGTTGAGGCATAACTCGTAAAATATTCCACGAAAAAAATCATAAAATTTCATAACACCCAAGATAATACATGTTAGCATAGAAAAGAAGTCATAAAAGAGGTGGAGGAAGGTCAAACAAGCAAAGAAAAACAAGAAGAAACGAAATCGGAGTAAAAAAAATTGGTAGGGCAGAATCCACCCCCATGGATTCTGGTGAGACACCTACTGACCCAAATCCACCATCGTGGATTTGGCTTAGTAGCTAAAAAAACTCAGCAATAGGGTAAGTACGAAAGGGAAAGGTATGGATGCATGTAACCAACTCAAAACTTGACCAAAAGCATATAATTTCATGCTATAAACTCATACATACATGTTTGATCACATTTAAACACCAAAAGCTCAAAGAAAGTAACAAAGATTCAAACACCATAACCATTCTTCAAGCTCCATTAATGGCAATCCAATAAATCCTCAACTACCAAGTAAAATAAGTCCATAAAATCATAAATACATGTCTTGTGATCACCTAACACTCATGAGTATCAAAGAAAACCAAAGAGCACCAAGTTAATTTATTAAAATGCAAGAACCCTTCACTATTCATCATCTTCATCATACCCCAATCAAAACTTGGTGAAATCATGCAAATCCTAACTTAAAATGACCACAAGGATAAATACATCACAAAAATGAGCTTACCTTCAAGAAATGATGGAAGATGGTGAAGAGATGAGCTCAAAATCTCAAAGGGTGGATAGTACTCTTCTTTCCTTTTCCTCTTCTCTTCTTTTCCTCCTTTTTGGCTGATATTTCTTGTGTGAGAGAGAGGGATTTCGGTTGGGGCTGAGTTAGGGAGAGAGAGAGATGTATCAAGTTGATATAGGTCAAGGGTTTAGGGCTTAGGTGCATTAGGGTAGGTCCATAGCTTGGGAAAAGTCAAGAATTATCGTCTTAAGCGCAAAGTGCTCGTTCCGGTTGAAATTTGGGGAACCAAATGATCTTGGAACAATATGAGGTTTGTTCCATCGGATCAAAATCGTCGATACGAGTCCAATGGAGGTGACGGAACTCGATTCTGAGTTCCCGAGCTCAAGATATCACATACGGAACCAAAGGTGCGCTAATTGCTCATTTGCCCCCGTTTTGGTTCCAAAACTCAAACAAAAGATTCCGGAAACATAAAACGAGCAAAAAGGTATGATCATAATACTCATAATTCACTCATACCAAGTTTTCACATAAAACGAAAATCAAATCGAATAGAAACAACACTCAAACACAATCACATAGGCACAAACGTTTCAAGAATTCATTTTCAAAATTAAACTAATAAGAGAAATAATAGTTGAAATTATACAAGATTAATTTAATTGCACATATTGATAAACATATTAGTCATACTTGAATAACGGAAAAACTGGGGCGTTACAATCTCTCCCCCTTAAAAGAATCCGTCCTCGGATTCATTGTATCCTATGCAACCAATGAGAGAACCCCGTCTCTCGGAAAGCAACAAAGAGAGAGCCCCGTCTCTCAAACAACAAGGAGAGAACCCCGTCTCTCAAACAACAAGGAGAGAACCCCATCTCTCAAACAATAAAGAGAGAACCCCGTCTCTCAAGCAACAAAGAGAGAACCCCGTCTCTTAAACAACAAAGAGAGAACCCCGTCTCTCAAACAACAAGGAGAGAACCCCGTCTCTCAAGCGACAAAACAAGGGAGTCTCCAATACTCCCAAGTAACACAACATAAAATAGTTACATTAAAGTACAAATACCAAAAAGAAGGTATCAAACATCAATTACAACAATTAAAGTCACGTAAGTCACACAAGAGCAAGTAATAAGTATCATTCATGTCAATTATCAATTATACAAAGCAATTTAACACTGCATGTGATCAAAGCACATAACATCAAAATTATTTAAATTAAAGATTGCATGTATGCATGTGCTATGGATGCTTCATGTACCGTTCACCGTAGTAGAGAAATTTAGAATTGTTAGTTTTGTTGTCCAATGCATGATCTGCCCCGAAAGCTAGCCCAGTGCTTGACTTGCCTTTAAGTTCTTCAGTGTACCCCGGTGAAGGGCTGATGAACCTTTTATTCTTTCTCTAAACTCCACTCCGACTCTTGCTCCTTCTTACCATATCTTATCTGGCGATGTTCATGGAATTTGAATCTTTTATCTTGGCTAATACTTGAATCTGCTATACTTAAGGGTAACTACTTCCAATCTCTTTAAAGTTCGATCCCCATCCAAATATGGTTATTACCACGGTTGTCTACTTCATGAATTCTTCCTCAATCAAGTTAAGGCCCTCACGGAAAAACGACTGACAACTCAGTGAGGTTTATTTGTTGTGAGTTGCCCGAGTTCCTCCTGTTTATAGTTGAATGGACTTTTAATATTCTTTTATAATTTCATCATCTTCGGACTCTGATACCCGATTGCTAGAGAGTCAATCATTCTAAGCTTAAGAGGTTGAGTCTATACGGGTTCCCCATCAAGAGATTGGTGTCACTATCTGTCCTGATGATTTCGTAGCAAACCTTATCTCCACTTTGAGGGTCTTAGACTGATATACCATTTCATTCTTTTCATCACTATCGTTAGAATTCTCATGCGTAGCAAGATTTGTATTTCATCATTTCTATTAAAAGCTATTTCGTCGAGCACAAATTCGAATTTAACTTTGTCTCTCGGTTGTGCTCTCCCCCTTAAAAATCTTCACCTTCATATCTTGAACTCAATTAATCCTTCTTTCATAGGAATTATTGGTGAACAATTTTCATTAAGGAGGGTTTTGATCACACGAGATGCCCGAATCCTTGGCCCTTCAACTTCTCATCAAATTCTCTTGATTCTCGGAACACCATTCTCTAGTCTTGTTCGATCCATACACCCCGAAGTCAACTCTAAACCCCTTTACTCCCTGAAATTTCTATTTCCATCTCTGTCTCAACTTCATCATCCAAAGATTCTTCTTCCATTCAGTTTGGTTAAGTTTTGGTTGTGATAGTAGTTGAAGCATCAAGTGGAAAAGATAACCTAACAAGTAAACACTAAAATAGTGCATGTTGGATTATGATGCTAAGTGCATGTAGTACATATTTTCAACAAAAGAAATGTAACATCCAGTCATCAATTATAACACCCAAGGCACATAATTCCACAAAGGAATATGCAACAACAATTTAATAATTAGAATATTAAAACACATACGGTAAGGATTTAAATTATTAATTAAAATGTATGATGCACGTGCTATGAATGCTATGAACCAGTCACCGTAGTGGTGGCTTTAGTACGATATCTTGTCCTTTGATTCCATTATCGTGAGCATAGTTTGTAAGGTTGAACATTGTTCAATCGTTGGTGATGCTTTCCCATCCTTGCTTGCTTCTTTATATCACCGTGTCTCGAAGTCCCACGAAGATGATGTGGGTTAAATTATTCGATGCTTCTTGATATCTTTGCTTTGCATGAAATCCCTTGAGCCTAACTTCTTCTACACCCATGGAATCGGCATCTTCACTCACTCCCAAGTATCGATCTCCAGAGGTTGTCTGAATCTTCACCTTTTCGCCGATCCAACCTCGAAATGAGGTACCTTTGAGGTTTTCTTTTAATTCTTTCTCATATTAAATAATCCTAAGGAATCCAATTAATCAACCTCGACAGTGTAGATGTATATGTTAATATTGTGGATGATAGACATCGCTCACACACTACTATCCTTTCGAATACTCCTCAACCTTGGTAGAACTTATCAATTGCTCCTACAACTTGGGTTTTCCATCTCAGATTCCCTCACTCGAATCATAGCCCAATTGAGAAAGGCCACGACTCTCGAATTCTTGTATAAAATCTCCGGTGCATTCCTTACATCCTCGATGCTTGAATGTAGGACTCATGGCGAGTTGTTGTGATCGTGAGAATTGGCCGTGGTTTGATGTTATAAAAATATCCTACAATCACAACTCATCTCAAATATCAATGCATGCCAATTAGTAAGTGCACATGACAAATAATTAGCACCAAGAGCACGTATGTGATGCAAAATGCAACACAAAAGTCAACAAAATTTAAATTAAGCACATTTACAAATATATTTCCACATCAAGTTTCAATGACAATGCTCATGATCAATGCGGTTCACATGTTGACAAGTTGTTCCTATGCCGTACGACCTAGACTTGACATGACACGATGCTAGAAACCCCGGTTTTACAACCTGGGGCTCTGATACCACTTAAGGATGTAGCACCCGAGCGCAAGGTACTACATACCCTGCCCCGAGACCCGACCCGAATATGAAATGGACAATCCATACCCGAGCTAAATCACGGTGAACGGGGACACACACACTCGCTAAGCTGGGCGGGAGCTAACTTTCGCACCCAAAGAAACATTACAATAGAAATAATACCGGTGCGGAAGCAAAGTACATTCATAAATAACAAGGTAACCAAAGAGTAACGGGTTCAACTATATATATATATATACATAGATACCTAATCCCGAAATTTAATAAAATCATAAAACATCAATTACGGATTCTTCTGTTCCTATAAGCTTATTCAGAATTCATGAAGGTTGCAACAATCAATACAAATCATATATTCTTCATAATTTAAATAAATCATGATACACTATGCATAAGAACAGACTCTGACTTGACCGAAAGACTTAACAAACTCGACTTCCCGCCTAGCGCTCCAAACCTGTAAGAAAACTGAAAACAAACCGGGTTCAGTCTATAGGAGACTGGGGGGTATAAAATGAGGCATAAGTATAGTATAAGACGATATTTAAACATTCACATGCAAGTTATAATCCCAAGTGAGGTTTTCGAAGTATTTCCCAAGTGGGCGAGAGAAAGAATCATCAAAAGGGATTATAACATTCATTTTCATTCTTTAGGTCTATCGTGGCCCTGCGAGTAGGTGTGCATTATCTCCAACCAACACCTTGTGTAGTTCATTAAACATTCATTCTTTCTTTCTTTCTTTCATGCATTACATTCCTTCATGCACATTCATGAACATTTACACCTTCTTCCTCCGGGTTGGTGGTGGGTTTGCAAGGCCTGACCACCCATTCATTGGCCAAAAGGGGAACATGACTCCCTAGATGGCACTCAGCGTCCATTCCTCGCTAACTCCTAACGAGGTCCGGTTACGCCGTTCATTAGTTGGAACTAGTGTGAGGGATCACCGTCGGCCCATGCCTCCCCGGATAGCCACTCACACCAAGTCCCTGGGCCCCATTCTGTGCATTCATTCATTCATTCTGGCCAAAACATTTGGTAGGCTTCGTAAAATAAGGGCTTTACGTTGCAAACATTTACTCTTGAAACGACTCTATATACATATATTAATGTTTGGTCGAAATCTTTGCACATTGAAAGTATATAGGGTTGTTTAACTAAATAGTAGAGAAACCCACCTGTCCTTAGCTTACCAACCAACACTAAGAAGAAACAAGAGGACTCAGAAGTGTCCTAAGAACCCGGCAAGTCTCCGCCCTGGAGAAAACTGTACAAAGGACAATAGAGGGTACACGTAAGACTCAAGACTCCAAATGAACCATATATGATGCACAGCAATACAATGAATATGATATGAAAGTACAAGATATGATATCATGTCATAGAAACATTCTTGTGCACAATTAATGTCTTAAAGGCACGTATACAAGCCATTCATTCCTTTCAAGAAACGTTCATATCCATATGAGTTCATGACTTTCATTTCTATACCACATGAATCTAAGAAATTCAAATAATGATCATCACACGTAGTATAACATGTAAACACTTCATATCAATCATTAAAACAAGCACAACATCATTTGGGGTTCAAACATGAAGCATCATTGCATGCATGTACCATATTGGAGCAAAGAAGACATATTGAGCAATAAACTATATACGACAAGTATAACATAGGTTATGAAGGCACAAGAGGTGATATTATGTCAAGAAATCGTTCATGTGCACGATTAATACCTTTAAGGCATATAAACAAGCAATTCATTCATCATAAGTGGCCTTTATATCCATTCGAGCTCGTAACTTTCACATTCCATATTAAGTCAATCCATGAATTTCATATAATGATCATAACATATGCTTTAACATGTATACATTTCATATGAATCATAAAAGAAGAGATAAATACGCAATTAGGGTTCATATTGATCCATTCATGCGCATATTGGAACAATGAAAACACGTTGAGGCATAACTCGTAAAATATTCCACGAAAAAAATCATAAAATTTCATAACACCCAAGATAATACATGTTATCATAGCAAAAAAATCATAAAAGAGGTGGAGGAAGGTCAAACAAGCGAAGAAAAACAAGAAGAAACGAAATCGGAGTAAAAAAATTTGGCAGGGCAGAATCCACCCCCATGGATTCTGGTCAGACACCTACTGACCCAAATCCACCCCCGTGGATTTGGCTCAGTAGCTAAAAAAACTCAGAAACAGGGCAAGTACGAAAGGGAAAGGTATGGATGCATGTAACCAACTCAAAACTTGACCAAAAGCATATAATTTCATGCTATAAACTCATACATACATGCTTGATCACATTTAAACACCAAAAGCTCAAAGAAAGCAACAAAGATTCAAACACCATAACCATTCTTCAAGCTCCATTAATGGTAATCCAATAAATTCTCAACTACCAAGTAAAATAAGTCCATACAATCATAAATACATGTCTTGTGATCACCTAACACTCATGAGTATCAAAGAAAACCAAAGAGCACCAAGTTAATTCATTAAAATGCAAGAACCCTTCACTATTCATCATCTTCATCATACCCCAATCAAAACTTGGTGAAATCATGCAAATCCTAACTTAAAATGACCACAAGGAGAAATACATCACAAAAATGAGCTTACCTTCAAGAAATGATGGAAGATGGTGAAGAGATGTGCTCAAAATCTCAAAGGGTGGATAGTACTCTTCTTTCCTTTTCCTCTTCTCTTCTTTTCCTCCTTTTTGGCTGATATTTCTTGTGTGAGAGAGAGGGATTTCGGTTGGGGCTGAGTTAGGGAGAGAGAGAGATGTATCAAGTTGATATAGGTCAAGGGTTTAGGGCTTAGGTGCGTTAGGGTAGGTCAGTAGCTTGGGAAAAGTCAAGAATTATCGTCTTAAGCGCAAAGTGCTCGTTCCGGTTGAAATTTGGGGATCCAAATGATCTTAGAACAATATGAGGTTTGATTCATCGGATCCAAATCGTCGATACGAGTCCAATGGAGGTGAGGGAACTCGATTCTGAGTTCCCAAGGTCAAGATATCACATACGGAACTAAAGGTGCGCTAATTGCTCGTTTGCCCCCGTTTTGGTTCCAAAACTCAAAATAAATTCAAAACTCAAACAAAAGAATCAGGAAACATAAAACGAGTAAAAAGATATGATCATAATACTCATAATTCACTCATACCAAGTTTTCACGAAAAACGGAAATCAAATCGAATATAAACGACACTCAAACACAATCACATAGGCGTAAACGTTTCAAGAATTCATTTTCAAAATTAAACTAATAAGAGAAATAATAGTTGAAATTATACAAGATTAATATAATTGCACATATTGATAAACATATACATCATACTTGAATAACGGAAAAGCTTGGGCGTTACAGTAGTCGACCATACCCTTGTTGAAACCACACCCAGCAAAGACCACGGAAGGCTGAAGAAGGATGAACAAGCAAGAAGGGTATTTATCTTCCACAGTTAACCTGTGCAGCTCACGGTAATATATACTCATCCTAAATCCCGTCTTTTTCTTAGATGGGGCCAAGGTACTCCACAAAGAAGTACTCATAGGGATGAAATTACCTTCTAAGAGCTCGTCAACTACGACTTAACTCCAACAACCGCGCTAAAGCCCACCGGAAGGGAAACTCTAAACACGGTCCGATTCCGGGATAAAGACCATGACAACCTCGATGTCCTTATCGCATGGAAACGAATTCCAACCTTCAAAGAAACACCAAGGGTGGCTTACTTCAATCTTTGTCTCCTTAAGCTTGGCTCGACCTCTGAGTTAACCCAAAGGAAAGCCACAAAGCTTATTGCTCCATCCCGAAATCACCAACACTTGCACAAAGGATACCTATGGGCTAGTCTTATACCCGAGAATATCGTTGAGCCCCAAAAAAGACCTCCAAAGCAACCACCCACGCCTATGGTGTTGCCGACACCATAACTAGAACTAGGTGCCTTCAAGAACAACTACCGGGCAAGCTCGGCTCTCACAACTCACCAAGCACTCGAACACTCGCCTCACCAAACTTCCTCCAAGAGGAGAGCCAACACAAAAAGAAAAGAAAAAGGAAACGACAAGAAAGAAACAACACACAAGCACCAAGAAGCAACAAGGAAGGAAAGCAACACAAAATAAAATTAAAAGATGCATATATGTAGTGCCATGAATGTTTGGCGTACCTTTCACCATGGTAAAATGTTGATCTCAACCTCGAGTTCCTTGCTTCCACTTGCATCAACTCGGACTTGTCTTGGAGTCTTGGAATCGCGGCTCTTCATAGATCTCGGATTCTTGTTCTTCGGACAACCACTCACCATATATCCCGTTTCCCCACACTTGTAGCATCTTTTGAGCTTCTTCCGACAAATTTCTTCCATATGGTTCGGACCTTGGCAATAGGAACATTGAATTGGTTCCATTGGAGGAGGCATCGAATCCATCTTCATGAGTTGAAGTTTCTTCTTCTTAGTATCGGTGACATCTTGAAGTCCTTGGGATTCCTCTCGAAACATAGGCCTCTTGTTTGAGTTTGAGCTCGCTCCTTGATCTTGCCTCACATAAGAAGTGTGAGATTCCATCTTTTCCTTATCCATCTCGTCTTGAATTGCTCATCTAAGTTCCTCGGACCATTCATGCAGGGGTGAAATTTGGAAAACTCATTGGATCTCATCTCTTCGCTCTTGTATATAGCTCCGAACTTTAGGGCAATGTTGATTAGCTCTCGAACCTTCTAGCTCCGTCATAAGATCATCCATTCTCTTCTTTTCTTGTTCAAGGTTAAGGAACTCTTAAAGTTTTGTAACCAGTTCCTCTTGAGGAATATACTTGTAGCAAAATTCTCGGATGAAGGTCTCCCATGCGAGTTCTTCTCCGGACTCCTTTAATCTTGATCTCACCTCCTTGAGCCATTTTGAAGCTTCACCTTGGAGTAGACGTGAAATGCAGTTAACTTTCTCTTGTAAAGTCCCCGGACAATTCTCCCAAATCCATATCATCATGGAGAGCCACTCATCGGCTTCAATACTATCACCTTCAAACCACTTCGGCGAATTGAAATCATCGAACACCTTGTAGACCGAAAACGCTTGTTTCTCTTGTTTCCCTTTTGATGCCAAATATGGATGTGACGATGCCATCCTGAAATAAGAAAATGATTCCAAAATATCGATGCATGCCGGGTTTAGTACATGTTCATATGATCGAGTAATACACATAATACAAACAATTCAAGTAATTTATATAATAAATGAGAGTGAATGCAAACAATTACATAATCCCAAGCCGAACGACCTGGACAGACTTGACACGACGCCAGAGCTCCGGTTTTGCAACCAAGAGCTCTGAAACCACGCAAGGATGTAACACCCAGGAGCGAAGGGCGCCACATCCCCCGCACCATAGCCCAACACGTGAAACGAAATGGGAACTCCGCCCACGCATTGAACCATGGCGAATGGGAGACAAACCAAAACTCAACCCTACGCTAGGCGGTCTAGACCCTGAATAGAGTGCGCAAGAGAATCAAAAGAAGAATGCGGAAGCAACAGGATCGCAAAACATAATACATGCATCCAATCCAAAAGCAAGGTATAACAAATATTACATGTCATGCCCATCCCAGGCGAAATAAAATGGACTTAAGTTCGAATTACAAGACATAACTTATACATAATACCATATTTACGTATTTATACGTAGTACCAAATAAACATAATACAAGGCAGGAAAGTAAATATGCCAATGCAAGGGCTAAGCTAAAGACTCGACAAAACGACTCCCAAAACAAAAGACCGCCGCCTAGCACGAACTCCCCAACCGGGTAGCTGCAAACTCAAAGAGAAAGGGGGAAAAACAAACAACGAAGAGGGGTCAATGTTAGGAATAGTGCCCTAGAAAGCCGATTGTATATCCGCTTTGTGCTTTTCCTTATTGTAATCACAGACAATCTTTGAATGAAATAACGAATTGAGGCAACACTTCTTTATATGCTCTTGTTTGGTATGCGTTTACTTTAGTTGTGTATGTATGAGAACTCCCCTAATCCTGATGACTTTAGGACTCTACCATTTAGGTGAAATGGTTCATGAAACGAGCCCTATATCACATAAGTCATGATTAGTAAAATACTCCAAGCCGATGAGTCCTACAGACAGTGGGAGTGTCAACCTGACTCCTCTAAGGCTTGCTTGTGGGATCACGCCCTTAAGAAGGACCACCTTGTTTCATGGAGGTGCAAAGTGTATAGTTGATACGTGCGTGATACATGAGGGTGCTTACTTTAATAAGTAAGTTCACTGAGGTGCCCCGTGTGATAACATTCCTAAATGGGAAAGGAAGTTTCTATTTCAGGAAATGGAAACTTCCAGATTAGGAAATATCTCACGAGTCATTGATGTGATTAATTGATCCTTAGACTTGAGGTTCCTTATCATTTTATGAGTTAACTCTGTAGTCTTAGGTATAAGCTTTAAAGGGTGTCGCCTTAGACAACTGATTCAAGGCTTATGCTGGGGCTGCACAAGTGATTCATGAAAGTGAATGAGAATCAAGATAGGACCTACACTTGCATTTGCAAGGTGATCTCTTATTGTGTAAGTCATTCATATGCCATATGGAGTCCTTGGCCAAGGCAGTAGATCAAGACATCAAGAAAAGGGTTTCTTGGACTGAGATCAAATGGATATGAAATGCACTTAGCTTTAAGACCGGATTATTAGGGTTCTAATTATTCCCTTACCCTAGATCTTGGTTGAGAGATAGTAAGTAGGAGGATTGTATCTCACATGAATCAATGACTTAAAGGTTCTGTCGAATCCGAACATTCCAATTCAGCTAGGGGTTAAACACCTGTTGCTAGACTATGGTCGTTTAATCTGTGGACTGATTAATTAATTAGTGAATTAATTAATTGGGGTCACTGCTAATTGAATTGAGAACCTAGAGGGTCACACACAACAACTTGGTTACATGAGTTGAGGCTTGAAAATGATTAAACGAGTTAATCGGGCCAAGAGGGTTCCACACGTGTGAAGTCACACGTGTGGCTCACGTGAGTGACACGTGTCACACACGTGTGTATATATATATATTATATATATATTAAATAATTAATTAGTTAATTATTTAATAGACTTTGGTTTAATTTTGAATTAAAAAGAAAGTCTAATTTTGGAGAAAATAATCTAGTTGATTAATTACGAATTAATTAATTAGATAAAAATAAGTTATTTATTTTATAATAAATAAAGTATAAAATTATCCAAAAATAGTTTGGATATTTTTAGCTCTATTAAAAGTTGACTAGAATTAGAATTCAAAGTCAAATTTGGAAAATACTTGATGATCAAGTAATAGGAGAGAGAGGAACCAAATCCTTGTCCAATAAGGACTAGGTTCGGCCGCCCCTCCCCTTTCCTATATATAGGGGAGCTCATGCTCCCCTTTAGAGCTAATAGACAATTCTTTTGGTTCATGTGTTGAACACCTTCCTTTCTCCAAGATTAAATTAAACCCTAGGTTAAGCCTAAACACTAACTAGAGAACTAGCATCCTTACTAGTTAGATTGTGATCAAGTTGGTGGACTTTCTCTAGAGACTTCAAGTTAGAAGTTTGAAGATTCGAGCTTTACCAAGGAGAGGGGATCAAGCCGCGAGAAGAGCGTTCTTGGGTGGCTTGAAACGCTTCAAGAAAGAACAAAAGAAAAGTAAGTTTTCTATCTTTACGAATTTGGTTACACGATTGCGAGTCCAAGGTCCTTTTGTTGGGAAAATTTTTTAAATTCCGCTGCTTTCTGATTCGTGTTTTCCAACAAGTGGTATCAGAGCCACCTCGTTAATCGTGTTTCTGATTCGTCTCAATTATTCTGAATTTGGTAGAAATTCTTAGGCTTTGATGCGAATTAGGTATTCATGGGTTCTTTTAGAAAGCCTGAAATACGAAACTGTAATTTTTCCTGAATTTCTGAAACTGTTTTCTTAAATTGTGATTTTGAAAACCGTTTTGATTGAAATATGTTTAAATCGAATTTTTAATTTTTAGATTGAACCGGGTTTTCGAGAAACCCAGAAATACGAAACGAACACGAAAAAGCAACGAGCCTAGGCGTGCTAGCACGTCGCACGCCCAGGCCCGTCGCCGCCGCCCAGCTCCTCCCGCAACAGCGCGGGCGCACCCGCCCAGTCCGTCCTGCAACCGAGCGGGACGCCTGCTCAGCCCGCCTAGTCGCGGCGGGCACTGCTGCGCGCGGCGCGCGCATGATGCACGCCCAGCGTGCGCACGCGAGCGGCAACTGCCGCGCGCTGTGAGCGCCGCTGGCGCGCGGCGGTGCCTCACGCGGCTGGGCCATTTTTTTGGGCTCGTTTTTCGTGTTTCGTGTTTTTCGTGTTTTCGGTCCGTAAAATCCCGATTTAATTTTATTTTAATTTTATCTTTTAAAATCAGTTTTGTTAAAATAAAATTATTTTAAAATTTTGATTAAATTGGGATTTTTGAGAAATTGAAGCGATTTGGATTTTGGGAAAATTATGAATTTTATTTTCTGAAAATAATGAAAGAATAAAATTATTAATTTTGGAAATTAATTGGAATTTTATTGGTTTATTGTTTTTTCGGGTTTTATTGAAAAGGCTCTTGAACAAGAATTGCATCTAAGTCGTGTTTTAAGTCATTAGGACTTGAAACGAGAATTTTAATTTATTGGCTAAATTTAAATTCTCGCAAAAGCATGTTAGGTGATCATGGGTTTAGATCTATGTATGGTTTTAATTTATGCACATGGATGGTTTAAATTGGGGTTGGAGCCCTATAGTTGCGTTTTTCAATTGAGGTTGGAGCCTCACTTATGTGCGTACTGTTATGTGATTTATTATGTGGCTTTCCATATTACTGTTTTTGAGGCCGGGGTATGCCCCGTGTAATTGTCTAAGGCCAATATGAAGATTGAGCCTTATTACTTTATGTCTTTTTCTTTTTATTGTAATTTGAGAGTAGAGATAGGTGGTGAGGTTTTATTTTCATTTTGGAGACAATGCACCCATGGAGTAAGATGGACCACATTCAAGTAACAAGGAGGCCATAAGTGAAGACCCCTCAAAATGTTAGGGAGGGGAATCTCAATTGTTAAATGTAATAGAGATAGGGCTCGTATTTTGTTACCGCTTTCGCTTATGTGATTTAAACTGTTTATGTGGCATGTATGTTAGAACTCGTGATTGTGGAGTGGCTCCCACATATCACGCATAAGATAGGTAGAACCCATGATCATTACATGTTAGTATCATGCTAGGACATGTTATCTGTTTATGTGCTTGTTTGATATGCATTTAAGTGTACTTGCATTAATCAAGACTAATAAAATTGGATAACATATATGTTGGTGAGGTCGAACCGGACAACTCTCCGGTTGATTCGAAAATTCCCATTAAATATTAAGCTAATTTCGAACAAATAGGTGTTTAATTCGAGATGCAAATTTTGAATTAAATTCCTAGCATTCCATCAATAGGTTTTAAGTTTAGTAAGTAAAGCTAGTTATTGTCCGCGAGTCGTGGGATAGCTAGTGGAGCTTATTAGTTCTTAGTTGCCTAATTAATCATTTTAAATGATCGATATTTCGTGGTCAATTTTAGCAAGGGCGATGTCCGCGAGTCGTGGGTCGTTCAAACTAAGTTTTGGTCATGATCTTATGATTGATGGGTCTAGCTTAACGCCTAAGTAAATATGGATATCGCACGAGTCGTGGGTCCATATTGAAAGATAGGTGATGCAAAAAAAAACAATTACTAAGAGTTCTAAAGGTGTTAGAATTGGTAAGTTGTACCTACCTAGGGTTCTTACTTAGAATGTCCGCGAGTCGTGGGTTCGAGGTAAAATGCCTAGGATCTTAGTACCCACTGGGAAACGTGTTCCTCTTAGATCTTTGGGAATTCTAGATCTTTGAAAAACAGTGGGAGCTACATTAGATTAAAGACCTTATCTTTTGTATATCGTTATAATTCAGCATGCTCACTAGTTCTCTGTTTTACCATTTAGGTCGTAGATTCTGTGATTCTCTACGTGTTTTGAAATGGCAACCAAAAACCCTCTTGTATCGATCCTCGAGTCAAACAAGTTGACTGGTCCCAACTATTCTGATTGGCTGAGGAATCTAAAAATCATTTTAGATTCTGAGAAGAGAACTTATGTTCTCTTCGAAGGGGAGCCAAGTCCCGAAGGGGAGGCTCCCACTCGGGCCGAGCGGGATGCGATTCAGAAGTGGAAGGATGATAATCTCCAAGCCCGTTGCCTTATGTTGGCTAACATGTCTCCGGACTTGCAAAGGCAACATGAGGCCATGGAATTTGCTTGGGAGATTTACGACCACTTAGAGCAACTTTACCGCCCTCATGAACGTGTTACAAGGTATAACACTTCAAAGGAATTGTTCCACTTGAGAATGAGGGAAGGTTCAAGTGTCCATGAATATGGACTCAAGTTTCTTGCCCTTACTGAGAAACTTGCTTCCATGGACATGCCGCTAAAAGATGAGCTTTCTGTGGACTTGTTGCTAGCTTCGCTCCCACCATCGTTCAACCCATTTGTCCTTAACTTCAACATGAATCATGCTGGTGCTACTGTAGCTGAGCTGATTAGTCAGCTTGTGACTGCTGAAAGCACGATCAAGAAGGACAATAAGGTTTTGATGGTGAATGCTCCATCTTCCTCTTCTGGGCCTTCTAAAGGTAAGGGCAAGAAAGCCCAAAAGAAGAAGAAGAAACCCCTTAGGCCCACTGGTGGCATTTCGAAGGGGAAGGCCCTAAAGAAGAAGCATGATCAGAAAGAGGATGTTTGCTTCCATTGTGGCAAAGCGGGACATTGGAGGAGAAACTGCCCAGAGTACAAGGCTACTCTAAAGAAAGGTATCTTTCTCGTTGAAGTAAATCTTTCTATTAATTCTAGTTCTTGGGTACTTGATACCGGTTGTGGGACTCATATCTGTAATGATGTACAGATGCTAAGTGAAGTCCAACAACTCAAAGAAGGAGAATGTGCCTTGAAGATCGACGATGGCTCAAACGTTGAAGCTCGAGCTTTAGGCACAATTAGATTAGATTTAGGTAGTTTTGAGTTAGTATTAAATAAAGTCCTTTATGTACCGAGCATTATTCGTAATATAATTTCAGTTCCAATATTAGATTGTGAAGGTTATGAAACTTATATTAAGAATGGTAAATATTTTATCAAACGGAACAACTCTTCCGTTCATATCGGTACTCTAAGTAATGGACTTTACCTAACTCAAAATATCAATATTATGAATATACAACGAGAAACAAAGCGTAAGAGAGATGACAAAGTTTCAGCTCCCTTATGGCACGCTAGATTAGGACACATTTCCAAGAACAGAATTAGCAAGATAAACACTTTAGATCATTCTCTGAAAATGATCTCAAAGAGTTAACTTCTTGCGAATCCTGTCTCAAAGGAAAAATGTCCAAAGTCCCTTTTAGAGGAACTGTGGAACGTGCCACTGAGGTTTTGGATTTGATCCATACTGATGTTTGTGGACCGCTTAGTGTAAGCACTAGAAACAATCATCAGTACTTCATAACCTTTACTGATGACTTTAGTCGGTTTGGTTATGTATACTTAATGAAGTATAAATCTGAAGCTTTTGAGAAATTCTTGGAATTTCAAAAGGAGGTTGAGAACCAAACTGGTCACAAGATCAAAGCACTTCGATCTGATCGAGGAGGCGAGTATCTTAGTGAAGAATTCCTTAATCGTCTCAAAGATAATGGGATTATCTCTCAGTGGACTCCTCCGGGAACTCCTCAGCTTAATGGAGTTTCTGAGAGAAGGAATCGAACCCTACTTGATATGGTTCGTTCCATGATGAGTTTCACTGACTTACCACCTTCTTTCTGGGGTTATGCCCTAGAAAGTGCAGCAAAGATTCTGAATCTAGTTCCCTCTAAGTCAGTCCCTAAGACGCCCTATGAAATGTGGCATGGTAAAATCCCTAGTTATTCTTACTTAAGAATTTGGGGTTGTCCTGCTTACGTGAAGAGGATAGTGGGAGATAAGTTAGAATCTCGTTCTAACTTATGCTACTTTGTAGGTTATCCTAAGGAATCCATAGGATACTATTTCTATGATCAATCTGAGCAAAAGGTGTTTGTTTCCAGAAATGCTACTTTTCTGGAGGAACCGTTCCTTAAAGAAAAGAAAGGCAAGATCATAGAATTAAAAGAAGTACAAAATGACCCCACACCACCCACTGAAGAAACGTCCCACTCTAATCAACTACAGCCAATCACGAATTTCGATACACACGAAAACCCTCCTCTAAGGCGTTCTGAACGCACTCCTAGACAGCCGGAGAGATGGTATGGATTCTTCCATGAAATCTCTCAAAAGGATAATGATCCTTAAACATATGAGGAGGCACTTTCAGATTCTGACTCTGAACAGTGGATAGAAGCCATGAAATCCGAAATGGACTCCATGAACTCCAACCAAGTTTGGACCTTGGTAGATTTGCCTGATGGGGTCAAACCCATAGGTTGCAAATGGATCTTTAAGAGAAAGCTTGGAGTTGATGGAAGCATTGCAGCCTACAAAGCAAGACTGGTTGCAAAAGGATTCACTCAAAGACCCGGCGTGGACTTTCATGAAACCTTTTCACCAGTTGCAATGCAAAAGTCCATTCGAATCATGCTTGCCATTGCTGCATATTATGACTATGAGATATGGCAAATGGATGTGAAAACTGCCTTTCTCAATGGTGACATTGACAAAGACATTTATATGGAGCAACCCATAGGTTTCACATTCAGTGGGAGTGAGCAAAAGGTTTGCAAACTCCAAAGATCAATCTATGGATTGAAACAGGCTCCTAGGAATTGGAACATTCGATTTGATGAATCAGTCAAAGCGTTTGGCTTCATGCAAATTTCGAATGAATCATGTGTGTATAGAAAGGAATTGGAGACCTCAGTGCAATTCTTAGTACTTTATGTTGATGACATCCTTCTTATTGGGAATTCGAAGGATGACATGAAAGTGACTAAGTTATGGTTATCGAACCAATTCGAGATGAAAGATCTTGGTGATGCGTCCTATATCCTTGGAATTAAAATCTATAGAGATAGATCTAGAAGGTTAATAGGACTATCACAGTCGATGTACATTGACAAAGTATTGAAGAGATTCAATATGGAGTCAACAAAGGTTAAGAACCTTCCTATGAGTGTAGGAACATGTCTTTCAAAGAAGATGTGTCCTAAGACTAACCTTGAGAAGGAAAGAATGACTCATACACCTTATGCGTCAGCAATAGGTAGCATAATGTATGCAATGTTATGTACTCGACCGGATGTGGCTTATGCACTTAGTGTGACAAGTCGTTTCCAAACTGACCCTGGAGATGGTCACTGGGCTGCCGTGAAGAATATTCTTAAGTACTTGAAAAGTACTAAAGATTTATTCTTAGTTTACGGAGGTCAGAAAGATCTTACTGTCGAAGGATACTGCGATGCAAGCTTTGCATCTGACTTAGATGATTTTAAGTCAATGTCAGGATACATTTTCTGCCTAAACGGCGGTGCAGTGAGTTGGAAGAGTTCCATGCAAACTACCACTGCAAATTCGACCTCTGAGGCCGAATACTTAGCTGCAAATGATGCAGCTAAGGAAGGTGTTTGGATTAGAAACTTCATTCAAGAGTTGAATGTTGTTCCTAGCATGAAAGACCCCATTACTGTGTTTTGTGACAACACTGGGGCGGTTGCTCAAGCAAGAGAACCAAGATCTCACCAACGGACCAAGCACATTATGAGGAAGTATCACCTAATCCGTGATATTATCAAAAGAGGAGATGTGCTAATTGAGAGGGTCACATCAGCAGAGAACGTGGCAGATCCACTTACTAAACCCCTTAGTCGAGAAGCTTTCCAAGGTCATCTTCAGAAGATGGGACTTAGAATGGCTTTAGAATGGCTTTGACGGGCAAGTGGGAGATTGTTAGGAATAGTGCCCTAGAAAGCCGATTGTATATCCGCTTTGTGCTTTTCCTTATTGTAATCACAGACAATCTTTGAATGAAATAACGAATTGAGGCAACACTTCTTTATATGCTCTTGTTTGGTATGCGTTTACTTTAGCTGTGCATGTATGAGAACTCCCCTAATCCTGATGACTTTAGGACTCTACCATTTAGGTGAAATGGTTCATGAAACGAGCCCTATATCACATAAGTCATGATTAGTAAAATACTCCAAGCCGATGAGTCCTACAGACAGTGGGAGTGTCAACCTGACTCCTCTAAGGCTTGCTTGTGGGATCACGCCCTTAAGAAGGACCACCTTGTTTCATGGAGGTGCAAAGTGTATAGTTGATACGTGCGTGATACATGAGGGTGCTTACTTTAATAAGTAAGTTTACTGAGGTGCCCCGTGTGAGAACATTCCTAAATGGGAAAGGAAGTTTCTATTTCAGGAAATGGAAACTTCCAGATTAGGAAATATCTCACGAGTCATTGATGTGATTAATTGATCCTTAGACTTGAGGTTCCTTATCATTTTATGAGTTAACTCTGTAGTCTTAGGTATAAGCTTTAAAGGGTGTCGCCTTAGACAACTGATTCAAGGCTTATGCTGGGGCTGCACAAGTGATTCATGAAAGTGAATGAGAATCAAGATAGGACCTACACTTGCATTTGCAAGGTGATCTCTTATTGTGTAAGTCATTCATATGCCATATGGAGTCCTTGGCCAAGGCAGTAGATCAAGACATCAAGAAAAGGGTTTCTTGGACTGAGATCAAATGGATATGAAATGCACTTAGCTTTAAGACCGGATTATTAGGGTTCTAATTATTCCCTTACCCTAGATCTTGGTTGAGAGATAGTAAGTAGGAGGATTGTATCTCACATGAATCAATGACTTAAAGGTTCTGTCGAATCCGAACATTCCAATTCAGCTAGGGGTTAAACACCTGTTGCTAGACTATGGTCGTTTAATCTGTGGACTGATTAATTAATTAGTGAATTAATTAATTGGGGTCACTGCTAATTGAATTGAGAACCTAGAGGGTCACACACAACAACTTGGTTACATGAGTTGAGGCTTGAAAATGATTAAACGAGTTAATCGGGCCAAGAGGGTTCCACACGTGTGAAGTCACACGTGTGGCTCACGTGAGTGACACGTGTCACACACGTGTGTATATATATATATTATATATATATTAAATAATTAATTAGTTAATTATTTAATAGACTTTGGTTTAATTTTGAATTAAAAAGAAAGTCTAATTTTGGAGAAAATAATCTAGTTGATTAATTACGAATTAATTAATTAGATAAAAATAAGTTATTTATTTTATAATAAATAAAGTATAAAATTATCCAAAAATAGTTTGGATATTTTTAGCTCTATTAAAAGTTGACTAGAATTAGAATTCAAAGTCAAATTTGGAAAATACTTGATGATCAAGTAATAGGAGAGAGAGGAACCAAATCCTTGTCCAATAAGGACTAGGTTCGGCCGCCCCTCCCCTTTCCTATATATAGGGGAGCTCATGCTCCCCTTTAGAGCTAATAGACAATTCTTTTGGTTCATGTGTTGAACACCTTCCTTTCTCCAAGATTAAATTAAACCCTAGGTTAAGCCTAAACACTAACTAGAGAACTAGCATCCTTACTAGTTAGATTGTGATCAAGTTGGTGGACTTTCTCTAGAGACTTCAAGTTAGAAGTTTGAAGATTCGAGCTTTACCAAGGAGAGGGGATCAAGCCGCGAGAAGAGCGTTCTTGGGTGGCTTGAAACGCTTCAAGAAAGAACAAAAGAAAAGTAAGTTTTCTATCTTTACGAATTTGGTTACACGATTGCGAGTCCAAGGTCCTTTTGTTGGGAAAATTTTTTAAATTCCGCTGCTTTCTGATTCGTGTTTTCCAACAGTCAGTCCTAAAGACTGGTGAGGGGGCTAACGCACGCACACGTACATATAAGTAGAGCACAACATAATCAAATCAAAGAGCGTTCATGAACCGGGGTTGGTTTTTGCATTCTAAATCATTTAAACCCGTGATACTACATATAGGAATAAAGGTTTAGGGCCTAAGGCCAAAATCACCAAGTTTTAGAAATTAGAAATCCAAACCCGATTCATATACCATAATGGAAACGAAGGCTTAAACAAAATGACTCGGCGAGTACAAGTCCAAACCCCTTACTCAATAGCAAAGCAAAGCGAAGACAAACACAAATCATAAATCAATCCAACCTTTCACCGTTTGGGGAAGAGAGCAGCCACTCTCAACCCCTGCACTTACCTTATAATATAATGGTGACATCGGGGGATCCTACCCGACCCTGACGGGTTATACCGCCGACATATGAGACCCACTTTCTTCTCGACCTCCCGAGGATGAGCGAAACCTCACTTTGTGGAGCCGTGTTAATGAGAGAGCCCGGCGACCCCATGGCCGCCCGAGATCACATACCACTTCTCTGGGGCCCAAACTTACACGAAAATCACATAGATACGAAGCTTATCTCGCTATACACACACACTTACCAAAGGTTACTCAAAAAGAAGATCAAAATAGCGCTTATATACATATAAAAGCCTTTTCAAAATCTCATGACAAAACGGGATAAAACCCACAAAATACTAATCGAACACTTATCTATATGTATATATATATAAGTCACATGCGGTGTAACACCCCGGAGCGGAGGGCGCCACATCCCCCGCACCATAGTCCAACACGGGTATCGAAAGGGGAACTCCATCCCCGCATCGAACCATGGTGAACGGGTGACAAACAAAAATCAACTCTAGGCTAGGCGGTCTAGACCCTGAACAGAGTGCGCAAGAAGTTAAATCAGAAGTGCGGAAGCCACAGGATCACAAAACAAACCCAATTACAGATATAAAAGCTCAGAAAGAGATATACATATTTCAACAAGCTATGCCCACCCCGGACTAAAGAAATATTCAAAGCTTCAGATTACAAAACATAACTTATACTTATTTATACATAGTACCAAATATACGTAGTACCAAAGCGGGAAAGTAAATATGTAATGCAAGGACTCTACAAAGACTCGAACAACTCCCAAGACTCGAAAGACAACTGTCGCCTAGCCAGACTCCCAACCGGGTACCTGCAAAGCTCAAAACAAAGGGGAAAAAGAGAAGAAGCAACGAGGGTCAGTCCTAGAGACTGGTGAGGGGGCTAACACACGCACACATACGTATACATAAGAGCCAAGCATATACAAATCGAAAATGTTCATGAATCCGGAGTGGTTTTTACATTCCAAAAGGTGTTAACACGTGATACTATATATACGAAGAAAGAGTTAGGACCCCAAAGGTCAAAATCTAACAAGGTTTACAAATTAGGAGTCCACCCCGTTTCATAAACCGTATCGGATACATAAGCATAAAGCAAACCATATCGGATACAAAACATAAACGAAAACATGGCGAGAACGAGTTCTCACGCACACTTACTCAGATTAAAGCAAAACTCATAAAACAATCCCACCTTTACACCATTGGGGAAGAGAGGTGCCCCTCTCGATTCCCACCACATAACAGAACGGATGAACCGGGGGATCCCGCCCGATTCCTTCGATGGCCATGCCAAAATTCGCTCCGTCGGCATAGGAGAACTAAGCCTCCCGTTGGTGGAGAAGTGCACAGGAGTCGTAACCGGCGACCCCGATGGTCGTCCCGGGTCTCCCTTACCCACAATCTCCGGGGCCCAAACAGATCACAGAACTCACACACATATCTCACAAAACGGATACTTATCACAAAAGCTTTCTCTTGTCAAAACTTAACACGTACACACACCAACCCTTTTCGAAAACGAATAAACAAAACATAGCTTATATACATATAAAAGCCTTTTCAATGGATTTCATAACAAGTGGGCCAATTCCCGCAAAATACATATCAAACACTTATTTATACATATATATATAGTTCGCATGCGGGCTTAAATTACAATTAGGGTTGTAGGTCATAATATCTAAAAAGGAAAGAAACCTCACCTCCGAGAAGCAACGGGAGCAAAAGAAGCAAACGAAAGTCTAGAAGACCACCTCGTCAACCAAAGAACGGACCTAAAGGCAAGGCAAAGGCAAAGGACAACCTTAGACTCAATATGAACCACATTGACGCTCGGTACATGAATATGTATGCTTATGATGCAAATGATATGAAATGTATTCACATTAAGGCCATTTATGAGCATTCAAAGCATAATCGGACATATATCATAAACGAAGCAAGAATAAACAACAAGAAACAACGGAAAGGAAACAAAACGAACGAAACTAGAGTTCCTAGGAGACACGCCCGTGTCCCCCGGGAAAGGAAAGCTGAGACACCCCCGTGTCTCAGTACAGAACTAAACAACAGAAACCTGGAGGTGACACGCCCGTGTCACCGAAACAAGGCAAGCCGAGACACCCCCGTGTCTCGGTACAGAAAGGCGAAAACGAAAACAAAAGGTGACACGCCCGTGTCACCAACAAAGGGCAAACCGTGACACCCCCGTGTCACGGTACAGAAAAACGCAGACGGCACTACAGTAACTCAGAAACCCCAAAACAAAAACCCAACACTCAAGCTCTAATTACCAAGCAAGGAAATGCAACAATTGCTAAGAAACAAGTCCTAGGAGCATACTAGCAACAACAAATCTCAAGGAAACATGAAAGGAGCAAGAATCAAACCAAATCTACCAACACTACTATTCACATGCTTGTAAAATCTCAATAACCAACCAAAGAATTTAACTCAAAATCACATAAAAGAGAGAAGAGTAAGTGTAGATTTCAACCATGAACTTACCTTTCAATTTGGAGAAGTTTTGATGAAGATTTGAGCCCAAAAATCTGAAAATGAACAAAGGGGTTTTCTTCCTTCTTCCTTCTTGCTTTGCTGATCGATTCAAGGGAGAGAGAGAGGGGTTTGGCTCGGTTTAGCAGCAAAAAGGGCAAGAGAGAGAGCTTAACTCAAGTATAACCCAAGGTTTAGGCTTAGATAAGGTTCAAGTGGGGTCCACAAGGTCTCATAAGGTCAAAAGGTAGCTTCCAAGCTTAAGGGGCTCGTTACGGGTGAAATACGGAGGTCTTAACGAGCTTAGAAAAATGTGAATCCTGATTCTTTGTCTTGATTTCTTCGTTACGAGTCCAATGCATCTTCCGGAATTCAAATCCGAATTCTCGAGCTCAAGTTACGCCTTCCGGAACACAAGGTGCGCTAAAGCTCGTTAGGCCCTTATGTCCCTAACACATAAAACGGTTTTCAAAACCGTATCAAACGAACTCAAAAACAAGTAACGAACACAAAGACACATACATAACACATATAAGTCACGCATAGCACGTAGTCACAAAAATCGAAAACGAAAACGAATACAAACAAAGTAAGAACGAAACAAAGAGAACAAATACGTACAAATAAGTCAGATAAGGTCAAATACGTTCAAGTAATTCAAATATATCACATAAAAGAATATAATAAACACATAATTAATTAATTAAAAGCACACATAGCTCACCCGTGAAGGCGTACCTGGAAAGGCCGGACGAGCGGGATGTTACATGCGGGCTTAAAATACACATAAGGTTATAGGTCATAATAGCTAAAAAGAAAGAAAACCCCACCTTGCCGACCAACCGAACAAAAGGAACCACCTCTTCAACCTCGAGACAACCTAAGAACAAAGGCAAAAAGGGCAAACGACAAGCTTAGAGTTAACATGAACCAATTAGACACTCGGTATATGCATATGAATGTAAATGATGCATAAAGTATGAAAATCAAGTTAACACTTAGGTCATATTGTATCATATTGAAACACAAATCACATATCTCACATAAACAAATTCATGCAATCCACATAACGAGTCATACCTCACCTTAGCAATACATATAAGGAGCAGAGAAATCACATGCAAGGTGAAGAAACAAGGCATGAAATCATACAATCACATAAGACAGCATAAAGCGCATATCGGATCACATAAGACATGTTTAACGTCAAACGAATCCATAAACTAAACACAATGCGCATAACTCACTCATAACACGTTAAGAAAGCATATAACACATCAAAACCAAGCAAAGACAAGTTGTAGCATAGCATATTATACATATAAACAAGTACATTTCACATTAGGATCAAGAACGGGGAGGGAATCGAGCAAAACAAGCAAGAAAACAAGTTCGGGGCCAAGGTGTGACCGTACCTAGATCCAGGGCCGTGGATTTTTAACAAAGGAGAGATCCAAGGCCATGGATCTCAGTCCAGAAATGCCCCAGAATCTGCCCTCTCATCCACGTCCGTGGGTTTAATCAAGGTAAAATATCCACGGTCGTGGCTGGTAGTTCCGCGGGAAAAACTCCATTTCTTTAACCCCAAACCTTCCAAATTCAAAACCAATCAACAAGGGACCAAGTTAACCCATTATCCAAGATATATGCAACAAATATTCAAAGATTTATGCCCTAGATCATGCCAAAACCGAACATAAAGTGAGGGGAAAGAAGAGATGCATCAACTTGTTCAAGTTCTTCAAGTTTCATATAAGAACAACAATGGTAACTTCACTATAACTCAAAGGTCATGAAATTCAAGCATATAAATGAAGAAATCAAGTCACCTATATCACATATATCTCATCAATTCAAGAAACAAGGCAAGGAAAGTAAGGATTCAACAAAAGGGGCCAAAAACCTAACTATTCGTGCATTCCCACAAACCATGCTCAAACCTCAAGGAAAATCAGCCAAAATACACTTAAAAGAAAGAAGAGAAGCTAAACAACAAGAATCCAGACTTACCTTTCAAATTTGAGGCGAATCCAAGGAGAAACGAGCTTGAAACTTGAAGAAATCGCCAAACCCTCTCTTCTCCCTCTCTTCCTCAGTTTCTTCTGCTTATCCCTCTCTTGGCTACTAAAAAACGAAATGAGGGGATAAGGAATGGGTAGGGGATCAAGTGGGTGAGATGTGGGCCCAAGAAGCACCTAATTTGGTCAAGGATTGGTCAAGAAATGGCTTGATTAGTGAAAGGTGGTAAATCTGTTACAACGGGCTCAATCCGGATGAAATTCGGATGATCAAACGGGCTTAGAAAAATGTGAATCTTGATTCCTTGGCTTTCTTTCTTCGTTGTGAGTCCAACGCATCTTCCGGAATTCGAATCCGAATTCCCGAGCTCAAGTTATGCCTTCCGGAACAAAAGGTGCGCTAAAGCTCGTTAAGCCCTTATGTCCCTAACACATAAAACGGTTCCAAAACCGTATCAAACAAACTCAAAAACAAGTAACGAGGACTTAAGCAAGTTCATATAACATGTAATTCATGCAAAGCACATAGTCACAAAAATCAAAAACGAAAACGAACGCAAACGGAGCAAGAACGAAGCAAAGAGGCAAATATGAGCAAATAAGTCACTTACGGTTTAAATAAAAGTTACGTAATTCAAATAAATCACATAAGGAATATAATAAACATACAATGCACGTAATTAAATAATTAAAAGCGCAAATAGCTCTCTCGTGAAGGCGTACCTGGAATGGTCGGACGAGCGGGATGTTACAGTGCATGGTAAATGTGTACACAATACACGAGGGTGTTCATTAATGGAATGAGTACAATGAGGTGGCCCGCGTGAGAACATTCCTAAATGGGAAAGGAAGTTTCCATGTCTAGAAATAGAAACTTCCAAATTAGAAAATATCTCACAAGTCAACGGCGTGTTCCATTAATCCTTAGACTTGAGATTATCATAGTTGTCTTGTAGCACCCCGCACGTGAGGCACCACATCCCCCGCACTATGGCTCAACACGAGTAACGAAACAGCTAATCCGCACCCATATCAAACCATAGCGAACGGGAGACAAACATAAAAACCTTCCTAGGCCAGGCGGAACTAGACCCTGCAATGATAACCAATCGACCAAAATATAATGCATTACAAAGCCAAAGTTCAAACATACAAACCATAAGCAGAATTTGGGCTCTTCAGGCCTCTTTTAAACTCATAATTACAGTCCAACAAACCAATTCAATAATAATTACATAATTATTCAAGTTTATGATACTGCAGAATCGAATCAAACCTAAATCCAATACAAGAGTGAGTGCAGAGACTCTCCTTCGACCCACCTAAAGACTCCAAACACCTCCGCCTAGCTCGAAACTCCAAAATCAAACCTGCACACTAAAAAGTTGGGGAGGGAGAGGGTCAGTCTCTAGAAGACTGAGTGAGCAGGAGCGATATACATATATAAAAACATGCACATGCAAGTCATAAATTCCGAACAAGGTTTTGTTTGCGATTAGTTCCCAAAAAGGGTAAGAGAATGATTAATCAATGCTCGGATTTTATGACTAATCATATTAATTCATTACATTCATAAATCATACATAAACATAAGGCTCGGCGAGTGAGCGTGCACAATCTCCAACCAAACTTCGACCGTGTACGACAAATATCATTAATATGTTAATTAGGTGATCATGCAATATATTATAATACACACAGACCATAAATCATATCATAAACATATTCGTTTGGGCGATCCGGATCCCGGTATTCCCGCACGGTGCATAACCATAACATAAACATATTCCTAAGCATAAACATATCATAACCAACCTTCTTCCTCCGGGTGGTGGACGGGCTTGCAAGACCCGGCCACCGGTTCATACATAGGCCAATGGGGGTACATGAATCCCCCAAGGGCACTCAGCTCCCATTCCCTGCTAAACCTCCTAGCGAGGGCCGGTATCACCGTAGTTTGGTTGGGACTAGTATATGGGATCCCCGTCAGCCCTTGCTTCCTCGGTTAGCCACATATGCTAACTCCCTGGGCCCGTGAACATAACGTATATATAATCTCGCCAAAACATATCAATACATACATATGATACATACTATAAGAAATCATACCTTACCGTGTAACTCGGCATATGCTATATACGTACCTCTCCGTGTCATCCTAATCCGTAGCTAGCATGAACACACACGGTTTGGAGCATAGCCTCATTACAAAACCATTTTTAAGCTTATATACGCTCATACGTAATATTTCAGAAGAATTTACTCGATAACTTCATTTGAAAACCATATATATATAATCATAAGGTTTTGGCCAAAGCTTTTCACATAAGGGTTGTAGGGTTTAATACGTAGCTAAAACGAAAACACCCTCACCTGAACCGTGATGATACAAGGATACGAATACCAAGTGCCTGAACGATCAAGATCTCTCCACCCTGGGGATAAACTGTACAAAAGACAACATGACGTGTTTGTGAGACTCGAGACTCCAATGAACCATATATGACGCTCGGCAATGAAGTGAATATGACATGAATGCATAAATGATCATATTATATCAATAAAATGTTCATGTGCATGATTAAGAAATTTAAAACATATAATCAAATCATTCATTCATATGTTTCATTCAATTTCGTAAATTCATAACATTCATAATATTCATAATGCATATTAATTAATCCATGAATTCATTTAATAATCATAACACATAATATTCATATTCACATTTAGGAATAAAATAAATAGAACGTGAAATCAATAGTCGGTAAATTAAATACGCGAAATAGAAATCAACTAATTTTCAAAATTAAATTAAATCAAATAATAATTGAAATATATAATAAATATATATAATCATTATATATAATATGTAATAACATATAATGTATATAACATATATATATATATATACACGTACACACACATTACATATCCATGCATGCATATAGATATATACTCAATACATAATATATATACTATATATTACACACATGCATGCATTCATACAATCAAACACCCATGCATGCACACAACACACACAGCATGCAAGAGCAACAAACACACGCAGCACACAACCACAGCAGCCCTGGAAACAAAAACAGCAGTAGCAGCAGTCCCTGGAAACAAAAACAGCAGTAGCAGCAGTCCCTGGAAAACGCAGCAAAAGTTCTGAAAAACGGGGTGACACCCCCGTGTCACGCTCCAAACCTAGACCGAGACACCCCCGTGTCTCGGTACAGAAATCCCAGGCCGGTTTGCACCCCCGTTCCTCGCAGGAACTGCCAAAAATGGCACGCCCGTGACGTGCAGCAGCAGCAGCCTCTATTGACAGCAGAAATGAGCAGAAACAGAGCAGAACTTCCCAGAAAGAAAGAAGGCAACAAAGGCAGCTAAACCAGGTATAAAAATGCAGCAAAACTCAACAAGAACACATGCTAAAAGGCCACGAAAAAGACAGCAAAAAGGAAGAAGGAACTCAGCAAATTGACAGCTGAAAATCAGTTGAAAAAAAACAGGGCAACAAACGCGAAAAATAGGGCATGAACGATTCACTCCTTCTCCATCTATTCAACTCAGTTAAGGCCAACAAATAAGCAGCAAAACAACATGAATTCAACAAATAAATCAGTCCCAAACAAGCTCAAACAAGGAAGCAACCATACGTGACAATCATGTGGAATTTTCTCAACATGTCATAAATGATATCTCATAAATATCCCAACCACCACGAAATCAATGACCATAAGTGATATGAGGATCTTAAAACAATCAATATCAAGCTTGGAACCAATCAAAACCATTGAGAATCGAAGGAGATCAAGAAATTGCCTAAATTTTCTTATTTTCGGAAAAAATGCCCAGAATTGATGAAACCATGCTCAACTTCATGAATGAAAGGGTGGAAATGATCATAAATGAACATATAATACAACCCTAAGCTTACCTTGTTGATTGGTTGAAGTTTGGATGAGATTTGAGCTCCAAAATCTCCAAGGATGGAAGGGTTACGGGACTGGAATGACTGCAGAAGCTTTGGCTGAGTTTTTGGGGATTGTGTGAGGGTTATCTCGGTTAAGGCTTGATATGTCATGATAGATGGTTGAGTTAGGGTTTTAAAGAATCAAACCATGGTTAATTTGGTTATGGTTTGGATAAGATATGGCTCATTTTGTACAGCAAAGGTCAAATGGATGCCGTTTCGTTTTTCGGTTGGATTTCGGAGGTTCAAATGATTTAGGAAAAATATAAGGCTAAGTTTACTAAACTCGCATTTTCGTTACGAGTTCAGCGGAATTGACGGAACTCGAATCCGAGTTCCCGAGCTCAAGATATTAAATTCGGAACCAAGGGTACGCTAAGTGCTCGTTAGCCCCCGATTTGGTTCCTCAATACAAATTAAATCCGTTAACATATCAAATGAATTCGAAAATATAAATCGAGCATAAAATCATATTCATAACACATATATTTACGACATACTAAATATTCGTGGCAATCCGAAATCATTTCATATAAGAACGAAGCTCAAAATTAGCAAACAAACTCATTCATGCAATTCATGCATATTCAAATAAAATCCATGCATGAATATTATAATTCCCATGCAAAATATAATTTCCCATGCATAATTATTATAAATAATAAATTAATTCTAATATTAAATAAATTATATTAGGTCACGTAATTAATTAACTAAAACATGATTAATTAGCATAACATATAATTAGCATAATCATTAAATTAATAATAATGTAAACAAACGTATACATATATATACTTAAAGAAATACATATATATATATATATATATATATATATATATATATATATATATATATATAATACGATATATATATATATTAGAATTAATAATAAATTAAAAATAAAATATAATAAAATAAAATAATAACAATTATAATAAAATTAAATATAAAACACATAAAAACAATTAATCACATAATTAAATTATTTAATTGCGCAATTTAGAAGCAAATATGACATATTAATAAAATTGAAAAACCGGGGCGTTACAATCTCTCCCCCTTAAAAAGAATCCGTCCTCGGATTCACTGCACGCTTAAAACCACTAATGAGAGATTCCCCGTCTCTCGCAAGCAACAAGGAGAGAGCCTCGTCTCTCGAGCAACAATGAGAGAACCCCGTCTCTCGCAAGCAAAGAGAGTACCCCGTCTCTCAAACAAAAATAAGAGAAGCCCCGTCTCTTAGAAACAACGAGAGCACCCCGTCTCTCAAACAAAAATAAATAAAGCAAGGAAGTCTCCAATACTCCCAAGCAGCACACGCAAAACCAAATTCAAAATCACACAAGCCACCTCAAGGTAAATATCAGATATCATCCACGTTAATCATCAATTACTTCACGTAATTTAACTGGATAAGAAAACAAAGCACATAACAAAGAAATTATTAATTGAATTTGCATGAATGTATGCTTCATGAATGCTATAAATACCGTTCACCGTAGTCATGAAGTTTTAAAATTGTGAGTTCTCGTTGTTCAGTGTATCATCTGTCCCGAAGATAGATTCAGTGCTCAGTTTGTCTTTAACCTCTTCAGGATACCCCGATGAAACAATTAATGAATCCTTCAGGGATTATACTTCTTAGATCCCTTCTGCCTGGTACTGCTCCCAGTCTCCATCATTCCTCTTAATCCTCATTCAGCCAACTCTTTTTACTTATCCGAGCTTGACCTCCCGAATACCCTTAGACCATCCGTCTCGAAGTTAGGTCCATAGCTACTATCTTACCCATATCGGAGTTTAAAATACCCTCGAGAATAACTACCCCTGACAACCTTGACGATTCAATCCCTACCGAGAGGTATTCGTCATTAGGATCTACCTTAACACGAATCCTTTTCCATCTTCCGTTCATGGTATCCATTCATTCCCTTTGACCCCTTAAGGTTATATTTGGCATCTAGCTCCACATTTCTTGAATCGAAGATAAAATGTTCTTGATGCGTTTTGAAGTTTGATGTAAATCCTCCAATGATCATCTTTTCCGGTTTGGTTTCTTCTTAGATTTCCTTCCGAAGTATCGTGGGACAAACCGAAGACTTGATAATATTGTCATTATTGAACCCCCTTTTGTACCCCATTGGATTACTCGTGATCACCATCATTCCATCATATGCCAACTTGATTCGACACTCTCTCTTTTGTCAATTCTGACTTAGGAGTTTCCAGAAGCTCCCTTATAATTCTGTTATCCCCAGATCCATGTTCTATACATAGGAATATTCTCCAAGCCATTTCCGTTATACCTAATGAGGGACTCCAACCCGAATTGAGTAACTTAACTCTCCTCTTAACAACTTATCCATTCAAGCCGTCTTGTTTATTTCTGATCATCACTAATAGGACTCCCAGGTCTTCCTTAATTTGCAATTTTGTTATTCTTACTGAAATATTTCTTCGAGCACCCTTTCAATCGTCCAATTTGTTCCTCGGTCGTGCTCTCCCCCTTAAATTTCTGTTATCCCGGGTTGAACTCCATCGATTCTTCTTTTATCGAAACTCTTGATGAGTAAATCCCATTAGGTGGAGTTTAACTGATATAGAAATCAAAGATTTGGCCTTTCAACTCCTTCCCTAGTTCTCTTGATGTCCGAAACTCCTTTCTTAATCTTGTCCGGAACTCTAGTCTCACTTCTCCTTCTGAATTCTTGTTTCCGTTAACCTATCCCTTAATAGAAGTTCTTATTTCCCAAATTCACCTTCCTTCTAATGTCATCCTATTATTTTTCTTCCTCATAACTCAGATGCGGCTCGGTTGAACTGATACTTGATAGTTGAGGCGAAAGGACTTCCTATCAAGTAAACAATAAAATGCATGTTGGGTTAAAATGACAATGCATGGGTCACGTTTACATCAAGCAATTATACAATACATTAGCGCAACGAAACTAATTAGAAATGCACGGATAGACATAAGGTCAAAAGAATAAATAATTAATGCAAAATATGATGCACGTGCTATGAATGTTTTGGAACCTGTCATCAAGGTGGTAAGCTATTAGCTCGGTAGCTTTTCCTCGTTCCTCCAATCCCGAGGTTACTTTGACTTGGTGATTATCCCTTGCCTTTCCCACGGTCTTCAAGTTTTCCATAAGTCTCTTTTTTTTTTTTTTTTTTTTTTTTTTTTTTTGCATCACTTGTATCTTCCACTATCCGAGATTGCAATTCCTTAATCCTTAATTCTTCCACGTCCACAGAGTTAGTATCCAAACTTCTTCTCGAAATTCGACCTTTACTTCTAATCGTCACCTCAATCAAGAATTCCGCGCTTATCCTTTGTGGATTTAATTCACCTCCAATTGCTTCTACTTGAGCGCATGATATCCTCTCTTTCTCTTTTCCATTTGTTGCTCCATATCTTCCAATTTAACCTCACAACATGACAATTCAGCTTGGATTTGGAAAAATGAACTCAAATCCTGTTCTCCATATCGCCACCTTCCCTCTATTTGTGTTTACCCAAATGCTTGCCTTCTAGAACCCGACTTCTAATCACTGGGCTTAGTTCGAAGTCCTTCTTTGTAGACCCTTGATGCATAACCTCTACCGGACCCCTGTTATCTCTACTCCTCTTAATTACTAGTACCTCTTCCATGATCCAAATCCGGGACCAATATATCTTCAAGGTTTTGTTCCCTTCATTCCTTAGGTTGCAAGATCCTGTTGAATCCAATTAATGCACTTCAAGTAGTGGATTCACATAAGTTGTTCTTCTGAGTCACAACCATCCCTTGATTAACTCCTATTCCTATTCCCCCAAATGTTCCTCTGCCATCGCATCGCCAAGGTCGAACCTCCCATTCTGAATCCCAACCGTTAATTGCAACTCAGTCTACAAAGCCACACAACTAGCATTCTCCACCTTCCTCCCCGGGCATCCTTCCTATCTTCCGTGCCTCCGAAGGAATTGTAATAGATTGTTGTGATCATAAAACTTGGCCGTGGTTTGATATCATCTTTATAACCTGGAAATCATAACTCATTTCAAGAATGGATGCATGCGATTAGTGCATGCTCATGGTACATATTCAATACGAAAGACAAGAATCCATATAAAATGCAACAAGTAATTCAACAAAATTCTTAAGGAAACCAAATTCCATATTCAAGATCGATGCAATGCACACAATATCACATAGTCCCTATGTCGTTCGACTTAGACTGACTCCAATACGACTCAAGAACACCGGTTTTGCAACCGGGCTCTGATACCACTTAAAGATGTAGCACCCCGCACGTGAGGCACCACATCACCCGCACTATGGCTCAACACGAGTAACGAAACAGCTAATCCGCACCCATATCAAACCATAGCGAACGGGAGACAAACATAAAAACCTTCCTAGGCCAGGCGGAACTAGACCCTGCAATGATAACCAATCGACCAAAATATAATGCATTACAAAGCCAAAGTTCAAACATACAAACCATAAGCAGAATTTGGGCTCTTCAGGCCTCTTTTAAACTCATAATTACAGTCCAACAAACCAATTCAATAATAACTACATAATTATTCAAGTTTATGATACTGCAGAATCGAATCAAACCTAAATCCAATACAAGAGTGAGTGCAGAGACTCTCCTAACCTAACTCGACCCACCTAAAGACTCCAAACACCTCCGCCTAGCTCGAAACTCCAAAATCAAACCTGCACACTAAAAAGTTGGGGAGGGAGAGGGTCAGTCTCTAGAAGACTGAGTGAGCAGGAGCGATATACATATATAAAAACATGCACATGCAAGTCATAAATTCCGAACAAGGTTTTGTTTGCGATTAGTTCCCAAAAAGGGTAAGAGAATGATTAATCAATGCTCTGATTTTATGACTAATCATATTAATTCATTACATTCATAAATCATACATAAACATAAGGCTCGGCGAGTGAGCGTGCATAATCTCCAACCAAACTTCGACCGTGTACGACAAATATCATTAATATGTTAATTAGGTGATCATGCAATATATTATAATACACACAGACCATAAATCATATCATAAACATATTCGTTTGGGCGATCCGGATCCCGGTATTCCCGCACGGTGCATAACCATAACATAAACATATTCCTAAGCATAAACATATCATAACCAACCTTCTTCCTCCGGGTGGTGGACGGGCTTGCAAGACCCGGCCACCGGTTCATACATAGGCCAATGGGGATACATGAATCCCCCAAGGGCACTCAGCTCCCATTCCCCGCTAAACCTCCTAGCGAGGGCCGGTATCACCGTAGTTTGGTTGGGACTAGTATATGGGATCCCCGTCAGCCCTTGCTTCCTCGGTTAGCCACATATGCTAACTCCCTGGGCCCGTGAACATAACGTATATATAATCTCGCCAAAACATATCAATACATACATATGATACATACTATAAGAAATCATACCTTACCGTGTAACTCGGCATATGCTATATACGTACCTCTCCGTGTCATCCTAATCCGTAGCTAGCATGAACACACACGGTTTGGAGCATAGCCTCATTACAAAACCATTTTTAAGCTTATATACGCTCATACGTAATATTTCAGAAGAATTTACTTGATAACTTCATTTGAAAACCATATATATATAATCATAAGGTTTTGGCCAAAGCTTTTCACATAAGGGTTGTAGGGTTTAATACGTAGCTAAAACGAAAACGCCCTCACCTGAACCGTGACGATACAAGGATACAAATACCAAGTGCCTGAACGATCAAGATCTCTCCACCCTGGAGATAAACTGTACAAAAGACAACATGACGTGTTTGTGAGACTCGAGACTCCAATGAACCATATATGACGCTCGGCCATGAAGTGAATATGACATGAATGCATAAATGATCATATTATATCAATAAAATGTTCATGTGCACGATTAAGAAATTTAAAACATATAATCAAATCATTCATTCATATGTTTCGTTCAATTTCATAAATTCATAACATTCATAATATTCATAATGCACATTAATTAATCCATGAATTCATATAATAATCATAACACATAATATTCATATTCACATTTAGGAATAAAATAAATAGAACGTTAAATCAATAGTCGGTAAATTAAATACGTGAAATAGAAATCAACTAATTTTCAAAATTGAATTAAATCAAATAATAATTGAAATATATAATAAATATATATAATCATTATATATAATATGTAATAACATATAATGTATATAACATATATATATATATACACGTACACACACATTACATATCCATGCATGCATATAGATATATACTCAATACATAATATATATACTATATATTACACACATGCATGCATTCATACAATCAAACACCCATGCATGCACACAACACACACAGCATGCAAGAGCAACAAACACACGCAGCACACAACCACAGCAGCCCTGGAAACAAAAACAGCAGTAGCAGCAGTCCCTGGAAACAAAAACAGCAGTAGCAGCAGTCCCTGGAAAACGCAGCAAAAGTTCTGAAAAACGGGGTGACACCCCCGTGTCACGCTCCAAACCTAGACCGAGACACCCCCGTGTCTCGGTACAGAAATCCCAGGCCGATTTGCACCCCCGTTCCTCGCAGGAACTGCCAAAAATGGCACGCCCGTGACGTGCAGCAGCAGCAGCCTCTATTGACAGCAGAAATGAGCAGAAACAGAGCAGAACTTCCCAGAAAGAAAGAAGGCAACAAAGGCAGCTAAACCAGGTATAAAAATGCAGCAAAACTCAACAAGAACACATGCTAAAAGGCCACGAAAAAGACAGCAAAAAGGAAGAAGGAACTCAGCAAATTGACAGCTGAAAATCAGTTGAAAAAAAACAGGGCAACAAACGCGAAAAACAGGGCATGAACGATTCACTCCTTCTCCATCTATTCAACTCAATTAAGGCCAACAAATAAGCAGCAAAACAACATGAATTCAACAAATAAATCAGTCCCAAACAAGCTCAAACAAGGAAGCAACCATACGTGACAATCATGTGGAATTTTCTCAACATGTCATAAATGATATCTCATAAATATCCCAACCACCACGAAATCAATGACCATAAGTGATATGAGGATGTTAAAACAATCAATATCAAGCTTGGAACCAATCAAAACCATTGAGAATCGAAGGAGATCAAGAAATTGCCCAAATTTTCTTATTTTCGGAAAAAATGCCCAGAATTGATGAAACCATGCTCAACTTCATGAATGAAAGGGTGGAAATGATCATAAACGAACATATAATACAACCCTAATCTTACCTTGTTGATTGGTTGAAGTTTGGATGAGATTTGAGCTCCAAAATCTCCAAGGATGGAAGGGTTACGGGACTGGAATGACTGCAGAAGCTTTGGCTGAGTTTTTGGGGATTGTGTGAGGGTTATCTTGGTTAAGGATTGATATGTCATGATAGATGGTTGAGTTAGGGTTTTAAAGAATCAAACCATGGTTAATTTGGTTATGGTTTGGATAAGATATGGCTCATTTTGTACAGCAAAGGTCAAATGGATGCCGTTTCGTTTTTCGGTTGGATTTCGGAGGTTCAAATGATTTAGGAAAAATATAAGGTTAAGTTTACTAAACTCGCATTTTCGTTACGAGTTCAGCGGAATTGACGGAACTCGAATCCGAGTTCCCGAGCTCAAGATATTAAATTCGGAACCAAAGGTACGCTAAGTGCTCGTTTGCCCCCGATTTGGTTCCTCAATACAAATTAAATCCGTTAACATATCAAATGAATTCGAAAATATAAATCGAGCATAAAATCATATTCATAACACATATATTTACGACATACTAAATATTCGTGGCAATCCGAAATCATTTCATATAAGAACGAAGCTCAAAATTAGCAAACAAACTCATTCATGCAATTCATGCATATTCAAATAAAATCCATGCATGAATATTATAATTCCCATGCAAAATATAATTTCCCATGCATAATTATTATAAATAATAAATTAATTCTAATATTAAATAAATTATATTAGGTCACGTAATTAATTAACTAAAACATGATTAATTAGCATAACATATAATTAGCATAATCATTAAATTAATAATAATGTAAACAAACGTATACATATATATACTTAAAGAAATATATATATATATATATATATATATATATATATATGAATATATATATATAATACGATATATATATATATATATATATATATATATTAGAATTAATAATAAATTAAAAATAAAATATAATAAAATAAAATAATAACAATTATAATAAAATTAAATATAAAACACATAAAAACAATTAATCACATAATTAAATAATTTAATTGCGCAATTTAGAAGCAAATATGACATATTAATAAAATTGAAAAACCGGGGCGTTACATGTCTTATGTGAGTTAACTATGCAATCTTGGATATAGGTCTAAAAAGGTGTCGCTCGAGACACCCGAATTATGACTTATGTTGGGATTGCAAAAGTGACACGTGAAGGCATGTAAGAATCAACAAAGGACCTACGCTTGCCTAGAGCAAGAAGATCTCTTATTGCATAATTTATTCGTCTTCCATATTGTAGTCCTTGGCTAAGGCAGTTAGATCGAGATCGAGAAAGGAGTTTCTTGGATCAAGATCGAATGGATATAAAATGAACTTAACTTTAAGATTAATATTATTAGGGTTCTGTTTATTCCCATGTCCTAGATATTAATCGAGAAATAGAATTAGTAGTCGTATTTCACGAGTTAACATTGATTGAAAGGTTCTTTCGAGTAATTCGTTATTCGGCTAGGGTCACATACCAGTTGCTATGGTCGTGTGATAGGTGAGATGATTAATTAATAAGGGTATTAATTAATTAAGTTCACTGCTAATTGAATAATAAACCTAGAGGGTCACGCACAAAAGCCCAGTCGCGAGGGTATAGGCTCGATCAATTAATTGAATTGATAGAACCGGCCAATGTAGCAGGATGGGGCCACATACGCATGGCACATGTGGAGTGGAGTCACACGTGTGCTAGTGTTTTAATTAATTATATGGTATAATTAATTTTGGGTTTAATTAATTAGGAATTAATTATAAAGCCCGATCCGAAATAAAGAAATCCAATAAATAATTAATTACGAATTAATTATTAATTGGAAGTTGGCATTATTTTATTTATGAAATAAATATGACACCATCCAACTTTATTTATCTTAGAAAATAAATAAAAGATAATATCATCCTTATTTGAGAAATAAATGAAAGATAATATAAAGACTTATTTATTTATGAAATAAATAGGTGAGATAATATCAAAGTTGTTATTATTGTTAGTATTTATTTATGAAATAAATACAAAGATCAAGTTGTTATTATCATAAATATTTATTTATTAAATATATGTAAAAATAATAACATAAAACATTTATTTATGAAATAAATAATGGATAATGTCATAAGTTATTTATTTATGAAATAAATAACTATGAGATAATATCCTAAAGTTTTTAGGATAAATTTTTATAATTAATAATATGATTATAAATTAATATAATGTATTATCTCATTAAGTAATTAAGTAATTAAAAAAAGATAAGATTCTTTTCCTAACAGAAAAAGAATCATAAACTTTTCTTAATCACATAAAAGAGAAAATACCTCTCTCATTTTCTTTAAATCGGAATTCAAGAAGTGCCTAGAATTCTTTCTATTTCGGAGAAACAAAAAAGTCAGTTCTTGAGAAAAGAACAAACTCCGGCCTTTACACAAAATACAGAACTCGCATTCTCCCTATTTTGATCGTGATCGAGGCGGGTGGGGATACTTCTGGAGGGCTTCTGTAACCCCCGAGCTCAAGGTGTCACATCCCCCGCACCGAGACCCGACCCGAATATGAAATAAACGATCCATACCCGAGCTAAATCACGGCGAACGGGGACATACACACACTCTATGCTAGGCGGGACTAACCCTTGAACCATAAAACAACATAAAACATTAAAGCGGAAGCAATAAACGAACATATACCATATATATATATATACCATGAGCATCCAAGCTCCAAAAATAATTTATATACATCATCAATTGCCATCACGGCCCAAAACATGTACGCTCCACATCATTATACATATACAATGATCAAAATAAAAGTATGCAAGTGTAAGACCAAAATATAAGAGCTAGAGACGAATGCAAGACCTAGGACTCGTATTCCCGCCTAGCTCCCTCAACACCTGCACAAAACAACTGAAAACCAAACGGGTTCAGTCCAAAAGGGACTGGTGGGTATAAAACAGGGCATAAATATAATATACGACGGTAATTAAACAATCACATTCAAGCTATAATCCCAAATGAGGTTTTTAAAGAATTTCCCAAGTGGGTGAATAGAATCATCAAAAGGGATTATAACGAATCATTAACATTAGGTCATTATTGGCCCGGCGAGTGGGCGTGCATTATCTCCAACCAACACCTTGTGTAAACCATTTAAACATTCATTCATTCATTCTTTTCATGCAATCAATCTTTTGTGCACATTCATTAACATTTACACCTTCTTCCTCCGGGTTGGTGGTGGGTTTGCAAGGCCCGACCACCCATTCATTGACCAAAAGGGGTTACATGACTCCCCAGATGGCGCTCAGCGTCCATTCCTCGCTAACTCCTAACGAGGTCCAGTTACGCCGTTCATTGGTGGAACTAGTGTGAGGGATCACCGTCGGCCCGTGCCTCCCCGGATAGCCACTCACACTAAGTCCCTGAGCCCCATTCGTGCACTCGATCATTTCTCGCCAAAACATTAGGTAGGGTTCATAAAATAAGGCTTTACGTTGAAAACATTTACTCTTTAAAACGACTCTCTATATATATATAATTTTGGTATAAAGCTTTCATATTAAAGGTATATATAGGGTCTTATATCTACATAGAAGAAAAACCCACCTTAAACCGTCAAAAGAAGAAAGCACGAGCCTCACTGATCGGCCTTGTCTCCAACTGGATCAAAACCTGTGCAAGAAAGGTGAAGTGAGACTCAATATGACCAAATAAGTCGCTCGGCAATGCAATGATCATGATATGAATATATAAAAGATAAAATTATGTTATGAAAATGTTCATGTGCACTATTAATACATTTAAATCATATAATCAAGCCATTCACTTCCATTCGAATTCATAAATTCACATTTTCAGTCAATTTAATTCAAGAATTCAAATAGGATCATAGCACAAGTTAAATCACATTTAAAATTAGAACATAAACAATTAAACACATTCAATCGCATTTACAATTAGAAAATAAACAATTAAATACATTCAATTAAATTTAGGAAATTAAATAAAACATGAAATACGTAACAATTAAATTCTATAATTCAATTAAATCAAATAAAATTTAATATTTAATAAACATATATAATAAATATACATACATATACTATATTATATTATTTATATATATATATATATATATATATATATATATATATATATATATATATATAATACATGCATACGTAGCTCATACATGCAAAAATAACATGCATGCAATGATATTTCTATCCAACAACAACCACATTAATGCATGCAAAAGAAAATTAATATGCATGCAATATCATGCATTAACCACTTCAATGCATGTAAACATTTCATAAAATGCATGCAAACTCATGCATTAACAATTCAGCATTTCATGCAGGAAAGAAAAGAAAGGGAAAACGTGAAGCAGTAGCAGCAACTCAACAGCAAAACATGCATGGAAAGTTACAAGGTGACACCCCCGTGTCACCCCCAAAGAACAAACCGAGACACCCCCGTGTCTCGGTACAGAAATTCAGACCAAATATACACCCCCGTTTCACGCTGGAACAACCTGTTTTCCAAGCTTAAAACGCAGCAATAGCTAGTGCAATATTTAGGCAAGATAAGAAGCAACAAATAGCATGAAATGCAACAACAACTCAGGCCTAACAATACACAAAACTGACAGCAACAACAAGAGTTAGCGCAGCAGATTGACAGCAGGAAATCCAGGCCAAAAAACAGGGTAAAAAGTCACGAAAACAGGGCATGAATGATCTCTATTACTCCCAACACGTTCATGTAAGTTAGGCTATCAAATGTGCAGCAAAACAACACCAATTGAATGTATAAATCAGTTCCAAGAAAGCTTAAACGCAGCAGCAGCAACACGAATGAAGAAGAGGGGAAAAACTCTATTTTCATTCAAAATTCATTAATGGTAACTCAACCAATTCTCAACTACCAGCTAATACATCACCATAAATGTAAGGTAGAGATCAAAACAATCATTTTCAAGCTTGGAATCAATCAAAACCATCAAGAATTGAATGAGATCAACAAAATTACTCAAAACCTACTATTTTCGAAAATCAGTCAAAAACCCACGAAACCATACTCAAATTTGGGGATGAAAGGATGAAAATGATCAGAAATGAACATCTAACACAACCCTAAGCTTACCTTGTTGATTGGATGAAGATTGGATAAGATTTGAGCTCCAAAATCTCCAAGGAATGCAAGGTTACGGGAGAGAACTGGAGAGCAGTAATTTTGGCTGAGATTTGTGAATTGTGTGAGGGTTGGTTCGGTTAGGGAATGGTACAGCAGGTTAGGTGGTTGAGTTAGGGTTCTATAGCATCAAACCATGGTTAATTTGGTCAACAAATGAATAAGTTGTGGTCATTTTAGTGCAACAAGGTCAATTTCGTCGTCGTTTCGTTTTTCGGTTGAATTTCGGAGGTTCAAATGACGTTAGAAAAATATAAGGCTAAGTTTACTAAACTTGAATTTTTGTTACGAGTTCAGCGAAGTTGACGGAACTCGAATCCGAGTTCCCGAGCTCAAGATATTAAATACGGAACCAAGGGTGCGCTAAGTGCTCGTTAGCCCCCGACTTGGATTCCAAAATTCAAATTAAATCCGAAACACAAGCAAATGAATCCAAAAATACGAAACGAACAAATATTCATATACAAGACACGTATAAGTTCAACATATTAAATTCGCACAAAATTCCGGTATCAATTCAAATAGAAACGAAGCATGTAAATGTCACTCATACGCAATGTAACAATAAAATTCATAATATTTACAATAATATGCAATTAAATTCGTATATAATAAATTATTAATAATAATGCATGCATACGTATATATATATAATGAATACGTGCATGCATATATAATTTATAATTAATTATGCATGTACGTGTGCATGAATATAATTATGCATGCATAATTATATTCATGCACACGTACACAATAATATATATTTATATATATATATATATATATATTTATTTATTTATTTATATTATATAAATATATTTAATATTAATAACATTAAATAAAATAATTAACATTTAATATAATCAAAGCAAAATTAAATATATAAAACATGTTAGGAATAGTGCCCTAGAAAGCCTATTGTATATCCGCTTTGTGCTTTTCCTTATTGTAATCACAGACAATCTTTGAATGAAATAACGAATTGAGGCAACACTTCTTTATATGCTCTTGTTTGGTATGCGTTTACTTTAGTTGTGCATGTATGAGAACTCCCCTAATCCTGATGACTTTAGGACTCTACCATTGAGGTGAAATGGTTCATGAAACGAGCCCTACATCACATAAGTCATGATTAGTAAAATACTCCAAGCCGATGAGTCCTACAGACAGTGGGAATGTCAACCTGACTCCTCTAAGGCTTGCTTGTGGGATCACGCCCTTAAGAAGGACCACCTTATTTCATGGAGGTGCAAAGTGTATAGTTGATACGTGCGTGGTACATGAGGGTGCTTACTTTAATAAGTAAGTTCACTGAGGTGCCCCGTGTGAGAACATTCCTAAATGGGAAAGGAAGTTTCTATTTCAGGAAATAGAAACTTCCAGATTAGGAAATATCTCACGAGTCATTGATGTGATTAATTGATCCTTAGACTTGAGATTCCTTGTCACTTTATGAGTTAACTCTGCAGTCTTAGGTATAAGCTTTAAAGGGTGTCGCCTTAGACAACTGATTCAAGGCTTATGCTGGGGCTGTACAAGTGATTCATGAAAGTGAATGAGAATCAAGAAAGGACCTACACTTGCATTTGCAAGGTGATCTCTTATTGTGTAAGTCATTCATATGCCATATGACCTTGGCCAAGGCAGTAGATCAAGACATCAAGAAAAGGGTTTCTTGGATTGAGATCAAATGGATATGAAATGCACTTAGCTTTAAGACCGGATTATTAGGGTTCTGATTATTCCCTTGCCCTAGATCTTGGTTGAGAGATAGTAAGTAGGAGGATTGTATCTCACATGAATCAATGACTTAAAGGTTCTGTCGAATCCGAACATTCCAATTCAGCTAGGGGTTAAACACCTGTTGCTAGACCATGGTCGTTTTATCTGTGGACTGATTAATTAATTAGTGAATTAATTAATTAGGGTCACTGCTAATTGAATTGAGAACCTAGAGGGTCACACACAACAACTTGGTTACATGAGTTAAGGCTTAAAAATGATTAAACGAGTTAATCGGGCCAAGAGGGTTCCACACGTGTGGGTCACGTGAGTGACACGTGTCCTTGTGACACGTGTCCCACACGTGAATAATTATTTGTATATTAAATAATTAATGTGTTAATTATTTAATAGACTTTGGTTTAATTTTGAATTAAAAAGAAAGTCTAATTTTGGAGAAAAATAGTCTAGTTAATTAATTACGAATTAATTAATTAGATAAAAATAAGTTATTTATTTTATAATAAATAAAGTATAAAATTATCCAAAAATAGTTTGGATATTTTTAGCTCTCTTAAAAGTTGATTTGAATTAGAATTCAAAGTCAAAGTCAAAATTACTTGATGATCAAGTAATAGGAGAGAGAGAGAGACCAAAATCCTAGCCCATTAAGGACTAGGAATTTCGGCACTCCCCCTCTTATAAATAGGGGAGCTCGAGCTCCTCTAGGAGCTAATTGGCAATTCTTTTGGTTCATGTGTTGAACACCATCCTTTATCCAAGATTAAATAAAACCCTGGGTTAAGCCTAAACACTAACTAGAGAACTAGCATCCTTACTAGTTAGATTGTGATCAAGTTGGTGGACTATCTCTAGAGAGCTTCAAGTTAGAAGTTTGAAGATTCGAGCTTTACCAAGGAGAGGGGATCAAGCCGCGAGAAGAGCGTTCTTGGGTGGCTTGAAACGCTTCATGAAAGAATAAAAGAAAAGTAAGTTTCTTAACTCCACGAATTTGGATACACGATTGCGAGTCCAAGATCCTTTTGTTGGAAAAAATTTTTAAATTCCTCTGCTTGCTGATTCCTGTTTTCCAACAAGTGGTATCAGAGCCACCTCGTTAATCGTGTTTCTGATTCGCCTCAATTATACTGAATTTGGTAGAAATTCTTAGGCTTGATGTTATTGAGTATTTGTAATTGTTTTAGAAAGCCTGAATTACGAAACTGTATTTTTTCCTAAAAGTTTCTGAAAATTGGTTTTTGCAAAATTTAATTTTTGAAAACTATTTTAGATTTGAAACTGTATAAACTGTTTTTGGATTTCTTGGATTGGTTTTGCTTTTGAACGAAAACACGAAACAAAACCTGGATTACGGCGAACACGCGAAACCCCACGCGCGAAGGCGTCGCGCGCGCGGGCTTCTCGCGCAGCCGCCCGCCTGCCCAGGCGCGCGCTTGGGTGACGCTGCCCAGCACCCTCCCGTAACCGCGTGGGAGGCCCTTCCGGGCGCGCCGCCTAGGGTGGTCGAGACTGGCCGCCCACTGCCGCCCGCAAGCATGCGGAAAGACCGCGCGCGCACCGCATGCGTGCGGTCTTCTCCGCGTAGGGCCCCGTTTTCGTGATCCGACCTTTTCGTGTTTCGTGCAATCCAAGTCCCAATTTTTTATTTTAATTTTAAAATTTTATTTTTGAATATTTATTTTAATTTTTGAATAAAACTTAAAATTGGGAATTTTGAGAAATTGAAACGGTTTATATTTTGGGAAAATACAATCTTTAATAAAATTATTAATTTTCAGAAATTAATTGGAATTTTATTTGTTTTGGTAATTTGGGATTTATTGAAAACTTTTATAAATAAGACTCGCATCAAGTCGTGTTTTAAGTCATTAGGACTTGAAATGAGAATTTTAATTTATTGGCTAAATTTAAATTCTCGCAAAAGCATGTTAGGTGATCATGGGTTTAGACTTATGTATGGTTTTAATTCATGCACATGTATGGTTTAAATTGGGGTTGGAGCCCTATAGTTGCTTTTTTCAATTGAGGATGGAGCCTCACTTATGTACGTACTGTTATGTGATTTATTATGTGGCTTTCCATATTACTGTTTTTGAGGTCGGGGTATGCCCCGTGTAATTGTCTAAGGCCAATATGAAGATTGAGCCTTATTACTTTATATCTTTTTCTTTTTATTGTAATTTGAGAGTAGAGATAGGTGGTGAGGTTTTATTTTCATTTTGGAGACAATGCACCCATGGAGTAAGATGGACCACATTCAAGTAACAAGGAGGCCATAAGTGAAGACCCCTCAAAATGTTAGGGAGGGGAATCTCAATTGTAAAATGTAATAGAGATAGGGCTCGTATTTTGTTACCGCTTTCCCTTATGTGATTTGAACTGTTTATGTGGCATGTATGTTAGAACTTGTGATTGTGGAGTGGCTCCCACATATCACGCATAAGATAGGTAGAACCCATGATCATTACATGTTAGTATCATGCTAGGACATGTTATCTGTTTATGTGCTTGTTTGAAATGCATTTATGTGTACTTGCATTAATCAAGACTAATAAAATTGGATAACATATATGTTGGTGAGGTCGAACCGGACAACTCTCCGGTTGATTCGAAAATTCCCATTAAATATTAAGCTAATTTCGAACAAATAGGTATTTAATTCGAGATGCAAATTTTGAATTAAATTCCTAGCATTCCATCAATAGGTCTTAAGTTTAGTAAGTGAAGCTAGTTATTGTCCGCGAGTCGTGGGATAGGTAGTGGAGCTTATTAGTTCTTAGTTACCTAATTGATCATTTTAAATGATCAATATTTCATGGTCAATTTTAGCAAGGGCGATGTCCGTGAGTCGTGGGTCGTTCGAACTAAGTTTTGATCATGATCTTATGATTGATGGGTCTAGCTTAACGCCTAAGTAAATATGGATGTCGCACGAGTCGTGGGTCCATATTGAAAGATAGGTGATGCAAAAAAAAAAAAACAATTACTAAGAGTTCTAAAGGTGTTAGAATTGGTAAGTTGTACCTACCTAGGGTTCTAACTTAGAATGTCCGCGAGTCGTGGGTTCGAGGTAAAATGGCTAAGATCTTAGTACCCATTGGGAAACGTGTTCCTCTTAGATCTTTGGGAATTATAGATCTTTGAAAAACTGTGGGAGCTACATTAGATTAAAGACCTTATCTTTTGTATATCGTTATAATTCAGCATGCTCACTAGTTCTCTGTTTTACCATTTAGGTCGTAGATTCTGTGATTCTCTACGTGTTTTGAAATGGCAACCAAAAACCCTCTTGTATCGATCCTCGAGTCAAACAAGTTGACTGGTCCCAACTATTCTGATTGGCTGAGAAATCTAAAAATCATTTTAGATTCTGAGAAGAGAACTTATGTTCTCTTCGAAGGGGAGCCTAGTCCCGAAGGGGAGGCTCCCACTCGGGCCGAGCGAGACGCGATTCAGAAGTGGAAGGATGATAATCTCCAAGCCCGTTGCCTTATGTTGGCTAACATGTCTTCGGACTTGCAAAGGCAACATGAGGCCATGGAATTCGCTTGGGAGATTTACGACCACTTAGAGCAACTTTACCGCCCTCATGAACGTGTTACAAGGTATAACACTTCAAAGGAATTGTTCCACTTGAGAATGAGGGAAGGTTCAAGTGTCCATGAATATGGACTCAAGTTTCTCGCCCTTACTGAGAAACTTGCTTCCATGGATATGCCACTAAAAGATGAGCTTTCAGTGGATTTGTTGCTAGCTTCGCTCCCACCATCATTCAACCCATTTGTCTTTAACTTCAATATGAATCATGCTGGTGCTACTGTAGCTGAGCTGATTAGTCAGCTTGTGACTGCTGAAAGCACGATCAAGAAGGACAATAAGGTTTTGATGGTGAATGCTTCATCTTCCTCTTCTGGGCCTTCTAAAGGTAAGGGCAAGAAAGCCCAAAAGAAGAAGAATAAACCCCTTAGGCCCACTGGTGGCATTTCGAAGGGGAAGGCCCAAAAGAAGAAGCGTGATCAGAAAGAGGATGTTTGCTTCCATTGTGGCAAAGCGGGACATTGGAGGAGAAACTGCCCAGAGTACAAGGCTACTCTAAAGAAAGGTATCTTTCTCGTTGAAGTAAATCTTTCTATTAATTCTAGTTCTTGGGTACTTGATACCGGTTGTGGAACTCATATCTATAATGATGTACAGATGCTAAGTGAAGTACAACAACTCAAAGAAGGAGAATGTGTCTTGAAGATCGGCGATGGCTCAAACGTTGAAGCTCGAGCTTTAGGCACAATTAGATTAGATTTAGGTAGTTTTGAGTTAGTCTTAAATAAAGTCCTTTACATACCGAGCATTATTCGTAATATAATTTCAGTTCCAATATTAGATTGTGAAGGTTATGAAACTTATATTAAGAATGGTAAATACTTTATCAAACGGAACAACTCTTCCGTTCACATCGGTACTCTAAGTAATGGACTTTATCTAACTTAGAATATCAATATTATGAATATACAACGAGAAACAAAGCGTAAGAGAGATGACAAAGTTTCAGCTCCCTTATGGCACGCTAGATTAGGACACATTTCCAAGAACAGAATTAGCAAGATAAACACTTTAGGATCATTCTCTGAAAATGATCTTAAGGAGAACTTCTTGCGAATCCTGTCTCAAAGGAAAAATGTCCAAAGTTCCTTTTAAAGGAACTGTGGAACGTGCCACTAAGGTTTTGGATTTGATCCATACTGATGTTTGTGGACCGCTTAGTGTAGGCACTAGAAACAATCATCAGTATTTCATAACCTTTACTGATGACTTTAGTCGGTATGATTATGTATACTTAATGAAGTATAAATCTGAAGCTTTTGAAAAATTCTTAGAATTTCAAAAGGAGGTTGAGAACCAAACTGGTCACAAGATCAAAGCACTTCTATCTGATCGAGGAGGTGAGTATCTTAGTGAAGAATTCCTTAATCATCTCAAAGGTAATGGGATTATCTCTCAGTGGACTCCTCTGGGAACTCCTCAGCTTAATGGAGTTTCTGAGAGAAGGAATCGAACCCTACTTGATATGGTTCGCTCCATGATGAGTTTCACTGACTTACCACCTTCTTTCTAGGGTTATGCCCTAGAAAGTGCAGCAAAGATTTTGAATCTAGTTCCCTCTAAGTCAGTCCCTAAAACGCCCTATGAAATGTGGCATGGTAAATCCCTAGCTATTCTTACTTAAGAATTTGGGGTTGTCTTGCTTACGTGAAGAGGACAGTGGGAGATAAGTTAGAATCTCGTTCTAACTTATGCTACTTTGTAGGTTATCCTAAGGAATCCATAGGATACTACTTCTATGATCAATCTGAACAAAAGGTGTTTGTTTCAAGAAATGCCACTTTTCTTGAGGAACCGTTCCTTAAAGAAAAGAAAGGCAAGATCATAGAATTAGAAGAAGTACAAAGTGACCCCACGCCACCCACTGAAGAAACGTCCCCCTCTGATTAACTACAACCAATCACGAATTTCGATACACCCTTAAATCCTCCTCTGAGGCGTTCTGAACGCACTCCTAGACAGCCGGAGAGATGGTATGCATTCTTCCATGAAATCTCTCAAAAGGATAATGATCCTTTAACGTATGAGGAGACACTTTCAGATTCTGACTCTGAACAGTGGATATAAGCCATGAAGTCCGAAATGGACTCCATGAACTCCAACCAAGTTTGGACCTTGGTAGATTTGCCTGATGGGGTCAAACCCATAGGTTGCAAATGGATCTTTAAGAGAAAGCTTGGAGTTGATGGAAGTATTGCAGCTTACAAAGCGAGACTGGTTGTAAAAGGATTCACTCAAAGACCCGGCGTGGACTTTGATGAAACTTTTTCGCCAGTTGCAATGCAAAAGTCTATTCGGATCATGCTTGCCATTGCTGCATATTATGACTATGAGATATGGCAAATGGATGTGAAAACTGTCTTTCTCTATGGTGACATTGACAAAGACACTTATATGGAGCAACCCATAGGTTTCACATTCAGTGGGAGTGAGCAAAAGGTTTGCAAACTCCAAAGATCAATCTATGGATTGAAACAGGCTTCTAGGAATTGGAACATTCGATTTGATGAATCAGTCAAAGCGTTTGGCTTCATTCAAATTTCGAATGAGTCTTGTGTGTATAGAAAGGAATTGGAGACCTTAGTGCAATTCTTAGTACTTTATGTTGATGACATCCTTCTTATTGGGAATTTGAAGGATGACATGAAAGTAACTAAGTTATGGTTATCGAACCAATTCGAGATGAAAGATCTTGGTGATGCGTCCTATATCCTTGGAATTAAAATCTATAGAGATAGATCTAGAAGGTTAATAGGACTATCACAGTCGATGTACATTGACAAAGTATTGAAGAGATTCAATATGGAGTCAGCAAAGGTTAAGAACCTTCCTATGGGTGTAGGAACATGTCTTTCAAAGAAGATGTGTCCTAAGACTAACCTTGAGAAGGAGAGACTGAATCATACACCTTATGCGTCAGCAATAGGTAGCATAATGTATGCAATGTTATGTACTCGACCGGATGTGACAAGTCGTTTCCAATCTGACCCTGGAGATGGTCACTGGGCTGCCGTGAAGAATATTCTTAAGTACTTGAAAAGTACTAAAGATTTATTCTTAGTTTACGGAGGTCAGAAAGATCTTACTGTCGAAGGATACTGCGATGCAAGCTTTGCATCTGACTTAGATGATTTTAAGTCAATGTCAGGATACATTTTCTACCTAAACGGCGGAGCAGTGAGTTGGAAGAGTTCCAAGCAAACAACCACTGCAGATTCGACCACTGAGGCCGAATACTTAGCTGCAAATGATGAAGCTAAGGAAGGTGTTTGGATTAGAAACTTCATTCAAGAGTTGAATGTTGTTCCTAGCATGAAAGACCCCATTACTTTGTTTTGTGACAACACTGTGGCGGTTGCTCAAGCAAGAGAACCAAGATCTCACCAACGGACCAAGCACATTATGAGGAAGTATCACCTAATCCGTGATATTATCAAAAGAGGAGATGTGCTAATTGAGAGGGTCACATCAGCAGAGAACGTGGCAGATCCACTTACTAAACCCCTTAGTCGAGAAGCTTTCCAAGGTCATCTTCAGAAGATGGGACTTAGAGTAGCTTTAGAATGGCTTTGACGGGCAAGTGGGAGATTGTTAGGAATAGTGCCCTAGAAAGCCGATTGTATATCCGCTTTGTGCTTTTCCTTATTGTAATCACAGACAATCTTTGAATGAAATAACGAATTGAGGCAACACTTCTTTATATGCTCTTGTTTGGTATGCGTTTACTTTAGTTGTGCATGTATGAGAACTCCCCTAATCCTGATGACTTTAGGACTCTACCATTGAGGTGAAATGGTTCATGAAACGAGCCCTACATCACATAAGTCATGATTAGTAAAATACTCCAAGCCGATGAGTCCTACAGACAGTGGGAATGTCAACCTGACTCCTCTAAGGCTTGCTTGTGGGATCACGCCCTTAAGAAGGACCACCTTATTTCATGGAGGTGCAAAGTGTATAGTTGATACGTGCGTGGTACATGAGGGTGCTTACTTTAATAAGTAAGTTCACTGAGGTGCCCCGTGTGAGAACATTCCTAAATGGGAAAGGAAGTTTCTATTTCAGGAAATAGAAACTTCCAGATTAGGAAATATCTCACTAGTCATTGATGTGATTAATTGATCCTTAGACTTGAGATTCCTTGTCACTTTATGAGTTAACTCTGCAGTCTTAGGTATAAGCTTTAAAGGGTGTCGCCTTAGACAACTGATTCAAGGCTTATGCTGGGGCTGTACAAGTGATTCATGAAAGTGAATGAGAATCAAGAATGGACCTACACTTGCATTTGCAAGGTGATCTCTTATTGTGTAAGTCATTCATATGCCATATGGAGTCCTTGGCCAAGGCAGTAGATCAAGACATCAAGAAAAGGGTTTCTTAGATTGAGATCAAATGGATATGAAATGCACTTAGCTTTAAGACCGGATTATTACGGTTCTGATTATTCCCTTGCCCTAGATCTTGGTTGAGAGATAGTAAGTAGGAGGATTGTATCTCACATGAATCAATGACTTAAAGGTTCTGTCGAATCCGAACATTCCAATTCAGCTAGGGGTTAAACACCTGTTGCTAGACTATGGTCGTTTAATCTGTGGACTGATTAATTAATTAGTGAATTAATTAATTAGGGTCACTGCTAATTGAATTGAGAACCTAGAGGGTCACACACAACAACTTGGTTACATGAGTTAAGGCTTAAAAATGATTAAACGAGTTAATCGGGCCAAGAGGGTTCCACATGTGTGGGTCACGTGAGTGACACGTGTCCTTGTGACACGTGTCCCACACGTGAATAATTATTTGTATATTAAATAATTAATGTGTTAATTATTTAATAGACTTTGGTTTAATTTTGAATTAAAAAGTAAGTCTAATTTTGGAGAAAAATAATCTAGTTAATTAATTACGAATTAATTAATTAGATAAAAATAAGTTATTTATTTTATAATAAATAAAGTATAAAATTATCCAAAAAAAGTTTGGATATTTTTAGCTCTCTTAAAAGTTGATTTGAATTAGAATTCAAAGTCAAAGTCAAAATTACTTGATGATCAAGTAATAGGAGAGAGAGACCAAAATCCTAGCCCATTAAGGACTAGGAATTTCGGCACTCCCCCTCTTATAAATAGGGGAGCTCGAGCTCCTCTAGGAGCTAATTGGCAATTCTTTTGGTTCATGTGTTGAACACCATCCTTTCTCCAAGATTAAATAAAACCCTAGGTTAAGCCTAAACACTAACTAGAGAACTAGCATCCTTACTAGTTAGATTGTGATCAAGTTGGTGGACTATCTCTAGAGAGCTTCAAGTTAGGAGTTTGAAGATTCGAGCTTTACCAAGGAGAGGGGATCAAGCCGCGAGAAGAGCGTTCTTGGGTGGCTTGAAACGCTTCAAGAAAGAATAAAAGAAAAGTAAGTTTCTTAACTCTACGAATTTGGATACACGATTGCGAGTCCAAGATCCTTTTGTTGGAAAAAATTTTTAAATTACGCTGCTTTCTGATTCGTGTTTTCCAACAAAACACGTATAACTAATTATTTTGCGCATTTTGGTAAACACTTACGTCATACCTGTACGGCCGAAATATCGGGGCGTCACAATCTCTCCCGCTTAAAAGAATCCGTCCTCGGATTCATTGATCACTCCGAAACAATTCGGGATGAAATCTTTTCATTTTATCTTCCGTCTCCCACGTAGCCTCTTCCGTTTTATCACTTCTCCATAAGACTTTAACTAGTGGGATTTGCCGATTTTGAAGCTCTTGAAATTTACGATCCAAAATCTTAATCGGCTTCTGAACGAAGGTGAGGTTCGGTTCGGTTCTAACTCCACTTCCTCAACGGGGATAACTTTCGATTCATCCGGAAAATATTTCCGAAGCTGAGACACATGAAATACATTATGAATTCCGGTCAAACTCGGGGGTAGGTCCAAACGGTAGGCCGTATCTCCAATTTTCTCCAAAATCTCATACGGTCCTGGATACCGAGGATTCAATTTCCCTCCTTTTCCAATCCTCGAAAATCCCTTACGCGGTGAAGCTTTCAAGAATACCCTATCACCAACCTCAAACTGAAGATCTTTCCTTCGGTGATCGGCATAGCTTTTCTGTCTGTCCTGGGCTGCTTTCATCCGTTGTCTGATAATTTGGACCTTATCAATTGCCTCTTGCACGGCCTTAGAGGGTTTTTCCTTGTTCTCTCCTCGTTTCACACCCTCTTGCTTGGTCCAATTCCATTCTTCCAAATCAAAGAACAACGGTGATCTGTATTTCCGTCTGTAGAGATCCTCATATGGAGCCATTTCTATCGATGCTTGAAAGCTGTTATTATAGGCGAATTCAATCAAAGGCAATTGTTCGTTCCACAAACTTGAAAAATCCAATGCACATGCTCTCAACATATCCTCCAAATATTTAATTAATCTCTCCGATTGCCCGTCCGTCTGAGGATGGAAAGTTGTGCTGAATTAAAGCCTTGTGCCCAGATTCCTTTACAATTCTTGCCAAAATCTAGAAGTAAACCTCGGATCCCGATCTGATACAATGCTAACCGGTACTCCATGAAGTCGGACGATTTCATCCACATACTTCTTAGCTAATTTATTCACCTTATCCGATATCCGAATAGCGAGAAAATGTGCCGATTATGTCAGTCGATCCACTATCACCCAAATTCCATCTAAACCACCTTTCACTCGTGGAAGACCCGTAACGAAATCCATCGCCACTTGCTGCCATTTCCATTCTAGAATAGGTAACGGTTGCAGTAGCCCCGATGGCTTCTGATGCTCTGCTTTCACCACTTGGCAAGTCAAGCAATGTCTCACGAAGTTGATTACATCCCGTTTAAGTCCATTCCACCAATAAAATTTCTTTAAGTCCTTATACATCTTATTTCCCCCGGGATGTATCGAATACCCTGATCGATGAGCTTCTTCCAATATCAACCGTCTCAACTCTTCCGGAAACACAACTCTGTTCTTAAACCTTAGAAGCCCGGCGTCATCAAGTCCGAACGGACTCTCTGAATCATTTCTAGCTTTCTGCACCAACCTCTGAACCTCGGAATCCACTCTCTGAGCTTCAAACAATCTCTGCTGAAGGTTCGGTTGAATAGTAATATTCCGAATACTAGCTCTCAGCTTGAAAGACACAGATTCATCCATAGTTTCCACTTTAACACTTGACACGCTAGCTTTCCTACTAAGCGCATCCGCGACCACGTTGGCCTTTCCTGGATGGTATCGAATCGTACATTCATAATCCGCCAACATCTCCATCCAACGTCTCTGTCTCTTGTTTAATTCCTTCTGAGAAAACAAATACTGGAGACTCTTGTGGTCGGAAAAGATCTCAAAAGAAACTCCGTAAAGATAGTGTCTCCACTTTCCCAAAGCGAAGATCACTGCTGCAAGCTCGGGATCGTGAGTGGGATAATTCTGTTCATTATCCTTCAATTTCCTCGAGGCATAAGCTATTACCTTACCATTTTGCATCAAAACACATCCCAACCCTTCTTTCGAGGCGTCCGTATAAACCATGTATCCTTCCGTGCCTTCAGGGAGTGCTAATACCGGTGCAGTGGTCAACTTTTCCTTCAAGAGTTTAAAATTAGCTTCACATGCCTCGTCCCACTCAAATTTAGCTTCCTTCTTAGTTAATCGAGTTAAAGGACCGGCTATCTTCGAAAAATCCTTCACAAACCTTCGGTAATAACCTGTCAATCCCAAGAAACTTCTAACCTCGAAAGCATTTTTCGGACTCTGCCACTGAATAACCGTCTCGATCTTTGAAGGATCAACTTCCAAACCCTTACTCGAAATAATATGGCCTAGAAAAGCAACCCAGTCGGTCCAAAACTCACACTAACTAAACTTCGCATACAACCAGTGCTCTCTCAACGTCTCCAATACCAATTTGAGATGCCTAGCATGATCTTCCGGAGTCTTTGAATACACGAGAATGTCATCAATGAAGATTACGATGAATTTATCCAAATAAGGCCGAAAAATCCGATGCATCATGTCCATGAATGCTGCAGGGGCATTTGTTAAACCAAAAGGCATCACTACGAACTCATAATGCCCATACCGGGTATTGAATCCTGTCTTTGGTATATCCTCTTCCCGGATTTTCAACTGGTAATAGCCTTGCCTTAAATCCAATTTCGAATAAACTCTTGAACCTTGCAGCATATCAAATAAATCCTCAATGTAGGGCAACGGGTACTTATTCTTGATAGTCATCCGATTAAGCTCCCGGTAATCTATACACATTCTCAACGACCCATCTTTCTTTTTGATAAAGAGAACCGGAGCACCCCATGGAGATGAACTCGGTCGGATATATCCACTCTTGAGTAGTTCCTCGAGTTGAATCTTCAACTCCTTCAACTCTGCCGGAGCCATTCTATAAGGAGTCTTGGAGTAAGGTTCTAATCCCGGATATAAATCAATAACAAATTCCATCTCCCTATCCGGTGGTAGGGAACCTAAATTTTCTGGAAACACGTCGGGATATTCCTTTACCACGGCCGTCTCCTCAAAACTTGATTGATCCTTTAGTTTATTAAGGAGATAGGCAATAAATCCCGTGGCTCCATCCTTTACCAACTTGCAAGCTTCCATAAATGATAAAAGAGACACATTCTTGGACCCAACTTCTCCAATCAACTCTTCACCCAATTTTATCTTCTTCTTAAAACAATCAACTTCGGCCCGGTGCCGATACAACCAATCCATCCCGAAGATTACCCCATACTTCTTCATAGGCATCACAATGAAATCTGCCGGATAATCTTTCCCTTCTATCAAAACTGAACAACCCCTGACAACCCGATCTGTCTGCTAACTACCTCCAAGAGGCGAACTCACATAATAACAGGAATTTGAACAAGCAACAGGTAGGCATAGATAGGCACATAGATCAGAAGATATAAAAGTATGCGTGGCACCCGGATCAAATAATGCATGAATGCTCGTGTTATGAATGCAAACGGTACCTTCCACCACGGCGTTTGGATCAACCTCAACTTTCTGCTCCTCACCCTCAAGGGCATAAGCTCGTGCCTGAACCATCGGTCTCTGAGCCCCAACTTGATATCCTGGAGTCTCGTCAGGGCATGAAAAAGCCATATGATCCCCTTTTCCACAAATCAAACACAATCTCAATCTCTTTCGGCAGTTGTTGTAAGAATGAGTTGGCCATCCACAATAAGTACACGGTGGCTGATCATTGCGAGATCCCTTAGGAGCCGGTGGAGCCTGAGGTGGTCGTGGAACGGGTGCAATTGGACCTCCTACTCTAGGCTTCTTGAAAGGCCCTTTTTATGGTGGAGTTGGTATACTCATCGGCCTCTTTCCCTTGTTAAATCCCAAGCCGAATCCTGATCCTTGTCCTTAGCGATGAGCTGGCCTCCTCGCATTCACAGAATCTTCAACCTTTAAGGCTTTTGAAGTAGCCTTCACCCAAGTGCTCGTATTAACTACCTCTAGAGCTGTCTGGATATCCGGTCGAAGCCCTTGAACAAACTGCATAGCCTTATGGAAGTCATCGCCTGCTATATTTGGTGCATAGTGGGATAACCTCTCATACTCTGAAATATACTCGGTCACAGACCTCGATCCTTGCTTCAATTCGGTAAATTCTCTCAATCCTCGAGTACGGGATGAGGGAGGAATAAATTTATTCTTGAATTCCCTTGTAAAGATTTCCCAATTGACTCCTCTCCAGCTGCCTCCAATACAATCCGTGTGCTTTCCCACCAAGAGTAGGCTTCCCCTTGTATCAAAGTGATGGTGCATCGAGCCTTCTCTCGGGACTCACATGGAATGAGTTCCCATATCCTCTCTACCTCTTTCAGCCACATTTCCGCTTGTATATCATTTCCCTTGAAGAACTTGGGAGGTCTTTGATTCTGAAACTCCCTAAGTATAACAGAAAGCGGTGCCTCAGGCGGTACGACCGGTGCAGGCGGTACGACCGGTGCAGTTGGTACTGGAGGTGTCGGTGGTACATAATCTCGTAGCCTTTGATCTATAATATTGATAACTAAGTTAACAAAGGCCTCTGCCGGCGGTGGTTGTGGAGGTGGAGGTGTAGGAGTACGATCACGATGATGACGTCGCCCTGGAGATCAATCACGATGTCTACGTGGAGGCATCCTGTCAATAAACACTAAAAATGCGTGTTATTTTTAGTCTATGCATGTTAATGCAATTAATTCAATCAGAATTCAAAATTTAAATCAATTAAGCACAAAAGAGATGCATATGCAACACATTGTCAAGTAGTTCCTAAGCCGAACGACCTAGACTGACTCACACGACACGAAAGCCCGGGTTTTGCAACCCTAAGCTCTGATAACACTTAAGGATGTAACACCCGAGCGCAAGGTGTCACATCCCCCGCATCGAGACCCGACCCGAATATGAAATGAACGATCCATACCCGAGCTAAATCACGACGAACGGGGACATACACACACTCTATGCTAGGCGGGACTAACCCTTGAACCATAAAACAACATAAAACATTAAAGCGGAAGCAATAAACGAACATATACCATATATATATATACCATGAGCATCCAAGCTCCAAAAATAATTTATATACATCATCAATTGCCATCACGGCCCAAAACATATACGCTCCACATCATTATACATATACAATGATCAAAATAAAAGTATGCAAGTGTAAGACCAAAATATAAGAGCTAGAGACGAATGCAAGACCTGGGACTCGTATTCCCGCCTAGCTCCCTCAACACCTGCACAAAACAACTGAAAACCAAACGGGTTCAGTCCAAAAGGGACTGGTGGGTATAAAATAGGGCATAAATATAATATACGACAGTAATTAAACAATCACATGCAAGCCATAATCCCAAATGAGGTTTTTAAAGAATTTCCAAAGTGGGTGAATAGAATCATCAAAAGGGATTATAACGAATCATTAACATTAGGTCATTATTGGCCCGGCGAGTGGGCGTGCATTATCTCGAACCAACACCTTGTGTAAACCATTTAAACATTGATTCTTTCTTTCTTTTCATGCAATCAATCTTTTGTGCACATTCATTAACATTTACACCTTCTTCCTCCGGGTTGGTGGTGGGTTTGCAAGGCCCGACCACCCATTCATTGACCAAAAGGGGTTACATGACTCCCCAGATGGCGCTCAGCGTCCATTCCTCGCTAACTCCTAACGAGGTCCGGTTACGCCGTTCATTGGTGGAACTAGTGTGAAGGATCACCGTCGGCCCATGCCTCCCCGGATAGCCACTCACACTAAGACCCTGGGCCCCATTCGTGCATTCGATCATTTCTCGCCAAAACATTAGGTAGGGTTCATAAAATAAGGTTTTACGTTGAAAACATTTACTCTTTAAAACGACTCTCTCTATATATATATAATTTTGGTCGAAAGCTTTCACATTGAAGGTATATATAGGGTCTGATATCTACAGAGAAGAAAAACCCACCTTAAACCGTCAAAAGAAGAAAGCACGAGCCTCACTGACCGGCCTCGTCTCCAACTGGATCAAAATCTGTGCAAGAAAGGTGAAGTGAGACTCAATATGACCAAATAAGACGCTCGGCAATGCAATGATCATGATATGAATATATAAAAGATAAAATTATGTTATGAAAATGTTCATGTGCACTATTAATACATTTAAATCATATAATCAAGTCATTCACTTCCATTCGAATTCATAAATTCACATTTTCAGTCAATTTAATTCAAGAATTCAAATAGGATCATAGCACAAGTTAAATCACATTTAAAATTAGAACATAAACAATTAAACACATTCAATCGCATTTACAATTAGAAAATAAACAATTAAATACATTCAATTAAATTTAGGAAATTAAATAAAACATGAAATACGTAACAATTAAATTCTATAATTCAATTAAATCAAATAACATTTAATATTTAATAAACATATATAATAAATATACATACATATACTATATTATATTATTTATATATATATATATATATAAATATATAATACATGCATACGTAGCTCATGCATGCAAAAATAACATGCATGCAAGGATATTTCTATCCAACAACAACCACATTAATGCATGCACAAGAAAATTAATGTGCATGCAATATCATGCATTAACCACTTCAATGCATGTAAACATTTCATAAAATGCATGCAAACTCATGCATTAACAATTCAGTATTTCATGCAGGAAAGAGAAGAAAGGGAAAACGTGAAGCAGTAGCAGCAACTCAACAGCAAAACATGCATGGAAAGTTACAAGGTGACACCCCCGTGTCACCCCCAAAGAACAAACCGAGACACCCCCGTATCTCGGTACAGAAATTCAGACCAAATATACACCCCCGTTTCACGCTGGAACAAACAAGAACGACACACCCATGTCAACCGCAACCGCCCCTGTTTTCCAAGCTTAAAACGCAGCAACAGCTAGTGCAATATTTAGGCAAGATAAGAAGCAACAAATAGCATGAAATACAACAACAACTCAGGCCTAACAATACACAAAACTGACAGCAACAACAAGAGTTAGCGCAGCAGATTGACAGCAGGAAATCCAGGCCAAAAAACAGGGTAAAAAGTCACGAAAACAGGGCATGAATGATCTCTATTAATCCCAACACGTTCATGTAAGTTAGGCTATCAAATGTGTAGCAAAACAAAACCAATTCAATGTATAAATCAGTTCCAAGAAAGCTTAAACGCAGCAGCAGCAAGACGAATGAAGAAGGGGGGAAAAACTCTATTTTCATTCAAAATTCATTAATGGTAACTCAACCAATTCTCAACTACCAGCTAATACATCACCATAAATGTAAGGGAGAGATCAAAACAATCATTTTCAAGCTTGGAATCAATCAAAACCATCAAGAATTGAATGAGATCAACAAAATTACTCAAAACCTACTATTTTCGAAAATCAGTCAAAAACCCACGAAACCATGCTCAAATTTGGGGATGAAAGGATGAAAATGATCAGAAATGAACATATAACACAACCTTAAGCTTACCTTGTTGATTGGATGAAGATTGCATGAGATTTGAGCTCCAAAATCTCCAAGGAATGCAAGGTTACGGGAGAGAACTGGAAAGCAGTAACTTTGGCTGAGATTTGTGAATTGTGTGTGGGTTGGTTCGGTTAGGGCATGGTACAGCAGGTTAGGTGGTTGAGTTAGGGTTCTATAGCATCAAACCATGGTTAATTTGGTCAACTAATGAATAAGTTATGGCCATTTTAGTGCAACAAGGTTAGTTTCGTCGCCATTTCGTTTTTCGGTTGAATTTCGGAGGTTCAAATGACGTTAGAAAAATATAAGGCTACTAAACTCGAATTTTCGTTACGAGTTCAACGAAGTTGACGGAACTCGAATCCGAGTTCCCGAGCTCCAGATATTAAATACGGAACCAAGGGTGCGCTAAGTGCTCGTTAGCCCCCGACTTGGATTCCAAAATTCAAATTAAATCCGAAACACAAGCAAATGAATCCAAAAATACGAAACGAACAAATATTCATATACAAGACACGCATAAGTTCAACATATTAAATTCGCACAAAATTCCGGTATCAATTCAAATAGAAACGAAGCACGTAAATGTCACTCACACGCAATGTAACAATAAAATTCATAATATTTACAATAATATGCAATTAAATTCGTATATAATATATTATTAATAATAATGCATGCATACGTATATATATATAATGAATACATGCATGCATATATACTTTTATATATTATTGATATTAATAACATTAAATAAAATCATTAATATTTAATATAATTATTTCGCGCATTTTGGTAAACACTTACGTCATACCTGTACGGCCAAAATATCGGGGCGTCACAGCTTCTACGTTGGAGTATTTAAGAAGAAGGAAGGTTGCTCGATATAGGTGATTGAACATCCCAAGAAACAATCAAACTTAAAGTAAGTTTTTTTAATCCGTCCTATTTTAGAGTAGAAATTTCAAGTTCTCGGTCCTTGTTCAGAAAATTTTTTAAATTTCCGCTGTTTTACTCTCGTGTTTTTCAACAAATTTAACGTGGGAGATGATTGTAAATGTAACACCCCGTCTGCTCAGAAATCCAGCTACGACGTCTCAACAGAGTTTAGTTAAGTGATTATGTGATTCGCATGCCTTACATGTCAATTTGCAATTTATTTTAGTTATGTGCGAATTAGAATTTAATTAAATGTACGTGGACTCAATCGTCCAATATTTGCAAATTAGGGTCCTAACTCTAATTAGGGTGTTTGAGCCTTCGTGGCTACCTTGAGCTCGGGAATTCAAATTCGAATTCCGACCTTGTCATTGAGTTCGTTTTGAGGATTCGGATTCGATGAAATTAACCTTATAATTTTCTAAAGCCGTTTGATAACCCTACCGTTTTAAAATTCGATCCGAGTGGACCGGATCCTTTTTGACCCGACCCGTTAAACCGACCCATTTCAGCCCCTTTATGGCTGAAAATATCTCCCCTTTTTCTCTCGTTTTAGATCGATCAAAACACAAGGCAAGAGAGAAGAGAAGAAAGCCCTTGGCCATTCAAGCTTTGGCTCAAGCTTGTGCTCCATCCGACCATCCGATCGAAGAACCAAGGTAAGATTTGAATTTCTCTCTTCGAGTGTCTAGTTTCTTCCCGGTTGAATTCCATCTTTCTTGCTTGGATCCATGCTATTGAAGATGATGATGAATAGTATATTTGTATAAAAATTTGATCTCTTTCCTTCATACTTGAATTATATGATCTAAATTTGATGTATGTTCTTCTCTTGAGCCCCCTTGTTGCATAATTGTTGGAATTTTGGTTGTTGGGTGAATATTACATATAACTCCATTAATGGAGCTTGAAGAAGATGAAATGGCAACTCATTCAATTCCTGATTTCATGCCTTGAATTTAAGATATGTGTTAGAGCATGTTTCCATGAACTTGTGCCTTGATTTTCATTGCATTTGGTTGAGTTTTGAGGTGGTTTTGATCATTTTTGGTTTCCTCCATGTTTAGCCCCTGTTTCTGCTTCTTTTTCTCGTCCAGAAGGACTACCCGGGCGGGTAGTTTTGTGTGTTAAAAGTACCCGGGCGGGTAGATTTAGTGCAGAAAGTTTCTGCACTGTTTTCCCCGGCCCAGTAGATTTCTGCCTTGTTTTTCCCCGGCTGGGTACCCCCTCATATGACCTCGGATTGAGCTGATTTTTTAGATATGTTCAAACTTTTTGAGTCTAGAACAATCTCCAATTGGAATCACCCCAAAATTCGATCTAGATTGTGAGTTATAATCATTTTAACTTGGTGTCGCCACTTCGCGGAGATTCCGCATTCGTTCAAATTCAAACCTACGCCATTTTCGCCTCGCTTTGAACCATGATTCGATCCACCTACCATTTTAAAGATCTATGTGTATAGTTTCATATTTAAGAAACAAAACTCAATTCCCATTCCTTAAACTCAAGATATTCCTGTTTTAGTACAGCTTGTCCGTTTCGAAAATATGTCATCTTTGGCCCAATTTCACTCGGAACCCCTTTTTGTGTTCTTATTCCGTTTTTCTCGTATCTTCCCACCTCTGAACTTATTCCTAACTTGTTTTAGCATGTGTAAGTGTATGCATTTGCTCTTTTTATGCATTTTATGCTTCTTAAGTAATGTGAGTTGATTGCACGAGTCGCTTATGCGTCTTGTTACGTTTTTTTTATGCTTCATTACGCATTATTGTGCACATGAACATGCTTTAATGCATATTATGAATTTGTTAAGGTATGATATGTGTGTTTTTGCCCGTCTTGTATGAATGTGATACGTGTATGAGCTTTTGACTAAGTATTTGCATCTCTTACGTGACTAAGCATATGCCGTGCGTCTATATGGTTTGTCCTCGAGTCTAAGTTTTAAATATTATCTTCAGTTTGTCCAGGTGCACCCGGGGTGGTGTTTCGTGATTCGAGTTGATTCCGGGGTGAATCATTTGTCTCTTTCTTGGCCACGTCGGTGTAAGGTGAGGTTTAGGTTTGTTTTCTTTTAGTTAATGCGACCTACAACCCTATATGCTCGTTTTCAAGTCCGCATGCGAATATATACTATATGTAATATTAAATATGTGCCTTATGATATGTTATGAATCCTGTAAATTCGATTTGATACGACTTCTTCTGAAATTATACGTGTGGGCGTATATAAGCTTAAAATGGTTCTGCAACGAGGCTATGCTCCAAACCGTGTGTTTTCATGCTAGCTATGGATTAGGATGACACGGAGAGGTACGTGTATAGCATATGCCAAGTTGCACGGTAAGGTATGTGTCCTACGGTATATGTTTTATGTATGAATCGTACGTTTCCTTAGTTTGCGAGTTAGGTATGTTTCTTATGAATCCTTCGAATCTATTGGAATCCATTTGAATCTATTTGAATCCCCGGGTTCCGGAGGTGTGGGTAAGCGAGACTCGGTGCGGCTGTTTGGGTCGCCGGTTATCACCCCATTCCTTAAACTCAAGATATTCCTGTTTTCGTACAGCTTGTCCGTTTCAAAAATCTGTCATCTTTGGCCCAATTTCACTCGGAATCCCTTTTTGTGTTCTTATTCCGTTTTTCTCGTATCTTCCCACCTCTGAACTTATTCCTAACTTGTTTTAGCATGTGTAAGTGTATGCATTTGCTCTTTTTATGCATTTTATGCTTCTTAAGTAATGTGAGTTGTTTGCACGAATCGCTTATGCGTCTTGTTACGTTTTTTTTATGCTTCATTACGCATTATTGTGCACATGAACATGCTTTAATGCATATTACGAATTTATTAAGGTATGATATGTGTGTTTTTTCCCGTCTTGTATGAATGTGATACGTGTATGAGCTTTTGACTAAGTATTTGCATCTCTTACGTGACTAAGCATATGCCGTGCGTCTATATGGTTTGTCCTCGAGTCTAAGTTTTGAATATTATCTTCAGTTTGTCCAGGTGCACCCGGGGTGGTGTTTCGTGATTCGAGTTGATTCCGGGGTGAATCATTTGTCTCTTTCTTGGCCACGTCGGTGTAAGGTGAGGTTTAGGTTTGTTTTCTTTTAGTTAATGCGACCTACAACCCTATATGCTCGTTTTCAAGCCCGCATGCGAATATATACTATATGTATATTAAATATGTGCCTTATGATATGTTATGAATCTTGTAAATTCGATTTGATATGAATTCTTCTGAAATTATACGTATGGGCGTATATAAGCTTAAAATGGTTCTACAACGAGGCTATGCTCCAAACCGTGTGTTTTCATGCTAGCTATGGATTAGGATGACACGGAGAGGTACGTGTATAGCATATGCCGAGTTTCACGGTAAGGTATGTTTCCTACGGTATGTATTTTATGTATGAATCGTACGTTTCCTTAGTTTGCGAGTTAGGTATGTTTCTTATGAATCCTTCGAATCTATTTGAATCTATTTGAATCCCGGGTTCCGGAGGTGTGGGTAAGGGAGACCCGGTGCCGCTGTTGGGGTCGCCGGTTATCACCCTTGTGCACATGCTCCTTTGAAGTATCTACGCGCGACTCTGAGGGAGATGGAGAAGGCGTGGTGCTTTGAGCCTTCGGCTGAGGCCGGAGAAGGTACGTTGTGGGCTCGCGACCCCACGTATATTGAGTTGCACGATGTGGGCCCATAACCCGCGTGCAGACTTTCGGAGAAAGGTTGGAATACGGGAATATGAATCCTTTGAATTTATGAGTTTATACTTCCTTACGAATCTTTTGAGTCTTTTGATTAAGGAGTAAGGTTGGAAACCCGTACTTGCCAGGTATTTGAATTCTTTTATATTTTGGTGATTATGAAATGGGATAGGAGATTTCGATTTTTATAAGAGATTTATACGATTAAGCTCTGAATTTATGAATTTATGAATCAATTTGAATATATATGAATCCATGTAAGTTTGAATATGTGAATCGGTCTGAATCTATTTGAATCCCTATGAGTTTTATATGAATCCATAAGCGTTTTTGAATCTATGAATCCTTACGAGTTTTCACACTTAAGAGTTTATGAATATATGTATAAATATGAGTTCTTTTGGAAAATAGCTTTGGTGTGTAAAACCCTATTCCCAGTTCATAGTCTTTTGTTTGATACGTGCTTTGCTCTATATGTATATATATGTTGGTGTGCATTAGCCCCCTCACTCAGTCGAGTTGTAGACTGACCCTCTCCCTCCCCAATCTTTTAGTGTACAGGTCTGGTTTGGAGTTTGGAGCTAGGCGGAGTTGAGTCAAGTCTTTTGAGTTGGTCGGTCTGAGTTAGTTTAGTCTGCATTTGCATTTGTATTATTTGAATTCGGATCAATATGTAAGATTTGTATATGTATAATTATGCATTTGTTATTTGAATTTCCCTTGTTGGGTTTTGTAATTGTTTAAAAGAGGCCTGAGGAGCCCAAGTCTACATGTGAGCCATGTGTTTAATTTCTGTAGGCCTGTGGCTAATGCTTGTACTTGATCTTTAGTCTTCCGCTGTACTCTGTTTTGTTGGTTGATTTTGCTTGACAGGGTCTACGTTCCGCCTAGCTTAGCTGTTTGTTTTGTTTGTCTCCCGTTCGCTACGGTTTGATCCGAGTGCAGACTCTCCATTTCGTTGCTCGGGTTGGGCCGTAGTACGGGGGATGTGGTGCCTCACGTGCGGGGTGCTACATCCTAAAGTGGTATCAGAGCTCCGGGTTGCAAAACCAGAGTTCTAGTGTCGTGTTGTGTCAAGTATAGGTCATACGGCATAGAAACAACGTGCTATTATGCGCATTGCATCAAGACACGTGAATTTTCTTACATCTTGTGTTCTAAATTGTTACCTTCTTTTCATTAATTGTTGCTTTTTCATACTTTAACTACGCATATTACTTGTATACGTGCCATACTCACTACTAACCGCATCGTATTTTTAAATTAGTTTGTGTATTGTAGGTTAAGATCTTTAAACGGTCAACCACTCATCTCAACGACCATGGCCCTAAGTTGGAATTGGGATAAAGTAGAGATAAAGACTCTTCATAACCGTGTAGTTCTCACAAAGATAACCAATCCACCAAGGTGAAAGGTAAGATAGCTCAATTTGAAGGAAGAGATCTTATGTTCGTGTCGAAGCGCATCATTTTCGAAGAGCAAATCCCATGCACCCATTGTGGAGGACCTTATCCTAGTAATAAGAAGTGTTGGAAAAGGAGTTGAAGACGTCCAAGGAATTAGTTCAAATCTTGGAGGGAATTAGAGAAAATCTTAAAGAAAAGAGCCGAGTAAGAAGAATGGAATCGGGAGCTTGCAATTGAGAGAAGTCTTCCTTCGTGATGGTGAAAACCGGGGTAAAAAGAAGGTGAAAGTGGAAATTCAAGGGATTTAAAAGATTAATAGCAAGGGAGCTAAGAATGCTATGGAAAGAGATGGATGTCTTAATGATGATTAATCAAGAGAGTGTTAAGGGGAAGCGTTGAAACTATGATCCGGGGACAGGTATTCTATTCGGACTCAATTCCTAGAAGGTTCGAATATCATAGAGCTAGGGGATGATGAGCACTACGGACCATCAAGGAAGTGTTTCAATTAAACCAATCCATTGGAAATAGAGCTCGGGCAATAGGAAGAAGCAGAAAGAGTTGAGACACCTTGGATATTAATTGTAGGAAGTTCTATGTTCGGGACGGATTGAAGTTTACTTTCCAGATCCAAGCTGAATTGTCGTGTTATGAAGATGAAGCTGCAAATGAAAACGATAAAGAAAGGAAAAGTAATTTCGGAAAGGAGATTCGTGGAAAGAAGCATAAGGCCGGGAGTCCTTCAAAAATTAAGAAAAGGGCCTCAACCGTGCGCTTATAGTGGGGGAACTAACCACGCCTACAACATGTGTTGGGATAGGCTGAAAAAGTTCTATGCGTATGGATCAAAGGAACATATGGTTTCCGACTGAGATCAATCAAAGGCTAACAAACAATGGATACATGAACAAAGACTTCAATTTGGAAACCAACATGAATCTGAGGATGGAGGTACTTGCATTCATGGCACGTGCATTCACGACATCTTTAAAATTTCTGTAATTATTTACCTATTGTGTTATAATTGCTATTTCTAACATTCTTGTGCCTTGAGTGAAAATTATGTGATGCATAGCATCGACATTATAACCCAACATGCATATTCAATGTTTACTTGATAGAATTTCACTTCTTTCGACCTTCAAGTTTTGAATGCAATGAAGTTGGAAGAAATAGTTAGAGTAAAAGTCGAATTTGAGATTCCCCTTTTGGGATCGGGTTGAAGATTGTAGGATGATACGAAGATAGTGTCAGAAAAAAAAAAGTTGGTTTGGAAAGCCGAAATGAGGTTGGAGATTAGGAGAACGGAGTACACCTTGAAGGAAGGTCAAGTTTGAAGGAGGATTATTCTACCCGAGCATAAAGCGTGATTTATTGAGAATCCGGGTGCAAGGAGTAACAGAGATACTGGAGCTAATCCGTGATAAACATTAGGGGGAAGAAGTATTGAGGAGTCCCTCTAACGGCGTAGTCTAAACAAACTCAACAAAGATTAGAACGAGGGTTTAACTCAGGACTCGGAGATAAAACTTGATCAATCAAGATTCCGAGAGCATGGTGATTACCTTCCTATTTAACCATGCCTTTGGAAAAGAGAATTGAAGAAGACTGCTAGGAGGCCTTGTTTGGGTTTCTGGGACTCCAGAATTTCCAAGAAGAAGGGTGCCAACCGTGGGGAAATAGTTCCAAGCCCGAAGGAACTTTTGCATGGGATAGTTATAATTATGGAGCGAGGCAAAATCTCAAAATTCCTATGAGATGAGAGAAAGAATTAGGACTATGAGAATGAAGATGAGGTATCGGACTCATATCTCATATGAAGATTATAATGAGTAACCAAATTCTGATAAATTCAAGTTTTACGGGAATATGTTCAAGACTAACAGAACACTTAAGAAGTTATGGGTGGAATTCAAGGGATTTTTGAAGATAGGCAACAACTATGAATGAAGACCTGGATGATGTTCTCGCACAAGGTGTATTGGGAATTTCGAGACATGTTTGTGGGCTAAGAGACCTCAACTTTGATCACATCATCATAAAATCAGATTTCCCACTTCGGTGAACGGTACACTAGAACATACATGTCACGTGCATCATGCATCTTTAGTTTTGTTTTGTGTTTTGAGTGTTCGAGAGTGTTGCTTCGGTAAGATGAGGGTCGAGCTTTGCAACAATTCAACAAGCCTCTTTGAAGAGTCGGTGATGTAAGAAAAAGGTTCGGATGTTAGACACTTCGGACCTCGGATTGTGGACAAAGAGGAGATTCGGTTTGAGCTTGGTTATGTAAGTGGCGTGAGTTTTAGCTATGCCCTTCGAGAGAACACGGAGCTCGAGAGTTGACTCAAATGAACTCAAACGGTGAGAGTTGAATCTGCTTTAGACCCTCTTTATCGTGCGAGACGAGCGAACAATTCAAATGACTGGATCGATTTCAAGATTCAAACCCCTTGTGCTTGAAGACCTTTCTCGGGCTAACCCTCGTCGGGAGGTCATGAACCTCGAACTTGGGTGAATAAGGAAAGTTGTTCGAGCTTGAAACTCGAGCAGGTGAACCTGGGGACCAGTTTCTCTTAAGGGGGGGGGAGTTTGTAACACCCCGTCTGCTCGGCAATCCAGCTACGACATCTCGAGAGAGTTTAATTAAGTGATTATGTGATTCGCATGCCTTACATGTCAATTTGCAATTTACTTTAGTTATGTGCGCATTAGAATTTAATTAAATGTACGTGGACTCAATCGTCCAATATTTGCAAATTAGGGTCCTAACTCTAATTAGGGTGTTTGAGCCTTCGTAGCTACCTTGAGCTCGGGAATTCGAATTCGAATTTCGACCTTGTCATTGAGTTCGTTTTGAGGATTTGGATTCGATGAAATTAACCTTATAATTTTCTAAAGCCGTTTGATACCCCTACCGTTTTAAAATTCGATCCAAGTGGACCGAATCTTTTTTGACCCGACCCGTTAAACAGACCCGTTTCAGCCCCTTTATGGCTGAAAATATCTCCCCTTTTTCTCTCACTTTGGATCGATCAAAACACAAGGCAAGAGAGAAGAGAACACAGCCCTTGGCCATTCAAGCTTTAGCTCAAGCTTGTGCTCCATCCGACCATCCGATCGAAGAACCAAGGTAAGATTTGAATTTCTCTCTTCGAGTGTGTACTTTCTTCCCGATTGAATTCCATCGTTCTTACTTGGATCCATGCTATTGAAGATGATGATGAATAGTATATTTGTATGAAAATTTGATCTCTTTCCTTCATACTTGAATTATATGATTTAAATTTGATGTATGTTCTTCTCTTGAGATCCCTTATTGCATAATTGTTGGAATTTTGGTTGCTGGGTGAATATTGCATATAACTCCATTAATGGAGCTTGAAGAAGATGAAATGGCAACTCATTCAATTCTTGATTTCATGCCTTGAATTTAAGACATGTGTTAGAGCATGTTTCCATGAACTTGTGCCTTGATTTTCATTGCATTTAGTTGAGTTTTGAGGTGGTTTGATCATTTTTGGTTTCCTCCATGTTTAGCCCCTATTTCTGCTTCTTTTTCTCGTCGAGAAGGACTACCCGGGCGGGTAGTTTTGTGTGTTAAAAGTACCCAGGCGGGTAGATTTAGTGCAGAAAGTTTATGCACTGTTTTCCCCTGCCGGGTAGATTTCTGCCTTGTTTTTCCCCGGCCGGGTACCCCCTCATATGACCTCGGATTGAGCTGATTTTTGGATATGTTCAACCTTTTTGAGTCTAGAACAATCTTCAATTGGAATCACCCCAAAATTCGTTCTATATTGTGAGTAATAATCATTTTAATTTGGTGTCGCCACTTCGTGGAGATTCTGCATTCGTTCAACTTCAAACCTACGCCATTTTCGCCTCGCTTTGAACCATGATTTGAGCCACCTACCATTTTAAAGATCTATGTGTATAGTTTCATTTTCAAGAAACAAAACTTAATTCCCATTCCTTAAAATCAAGATATTCCTGTTTTCGTACAGCTTGTCCGTTTCGAAAATCTGTCATCTTTGGCCCAATTTCACTCGGAACCCCTTTTTGTGTTCTTATTCCGTTTTTCTCGTATCTTCCCAGCTCTGAACTTATTCCTAACTTGTTTTAGCATGTGTAAGTGTATGCATTTGCTCTTTTTATGCATTTTATGCTTCTTAAGTAATGTGAGTTATTTGCACGAATCGCTTATGCGTCTTGTTACGTTTTTTTTATGCTTCATTACGCATTATTGTGCACATGAACATGCTTTAATGCATATTATGAATTTGTTAAGGTATGATATGTGTGTTTTTTCCCGTCTTGTATGAATGTGATACGTGTATGAGCTTTTGACTAAGTATTTGCATCTCTTACGTGACTAAGCATATGCCGTGCGTCTATATGGTTTGTCCTCGAGTCTAAGTTTTGAATATTATCTTCAGTTTGTCCAGGTGCACCCGGGGTGGTGTTTCGTGATTCGAGTTGATTCTGGGGTGAATCATTTGTCTCTTTCTTGGCCACGTCGGTGTAAGGTGAGGTTTAGGTTTGTTTTCTTTTAGTTAATGCGACCTACAACCCTATATGCTCGTTTTCAAGCCCGCATGCGAATATATACTATATGTATATTAAATATGTGCCTTATGATATGTTATGAATCTTGTAAATTCGATTTGATATGAATTCTTCTGAAATTATACGTATGGGCGTATATAAGCTTCAAATGGTTCTACAACGAGGCTATGCTCCAAACCGTGTGTTTTCATGCTAGCTATGGATTAGGATGACACGGAGAGGTACGTGTACAGCATATGCCGAGTTTCACGGTAAGGTATGTTTCCTACGGTATGTGTTTTATGTATGAATCGTACGTTTCCTTAGTTTGCGAGTTAGGTATGTTTCTTATGAATCCTTCGAATCTATTTGAATCTATTTGAATCCCCGGGTTCCGGAGGTGTGGGTAAGGGAGACCCGGTGCCGCTGTTGGGGTCGCCGGTTATCACCCTTGTGCACATGCTCCTTTGAAGTATCTACGCGCGACTCTGAGGGAAATGGAGAAGGCGTGGTGCTTTGAGCCTTCGGCTGAGGCCGGAGAAGGTACGTTGTGGGCTCGCGACCCCACGTATATTGAGTTGCACGATGTGGGCCCATAACCCGCGTGCAGACTTTCGGAGAAAGGTTGGAATACGGGAATATGAATCCTTTGAATTTATGAGTTTATACTTCCTTACGAATCTTTTTAGTCTTTTGATTAAGGAGTAAGGTTGGAAACCCGTACTTGCCGGGTATTTGAATTCTTTTATATTTTGGTGATTATGAAATGGGATAGGAGATTTCGATTTTTATAAGAGATTTATACGATTAAGCTCTGAATTTATGAATTTATGAATCAATTTGAATATATATGAATCCATGTAAGTTTGAATATGTGAATCGGTCTGAATCTATTTGAATCCCTATGAGTTTTATATGAATCCATAAGCGTTTTTGAATCTATGAATCCTTACGAGTTTTCACACTTAAGAGTTTATGAATATATGTATAAATATGAGTTCTTTTGGAAAATAGCTTTGGTGTGTAAAACCCTATTCCCAGTTCATAGTCTTTTGTTTGATACGTGCTTTGCTCTATATGTATATATATGTTGGTGTGCATTAGCCCCCTCACTCAGTCGAGTTGTAGACTGACCCTCTCCCTCCCCAATCTTTTAGTGTACAGGTCTGGTTTGGAGTTTGGAGCTAGGCGGAGTTGAGTCAAGTCTTTTGAGTTGGTCGGTCTGAGTTAGTTTAGTCTGCATTTGCATTTGTATTATTTGAATTCGGATCAATATGTAAGATTTGTATATGTATAATTATGCATTTGTTATTTGAATTTCCCTTGTTGGGTTTTGTAATTGTTTAAAAGAGGCCTGAGGAGCCCAAGTCTACATGTGAGCCATGTGTTTAATTTCTGTAGGCCTGTGGCTAATGCTTGTACTTGATCTTTAGTCTTCCGCTGTACTCTGTTTTGTTGGTTGATTTTGCTTGACAGGGTCTACGTTCCGCCTAGCTTAGCTGTTTGTTTTGTTTGTCTCCCGTTCGCTACGGTTTGATCCGAGTGCGGACTCTCCATTTCGTTGCTCGGGTTGGACCGTAGTACGGGGGATGTGGTGCTACAGTAAAGGAGTTCAAGAACAACTACATTCTAACATTAGTGAGAGCAAGAAGGTTAAGGGAGTTTCTTGACCTTAAACAAGCCGGGAGGACCGTGTCCGACGATATCTTGGAGTTCAACGGGTTGGCCCCTTATGCTCCACATGTCACCGGGGATGACGAGTTGAAAGCTAAGAAGTTTGTAACAAGTCTCCGCTTTGAAATCAAAGATGCCATTAGTGTTTCGAATGTGTGCACTTGGGCTAAGGCCACGGATAAAGCTTTGAAGGCCGAAGCCATAGGTATTGAGAAGCAAGTCAAGAACCTTTCGTGCCGGATCGGGTTTGGGATCGGGCAAGAGGCCTGAACTTCAATAGATTAAAGCTCCCAAGGGCCATGATAAGAAACCCCGACCTGTGGGGAATGCACCAAGTCTTCCAGCTCCACCACCTCCACTAGGGAAACCCGGATGTACTCATTGCGACATTACTACCCACACTTACCAGAGTTGTCTCCGCCGTTTGAGGTTGTGCTTGATTTGTGGTAGTCCGGACCACAAGGTTGATGCTTGTCCAGATAAGAAGCCGAGATTTCAGCAGGGAGGCTAGCGATAACTTGTTCGGGCCCATCCATATTCTATTGATGGCGAGGAGCATGATGCTGATATTGATACTACTGCGATAGTTGAAGGTACCATAAGCATTCATGACACGAACATACATACATTATTTGATTCGGGTGCCACGCACTCTTTCCTTTCGCGCGGATTAGTTTCTTCTTTTCCTATGCTTGTTGCTTGTACCTCTGCATGTTATGTGATTAGTTCTCCTCTCAGGGGGAGCTTAGAGACGGATCGTGTGTTTGAGAAAGTGCAGGTGAGTGTTGCGGGTTGTGACTTACCAGCGAATTTAAACGAGATGCCCATTAAGAGGTATGGTGCTATCTTGGGCATGGATTGGCTCTATAAGGACAGGACGTGGTTGATTGTTTTGATAAGAAGATTTGTTTGGGTGCAAAAGTGTTTGTTTGTGAGAGTTCGAAAACTCTACCACTCCTCTCTTGTACAGAAGCCCATAAGCTCGTCCGTAAAAGAGTTATAGGTTATGTGGCCCAACTTTTAAACAAGCCGAAGGGTCAGGCCAAGATTGAGGAAACGGAAGTAGTGAAGGATTACCTCAATGTTTTTTCCGTGACTTTGGGATCTTTACCTCCAGAGCGAGAAATTGAGTTCATAATTAATTTAGATCTAGGAGCAGAGCCTTAATCGAAGTCTCCTTACCGAATGGTTCCGACCGAGTTGAAGGAGTTGATTGTCTTTTTGCGCCAAAAGTTCCTTCATCAAAACACAGAGGCTCACCAATTTACTAAGTAATATCAAAAAGGATTCGAAGACTCGAAAAATTGACCCACAACGCACCACTGGTGACTCATTTTTTGTATTAAAGGTAATATTTAATTTAAATAATCTTATCACAAACCCATTTAAAATAATAATCTTTGGCATCCAAAGTTTCGATCCTCATTGCAACTCAATCTAATCGGAATGTTTTTAATATTTAATAGCCCGATTTTTGAACTCCCCCGAAAGATCTATACGCCTAAGTAGCTCGTGAAGTCTAGCAATCATCGGATATCCCTGCAAGATTTTTCCAACCAATGATCTGCAAAGTGAATCTGAACGGCGACAAAAATCTGACAATCTCAGAATCAAAGAACCAAATATTCATGGCCATAAGGTTTGTGGTTAGGGTCCCATGGAAACAAAAAGATGCAGCCACATTTCGTGGCCAACGCCCTCGGCGGAGGGAGTGTGAGGGGCGGTGCACTGTGATTGGCGGCACATGAGGCACCAGGACATAGGAGGGTAGCGACGAATCTCCAACATTAGCAAGGTGGGTTGACGGAGTTGGTTGCGCAGCCTCATGTGGGGGAGGAACCTGAACAGCAGGCGGCGGAAAGGGGGGGAAGGTTGCCGGTCCTAGGGGATTGGCAACGTAGGATGCCACGGCCCGCGAGGGGCGGCCAAGTCGCATGGCCGCAAGGGTTACAACATGAGGAGAGAGGGCAGAGAGAATTTAACTATTCACTCCCTATATCTGAAACTAAGTTTGTGTGACTGCATCGTTCCAATTAACCCATAAATACATTTAGGGGAACTTGATTGTCAAAGCTTGAACTTAACGAACTCAACAGGGGTGCGGCATTCACTTCAAAGCTTGCAAAGGGAAGGTGCATCCATATTGGGGTATTATTACTGGCAGGGTAGCATCCCTGTTGAATAAAAAAACCAGAACATTTTACCTTAGAAATACTATAGCTTTCTCTTAAAGATTAGTTTCATCCAAAATGGAAGATCCTAATGCTCCCAGACTTTTGCAAAAGCTCACCATATCAAAGGGAAAAAGGAAAGAGGGCATGGCCACTTAACCATACTAACAAATGAGAATCTAGAAAATGCGAGTCCTTTACTTAGATTCATAAGAGTATATATATACAAAGAACTATATACATCATGTCTCTCTCTATTGCCTACAGAACAGCAGCTGGTATTTCAGCTTGCAGTTCGAATGAGCTAAAATATTGTATGCTTCAATTGTGAAATTATGCACATTTTTTATGAGGTCTATGCATTTTGCTGTCATTTACTTGAAGAATCTCTTCCGCTCTTCAATATTTCCTATACTGAGATCTTTTAAGTCAATGGTAAGTCATAGCTCCGGTGGCATTAACAAACCATGCAACAGAGGCATCAATAAGAATATAGCATGGAAATTGAGACTGCAACCATGAGACAGAGAGTGAGCTCCCACTAAATGAACAGAACCAGTAATTTCATCCTTCAATTCAATACTCGAGGAGCCTAACACAAGAAAGTACAAAAGAGTAACCATCAGAAATGAGCAAAATCAACAAGGTTTCTATAGTTATCGAAAAAATGTAACAGGGAGATTTTTCGAGATAATCACAATCTCAGCATGGTATACATAATGGATCATTGTAAACAAACTTCAGATCACAAAATCTGCTGAATTGCAATCACTGCATGAAGAGCCTAATGTCTGAAGCTAAGAACAGAACTTATAGCTGGCATATAACTAAACATAACATAGAAAATATTATCAAGCAAGAAATGCGTAGAAATCATAAAGTAGAATATAGCTTCCTTTAGATCCTGGCTATACTAATAACTCACGACGATAAAACTTGTAAGGAAACCATTAATTGACTTCTGGCAAACTAGAGGTGAGAAACTATGCATCTCATCATGATTTTCCTGCTATCCGCTTCAGTATATAACAGGCATACACCACTCACTAGAACCTAAAGTTCAAATGTTTCGTCGAGAAATGACATCAACTTTGAAAATTGTGATTGGATGGACCCAAAAGTAGAGTGATTCTTAAATAAACTGCTTCTGTATACTAATAATGATATGTTGTAAGAATAACTAACATTCAAGAAGCTTTAACTTAAATAAATGTGTATACGGCAGGAACTTGATCAGCTATAGTGACATAGTGATGCAATAATTATGTTTAATCATCCTCATTCATCTCACCATTAAACAAAACATGGCGCATATGCTATTGCTTACTTTGTCCGAAAATTAAAATGTTGTATTTATGACAATTTAGGATGGTAACTAAATAAGCTTTTGAATGGTTATAAGAAAGATGACACTAATCATGTAAGCAACTATTGTCTATTGGACTTGCATAACCTCTATCCTGGTTAAGAGTTCAAATCACGAGCAATAAGTGATTTAATATATGTATATCAATACTTACAGTTATATGCGGTCCATCCAATTGCTTGTTTTTCAAGATCATACAGGACCAGCTTATTTGATAGAACCAGATCTGTCAACAATAGAGCATGTGAAATTCATAAAACAACGATACAAAATATATCACCAACATACCCATGAAGATGTGAATAGATTCATCTTGGTTAATTCGCAATCAATTAATGGATATTTCCTAAGAAAGTACCAAATCATGAATATGCAGCAACCTGAGATGTTGAAAGATATATTTGGGTTATGAAAGCTAGAAAATAATAGGTGTAAGTTAGATGTAAAGGAAACTATTTGCGGTGGCAGCAAAGGATAGATGAATAAATTTCTTGTGTATGCAGAAAGAAGACGGAGGCCCAATGACATGGGCATCATATTCAAGCCAGTGACCCTCTCATACAGTGACAAAACAGAAAGGATATTCAGTTCACAGCTCCACAAACCAACAAAAGACAACTGGAAGATATGGGCAAAGGATTGACTAAAGAAATATGAAACACTACTACAGTAAAAGAGAGCAGGTTCAAAATTCGATATAATTCACAAAATAGACAGAATGAGCACGGTGTTACCTCCTAAAAGAGTAATATTCTTTTTATCCTGGGACTCCATGCCACTGTTTTGCCAACCGATACACATCAAGTCTTCCTGACATTGGAAACAACTTTCCATGATAAAGCAAATTGACAGCAAAAAAGTAGCAAGACAAGCAACAAAGTGACAATTATTTCTACTTTATTTTGGAACAAAAGAAAATACCTACTTTAAGTCTCATTCAGTACTTGTACATACTAAATCCACTGTCTCACTCTCAGAAATCTTTAATATATAAATTAAACTGCTCGAGCTTTAAGGGTTTCATCATACCCCTAGTTGAGCCCCCGGTTGAGTAAAATATTCAAAAGGAACAGAAGTTCAATACATTTGGAATTTGAAACATAACTACCTGGACAGTGAGGATCTAGACAAATGATTTAGATAAGGAAAGGTGATAATGCATGGTCTCTCAGAGTCTGTTTCAAACATGAAACAGGACATCAGGGAATAGAGGCAGTGTGTTCTTTTGGTTGAAAGTAAACTTCAAGGTGTTGGAAAATTATAACACACTAGATCAAGGACAATCATAAAACGTACAGATTTGAACAGTTTGTCTAAGCAAATCCGGTCAAATAACAGACAGTTAAGAATTTCAAGCACTAACAAATCCAAATCCTATAACTTCTTAGATGATTAACACGGGACATTTATCTACGTAGTTTTGAGGCCAAATGAAGATGATCATAGATATCTTAACAGTGGAAGATGACAGATATTTTAATAAATGATGGGGTATCATTAAAGAAATTCTTTGCAGTCCTTTCTTCAGCTTCATTTGTCCCCTTTCCATCTTTGGCAGGGAGGGAAGCGGGATGAGGAATTTTAATGGTTAGATCTCAAAAGAAACAGCCTGCAATATCAATATATGTGAGTACTTGGCATCTTGATAAAGAGAAAGCTGGTGACCAGTTGATCTGCTGCTTCACGTGAATTAAGTTTCATAATAGCCGCTTGCAGAGCTATAAATGGCTGGCCCCAATAACAGGCAAGGCATCCAACTGGCTGCCAAAAGCAACTAATAGTCGAATGATGGTCCCTAAAGATACAGTATTCCTTTTAAACCAAATGAACACGTCGCTGGCAGAAATAGACGATATTCACAATATCTGTTTTCCATTGCATAACGCATGAGCCTGTTAATACCCCATCACTCATGAACTCGAACATAGAAAGATCTACTGCCTAAATAAGACTCTAAGAGGCACCACAAGCAATAAATATGGCATTGTCAGCTCTGCTTTTGTCTCCTAGCCTTTTAAGAGTAAGATTATGTAGACTAGTAGTATGACACAATTAGGAAACCAGAGGGGCTATCTATTACATGCTAAAACAATTTAACAACGGGAACAAGGTGCACATGCTTGTCAACAAAAATCATTAGATCAATTACACGTCCTGCAAAATATAACGCCAAAATCATAGTTTCATAACAGAGGATACTTACAAAAGGGAACAGATACTCATTAGGATAAACCGTCAGCGAGAGTGAATTTTCAAAATGAAGAGTGACAGGAGGAAATCCATCATCAACACTGCAGCCAAAAAAATTAAATTGAAGAGAAATGAATACAAGAACTGAAGAAACTGGTAACAACATGTTCCAAGGTAATTGATGTTGAAGTTGCGCGGTTCAGTATGCTAAATAACTCAAAATATTGAGTGAAGAACATTTTTTTTCCATAGGGGTAAACATGCAGTTTCTGAAAATCAGGGCATGACTACCAAACCAAAGAAACTCTGTTCCCCTGTTCCATTCAAAAGAGAACAAGAGAAGTGATATGGAAGCACACCATATACACAGGCTATGAGTACGGCATCAGTCAGAGAAAGCAGAAATGAAGGCCCTGAAGAGAACACTAGAGTTGGTGGGGCTAGACTGACATATTTGTGATGGCAGACTTCAGGGGAAAAGAAATGAGATTTTAAGATAATCAAGTAAAGTGGACGGAGAAGACTGAAACAAGAGAATAGTGTGGTTCGACCAGCTCCGCCTACAATACACGAAAAAATGCCCACACTGATGTGGATATGAGATTACATAGACCACCTATTTACACAGGTGATTTACACATGCGTATAAATGGTAAACTGGTGGAGATCCAAACCAAATTAATCACAAATAAATTAATATGGTAGTGATGCAGTAAACATCTCAAGAATCAGTTTGATTCTTGACAAATCCATGACACCATATTTCTAGAACTTATCTGGTTGAACAAAGGTAAGGCATAAAACGTTATGATTGGGAACTTTCTTACATGATACATGTAAGGACTTTATATCAAACGATGATCACCAGCCATTCTAGGCAGCCGATAAAGCTAATATGGTAAAAAGAGTTGGGAGCTTTTGCCTTTTAACAGAAAATATGGCATGAACAAGTTAGATATAGATAGTAATAATAAACATAGATGATCCTGGATGATATAGTAGACACAATGAGAGGAAGATAACAAATATACATGAACAGGTAAGAAAAATCAATAGTGAAGAATAGGCAAGTCAACTAAGAAAGGTTGTTCAGTCAGTTGACTCAAGATCATTAAAATTCGGAGAACTGCAAGTTATGAGATACGTCCCAAAAACACTACAAAACAAGAAACAGTAGCATAAACATAGATTTAACTCATTCAGGAGAGCATCAACAAATAAATATTACCTCCCTGAATAATCAAAGCAAGTGTATTGGTCATGAAGGGTTTGCAATTTCAAATCCAACTGCCATGAAAGTATCTAAGAGAAAGTAAACCACATAGAACAGTAAGCTTCCCGCTGTTGAACTTGGTGATCAAACTAAATTTCACCACAAATGAGGCATGACGCATGAGATACCTTTTTCACTAGTGGGTCATAAATTGCCTCTGGCAGATATGCCAGCGTGGTACCACTATCAATTATTGCCCCTTTCTTGTCTCCAATCAGAAACACATCTGTTGTCAGATTCAGATAATCATGACCAACTTGAACTGCAGTCATATTGACATTGTAATGGGGCCTACAATTTCATTGAAAAATGAACTTTAGGGAATAGATAGTAAAAAATAAGATAGCAGATGATACAAGTAGAAAAAGAGAGGACTAGTGAAAAAATAAGATAGCAGATGATACAAGTAGAGAAGAGAGGACATTTAGACATTAAAGCATCAGTTGTAGGACGCGTCTAGAGAAAATGTAAAAACCAATGCAAGCCCCCCTCCCCATCATTCTGAGTAAAACCTGAATCTAGGGACAGTACCAAAATTTTATTTATGGTAGTGCAGGTGTAAAATGAAAATTTCAGTAGAAGGTGAGGAATTTTATATACGAAAGTAAAGAGTTAAGAATGATAAGAAAATAAATAAAAAATTAGTAAAATTAGCTTACCCCCCCCCCCCCCCCCCCAAGCTGCTCATAATTGACTATAACGCTAATATATCTGGAGAAGCTTGGTTACTTGTTTAAAATATCATTACCACACACACTTATATATATTCAAGAGCCATTCAACACCTCTTTGCAGTTGATAACTCCCCAAATTTCCATCTGCAAGCCCTAAAATTCTGTCAACCCATCCATCAGTTAATGGGTTCTACTTCACGTTTTTCAAGATGGCAATTGTACACTTTACAGCCTGAGATTTTAGTTGAAAATGTGTTTTCTTACAATGGACTACAAAATATCAGATGGCATAACTTGCATTCTAGGAATCAGCATGACTAGGGAACACTAATAAGTACTACACTACAAGACATTCTCAGATCGTGTTGTGGAAGCAATAAGATGTAAGAAAATGTTGTAAGCTTATCCGTTAATTCAAATAAACAAAAATCATTTCCAAAACTCCATTGGCATAATAGTCTTGGTAATTTCTCTATTTGGCAACATTGAGTTGAAAAGGTTATTAGAGAGTCCAACGGAAGAACAAATAAAGGATAGCAAATCATCAATATACAACGTGAAAATGAATCCATACTTAACAGGCCAGAACACAATTGGTATAATCAGAGTGAAGGAAAAGGAGCGGACATACTGGTCTGATACTAGAGGTGTTGTTTTCACTTGCGGTTGAACAACATGCCCAATAGCAAAGATTCCTCCACCATTTACACCATCTAAACAATGTGCAAACATCTTTTTTACTCTTCCAGATGAAGCTAGCTGCGACAGCATTGAGGAATTTGATTTTCCAAAACCCAGGATCCCATCAAGTGCATCATCCGTAGGTCCCAGATCTCCAGATTGTCTTGCACCACATCTGTTCTCAAAATGATTGCATAAAGACAGTGACATTTCACTTAGCCAACAAAGATAAGAACTTAATTGGAAATATAATCCTAGTAGTGCAGATAGAACATGGAATGTTGCAGAAACCTCATATGTTTGATACAAACTAGTGCTATATATGATACATCACACATGAATCCAAAATAAAATATATAGATTCTAAGACATATACAATCAGTTAAACAAGCAAGTTGTAATGCAAAAGTGGCTTTCATGTAGGGTAAGCAACATTGGCTACAGAAATTAAGAGAGATCACTATTTATTGATAGATTAAGTTGTGACTTGTGATGTAAATTGCCAGGTTGTTGCAGCTTGAGAATGAGTAGAGAAGAGTAAAGGTGTATGGTTGGGCATGTTATAATTTAGAATATGTAGATGATAAAGTGAATGGGCCAACTCAACCTACATTCACTGGACGAATGCCCACACAACCATAACATATGCAGTCTCTCATCTAGGGGTGTTCATTAGGCCGAAACCAAACCAAACCGAAATTTTCGATTTTAAGAAACCAAAACCAAAACCGAACCAAATCTAATTTGGTTCGGTTTGGTTTTATAGACTGAAAAAACCGGTTCAGTTCGGCTAAAACCGATCCAACCAAAATGCTTAAAAAAGAAGTGGAAACAATTGATAGAAAATTGCAGAACAATTCATCAAGGAAAAAAAGCTATTAAAACACCAACTGCAAGCAATACAAAATAGAACCCATTAAACAAAACCCACTAATTTAGGGATAATACTAAGCAAAGTTCATATTAATATTAATAAACAACAAAGAGTATTTGACTTTGGTGGAGACGGCGGAGGCAGCGAAAGCCACGGACGCGTTGCAGTATCATGAAGGCGCCGATGGATTCGTTGGCGAGGTGGCAGCTAAGGAGACTGAGAGAGACGAGCAGCAGACTCAAGCGGAGAGAGAGAGAGAGATGAGTAGCAGACTCAAGCGGAGAGAGAGAGAGATGACTAGCAGACTCAAGCGGAGAGAGAGCTTCGAAGGGGCTGCGAGTTGAGATTTGAGTTTTGATGGAGAGGATTAATGTTTAGATTTGGCCATTTGGGGGTTAGGGTTTTTGTCTTAGCTTGAGATTTGAGAGCTGAGAAAGAAACTACTGGAAGAGAGGAGAGAATTGAGAATACGAATTCTGAAATTGGAGATTACAAATATGAAAGCATAGCACTAAAAAGGTAAGAATATATATATGTATATAGATTTTTTTTTTTTTTAATTAAGACATCCATTCGGTTTTAACCAGACCAAAACCGATTGAACAGAAAATTTCAGTTTTCGGTTCAGTCCAGTTAACTGAAGGTTTTTAATCCAAAAAACCAAAAAACAAAAATTAAAAAATATCCAAACCGAAATACGATTACAATGGTTACCTATTTATATCGGTGAATTACAAGTGTATACATGGTAAGTTGGAGAAGGTCACCACAAATGAAATAAAAAATATGACAACCGAAATTAACTATATCGTAGTGATCTTGTAAATATCCAGAGAGTCCATTCTTGATTCTTAACAGTACATGTGACAATCCATGATTATACTTGAACACACAGGAGGATGTTAGTTATGCAGTCCATGATTATCACAAATATGATAAAATCTTTACTACCTAGGAGAGAGAAATTAGCAGGAATTTACCAATTTAAACGGGTTACAGTTGCATAATTAATTCATGGAGGAGGGATATTAGAAGGACAAGAACAAAAAGAAGGTAAAGAAAATCAATCAACAGTGAAGGAAGAAGTAAAGAAGACGATATTGAGAGGCAACCTGTTAAAGAGAGAAATAATAAAGAAACCAAATTCATGAAAATTACGAAAGAGGACGAACAGCACAGCACATAAGAAGAAATGAGAAACTATAGGGAGTATTTTTCGGATTGGATATTTACAGTAGACCAGACAAAGGAAGTGATACTTTAATTAATTAGCCAATGGGTTTCTTCCTTTCCATCGCCATTTTTCTTGCATTCTCCTTATATCTTCCATCATCATATTCCAAGAGTCAGACACACCTATGGCAACTCATTAATGTATCTTTCTCATAGCCACACAAAAGGAGTCCAAAGATATGAAGTGTAACTAACAAAAAATGCTAGTTCACTTGATACTGAGCAATTCCATTTTTTCCTTTTCTTCTTCTACTTGATTCATGGAGTGCTATAATAGTCTGCATTAGGATATAATCAAGTACAGAGGGGTTCAAAAACTGAGGGTTTCCTCTTACTCTACCAAACATCATTCATGGAAAGCTTTGAGTCTTTATATAGTAGCAATTTTCACGCTTTGGTGGATTGCGAACAATTGAGATAATTCGAGATAAAACTCAGACTCCGTAAATGGTACCTCTCACCTTTCTAGCTTCTATTTTGAGAATTGGAAAGATAAAAGTTCAATTGATTTGCACAAACTTCAAAAACCTCTAATACTATCGGAGATATATCAAGTTCATATTCTTGGAGCCACTTCGAGATTATGTCCCACTTATGCAAAATGTATACATTGCCAGAAAAGCAGACTTTTTCTAAGTTCAAACCTTGGTCTCTAAATGCATAACATTAGGCAGCATCACGTTCTAACCACTATGATAAATTTAACTGTGAATTTCCCCAAAATACTCTAGGCTCCTGATGTTTGCAAATATATGCATTCTGGAAATTGTAAGGCATACCAAATGCTTGAAATTCAACCAATCAGACAACCACACAGGCACACAGATAAGCATTAAACACATATCATCAGACACTAGAAAAGAAGGATTTCCATATGCCTATTTCAAGATGATAGATTAAAAGAGTTAAAATGGTAGATAAGAAAATATTAAAACAAGTCCTTGAGACCACAGATATATGATTCGAATTATGACATACCCAAAAATAACACTTCCATTTGCAGATTTTGTCTGCAAATCCCCAGATACTCTGTCATACTGGACCACATCCTGCACAAAGTAGCCCATGGTATAGCTCCCATCTCCATAAACTTCAGTGTACAAACATGATGTGTTTGCAGTGCAACCATCTAAGCCTCCACCAATCTCTCTACAGAAATGATGACTACATGGTAGCAGTTTCGCAGAAAGAGAATCTCTTGGATTGTAAAGGGTAAGTTCTATCTGCCAAAGTACAAGATACATTATATTACAGGAAATTAAAGACAGGAACATGGGGAAATATTCATACAAATACATAGAATCGCTTCGTTGGATCCAAAAAAAATGCAGTATCATGAAGATGAGGGTCATACACCATGGTAGCCTCTTCGTGGACATTGGTGGCACTGAATGCAGTTAACCCATGTTATATCACTTCCTGTGTCAACTTGCACATAGTAATCCTTCGAGGGAGTTCCAATGCCTATTTTAGCATAGTAGAGCCTGCACCATCAATAACCAATTCATAAGTAAGAATAATGCTGCCATATTTGACACATACCAGTTAGCACAAAACTGACATTTGTTTCACACAGCACATGACTCATTGCTGGGGGATTATTATATGACTATGCAACTATTATTTAGCCTGGCTTTTTATATAGGGTGTGAATGATGATAAATTGCTGAGCAACCAACTAATAATGGAGGAATTTCACAGCAAAAAAAATGTCGAACACTGCATAGGTGGTTGCGGTGCAACAGTATAGCAATCCACATGGAAAAGATACTATATACTAGGGCAAAATGTAGGTATGTACTCACAGCCAGCCTATTCTAGCAATTAGTCAGACGCATGTACATGCACACATGACCATCTAAATAACACTAATGCAATTTCTCCTGAGCCCCATTTGCAATTCAATTCTTTCTCCCATTCAGTTGAGCAGAACTAAACATGATTACTTCAAAATTAACCATTCCCTACGGAAGAACTCAAACACAAACTAGTAAGGAAGAACTGACAGGCATTGTTCAGAAATGCTACCATATTTGACACATATCAATAAGCATGAAATTGACATTCGTTTCGCACAGGACATGACTCAACGATTATATGATTATATGATGATGCAACTAGTACTTAACCTGGCTTCTTATGTAGGGTGTGAATGACTACAAATTGCTGAGCAACCAACTAATAATGGTAGGATTTCTCCACAAAACATTTCTGATATTGCATAGGTGGTTGCAGCAGCAATCCAGGTGTAAAAGATACTCCATAATTGGGTAAAATGTAGGTATCCACTCACAGCCAACCTACTTTAGCAATTAGTAATTCACATGCATGTATATGCACACATAACCATCTAAGTAACGCTAGTGCAATTTCACCTAAGCTCCATTCGCAATCTAATTCTTTCCCCCGTTCAGTGGAGCAGAGCTGAACATGATTACTTCAAAAATAACCATTCCCTACAGAAGAACTCAAACACAAACAAGTAAAGGAGAACATACGCTGAAGGCATTGTTCGCAAATGGTGCCCGACTTCACAATTACCCCTTTTAACAACTCCGCAAAAGTCAAAACCATACACTGAATCTAGTCTCAGTCCTCAGGTTTAGGCCAATATAAAAATAAAAATCATTCGCAATTGAACAAAAATTGATAGCTTACCCGACGGCATCAGGGCGTCCGGTGCCGCCTAGGGGAAGGTCGACGCCGGCGAGAATGGCAAGGTGGCGAACGTCGTCGTGGGCTCTAAGGGCACTAAGAGAGGGGTCAGACCCAGCGAATTTGTAATTGACTTTGATGACTCCGGCGCCGCCACTTCCGTAGACTCGATTGAGAGCGATGAAATTCAACATTGACAGTAGGAGCAGTAGCGAGTGGAAGCGTGAATCCATTTTCGGTATTTTGCCGTACTCGTTCTTCTGCTGATGATTGGATTGGTGATGCTCACTCTTTAATTATATATATTTATTAATTACATCGGATGTTTTGTTTAAATTCTCGTAATCGACGAGGACTGCCATTTTAATTTTGACTTATCGGCCTTCCTCGTGGCCCGTGCGGTTTAACGGTTATATTAGATTATTATTAGGTTTTTTTTTTTTTTTTTTTTTTTTTCATCCCAACTTCTGGGTTATTTTTTAAAATTTTGCTTTTTAATTTTGTTGTATTTAAGTGATCAATTTTAAATCTAATCAGTTAAAATACTTATTGATTGTATTTAAAATTGGGTACTTAAGTGAAACAAAATTCAAAGGTTGATCATAGTTTTGTGGATAAGGATTAGTTGATAACAAGTCTCTCTCTCTCAAACTCTCTCAAAAACTAAAACCCTAATCTACGTGATTCAAACTCAAGACAAGGTAGTCTTCGATCCGGCGGTGGAGAATACTATCATTGCTCCCCCGTCGGATTGAATCAATTTTATTGTGCCATCAGTTTCTCATATTTTTTTCGTCGAAATCCGTCTAGATCTGCTACCACTATCTCGGATCGACCGTCATCTTCTCAGTTTTGTCCCCACTCTTCTAGATCTGGCAAAATTTTCTGGCACAAATACGATTTGTGTCATTATTTTTTTCTTTTAAGTTATGTTTTCTTTCAAACCTTTCGTATGGAAGTTTTATCTCTTCCGTATGAAAGTTTTGTCCTTTCCTTATGGAAGTTTAGTTAGTTTCTTTAGATTCAGTTTTATTTTTTTCTGTGATTCTCGAAGAAAATTTTTGGTCGAGTTATCTGTTGTAGGCCAAGTTACTGGTTTTTCTCAATCCGGAGAAAAGGCGGCTGCGGAACTTCACGTGAATTGAATTAAAATCAACTTGAAAGGAACAATTTTCAACTTCAAAGAGTCGAATCCTATTATTAGTGTTTGTTTTTCTTTTATTAGACGTGATGCTAATATAATAGCTCACAAATTCGTTGGAATTGCGGCTTTGACCTGCGTTAATTTTTTTTGTTATTTCTTCTTGTATGTAATGCCCGAGCGCGAGAGGTCACATCCCCCGCATCATGACCCGACCCGCATATGAAATGGAAAGTCCATACACGTGTCAAATCAAGGCAAACGGGAACACAACACACTCACTACGCTAGGCGGGAGCTAACCCTGGAACCCATTAATCAACAATCGTAATAACAGAGTAGCATAAATGCGGAAGCATGTAATCCATAACATATACGTTGAGCTATCAAAGCTCCCTATCATCAAAATAAGTACAAGTATCATAATCAATGGCCCACATGGCCTAATACAATTCATGTACGCTCCATACATTCATAATACATAAATATTCATAAGGTATGAGTGTATACATAAAAGAAGTGCTAAACACCAATGCAAGACTCCCAAAGACTCGTATTCCTGCCTAGCACTTCTCACCTGCAAGGGAAGGCTGAAAACACAATCGGGTTTAATCTTTAAGAGACTGGTGGGTATAAAACAGGCATAGTATATAAGTATTGCGGAATTCAAACATGTACCTGCAAGCTATAATGCCAAACGAGGTTTTTAAGAGTATTTCCCAAGTGGTTAAATCAAAATATACAACGTACGGGATTTTAACTATCATTTTAGTCATTAGGTCGTTTGTGAGCCAGCGAGGGGCTAAGTCTCCAATCTTCACCTCGTGTATCATTATCATTCATTCATTAGTGATCATACACATAATCTTTTGTGCTCATTCATTCGATCATTCATAATCGTTCATATACACTTTTTTCCTCCGGTTAGTGAACGGGTTTGCAAAGCCCGGCCACCCATTCATTATGGCTAGTGGGGTACATAAATCCCCAAAAGCCCGATTCCCATTCCCCGCTAATCTCCTAGCAAGGGCCGGTAACATCGTGATATGGTGGAACTAGTGCATGGGGTCCCCGCCAGTCCTTGCTTCCCCGGTTAGCCACGTACACTGAGTCCCAGGGCCCCCATTCATTGTGATCAATCAATTCTCGCCAAAACATTTGGTAGGAATTCATAAAGTAAAGGTTTTACATTGAAACATTGACTCGTTGAAAGACTCGATATATACTGTTAGGAATAGTGCCCTAGAAAGCCGATTAGTCATAATCCGTTTTGGAACTTTCCTAGTATCACAGACAATCTTTGAATAATATACGATTGATTAATATCATAGGCAAACACTTCTTTATATGCTCTTGTTTGGTATGCGTTTACTTTAGCTGTGCATGTATGAGAACTCCCCTAATCCTGATGACTTTAGGACTCTACCATTCAGGTGAAATGGTTCATGAAACGAGCCCTATATCACATAAGTCATAATTAGTAAAATACTCCAAGCCGATGAGTCCTACAGACAGTGGGAGTGTCAACCTGACTTCTCTAAGGCTTGCTTGTGGGATCACGCCCTTAAGAAGGACCACCTTGTTTCAAGGAGGTGCAAAGTGTATAGTTGATACGTGCATGATACATGAGGGTGCTTACTTTAATAAGTAAGTTCACTGAGGTGCCCCGTATGAGAACATTCCTAAATGGGAAAGGAAGTTTCTATTTCAGGAAATGGAAACTTCCAGATTATGAAATATCTCACGAGTCATTGATGTGATTAATTGATCCTTAGACTTGAGGTTCCTTGTCACTTTATGAGTTAACTCTGTAGTCTTAGGTATAAGCTTTAAAGGGTGTCGCCTTAGACAACTGATTCAAGGCTTATGCTGGGGCTGCACAAGTGATTCATGAAAGTGAATGAGAATCAAGAAAGGACCTACACTTGCATTTGCAAGGTGATCTCTTATTGTGTAAGTCATTCATATGCCATATGGAGTCCTCGGCCAAGGCAGTAGATCAAGACATCAAGAAAAGGGTTTCTTGGATTGAGATCAAATGGATATGAAATGCACTTAGCTTTAAGACCAGATTATTAGGGTTCTAATTATTCCCTTACCCTAGATCTTGGTTGAGAGATAGTAATTAGGAGGATTGTATCTCACATGAATCAATGACTTAAAGGTTCTGTCGAATCCGAACATTCCAATTCAGCTAGGGGTTAAACACCTGTTGCTAGACTATGGTCGTTTAATCTGTGAACCGATTAATTAATTAGTGAATTAATTAATTAGGGTCACTGCTAATTGAATTGAGAACCTAGAGGGTCACACACAACAACTTGGTTACATGAGTTGAGGCTTTAAGATGATTAAACGAGTTAATCGGGCCTAGAGGGTTCCACACGTGTAAAACCACACGTGTGGCTCACGTGACTGGACAGGTGTCATAGGGACACGTGTGCCACACGTGTTTATTTGATTGAATATTAAATAATTAATTTATTAATTATTTAATAGACTTTGGTTTAATTTTGAATTAAAAAGAAATTCTAATTTTGGAGAAAAATAATCTAGTTAATTAATTGTGAATTAATTAATTAGATAAAATAAGTTATTTATTTTTAAATAAATAAAGTATAATAATATCCAAAAGGGTTTGAATATTTTAGCTCTCTTGAAAGTTGATTTGAATTGGAATTCAAAGTCAAAGTCAAATTTACTTGACGATCAAGTAATAGGAGAGAGGGACCAAATCCTTAGCCCAAAAGGACTAGGTTTTGGGCGTCCCTCCCCTCCTATAAATAGGGGAGCTCGAGCTCCTCTTGGAGCTAATCGAGAATTCTTTTGGTTCATGTGTTGAACACCTTCCCTTCTCCAAGATCAAATAAACCCCAGGTTAAGCTTAAACACTAATTAGAGAACTAGCATCCTTACTAGTTAGATTGTAGCCAAGTTGGTGGACTATCTCTAGAGAGCTTCAAGTTAGAAGTTTTGAAGATTCGAGCTCTACCAAGGAGTGGAGATCAAGCAAAACGACCAGAAGGGATGATGAAACGATTCTGAACCCAACATAGAACGAGTGAAAAAATCGAACCAAAGAAGATGGCGAAAACCGTTCGTCCATATCCTGAACGATGAGTTTTTTAACGAGGGTTTTATGGCTGGCAGATTTCTACTTTCACAAAACTGGTTTTCGAAGGGAGTTTCAATCATCTCTTTCTCGTTTCATGTTTCTTTCTTTATGTTATATTGTTAAGAACTTCCATAACATGATTTGAATGTAGGTTGGTGTGGATTGTTATCCCTACAATGGATTCTGAAGTAGAAAGAGACTTTCGAGGGATGGGTTGCCATTACCGCATGAAGCACGTTTGAGGGCGGCTCAAAACGTGTCAAGAAAGCTACTACCCAAGTGAGTTTCTTGACCTCTACGAATTTGGATATACGATTGCGAGTCTAAGATCCTTTTGTTGGAAAAATTTTAAATTTCCGCTGTTTTCTGATTCCTGTTTTCCAACAAGTGGTATCAGAGCTACCTCGTTAATCGTGTTTCTGATTCGTCTCAATTATTCTGAATTTGGTAGAAATTCTTAGGCTTAGATGCGAATTAGGTATTCATGAGTTCTTTTAGAAAGCCTGAATTACGAAACTGTAATTTTTCTTGAATTTCTGAAACTGTTTTCTTAAAGTATGTTTTTGAAAACCGTTTTAATTCAAATCTGTTTAAATCGTATTTAAAATTTTGGATTGTTGTTGGTTTTGAACTGAAACACGAAACACGAAAATCGTGTTACGAAAACGCGAGCCTAGGCGTGCTAGGGCGTCGCACGCCCAGGCCGGCGCGACCGTCCGCCATCGCCGCGCGCCTATCCTAGGCACGCCTAGACTGGCCCGGCAGCCCCTCCCGCAACTGTAACACCCCCAGAGCGAAGGGTGCCACATCCCCCGTACTAAGGTCCAACACGAGTAGCGAAATGGAAGTCCGCACCCGTATCAGACCATAGCGAATGGGAGACACACAAAACTCACACCCACGCTAGGCGGCCTAGACCCTCAAGAACTGCAAGAGTTAAAAATCAGAGTAGCGGAAGCAATTAAAGCAATTCTCAAGCTAAACATATCTCCCAAGATCACATATACATTTCAAAAGTGGGGAAGGGTCAACCATTCACGCCAGTTCATATACAGAATATACAATGCCATCAAGGTCTAAAAGCGAAAGTGTAATCATAAATACATAATCTCCAAGTACATATATGCAAAAGAGGAAGTAAACCACTACGAATGCATGAAGACCCAAGCTAAACCCAAAAGACACTTGCCGCCTAGCTTGACTCGGAAGAACCTGCAAGCTCAAAAGAAAGGAAAAAGGGGGAAACAACAACGAGGGTTAGTCCTAGCGACTAGTGAGGGGGCTAACTCACGCACCTGATATGTATATAGAGCAAAGCACTTAATCAAAAGGAAAGATCCTTGAACCGAGAGTGGTTTTTGCAAGCCAAATTAATTCCCGGAATATATATATAAATAAGTTAAAAGAAAAGGGAAAAGGGCAAAATAAGACTCCAAGTTTTAGGTGAATTAAGAATCCACTCTCGTTCCGTAGATCATACAAAGCTTAACCAACTCGGCGAGTACGAGTCACACACATCCCCAACTTCCAAATACGAAGAACAAAGCAAAGCAAAACAAATCAGAATCCATCCCCAACACCGGTTGATAGAAGGGTTGATCGGCCCTAACTATCCACATACACAAACGAGACAAGGTTTAATTACTTCCTTGAAACCTTCGGCGGTTGCCTCCGCCGGCTCAAGAGAAACACCCTTCCTCAACCTCCTAAGGTTGGGCGAGACTCTCAAATGGAGGTGTTGATGGAAGAGCTCGGCGACCCCTCGGCCGTCCCGAGATTACCATACCACACTCCGGGGCCCAAACATATCACGAAAGTCACACAAACATACCTCAAAGCTTATCTTTCAAAGCCACATCTCGCTTACACACACACACTTGCTCAAAACTAAACCTTTGTAAACGAAAGCAAAATAGCTTATATACTTATACAAACGTTTTCAAACTCTTATAACAAATGGGATAAATCCCGCAACATAAGTATCATACACTTATTTACCATATATTATACATATCCACATGCGAGGCTTCAAATCAAGTAGGGTTATAGGTCGAATAACTAAAAGAACAAAACCTCACCTTGGCAACGAACGTAGCGGAGTCAAAAGAGGAAACCGGGCACCTACGGAGCAAGCTCGTCCCCTACAGAAAGATCCTCTGAACAAGGCAAACAACAAGAGACACTCTTAGACTCAATATGAACCACATTGACGCTCGGTACATGAATATGTATGCTTATGATGCAAATGATATGAAATGTATTCACATTAAGGCCATTTATGAGCATTCAAAGCATAATCGGGCATATATCATAAACGAGGCAAGAATAAACAACAAGAAACAACGGAAAGGAAACAAAACGAACGAAACTAGGGTTACAAGGAGGCACGCCCGTGTCCCCCCGGAAGGGCAAGCTGAGACACCCCCGTGTCTCAGTACAGAACTAAACAACAGAAACCTGGAGGTGACACGCCCGTGTCACCGAAACCAGGCAAGCCGAGACACCCCCGTGTCTCGGTATAGAAAAGCGAAAACGAAAACAAAAGGTGACACGCCCGTGTCACCAACAAAGGGCAAACTGTGACACCCCCGTATCACGGTACAGAAAAACGCAGACGGCACTACAGTAACTCAGCAACCCCAAAACAAAAACCCAACACTCATGCTCTAATTACCAAGCAAGGAAATGCAACAATTGCTAAGAAACAAGTCCTAGGAGCATACTAACAACAACAAACCTCAAGGAAACATGAAAGGAGCAAGAATCAAACCAAATCTACCAACACTACTATTCACATGCTTGCTATAACTCAACAATCAACCAAAGAATTGAACTCAAAATCACATAAAAGAGAGAAGAGTAAGTGAAGATGACAACCATGAACTTACCTTTCAATTTGGAGAAGTTTTGATGAAGATTTGAGCTCAAAATCACAAGGTTGGACAAAAGGCTTCTTCTTCTTCCTTGCTTCCTTGTACCGATCAGTTTGGGAGAGAGAGAGAGAAGGATTGGCTCGGTTTCAAGGGGATTTGGGGCTGAAATGGTTAGCTAACTCAAGTGTAATCCAAGGTTAAGGCTTGGTTGGGTTAAGGTGGGGTCCACAAGGTCTCATGAGGTCAAAAGGTAGCTTCCAAGCTTAAGGGGCTCGTTACGGGTGAAATACGGAGGTCTTAACGAGCTTAGAAAAATGTGAGGCTTGTCCCATCGAACCTGAATCGTCGAAACGAGTTCAATGGAGGTGACGGAATTCGAATCCGAATTCCCGAGCTCAAGATACGCGTCTCGGAACCCAAGGTACGCTAAATGCTCTTTAGCCTCCTTCAGGTCCCGTCTCCAAAACGAACCCAAAAAAGCAACCAAAACAAATACCAAAACATATAACGAGCATGTAAACGAGTTCATAAAACATATAATTAACAAATATCACGAATTCACCAAAAATTAGAATTAAATACGAACTCGAAACGAATAAAATACCCAACAAGAAAAGTTAAACGTTCAAGGGTAACCAAAATCATATTAAAGCAAATAAGTTCAAATAACTTCAATAATTCACGTTAGAAATGAAATATCACATAAGGAAATAATTGAATAGCGCACATAAGAGGTTACCTGAAAAGTCTGATCAGTCGGGATGTTACAGCAACCGCGTGGGAGCGTCCCGCACCACAGCGCCGCAACCGCGCGGGGCCTTCCGCCATTGCCTCCCGCATCCGCGCGGGAGGGTGTCCGCGCAGCGCCGGCCTGATGGCCTAGGCGCCTGCGTGCCAGGCGTGCGCAAGCCGGCAGCGCTGCTGCTGGCATGTGCGTGCTGTGCGCGCGCGCTCTCGCGCTCGCGCGCGATGCCTGCGGGCGGCCTGGGCCATTGGGCGGGCACTCCAATCCGTGACTGTCTCGTTTTCGTGTTTAGTCCAATCCAATCCCAATTTAATTTTCTGAAAAATTTTATTTTAATAAATTTGAATTATTTTTGAAATAATTGTTTAAATTGGGATTTTGAAAATTTAAGCGATTTAAATTTTGAAAAAATTACAAACTTTATTTTATGAAATTGTTGAAAGAATAAAATTATTAATTTTCAGAAATTAATTGGAATTTTATTGGTTTATTGTTTTTCGGGTTTTATAGAAAAGTCTCTTGAACAAGAATTGCATATAAGTCGTGTTTTAAGCTATTAGAGCTTAAAGCGAGAATTTTAATTTATTGGTTAAATTTAAATTCTTGCAATTTAAGCATGTTAGGTGATCATGGGTTTAGACTTATGTATGGTTTTAATTTATGCACATGGATGGTTTAAATTGGGGTTGGAGCCCTATAGTTGCGTTTTTCAATTGAGGTTGGAGCCTCACTTATGTGCGTACTGTTATGTGATTTATTATGTGGCTTTCCATATTACTGTTTTTGAGGCCGGGGTATGCCCCGTGTAATTATCTAAGGCCAATATGAAAATTGAGCCTTATTACTTTATGTCTTTTTCTTTTTATTGTAATTTGAGAGTAGAGATAGGTGGTGAGGTTTTATTTTAATTTTGGAGACAATGCACCCATGGAGTAAGATGGACCACATTCAAGTAACAAGGAGGCCATAAGTGAAGACCCCTCAAAATGTTAGGGAGGGGAATCTCAATTGTAAAAATGTAATAGAGATAGGGCTCGTATTTTGTTATTGCTTTCCCTTATGTGATTTTAAACTGTTTATGTGGCATGTATGTTAGAACTTGTGATTGTGGAGTGGCTCCCACATATCACGCATAAGATAGGTAGAACCCATGATCATCTCATGTTAGTATCATGCTAGGACATGTTATCTGTTTATGTGCTTGTTTGAAATGCATTTAAGTGTACTTGCATTAATCAAGACTAATAAAATTGGATAACATATAAAATTGTTGAAAGACAAGCAAAACACGAACAAACCGAAAAACAACCAACAACAAAAACACAACTCGAAACTGGGCCAAAATGGGGTCGCGGTTGCTACCAAAAATGAACTGAAAATGTTCGCGGCCGCTACCATGGTCGCAGTCAGACCAAAAATGAACTGGTCGCGATCGCGGCCGCGACTAATTATGTGACAGCAGCAAAACAGGGGAAAAAGGGCGAAATCTCAACCAAAAACCATCCTAATTCATGCTAGCATGCAAGGGAAAGATAATACATCAAATATATATCATATTCAAGTCATATAGCATGCAAAAATCGAACCAACCATGCAAGGAATGGAGGAGAATGGATCAAACATACTTGTTCTTCATTTTTCATTCAAAGCATTAATTGAATACTTCATTAAATGCAACTACCAACTGAAATGAGTTCATATAATTCATATTGGATGTCTTAGGTTCATAAATGGTGCATTAAACAAACAACAATCAAGAGAAATCATGCCAAACTCATCAAATTGCTCCAAACCCTTACTATTAATCTAGTTAACCATATCTCAAACAATTCTCAATGAAATTAAGAAAATAAGTAGACCAAAGAAAGAGGAAAGGATGGAGAATACAATCATGGACTAGCCCGTCGAATTTGAGGCGAATCGGATGTGTATTGATCAAGAAATGGCCAAAGTGAATAGTGATTTCCCCTTCCTCCTCTCTCTCGGTATAAACTGCTGCTTCACTTCTTTTTTCTTGGCTGGGTCCGAAATGGGAAGCAAATGGGTGTATAGTGGGTTAAGTTAGGGTCATATTGGTTCAAGTATGGGGCGATTCGGATAAGAAACGGGTCGGATATGATTAAAACGGGCGAACAAGGCAAATATGTCACAGGGGGCGTGTTTTGGGCAAAATTCGGAGGATCAAACGGGCTTCAAAAATTACAAAGTCAGGTTCCAAATCTTCCATTCTTCGTTATGAGTCTGACGCTTCTTTCGGAATTCAAATCCGAATTCCCGAGCCCAATTTACGCCCTTATGTCCCTAACAAATAAAACGGTTCAAAACCGTATCAAACAAACTCAAAAACTTAAAACGAACACATAGACAAATTCATAACAAACATATTTCATGCATATCATGTAGTCACACACTTAGGAACAAATACGGGGTCACAAGGATCGAACGGGGAATCAAAAGGGGTCAAAACAAACAAATTACTTAACAAAGTGAAACAAATAATTATTCAAATCATCAATTAGGTATATAAACAATTAAATAATCATGTAAAGGCATAAATAAATAAATAAAGTGCGTAGGAAACACTCTCGAGAGTGCGTACCTGTACGGCCGGACGAGCGGGATGTTACAAACTTCCCCCTTCAAAAGGACCTGTCCTCAGGTCCTAAAGCGAGATCTGGAACGCCTCTGAACTCCACTCTACGCTTCCGTTGCGCCACTCTGATCTAGGCAACTGTAGATCCCTCGGGATATTACTCCCCTAATTAGGAATAAGGAAGACTTCACGTATCCCGGTAACTTGGTGGTACCTACCGAATCCAAGTAAATCCCCTTGTAAGAGATGCTTCTAAAGAAGTCTCGATCTCTCATTTCAACTTTGGGGGTCTTCTTGGAACATCCCGCTCGTCCGGCCATCCCAGGTACGTTTTTATGAGAGAGCTACGTGCGCGTTTAGTTATTTTAATTATGCAATTATGTGTTATTTTATTGCTAATGTGATTAATTGTATTAATTGTTTAACTTATAACTTGAGTTTTAATGTTTATGCATGCATGTCGTGTAATTTGCTCCGTATGTGTCCGAATTTGATCCCGTTTCATGCGAATTTTTGATATATGTGAATTACGTGAGTTATAAATATGACGATATGCTCGTTATATGTTTTAGAGGTTGTTTTATGTGGTTCTTGGCTCGTTTTGTAAAAACGGGATTTGTGAGGGATTCGAGGGCCTAACTTATTTAGCGCACCTCGTGTTCCGGAAGGCGTAACTTGAGCTTGGGAATTCAGATTTGAATTTTGGAAGATACATTGGACTCATAACGAACAAAGGAACCCAACTTTGTATTTTTATAAGCTCATTTGATCCTCCGAAATTCAGCCGGAACGAGCACCTTGCGCTAAGAGCCACCTTTGTTGACTACTCTTGCTTTGTGGGCCCCACTTTAACCCTAACCAAAGCTAAACCATGACTTTTGTGCTTGAGTTAAGCCACTCTCTCCCCCTTACCTGATCCATTTCGTACCCCCCTCTCCCAAGACAAGAAATCAGCCCCAAGTGGAAGAAAGGAAGAAGAATAGAAGATAAGAGAAGGCTCCTACTCATTTGCTTAAAGATTTGAACTCAAGCCCCACCATTTCTCTCCCAATCAAAGAGGTAAGCTTATATTTGTGTTCTCCATGCCTTTTTTGTCATTTTTACTTTCATTTTTCAAGATTACATCCATGTTTGATTGACATATGGTATATGGTATGAACAGTGAGGGTTTGTAGAAATTTCTTGATTCTAGCATGCTTCCTTGTAAATTCTTTAAGCTTGATGCATGATATTTGCTCCTATGACATCCTATTTGAGTTATATGATCTTGGTTTGCATGTTAGATAAGGATTCATGTAGGTGCCATTGTTGGATATTGAAGCTTTTGCAAGAGCATGAACTTGTTGATGCATCTCTTCCTTTTCCTTCACTTTAGCTTTGGTTTTTGCATGAATTAGGGCATGAATTCTTGTATATTTGTTGCATATACCTTCCATTATGTGTTAGCTTGGTGCTTGTGTGGTTTGTTTGGAGTTTTGAAGGAGTTTGCAAGCTTGTTTCTAGAAAATTTGGCCCCTGACCCAAATCCACGGGGGTGGATTTTCCCTTTGAAAAAAATCCACCGGGGTGGATTTGAGGCAGCCCCCTCCTGGAACTTTCTGACCTAAATCCACGGGGGTGGATTCTCCTTTTGAAAAAAATACACCGGGGTGGATTTAGGGCAGTGGCTCCCTTTTGTTCCGAACTTCGTTTTCTTGTTTCTTTTTGCTTGTTTCTTGTTTCTCCCACCCCTAATTTGATCCCCATTCTGTACTAAAATGTTAAATTATGTGTTATAATTATTGTATTAGATTTATGGATTCGTTTGACGTGATTCATGCCTTATTTGATTCGATGTGTACTCCTACGCGCATGAATGACTTTGTACTTTATTTGCTTGCCTTGCATGTAATCTCCTTGCTCCTATATGAACTATATGCATTTATAATATGTTGTATGATATGTTATGCATGTTATGTGAATTTTATGAATTTATTTGAAGTGAATTATGTGATTTATGGCTTGATGTAAACTTATATGCACTAAATGTCACCTTGTTGCGTTTTGTTCGTATCTTTTGCATTTGTTGCCCTTGAATGAACTTAGAATTTATGAATGCTCTTGATATGCTATTATATGATAAGTTATGGTTTTAATTGATGCGTTATGAGTTTAATTTGTTAGTTATCTGTTTGATATTTCGTTGTTTGCCTCGATGTGCTTAAGTGTGAATTTATATGAAGTGCATTGCATATTTTGCATCCGTACGCATATGCCGAGTGTCTATATGGTTCATGTTTGAGTCTAAGTTCATCCTTTGCTTTTTGTCTTGTTCAGAGCTTCATTCCTTTGGTGTCGAGGAGGTCCTTTAGGTGTGCTTTGGTTGGTTTCCGTTTGGTTGGTTCGACAAGGTGAGGTTTCTTTCTTTTAGTTATTACGACCTACAACCCTTGATGTTATTTAAGCCCGCGTGTGACCTATGTATATGTATAAGTAATTAGATATATGTTTGATACGTATTTTGTGGGATTTTGGCCCTTTTGTTATGAAATATTTGAAAATGCTTTTATGTATATGTAAGAAATATTTTCGTTTGTTTCTTTTGAAAAGAGTTGGTGTGTGTGTTTTGAAACCGCGAGTTATGTTTTGAAAATTATGTTGGATTTTGAAAATTAAGAACTTTCGAACAATTTGAACAATTAGATGGGCCCCGAAGATTTGTGCGAAGGAGACCCGGGACGGAGTGGGCCATCGGGGTAGTCCCTAGTACGGTCTTCAACTTAAGGATCAACCCTGAACCCACTAGGAGGCTTGGTGGGGGAAGGAGTCCTTGGGCGTGAGTGTCATGAAATTCACGACCATACTATTTGTCCGATGGTTGGGGTGGCGCCACCCTGCCATCACCCGGAGGAGAGGTATGTTTGTCTGATTCTGAATTATGTTTTGTTTTGATTTAAGCTTTGATTTCTGAACGGAGTTATGTGGTCCATGGCTCGTACTCGCCGAGTCGTGTGTGCGTGATTTTGAACTTAGTTTGTGAAATGGGAGTGGATTCATAAATACAAAAATTTGGTTGATTTTGGCCTTCGGCCTTAACTCTGTTGCCTCATAATTATATCACGTGTTAAATGTTTTAGATTGCAAAAACCACGCCCCGGTTCATGAACCTTCTAATTTTTGAATATGCTCTGCTCTATGTATATGTATGTGTGAGTGTGTTAGCCCCCTCACCAGTCTTTAAGACTGACCCCTCCTCGTTGTCTTCTTTTTTCCCCTTCTGTTTTGTTGAGTTTGGAGGTGCAGGTCGGTACGTGCTAGGAAGAAGTCTTTTGTTTAGTTTGTTCGAGTCTTTCCATCTTTTCAATTTAGCATTTGTTTTATGATTAAGATATCTATGAAATTCGTTTAAGTTATGATTCATAATTTGAACTTAAAACCTAGTATGATCTATTTGGCCTTGCATAGGCATGATATGTATAATTTGGATAAATTTGAGCATGTATGATTGTATATGTTGTTCCTGATGCTTCCGCACTTGATTTTGATATTTTTTCTGTGGGCTCTGTATTAGGGTCTAGACCGCCTAGCTAGTGTGTGAGTTTTTGTTTGTCACCTGTTCTCTGTAGTCTAATACGTGTGCGGAGATTCCATTTCGTTACACGTGTCGGGCTACAGTGCGGGGGGTGTAGTGCCTTGCGCTCCGGGGTGCTACACTTCTCTTCCTAACCACAAAGCTCTCGAAACCTCGTCGACCCACCGAAGCTATGAGAATTTAGGTCTACTCATTGAGAGAAGACACCACTTAATTCTCATCGAGATCTCCTTAGCCATAACAAACCGAACACGAAGTCCTTCGCCGTTTGCTCCCACTTCCAAATAGAATTTAGAAGTAGTTGGAGAAACTACCGGTCCTTAATGTTTGGTCTTCAACCGACGGCACTTTAAACATTGTTACACGAAGTCTGCAATGTCTTTTCTTGTGCCAACACATCTTCACCAGTTCTTCAAACCCTCGAACCAAGAGTGAGGTAACTTGTGACCTTGCACTACTAGAGGCGTTGACTACATTCTCCCGAAAGCCACGAGCAACCAAAGCCTTCCTTAGTGCCTCGATTGCAACAAATTAGTCTTAAGTACCCTCGTTTAAGCAAAGCTACACCAAAGGCAACTCTCTTCAAATACCTCATCTCACTCTAACCGTGCCTCTTCTAACGTCCGTGTCATGGGATGGCCACCGAAAGAAGACAAATCCACTGTTGAATCCCAATAACACTATAGATTGGTTCTCTGAGGTAATTCTCGGTTCTTCTTCTCAAATGCGTAGTTGGTAATACCCTTACTGAAACCCAACTCGGAGTAGACCACGAAACTCTGAAAAATACGAACACCACCTGGAAGCGAGCAAAGGGTATTTATCTTCTACATTTAACCCGTGCAACTCACGGTAGATTAAATTCACCTTAAATCCCATCGTTACTCGATAGGACCGAGTACTCCACAAAGAAGTACCTGAATTGATGATACTACCTTCTAAGAGCTCATCAACTACGTCTTGAACTCCTACAACTCTGGAGTCTCTAAGCAAGGTTTAATTCCGGAATAAAGGTCACGACCACTTCCATGTCCCTATCGGAAGGAAACAAATTCCAACTTTCAAGGAACACTAAAGAAGTCTTACTACGACCCTTGTCTCTTTAAGCTTGGCTCAACCCCCGGTTGTCCCAAAGGTAAGCCATAAAGCTTGTTGCACCGTCCCGGAATAACCAACCACCTCCACAAAGGATATAAACGGGGTAGTCTTCCATCTAACACCCGAAAATATCGTTGAGCCCCGAACGGACCTCCTAAGATTAACCCCTGACTCGGCACCGCGCTCGAACGAACAATCCACACCTCAAGGTAACCCCGTACCTCAACAAGAAGAAGGAAAAGACGCCTTCAAGTAGTCCACCGATAACCTCGGCCCTCACAACTCACAAACACCCGAGCACTCAACTCACTAACTCTCTTCAAGAAAAGAGTTACCCACAAAAAAAAAAAAAAAAAAAAACGACAAATGCTACAAAACAAGCGCAAGAAGCAACAACACCAAGTACGAAGAGAAACAAATCAAGAGAAAATAAACAAAGAGTGGGTTTCCCCGAGATAAAATATGCATGAATGATATGCCATGAATGCAATTACCTCAATTTCCGGGTGCTCTTTGGTTTCCAAGTTGAAGCCTTTGATTCCTTCTCCTTCGTTTATTAGCCCTTGAATGATCATAATCGGAAAACTTATGCTCCGAAGATCCGCAAGCGTAACACCTCTTCAACCGAATCCAACATCCCTCATAGGTATGATTAGTCCCTCGGCAATATGCACATGGTGGAAATTCTCTCTCGGCCCAAGGGGTCTTCCGAAGCTTAAGCTTCTTCTTGTTATCTCTTTTCTTGGTCGACACACCCTGTCGAATCGGTCTCTCTTCCATTTGTAGGTTGGAACATGATCCTAACCCGAATGATTGTCCCGAATCCTCTTCTTCCCGCCTTTTTCTTACCATCCACCAAGTTTCAACCCGCAGAGCTTTCTCAACCGCTTGGTTCCAAGTACTCGTGTCTCTTGCACCCAAAGCTTCCTTGAATTCATCCCGAAGGCCATCCATAAAGTACTTAGCCCTCAAACGATCATCACTTGTAATATGTGGTACGTATGCGCCCAACCTCTCAAACTCCTCCAAGAATTCCATAATTATCTTATCTCCTTGTTTAAGGGTGAGAAATTCTTCAAGTCTTCGTTCTTGTAAAATAGCCGGCATAAATCTCGTTCTAAATTCTCGAACAAATTCCTCCCACTTCAATCCTTCCCCCATTGCCCCTAGTTGTTGAATGACTCTTGACCACCACAAATTCGCTTGCCCTTGAAGAAGTAATGTAACAAGGCGAACTTTGTTTTGAGGTTCACATGGCCATACTCGAAATATCCCTTCTATCCCCGAGAGCCATTCTTCTGCTTCAATGTCATTATCCCCTCGGAATTGGGGAGGGTTGAAAGTCCCAAACTCTCGGTACAAGGTTGCTATCGGGTTCATAGGTTGTGCCGTAGATGAAGGTTGCCCTTGATTCGGTGGGGATTGTTGTGAAGGTTGGCCGGAATGATGTTGATGTGGAAACAACCTGAAAAGCTCAAAACTACAATACAATTATAGGTGCATGTCGATTAATAGGTGTATGTTCATGTGAATGATTAATGCGATTAACACAAATAATCCACATAAATGATGTAGTGAATGCAAACAAACACCAAAATCCTAAGCCGAACGACCTAAACAGACCGACACGACACTAGAGCTCCGGTTTTGCAACCAAGAGCTCTGATACCACTTTAGATGTAGCACCCCGGAGCGCAGAGCACTACACCCCCCCGCACTATAGCTCGACACGTGTAAATGGAGACTCCGCACTCGCATCAAGCTACAGCGAACGGGTGACAAACAAAAACCCACACATTAGCTAGGCGGTCTAGACCCTAATACAGAGTGCACATAATAAAATCAAAATCGAATGCGGAAGCACCAGGATTCAAATACAACACACAAGCTTGAATTATTACAAATTATACACATGGTGCCCATCCCAGGCAAAATAAATCATATAACCTTAAAATTCTAATTTCAAAACAAATTTAAACAAATTCCATAAATATCTTATACATAGTACCAATGCAGAAAAGTAAAGATGCAAAAGACCCGAAGTAGACTCGACCAACCCAAAAGAAACCACCGCCTAGCTCGAATCGGAACCCGAACCTGCAAACTCAAAGAAATAAAAGGGGAAAAAGAAAACAACGAGGAGGGGTCAGTCCTAAAGACTGGTGAGGGGGCTAACACACTCACACATACATATACGTAATTCAGAGCATATTCAAAATAAGGAAATTTATGAATCGGGGTGTGGTTTTTACATGCCAAGACATTTTAACCCGTGATAGTATATATAGAAAAGAGTTAAGGCCGAAGGCCAAAATCAACCAATTTTAGTAATTAGAAGTCCACTCCCGTTTCACAAATTAATTTCATAATCAAACACACAACTCGGTGAGGACGAATTTCAGACCACCTAACTCCGTTCATACTCAAAATCGGAATCATAAATCATAAGAAAACATAATTCAAACACACATACCTCTACTCCGGTGATAGAAGGGTTGTTCCTACCCTAACCATCGATTCCCATGTCAGGGTCGTGAGTTTCATGACACTCACGCACAAGGATTCCATCCCCCACTAACCTCCTAGTGGGTTTCGAGTTGATCCTTAAGTGTGGAGAGCATGCTAGGGACTACCCGACGGCCCGCACCGTCCCGGGTCTCCTTCACACAAATCTCCGGGGCCTAATCAAAATAATCAAATTGTTCAAATTGTTCGAAAGATCATAATTTTCAAAACATAACTGGCGGTTTCAAAACACACACACCAACTCTTTTCAAAACAAACAAACGAAAATATTCATAAATATATGTAAAAGCGTTTTCAAATATTTCATAACAAAAGGGGCCAAAATCCCACAAAATATGTATCAAACACATATCTAAATACGTATACATATACATAGGTCACATGCTAGCTTAAATCACATCAAGGGTTGTAGGTCGTAATAACTAAAGGAAAGAAACCTCACCTTGTCGACCACAACGAACAAAATGAACTGGAACACGCCTAAGAGACCACCTCCTTTCCCTCGAAACAAAGCTCTGAATAAAACAAAGGATGAAAGACGGACTTAGACTCACAAACGAACCATATAGACGCTCGGCATATGCAAACAAATGCAAAAGATGCATAATAGATGCAATGCATTAATATATAACACATGCAAGTTCATATTGTAATAGCCTAAGGTGCTTATCCCACATCGGTTGGAGAGGGGAACAAAGCCTCCTTTATAAGGGGGTGGATACCTTTCCCTTATTGAGGTCTTTTCCTTGCTGGGCACCTTCGGGTTTAAATTCCAGTAGGAGAAACAAAACCGTGAGGGTGTTGTCGCTTAGCCCACCAAAGCGGACAATATCGACAAGCGGGTTTTCGGGTTGTTACACATATTAAATCATATGTCTCCAAAATCATGCAAAATGAAATCCATAAAGTTCATGCATCGAACATAACACGTCATAGAACATACTAGGCATGCATACATATGACAAAAGAGTCAAACAAATATCAAACAAGGCCAGAAAATGACACATTGATGCAAGCTAGCACATAAAAGGCATATAACGCACATTAGCTCACATATCACATGTAAAAGCATCAAACTTACTAAAATAAATTCACAAAATTCATATAACATGCGTGACATATCATACAACATGTTAAGAAGATAAATCATATCATATAAGAACAAAGAAAAATCATTCAAGGCACATAAACGAAGTATGAAGTCATATACGCATGTTAAGGTAGCACATTACATGTATGAAGCCCTACATAAAAAACGAGCACGTAAAACACGCCACAAAATCATAACATAACACTAAACACATATTTGACATGTTAACATATCATACATATTATATATTAATCATATAAGAGCAAGGAAAGACAAGCAAAGCACGAACAAACCGAAAAACAACCAACAACAAAAACACAACTCTAAACTGGGCCAAAATGGGGTCACGGCCGCTACCAAAAATGAACTGAAAATGGCCGCGGCCACTACCATAGTCGCAGTCGTGACCAAAAATGAACTGGTCGCGATCTCGGCCGCGACCAGTTACGCGACAGCAGCAAAACAGGGGAAAAATGACGAAATCTCAACCAAAAACCATCCTAATTCATGCTAGCATGCAAGGGAAAGATAATACATCAAATATATATCATATTGAAGTCATATAACATGCAAAAATCGAACCAACCATGCAAGGAATGGAGGACAATGGATCAAACATACTTGTTCTTCATTTTTCATTCAAAGCATTAATTGAATCCTTCATTAAATGCAACTACCAACTGAAATGAGTTCATATAATTCATATTGGATGTCTTAGGTTCATAAATAATGCATTAAACAAACAAGAATCAAGAGAAATCATGCCAAACTCATCAAATTGCTCCAAACCCTTAATATTCATCTAGTTAACCATATCTCAATCAATTCTCAATGAAATTTAGCAAATAAGTAGTCCAAAGAAAGAGGAAAGGATAGAGAATACAACCATGGACTAACCTTTCGAATTTGAGGCGAATCGGATATGTATTGATCAAGAAATGGCCAAAGTGAATAGTATTTTCCCCTACCTCATCTCTCTCGGTATAAACTGCTGCTTCTCTTTTTTTTCCTTGGCTGGGTCCGAAATGGGAAGCAAATAGGGGGTTAATTTAGGGTCATATGGGTTCAAGTATGGGGCGATTCGGATAAGAAACGGGTCGAATATGATTAAAACGGGTGAACACGGCAAATCTATCACAAGAGGCGTGCTCTTCGTTACGAGTCCGAAGCTTCTTCCGGAATTCAAATCTGAATTCCCAAGCCCAATTTACGGCTTCCGGAACACAAGGTGCGCTAAAACAAGTTAGGCCCTTATGTCCCTAACAAATAAAACAGTAACACCCCAGTTTTTCAGTTAAATAATGTGGTGTATTTGTTTATAAATTGCGCAATTTAATTATTTAATTATATGATTAATTGTTTATAAATGTTTACATTTGATTTAAACTATAAACTATTGTTACTTTAATTTAATTCATTTTATTTCAACTTGATATTTATCGTTTAATTTCTTAATTAAGGGTTCATGTTACCTTAACTATTTCGGTAATTCTGTTAATTAATTTCAACATGTTATTAGTTGGTTTTAATTTAATTAAAATGGGATTTAAGTTTTAGTAATTAATTTATAACGTTATGAATTCATTCATGAACATGAGTGTTCTATTTGTACTTCGTTCTTATATGTAATGATATCGGAATGGTATGGAAATTTAGTATGTCATAAATATGTGTGTTATGAACATGCCTATATGCTCGGATTATGTTTTCGGATTCATTTGATGTGTTAACGAATTTAATTTTGATTGTGGAACCAAGTCGGGGGCTAACGAGCAATTAGCGCACCCTTGGTTCCGTACGTGGTATCTTGAGCTCGGGAATTCGGATTTGAATTCCGTCACCTCCATTACCTTCGTATCGACGATTCGGAGACAATGGAACAAGCCTCATACCTTTTTGAAATCATTAAGACCTTCGAAATCCAACCGTAACGGATAACTCGTGCAAGAAGAGCTCATTTTGTTGACTAGTCTTCATGGTGGGACCCTTTTTACTCAACCTAACCTAACCAAAGCTTAACCATGACTTGTGTACCTTGAGTTAACCCTCTCTCCTCCCTTTTAGCATCAAAAACCGAGCCAAAATATCTCCCCTTGCAGCTGCAACTGATCGAGAGGGAAAGAGAGAAGAAAGGAGAGAAAACCCTTGGCCATTCTTGTGATTTTGAGCTCAAATCACCTCCCTTCTTCTTCTAATCTTCAAGGTATGAATATTTATGTCTTCTTTACTCTATTATGCTTGATTTCATCTACTTACATCATGATTTGGATCAGATTTGATTAGGGTTTGGGTGATGAGTTGGTATGAACTTTTAGGGATTTTTGCTCTTGTGACCTATTTGATTGTGTAGCTGATTTTCTTGCTTATACATGATCATATGAGCTTGTTTCTTGGCCTATTTCTTTCCTAACTGATAGTATATGATATTAGGAGGATTTTATCTCTTGACCCTTTGATGAAATTATGAGATATGGAGCTCCAAACTTGATGATCAAACTGCTTCCCCTGTTTTTCGAACTGCTGCTGTTCATTTTGCTTTGTTGCTTGATCAAATGATCTTATTTTCATGTGAAATTGCATGGATATTATGTAAACTCATTACTCTATATGTTAACATTCATTTTTTAAGTATTTGGATCCATTTTAAGCCTCAAAACCGAAAGACATGGCCTGTTCTTATGCATGATCTTTGACAGACTTGCTGCTGTTACAATTGTGTGGTTGTTGGTCACCCTAATGTGCTTTAATTCGTGCCATTTTGCATATATATGAATTATATTAGTTTTTTAGTATGTTAGCATGCATTCCCCAAAGTTTCAGATCCAAATTCAACCCCTAAGTACTTGATTATAGCTGATTGAAACAATAGGGCTCTTATGTTCGATTTTGGCGACCCAGTTTTGCCGCATGATTTAGATGCTCTTAATGTGTGATTTAGCCTTTTCACTCTAAATGAAATATGTTCCTAACATGCTAAATATGTTTTATATTAAGTTTCATGTCATTTGGAGTTGATTTGGTATGCTTTTGGATTGATTTGGTATGAGATCAGTTTTTCCGGTAAAACTCTGTGAACGTTTTAAGTTCTGTACCGTGACACCCCCGTGTCTCATTTACACTTAAGTGTGAGACACGGGCGTGTCACACCTTCTGGGCAGGTCTGTACTGATCCACGGTCGTGGCTCAGTTTGGCTAAGAAGTGTGACACCCCCGTGTCCCTTCCCTTGCGCAGTCCTTGTTGCTTCCTTTTCGGTTTTTGATTTGTTTCACCTCCTTAATGACTTGATCTCCTTTTGTGATGAACTATGAACTTGTTTTGCTATATGTTGAGAGTATTGTGGTTTAATTTCATGGCATTTGGATGAGTTATAGGCATGCTTTTGCTTAATGCCGTTTATGTGTGTTTATATGTCGTTTATGAATCGCGTAACTCATTTTCTATAGCATATGATTCCTTCTTGTTCTCAAACCTTGGAAATATGCTACCTTATGTAATATGAAGTATGTAGTAGCATGTTGGGAGAGCTTGAACATGTTCTATGCTCCTATTTGAATTCTTGAATTAAATTGATTGGAGATATGAATTGATGAATTGAATGAAAATGAATGAATAAGTGAATGACGTGGTTATATGATTTAAATGCCTTAATAGTGCACATGAACACTTTCATGACCTAATATCATCTTTATGCCTTCATATCATGCTTGAGCATTGCCGTGCGTCATATATGGTTCATTTAGAGTCTTGAGTGTCACGAACACGTCATGTTGTCTTTGTTCAGTTTATCTCTAAGGTGGAGAGATCGTGATCCTTCGGGCACTTGGTTACTCGTATCCTTGTTTCGTCACGGTTCAGGTGAGGGTGTTTTTGTTCTAGCTATGTAACAAACCCTAAAACCCTTATGTGAAAAGCTTTGGCCAAAACCTTATGATTATATATATGTTACTTTTAAAGTAAAGTTATCGAGTAAATATTGATCGAGTAAGCCCTTTTCAAATGATTTATGAATTATGATATGTACTTATGAACTGAAATGTTTTGGCGAGATTATGCATTTATGATATGTTCACGGGCCCAGAGACTTAGTGCAAGTGGCTATCCGGGGAGGCAAGGGCCGACGGTGATCCCTTGTACTAGTCTCAACTTATGTACGGTGATACCGGCCCTCGCTAGGAGGTTTAGCGGGGAATGGGAGCTGAGTTCCCTTGGGGGAGTCATGAAACCCCATTGGCCTATGTATGAGGTGGTCGGGTCTTGCTAACCCGTCCACCACCCAGAGGAAGAAGGTTGGAAATGATTTATGATTTATGTTATGTTATGTTATGTTATGATTATGCACCGTGCGGGAAGGCCGGGACACGGATTGCCCAAACGATCATGATTTATGATATATGGTCTGCATGTATTATGATATATTGCATGAACACCTAATCAACATATTAATGATATTTGTCGTACACGGTCGGAGTTTGGTTGGAGATTGTGCACGCTCACTCGTCGAGCCTTATGTTTATGTATGATTTATGAATATAATGAATTAATATGATTAGTCATAAAATCCAAACATTGATTAATCATTCTCTTGCCCTTTTAGGGAACTAATTTCAAATAAAACCTTGTTCGGAATTTATGACTTGCATGTGCATGTTTCTATATATGTATATCGCTCCTGCTCACTCAGTCTTCTAGAGACTGACCCTCTCCCTCCCCAATCTTTTAGTGTGTAGGTTTGACTTTGGAGTTTCGGGCTAGGCGGGGGTGTTGAAGTCTTTAAGTTGGTCGAGTTAGGTTAGGAGAGTCTTTGCACTCACTCATGTATTGGAATTATGTCTGACTCGATCCTATGGTATCCTGAACTTGAATATTTATGAAATTATTATTGAATTGATTTTACTGGGATTTGCTATGATTTGAAAGAGGCCTGAAGAGCCCAAATTCTGCTTATGGTTTGTATGATTGGACTTTGGCTTTGCTATGCATTACATTTTGTTGATTGGTTTTCATTGCAGGGTCTAGCTCCGCCTGGCTTAGGAAGGTTTTTATGTTTGTCTCCCGTTCGCTATGGTTTGATATGGGTGCGGATTAGCTGTTTCGTTACTCGTGTTGAGCCATAGTGCGGGGGATGTGGTGCCTCACGTACGGGGTGCTACAAAAACGGTTTAAAACCATATCAAACAAACTCAAAAACTTAAAACGAACACGTAGACAAATTCATAACAAACATATTTCATGCATATCATGTAGTCACATACTTAGGAACAAATACGGGGTCACACGGATCGAATGGGGAATCAAAAGGGGTCAAAACGAACAAATTACTTAACAAAGTGAAATAAATAATTATTCAAATCATCAATTAGGCATATAAACAATTAAATAATCACGTAAAGGCATAAATAAATAAATAAAGTGCGTAGGAAACACTCTCGAGAGTGCGTACCTGTACGACCGGACGAGCGGGATGTTACAAACCCTAGGTGCAAATGTCTATTAAGAAAGCACAAGTTTTATTTCATTTTTACTATTCAAAAGCACTATTCAAAATTACTATTCCAGATTAATATTCAAGATTACTATTCATAGTTACTATTCACAGGTTACTATTCATATGTCGGGTCAAACCCTTACTATACACACACACACACTCACACACACGACATACACAAAAGACACACACACACACGTCAGACACGTGCACACACACACACACACGGTATGCACACATGCACACACCCTAATCCAATTATGATCTTGATTATAACCTGTAGTTTCAAGTTCACGTTATAATAATCAAGTGTGATCTAGGTTAAAGGTATAACCTATGGTTAAGAGGTCTAATTAAGGCATAACATCAAGTTATGAAACACTATTCTATCTTAGGTTATAACATGTGACACTATTAAAGTATATAACATATGATCAAGGCACTATTCCATTAATCCATATCATATCATAAGCTCAATTCTTAATTCATGAATCATATAACCATATAAAAACATGTAACAACTTAAATTAAATAACAACATGTAACATGTTATAACATAATTGATCATAGGTTACTATTTCATTAGATAACATGCATGAACATAATTTAAATATCATAATCATGCATCAATATACAATATATAATAACCCTAATTCATGATCATAGCATATATCAAAGCATATAATAACATTTCGTAGCATATTATAAACAATTAAATCATATAAACAACTATTCCAACATATCATAAAAACTATACCATAAATGCATAAAATAAAATCCTATATGGCTCAGGGAAGACCCTGAGACCCAACCTAAACATAATATAAACATACCATAACATAAAAACATAAACTAAACTAAAGAATAACATAAAACTATAGCATAAAATAAAAACAACTAACCTAGCAAAGGGGGGCCGGGAGTGCCTCTGGGCAAGAGGGGGAGAGAGAGGAAGACAAGTTCTTGTTAACCCAAGATATGAGCAAGGAGTGAATGATCTATAGAGGGGTATTTATAGTTGTGAAGGAGCCCCTCACCTTGTAATAGAAATAACTCCAAGGGTAGGAGAGCAAAGGGTAGTAGCTTCTCTTATAAGCTTAGCTCTAGGAATTAAATAAAAATGGGAAATGAAGGGTATTTAGGTAATTTAACACTCTAAACACGAGAACGAGCTGCTGGAAATGTGTATTTGTGAATCGGACAAAAATTAGCTTCAAAACGAATATTTACTCGATGAAAACGGATTTACCATTTAAAAGATATATTGATTTTAAAGAATAGTAACTTGAACGTCTTGAACAAATACGAATGAAAGACGACCTCCGAACGTGATCTGAAAGTCCGGCTCATTTTAAAATTTCATAAAATAAATCGACAAGCGTTTTGAGCCTAATATCGACTATGAAAAGTTTTACTGATAAAAAGTTAGAAACGTAAGATGAATAGTAACTTTATTTAAAAACCGTTTTGTTCAAAACTCGAGCTAGGGCTTGAACGAAGAGATGTAATCAATCTAAAAAATCATCAAATGAATCAAGAAGTGTTTTAAACTCAATTTTGAAGAGAAGAAGTTCTCCAGACGAAAAACCGTTCGTAGAAGGAATAGTGAATAGTGTTTTAGCTCAAACGTTTCTTTAAAATGTAGTTCAAAATAGATTTTTGAGTCAAGAATGATACCAATAGACTTGTAACGACTCAAAGAGTGATTTAACTATAAACTTGGGTAGCAGAGAGTGTCCGAATCAAAGCTCGTTTACAAGAATGAATAATAACTTTGGTATGTAGGTTCCCAAAGTGTCCTTTTTGCCTCAAGAAGAATTCCGAGGCTTGAAAAACAAGGTCAAACAATTGGGAAACATAAGTTATGAACCTCTAGGGTTCGAGCAACAATACGGGCAAAGTAGGCTCAGAAATGAATAGTAAACTGAGTCAAAGGTCAGGAATTCCCCCCTAAAACACTGTCGGTCACATATAAGCACTTTGATCATGTTAGAATGCAATGTATGAAGGTTTATAAAGTTGGATCACGGTCTATAAATGCTTTACCAATGCCCTTAGCTTACCGTTTTCATCCAGACCCTGTTTTGGGCTGTTACATAAGATATATTCTGTTATGCTGATTATGAAACGGTATAGGAGCTTTATCTTTTGATATGATACGAGTATGTTCTGTTTGTTATGATTCGAATAAGTATAAATTTACGTTTGGTTTGAAAATGACTTTGGTATGCAAAACCCTACTCCCGGTTCATGGTTTTTCTTTTGATATGTGCTCTGCTCCTTACTATGTATCGTGTGTGTGTGTTCAGCCCCCTCACTCAATCAGTGGACTGACCCTCACCCCACCTATGTTTTGAGTTTGGAGGTGCAGGTTGTTGGGGTTCGAGCTAGGCGGTGGTGTGTTATGTCTGTCAAGTCAGTGTCACTTGTTAAGTTTATTAAGTTTCTATTTCAGTTATGTTTGTAATGTGTAAACGTGTATACTCTGTACAGGTTTATGCTTATTGATTGTATGTATGGAATTGTAACATCCCGCTCGTCCGGCCCTACAGGTACGTTGTAACGAGAGTGTTATTTGCGTTTTAAATTAATTAATTAAGCAATGGTATGTTATTTTAATTATTACGTAATTATATGAAACTACTTGAATTATTTGATTTAAATGCGAAAATGCGCCTAAGAGTAAATTATTTGAAATCTTGTAATATGTGAATTTATAATATATGAATTTTTTTCCCGAACATGCTAATTTCGTGAATTATGTGCTAAACGTGATTTAAGGATGTAATTGTATAATTTTATAATATGTGGACTTAATTGAAATTTGGTTCTTGGACTTAATTGCAACTTTTTGAAAGTTTTGGACTCATTTGAAAAATGAGTCATTTTAGTACACTTGTGTACATTTTAATTTGTATCTTGAGCTACGACACTCGGATTCGAGTCTCATCTTCGGCGCTCAACTCCTTTTGATGATCCGGATGTAATGGAACAAGTTTCATAATTTTTCGATACCGTTTAGACCTCCGACGACGCGAATTTCAACCCCTCGTGCCTTCTTACACCCCTATGACCTATGTATTTGAGCTATGGGACCCATCATTCACCAATTCTTTGAACTTAAGCCATTTTCTAGCCACATATCTCTCTCATTTCCTCCTCCCTCACACGAGATTTAGCAGCCAAGAGCAAGGAAGAGAGATTTTTACTATTCATCATCTTCAAGCTCAAGATTCGCTCAAGATCTTCTAGTTTTCTTCGATCTACAACAATCCGAGGTAAGATCTGTAATCCTTATGATTTGTGCTTCAATATATGCTCCATTTTGTGTCTTATACTTGAGGTTTTATGCATGATTGGAGAAAGGCATGAATAGTTAGGTTTTCTCCAAAATTTTGAATACATGCTCATATGTGTATATTATGAGTTCTAAGCTAGAGAATGAGTTCATTTATGTTCTTATATCTCGTTTCTTTGCATTAAATACATGGTGGTTATGTGTATTAACTTCTACCATTAATGAACTTGAGCTTATGAAAGAAAAATGGGGGATTTTGGGCTCAAAACTTAACTGCTGTCACAACTCTTAGTTGCTGTCAATATGTTGCTGTTTTAATGAAGTTTTGCATGAATTTTAGCATGAAATGCATGGTAAATGATCAGATTTCATGGTGCTCTGCTTAAACCTTCATTTTAGATGCATTATGATTGAGTTTGAGCCTGAAATGAACTGTTGCACGCTGCTACTTGTTGTTACTCATTTGCTGTCAGTTTTGTGAGTTTTGAGCATAATTCTTGCTTGGAATTGACCAGTTTAGTGTGCTTAAATTTCTGCCCTGCTATGCTGTGTTATTTCCTTGCATTTAACCATCATTTAGAGGCATATTGGATGAGATTTAGGCTTGAAAATTTGTTGCATACCTGTTGTACGTATTGCTGTCAGTTTTGGGGTGTTTTGGCTTGAATTTGTGCATGTCTTGGCCTGAACTCTTTGTGCATTTGTTGCCCTCGTTATGCTGCATTACTACCTTGCTTTTTCCAGCCTTGATCAACCTATTTTTGTTGGAGTAGAAGCTGCTGCTGCTGCAAATTCCTTCGAACAAGATGACTTGACACGACCATGTCAAGATTTGAACTAAAATGGACATGGCCATGTTGTGTTTTCGTTTTTGGAAAATTAATCGGACACGGCCGTGTTCATTTTGAATTGAAAACCAACACCGCCGTGTCATGCAACTGAGATTTGATAATTGTTTTGGAATTTCAGCAGCTACGTGCATACATGCATAATATGTATTAAATTGTGATGAATGGAAATTGTATGTTTACGTGTGGAGCTGCATGTATTTAATTCCCATGCATATAATTGATATATTCTTTTATGATTAGTTACATGCAATAGATACATATATATATATTACATTAAAATGCATGTGTTTGTGTATATATATAATAATATGCATGGTATATATATATATATATAGTTAATGCATAGAAATATATGGTGTTTGTGCATGTGTGTGAACGTGTGTGTCTGCATGCATGTGGTGTGTGTTGTGTACGTACATGTGCATGTATATATATAATATACGCTAAATTTTGCTTATTAATAATTATTATAAGCTATGAACCTTAGTTTAATTTATGTATTTATTTTAAATGAGTGATATGGGCTGTAAACCTTATTTAATTTTATGAATCGATTTGTTTATAATATTAACTTGTTATATGATATGTTATAATTCTTGGTTTGATTTTATGAATTTAATTTAATACGAGTTGCATGTGATACCTTGTATGCTTTGAATTTCAGATCTAATTTAGATGCTCGATTATTTATGCTCTCACATTCCTTTAAATGACTTAAGTATTTTTCTATGAGCACGAATGAGTTAGAACATTGTCTATTTGTTTAATATGTCAATCTCTTGTCTCTTTTATGACTTGAATGCTAAGTGAATATGTTAAATGTCTTATATTGACTTTATGAATTTATTTGATACGAGATATGATCTTAAGTGGTACATTTAACGTTTTCTTGCATTTCTTGCTCTCTTTATAAACTTAAACTTATGAATGCTTGAGATAAGCCATAATATGGTAGTTTATGAGTTTATTTGATGAGTGGTGAGTTTAATTCTTGAATTATTTGTGTGATATTTCTTTATTTGCCTCGATATGCCTAAGTATGAGCTTATTTGAAGTACATCGCATCATATGCACCCATATGCATCGCCGAGCGTCTAACTGGTTCATCCTGAGTCTAAGGTTGTTTTTGTTGTTTCTTTTGTCCAGTGGTTCGTCTCGGGGGTGACAACGTGGTTCCGTGAGCGTTCTTTTGCTCTTCTTTTGTCCCTGCTTCGTCTTGAAGGTGAGGTTTTATTCTTTTAGTTAATATGACCTACAACCCTAATTTGTATTTTGAACCAGCATGCGATGTATATATATATATGTATATAGATACGTGTTTAATACGTATTTTGTGGGATATATCCCGTTTTGTTACGAGACTTTGAAAACGCTTTTATACGTATATACACTCTATTTTTGTTGCTCTCTTGAAAAGCTTTGGTAAGTGTGTGTGTGTGTAAGCGAGATAAGCTTTGTGATAAGTATAAGTGTAAGTGTAAGTTTGGGCCCCGGAGTAGTGGGATGTGATCTCGGGTCGGCCATGGGGTCGCCGGGCTCTCTCATTAACACAACTCCACAAAAGGGAGACTTAGCCCATCCTCAGGAGGTCGAGGGGAAGGCAGGTCTTCTTGAGCCGACGGTGTGCTACGTGACCCGTCGAAGGAGCGGGTGGATCCCCCGTCTCATTAAGTTTATAAGTGGGGTTTTGAGGGGTAGCACCTCTCTCCCCAAATGGTGTAAAGGTGGGATTGATTTATGTACTTTGCTTTTGCTTATGTTATGGAGTAAGTGGGTTAGAACTCGTACTCGCCGAGTTATTATGCTTTGTTTATGGCTATGAAACGGGAGTGGATTTCTAAACTTTAAAACTTGGTTGATTTTGGCTTCGGCCTTAAACCCCTTTGTTTACTTGTATAATCGTTTTATTTACCCCCAGTTGGAAAACATATATGTCTGGTTATTTGAACTCCTGGTGCTTCCACATTCGTTATTTATTTTTTTGCGCACTCTGAGTAAGGTCTAGACCGCCTAGCTTAGGTTTTGTTTTTGTTTGTCACCCCGTTCGCCATGTCTTGATGCGTGGATGGAGTCCCCATTTCGTTTCATGTGTCGGGCTATGGTGCGGGGGATGTGGTGCCCTTCGCTCCGGGGTGTTACAGGAATTGTATAGGTTAGGACAGGTTCTTGGATTAGTTGAACCCGTCTTTACTATGATTATTTATGGACAGGCTTCTAGGACCAGTTGAACCCGTGTAACTGATTATGATTGATGTTTTAAATTTTGAAAATTCGTATTTTTTGCATTGCTTCCGCTTCCAAGTTTTGTTTTCTCTGCTGTACAGGGTCTAGACACTGCCTAGCTTAGGCCTGGTCTTGTCTGTCTCCCATTTGCTACTGCTTAGTTCGTGTACGGATTTCCCATTTCGTATGCGGATTGGGCTTTAGTGCAGGGGATGTGGTGGCCCAGAGTTACGGGCGCTACAGTGAGACATCCATATCTACTTCAGTGTTGAGAAAAATCCATCAATCATAAGATCTCAACCAAACTTGGTCCGGAACGACCCACGACTCGTAAGACATCGCCCATTCCAAAATGGTCAAGAAATATTAATCACTTAAAGTGATCAATCAAGAAACTAAGCTTTAATAGGCTGCGGTAATTACCCCACGACTCGTGAGACAGCAATTAACTTACCTATTAAGTCCTAAATCCTATTGATGGAATGCTAGGAATTTTATTACCATAATAAAACACCTAGTTATTCAAAATTGCTCAATATTTATTAGGGGTTTTCGAATTAACCGGAGAGTTGTCCGGATTATCCTCATCAATATATAATGTTATCCAATTTTAATTGTCTTGATTAATGCAGTTTAACATAAAATACATCACAGAAGCAATTAGCAGATAACTTGTCCTAGCATGATACTAATTATAAGATGATCATGGGTATCCTATCTTATACGTGATTACGGGAGCCACTCAATAATCACTAGTTCTAAACATTCATGCCACATAACCAGATGTATCAAATAAGGGTGCAGAATTTAATGGAAAACCTTATCTATTACATTAATAGAAAAACAACCCTCCCTAACATTTTGAGGGGTCTTCAATTATGGCGCCTTTCTCCTTGATTTGTGGATCTATCTTACTCCTTGGATGTTTTTCTCCAAAATGAAAAGAAAAACCTTACTTCTTAAGTTTTACTCTCTTTACATAAAGTAAAATGCCTCAATCTTCATATTGACCATAGATAAATACACGGGGCAAACCCCGGCCCAAAACCAATAATAATATGGAAAGCCACATAATAAATCAAGCAAAACGAGCACATAAGTAGGGCTCAACCCCAATTGAAAAAACTCAACTATGGGGCTCCGACCCCAACTGAAATCATCCATGTGAAGAAATTTAAAACATCCATAAGACTAACCAATGATTACCTAAACTAGCATAATCAGCATGAAATCTAAATTTACCGATTAAATTTGAAATTCCATTAACTTCAAGTTCTAATAACTTAAGTAATTTGAATGTAGTTCACTATTAAAGAATTTATTCAAAATTTGAATTCGGATCATGAAAAAACCTCAATTAATTCAAGAATTAAATTTTGTCAAAAATATCATTCAAAGTGATATATATTAATTTTCTCAAAAATAATTTAATTTTAATTCATAAAATCCCAATCTTTTATTTATTTCAAAAATAAATAATTTTACAATAAAATCAGATTTCAAAATACGGGATTTTACGAAACCGAAAACACAAAACGAAATGGACCGTGACAGCCCGCATGGGGGAGCGCAAGACTGCTTGCTTGCGCTCGCGAGACTGCTCGTCAGGAGATCGCCGCGCAGACAGCATGAGCGGCTGGTCTAGGCGAGAAGGCAAGGTTGCCCACGCGGCTGTGTGCTGGGATGCGCACTCGCGCTGTGCAAGTTATGCAACTTCGCCACGTGCGTGGGCGGGTGATGCTGGGATGGACGGGGAACTGGTGCCGAGCGGGTGTGTAGCACCCGTAGCACCGGGTCACCACAACCCCCCCACCTAGACCCGAACCCACATATGAAATGAATTTCCATACATAAGCCCAAGTCTAAGCGAACGGGAACCTAAACGCACACACTAGGCTAAGCGGGGCTAAGACCAAACAGAGCGCGCTAAACAGTCAAACATATAAGCTGAAGCAACAAACAGGATCCAAAAACGAGCTCAATAAAACATATAACCATATATAATGGCCACACGACCTAAAATGAGATCGACTTTACAAAAGTATCCAAAAGGGTCATACTAAGAATCCAAATACAAAATCATCATAAGAGAATCCAAAATGCGACATGTACATGTTGGAAAAACGGAATCAGAAAGCAGGGGAAATTTAAAAAAAATTTCCAACAAAAGGATCGAAACTCGCAATTATGAATCCAAATTCGTAAGGTAAAGAAACTTACTTTTCAATAATCTTTCTTGAAGCATTTCAAGCCACCCAAGAACGCTCTTCTCGCGGCTTGATCCCCTCTCCTTGGTAAAGCTTGAATCTTTAAAAACTTCTAACTTGAAGCTCTCTAGAGATAGTCCACCAACTTGACTACAATCTAACTAGTAAGGATGCTAGTTCTCTAGTTAGTGTTTAGGCTTAACCTAGGGTTTATTTTATCATGGAGAAAGGATGGTGTTCAACACATGAACCAAAAGAAATTATCAATCACCCTCTAAGGGGAGCTCGAGCTCCCCTATATATAATAAAGAGAGGGGCGGCCGAACCTAGTCCTAATGGACTAAGGATTTGGTCCCTCTCTCTCTTATTACCTGATCATCAAGTAATTCCAAACCTTGACTTTGAATTCTAATTCAAATCAACTTTTAAGAGAGGTAAAATATCCAAACTCCTTTTGGATAATATTATACTGTATTTATTAATAAATAAATAACTTATTTATCTAATTAATTAATTCATAATTAATTAAATAGATTAATTTCTCCAAAATAAGACTTTCATTTAATTCAAAATTAAACCAAAGTCTATTAAATAATTAACACATTAATTATTTAATACATAAATAAATATACACGCACGGTGCACACGTGTCCATGTATGACATGTGTCACTCACGTGAGCCACACGTGTGCTTCACATGTGTGGAACCCTTTTGGCTCGAGTAATTCGTTTAATCATTTCAAAGCCTCAACTCGTGAAACCAAGTTGTTGTGTGTGACCCTCTAGGTTCTCAATTCAATTAGCAGTGACCCCAATTAATTAATTCACTAATTAATTAATCAGTCCACAGATTAAACGACCATAGTCTAGCAACAGGTGTTTAACCCCTAGCTGAATTGGAATGTCTCGATTCGACAGAACCTTTAAGTCATTGATTCATGTGAGATACAATCCTCCTACTTACTATCTCTCAACCAAGATCTAGGGTAAGGGAATAATCAGAACCCTAATAATCTGGTCTTAAAGCTAAGTGCATTTCATATCCAGTTGATCTCAATCCAAGAAACCTTTTTCTTGATGTCTTGATCTACTGCCTTGGCCAAGGACTCCATATGGCATATGAATGACTTACACATTAAGAGATCACCTTGCAAATGCAAGTGTAGATCCTTTCTTGATTCTCATTCACTTTCATGAGTCACTTGTGCAGCCCCATCATAAGCCTTGAATCAGTTGTCTAAGGCAACAACCTTTAAAGCGTATACCTAAGACTACAGAGTTAACTCACAAAGTGAAATGGAACCTCAAGTCTAAGGATCAATTACTCACATCAATGACTCGTGAGATATTTCCTAATCTGGAAGTTTCCATTTCCTGAAATAGAAACTTCCTTTCCCATTTAGGAATCTTCTCACACGGGGCACCTCAGTGAAATTACTTATGAAAGTAAGCACCCTCATGTATCACGCATGTATCAACTATACACTTTGCACCTCCATGAAACAAGGTGGTCCTTCTTAAGGGCGTGATCCAACAAGCAAGCCTTAAAGTAGTCAAGTTGACGCTCCCACTGTCTGTAGGACTCATTAGCTTGGAGTATTTTACTAATCATGACTTATGTGATATAGGGCTCGTTTCATGAACCATTTCACCTAAATGGTAGAGTCCTAAAGTCATTAGGATTAGGGGAGTTCTCATACATGCACAACTAAAGTAAACGCATACCAAACAAGAGCATATAAAGAAGTGTTGCCTCAATTCGTTATTTTATTCAAAGATTGTCTGTGATTACAATAAGGAAAAGTACAAAGCGGATATACAATCGGCTTTCTAGGGCACTATTCCTAACAGTACATATGCAGACTCGACCTAAGTCAACAAGTATGACTCTACACGACACACTTCCTTGCCTAGCTCAAGTGACCTAAAAGGGGTTAAAGGAGAGGGTCAGTCTACAACTCGACTGAGTGAGGGGGCTAACGCATACCTACACACATAAATACGTATATAACAGAGCATATAACAGAAGGGATGGTCATGAACCGGGCTAGGGTTTTATACGCCAAATCGTTTCGAAACTTAATATATCATACATAAAGAAAACCTATCCCGATTCATAATCCACCAAAACAAACAAAAGCATATGTCTGGCGAGTACGGACCTCCAACAACTCCTCATATCATAACATATCATAAAATGCATAAATCATAAATATCAATCCAACCCCAACATCAACTGTGATCGGGAATCAAACCCTTTCCACCAGCAATGCAAATACATACGGGGTATCTAACCCACACTATGCCTTCCCCAGTTATCCACCGAGGGCTCAAAGCACCACACCTTTCCTACCGCCACGAGTCTCGCGTGAATACTTCAAATGGGAATCATGCACAGGCCAAACCGACAGCCCTTGCCATCCCAGGCATTCCTTACCCATAATTCTTGGGGGCCATCATACCAATTCATACCAGACTTCCCATATTTCAGGGCATACCTCGCTCATACCAAACGTAAACATACAAAAGGAGTTCAAAAATCAAGCTTACGTATGCTCATACTTATGCCCTTTTCATAAATCTGAAACGTATTCATAAGGTCATAATCATAGCTTAAGCACCCATATTTACTATATAATAAATATATACACTACAAGAAAATAGGATTTTGTGACGCTAAAATTCATCACAAGAAGCCGCTATTGTGACGCTTTTGCAGTTGTGACGCCGACCTTAAGCGCCATCCATTCTGGCGTGGCAATAGATTGTAATGACGAGTTTTAGAGTCGCAAGAAGCCATCTATTGAGACGGTGGAAAGCGTCACTAAATCTTAATGTTGTGACGCCTTTCTGTGTCTCATTATTAAACTTAACTACCGAAACTAAAACGTGTTCAAGCGTCTCAAAATAACATTATTGTGACGTTGATGTAGCACCCCTACACGTAGAGATACCACACCCCCGCACTACAGGTCGATCCACCCACGAAATGGTTAGTCCGTACGTGAACCAACCTGTAGCGAACGGGTGACAATAAAATAAAGGACAACTAGCTAGGCGGGACTGCCCTCAAATCAAATAACATAAGGTATAAAAGTAAAGCGGAAGAATAATACACTCAATATCAACTATCAACATTGCAGACATGCTATCTTTGTGACGCCCCGTCCGATAAATCGTACAGGTATGCGTCACGAGAGAGATTACGTTACGCACTTATGTGATTTAATTCCCTTTGATGTGTTTAAATCTCAACATTTATTAAATACGTGACTTAATGAGCTAAAATGGAAAATATAAAATATAAATTCTTGTATGACAACTTGAGAAGTAATGGGTTAATGGGAAATGTGGCTACTTGAATTTAATTGTTGGTGTTGAATTGAAATACGACTTGGGCCTATTTGCAACTTTTAGAAGTTTGGGCCTAATTTAAATTAGGTAATTTTTGGTGCGTTTGGGACCGATATGAGCTCGGGAATTCGAATTCAAATTCCGACACCACCATTGGACTTGATTCGGTGATTCTGATCAAATGGAATTTACATTATATCTTTCGGAAACCGTTTAGACCTTGAACCTTTTAATTTTGACCTATTGGGCCGAAAGTCATTTATTTGAGCCCAAATCCTAATAAAGCCTCTAGCCTCATTTTATATCTTGAAACCCTAACCTAGATCCCCTTTCTCATTTCACTTCAAACCTCAAAATAGCCTCATTGTGACAGCCATGGAGAAGCTTCAAGATAGGATGAAGACTTAAGCCATTCCACACCTTCAAGAGCTCATATCTCCCTTGTTTCTTCATCATTTCAAGAGCCAAGGTAAGCTACGAATTTCCCTTGATGTGTATTTCATTTCTATCCATGAATCTTAGAATGAAATTGAATGTATGAACTTGTATGAGGAAGTCTTGTGAAAATGGTGATTTATACCCAACTTGAAGAATATGACTCTAATGGTGAATCCTTGAGTTCTTGAGTATGAATATGTGTTTCTCCATGTTGAATATGTGCTATAGTTCTAATGGTACGATAAGGAGTGAGTTTGAATGCATCTTGTCATGGTTGAAGCTTGATTTTCATGAAAATGGGTTGCATGAGTTTTGGCCAAAATGACCTTTGTTCTTGAGCTAAATTGATATTTATATGATAAGCATGATTTATGTGATAATACATATGATTTTCGTGGAAATTTTATGGTTTAAATGGTGTGAAATCGGCCATTTTTTGCGATGGTTGTCTTCTTCCGAAGCTTGCTTGAATCTGCACAAGACAGACGCCCAGATCTGGCCGGAACGGCCGTTCCCATTCAGGCCATGAGCCCGGAATGGCCCTTCCCAGCCAGGTCTGACGTCATCACCGAAGATGGGAAGGACCATTCCTATTTAAGCCTTGTGCTGGGAACGGCCGTTCCCAGCTTCGCTGGGGAGGTTGCGGGAAGGACTGTTCCCATGCAAGGCTATGCGTGGGAATGGCAATTCCCAGGCCTCTGTGCCCCCTCTATGCATGCTTGTCCGTGGTTGCTTGATCCGTTTGAGTTGATTTATGAATTATATGTTATGATATGACTTCAATTGTAATCCTTGATGATAGTACTTCGTTTAATTGAATGAATTCATGTGAATACTTGTCTTTTCCGTGTATGCTTAATCTGTTTGAGTTGATTTATGAATTATATGCTATGATATGACTGTAATTACATTTCCAAACTTTAAACACCTCATTTAATTGCATGATTTGGTGGAATATATGAACTATGCTACGTGACCTATGTGTACACTTCATTCCATATTACATATCATTCATCTCTTGATACGTCGTGCGTCCTACTTGGTTCATATAGAGTTTAAGTCTGGGCTTCTGTATGTCTTGTCACAGAGTTTGGTGGTGCCGGTGGGCCCGAGGTTTAGAGTGTTTGGCCCTTCACACTCTCAGACTCTACTTGCACAAGGTGAGGTTTAGGATTTTGTATAGTTATGCGACCTATGGCCTTTACATGCTGATTTCTACCCTTGCATGCGAGTATACTCTACTTTAGATATGTATGTGCTGGATATGATATGTTTATGATTTTGCGTGCGTCCTGCGTGGGTGGAGGTTATGAGGCTTAAAGTTCCATCGCGTAGGAATATACATATATGAACCCGTTTTTGAGGCATATGTAAGCTATTTTGGAAAAACAGTTGTGTTCTGATTATGTAGCGAGATTGCCATGAAAGATTGGCGTACGTTCTATTCTGTTGTTGATCCTAGGAGCTGCGGGTAATGGATCCCCCGGGACGGTTAGGGCCGTCGGGGTATTTATCTATTGCTTAGTTCCATTTGAGATATCTTCACACGACCTGTGCTGTAGGGAAGGTGTGGTGTCTTGAGCCTTTGACTAAGGCCGGGGAGGACTCTTGTGGGTTCGCTACCCCTTGAGGGTGAGTCTATTTGAGACGGTTTATTATAGATGGTTTAGGGACAGTACATCTCCTCCATCACTGGTGTAGTGGATGGATTGATTTTGGATTTATGTTCTGAGGAGTAAAGGTTGGAAGCTCGTACTCGCCGAGCATGTGATCTATTCTGTCTGGGAATCATGAATCGAGATAGAGTTTCTGAAATATTTTCTAAAATTTCTATATCTATCTTTTGGGTACTTTGGAAATGTCTTTGGTATGCAACACCTATCTCCGGTTCACGATTCCCTCCTTTTATTCTGTGCTATGCTCTGTATATATATATTGTGGGTATGTGTTAGCCCCCTCACTCGGTCAAGTTGACTGACCCCTCATTTAAACTTTTAGTTGCATGTCTGTTGGCGTTTACTAGGCGGGAGTGAGTCATTTGAGTTGTACTTCGTCGGTCTAGCCTTTCTAGTTGCATTTGTCTTTCATACACTTTACTTATGTCATGACTTGTAGACTTGAGATTATACTTTACCTTTCTGTAGCCCTATGTGGCACTTGATGATTAGTACATTATGTTGATTGGATATTCGGGACTAGGTATTTATGCTAGTTGAACCCGTCACCTGTTATGCTTGTTGATATTCGGGACTAGGTATCTATGCTAGTTGAACCCGTCACTTGTTTTGAATGTTGATTTAAATGCTTCCGTTATCTTGTTTTGAATGTTTGAATTGCTTTTGCACTCTGAGTCTGTCGAGTTAGATCCGCCTAGCATAGTGTGTGAGTTGGTCTCCCGTTCGCTATGATTCGAATTCGGGCATGGACTTCCTATTTCATGACCGAGTCTGAGTCCTAGTGCGGGGGATGTGGTATCCTCCGTCTGGGGTGCTACATCCTTAAGTGGTATCAGAGCTCTAGGTTGTAAAACCGAGCTCTAGTGTCGTGTTGAGTCTGTCTAGGTTGTACGGCATTGGACAACTTGGTTATGTGTGCATGTACATCACAGTTTGATAGGCTATGCATTTTAATTTCCATCACCTTGAGGAATTTTCATTACGTGAAGTATTTCATTTATTTGGTGCTTTGCTTGATTTATTAAGTGACATGAGCATTTACTGATCGACATGCATATACCTGTACTGGAATTGTTGAGATCTTTAGGATGCCTCCTAGACGCCGTGATTGAGAGGTTTCCCCGGATGCGCCTAATCGGCCTCCGCCACCACCACAGAACGCAGAGAACATTGTTTAGGCACTTCTCAATCAGTTACAACAGAATCAGAGGCAGCAGGCACCACCCGTTGATGGTGATATCTCAGCTATGTATAGGGAGTTTCGGAACAACAACCCTCCTAAGTGGTTTGGAAGAGATGATATCAAGGCTTAGGAGTGGTTAGCTGAGATCAGTGGTATTGAGGAGATTTGCCCAGGGAGTTCTTAGGATAAGGCTGTTTGTACTACTCGATTCATTCAGGGGCAGGCAACTAACTGACTCAAGGGAGTTCGATCTAGACTTGAGAGGAGTGGCATGGGGTTCATTTGGGAGACTTTCGTGCATGAGTTTCATGAGAAGTTTATACCTCATAGTGCATGAGAGCGCAGGCTTCAGGAGTTTTCTAAGCTGAAGCAGGGATCCAAATCTGTTGAGGACTACATTCTGGAGTTTGAGAGACTTGCTTCCTATGCTACCCACATCACTGACATTGATTCACACAGAGCCCGTCAATTCCTTCATGGGCTTCGAGAGGATATTTAGAGAGCACTTCAGGCTGTCAATGTTAGTACTTGGGATAAAGTTACCAAGAGGGCTATTCAGGTTGTAACAGCCCAAAACAGGGCCTGGATGAAAACAGTAAGTTAAGGGCATTGGTAAAGCGTTTATAGACCGTGATCCAACTTTTTGAATCATCATGCATTGCATTCTTACATGAACTTTGTGCTCGTATATGTTCTGACATGTTTTAAGGGGGAATTCTTGACCTTTGATATAGTTTACTATTCATAACCCGAGCCTACCTTGCTCATATTGTTACTCGAACCCTAGAGGTTCATCACACATGTTTCCCAATCGTTTGAACTTGTTTCCCGAACTCAGAAAGTCTTTCTTGAACCATAAGGGTATTTTTGGAACTTACCGACCAAAGTTACTATTCATCAGAAAATAAGCTTTTGATTCTGATACCTTTTCCTACCCAAGTTACAGTCGAATCGATCCTTGAGACGAGACGAGTCTTTTGAAATCACTCTTGGCTTGGAAATCCATTCCGGAACTTTGTTTTATTGAAAATGTTTTCGAAAACCCTAGTTCACTATTCCTTCTACGAACGGTTTTCATTCGGAAAATGTTTTCTCTTCGGATTTGCACTACTTGAGCTATTTTAAGATTTTTGAGATGTTTTACAACTCTTGATTCAAACCCTAGCTTGAAATTTTGAAGCGTACGCTTGTACGTAAGAATTCACTATTCATCCTACGTTTTCAACTTTTTAACGGCAAAACGTTTTATAGTCGATTTTGGACTCAAAACGCTTCTCAATTTATTTCTTGAATTTTGGAAACAATCCGGACTTGAAAATCATTCTAGAAAGTTGTTTTTCACTCGTGTTGAGTTTCGAGCTCAAAACTTTTATTCACTAAAACTAATGTATCTTTCAAACGGTAAATCCGATTTCGACGAATGAATATGCATTTCGAAGCTAATTTTCTTGCCTTCGGAATGGTTATACTTCCAGCCACTTATCCTCGAGTCTTGGGCAACGAAATTATAGAAATACCCCCAGCAGTCCCATTTTTACCTTCATAATCCCTAAAGCTTCTAGAAAGTACAAGTGGATGAACTCTTGTTTTGCTCTCCTACCCCTAAGCCATCTCTATTTGCAAGGTGAGGGGCTTCTTCACAACTATAAATACCCCTCTCATGGCATTAGAATCCTTGCTCAAAGTTGTGTTGACAACACCCTTTCTTCTCTCCCTCTCCCCCTCTTTGCCGTCGGCCACCCCCCCCCCCCCCCATTAGAGCTAGGTTTGTTTTATTTTTTATGCTTTAGTTTATGTTATGTTTAGTTTAGTTTATATTTTTATGTTATGGTATGTTTATATTATGTTTAGGTTGGGTCTTAGGGTCTTCCCTAAGCCATATAGGATTTTATTTTATGCATTTATTATATAGTTTTCATGATATGTTTCAATAGATGTTTATATGTTTTAATTATTTAGCATATGCTTGAATATGTTATGAATTGCTCTAGTATATGCTATGATCATGTGATATGGTTGTTATATTATGAGAATTGATGCATGATTATGGAATTTGAATTATGTTCATGCATGTTAGCTAATGGAATAGTGATTTACAATTACTTATGTCACAACTTGTTACATGTTGATATTGAATTAAATTGTTACATGTTACATGCCTAAAGGTTCATGATATGATATGAAATATGTTGTGACATGTTGTCACATTGTTATATGATTCTTGAATTATGAATTGAGCTTAAGTTATGATATGGATTAATGGAATAGAGCCTTGATCATATGTTATACACTTTAATAGTGTCACATGTTATAACCTAAGATAGATTAGTGTTTCATAACTTGATCTTATGCCTTAATTGGATCTCTTAACCATAGGTTATACCTTTAACCTAGATCACTCTTGATTATTATAACATGAACTTGAAACTATAGGTTATAATCAAGATCATAATTTAATTACGGTGTGTGTGTGTGTGCATGCCGTGTGTGTGTGTGTACGTGCATGGTGTGTGTGTGTACCGTGTGTGTGGGTGTGAGTGTATAGTAAGGGTTTGACCCGACCCTTTGACCCGACATGTGAATAGTAACCTGTGAATAGTAATCATGAATAGTAATCTGGAATAGTAATCTTGAATAGTACTTTTGAATAGTGCTTTTGAATTGTAAATATGAAATAAAACTTGTGCTTTCTCTATAGACATTTGCACCTAGGGTTTCCATATCCAGGGTTTAAAATGTGTTTTCAAAATGTGTTTTCTTTCGTGGACTTCTTTCATAACTTAAGGTTTGCGATAGGATTCATAATTTGACTAAAGCTTACTCGGTTATAGTAAGATCATAGTCTCACGTTAAGAGTAACTCACTTTGACGTATTCCTTTGTGTGTTACCTCTCTTGGATACCTTAAATGGTATTACTCTCTTGTGTTACATGTTCTTTACATGTTCCTTGTTTATTGTTTCATGCATTCCATATGCATCTTGGTTAGTAGTGGGTCTTAGTTCTTAAGCTCACTCTAGTACACCACCTACAGGAGTTAAAGTTGAGCACTGGGATCCCCAGGGCACCGCATAATCTGTCTACCTACCTTTGATACTATTAGGTGAGGTGAAGTTATAAATGTTTTCTAACTGGAACCACGATTATACTATCGTATCATATGTTTTGAAATTCAAAGCTAAACCTCGTTTTGAACTATCCCTTTTATCGGGACATTCTCTTGAAAGGATCATTCATACTTTGATAGTATATCTTGATCTACAACACATGTTTTCCAAAGTTCTGCATTCTTGTTCAAAGACAGTTACATGTTCTGCATATGTTTCAAAGTACAGTTTTACAAACAGAATCACATGTTTTAAGACAGAATCATATGTTTTACAGATAGCATCACATGTTTTCAGATAGAATCATATGTTTTACAGATAGCATCACATGTTTTCAGACAGAATCATATGTTTTACAGACACCATCACATGTTACAGTTACAGTTTCACATGTTATAGTTAGCATACTGGAGTGATACTCTGGTCACTACTAATCTTAAATGCAAGCATACAGTTTACAGTTTGGGCCCGGCGGTTATGTGTGGAGGTGATGCTCGGGAGGTGAGCGCCAATGACATCACCAATACCGGCCGCCACACTTAGACTATTGACACCGACTTTTAACAGGAGGTTTGTTAAGTCAGGACAATCTGTCTGGGAACGGACAGCAAATCTGTTCCCATTACATGTTTACAGGTCGCCTAGGGCTAGCTACCCGAAGTGACAACCGGTGGAGGATGGTGCATGTTTGTATGTGTTGGTAAGAGTTGTTGTTGACCTTGGTCCAATAGTCTACTGTGTGCGGAGTTGTTGTTGATCTTGGTCCAATGCTCTACTTTACGTGGGGTTATTGTTGATCTTGGTCCGATACTCTACTATACGTGGAATTATTGTTGACCCTGGTCCGATGCTCTACCAAATCATGTTTTCTGGAGTAAGGATGGAGGAGCCTAGCTTGCGGGCAAAATTCTGTTTCATAAAGGATGGTTCATATCTGGAAAAGTTCACTTTACCCTTATCCCGTTTTATGAAAGAACTATGAACCATCAACAGCATATGTGTGCGCGTGTGATAGCATTCATGAAAATGTTTTATAACGTGCATTCTTTTACAGCATCACATTCAAAGAGTTTTATCAACCGAACTTGTTTCAAGTTCTTCTTTAAAGCATTGCATTAACAGTTCTAAACTTTACTCCAAGTTCTTTATCACTCAGTACTTTCTTTAAAGTATTCCCTCACTTAGTCCTTTTGACTAATACCTCTCCCGTTTTCTTGCCTCGTGGTTTCAGGTCTTGCAGCCGCAGTCTAGAGGTATCTTGAAGCTCTAGATTGCCATTTTTGTTTCAGTCAGGACTTAGTATTACTTCCTTTTTGTGTCCTGCATATGTTTTATGGCTGCATCACTTTATGTTTCTGTATGTGTTTCTGAATACTCGAGTATCTTTGTTATACTCTTTCTGCTACCTTGTTACCGATACATTGAACTCTGCTATATCGGTACTTATATGTGAATATGTTACATGTTCTGATATGCCGAGTCTCTCTTACACGATCAATATGTTCTTGCTTGTTACATGCCATCATGCACATGTTTTGAAAAGTTTTAAAATACTCTGATTTTCAGCTACATAGCCACATCGTTTACATGTATAGTTCTGAGATAGACAGCCGTTCGCTGGAGTATTTCTTGAGTGATGGCTCACACCATTACTTGAGAGGTGCTTCAGTGCGGGGGTTGAGACGCCGCTCTCCTCTTGTTCCGGTACGGGTGGGGGCGTTACAACCTGAGGTGGTATCAGAGTATCTGGTTAAGTAAGAAGAGACTTAACCTATGCTCTCATGTTGCATCATGGATTGTTCACGCATTGCATCCAGGATCATTCTCATATTGCATCGAGACAGGATATTTGGGGATTGCATGGTTCTGTTATCTGGATTTCATATCTGTGGTATCTTCTGTTTAGCTATGGCAGTTCAGCTACACCAGGATCCTAATCAGCAGATGGATGAGGCTTTCTTTGAGCAGTTTGAGGCCCAGCGTACTGTGGCAGTTTCTCGCCGTGGAGGCACTCGTTTCTACACCTGGCGCAGGTCTAGGAACAGTGGCAGGCCTGGGTATTCCTATCCTAACAGAGTTGTGCACTATCTCGAGTCTGAGAGAGATGGTTACTTTCAGGAGTATCAGAGGACCCGTGAGGTCAGGTTGGGGTCTATGCGCCATCAGGATCAGTCACTGCAGTACCAGATTGATAGGGACATCGCTCGTGAGCATGCTGCAGAGATGACTCATATTGCTGATCAGAGGGCTGCTCGTATTGCTGAGCTGGAGGCAGATCTTATGCAGATGACTATTGATCGCGACACCTCTATGGAGCGTCACCAGCACTACCGTGCCCCGTGAGAGCTCGCCTGTATGATACCTATCACTTATCCGATGAGCAGGCAGTTGAGGAGGTCGAGGGTCAGGATGTCAGTCAGGCTTCTCAGGAGCCCGAGCCTATGCAGGAGCAGTCTGATGGAGGCGATGGAGGATCTGATGATGATGATGATGGCGGAGATGAGCCAACAGGACACGGACAGGGTGAGGTCGTTGCTGTTCCTGATGACACCACCAGGGGTTCTTTGGACCACAATTATCAGGGTTGATTGCTGATAGGAGGTTTTCTGTATATAGAACTGACGCATATATACTATCTATGGATGGCGGACGTATAGCCGGGACAGTTCAGGATTGACTTTTGGATGAGGGGATGTATAGCTTTGGTAGATGATCCCCGACTTTTGGCACCACGGATGACGGTTCAGATGACTTGGTACCTACTAGGTTATTTTCAGCAGGGTTGGACGGATTGGTAAGGCCTGTAAGGGAGTCAACTCGATAGTATCGGGTCCTCCCCATTTTGAATTAATACTGTTAACATGTGGCCTGTAGTAAATTTTACCAAACCTTGCACAGTTATAACACTTTCGGCTTTATGTTGGATATCTGTTTACTGCTTTCCATAACTGTCATTGCATGAGTCTTAGAGTTGCTTCAAGATACCATTAGGACCGTTGATAGGATCATGCCATTTCATTTATTGATAGCATGCTGATATTCTTATTGTTGGATATGTTGATCATGCTTCTGATCATGTTACAGTTCTTGTTGATATGACAGTACACGTTCTGTTCCCGTTTTACATGTTCATCATGTTTTGGGATATGTTATACATGTTTCTGATATGTTGATATGTTACCCGAGCTTCTGTTCCTGTTTACATGTTGTCTGACAGCTGTTTCTGATTATATGATATGTTTGGAAATCTTGAATCTTTGCTGATATGTTGATATGGGAATGTGTTGTTCTCATACTTATATGTGACTACGTGGGAATGTGAATACGTGGTTACGGATTCTGTGAATCATTATATGTCATGCATCGAATATATGTATCTGAATGCTTGTGAATTCAGTAACAACATGCCACCGAGAAGAGCATCCCGGAATCGTGTACCACCACTGCCACCCCAAAGAGATGTAACACCGCCCCAAAGAGAGTCACGCCACCCCCTGAACGGGAAGGAACTCCGGAATTAAGGGATGTGCTACGACAATTTATGAGGGCTTGTGCACCGAGAGATAATCCTCCTAATGAAAGGTCACTGGAAAAATTTCTGAGGATGAATCCACCTAAGTTCTATGGAGAACCGAACGACATAAAGGCTGAGAATTGGATTACCAGTCTTGAGAAGATTTTCGAGGCTATGGAGATCTACCCAGAGGATCGTGAAAGAGTTCGGTATGCTACTTTTCTTATGGAAGGAGCTGCATACAATTGATGGAAGCACGTTCAGCATATGTGGAATGAGAATAACGTTGAAGCAAGTTGGGATGAGTTTATCAGAGAGTTTCAGCAGAAGTACACGCCTCAAGTGACTCGTGATGTACGAGAGGCTGAGTTTATGAGCTTGGTTCGGGGAACTATGAATGTGATGGAGTATGAGGCTAGGTTTGTGAGGCTGATCAAGTATGCGCCTCATATTCTGACTGACAAGCGTCGCAAGACGAAAAGGTTTATCGATGGACGGAAGCCTGAACTTCGGTTGGCACTTGCTTCTTTGGACATAGAAACCTACAATCGTGCTGTTGATAGAGCGCTAAGGGTTGAAGCTGCACACAAGGAGATCAAGATAACTACTGCACGTCAAGGACCTTCTAACCCTAAGCCTTATCAAGGGAGTAAGCCACCTTCCGGATCTTTTCTCCAAGGAACTGGAAAGAGGCCAATGGTAACACTACAGCGTCAGCAGCAGAACGCTCCACCGAAACCGCAAGCACAGAAGCAGAAAGCGCCACAGCAGTATCAGAAGGCGCCACAACAACAGAGAGCACCTCAGCCAGGTCCAGAGGAAATTGTTTGTAGATATTGTCGCCGAACGGGACACACTGAGGAGAACTGTCGCAAGAAAGCTGGACAGTGTTTCGCGTGTGGTTCCCCTGAGCACCAGATGGATAGTTGCCCGCACAAGATCAGGAGATTTGGGGTCCAGGATAAAGGAAAAGCAGTGGTGGGTACGACGAACAAACCGGTGGTCAGAGGCAGAGCTTATGCTTTGGATGGTAAGGAGGAGGTTGATCCTTCGTTTGTTGTAGAAGGTATCGTGCACATTCTTAACACGCCAGTTAAGGTCTTGTATGACCCTGGTGCTACGCATTCATTTGTTGCTTCGGAATTATGTGCGCATTTACAGTTTCTACTTGATGTTAGGAATAGTGCCCTAGAAAGCCGATTAGTCATAATCCGTTTTGGGACTTTCCTGGTATCACAGACAATCTTTGAATGAAATAACGAATTTAGGCAACACTTCTTTATATGCTCTTGTTTGGTATGCGTTTACTTTAGCTGTGCATGTATGAGAACTCCCCTAATCCTGATGACTTTAGGACTCTACCATTTAGGTGAAATGGTTCATGAAACGAGCCCTATATCACATAAGTCATGATTAGTAAAATACTCCAAGCTGATGAGTCCTACAGACAGTGGGAGTGTCAACCTGACTCCTCTAAGGCTTGCTTGTGGGATCACGCCCTTAAGAAGGACCACCTTGTTTCATGGAGGTGCAAAGTGTATAGTTGATACGTGCGTGATACATGAGGGTGCTTACTTTAATAAGTAAGTTCACTGAGGTGCCCCGTGTGAGAAGATTCCTAAATGGGAAAGGAAGTTTATATTTCAGGAAATGGAAACTTCCAGATTAGGAAATATCTCACGAGTCATTGATGTGATTAAGTGATCCTTAGACTTGAGGTTCCTTGTCACTTTATGAGTTAACTCTGTAGTCTTAGGTATAAGCTTTAAAGGGTGTCGCCTTAGACAACTGATTCAAGGCTTATGCTGGGGTTGCACAAGTGATTCATGAAAGTGAATGAGAATCAAGAAAGGACCTACACTTGCATTTGCAAGGTGATCTCTTATTGTGTAAGTCATTCATATGCCATATGGAGTCCTTGGCCAAGGCAGTAGATCAAGACATCAAGAAAAGGGTTTCTTGGATTGAGATCAAATGGATATGAAATGCACTTAGCTTTAAGACCGGATTATTAGGGTTCTAATTATTCCCTTACCCTAGATCTTGGTTGAGAGATAGTAAGTAGGAGGATTGTATCTCACATGAATCAATGACTTAAAGGTTCTGTCGAATCCGAACATTCCAATTCAGCTAGGGGTTAAACACCTATTGCTAGACTATGGTCGTTTAATCTGTGGACTGATTAATTAATTAGTGAATTAATTAATTAGGGTCACTGCTAATTGAATTGAGAACCTAGAGGGTCACACACAACAACTTGGTTACATGAGTTGAGGCTTTAAAATGATTAAACGAGTTAATCGGGCCTAAAGGGTTCCACACGTGTGAAATCACACGTGTGGGTCACGTGAGGAGCACGTGTCCTTGGGACACGTGCCTCACACGTGTATATGTATATATATGATATATATTAAATAATTAAATGTGTTAATTATTTAATAGACTTTGGTTTAATTTTGAATTAAAAGGAAAGTCTTATTTTGGAGAAAAATAATCTAGTTAATTAATTATGAATTAATTAATTAGATAAAATAAGTTATTTATTTTAAATAAATAAAGTATAAAATTATCCAAAAATAGTTTGGATATTTTTAGCTCTCTTGAAAGTTGATTTGAATTAGAATTCAAAGTCAAAGTCAAATTACTTGATGATCAAGTAATAGGAGAGAGAGAGACCAAAATCCTAGCCCATAAAGGACTAGGAATTTTCGGCCACTTCCCTCCTATATATAGGGGAGCTCGAGCTCCCCTTAGAGCTAATTGACAATTCTTGGTTCATGTGTTGAACACCTTCCTTTCTCCAAGATAAAATAAAACCCTAGGTTAAGCTTAAACACTAACTAGAGAACTAGCATCCTTACTAGTTAGATTATGATCAAGTTGGTGGAGTTTCTCTAGAGACTTCAAGTTAGAAGTTTGAAGATTAGAGCTTTACCAAGGAGAGGGGATCAAGCCGCGAGAAGAGCGTTCTTGGGTGGCTTGAAACGCTTCAAGAAAGAACAAAAGAAAAGTAAGTTTTCTATCCTTAAGAATTTGGATACACGATTGCGAGTTCAAGATCTTTTTGTTGGGAAAATTTTTTAAATTCCGCTGCTTTCTGGTTCGTGTTTTCCAACAAGTGGTATCAGAGCCACCTCGTTAATCGTGTTTCTGATTCGTCTCAATTAAACTGAATTTTGAGAAATTCTTGAATCTGAGTTACAGTTAGGTATTCTTGAATTTGTATCGTAATCTGAGCTTTTGAATCTGAGAGGTTTCCTGATAAATTGAGAAAATCGTTTTCTGAAAAAAAAAAAAAGGGTTTTATTTTAGATTTATTAAAATCGCGATTTTGATTCCCGAATCGAGATGAAAATTTTTCTGAAAATTTTGTACGGAAAACGGTGCGGGACGACGAGGACCAAGCGAGTTTGTCGCTCGTCGTCGCCGCACGCGGACGGGTCCGGAACAGCCTGTGCGGGATCGCCCGCACACCCATGTGCGGGACTGCCCGCACCGTCCGCCCAGCCCTGTGAGGGATCGCCCGCACACCCCTGTGCGGGACTGCCCGCACGCGTCCGGAACAGCCTGTGTGGGATCGCCCGCACATCCCTGTGCGGGACTGCCCGCACGCGTCCGGAACAGCCTGTGCGGGATCGCCCGCACACTCCTGTGCGGGACTGCCCGCACGCGTCAGCCCAGCCCTGTGCGGGATCGCCCGCACACCCTGTGCGGGACTGCCCGCACGCGTCTGCGGGGCTGTGCGGGATCGCCCGCACGCCCCTGTGCGGGATTGCCCGCACACGCCCGCACACCCCTGTGATGCGATGCGACTTTTCGTGTTTTTGGCCCAAATTTTATTTTAAAATTATTTTAAAAATCTTTTTCCTCTGGAAAAATTTTAATTTTGAAATAAAATTATATTTTGGGAATTTCGGGAATCAAAGTCAATTTTAATTTTTCGGGAAAAGTATAATTATTATTTTTGAAATAATGATTTTAATAAAATTGTTAATTTTTTAATTAACTTGAATTTTATCAGATTCTAGCTTTTGATTTTGAAATTATTCTTGAACAAGGAACTGTTTTTCAGATTACTTTGAGTTAGTCGAACTTAAAGTTAAAGGAATTTTAAATTTATTGGTAAATTTAAATTCTTGCAATTTATGCATGTTAGGAGATCATGGGTTTAGACTTATGTATGGTTTTAATTTATGCACATGGATGGTTTAAATTGGGGTTGGAGCCCTATAGTTGCGTTTTTCAATTGAGGTTGGAGCCTCACTTATGTGCGTACTGTTATGTGATTTATTATGTGGCTTTCCATATTACTGTTTTTGAGGCCGGGGTATGCCCCGTGTAATTGTCTAAGGCCAATATGAAGATTGAGCCTTATTACTTTATGTCTTTTTTCTTTTTATTGTAATTTGAGAGTAGAGATAGGTGGTGAGGTTTTATTTTCATTTTGGAGACAATGCACCCATGGAGTAAGATGGACCACATTCAAGTAACAAGGAGGCCATAAGTGAAGACCCCTCAAAATGTTAGGGAGGGGAATCTCAATTGTTAAATGTAATAGAGATAGGGCTCGTATTTTGTTACCGCTTTCCCTTATGTGATTTGAACTGTTTATGTGGCATGTATGTTAGAACTTGTGATTGTGGAGTGGCTCCCACATATCACGCATAAGATAGGTAGAACCCATGATCATTACATGTTAGTATCATGCTAGGACATGTTATCTGTTTATGTGCTTGTTTGAAATGCATTTAAGTGTACTTGCATTAATCAAAACTAATAAAATTGGATAACATATATGTTGGTGAGGTCGAACCGGACAACTCTCCGGTTGATTCGAAAATTCCCCTTAAATATTAAGCTAATTTCGAACAAATAGGTGTTTAATTCGAGATGTAAATTTTAAATTAAATTCCTAGCATTCCATCAATAGGTTTTAAGTTTAGTAAGTAAAGCGAGTTATTGTCCGCGAGTCGTGGGATAGCTAGTGGAGCTTATTAGTTCTTAGTTACCTAATTGATCATTTTAAATGATCAATATTTCATGATCGATTTTAGCAAGGGCGATGTCCGCGAGTCGTGGGTCGTTCGAACTAAGTTTTGGTCATGATCTTATGATTGATGGGTCTAGCTTAACGCCTAAGTAAATATGGATGTCGCACGAGTCGTGGGTCCATATTGAAAGATATGTGATGCAAAAACAATTACTAAGAGTTCTAAAGGTGTTAGAATTGGTAAGTTGTACCTACCTAGGGTTCTTACTTAGAATGTCCGCGAGTCGTGGGTTCGAGGTAAAATGCTTGGGATCTTAGTACCCATTGGGAAACGTGTTCCTCATAGATCTTTGACAATTATAGATCTTTGAAAAACAGTGGGAGCTACATTAGATTAAAGACCTTATCTTTTGTATATCGTTATAATTCAGCATGCTCACCTAGTTCTCTGCTTAGCATTTAGGTTGTAGTTCTGTGATTCTCTACAATATGAAATGCAAACCCATTCGTATCCATCCTTAAGTCAAAAGAGTTGACTAAGTCCTAACTAACTCTAAATTGGCTTTGGATCCTAAAATTCATTTTAGATTCCGAATAGAGAAAGGTGTTCTCTAAAGGGCGAAGTTTTCAATTATGAAAATTCGACCCGGGCCAAAAGAGAAGCAATCTGAGGTGAATGAATTTCTCCAAACCACTTAAGAGCAATTGAACCACCTCATAAAAATGTTACAAGGTATAACATTGTGGAATCATTCAATATTCCAAATGAGGAAACAAGTGCACATGAACAAGGTCTAAAGATCTTATTTGAAGATCTTGTGGTCTCGATCATTAACTGAGAAAAGAGTTCTCAATGCACTGATTGCTTACATTGCTTCCACCATCATTCAAACCCTTTATGCTCAACTAGAATGATGTTAATGTAGCATGGTTAATCATTTAGTTGATAATGGTTGAGAGCATCCTTAAGAAGGAATAAAAGGTTGAGATGGTTAATTCTTCTTCTAAACTCCCTAAGTTAAAGGCTTGAACGCCTAAAGAAGAAGAAACCCTTAAGAGCCCAATGGAAGGGCATGTAAGGGGTGCACCCAAAAGACACTAGGGATCAAATAGGACGTTTGCTTCTATGATAGCAAATAAGGACTTTGAAAGGGAACTGCGAAGAGTATGAGTACTCTGAAATGTTACCTCGTTTAGTAATTCTACTAGGAATAGAATTCACTAGTCTTGAGTCAGTTCTGCATAATCCGTTGTGCAAAGACTCAAGGCACTAATGTTCTGAACATACAACGAGATAACAAAAGTAAGTGAGATGACAAAGCTTCGAATTACTTTGGAACATTGAGATATAAAAGGATTAGCAAGTCAGACACCTTAGGATCATTCTATGAAAATGAACCTATAGAGTTGACTTCCTGTGAATCCTATCTCAAAGGGAAAACGTTCCCGGAACATTGTTTAGGTGAAACATGGAAGGTTCCAAAATTATAGTGGATTTCGATCCATGCTGATGAGTGTAAGATGCTTAATGTAAGCACTAGATACAATCGTCAGTTTAATCATTATGAATGAATGTACTTGTTAAAGTACCAATTCGAAACTTATATGAAATTCTTGGAATTTCAAAAGGAGGTTAGGAACCAAAGTAGTCATAAGTTATAGGTAAATCGATATGATCGAGATAGCCAATATCTTAGTAACTAATTCCTTAGTCATCTTAGAGATAATAGGATTATCTCTCTGTAAACTAATTAGAGAACACATTAGTGTTTCCGAATGAGGGAATGAAACCTAATGCAACATGGTCCATTCCATAGCAAGCTTTACTGACTTATAATCATTCTAGGAATAAACTCCCAGAATATGCAGTTAGAGATTTTGAATTTAGTACCTTCCAAAATCAGTCCTTTAGTTGCACTATGCAATGTGGCATATTAAATTCCCTAATTATTCTTATCCAAGAATTTAGTAGAATCCTCTTAAGTGAAGAGGATAGTGGGAGATAAGTTTGAAATGAGTTCAAGTTTATACAACGATATTGAATATCGTTTCTGCAATTCCCTTAGACAAAGGTTGTTTGTCTCAAGGAATGTATCTTTCTTAAGGAATCGTTCCTATAGAAGAAGAAAGACAAGCAAGCAGACCTCAAAGAAATTTGAGGATAAATATCCACGCCACATATAGAAGAAACGAGCCCATCTGATAAAATTTAGCCAAATTTTAGAGTATGTACACTGTGAAACCCTTCTCTTAAGACGTGTTTAGAACGCGTTCCTAGATAGCCAAGGAATTACTTGAAGAGGAGACGCTGTCAGATTTGGAATCTGAGTAGTATAAGCAAGCCTTGAAATCCAATATGGATTCCATATACTCAAACCAAGTTTTGACCTTAGTTGATCCACCTAATAGGATCAAGCTCGTGGAGCTTCGAGTAAATGGAAAGCATTACAACCTTCTTGACGATTGAAATGAAAAAGTCCATTTGGATTATGTTTACCACATCCTCATATTCTGACTATGACATATGATAAATGAATATGAGAACTATCTTGTTCAATATGAGATTGAAAGAGACTGAAATAAGGTTTTTCTATAAATCTCATATTTAGTGGGAGTATGCATAAGGTATGCAAATCCCCAAAGTCAATATGTGGATTGATAAAGGCTTCTAGGAGTTAGACAATTCGATTCCATAGGATAGTCAAATCGTTTGACACAGATGGAAGTCGAATAAGTCTCAAAAGTGTACATAAGAAAGTTAGTGATGTAAGAGTCAATTTTGGTTCTTTAGAAAATGACATCCTTCTCATTAGGAATGTCAAGGATGACGTGAAAGTTACCAATTCTTGTTTAAGAAACAATTTGACATGAAAGATCTTAGTGATTATCCTATATTCTCGACATTCAGATCTATAGAAGATAGATCTAAGAGAATAAAAGGATTATCACAAAACGAGTACATAACCATAATACTAAAAGGAGTTTAGTATGGACAATGGAGCATCTCTTTTGAAGAGTATATGTCCTAAGATAACTTTAAGAAAGTTAGAATGTCCAAAATCCCTTTAAGTGAAAGGGTGCATAATGTATGTACTAGATTAGATATGGCGCAACACTAAGCGTAGTAGGCCGAGTCTAAAATGACCTCAGAGAAGGTCATTAGATTTCTGTAAAGGATGTCCTCAGAGTACTTGAGAAGAAATGAGGATATGTATTAGTTTACAGAGCCCAAAAGATCTCATCATTAAAAGGATATTTTGATGTAATTGTTTCATCAAACATAGATGATTATGAAATCATTGAAAGGATACAACTTCTACCAGAATGGTAATGCAATGTGTTGGAAAGGGGTTCCAGGGACGGACATTGCAAAACTCGACTATCGTAGTTGAGAACTTAGTCGTATTATATAACGCTAAGTTAAGTGTTTGGGTAAGAAACTCCATCTAACTAGTTAGATGAAGTTCCTAGCATGAAACAACTCCTTTATCATATTGTATGATAAAATGGATGGTTGCTCAAGTAAGAGAACCAAGACCTCACCAAGAGACTGAACACGTGATTACGAATCACTTTATAAGGAAAAGGTGTTTCCTAAGAGATGTGTAAACAAGAGGGTCACATCAGCAGAGAATATAGCAGATCCACTTTGGAAATGCCCAAAGTCAATAGGCTCTCAAAGTGCATCTTGAGAAGATGGGACTTAGAGTACCTAAATGGCTTTTACGGGCAAGTGGGAGATTGTTAGGAATAGTGCCCTAGAAAGCCGATTAGTCATAATCCGTTTTGGGACTTTCCTGGTATCACAGACAATCTTTGAATGAAATAACGAATTTAGGCAACACTTCTTTATATGCTCTTGTTTGGTATGCGTTTACTTTAGCTGTGTATGTATGAGAACTCCCCTAATCCTGATGACTTTAGGACTCTACCATTTAGGTGAAATGGTTTATGAAACGAGCCCTATATCACATAAGTCATGATTAGTAAAATACTCCAAGCCGATGAGTCCTACAGACAGTGGGAGTGTCAACCTGACTCCTCTAAGGCTTGCTTGTAGGATCACGCCCTTAAGAAGGACCACCTTGTTTCATGGAGGTGCAAAGTGTATAGTTGATATGTGCGTGATACATGAGGGTGCTTACTTTAATAAGTAAGTTCACTGAGGTGCCCCGTGTGAGAAGATTCCTAAATGGGAAAGGAAGTTTATATTTCAGGAAATGGAAACTTCCAGATTAGGAAATATCTCACGAGTCATTGATGTGATTAAGTGATCCTTAGACTTGAGGTTCCTTGTCACTTTATGAGTTAACTCTGTAGTCTTAGGTATAAGCTTTAAAGGGTGTCGCCTTAGACAACTGATTCAAGGCTTATGCTGGGGTTGCACAAGTGATTCATGAAAGTGAATGAGAATCAAGAAAGGACCTCCACTTGCATTTGCAAGGTGATCTCTTATTGTGTAAGTCATTCATATGCCATATGGAGTCCTTGGCCAAGGCAGTAGATCAAGACATCAAGAAAAAGGTTTCTTGGATTGAGATCAAATGGATATGAAATGCACTTAGCTTTAAGACCGGATTATTAGGGTTCTAATTATTCCCTTACCCTAGATCTTGGTTGAGAGATAGTAAGTAGGAGGATTGTATCTCACATGAATCAATGACTTAAAGGTTCTATCGAATCCGAACATTCCAATTCAGCTAGGGGTTAAACACCTGTTGCTAGACTATGGTCGTTTAATCTGTGGACTAATTAATTAATTAGTGAATTAATTAATTAGGGTCACTGCTAATTGAATTGAGAACCTAGAGGGTCACACACAACAACTTGGTTACATGAGTTGAGGCTTGAAAATGATTAAACGAGTTAATCGGGCCTAAAGGGTTCCACACGTGTGAAATCACACGTGTGGGTCACGTGAGGAGCACGTGTCCTTGGGACACGTGCCTCACACGTGTGTATGTATATATATGATATATATTAAATAATTAAATGTGTTAATTATTTAATAGACTTTGGTTTAATTTTGAATTAAAAGGAAAGTCTTATTTTGGAGAAAAATAATCTAGTTAATTAATTATGAATTAATTAATTAGATAAAATAAGTTATTTATTTTAAATAAATAAAGTATAAAATTATCCAAAAATAGTTTGGATATTTTTAGCTCTCTTGAAAGTTGATTTGAATTAGAATTCAAAGTCAAAGTCAAATTACTTGATGATCAAGTAATAGGAGAGAGAGAGACCAAAATCCTAGCCCATAAAGGACTAGGAATTTTCGGCCACTTCCCTCCTATATATAGGGGAGCTCGAGCTCCCCTTAGAGCTAATTGACAATTCTTGGTTCATGTGTTGAACACCTTCCTTTCTCCAAGATAAAATAAAACCCTAGGTTAAGCCTAAACACTAACTAGAGAACTAGCATCCTTACTAGTTAGATTGTGATCAAGTTGGTGGACTTTCTCTAGAGACTTCAAGTTAGAAGTTTGAAGATTCGAGCTTTACCAAGGAGAGGGGATCAAGCCGCGAGAAGAGCGTTCTTGGGTGGCTTGAAACGCTTCAAGAAAGAACAAAAGAAAAGTAAGTTTTCTATCCTTAAGAATTTGGATACACGATTGCGAGTTCAAGATCTTTTTGTTGGGAAAATTTTTTAAATTCCGCTGCTTTCTGGTTCGTGTTTTCCAACACTTGAATACTTGCCATATAAATTTGAAGTGAGTTCTCCTTTGGGAACTTGCCTTGTTACGGATCAAGTATATAAACGCTGCCCTATATGTATTGGTACCCGTTGTTACCCGACGGATCTTATTGAGTTGCCGATGACAAGATACGACATTAAACTTGGTATGGATTGGTTGTCTAAGTACCGAGCTAAGTTGGATTGTTACAAGAAAGAGATAATCTTGGAAGAAGATGAAACTGGGACATCAAAAAGGAAAGTTGAGAAGTTATCAGTGATTTCTTCGATGGAAGCTAAGAAGTTGATTCAGAAATGAGCTAGCGGATTTGTTGCTTATCTTTTGAATAGACCGAAAGATCAACTTAAGATCGAAGAAGTGGAAGTGGTAAACGTATTCTTAGATGTGTTTCCTGAATATTTGGATTCGTTACCTCCTGACCGAGAGTTGGAGTTTACGATAGAGACGATATCAGGAGCTGAGCCGTACTCCAAGACACCTTACAGAATGGCTCCAGCTGAATTGGAAGAATTGAGGAAGCAATTGGATGAACTGATTGAGTCTGGATATGTTCGACCGAGCACGTCGCCGTGGAGAGCGCCTGTGCTTTTCGTTAAGAAGAAGGATGGATCATTGCGATTATGCATTGACTATCGGGAGCTGGACAGGATGACAATCAAGAATAAGTATCCTCTCCCTCATATCGAAGAGCTGTTCGATATACTTCAAGGATCGAAGGTCTACTCCAAGTTAGATCTAAGACAAGGGTATTATCAATTGAAGATTAGGGAAGCAGATATTCCGAAGACTGCTTTCAACAGCCGATATGGACATTATGAGTTTGTGGTAATGCCATTTGGTTTGACGAACGCACCAACTGCATTCATGGATATGATGCACCGTATATTCAAGCCGTTTCTCGACAAGTTTGTAGTGATCTTCATCGACGATATTTTGGTATTTTCAAAGACACCGGAGGAACATGCTGAGCATCTTCGAATCGTGTTACGCACTTTGCTGGATCACAAGTCATATGCAAAGTTCAGTAAATGTGAGTTTTGGCTTGAGAGAGTTACGTTTCTCGGACACATCATATCAGGATCTGGAATCGAAGTAGATCCCTCGAAGATCGAAACGATTATGGATTGGAAGTCACCGAAGAATCCTTCAGAAGTGAGGAGTTTTCTTGGATTAGCTGGTTACTACCGAAGGTTTGTCAAAGATTTCTCGAAGATAGCTACACCTCTCACTAAGTTGACAAAGAAAGAAGGGAAATTCGAATGGACTGAGAAGTGTGAGCGAAGTTTTCAAAGATTGAAAAAGATGCTAACAACTGCACCCGTGTTAGCGTTACCAGAAGGAAAAGAAGGATACACTGTTTACACCGATGCTTCAAAAGAAGGACTAGGAGGAGTTTTGATGCATAATGGAAAAGTGATTGCGTATGTATCAAGGAAACTCAAAATACATGAAGTCAACTACCCGACACATGATTTGGAGTTAGCAGCGATAATTTTTGCTCTGGGAAAGTGGAGACATTACCTGTATGGAGTTACGTTTGAGATCTTTATTGATCATAAGAGCCTGCGATATCTATTCACTCAGAAGGAGTTGAATATGCGACAGAGGTGATGGATGGAATTTCTGGAGGACTACGATTGCATTATTCAATACCATCCAGGAAAGGCGAATGTTGTGGCCGATGCACTAAGCAGGAAAGTTCATTTGGCACAGATTTCTGCCAACCCCGAGGTTGATCAAAGAGAAAGAATGGAGGTGATAACTAAAGTTCGAATCGCGAACGTTGTGATGATATCACCATTGAAAGAGCAAGTGTTGGAAGCTCTGAAGAACGAGGAGTGGATCAAGAAATGTCTCAAATCTAAGGAGAAAGATGATGAGACCAAGTTCAGGGTTGATGAACATGGAATATTAAGGTATAAAGGTCGAGTATGCGTACCAACTGTTTTGAGGAAAGAGATTCTCGACGAAGCGCATAAGACTAAGTACACGATACATCGGGGAGGTACTAAGATGTATCAAGATGTTAAGACGCAATTCTGGTGGAATGGAATGAAGAGAGACATAGCCAACTATGTCAAGAAGTGCTTAACTTGTTAGAAAGTTAAAGCTGAGCACCAGAAGCCGAGTGGGAAATTGTAACCATTACCGATTCCGACTTGGAAGTGGGAGCAAATCACGATGGATTTTGTCACTGGATTACCTAAAGTCAGAGGAGGACAAGATAGTATCTGGGTGATCATTGATCGATTGACAAAGTCAGCGCACTTTTTGCCAGTAAAGACAACGGATAAGGTCAGCACGTTGGCAAAGCTGTATCAGCAAGAGATTGTCAGACTACATGGAGTTCCAAACAGTATAGTGTCGGACAGAGATCCGAAATTCACGTCGCAATTATGGAAAGAAATTCAGACTTAATGGGGACGAAGTTGAACTTCAGTGCTGCAGCGCATCCTCAGACGGATGGACAATCAGAAAGGATGATCAAATACTTGGAAGATATGCTAAGAGCTTGCGCTTTAGTCTTCCAGGAAAGTTGGAAAGAGTGTTTACCTCTTGTGGAGTTTGCATACAACAATAGTTATCAAGCTTCTATTAAAGCTGCTCCATACGAAGCTCTGTATGGAAGGAAATGTAGATCCCCGTTATACTGGGATTTGGATGAAGCGAGATGTACTGAGGAAGGACCAATCAGAGTGAATTCTGCTAAGTGGATAAGAGAAGCGACGGAAAAGATTCAGATCATTCGCCAGAGAATGAAAGCTGCCCAGTACAGGCAGAAGAGTTATGCTGATCGACGAAGAAGGGATTTGGAATTTGCAGTGGGCGAAAAGGTATTTCTGAAGGCATCGCCAAGGAAAGGGTTTTTCCGAATTGGGAAAGGTGGAAAGTTAAACCCAAGATATGTTGGACCGTATGAGATACTGGAGAGAGTCGGACCGACTGCTTATAGATTGGATTTGCCTGTAGGTCTTACAGGAATCCACAACGTATTTCATGTATCAGAGATACCGTTGGAACCGGATTTAACTTATGTTTTGAAGCAGCTAAGATTCTCGATAGGAAGTTTCAAGAGTTAAGGAATAGGAAGATTCCTTTGGTTAAAGTCCTTTGGAAGGGACATGGGACAGAAGAGGCAACCTGGGAGATAGAAGAGAAAATGCAGAAGCATCACCCCGAGTTATTTGCGGTTACAGCGGAAGAATCTGAGGACAGATTCTCTTTAAGGAGGGGTGATTGTAACAGCCCAAAACAGGGCCTGGATGAAAACAGTAAGTTAAGGGCATTGGTAAAGCGTTTATAGACTGTGATCCAACTTTTTGAATCATCATGCATTGCATTCTTACATGAACTTTGTGCTCGTATATGTTCCGACATGTTTTAAGGGGGAATTCTTGACCTTTGATACAGTTTACTATTCATAACCCGAGCCTACCTTGTTCATATTGTTACTCGAACCCTAGAGGTTCATCACACATGTTTCCCAATCGTTTGAACTTGTTTCCCGAACTCAAAAAGTCTTTCTTGAACCATAAGGGTATTTTTGGAACTTACCAACCAAAGTTACTATTCATTAGAAAATAAGCTTTTGATTCTGATACCTTTTCCTACCCAAGTTACAGTCGAATCGATCCTTGAGTCGAGACGAGTCTTTTGAAATCACTCTTGGCTTGGAAATCCATTCCGGAACTTTGTTTTATTGAAAATGTTTTCGAAAACCCTAGTTCACTATTCCTTCTACAAATGGTTTTCATTCGGAAAATGTTTTCTCTTCGGATTTGCACTACTTGAGCTATTGTAAGATTTTCGAGATGTTTTACAACTCTTGATTCAAACCCTAGCTTGGAATTTTGAAGCGTACGCTTGTACGTAAGAATTCACTATTCATCCTACGTTTTCAACTTTTTAACGGCAAAACGTTTTATAGTCGATTTTGGACTTAAAACGCTTCTCGATTTATTTCTTGAATTTTGGAAACAATCCGGACTTGAAAATCATTCTAGAAAGTCGTTTTTCACTCGTGTTGAGTTTCGAGCTCAAAACTTTTATTCACTAAAACTAATGTATCTTTCAAACGGTAAATCCGATTTCGACGAATGAATATGCATTTCGAAGCTAATTTTCTTGCCTTCGGAATGGTTATACTTCCAGCCACTTATCCTCGAGTCTTGGGCAACGAAATTATAGAAATACCCCCAGCAGTCCCATTTTTACCTTCATAATCCCTAAAGCTTCTAGAAAGTGCAAGTGGATGAACTCTTGTTTTGCTCTCCTACCCCTAAGCCATCTCTATTTGCAAGGTGAGGGGCTTCTTCACAACTATAAATACCCCTCTCATGGCATTAGAATCCTTGCTCAAAGTTGTGTTGACAACACCCTTTCTTCTCTCCCTCTCCCCCTCTTTGCCGTCGGCCACCCCCCCATTAGAGCTAGGTTTGTTTTATTTTTTATGCTTTAGTTTATGTTATGTTTAGTTTAGTTTAGTTTATATTTTTATGTTATGGTATGTTTATATTATGTTTAGGTTGGGTCTTAGGGTCTTCCCTAAGCCATATAGGATTTTATTTTATGCATTTATTATATAGTTTTCATGATATGTTTCAATAGATGTTTATATGTTTTAATTATTTAGTATATGCTTGAATATGTTATGAATTGCTCTAGTATATGCTATGATCATGTGATATGGTTGTTATATTATGAGAATTGATGCATGATTATGGAATTTGAATTATGTTCATGCATGTTAGCTAATGGAATAGTGATTTACAATTACTTATGTCACAACTTGTTACATGTTGATATTGAATTAAATTGTTACATGTTACATGCCTAAAGGTTCATGATATGATATGAAATATGTTGTGACATGTTGTCACATTGTTATATGATTCTTGAATTATGAATTGAGCTTAAGTTATGATATGGATTAATGGAATAGAGCCTTGATCATATGTTATACACTTTAATAGTGTCACATGTTATAACCTAAGATAGATTAGTGTTTCATAACTTGATCTTATGCCTTAATTGGATCTCTTAACCATAGGTTATACCTTTAACCTAGATCACTCTTGATTATTATAACATGAACTTGAAACTATAAGTTATAATCAAGATCATAATTTAATTACGGTGTGTGTGTGTGTGTGCATGCCGTGTGTGTGTGTGTGTACGTGCATGGTGTGTGTGTGTACCGTGTGTGTGGGTGCGAGTGTATAGTAAGGGTTTGACCCGACCCTTTGACCCGACATGTGAATAGTAACCTGTGAATAGTAATCATGAATAGTAATCTGGAATAGTAATCTTGAATAGTACTTTTGAATAGTGCTTTTGAATTGTAAATATGAAATAAAACTTGTGCTTTCTCTATAGACATTTGCACCTAGGGTTTCCATATCCAGGGTCTAAAATGTGTTTTCAAAATGTGTTTTCTTTCGTGGACTTCTTTCATAACTTAAGGTTTGCGATAGGATTCATAATTTAACTAAAGCTTACTCGGTTATAGTAAGATCATAGTCTCACGTTAAGAGTAACTCACTTTGACGTATTCCTTTGTGTGTTACCTCTCTTGGATACCTTAAATGGTATTACTCTCTTGTGTTACATGTTCTTTACATGTTCCTTGTTTATTGTTTCATGCATTCCATATGCATCTTGGTTAGTAGTGGGTCTTAGTTCTTAAGCTCACTCTAGTACACCACCTACAGGAGTTAAAGTTGAGCACTGGGATCCCCAGGGCACCGCATAATCTGTCTACCTACCTTTGTTACTATTAGGTGAGGTGAAGTCACTACAAGAAAACAACCGAAATCCGAGGAAAATTTCCGAGGGAATTTCCGAGGGAATTCCGAGGGAATTTTTCCCTCGGAAATTTCCGAGGGAATTCCGAGGGAATTCGCCGAATTAATTTCCGAGGGAAAATTCCCTCGGAAATCCCTCGGAAATGTTAGCGCCAACGTTAGCCGCCAAGTTTTTCGAGGGATTTCCGAGGGAAAATTCCCTCGGAAAATTAAAATTTAATTAATTTTTAAATTAGAACTAGTTTCCGAGGGAATTTCCGAGGGAATGTTCCCTCGGAAAATAAAAAATTATTAATTTTTAAACTAAAATTAGTTTCCGAGGGAAAATTCCCTCGGAAAATTAAAATTTAATTAATTTTTAAATTAGAACTAGTTTCCGAGGGAATTTCCGAGGGAATTTTCCCTCGGAAAATAAAAAATTATTAATTTTTAAACTAAAATTAGTTTCCGAGGGAATTTCCGAGGGAAAATTCCCTCGGAAAATTAAAATTTAATTAATTTTTAAATTAGAACTAGTTTCCGAGGGACTTTCCGAGGGAATTTTCCCTCGGAAATGTTCTAATATTAATTTTTGAATTTTCCGAGGGAATTTTCCCTCGGAAAAAAAAAAAAAATTTTAAACTAAAATTAGTTTCCGAGGGAATTTCCGAGGGAAAATTCCCTCGGAAAATAAAAAATATTAATTTTTAAACTAAAATTAGTGAATGATAATTAAAGAATTATTATAATTTATTAATTCTAACTATAGTCAATGATAATTATATGTATTATTAGTGAATTAAATAAGGTAATGATAGGTATTAAATTAGTAATTTCTAGTTAAACATATATATGTGATTAAACTTTCGATAAGTATTTCCAACAATATCATTGTAGATGTTCATGTTCGTTTAAGTGGAAATCGAATTTTGTATTCAAATATTTGAGCGACATCAATTTTTTCTTATTTAATTCATTTATAAACCAAACATTGTGTTATTCAATTGAATTTTCAAAAGAACGAATTTTCCTCATTCTTTTTTTTTTTTAATTTATCCTAATTTCCGAGGGAATTCCGAGGAAAAGTAGAAATTCCCTCGGAATTCCCTCGGAATTTGCCATAACTTTTTTTAAAATTGAACGTTATGTAATGATTTGTTTAATTTAATTACAATCCATGATAATTATATGCATTATTAGTAAATTTGGTAAGCTATGGTAGTTATTCTATTAATAATTGGTAATTATACATATGTAATTAAACTTTGGATAAGTAGTTCGAACGATATGAATGTAGAAGTCGTGTTCTTTTCAAGTGAAATCGAATTTTTACTTCATATATAATATATATTTGTGTGACATTGATTTTTTTTATTTATTTCATTAATAAGTAAAATTTCACGTTATTAAATTGAAATTTTAAAGTGTGATTTTCTTTTTTTATATTTTATTTTATGAAAATTCCGAGGGAATTCCGAGGGATTTTCGAGGGAAAGTAGAAATTCCCTCGGAAATCCCTCGGAATTCCCTCGGAATTTCCATAAATATTTTTTTAAATTGAACATTATGTAACGATTTGTTTAATTTAATTACAATCCATGATAATTATATGCATTATTAGTAAATTTGGTAAGTTATGGTAGTTATTCTATTAATAATTGGTAATTATACATATGTAATTAAACTTTGGATAAGTAGTTCGAACGATATGAATGTAGAAGTCGTGTTCTTTTCAAGTGAAATCGAATTTTTACTTCATATATAATATATATTTGTGTGACATTGATTTTTTTTTATTTATTTCATTAATAAGTAAAATTTCACGTTATTAAATTGAAATTTTAAAGTGTGATTTTCTTTTTTTTATATTTTATTTTATGGAAATTCCGAGGGAATTCCGAGGGATTTCCGAGGGAAAGTAGAAATTCCCTCGGAAATCCCTCGGAATTCCCTCGGAAATTCCATAACTTTTTTTTTTTAATTGAACATTATGTGACGATTTGTTTAATTTAATTACAATCCATGATAATTATATGCATTATTAGTAAATTTGGTAAGCTATGGTAGTTATTCTATTAATAATTGGTAATTATACATATGTAATTAAACTTTGGATAAGTAGTTCGAACGATATGAATGTAGAAGTCGTGTTCTTCTCAAGTGAAATCGAATTTTTACTTCATATATAATATATATTTGTGTGACATTGATTTTTTTTATTTATTTCATTAATAAGTAAAATTTCACGTTATTAAATTGAAATTTTAAAGTGTGAATTTCTTTTTTTTATATTTTATTTTATGGAAATTCCGAGGGAATTCCGTGGGATTTCCGAGGGAAAGTAGAAATTCCCTCGGAAAGCCCTCGGAATTCCCTCGGAAATTCCATAACTTTTTTTTTTAATTGAACATTATGTGACGATTTGTTTAATTTAATTACAATCCATGATAATTATATGCATTATTAGTAAATTTGGTAAGCTATGGTAGTTATTCTATTAATAATTGGTAATTATACATATGTAATTAAACTTTGGATAAGTAGTTCGAACGATATGAATGTAGAAGTCGTGTTCTTTTCAAGTGAAATCGAATTTTTACTTCATATATAATATATATTTGTGTGACATTGATTTTTTTTATTTATTTCATTAATAAATAAAATTTCACGTTATTAAATTGAAAATTTAAAGTGTGATTTTCTTTTTTTATATTTTATTTTATGAAAATTCCAAGGGAATTCCGAGGGATTTCCGAGGGAAAGTATTCCCTCGGAAATCCCTCGGAATTCCCTCGGAATTTCCATAAATATTTTTTTAAATTGAACATTATGTAACGATTTGTTTAATTTAATTACAATCCATGATAATTATATGCATTATTAGTAAATTTGGTAAGTTATGGTAGTTATTCTATTAATAATTGGTAATTATACATATGTAATTAAACTTTGGATAAGTAGTTCGAACGATATGAATGTAGAAGTCGTGTTCTTTTCAAGTGAAATCGAATTTTTACTTCATATATAATATATATTTGTGTGACATTGATTTTTTTTATTTATTTCATTAATAAGTAAAATTTCACGTTATTAAACTGAAATTTTAAAGTGTGATTTTCTTTTTTTTATATTTTATTTTATAGAAATTCCGATAGAATTCCGAGGGATTTCCGAGGGAAAGTAGAAATTCCCTCGGAAATCCCTCGGAATTCCCTCGGAAATTCCATAACTTTTTTTTTTTAATTGAACATTATGTGACGATTTGTTTAATTTAATTACAATCCATGATAATTATATGCATTATTAGTAAATTTGGTAAGCTATGGTAGTTATTCTATTAATAATTGGTAATTATACATGTAACAGTACAGGACCGACCCAGTATGCAGATATTGTCCGCTTTGCACGCCCTTAATCGAAACGGCCTCACGGATTTGTTCCTCCCAATGGGTTGGGCCACTGGGAAAACGCGTCTGCAAGGAAAGGTTTCCATCCCCCCCTTATAAGGAGGACTTCGTTCTCCTTCCCAACCGATGTGGGATGGGCGCACATCCACCCCCCCTAAGAGGAGCTCAGCGTCCTCGCTGAGGACCTGACACATCAGCTTCCTGGCACCGGCTCTGATACCATTTATAACAGTACAGGACCGACCCAGTATGCAGATATTGTCCGCTTTGCACGCCCTTAATCGAAACGGCCTCACGGATTTGTTCCTCCCAATGGGTTGGGCCACTGGGAAAACGCGTCTGCAAGGAAAGGTTTCCATCCCCCCCTTATAAGGAGGACTTCGTTCTCCTTCCCAACCGATGTGGGATGGGCGCACATCCACCCCCCCTAAGAGCAGCTCAGCGTCCTCGCTGAGGACTTGACACATCAGCTTCCTGGCACCGGCTCTGATACCATTTGTAACAATACAGGACCGACCCAGTATGCAGATATTGTCCGCTTTGCACGCCCTTAATCGAAACGGCCTCACGGATTTGTTCCTCCCAATGGGTTGGGCCACTGGGAAAACGCGTCTGCAAGGAAAGGTTTCCATCCCCCCTTATAAGGAGGACTTCGTTCTCCTTCCCAACCGATGTGGGATGGGCGCACATCCACCCCACCTAAGAGGAGCTCTGCGTCCTCGCTGAGGACCTGACACATCAGCTTCCTGGCACCGGCTCTGATACCATTTGTAACAGTACAGGACCGACCCAGTATGCAGATATTGTCCGCTTTGCACGCCCTTAATCGAAACGGCCTCACGGATTTGTTCCTCCCAATGGGTTGGGCCCCTGGGAAAACGCGTCTGCAAGGAAAGGTTTCCATCCCCCCCTTATAAGGAGGACTTCATTCTCCTTCCCAACCGATGTGGGATGGGCGCACATCCACCCCCCCTAAGAGGAGCTAAGCATCCTCGCTGAGGACCTGACACATCAGCTTCCTGGCACCGGCTCTGATACCATTTGTAACAGTACAGGACCGACCCAGTATGCAGATATTGTCCGCTTTGCACGCCCTTAATCGAAACGGCCTCACGGATTTGTTCCTCCCAATGGGTTGGGCCACTGGGAAAACGCGTCGGCAAGGAAAGGTTTCCATCCCCCCCTTATAAGGAGGACTTCGTTCTCCTTCCCAACCGATGTGGGATGGGCGCACATCCACCCCCCCTAAGAGGAGCTCAGCGTCCTCGCTGAGGACCTGACACATCAGCTTTCTGGCACCGGCTCTGATACCATTTATAACAGTACAGGACCGACCCAGTATGCAGATATTGTCCGCTTTGCACGCCCTTAATCGAAACGGCCTCACGGATTTGTTCCTCCCAATGGGTTGGGCCACTGGGAAAACGCGTCTGCAAGGAAAGGTTTCCATCCCCCCCTTATAAGGAGGACTTCGTTCTCCTTCCCAACCGATGTGGGATGGGCGCACATCCACCCCCCCTAAGAGGAGCTCAGCGTCCTCGCTGAGGACTTGACACATCAGCTTCCTGGCACCGGCTCTGATACCATTTGTAACAATACAGGACCGACCCAGTATGCAGATATTGTCCGCTTTGCACGCCCTTAATCGAAACGGCCTCACGGATTTGTTCCTCCCAATGGGTTGGGCCACTGGGAAAACGCGTCTGCAAGGAAAGGTTTCCATCCCCCCTTATAAGGAGGACTTCGTTCTCCTTCCCAACCGATGTGGGATGGAATGGTTGTACAGGCATTGTGCTACCGTGGATTGCCGGGCTAAGAAGGTTCAGTTGGGTTCAGAAGTTACTACGGGCTGTACTTCGAAGACTGTACCCCTACTTTCATTTTCAGAGGCTCAGAGGTTAGTCAGGGACGGGGCTACCGGATTCATTGCTTATGTTCTGAACAAGCCCAAAGATCAGGTGAAATTGGAGGACACAGAAGTGGTAAAGGAATATCCCGAAGTATTCCCAGAGAAATTGGATTCTTTGCCTCCTGAGCGAGAGATTGAATTTGTGGTTGATCTTTTTCCGAATGCTGAGCCGTATTCAAAGACTCCTTATCGGATGGCTCCAGCTGAGTTGAAGGAATTAAAAGTGCAGCTTGAGGCTTTGTTGGAAGTTGGGTACATTCGGCCGAGTTCTTCGCCGTGGGGAGCACCGGTATTGTTTGTAAAGAAAAAGGACGGGACTCTAAGAATGTGCATCGATTACAGGGAGTTGAACAGGATGACTATTAAGAACAAGTATCCTCTCCCACATATCGAGGAGTTGTTCGATATACTCCAGGGTTCTAAGGTGTATTCGAAATTGGATTTAAGGCAGGGATACTATCAGCTGCGAATCCGAGCAGAGGACATTCCAAAGACGGGATTCAATACTCGGTACGGGCACTATGAGTTCGTGGTTATGCCGTTTGGATTAACTAACGCCCCTGCAGCTTTCATGGATATGATGCACCGGATATTCAGGCCTTTCCTCGACAAGTTCGTGGTGATATTTATTGATGATATTCTGGTCTTCTCAAAAACAGCCGAGGAGCACGCGAGACATCTCAGGCTCGTTCTTCAGACTCTGAAAGAGCATCAGTTATTTGCTAAGTTCAGTAAATGTGAATTTTGGATAGATCGGGTTTCCTTCTTGGGGCATGTGATTTCAGGAAAAGGATTGGAAGTCGATCCCTCGAAAATTGAGGCCGTGCTTAAGTGGGAGAAACCAAAGAACGCCTCGGAAATTAGAAGCTTCTTGGGGTTGGCCGGTTACTACAGAAGATTTGTTCAGGACTTCTCTAAGATTGCTGCACCCTTAACCCGGTTGACAAAGAAGGATGTTAAATTTGTCTGGGACGAAAAGTGTGATCAAAGCTTTAATTTTCTGAAAGAAAAATTAGTCTCAGCTCCGGTATTAACCTTACCCGAAGGTTCAGAAGAGTATGCAGTGTATACAGATGCTTCTAAAGAAGGCTTAGGTTGTGTTTTGACTCAGAAAGGAAAAGTGATCGCCTATGCTTCTCGAAAGCTAAAGGAATACGAAAGGAATTATCCGACACACGACCTAGAGCTTGCAGCCGTGATCTTTGCGCTCGGGAAATGGAGACATTATCTTTACGGGACTTCCTTCGAGATTTTTACCGACCACAAGAGCCTCCAGTACTTATTCACGCAGAAGGATTTGAATATGAGGCAACGGCGTTGGATGGAAAAGTTGGAAGATTATGATTGTACAATTAAATACCATCCCGGGAAAGCCAATGTGGTCGCCGATGCACTTAGCAGGAAGGCGAGTGTATCGAGTTTAGAAATAAAGGAAAGTGAGGAAGTTGTCCCGATTGTGTTAAAGGCTAGGGTTTCTAATATCACAGTTCAGCCGGAATTGAAGTATCGGTTATTCGAGGCTCAGAATCAGGATTCGGAGGTACAGAAGCTTGCCGGTAAAGCTAAGGATGACCCGGAAAGTCCGTTTGGGTTTGATGAGACCGGGTTGCTTCGGTTTAAAAACAGAGTGGTAGTACCTGAAGAATTGAGACGGGTCCTACTCGAAGAAGCTCACAAGTCAGCCTACTCGATCCACCCCGGAGGAAACAAAATGTATAAGGATTTGAAGCAGTACTATTGGTGGAACGGGATGAAAAGAGACGTGGCAGAGTATGTGAAACATTGCCTGACTTGTCAGAAAGTGAAAGCTGAGCATCAAAAACCCGCGGGACTTCTACAGCCGTTACCTATTCCCGAGTGGAAGTGGGAACAAGTAACGATGGACTTTGTTTCCGGATTACCGAAGGTTAAAGGCGGGTTTGATGGAATTTGGGTAATTGTGGATAGATTTACAAAGTCTGCTCACTTTCTACCGGTCCGGATGTCCTATAAGATCCCGAAGTTGGCTGAAATCTATAACCGGGAGATCATTCGACTTCATGGTATTCCGGTGAGCATAGTTTCTGACCGAGACCCGAGGTTCACTTCTAAGTTGTGGCAGGAATTACAGGCTGTCTTGGGTACGAAACTTAAGTTTAGTACAGCTTTTCACCCTCAAACGGACGGTCAGACGGAAAGGTTAATCAGGTATTTGGAAGATCTTCTTCGGGCTTGCGCGATGGATTTTCAGAACTCGTGGTCAGAACAGCTTCCCTTGATAGAGTTTGCTTATAATAACAGCTTTCAGGCTTCGATAGGGATGGCTCCTTACGAGTTACTTTATGGAAGAAAGTGCCGATCTCCGTTGTTCTTCGACTTGGAAGAGTGGAAGTGGTCGAAACAGGAAGGGGTAAAGAAAGGTGAAAGATTCGAGAGGCCTTCCAGAGTCGTTCAGGCTATGATTGAAAAGGTTCAAACGATTCAACAACGGATGAAAGCCGCGCAAGATAGACAGAAGAGCTATGCTGATAAGCGCCGAAGGGATCTAGAGTTCGAAGTGGGTGACCGGGTATTCTTGAAGGTGTCACCAAGGAAAGGTTTCACCCGGATCGGGAAAGGAGGAAAGCTGAATCCTCGCTATTTAGGTCCGTTCGAGATTCTTGAAAGAATAGGCGAGGTAGCCTATCGACTGGACCTACCACCGAGTCTCACGGGAATTCACAACGTGTTCCACGTATCTCAGCTGAGGAAATATTACCCCGATGAGACTACGATTCTCCCCGTGGAAGAAGTTGAGCTGGAACCGAATTTGTCATTTATTCAGAGACCGGTTAAGATTATGGATCGGAAATTTCAGGAATTGAGAAACCGGAGGATTCCCATGGTTAAAGTATTGTGGAGAAGTGACAAGACCGAGGAAGCCACTTGGGAAACAGAGGATAAAATGAAACGGTTCCACCCGGAGTTGTTCGAGCAAGACTAGAGAATCTGGGGACCAGATTCTTCTAAGGGGGGGAGAGTTGTAACGCCCCGGTTTCCGGATGAACAGGTAAGCACGCCACGTGTGAGTTGAGCGTAGGTTTTATTTTATTTCTTTTAATTTATAATATATTCGTACGTGGCATTCACATTTTAAAAAATTCATGAAACATTATTTATATCAATTCTTTAAATTCATATCATTGGAAATATTATTTCATGGCACGAAAAATATTTATTGCATGAAATCAATTACCGAGAGTGATAAAATTACCAAATTGTCCCTAGTTGAATATTTCCTAAAACTCTAGGGACTCAATTGCATAAACTTTTAGGGACTTGATTGAGCATATTTTAAATTGTTGCATACCTAATTGCATAACTTAAAGTCTTCAAGGATTTATTGGCAATTTGAGCAATTTCACACATTTCCAAGGGATGAATCACGGTATATTCATTTCCATGAGCTTCCATGAGCTCATTTCATCCAAACTTTGCCAAACATATTTGCTCTCATTCTCGGTATCAAGAAGAATAGAAAAGGAAGAAGTTTTTCCAATCAATCATCAAGATCTCAAGAAATCATCCAAGTTTTGGCAACTTGATCATCACCTTCATTCATATTCTTCATTTCCTAGCTTACAAAGGTTGGTTTGGATAAATTCATGATTCTTGATCATATTTGACATGCTTAGGGTTTGAGTAGTATTTGCTAGATGGATTGATTGGACATGGAAGCATGATCAAGTGATTATTTCATGAATTATTGCATGATTTCTAGCTTGGAATCTTGAAAGTTTGGCAAGGATGATCAAGTTTGATCATCACTTGAAATCATGAATTCTTGGTGATATTTTATGGTTTAAGTGTCTAAGTGTTATATTATCACTTCTTGAATGTGTATGCATCATACTTTCATAAATTATAGCTCTTGGGGATCAAAAATGGGATTTGTTGTTGCTTTGTGTTTTTGCCGTAGCTTCTGCTCTGTTTTGCCCTGTTCTTCATATTTGCAGAAGCTGGGAACGACCGTTCCCAGCCTCAAGGCTTGGTGGGAACGGGCGTTCCCATCTCTTTTCAAAATATGCGCGGCCGACTATGGGAACGGCCGTTCCCATTTTGGCCTTGGAGCCGGAAGGGCCGTTCCCGGCTAAGGCGCGCTTTTAAAATGGAAAAACGTTGCCGCGCTTTTCTGGGCAACGGGAACGACCGTTCCCAGTTACAAAGGAAACCTGGAACGGCCGTTCCCAAGGGGCTGACAGAACAAAATTCACTGCATAAAATTACGATTTTGACCCCTCGATCCAACGACTTCTTTGACCCCGAATTGCTATAATATGTGTTAATATGATGTGAAACGAAAAGTTATAATCCCACATTGCATTTTCGTGATCGTCTCGACATGTTTTCGCCGTTCGTCCTATTTTGGTCATTTTAGGTCATTTCTCATGAATGTACGTCGTATTTGCACAGGTCACGAGGGCGTGGACGGGGAGCAAGCTCCTTAGAACGCTTCTTTATTTTATTTTGCAAGAAAGGTGAGGTTTGGTTTTGGTAAAATAAACCCTACAACCCTTATGTGTGAGTTTTCGGCCAAAACATATTATATTTATAAACGTTTTCAAAGTAATGAATCTTTCAAGCATGAAAGTATTGATTGTCATGGTTTTCGAGCAAGTTTGGCGAGTACATGATTGCACGTGGGCCCGAGGGTAATTCTTGAGCCAACCGGGAAAGCAAGGGCTGACGGGTAACTCCTGAATTATCCTCACATTGTTGGGATCACCCCCGAAGCCACTAGGAGATTAGTGGTGGAAGGAGTTCCGTGTCTAGAGGGTCATGCCCTCTACACACACCATGTCGTGGATAGTCGAGCCTTGCAAACTCGCTATCACCCGGACAACTCTCCGGTTGATTCGAAAATTCCCATTAAATATTAAGCTAATTTCGAACAAATAGGTGTTTAATTCGAGATGCAAGTTTTGAATTAAATTCCTAGCATTCCATCAATAGGTTTTAAGTTTAGTAAGTAAAGCTAGTTATTGTCCGCGAGTCGTGGGATAGCTAGTGGAGCTTATTAGTTCTTAGTTACCTGATTAATCATTTTAAATGATCAATATTTCGTGGTCAATTTTAGCAAGGGCGATGTCCGCGAGTCGTGGGTCGTTCAAACTAAGTTTTGGTCATGATCTTATGATTGATGGGTCTAGCTTAACGCCTAAGTAAATATGGATGTCGCACGAGTCGTGGGTCCATATTGAAAGATAGGTGATGCAAAAACAATTACTAAGAGTTCTAAAGGTGTTAGAATTGGTAAGTTGTACCTACCTAGGGTTCTTACTTAGAATGTCCGCGAGTCGTGGGTTCGAGGTAAAATGCCTAGGATCTTAGTACCCATTGGGAAACGTGTTCCTCTTAGATCTTTGGGAATTATAGATCTTTGAAAAACAGTGGGAGCTACATTAGATTAAAGACCTTATCTTTTGTATATCGTTATAATTCAGCATGCTCACTAGTTCTCTGTTTTACCATTTAGGTCGTAGATTCTGTGATTCTCTACGTGTTTTGAAATGGCAACCAAAAACCCTCTTGTATCGATCCTCGAGTCAAACAAGTTGACTGGTCCCAACTATTCTGATTGGCTGAGGAATCTAAAAATCATTTTAGATTCTGAGAAGAGAACTTATGTTCTCTTCGAAGGGGAGCCCACTCCTGAAGGGGAGGCTCCCACTCGGGCCGAGCGGGATGCGATTCAGAAGTGGAAGGATGATAATCTCCAAGCCCGTTGCCTTATGTTGGCTAACATGTCTCCGGACTTGCAAAGACAACATGAGGCCATGGAATTTGCTTGGGAGATTTACGACCACTTAGAGCAACTTTACCGCCCTCATGAACGTGTTACAAGGTATAACACTTCAAAGGAATTATTCCACTTGAGAATGAGGGAAGGTTCAAGTGTCCATGAATATGGACTCAAGCTTATTGCATGTTTTCAAGAAGGAGACTGGGGATTAATCCGGCATGTCGGGTTATCCTCGGGTTATTGCATGTTTTCAAGTATGAAATTGTTGTTAGGAATAGTGCCCTAGAAAGCCGATTGTATATCCGCTTTGTGCTTTTCCTTATTGTAATCACAGACAATCTTTGAATAAAATAACGAATTGAGGCAACACTTCTTTATATGCTCTTGTTTGGTATGCGTTTACTTTAGCTGTGCATGTATGAGAACTCCCCTAATCCTGATGACTTTAGGACTCTACCATTTAGGTGAAATGGTTCATGAAACGAGCCCTATATCACATGAGTCATGATTAGTAAAATACTCCAAGCCGATGAGTCCTACAGACAGTGGGAGTGTCAACCTGACTCCTCTAAGGCTTGCTTGTGGGATCACGCCCTTAAGAAGGACCACCTTGTTTCATGGAGGTGCAAAGTGTATAGTTGATACGTGCGTGATACATGAGGGTGCTTACTTTAATAAGTAAGTTCACTGAGGTGCCCCGTGTGAGAACATTCCTAAATGGGAAAGGAAGTTTCTATTTCAGGAAATGGAAACTTCCAGATTAGGAAATATCTCGCGAGTCATTGATGTGATTAATTGATCCTTAGACTTGAGGTTCCATGTTACTTTATGAGTTAACTCTGTAGTCTTTGGTATAAGCTTTAAAGGGTGTCGCCTTAGACAACTGATTCAAGGCTTATGCTGGGGCTGCACAAGTGATTCATGAAAGTGAATGAGAATCAAGAAAGGACCTACACTTGCATATGCAAGGTGATCTCTTATTGTGTAAGTCATTCATATGCCATATGGAGTCCTTGGCCAAGGCAGTAGATCAAGACATCAAGAAAAGGGTTTCTTGGATTGAGATCAAATGGATATGAAATGCACTTAGCTTTAAGACCAGATTATTAGGGTTCTGATTATTCCCTTGCCCTAGATCTTGGTTGAGAGATAGTAAGTAGGAGGATTGTATCTCACATGAATCAATGACTTAAAGGTTCTGTCGAATCTGAACATTCCAATTCAGCTAGGGGTTAAACACCTGTTGCTAGACTATGGTCGTTTAATCTGTGGACTGATTAATTAATTAGTGAATTAATTAATTAGGGTCACTGCTAATTGAATTGAGAACCTAGAGGGTCACACACAACAACTTGGTTACATGAGTTGAGGCTTGAAATTGATTAAACGAGTTAATCGGGCCAAGAGGGTTCCACACGTGTGAATTCACACGTGTGGCTCACGTGAGTGACACGTGTCACTGTGACACGTGTCACACACGTGTGTATATATATATATATATTATATATATTAAATAATTAATTAGTTAATTATTTAATAGACTTTGGTTTAATTTTGAATTAAAAGGAAAGTCTAATTTTGGAGAAAATAATCTAGTTAATTAATTATGAATTAATTAATTAGATAAAATAAGTTATTTATTTTATAATAAATAAAGTATAAAATTATCCAAAAATAGTTTGGATATTTTTAAGCTCTCTTAAAAGTTGACTAGAACTAGAATTCAAAGTCAAAGTTGGAAAATACTTGATGATCAAGTAATAGGAGAGAGAGGAACCAAATCCTTGTCCAAAAAGGACAAGGTTCGGCCGCCCCTCCCCTTTCCTATATATAGGGGAGCTCATGCTCCCCTTTAGAGCTAATTGACAATTCTTGGTTCATGTGTTGAACACCTTCCTTTCTCCAAGATTAAATTAAACCCTAGGTTAAGCCTAAACACTAACTAGAGAACTAGCATCCTTACTAGTTAGATTGTGATCAAGTTGGTGGACTTTCTCTAGAGGCTTCAAGTTAGAAGTTTGAAGATTCGAGCTTTACCAAGGAGAGGGGATCAAGCCGCGAGAAGAGCGTTCTTGGGTGGCTTGAAACGCTTCAAGAAAGAACAAAAAGAAAAGTAAGTTTTCTATCCCTACGAATTTGGTTACACGATTGCGAGTTCAAGGTCCTTTTGTTGGGAAAAATTTTTAAATTCCGCTGCTTTCTGATTCGTGTTTTCCAACAATTGTCTATGTGAGCACTAAAATATATTGCATGATCACTTATTTACCAATCAAGCAAGCATGATCACGTATTGTTCACGATTGGGAGTTCGGTTGGAGATTGCCCTTGCTCGCCGGGGCCACATGTTCATGATATTGACAAGCATGATTGACTAAACGTGTTAAAACGGATAGTTGTAATCTCGGGCAAAAGATAAGATTTCTTGAACTATATAATTATTGTTTTCTAAAGTCTTTACTCGAGGCTACAACTTGCATGTGATGTGTGCTGTATTTTATTGCCCCTCACTCAGTCTTCGGTAGACTGATACTCCACTTTTCAGGTACATTTTGAGCGTGGTCGTACTAGGCGGGAGTTGGTCGAGTCTTGCATCGTCACGAGCCTAGCTTGTACCTTTCATGTACATACTTTTGCTAGTTATCATGTCATGTCTTGATTAGTATATTTTGAATACTGAGATATGTATATAATTGAGAGATGATAATGTATTGATAGTAAGATTTGGTACCTATATGTATCTATGAAATAAATATGGTACCTATACGTATGATTGAATTTACTGCTTCCGCTTTTCTATTCATGTTGTTGTTGTTGTTTTTGTTGTTTATGTTGGGGAGAGTGTCCCGCCTAGAGCGTCGTTTTTGTTGTCACCCGTTCGCTGTGGTCTTGGTTTATGTATGAACTGTCCATTTCATACGTGGATCGAGGCTATAGTGCGGGGGATGTGGCGCCTTGGGGTCTAGGGTGCTACACGCGTTTTCCCAGTGGCCCAACCCATTGGGAGGAACAAATCCGTGAGGCCGTTTCGATTAAGGGCGTGCAAAGCGGACAATATCTGCATACTGGGTCGGTCCTGTACTGTTACAAATGGTATCAGAGCCGGTGCCAGGAAGCTGATGTGTCAGGTCCTCAGCGAGGATGCTGAGCTCCTCTTAGGGGGGGTGGATGTGCGCCCATCCCACATCGGTTGGGAAGGAGAACGAAGTCCTCCTTATAAGGGGGGGATGGAAACCTTTCCTTGCAGACGCGTTTTCCCAGTGGCCCAACCCATTGGGAGGAACAAATCCGTGAGGCCGTTTCGATTAAGGGCGTGCAAAGCGGACAATATCTGCATACTGGGTCGGTCCTGTACTGTTACAATACATATGTAATTAAACTTTGGATAAGTAGTTCGAACGATATGAATGTAGAAGTCGTGTTCTTTTCAAGTGAAATCGAATTTTTACTTTATATATAATATATATTTGTGTGACATTGATTTTTTTTATTTATTTCATTAATAAATAAAATTTCACGTTATTAAATTAAAATTTTAAAGAGTGATTTTCTTTTTTTTTTATATTTTATTTTATGGAAAGTTCGAGGGAAAATGGAAATTCCCTCGGAATTCCCTTGGCATTCCCTCGGAATTTGCCTTGCCAATTTTTAATATCGAAGATTATGTAACAATTCGTTGAATCAAACTTAATTAATTTTTAGAAATAAATTTATTTTTGTATATGTTAAATTTATTTTAAGCAATTTGTGATGTTAATAGTCTAAAAATTCATTAATTAAATAAAACAATGGCAAAAAAAAAAGCGGTAAGTTTCCCGCTTCACCCCAAAACACTCAAATGGCCAAAAAATTCGATGACATTTAGGGGGAAAAAGAGCCCTAACCGGCTAACCCAGCCAAATGTTCTCTTCTTCCCATTCCACTTTGCCCACCGCAAAAGCCCTTCTCCTCACACCGTAGAATAGACGGCGTAGGCGAGACCCGCCAAGAAAGGCAGCACCGCCTCAGATTCAAGAATTTGGATTGCGGGCCTTATAATATATGGTGGGATTTCAATTTCCATTGAGATTGTGAACAAAAATCTCGCTTCTTGGGGTGTTTGGATGCTTGAATGCTGTTATGGATGCGAGAGCGCCGCTTGATTATGCTCTGTTTCAGCTAATGCCCACAAGAACAAGGTACAATCTCAAATTTCACATCCCAAAGGTTTGATTTTGGGTATTTAAATTTCTGGGTTTTTGCTAATATATGATGTTATTATGAGAAAATGAATAAAGGTGTGATCTTGTGGTATTTGCTGGCGGGAAGAATGAGAAAATAGCATCAGGGCTGTTGGAGCCTTTCATTTCCCACCTTAAATATGCTAAAGATCAAATCTCCAAAGGTGGGTATTCGGTTACACTTCGGCCCACTTCATCAGATGCTTATTCATGGTTCACTAAGGCCACCCTAGAAAGTTTTGAAACTTTCTGGATTTTAAAGTTATGGTTTTTCAATTTTTGAGGCTCCCATTGTTTGTTGATTCATGTTGTTGAACTTGTTTGTTTCTGTGTGTGTGTCATTTTTCAGGTTTGTGAGGTTTGTTAATACACCAGAAGTTATTGAGAGATTTGTGACAACAGAGAGGGAGATCAATCAGATTGAGAGCTCTATTGAATCAGAGGTGCAAGGTACAATAATATTGGACATTTGCAACTAGGATTTACTGATTCAATTTGAAATTTCGACGGTCAATTCTGATTTTAGACAATAACATGTTATGTGGTGAATTTTTGTAACTCATGGCTAGTTGCTCTCATATTGACTATATGTTGCTGTGTTTTTTTTTCAAGAAAATAATAAAGAAAAGTTCCCTCATATTTCTCTCTCTGATACCGTTTCTTCTGCACATTTATACTTGATGTCAGATATCTGGAGTCTAATGGCCAGGCACTCATCGATTCCAGCCCCTCTAAGGTAAATGGATGTAGAGATTTTGAGTTTCCTATAATTTCTTGAAGGTTTGGACATGTACGTATAGCTTTCATGAAAGTAGGGCTTTTGTAATTTTCTTGCTTCCAACTTGAATTGCATGAACTATATGTTGCAAAATGTGAGCAATGTGAAGAATAGGTGAGGAAATGATGAATGTTGAGCATGGATATGAAGCTTTGCATCCATGACTTTAATGGAGAAGAAGGGTGGTTGTGTTTCAAATTTTTTTGTGCATGAAACTGCTGACAATGCGATTGATGCCGCTGTCCCCTGTTTCACCCTGTTTTCTTAACTGGATATGCAGCTGGAGCAGATGGAGTAAATGTTTGAATTTTTTAAAACTGTTTTACAGTGAAGTTAATATATGTGTTAGTAGTATGCCTGTAAAATTTCAGAATTTTTTGATTTCGTTTGGTATGGTAAATGAATTTTTCTTGGGAACGTGTCACTGCAGCGATATTTCTGTTTTTAGTCAATTTTGCGCTAAAATCTGTATTTACAGAGAAGGAACTAGGAATTGAGGCCTATGCCATTTGAAATATTTGGTTGTCTAGTTTACTAGAAATTTTACGGATCATTAAAATACTTCCGAGCAAAGAGTTATGACAATTTTTCTATAACGTGTGCGCGCAGAAAGTTTATGCACAAATTGATATATGTGAAAAATGGATGAACTATGATGTGGTGTGTTTGCTAACCCGTTTTTGTGCTTTTAGCATGCCCTTTTCTCATATCTTAAGCCTCATACATGTTCTAGACATGCAATATGACGTGTAATTGATTGATATACTTTATGATAATTTCGTTTAATCCATTTTCCTAGGCAAGTTTTATGCATTTATATTCACAAGGGGTGTAAGTGCAATTTGCTGAAACATGATTACTTGCTCTAAACTTGATACCTTGTTGTTGTTGCAGATCTGCAAGCAGCAGACGAGTATCAAAGAGAGCAAGAAGGCATCTGAAGCTTTTCATCATTCCCTTTTCATTTAATACATGTCCTGATCATTTCAATAGATAGGTTTTGTTTCATGTAAGAATTGATTACGTTTGACACTATATATTTAATAATGTTTGTATTTAGATTTGGACTTTGATATATATATTTTTGGATTACCAATAAATATTTCATAATAGGTACCGTATTTATTTAAAATTAAAATATATAATTTTTTTTGACAATATATATAATAAATTTTATATATAAACTTCCGAGGGAATTCCGAGGGAGTTCCCTCGGAAATATAATTAAAAAACTAAAATAAAAAATAAGATTCCAAGGGAAAATCCCTCGGAATTCCCTCGGGAAATGAATTTTAACAAAATAATGGAAATTTCTTGGTTTCCGAGGGAATTTCCGAGGGAATTCCCTCGGAAATATTTTTGTCCATTTTTGTTTTAATTTTATTTTCCGAGGGAATTCCCTCGGAAATTCCCTCGGAAAAAATAAAGTTAAATAAATTGGACATAAAGATTTCCGAGGGAATTTCCGAGGGAACTCCCTCGGAAATATTTTTCTCGGAAAATTTTCCGAGGGAATAACATCATTGTGTATTTTCCGAGGGAATTCCGAGGGAATTCCGAGGGAAATAAAAATCAATTCATTTCCCTTGGAATTCCCTCGGAAAATTTTCCCTCGGAACGAATTCCGACGAGGGTTTTTCCGAGGGAATGGTTTCCGAGGGAATTCCCTCGGAAACAGTCAATTTCCGAGGGAATCCCTCGGAATTCCCTCGGAAATTTCCCTCGAAATTCGGCAGTTTTCTTGTAGTGAGTTATAAATGTTTTCCAACTGGAACCACGATTATACTATCGTATCATATGTTTTGAAATTCAAAGCTAAACCTCGTTTTGAACTATCCCTTTTATCGGGACATTCTCTTGAAAGGATCATTCATACTTTAATAGTATATCTTGATCTACAGCACATGTTTTCCAAAGTTCTGCATTCTTGTTCAAAGACAGTTACATGTTCTGCATATGTTTCAAAGTACAGTTTTACAGACAGAATCACATGTTTTCAGACAGAATCATATGTTTTACAGATAGCATCACATGTTTTCAGATAGAATCATATGTTTTACAGATAGCATCACATGTTTTCAGACAGAATCATATGTTTTTACAGACAGCATCACATGTTACAGTTACAGTTTCACATGTTATAGTTAGCATACTGGAGTGATACTCTGGTCACTGCTAATCTTAAATGCAAGCATACAGTTTACAGTTTGGGCCCGGCGGTTATGTGTGGAGGTGATGCTCGGGAGGTGAGCGCCAACGACATCACCAATACCGGCCGCCACACTTAGGCTATTGACACCGACTTTTAATAGGAGGTTTGTTAAGTCAGGACAATCTGTCTGGGAACGGACAGCAAATCTGTTCCCATTACATGTTTACAGGTCGCCTAGGGCTAGCTACCCGAAGTGACAACCGGTGGAGGATGGTGCATGTTTGTATGTGTTGGTAAGAGTTGTTGTTGACCTTGGTCCAATAGTCTACTGTGTGCGGAGTTGTTGTTGATCTTGGTCCAATGCTCTACTTTATGTGGGGTTATTGTTGATCTTGGTCCGATACTCTACTATACGTGGAATTATTGTTGACCCTGGTCCGATGCTCTACCAAATCATGTTTTCTGGAGTAAGGATGGAGGAGCCTAGCTTGCGGGCAAAATTCTGTTTCATAAAGGATGGTTCATATCTAGAAAAGTTCACTTTACCCTTATCCCGTTTTATGAAAGAACTATGAACCATCAACAGCATATGTGTGCGCGTGTGATAGCATTCATGAAAATGTTTTATAACGTGCATTCTTTTACAGCATCACATTCAAAGAGTTTTATCAACCGAACTTGTTTCAAGTTCTTCTTTAAAGCATTGCATTAACAGTTCTAAACTTTACTCCAAGTTCTTTATCACTCAGTACTTTCTTTAAAGTATTCCCTCACTTAGTCCTTTTGACTAATACCTCTCCCGTTTTCTTGCCTCGTGGTTTCAGGTCTTGCAGCCGCAGTCTAGAGGTATCTTGAAGCTCTAGATTGTCATTTTTGTTTCAGTCAGGACTTAGTATTACTTCCTTTTTGTGTCCTGCATATGTTTTATGGCTGCATCACTTTATGTTTCTGTATGTGTTTCTGAATACTCGAGTATCTTTGTTATACTCTTTCTGCTACCTTGTTACCGATACATTGAACTCTGCTATATCGGTACTTATATGTGAATATGTTACATGTTCTGATATGTCGAGTCTCTCTTACACGATCAATATGTTCTTGCTTGTTACATGCCATCACGCACATGTTTTGAAAAGTTTTAAAATACTCTGATTTTCCGCTGCATAGCCACATCGTTTACATGTATAGTTCTGAGATAGACAGCCGTTCGCTGGAGTATTTCTTGAGTGATGGCTCACACCATTACTTGAGAGGTGCTTCAGTGCGGGGGTTGAGACGCCGCTCTCCTCTTGTTCCGGTACGGGTGGGGGCGTTACACAGGTCGAGGCTCAGAGACAGAGGTTGAGGCCCCCATCCTTCTCTTCGTGGCATGGTTCGGGTTCTGAATGGGGCAAGAAGCCCGCTATTCATGTTTCTACTACTTCTACACCAGCTTTCGGTCCGCAGGGCTTCATTAACAAGAAGCTCCGACCCACTGCTCCTACAGTGCCACCAGCTTTACCAGCCCCAGCTCAGGCCCATTGCCCTCACTGTCAAGGTTCCCATCTATTGGAGAGGTGTTGGAGGTATTTGGGTAGATGCTTGGTGTGTGGTTCTGCTGATCATAGGATAGACACCTGTCCAAAGAAGAGGCCAGCTATTCAGGCTCGTGCGTATACTCTTGATGGAGAGGAGGAAGCAGTAGAGGATGATCAGAATACTGCGATGGAAGGTACAATAAACATTCACGGCACGAGCATACATACATCGTTTATTTGACTCTTATTGTTATGTAATATACTTGCTAATTGTGATATGCGTTGATTGTTGTAATTTTCAACTGTGTTATTTTGATGTGCGTAGGCACCAGCGCTTTAAATAATTGTATTTATGTGCTAGAGAGATGTCAGAATCTCTCGTTCTCAGTGTGAGAAAGATTTAATTCTCTCTGTTTACGTGCTTGGGAGATGTTAATTCTCTCAATTTATATGTTAGAGAGTTGCAGGATTCTCTACTTATGTGATAGAAAGATGCTGGATTCTTTCTAAGCTTTGTGCACGAGAGATGTTGGATTCTCTTGTACTTAAATATTCTGGAGATGCTGGATTCTCTTGAATTTAGGGGTTTGAGAAATGCTGGAATTTCTTGAACTAGAATGTTGGAAGATGCTGGAATTTGTCCAACTTAGGCTGAGAGACGGGGTTCTCTCAATTGTCTGCTCGAGAGACGGGGCTCTCTCTTGTGTGATCGAGAGACGGGGTTCTCTCGCTTTTTGTGTTCGAGAGACGGGGTTCTCTCATCTTTTGTGCTGAGAGCTGGGATTCTGTCTGTGTGCCTTGGTTGCGATGCACGTCGACGATTACGGACTATAAGAAGTAAGAACGGGTCGTCCTTGAAGAGACGTTGGTTCTACACCGAAGAGACAACTGTTTTTATGATAGAAGAATTACAATTCGCTTCAGACTTGATTATTGTGAAGCATCCGGTTGATATTCAAGATCGGGAGATACAAGTGTAGGGAAACAAGCAGATTCCTGTGGTCAGGGCGTTGTGGCAAGGATATAAATCAGAGGAACCAACTTGGGAGACTAAGGAAGAGATGAAGAAGTTGTATCCGGGTTTGTTTGAAAGGAAGAGATGAAGAAGTTGTGTCCGGGTTTGTTTGAAGCCGAGTAGCGAACCTGGGGACCAGGTTCTCCTAAAGGGGGGAGACTGTGACGCCCCGTCCGATAAATCGTACAGGTATGCGTCACGAGAGAGATTACGTGTAGCACCCCGCACGTGAGGCACCACATCCCCCGCACTATGGCTCAACACGAGTAACGAAACAGCTAATCCGCACCCATATCAAACCATAGCGAATGGGAGACAAACATAAAAACCTTCCTAAGCCAGGCCGAGCTGGACCCTGCAATGATAACCAATCCACAAAGTATAATGCATCGTAAAGCTAAAGTTCAAACATATCAACCATAACCAGAATTGGGCTCTTCAGGCCTCTTTTACATCATAGTAAATCCCAGTAAAGTCAATTCAATAATAATTTCATAAATATTCATGTTCAGGATACTATCGAATTGAATCATATATAAATCCAATACATGAGTGAGTGCAGAGACTCTCCTAACCTAACTCGACCCACTTAAAGACTCCAAACACCTCCACCTAGCTCGAAACTCCAAAGCCAAACCTGCACACTAAAGTGTTGGGGAGGGAGAGGGTCAGTCTCTAGAAGACTGAGTGAGCAGGAGCGATATACATATAAAAACATGCACATGCAAGTCATAAATTCCGAACAAGGTTTTATTTGAACTTAGTTCCCAAAAGGGCAAGTGAATGATTAACAAATGCTCGGATTTTATGACTAATCATATTAACTCATTACATTCATAAATCATACATATACATAAGGCTCGGCGAGTGAGCGTGCACAATCTCCAACCAAACTCCGACCGTGTACGACAAATATCATTAATATGTTGATTAGGTGATCATGCAGTATATCATAATACACGCATACCATAAATCATATCATAAATATATTCGTTTGGGCAATCCGTGTCCCGGCTTTCCCGCACGGTGCATAATCATATCATAAACATATTCATAAGCATAAGCATAAATCATAACCAACCTTCTTTCTCCGGGTGGTGGACGGGCTTGCAAGACCCGGCCACCGGTTCATACATAGGCCAATGGGGGTACATGAATCCCCCAAGGGCACTCAGCTCCCATTCCCCGCTAAACCTCCTAGCGAGGGCCGGTATGACCGTAGTTTGGTTGGGACTAGTATATGGGATTCCCTTCAGCCCTTGCTTCCTCGGTTAGCCACATATACTAAGTCCCGGGGCCCGAACAAACATAAATATAAATGTGTCTCGCCAAACATATCAATTCATACATAGGATACATACTATAAGAAATTATACTTTACCGTGTAACTCGGCATATGCTATATACGTACCTCTCCGTGTTATCCGAATCCGTAGCTAGCATGAAGACACACGGTTTGGAGTATAGCCTCATTACAAAACCATTTTTAAGCTTATATACGCTCATACGTATAATTCAGAAGAATTTACTCGATAACTTCATTTGAAAACCATATATATATAATCATAAGGTTTTGGCCAAAGCTTTTCACATAAGGGTTGTAGGGTTTGTTACATAGCTAAAACAAAACCACCCTCACCTGAACCGTGACGAAACAAGGAACGAGTTACCAAGTGCTCGAAGGATCAAGATCTCTCCACCCTGGAGATAAACTGTACAAAAGACAACATGACGTGTTCGTGAGACTCAAGACTCTAAATGAAGCACATATGACGCACGGCAATGCTCAAGCATGATATGAAGGCATAAAGATCATATTAAGTCATGAAAATATTCATGTGCACTATTAAGGCATTTAAATCATATAACCAAGTCATTCACTTATTCATTCATTTTCATTCAAATTCATCAATTCATATCTCCAATCAAATTAATTCCAGAATTCAAATAGGAGCATAGAACATATTCAAGCTCTCCCATAATGCTACCACATACTCCATATTACATAAGATAGCATATTTCCAAGGTTTGACAACAAGAAGGAATCATATGATATAGAAAATGAGTTACGCGATTCATAAACGACATATAACCACACATGAACGGCATTAAGCAAAAGCATGCCTACAACTCATCCAAATGCCATGAAATTAAACCAAAATACTCTCAACATATAGCAAAACAATTTCATAGTTCATCACAAAAGGAGATCAAGTCATTAAAGAGGTGAAACAAATCAAAAACCGAAAAGGAAGCAACAAGGACTGCGCAGGGGAAGGGACACGGGGGTGTCACCTTCCTCAGCTAAACTGAGCCACGACCGTGGCTCAGTACAGATCTTCCCAGAAGGTGTGACACGCCCGTGTCTCACACTTAAGTGTAAATGAGACACGGGGGTGTCACGGTACAGAACTTAAAACGTTCACAGAGTTTTTCGACAAAACTGATCTCAAACCAAAACAATCCAAAAGCATACCAAAACAACTCCAAATGCTATGAAACTTGATATACAACATATTTAGCATGTTAGGAACATATTTCATTTAGAGTGCAAAGGCTAAATCACACATTATGAGCATCTAAATCATGCAGCAAAACTGGGTCGCCACAATCGCACATATGAGCCCTATGGATTCAAACAAGCCATGATCAAGTACTTAGGGGTTGAATTTGGATCTGAAACTTTGGGGAATGCATGCTAACATACGAAAAAACTAATATACTCCATATATATGCAAAATGGCACAATTTAAAGCACATTAGGGTGACCAACAACCACACAATTGCAACAGCAACAAGTCTGTCATAGATCATGCATAGGAACAGGCCAAGTCTTACAGTTTTGAGGCTTAAAATGGATCCAAATACTTGAAACATGAATGTTAACATATAGAGAAATGAGTGTACATAATATCCGTGCAAATTCACATGAAAAGAAGATCATTAGGTCAAGCAACAAAGCAAAATGAACAGCAGGAGTTCGAAAAACAGGGGAAGCAGTTTAATCATCAAGTTTGGAGCTCCATATCTCATAATTTCATAAAAGGGTCAAGAGATAAAATCCTCCTAATACCATATACTATCAGTCAGGAAAGAAATAGGCCAAGAAACAAGCTCATATGATCATGTATAAGCAAGAAAATCAGCTACACAATCAAATAGGTCACAAGAACAAAATCCTTAAAAGTCCATACCAAACTTATCACTCAAACCCTAATCAAATCTGATCCAAATCAAGTTGTAAGTAGATGAAATCAACCATAATAGAGTAGAGAAGACATAAATATTCATACCTTGAAGATTAGAAGAAGAAGGGAGGTGATTTGAGCTCCAAAATCACAAGAATGGCCAAGGGTTTTCTTCCTTTCCTTCTCTTCCTCCATTTCGATCAGTTGCAGCTGCAAGGGGAGATATTTTGGCTCGGTTTTTGCTGCTAAAAGGGAGGAGAAAGGGTTAACTCAAGGTACAAAAGTCATGGTTAAGGTATGGTTAAGTTAGGTTAAGTAAAAAGGGTCCCACCATGAAGACTAGTCAACATAAGGAGCTCTTCTTGCACGAGTTTTCTGTTACGGTTGGATTTCGAAGGTCTTAATGATTTCAAAAAGGTATGAGGCTTGTTCCATTGTCTCCGAATCGTCGATACGAAGGCAACGGAGGTGTCAGAATTTGAATCCGAATTCCCGAGCTTAAGATATCACGTACGGAACCAAGGGTGCGCTAATTGCTCATTAGCCCCCGATTTGGTTCCACAATCAAAATTAAATTCGTTAACGCGTCAAATGAATCCGAAAACATAAACCGAGCAAATAGGCATGTTCATAACACACATATTTACGACATACTAAATTTCCATACCATTCCGATATCATTACATATATGAACGAAGTACAAATAGAACACTCATGCGCATGAATGAATTCATATCGTTATAAATTAATTACTAAAACTTAAATCCCATTTTAAATAAATTAAAGCCAACTAATAACATGTTGAAATTGATTATGGAAATTACCGAAATAGTTAAGGTAACATGAAACATAAATTAAGAAGTTAAACACTAAATATCAAGTTGAAATAAAATGAATTAAATTAAAATAACAATAGTCTATAGTTTAAAACAAATATAAACATTTATAAACAATTAATCATATAATTAAATAATTAAATCACGCAATTTATAAACAAATACGCCACATTATTATAACTGAAAAACTGGGGCGTTACAATCTCTCCCCCTTAAAAAGAATCCGTCCTCGGATTCACAATACGCTTGAAAACAAACAATGAGAGATTCCCCATCTCTCACAAGCAACAAGGAGAGAGCCCCGTCTCTCGAGCTGCAATGAGAGAACCCCATCTCTCCAACAACAATGAGAGAACCCCGTCTCTCGAGCAACAATGAGAGAACCCCGTCTCTCGCAAGTAAAGAGAGTACCCCGTCTCTCAAACGAAAATAAAGCAAGGAAGTCTCCAATACTCCCAAGCAACTCACGTAAAACCAAATTTAAAATCACGTAAGGCACCCAAAGCAAGTAATAAATGTCGCCCACATTGATTTCCAATTATTCCAAGTAATTTAACACAGTACAAGATCAAAGCACCTAATATAAAAATTATGTTGGTTAAATTTGCATGGATGCATGTATCATGAATGCTATAAGTACCGTTCACCGTAGTTGCAAAAATTCAAAGTTGTGAATTGTCGTTGTCCAAGGTATGATCTGTCCTGAATGTAACTCAGTGCCCAGCTTGTCTTGGACCTCTTCAGGGTTCCCTGGTGAAGCGATTGATGAATTCTTTAAGGAGTATATTCTTAGATCCTTTCTAACTTGTACTGCTACCCAACTTCTTCAATCCTTATCCAAATCGGTGCTCAACATATCCCGAGGATAACCACTCTGAACAAACTTGATAATTCGATCCCGACCTTACGATGTTCATTCCTATGGTCTCTCTCAACACAAGTCTTTTCCCACCTTCCGTTCCAATTGTCCGTTCATTCCCTTTTGACCCCCCTCAATGTTATATTCGACAACTGGTCCCATATTTCCTTAACCGAAGATAGAAGGTTCTTGATGATTCTTGAAATTTGAGGCCGATCCTCCAATTATCGTCCTTTTCTATTTGGTCTCTACTTAAGCTTCCTTCTGGATTATCGTTGATATAACTAGTAACTCGATAATATTGTCTTGGGCCCCTTCATACTTCATTGACCAAGTCTTAATCGACACCATCCCCTTATATGATAGCTTGATTCGGTTTTCCTTGTTAATTCTAACTTAGAAGTTCATAGAAGCTCTATTATGATTCCATCACCTCCAGATCAGGATTCCATACGCAGCTTCTCTCTTAACAGCTTAACCATAACCGCCGTCTTATTCATTCCTAATCACTACCCTTAGGACTCCCAGATTCTCCTTACTTTGCATCCCCGTCATTACTCCTAACATATTCATTCGAGCGCCACTCCCATCCTCCAATTCACCTCTCGGTCGTGCTCTCCCCCTTAAAATTTTTGCTCTTACATGTCAAACTCCATGAACCCTTCTTTCATTGAAATTTTTGCTGAGCCACTTCTGTTTCTTAATTCACTCCTAAGGTTCAATTCAAACCCTTCAATAATTACTTCCTTCCAATCACCAACTTTTCTCTTTCTTACTCTTCTTGAAATCCAGACCAATTTAATCTCCTCTTGTATTTCCATTCTTCAACTAAAGGTAATCCTTTCAAGGATAAAAAAGGACTTACATTATTTCCTAATCAATGCTCCCTTATTTGGAAATTTTAGTTGAATTCGTTACTTCGCCTCTGAGATTAAGGTTTCTCCAAAACTCTTCAACTTAGTTTCTTCGGTGTAGATGGTGCTCGCTAAGCTATATGCCCGGAACTCCCAAAATATAACCCAACTATTCTTCTCGTCTTGATTCGAGTAAGCCTTGATCAAAGAATCGCTGGATGAACAAGGTGTAGCCATTCCCTATCAATTAAACGCTGAGCCATGCATGTTGGATTAACATGCCAATGCACATAGTAAACAATTAAAGATGCAACGATGCAACACGTTGGAGCAATTATATTAATTAAACATAATGTACATATAGTTAAGGAAAGCAATTAATTTAAATCGATGCATGATGCTCATGCCATGAATATGCAGAACCTGTCACCGGGGTGGTAAGCTTTTAGCTTGATGACGTGTTCCTCATTCCCATAATTGTAACTTTCCTTGGAGACATTGATAACTCCTTAGCTTTCCATAGTTTTCGAATCTCCCTAATCTTCTTCATCCATTTGTATATCCCATGGCCCGAACGTGCTATTTTTGAACCCAAGGTCTTATTTGTCAATGGAGTTTACCCCTCAACGTACTTCCAAGCATCAACCTCCAAAGGTCATCCGAATCTTCATCTTGATGTGCTCTCCGGTTAAAGTTCCTTTAGCTTATCCTTTGTTTCCGATCTATGCGCATAATTCACCCATGATAACGCTTTCCATTCTTGCTTGCTTCTTGATGTCTCCATAAAGTTCTGAGAAGACGATACGATTTGTATTCCTCGATGCTCATAAGTATCTTTGCCTTGCGTCCATTTGTTGTCCCACGCTTATATTCGTATCAAGTGAGCTTCCATATTTGACCTCATAGTGAGCTTTATGATTAACGGCTCCCAATCCTTGCATCCGAGTTGAGTCGAATCCCTTTTTAACACATCTTGCATCCGATCCCTTGAAGCTTCCCAATTTGGTCTTCCAATCACCCAACCATTTCAAACTCGAAGCTTCAACGGTGAACCTTAGAGCATTTAATCTTGTATTAAATGTCTTCAAAATTGGGGTGGTGAAGAGTTCCACACTCCTCTCGTTGTCTCACGCATGCCTCAAGTTAGAACTTAAGTCCTTGCAATTCTTGTATGTTGAGAACCTTTAAGGTTTGTAGGTAGGGCATGTTTGATGAACCTTCCTGTGATCCAAGCTCCCTCCCATGATACGACCCATGATAGGTAGTTCCCTTGTGCAAGCCGTAGAATTTGAACACTCGACCTTCAAGTTACTTTGTCAATTGTAGTTGGTGTGAATTATAGCTTTGTTTGCATGATAGTAGCCTATATAAGAAAGATCAACTCAAATATGGATGCATGAAGATTAGCGTATGCTTATGGCACGTAGTTAAATGAATCAATGCACATAGAATGCAAAATGCAACATTTAAAGCAACTAAATGAAAGCGTAAATTGTATACATGTATTAAGCAATTTCCAACAATTAGTATCAAATATTCATGCCAAATCGATGCAATGTACATATTAACAAGTTGTTCCTATGCCGTGCGACCTAACCGACTCAAACATGACTCAAGAACACCGGTTTTGCAACCGGGCTCTGATACCACTTAAGGATGTAGCACCCCGCACGTGAGGCACCACATCCCCCGCACTATGGCTCAACACGAGTAACGAAACAGCTAATCCGCACCCATATCAAACCATAGCGAACGGGAGACAAACATAAAAACCTTCCTAAGCCAGGCGGAGCTGGACCCTGCAATGATAACCAATCCACAAAGTATAATGCATCGTAAAGCTAAAGTTCAAACTTATCAACCATAACTAGAATTGGGCTCTTCAGGCCTCTTTTACATCATAGTAAATCCCAGTAAAGTCAATTCAATAATAATTTCATAAATATTCATGTTCAGGATACTATCGAATTGAATCATACATATGTAGCACCCCGCACGTGAGGCACCACATCCCCCGCACTAAGGCTCAACACGAGTAACGAAATTGTAAATCCGTACCCGTATCAAACCCTAGCGAACGGGAGACAAACATAAAAACCTTCCTAAGCCAGGCGGAACTAGACCCTGCAATGAGAACCAATTAACCAAAGTATAATGCATTGCACAGCCAACTTCAAACATACAAACCAAAAGCCGAATTTGGGCTCTTCAGGCCTCTTTTAAACTCATAAATACAGTCCAACAAACAATTTCAATAACAATTACATAATTATTCAAGTTCCATGATACTGCAGAATCGAATCAAACATAAATTCAATACAAGAGTGAGTGCAGAGACTCCCCTAACCTAACTCGACCCACCTAAAGACTCCAAACACCTCCGCCTAGCTCGAAACTCCACAATCAAACCTGCACACTAAAAAGTTGGGGAGGGAGAGGGTCAGTCTCTAGAAGACTAAGTGAGCCGGAGCGATATACATATATAAAACATGCACATGCGAGTCATAAATTCCGAACAAGGTTTTGGTTGCGATTAGTTCCCTAAAAGGGCAAGAGAATGATTAATCAATGCTCGGATTTTATGACTAAACATATTAATTCATTACATTCATAAATCATACATAAATATATGGCTCGGCGAGTGAGCGTCCACAATCTCCATCCAAACTCCGACCGTGTACATAAATATTAATAATATATTGATAAGGCGATCATGCAATATATCATAATACACACAGACCATAAATCATAACATAAACATATGCGTTTGGGCAATCCGTGTCCTGGCCTTCCCGCACGGTGCATAATTCTATCATAACATATACATAAGAAAAGGCATAAATCCTAACCAACCTTCTTCCTCCGGGTGGTGGACGGGCTTGCAAGACCCGGCCATCGGCTATACATGGGCCAATGGGGGTACATGAATTCCCCAAAGGCACTCAGCTCCCATTCCCCGCTAAACCTCCTAGCGAGGGCCGGTATCACCGTAGTTTGTTGGGACTAGTATATGGGATCCCCGTCAGCCCTTGCTTCCTCGGTTCGCCACATATACTAAGTCCCGGGGCCCGTTCAATCATAAATCAGAAATGTGACTCGCCAAAACTCAACAATTCATAAGTACATATCATAAGTCATAAATCATTTAAAAGGGGTTTACTCGATCAATACATACTATAAGAAATCATACCTTACCGTGTAATTCGGCATATGCTATCTACGTACCTCTCCGTGTCATCCTAATCCGTAGCTAGCATGAAGACACACGGTTTGGAGCATAGCCTCATTACAAAACCATTTTTAAGCTTATATACGCTCGTACGTATAACTTAGAAGAATTTACTCGATAACTTCATTTGAAAACCATATACATATAATCATAAGGTTTTGGCCAAAGCTTTTCACGTAAGGGTTGTAGGGTTTGTTATATAGCTAAAACGAAAACCACCCTCACCTGAACCGTGACGATACAAGGATACGAGTATCAAGTGCCTGAACGATCAAGATCTCTCCACCCTGGAGATAAACTGTACAAAAGACAACATGACGTGTTTGTGAGACTCGAGACTCCAATGAACCATATATGACGCTCGGCAATGAAGTGAATATGACATGAATGCATAAATGATCATGTTATATCAATAAAATGTTCATGTGCACTATTAAGAGATTTATATCATATAATCATTTATTCGTTCATATATTTCATTCAATTTCATAAGTTCATAAATTCATATAAATTTCATAAATTCATAAATTCATAATATTCATAAATTCATAAATTCATATATTCATAACATTCATAATATTCATAATGCATATCAATTAATCCATGAATTCATTTAATAATCATAACACATAATATTCATATTCACATTTAGGAAAAAAATAATTAGAACGTTAAATCAATAGTCGGTAAATTAAATACGAGAAATAGAAATCAACTTAATTTTCAAAATTGAATTAAATCAAATAATAATTGAAATATATAATAAATATATATAATCATTATATATATAATATGTAATAACGTATAATATATATATAACATATATATATACACGTACACACACACCTTACATATCCATGCATGCATATATACAATATATATAATATATTCATGCATGCAAATGAAATAACACCATGCACACACAAATACAGCCATGCATATATTCAATATATATAATATATACATATATATATATACTCACACAACACACAAATAATGCATATATATAACACCACAACCAAGCATGCTACGCACACACTAATCACACAACCACAGCAGCCATGCACACTCACACACAAGCATGCAAGAGCAACAAACACACGCAGCACACAACCACAGCAGCCCTGGAAACAAAAACAGCAGCAACAACAGTCCAGGAACGCAGCAAAAGAAATCCAGAAAAACGGGGTGACACCCCCGTGTCACGCTCCAAACCTAGACCGAGACACCCCCGTGTCTCGGTATAGAAATTCCAGCCCACACAGCACCCCCGTTACACGCAGGAAAGAGCAAAAACAACACACCCGTGTCACACACCATCGCATCCCCTGTTTTTTGACAAAAAAACGCAGCAGCAACTACAGCCATGTACAAGAAAGAAAGGCAACAAGATCATGCATGAAAAGCTGCAAGTAATCCTCTAGAATGATCCTATACAGTCACAAAATTAACAGTAACAGAAAGAAGGAAACGCAGTAGCTTTTTGACAGCAACAAAACGGGTGAAGAACAGGGCAAAGGTCACGGAAAAACAGGGCAAGAAGCACTCACTTCAACTCCACCTATCCATATCAGTTTAGACCATCAAATACTCATCTAAGAAACACCATTTCAACGTATGTATCAGTTTCAAACAAGCTCAAACAAGAAAAGGAAGCATACGTGACATTCATGGAAGTTTTCTTAAAAGCTCATAAATGATAACTCATTAATATCTTAACCACCAAGAAATCAATGATCATAAATGATATGAGGATGTTAAAACAATCAATATCAAGCTTGGAATCAATCAAAACCATTGAGAATCGAAGGAGATCAAGAAATTGCCCAAATTTTCTTATTTTCGGTAAAATGTCCAGAAATGATGAAACCATGATCAACTTCATGAATGAAAGGATGGAAATGATCAGAATTAATCATATAATACAACCCTAAGCTTACCTTGTTCATTTGTTGAAGTCTGGATGAGATTTGAGCTCCAAAATCTCCAAGGTTTGAAGGGTTACGGGACTGGAATGCAGGACAGTAGCTTTGGCTGAGTTTTGGGGCTTGTGTGAGGATAATCTCGGTCAAGGCTTGTTATGTCATGATAGATGGTTGAGTTAGGGTTTCAAAGAATCAAACCATGGTTAATTTGGTTATGGTTTGGACAAGATATGGCTGATTTAGTGCAACAAGGTCAAGTTGGTCGCCGATTCGTTTTTCGGTTGAATTTCGGAGGTTCAAACGACTTAGGAATAATGTAAGGCTAAGTTTACTAAACTCGAATTTTCGTTACGAGTTCAGCGGAGTTGACGGAACTCGAATACGAGTTCCCGAGCTCAAGATATTAAATTTGGGACCAAGGGTACGCTAAATGCTCGTTAGCCCCCGATTTGGTTCCTCGAAACAAATTAAATCCGTTAGCCTATCAATAAATTCGAGAACATAAACCGAGCATAAAATCATGTCCATAACACATATATTTACGACATACTACAAATTCGTGACAATCCGAAATCATATCATACAAAAACGAAGCACAAAGTAAACGAACAGACTTATTCATGCCATTCATGCATATTTTATAAAATTCCATGAAAAATTATAATTCAAAGTTCATGCAATTCATGCATGAATTAAAATTCCCATGCAATAACATTTAAATAAATAAGTTAAATCTAATATTAAATAAATTAATTTAGGTCACGTAATTAATTAGCTTAAACATGATTAATTAACCTAACATATAATTAGCATAATCATTAATTTAATACTAATATAAATAAACGTATACATATATATATATACTTAAAGAAATATATATGTATGTATATATAATACGGTATATATATATATATATTAGAATTAATAATAATTTAAAAATAAAATATAATAAAATGAAATAATAACAATTATAATAAAATTAAATATAAAACACATAAAAACAATTAATCACATAATTAAATAATTTAATTGCGCAATTTAGAAACAATTATGACATATTAATAAAATTGAAAAACCGGGGTGTTACAATCTCTCCCCCTTAAAAAGAATCCGTCCTCGGATTCACTGCACGCTTAAAACCACTAATGAGAGATTCCCCGTCTCTCACAAGCAACAAGGAGAGAGCCCCGTCTCTCGAGCAACAATGAGAGAACCCCGTCTCTCGCAAGCAAAGAGAGTACCCCGTCTCTCAAACAAAAATAAGAGAAGCCCCGTCTCTTAGAAACAACGAGAGCACCCCGTCTCTCAAAATAAATAAAGCAAGGAAGTCTCCAATACTCCCAAGCAGCACACGCAAAACCAAATTCAAAATCACGTAAGCCACCTCAAGGTAAATATCGAATATCATCCACGTTAATCATCAATTACTTCACGTAATTTAACTTGATAAGAAAACAAAGCACATAACAAAGAAATTATTAAATTGAATTTGCATGAATGTATGCTTCATGAATGCTATAAATACCGTTCACCGTAGTCACGAAGTTTTAAAATTGTGAGTTGCCGTTGTTCAGTGTATCATCTGTCCCGAAGATAGATTCAGTGCTCAGTTTGTCTTTAACCTCTTCAGGATACCCCGATGAAGCAATTAATGAATCCTTCAGGGATTATACTTCTTAGATCCCTTCTGCCTGGTACTGCTCCCAGTCTCCATCATTCCTCTTAATCCTCATTGAGCCAACTCTTTTTAATTAACCGAATTTGACTTCTCGAATACCCTTAGACCATCCGTCTTGAAGTTAGGTCCATAGCTACTATCTTACCCATATCGGAGCTTGAAATACCCTCGAGGATAACTACTCCTGACAACCCTGACGATTCAATCCCTACCTTGAGGTATTCTTCATTAGGATCTACCTTAACACGAATCCTTTTCTATCTTCCGTTCATATTATCCATTCATTCTTTTTAACCCCTTTAAGGTTGTATTCTGTATCTGACCCTACATTTCTTGGATCAAAGACAGAATGTTCTTGATGCGTTTTGAAGTTTGACGTAAATCCTCCAACGATCATCTTTTCCGGTTTGGTTCCTTCTTAGATTTCCTTCCGAAGTAACGTGGGACTAACCGAAGACTTGATAATATTGTCATTATTGAACCCCCTTTTGTACCCTATTGGATTACTCGTGATCGCCATCATTCCATCATATGCCAACTTGATTCGACACTCTCTCTTTTGTCAATTCTGACTTAGGAGTTTCCAGAAGCTCCCTTATAATTCTGTTATTCCCAGATCCATGTTCTATACATAGGAACATTCTCCAAGCCATTTCCGTTATACCTAATGAGGGACTCCAACCCGAATTGAGTAACTTAACTCTTCTCTTAATAACTTAACCATTCAAGCCGTCTTGTTTATTTCTGATCATCACTAATAGGACTCCCAGGTCTTCCTTAATTTGCAATTTCGTTATTCTTACTGAAATATTTCTTCGAGCACCCTAACAATCGTCCAATTTGTTCCTCGGTCGTACTCTCCCCCTTAAATTTCTGTTGTCCCGGGTTGAACTCCATCGATTCTCCTTTTATTGAAACTCTTGATGAGTAAATCCCATTAGGTGGAGTTTAACTGATATAGAAATCAAAGATTTGGCCTTTCAACTCCTTCCTTAGTTCTCTTGATGTCCGAAACTCCTTTCTTAATCTTGTCTGGAACTCTAGTCTCACTTCTCCTTCTAAATTCTTGTTTCCGTTAACCTATCCCTTAATAGAAGTTCTTATTTCCCAATTTCACCTTCCTTCTAATGTCATCCTATTATTTCTCTTCCTCATAACTCAGATGCGGCTCGGTTGAACTGATACTTGATAGTTGAGGCGAAAGGACTTCCTATCAAGTAAACACTAAAATGCATGTTGGGTTAAAATGACAATGCATGGGTCACATTTACATCAAGCAATTATACCATACATTAGTGCAACGAAACTAATTAGAAATGCACGGACAAACATAGGGTCAAAAGAATAAATAATTAATACAAAATATGATGCACGTGCTATGAATGTTTTGGAACCTGTCACCAAGGTGGTAAGCTATTAGCTCGGTAGCTTTTCCTCGTTCCTCCAATCCCGAGGTTACTTTGACTTGGTGGTTATCCCTTGTCTTTCCCACGGTCTTCAAGTTTCCCATGAGTCTTTTTGCATCACTTGTATCTTCCACTATCCGAGATTGCAATTTCTTAATCCTTAATTCTTCCACGTCCACAGAATTAGTATCCAAACTTCTCCTCGAAATTCGACCTTCACATCTAATCGTTACCTCGATCAAGAATTCCGCGCTTATCCTTTGTGAATTTAATTCACCTCCAATTGCTTATACATGACCGCATGATTTCCTTTCTTTCCCGTTTCCATTTGTTGCTCCATATCTTCCAATTTAACATCACAACATGACAATTCAGCTTGGATTTGGAAAAGGGAACTCAAATCCTGTTCTCAATATCGCCACCTTCCCTCTATTTGTGTTTACCCAAATGCTTGCCTTCTAGAACCCGAATTCTAATCACTAGGCTTTGTTCGAAGTCCTTCTTTATAGACCCTTGATGCATAACCTCTACTCCTCTTAATTACTAGTACCTCTTCCATGATCCAAATCCGGGACCAATATATCTTCAAGGTTTTGTTCCCTTCATTCCTTAGTGTAACGCCCCGATTTTTATTTATTGATATCTTATGTCTAAAATAATTTTATAAATTATATTTTATAATACTTTCATGAAATTCATATTAAACTTATAATTTATCTCATAACTTGAAAATATTTATTTCGTGAATTAATTACCGAAAATGATTTAATTGTCAACTTGCCCTACATGTTCATTCTTTTAAATTTAGAGACCAAATTGTATAATATTTCCAATGACTCAATTGATCAATTCCCAAAGCTTTTCATCCTTAATTGCATGACTTAAATCTTTAAGGGACTCAAGTGCAATTTATACATTTCACTTAAATCAAGGATGGTGATTCACGTACATAGCTTCCCCAAGCTTCTTCAATCATTTTATTCCAAAAATCACCAACATATTTGCTTCCTTTCATCCTCGGTTCATCTAGGAAGAGAAGAGAGGAGAGATTTCTTCACTCCATCAAGATTGTTCAAGAAAAATTCCAAGTTTGAGGCTTGATCATCATCATCATTCATCTTCTTCATTTCTTGTTCTTCAAAGGTGATTGTTGCATGAACTCTTGATTCTTGATTATAAATGAACTAGTTAGGGTTTGTAAATTATGACATATATGGATTATGTGTTGGTTGATACTTAAATACATGATCATACCATGGTTGGAGACATGAATTCTTGAAAGAGTTGAGCTTAGGTGATGATTGGTGTGTGAACATGAAAGTGGGAATTCTTGGTGTTCTTGACTAAATTAGGTGTTTATATGGGGTTTTATTGTATTTTGATCATGTATGCATGCTTGTGCCCAGAATTCTTACATTTTAAAGTGGATTTGATGATGTTTTGGAAGTGATTGTTTTGTCCCGAGAGCCTCCCATGTTCTGCTCTGTTTCTGCACTTGCAGAGGAGCGGGAACGGCCCTTCCCGGCCCCAGTTCATTCTGGGAACGGCCGTTCCCACCCTTTTGAATTCATAGATGGCGCGCACATGGGAACGGCCGTTCCCATTTTGGCCTGCGAGCCGGAAGGGCCGTTCCCAACATAGAAGCGTCACTTTAAAATGAAAAACGCAAGGGCGTTTCTCGGGACCATGGGAACGGCCCTTCCCAGTTTACACTGAGGACCGGAACGGCCGTTCCCATGCCGCTGACAGAACAAAAATGACTGCATAAAATTACATTTTTAGCCCCTCGATCCAACGACTTCCTTGACCCCGATTTACTGTAATATGTGCTAATATGATGTGAAACAACATGTTATCATACCACATTGCATTCTCGTGTTCATCTCGATACATTTCCGCCGTTCGTCACTTTTTGGGCATTTTAGGTCATGTCTCATGTATGAGTGTCGTGTTTGCACAGGTCACGAGGGTAGGGACGAGGAGCAAGCACCGTAGGCCGTGCCTACTTGTCTTCTGTCAGTATAGGTGAGGTTTTGTTTTGGTAAAACGAACCCTATAACCCTTATGTGCTAGTTTTGGCCAAAATAGTATTTACGTTATACTTTCTATAAATCATTGACCATTTCAAGCCAGGTTCAAGCAAGCAAGCAAGCAAGTAAGTCAGGTATTGTTTCATGCATGTTTAGGCGAGTAGCATGACGGTTACATTTGGGCCCGAGGGTAGTGACTAGAGCCAACCGGGAAAGCCAGGGCTGACGGGTAACTCTGGCGCTATCCTCACCTGTTAGGGGTCACCCCTGAATCCACTAGGAGATTAGTGGAGGAAGGAGCTCCGGGCTTAGGGATTCATGTACCCTATGCTCAATGAGACTGGATGTTGGGGCCTTGCAATCCCTTCATCAAACCGGAGGGAAAAGGAGACTGGGGACGAGTCCGGCACCACGGATGCGCCTCGGGTTATTGCATGATTGTCATTTCATGAACGTGTTATATGATTACACTATCGCACGATAAATGAATTGCATGATCACCTATTGAATATTAAACAAGCAAGCATGTTCATGTTCATTGGGAGATCGGTTGGAGACCGCCCTTATTCGCCGGGGCCATGTATTGATTGATTGCATGGAAACGAACAAGTACTTAATACTGGTAGTTGTAATCTCGGGCGAGTTTATATTATTGCAACTTATATTACTTTTAATTATAAAACCTTACCCGAGGTTATAACTTGCATGTGATTGCGCTATATATATATTTATGCCCCTCACTCAGTCTTCGGTAGACTGATACTTCACTTTTCAGGTACTAGAGAGCCGGTCGTGCTAGGCGGGATTCTGGTCCAGTCTTGCATTGTCACGAGTCTAGCGGTGCACCATCATGTATATATTTTACTACTTCTCATGTTATGTCTATTGTTATCACATTTTGAATACTTGACCATATGTAAGAGATGATAATGTATTGTTAGTTAGTGTGGTATCTATAGATATCTATCTGATAAATATGGTACCTATATGTATCTACAAGTTAATGCTTCCGCTCTTAACTATTATGTCTTGATTTTGTATTGTCTTGGGGTTTAGTCCCGCCTAGCTCGTCTTTTCTTTTCTTTGTCACCCGTTCGCTATAGGTTAGTTCATGTACGGATTGTCCATTTCGTATGTGGATCGGCCTATAGTGCGGGGGTGTGGTACCTCCACGTGTCCGGGGTGCTACATCTGAGGTGGTATCAGAGCCCGGTTGCAAAACCGAGGTTCTCGTGTCGTGTCGTGTCAAGTCTAGGTCGAACGGCATAGGATTAATTGTTGATTGAGAGTCTTGCATATTATTTGAATTAATTTGATCAGTTGATAACCTGTGCTTTACATTGATTTCTGCTATTCATCGTTAATTAATTGATCTGGAATTCTTCGCAATTATGTGCTTAATGTGTTTTATTTAAACATTGATATACTACTTGTTGCAATTATATTAAATTTGCCTCGTGAGCATTAATTATGTGACTATTATGTGACATGAGCATGCCTCACCTGCATGCATTTATTTCAATAATAGTTGTGAGTTACAGGATGTAGAAAGAATATCAAACCACGGCCAGTTGCTCGATAATTTTGGGCTACCCCAGAATTTGAGAAGGGTGAGCAAGTTGAGGCTAAAATCAGGGCATGGAAGAAAGTCAATTAAGTTTTTCGCTCGAAGTGCAAGATTGGGAATTATGTTCGGGTTAAATCAGTCGGATTCAATTTTCTAACACGACAGCCAGAAAGATTAAACAACCAGTTATGGAAATCAACATGTTCGGGATTCTACATTTGGGTAAGACAAGTTATTTTATGAGTTAAGGTAAATTGTCGTGTCAAGAGAAGACATTGACGGGTAGGGAACGGTAAAGGAAGGTACTCAAGAGAAGCAAAGTATTAATTAGAGGGAGAATAACCGGATTGCCGTTAGCGAGGGGTTCAAGGGTTGGAAGGAAAAAGGAATTTAGTTGATGTCTAACCGGGAGTATAATACTAGCAAAAAGAGGATTGTTGGCCATGATATGGTTGAATTGGAAGATATGGAGCAACAAGTAGAAGCATTTCAAATTTTAGAATTTTCAACTTGGAGCATCAAGTCACAGAAAGTGCTACCGAGGAATTTTAGACTAAGGTTCAATTATGGAAAAGTTCGAAGGCAAGTTCATCGAGTTATGATTCAAGGGATGGGATCTGAAATAAAAGAATTCGCTGTGGGAAATTGTATTACCAGAAATGACGCGTCTACCGAGCAAGGAAGTTTATTTTATCCGAGGACAAGGTGAAGAAGATTGGGGTTATTAATTACTTAAGATTCAGGAGTGTTGTCAAGTTGAGACTTAGTTAATTGGGAAGCAAATTCAAGTGGGAGGAGAAGATCATTTCAATCAGGCTAGTAGCTTTGGATGATTTATTAATGAAAGGTAAAGCTCCTAAGACTCTATAACCGGGTGGAATGAGTTTATCTTCCGGATTCAATTTGGAGGGTTGTACAAAAGTGAGAATTGGGAGATTGGAGCACCAAATGAAAATGGCAACAGATGATAAAGAATTTTGGAAGGAAATTATATGCTCAACAGTAGGTAATTAAGAAGGGGAGTTCTATAAACGATCCAAATTGAAAGAATAGATTTGAAGGGCTTCAATCACGGTAGCAACTTGGTGAATCGGGCTAAGAACTAGAAACTTATTGATCAAGAAGGGTCTGGAAATCAATTCCATAAGTGGAACAGAAATCGAATTCAAGAGTTCTTGTCTTGAGATCATATAGTTACCCCAGTTAATGCAAGAATAATTTTAGGATTTCAATCAAGGAAGGGATAAAGGAAGCTCAGCACTCCAGTGAATGTGAAACTGAAAGACAATCATGTTGAAGATTTCGGTAATTGGATAATTCAGATCCAAGCTGAATTGTCGGGTGCGAGATTACGTTAAAAGAAATGAAGCAACAAATGGAAACGGTAAAGAAAGGCAAAGAGTTGCTGGGAGGTTGTCGAACAATCAAGTATAGATAAGTGAAGGCAGAGTTCAGTTAACTAGTCGAACTCCTAACAAGTAAGCAAGGGAGTTTGAATCAAAATGACAACCGTGAAGAGGATTCAAGCAACCATTTGGGAAGTAACTATTAAAGGGTAAGCTAGATGCTAATTCCGGGAGTATAGAAGACTTCGGGGTTCAGAAATTATAATACGGAGCCGTGGGAATGTTCAAGTAAAGGTTAGATGAATTCGAAGAGTAGAAGACCGTGGGAAAATAAGAAATGATAACCAGGTTCAAGACAAGCTTAGGATTCAACAAGCAAGGAATTTCATATCAAGATAAATTGTTCCATTACTCCGGTGACAGGTTCAACGCATCCATAAGCACGTGCATCATACGTTACTTTAATTTTGAATTTCTTTACATATGTGTGATTTCCCCGATTGCACTTAATTGCTCCAATGTGCTGAATTATTACTTTTGAGTGTGTAACGTACATTGGCATAGTAATTCAACATGCATATTCAGTGTCTTGATTTACAGGATGTCTCAAGACCACCCTCCTCGGGAACAGGCACCTAGGGTTTCTTCACATTTACCCCCTCCGGCCTTGCCTCAGGAGTTTTTCGAGTCCTTAATCCGTTTAGTGGATCAGAAGATAAAGGAGTATGTTTCCTCAGCGCCACAAGTCTTATCAACACAGCCGGGCCAAATTTCGATTGCATTTAAGGAATTTCAGAACCAACCATCTTCAGGACCCTTTGAAGAAAACAAGGATTCCACCGGATCCCAGCTCAAGAAAATCAAAAGAGTGTGGGAATTAACTCCGAGTGACTCCCAAGAAAAGGTCCGAGGCACCATCTTGTTGGAGGCAAGAAGGTCTAATCCTCACCCCGGACAGGCTTTAGGTTCGAAGTCGGGACAACTTTCTAGCAAAGGAAAGCGGCCTATCTCTTATCATACCCCGACACCTCAGGAAAGGTCTCGTAAGAAAAAGAAGCAACCACTTGGATCAAATTCGGGAACTTCACGTAACCCAGTTCCAACAACATCTTCCGGGAAACTTCTTTGCAGTTATTGTGGACGTGATAACCACACTTATGACGGCTGTAGGAAACGGTTGGGATTATGTCTCTATTGCGGGAGTGACGAGCACCACATAGATACTTGCTCAAGGTTACAAGGGAAATCGATCAGGGGTGGAAGATTACCAGAGCAAGCACGGGAAGGGGTTCGCGAGAGGGGATTGCAAAATGTAAATGCGAATCGGGTCCGAGAAGAAGAAGGTACCAGTTATATGCATAGCGCAACCATCGGTGAACGGTACCTTTAACCATGCATACCACGTGCATTACTGATCTTATTGTTAGTATATTTAATTTCTTGCGCATTGTAAATTAGTTAATTATGAGTGATAAAAATGTGATTAATAATTTTTGTTGTCTATGTGATATCTATGACATTAATATGATTCTATTCGTCTATGCAACATTCACACCATTATTTTGCTATTTACTCCTTGAACTACTTCAGTGCATTTGAGAGACGGGGCTCTCTCCTTTTCTGTTGAGAGACGGGGTTCTCTCACTTCTTGTTGAGAAACGGGGTTTCTCACTTCTTGTGAAAGACGGGGTTCTTTCATTTCTTAATTAAGAGACGGGGTTCTCTTATAAATTGTGCATCGTTTTAAAAACTTGACAGTGGACCTGGGGACCAGGTCCTTTTTAAGGGGGGGAGAGTTGTAACGCCCCGATTTTTATTTATTGATATCTTATGTCTAAAATAATTTTATAAATTATATTTTATAATACTTTCATGAAATTCATATTAAACTTATAATTTATCTCATAACTTGAAAATATTTATTTCGTGAATTAATTACCGAAAATGATTTAATTGTCAACTTGCCCTACATGTTCATTCTTTTAAATTTAGAGACCAAATTGTATAATATTTCCAATGACTCAATTGATCAATTCCCAAAGCTTTTCATCCTTAATTGCATGACTTAAATCTTTAAGGGACTCAAGTGCAATTTATACATTTCACTTAAATCAAGGATGGTGATTCACGTACATAGCTTCCCCAAGCTTCTTCAATCATTTTATTCCAAAAATCACCAACATATTTGCTTCCTTTCATCCTCGGTTCATCTAGGAAGAGAAGAGAGGAGAGATTTCTTCACTCCATCAAGATTGTTCAAGAAAAATTCCAAGTTTGAGGCTTGATCATCATCATCATTCATCTTCTTCATTTCTTGTTCTTCAAAGGTGATTGTTGCATGAACTCTTGATTCTTGATTATAAATGAACTAGTTAGGGTTTGTAAATTATGACATATATGGATTATGTGTTGGTTGATGCTTAAATACATGATCATACCATGGTTGGAGACATGAATTCTTGAAAGAGTTGAGCTTAGGTGATGATTGGTGTGTGAACATGAAAGTGGGAATTCTTGGTGTTCTTGAGTAAATTAGGTGTTTATATGGGGTTTTATTGTATTTTGATCATGTATGCATGCTTGTGCCCAGAATTCTTACATTTTAAAGTGGATTTGATGATGTTTTGGAAGTGGTTGTTTTGTCCCGAGAGCCTCCCCTGTTCTGCTCTGTTTCTGCACTTGCAGAGGAGCGGGAACGGCCCTTCCCGGCCCCAGTTCATTCTGGGAACGGCCGTTCCCACCCTTTTGAATTCATAGACGGCGCGCACATGGGAACGGCCGTTCCCATTTTGGCCTGCGAGCCGGAAGGGCTGTTCCCAACATAGAAGCGTCACTTTAAAATGAAAAACGCAAGGGCGTTTCTCGGGACCATGGGAACGGCCCTTCCCAGTTTACACTGAGGGCCGGAACGGCCGTTCCCATGCCGCTGACAGAACAAAAATGACTGCATAAAATTACATTTTTAGCCCCTCGATCCAACGACTTCCTTGACCCCGATTTACTGTAATATGTGCTAATATGATGTGAAACAACATGTTATCATACCACATTGCATTCTCGTGTTCATCTCGATACATTTCCGCCGTTCGTCACTTTTTGGGCATTTTAGGTCATGTCTCATGTATGAGTGTCGTGTTTGCACAGGTCACGAGGGTAAGGACGAGGAGCAAGCACCGTAGGCCGTGCCTACTTGTCTTTTGTCAGTATAGGTGAGGTTTTGTTTTGGTAAAACGAACCCTATAACCCTTATGTGCTAGTTTTGGCCAAAATAGTATTTACGTTATACTTTCTATAAATCATTGACCATTTCAAGCCAGGTTCAAGCAAGCAAGCAAGCAAGTAAGTCTGGTATTGTTTCATGCATGTTTAGGCGAGTAGCATGACGGTTACATTTGGGCCCGAGGGTAGTGACTAGAGCCAACCGGGAAAGCCAGGGCTGACGGGTAACTCTGGCGCTATCCTCACCTGTTAGGGGTCACCCCTGAATCCACTAGGAGATTAGTGGAGGAAGGAGCTCCGGGCTTAGGGATTCATGTACCCTATGCTCAATGAGACTGGATGTTGGGGCCTTGCAATCCCTTCATCAAACCGGAGGGAAAAGGAGACTGGGGACGAGTCCGGCACCACGGATGCGCCTCGGGTTATTGCATGATTGTCATTTCATGAACGTGTTATATGATTACACTATCGCACGATAAATGAATTGCATGATCACCTATTGAATATTAAACAAGCAAGCATGTTCATGTTCATTGGGAGATCGGTTGGAGACCGCCCTTATTCGCCGGGGCCATGTATTGATTGATTGCATGGAAACGAACAAGTACTTAATACTGGTAGTTGTAATCTCGGGCGAGTTTATATTATTGCAACTTATATTACTTTTAATTATAAAACCTTACCCGAGGTTATAACTTGCATGTGGTTGCGCTATATATATATTTATGCCCCTCACTCAGTCTTCGGTAGACTGATACTTCACTTTTCAGGTACTAGAGAGCCGGTCGTGCTAGGCGGGAGTCTGGTCCAGTCTTGCATTGTCACGAGTCTAGCGGTGCACCATCATGTATATATTTTACTACTTCTCATGTTATGTCTATTGTTATCACATTTTGAATACTTGACCATATATAAGAGATGATAATGTATTGTTAGTTAGTGTGGTATCTATAGATATCTATCTGATAAATATGGTACCTATATGTATCTACAAGTTAATGCTTCCGCTCTTAACTATTATGTCTTGATTTTGTATTGTCTTGGGGTTTAGTCCCGCCTAGCTCGTCTTTTCTTTTCTTTGTCACCCGTTCGCTATAGGTTAGTTCATGTACGGATTGTCCATTTCGTATGTGGATCGGCCTATAGTGCGGGGGTGTGGTACCTCCACGTGTCCGGGGTGCTACACTTAGGTTGCAAGATCCTGTTGAATCCAATTAATGCACTTCAAGTAGTGGATTCACATAAGTTGTTCTTCTGAGTCACAACCATCCCTTGATTAACTCCTATTCCTATTCCACCAAATATCCCTCTGCCATCGCATCGCCAAAGTCAAACCTCCCATTCTGAATCTCAACCGTTAATTGCAACTCAGTCTACAAAGCCCCACAACTAGCATTCTCCACATTCCTCCCCGGGCATCCTTCCTATCTTCCGTACCTCCGAAGGAATTGTGATAGATTGTTGTGATCATAGAACTTGGCCGTGGTTTGATATCATCTTTATAACCTGGAAATCATAACTCATTTCAAAAATGGATGCATGCGATTAGTGCATGCTCATGGCACATATTCAATACGAAAGACAAGAATCCATATAAAATGCAACAAGTAATTCAACAAAATTCTTAAGGAAACCAAATTCCATATTCAAGATCGATGCAATGCACACCACATCACAAGTCCCTATGCCGTTCGACTTAGACTGACTCCAACACGACTCAAGAACTCTGGTTTTGCAACCGGGCTCTGATACCACTTAAGGATGTAGCACCCCGCACGTGAGGCACCACATCCCCCGCACTAAGGCTCAACACGAGTAACGAAATAGTAAATCCGCACCCGTATCAAACCCTAGCGAACGGGAGACAAACATAAAAACCTTCCTAAGCCAGGCGGAACTAGACCCTGCAATGAGAACCAATTAACCAAAGTATAATGCATTGCACAGCCAACTTCAAACATACAAACCAAAAGCCGAATTTGGGCTCTTCAGGCCTCTTTTAAACTCATAAATACAGTCCAACAAACATAATTATTCAAGTTCCATGATACTGCAGAATCGAATCAAACATAAATTCAATACAAGAGTGAGTGCAGAGACTCCCCTAACCTAACTCGACCCACCTAAAGACTCCAAACACCTCCGCCTAGCTCGAAACTCCACAATCAAACCTGCACACTAAAAAGTTGGGGAGGGAGAGGGTCAGTCTCTAGAAGACTGAGTGAGCCGGAGCGATATACATATATAAAACATGCACATGCGAGTCATAAATTCCGAACAAGGTTTTGGTTGCGATTAGTTCCCTAAAAGGGCAAGAGAATGATTAATCAATGCTCGGATTTTATGACTAAACATATTAATTCATTACGTTCATAAATCATACATAAATATATGGCTCGGCGAGTGAGCGTGCACAATCTCCATCCAAACTCCGACCGTGTACATAAATATTAATAATATATTGATAAGGCGATCATGCAATATATCATAATACACACAGACCATAAATCATAACATAAACATATGCGTTTGGGCAATCCGTGTCCCGGCCTTCCCGCACGGTGCATAATTCTATCATAACATATACATAAGAAATGGCATAAATCCTAACCAACCTTCTTCCTCCGGGTGGTGGACGGGCTTGCAAGACCCGGCCACCGGTTATACATGGGCCAATGGGGGTACATGAATTCCCCAAAGGCACTCAGCTCCCATTCCCCGCTAAACCTCCTAGCGAGGGCCGGTATCACCGTAGTTTGTTGGTGTAGCACCCGAGCGTAAGGTACCACATCCCCCGCACCGAGACCTGACCCGTATATGAAATGGAAGTCCATACACGTGCCAAATCCACGGCGAACGGGGACACAACACACACGCTATGCTAGGCGGGACTAACCCTTAAACCATTCAACTCAAGAAACATAAAGAATCAGAGTAAAATAGAATGCGGAAGCAAGAACTACCTAGCATATATACAGTGAGCCACCAAGCTCCAAAAAAATCAATATACAAGAGCATTCGAATATGCAAAGGCACTCACGGCCTACAAAATCATAACGCTCCAATCTATAATATGATCAAATACAAAAGTAGCGACAAGAGTATGAATATGAGACTGAAAAGAAGTGCTAAACATAAATGCAAGACCTAGACGACTTGTATTCCCGCCTAGCACTCCTATACCTGCACAAAACAGCTGAAAACAACCGGGTTCAGTCTAAAAGAGACTGGTGGGTATAAAAACGAGGCATAAGATATATAATATCGCGTAAATTAAACACATACATGCAAGCCCTAATCCCGTGTGAAGTTTGATAAGAATTTACCAAGTGGTTAAAACAATAGAAAATATCAACGGGATTACGACGTTCATATTCATTCATAATTGTTCATAAGGATTTAAGCTCGGCGAGTGAGCGTGCACAATCTCCAACCTTCTCCTCGTGTAATCATATCATAATTATTGGTTGTCATACATATCTTTCGTGCACATACATAAATGATCATAATCATACATATACACCTTCTTCCTCCGGGTGGTGGACAAGTTATCTAGACCTGACCACCGGTTCTTACATGGGCCAATGGGGGTACATGAATCCCCCAAAGGCACTCAGCTCCCATTCCTCGCTAAAACTCCTAGCGAGGGCCGGTATCACCGTAGTTTGGTTGGAACTAGTATATGGGATCCCCGTCAGCCCTTGCTTCCTCGGTTAGCCACATATACTAAGTCCCGGGGCCCGTATAATCAGAAATCAGAAATGTGTCTCGCCAAATATAAGGTAGGGTTTCATAATTACAAAGGGGTCATACGTTTGAAATCATTTACCCAAAATGACTCGATTTATATAAATATATTATTTTGGCTTAAAACTTTGCACATAAGGAATTTATAGGGTTGTTTAACTAGTAGAAGAAAAACCCACCTTTACCAAAGCAAAATAAAGGCACAAGCGTCTCAATGCTCGCCCTCGTCTCCGACCAAACCCGAATCTGTGCAAAAGAAAAGGTATGAGACTCAATTACCACATATGACGCTCGGCAATGAAATGAATATGACATGAATGCATAAATGATCATGTTATATCAATAAGATGTTCATGTGAACTATTAAGAGATTTAAATCTTATAATCATTCATTCGTTCATATATGTCATTCAATTTCATAAGTTCATAAATTCATATAAATTTCATAAATTCATAAATTCATAATTCATAATTCATAATGCATATCAATTAATCTAACATTCATTAAATAAGCATAACATATATTATTCCAATTCACATTTAGGAATAAAATAAATAAAACGTTCAATCAATAGTCAGTAGAATAAATACGCGAAATAGAATTCAATTAATTTTAATAATTAAATTAAATCAAATAATAATCAAAATATATAATAAATATTTATAATATAGTATATATAAATAATCATATATAATAATATACAATATATATATAATATATACATATACACACGTACCCACTCACACACACATGCATGCATATATACTATATATTATATACATATTATATATACTATATATTATATACATGCATGCAACACAATCTCATTCCATGCATGCACATTATAACACACAAGCAATGCATACACACAACACCAAACACAACCAATACACACACAACAACTCCAAATATATATACTTACACACTTACGGAAGGAACAGCAGCAGCAGTTTAGGCAAGAACAAACACACACAACTGAAATATATAAACAGCAGCAGCAGCAACAGGAAGACGCAGAAACAGACCAAGAAAAAAAACGGGGTGACACCCCCGTGTCACCCTCAAAGCCTGGACCGAGACACCCCCTTGTCTCGGTATAGCAAGACCAGCCAGCACAGCACCCCCGTGTCTCGCTGGAAAAGCCATAATCGACACCCCCGTGTCCCAAACCAGAATCATCCCCTGTTTTTAACAGAAAAGTACAGTAGTAACTACAGCCATGTGCGAGCAAGAAAGGCAACAAAATCATGCATGAAAAGCTGTAAAAGACTCCGTTGAACACACCCAAGAATCCATGAAAGAGATAACAAAAAGGAAGAAGGAAATCTCAGCAAAATGACAGCTGAAAATCAGTTGAAAAAAACAGGGCAACAAACGCGAAAAACAGGGCAAGCTTGAGCTCAATCAATCCGATTTCATTCAGGTCCATAAGTCCCTGAAATGTGCAGCAAAACATCATATATTCAACACTCAATTCAGTCCCAAACAAGCTCAAACAAGAGGAGAAGACATACGTGACCTTCAAGTGAAATTTCTCAAAAATGTCATAAATGATATATCATAAATACCTCAACAACCACGAAATCAAAGACCATAAATGATATGAGGATGTTAAAACAATTAATCTCAAGCTTGGAATCAATCAAAATCATTGAGAAACGAAGAAGATCAACATTTTGCCCAAAATCCTTTATTTTCGGAAAAATGCCCAGAATGGATGAAACCTTACTCAAATTCATGAATGAAAAGATGAAAATGCTCAGAATTAATCATATAATACAACCCTTAACTTACCTTGATGATTGGTTGAAGTTTGGATGAGATTTGAGCTCCAAAATCTCCAAGGTTTGAAGGGTTACGGGACTGGAATGAGGAACAGAAGCTTTGGCTGAGTTTTGGGGCTTGTGTGAGGATAATATCGGTCAAGTCTGGTTATGTCATGATAGAGGGTTGAGTTAGGGTTTCAAAGAATCAAACCATGGTTAATTTGGTTATGGTTTGGCCAAGATATGGTTGATTTAGTGTAACAAGGTCAAGTTGGTCTCCGTTTCGTTTTTTCGGTTGGATTTCGGAGTTTCAAATGACTTAGGAAGATTATAAGGCTAAGTTTACTAAACTCAAATTTTCGTTACGAGTTCAGCGGAGTTGACGGAACTCGAATCCGAGTTCCCGAGGTCAAGATATTAAATTCGGAACCAAGGGTACGCTAAGTGCTCGTTAGCTCCCGTTTTGGTTCCTCAAAACAAATTAAATTCGTTAACCTATCAAATGAATTCGAAAACATAAATTGAGCATAAAATCATGTTCATAACACATATATGTACAACATATTACAAAATCGTGGCAATTTGATATCATATCATATAAGAACAAAGCACAAAATAAACGAACAAGCTCATACATGCAATTCATGCATAATGTATAAAATTCCCATGCACAATTCAACCAAATTCATGCAAAATGAAATGAAATTCATGCATATTTAATTCCCATGCATAAATATGATTTTCATGCATATATTATTCCACGTATAATATATATATGAATACTTAACTAATTAAAACATGATTAATTAACATAACATATAATTAGCATAATCATTAAATTAATAACAATATAATTAAACATATATATATATATATATATATATAATACGAAATATATATATATATATATAAAATTAATAATATTACAATAAAATAATATAATATAATATAATAAAATAATAACAATTATAATAAAATTAAATATAAAACACGTAAAAACAATTAATTCGCGCAATTTGGTAAACACATACATCGTACCTTTACGTCCGAGAAATCGGGGCGTTACAATCTCTCCCCCTTAAAAGAATCCGTCCTCGGATTCATCTCGATAATACTTTCGGAGCTGTGAAACATGAAACACGTTATGGATTCCAGTCAAACTCGGAGGCAAGTCCAATCAATAGACCGTATCCCCAATCTTCTCTAAAATCTCATATGGTCCCATATACCGAGGGTTTAATTTTCCTCCTCGTCCAATCCTTGAGAATCCTTTTCGTGGGAATGCCTTTAAGAAAACCTTATCTCCAATCTCAACCTCCAATTTCTTCCTCCGAAGATCTGCATAACTCTTTTGTCGATCCTGAGCGGCCTTCATCCGTTGTCTAATTATCTGGACCTTATCAATGGCCTCTTGTACAGCCTTAGAGGGTTTTTCCTTCTTTTCCCCTTTTTTAATCCCCTCTTGTTTGGTCCAATTCCATTCCTCCAAGTCAAAGAACAACGGTGATCGACATTTACGTCCATAAAGAGCTTCATAAGGGGCCATTTCAATCGAGGCTTGATAGTTATTGTTGTAAGCAAACTCGATTAACGGCAACTGTTCATTCCACGAGCTCTGAAAGTCCAATGCACATGCTCTCAACAATCCTCCAGATACTTAATTAACCTTTCTGATTGTCCGTCAGTCTGAGGATGGAAAGCTGTGCTGAATTGAAGCCTTGTTCCCAAACACTTCTGTAATTCTTGCCATAACCTTGAAGTAAATCTGGGATCCCGATCCGAGACAACACTAACAGGTACACCATGAAGCTTGACAGTCTCAACATTGTATCTCTTAGCCAACTTACTCACTTATCGGACATTCTGGTTGCAAGAAAATGAGCTGATTTTGTCAATCTGTCCACAATAACCCAAATTCCATCGAAACCTCCTCTCACTTTTGGTAATCCCGAAACGAAATCCATAGCTATTTGTTCCCATTTCCATTCCGGGATAGGTAATGGTTGAAGTAGCCCCGATGGCTTTTGATGTTCTGCCTTTACCACTTGACAAGTCATACAATGCTTCACGAAGTCGATCACATCCCGTTTCAATCCATTCCACCAATAGAATTGCTTAAGATCCTTATACATTTTGTTCCCTCCGGGATGTATCGAATAACCTGACCGATGGGCTTCCTCAAGAATAATCCTTTTTAATTCTTCCGAGACAACAACTCTATTCTTGAATCTTAGAAGTCCCGTATCATCAAACCCAAACGGACACTCTGAATCAGCTCGAGCTTTCTCAGCTAATTTCTGAACCTCGGGATCAATCCTCTGAGCACCAAATAATCTCTGTTTAAGATCTGGTTGAACCGTGATATTCCGAACACTAGCCCTCAGTCTGAACAATTCATCCTCATCTCCAATTTCCACTTTCACATTGGACACGCTAGCTTTCCGACTAAGCGCATCCGCAACCAAATTGGCTTTGCCGGGGTGGTATCGGATTGTACACTCATAATCCGCCAAAAGTTCCATCCAATGCCGTTGTCTCTTGTTCAATTCCTTATGTGAGAATAAGTATTGGAGACTCTTGTAATCAGAAAAGACCTCGAACGAAATTCCATGAAGATAGTGTCTCCACTTACCCCAAAGCGAAGATCACTGCCGCTGATTCCAAACCATGGGTGGGTAGTTCTGTTCATGCTCTTTCAATTTCCTTGAGGCATAAACGATTACTCTTCCATTTTGCATCAACACACATCCCAAACCTTCCTTTGAGGCGTCCGTATAAACTGTATATCTTTCTGTACCTTTGGGAAGTGCTAATACAGGAGCGGTGGTCAACTTTCCTTTACAAGTTGAAAGCTATCCTCACATGCCTCGTCCCACTCAAACTTAACCACCTTCTTAGTCACTCGGGTTAAAGGAGCTGCAATCTTCGAAAATCCTGTACAAATTTTCGATAGTAGTCTGCCAAACCCCATAAACTCCTTACTTCTGAAACATTTTTCGGGCTTTGCCATTGAATAACCGTCTCGATCTTAGAAGGGTCTACCTCCAAACCTTTCCTTGAAATAATATGACCCAGAAATGCTACCTGATCACTCCAAAACTCGCCTTTGCTAAACTTAGCATACAACCGATGCTCTCTTAAGGTATCCAACACAATCCTGAGGTGCCTGGCATGATCCTCCGGAGTTCTCGAATAAACTAAGATGTCATCGATGAAGATTACCACAACTTATCCAAATAGGGCCGGAAAATTCGATGCATCATATCAAAAAAAGCAGCCGGAGCATTAGTCAATCCAAAAGGCATCACTACGAACTCGTAGTGTCCATACCGGGTGTTAAATCCCGTCTTCGGAATGTCCTCTTCCCGGATCTTCAATTGATAGTATCCTTGTCTCAAGTCCAATTTTGAGTATACCCCCGAACCTCGTAATATATCGAATAAATCCTCAATATGGGGCAACAGATACTTATTCTTTTACGGTCATCCGATTAAGCTCCCGGTAATCTATACACATTCTTAGGGTTCCATCCTTTTTCTTAAGAAAGAGAACCGGAGCACCCCAAGTGTTAGGAATAGTGCCCTAGAAAGCCGATTAGTCATAATCCGTTTTGGGACTTTCCTAGTATCACAGACAATCTTTGAATAATATACGATTGATTAATATCATAGGCAAACACTTCTTTATATGCTTTTGTTTGGTATGCGTTTACTTTAGCTGTGCATGTATGAGAACTCCCCTAATCCTGATGACTTTAGGACTCTGCCATTTAGGTGAAATGGTTCATGAAACGAGCCCTATATCACATAAGTCATGATTAGTAAAATACTCCAAGCCGATGAGTCCTACAGACAGTGGGAGTGTCAACCTGACTCCTCTAAGGCTTGCTTGTGGGATCACGCCCTTAAGAAGGACCACCTTGTTTCATGGAGGTGCAAAGTGTATAGTTGATACGTGCGTGATACATGAGGGTGCTTACTTCAATAAGTAAGTTCACTGAGGTGCCCCGTGTGAGAACATTCCTAAATGGGAAAGGAAGTTTCTATTTCAGGAAATGGAAACTTCCAGATTAGGAAAAATCTCACGAGTCATTGATGTGATTAATTGATCCTTAGACTTGAGGTTCCATGTTACTTTATGAGTTAACTCTGTAGTCTTTGGTATAAGCTTTAAAGGGTGTCGCCTTAGACAACTGATTCAAGGCTTATGCTGGGGCTGCACAAGTGACTCATGAAAGTGAATGAGAATCAAGAAAGGACCTACACTTGCATATGCAAGGTGATCTCTTATTGTATAAGTCATTCATATGCCATATGGAGTCCTTGGCCAAGGCAGTAGATCAAGACATCAACAAAAGGGTTTCTTGAATTGAGATCAAATGGATATGAAATACACTTAGCTTTAAGACCAGATTATTAGGGTTCTAATTATTCCCTTACCCTAGATCATGGTTGAGAGATAGTAAGTAGGAGGATTGTATCTCACATGAATCAATGACTTAAAGGTTCTGTCGAATCCGAACATTCCAATTCAGCTAGGGGTTAAACACCTGTTGCTAGACTATGGTCGTTTAATCTGTGGACTGATTAATTAATTAGTAAATTAATTAATTAGGGTCACTGCTAATTGAATTGAGAACCTAGAGGGTCACACACAACAACTTGGTTACATGAGTTGAGGCTTAAAAATGATTAAACGAGTTAATCGGGCCAAGAGGGTTCCACACGTGTGAAATCACACGTGTGGCTCACGTGAGTCACACGTGTCACTGTGACACGTGTCACACACGTGTCACTGTGACACGTGTCACACACGTGTGAATATATATATATATATATATATATATTGTATATATATATATGTATTAAATAATTAAATGTGTTAATTATTTAATAGACTTTGGTTTAATTTTGAATTAAAAAGAAAGTCTTATTTTGGAGAAAATAATCTAGTTAATTAATTACGAATTAATTAATTAGATAAAAATAAGTTATTTATTTTATAATAAATAAAGTATAAAATAATCCAAAAATAGTTTGGATATTTTTAGCTCTCTTAAAAGTTGATTTGAATTAGAATTCAAAGTCAAAGTTGGAGAATACTTGATGATCAAGTAATAGGAGAGAGACAAACCGAATCCTTGCCCAACAAGGAATAGGATCGGCGCCCCTCTCCCTTTCCTATATATAGGGGAGCTCATGCTCCCCTTTAGAGCTAATAATTGAATTCTTTTGGTTCATGTGTTGAACACCATCCTTTCTCCAAGATAAACGAAACCCTAGGTTAAGCCTAAACACTAACTAGAGAACTAGCATCCTTACTAGTTAGATTGTAGCCAAGTTGGTGGACTATCTCTAGAGAGCTTCAAGTTAGAAGTTTTGAAGATTCGAGCTTTACCAAAAGTGGGGATCAAGCAAAACGATCAGAAGGGATGATGAAACGATTCTGAACCCGACGTGAAGCGAATGAAAAAATCGAACCAAAGAAGATGGCGAAAACCGTTCGTCCATATCCTGAAGGATGAATTTTTTCACGAGGGTTTTGTGACTGGCAGTTTTCTACTTTCGCAAAACTGGTTTTCGAAGGGAGTTTCAATCCTGCTTTTCTCGTTTCATGTTTCTTTCTTTATGTTATATTGTTAAGAACATCTCTAACATGAATTGAATCTAGGTTGGTATGGATTGCTATCCCGACAATGGATTCTGAAGTAGAAAGAGACTTTCGAGGGACGGGTTGTCAAGCCGCGAGAAGAGCGTTCTTGGGTGGCTTGAAACGCTTCAAGAAAGAATAAAAGAAAAGTAAGTTTTCTATCTCTACGAATTTGGTTACACGATTGCGAGTCCTAGATCCTTTTGTTGGAAAAATTTTTAAATTCCGCTACTTTCTGATTCGTGTTTTCCAACAAGTGGTATCAGAGCCACCTCGTAAATCGTGTTTCTGATTCGTCTCAATTATTCTGAATTTGGTAGAAATTCTTAGGCTTAGATGCGAATTAGGTATTCTTGAGTTCTTTTAGAAAGCCTGAATTACGAAACTGTAATTTTTCTTGAATTTCTGAAACTGTTTTCTCAAATTGTGTTTCTTGAAAACCGTTTTGATAGAAATTAATTTAAATCGTTTTTGAATTTTGGATTGTTTTGGTTTTTGAACTAAAAGTACGAAACACGAAATCGCGTTACGAAAACGCGAGCCTGACGTGCTAAGGCGTAGCACGCCAGGCCCGCGACCGCCCGCCCAGCAGTCCCGCAACCGCGCGGGACTGCCCGCCACTGACGCCCGCCAGCGCCTAGGCCCCCGCCTGTCCCGCAACCGAGCGGGACAGCCGCCCGCACGCTCCCGCAACCGCGTGGGAGCACCCGCCCGACATCGCCCGCACCCGAGCAGCAGCAAGCTGCGCGCGTTGCGCGCAGGGCGTGCGCCTAGCGCGCGACGCTGCGGGGCGAGCCTGTGCTCGTTCCGGGCGGTTCCGGGTACGGTTTTGGCGTTTTCGTGTTTTCGTGTTTTCGGTCCTTGAAATCCCGATTTAATTTTTCTGAAAAATTTTATTTATTAAATTTGAATTATTTTTGAAATAATTGTTTGAATTGGGATTTTGAAAATTTAAGCGATTTAAATTTTGGAAAAATTACAATCTCCATTTTCTGAAAATATTGAAAGAATAAAATTATTAATTTTCAGAAATTAATTGGAATTTTATTAGTTTAATGTTTTTCGGGTTTTATTGAAAAGGCTCTTGAACAAGAATTGCATCTAAGTCGTGTTTTAAGCTATTAGAGCTTAAAGCGAGAATTTTAATTTATTGGTTAAATTTAAATTCTTGCTAAAGCATGTTAGGTGATCATGGGTTTTAGATCTATGTATGGTTTTAATTTATGCACATGGATGGTTTAAATTGGGGTTGGAGCCCTATAGTTGCGTTTTTCAATTGAGGTTGGAGCCTCACTTATGTGCGTACTATTATGTGATTTATTATGTGGCTTTCCATATTACTGTTTTTGAGGCCGGGGTATGCCCCGTGTAATTGTCTAAGGCCAATATGAAGATTGAGCCTTATTACTTTATGTCTTTTTCTTTTTATTGTAATTTGAGAGTAGAGATAGGTGGTGAGGTTTTATTTTCATTTTGGAGACAATGCACCCATGGAGTAAGATGGACCACATTCAAGTAACAAGGAGGCCATAAGTGAAGACCCCTCAAAATGTTAGGGAGGGGAATCTCAATTGTTAAATGTAATAGAGATAGGGCTCGTATTTTGTTACCGCTTTCCCTTATGTGATTTAAACTGTTTATGTGGCATGCATGTTAGAACTTGTGATTGTGGAGTGGCTCCCACATATCACGCATAAGATAGGTAGAACCCATGATCATTACATGTTAGTATCATGCTAGGACATGTTATCTGTTTATGTACTTGTTTGAAATGCATTTAAGTGTACTTGCATTAATCAAGACTAATAAAATTGGATAACATATATGTTGGTGAGGTCGAACCGAACAACTCTTCGGTTGATTCGAAAATTCCCATTAAATATTAAGCTCATTTCGAATAATAGGTATTTAATTCGAGATGCAAATTTTGAATTAAATTCCTAGCATTCCATCAATAGGTTTTAAGTTTAGTAAGTGAAGCTAGTTATTGTCCGCGAGTCGTGGGATAGCTAGTGGAGCTTATTAGTTCTTAGTTACCTAATTGATCATTTTAAATGATTAATATTTCGTGGTTAATTTTGGCAAGGGCGATGTCCGCGAGTCGTGGGTCGTTCGAACTAAGTTTTGATCATGATCTTATGATTGATGGGTCTAGCTTAACGCCTAAGTAAATATGGATGTCGCACGAGTCGTGGGTCCATATTGAAAGATAGGTGATGCAAAAACAATTACTAAGAGTTCTAAAGGTGTTAGAATTGGTAAGTTGTACCAACCTAGGATTTTGCTTAGAATGTCCGCGAGTCGTGGGTTCGAGGTAAAATGCTTAGGATCTTAGTACCCGTTGGGAAACGTGTTCCTCTTAGATCTTTGGGAATTATAGATCTTTGAAAAACGGTGGGAGCTACATTAGATTAAAGACCTTATCTTATGTATATCGTTATTATTCAGCATGCTCACCTAGTTCTCTGCTTAGCATTTAGGTTGTAGTTCTGTGATTCTCTACAATATGAAATGCAAACCCATTCGTATCCATCCTTAAGTCAAAAGAGTTGACTAAGTCCTAACTAACTCTAATTGGCTTCGGACCCTAAAATTCGTTTTAGATTCCGAATAGAGAAAGGTGTTCTCTAAAGGGCGAAGTTTTCAATTATGAAAATTCGACCCGGGCCAAAAGAGAAGCAATCTGAGGTGAATGGATTTCTCCAAACCACTTAAGAGCAATTGAACCACCTCATAAAAATGTTACAAGGTATAACATTGTGGAATTATTCGATATTCCAAATGAGGAAACAAGTGCACACGAACAAGGTCTAAAGATCTTATTTGAAGATCTTATGGTCTCGGTCATCAACTGAGAAAAGAGTTCTCAATGCACTGATTGCTTACATTGCTTCGACTATCATTCAAACCCTTTATACTCAACTAGAATGATGCTAATGTAGCATAGTTAATCATTTAAGTTGATAATGGTTGAGAGCATCCTTAAAAGGGAATAAAAGGTTGAGATGGTTAATTCTTCTTCTAAACTCCCTAAGTTAAAGGCTTGAACGCCTAAAGAAGAAGAAACCCTTAAGAGCCCAATGGAGGGGCATGTAAGGGGTGCGCCCAAAAGACACTAGAGATCAAATAGGACGTTTGCTTCTATGGTAGCAAATAAGGACTTTGAAAGGGAACTGCATAGAGTATGAGTACTCTGAAATGTTACCTCGTCTAGTAATTCTACTAGGAATAGAATTCACTAGTCTTGAGTCAATTCTGCATAATCCGTTGTGCAAAGACTCAAGGCACTAATGTTCTGAACATGCAATGAGATAACAAAAGTAAGTGAGATGACAAAGCTTCGAATTACTTTGGAACGTTGAGAGACAAAAGGATTAGCAAGTTAGACATCTTAGGATCATTTTACGAAAATGAACCTAGAGACTTAATTTCCTATGAATCCTGTCTTGAAGGGAAATGTTCCCGAAACATAGTTTGCGTGAAACGTGGAACGTGCCAAAATTCTAGTGGATTTCGATCCATGCTGATGAGTATAAGATGCTTAATGTAAGCACTAGATACAATCGTCAGTTTAATCATTATGAATGAATGTACTTGTTGAAGTACAAATTCGAAACTTATATGAAATTCTTACAATTTCAAAAAGGAGGTTAGGAACCGAAGTAGTCATAAGTTATAGGTAAATCGATATGATCGAGATAGCCAATATCTTAGTAACTAATTCCTTAGCCATCTTAGAGATAATAGGATTATCTCTCAGTAAACTAATTCGAGAACACCTTAGTGTTTTCGAATGAGGGAATGAAGCCTAATGCAACATGGTCCATTCCATGGCAAGCTTTACTGACTTATAATCATTCTAGGAATAAACTCCCAGAATATGCAATTAGAGATTTTGAATTTAGTACCTTCCAAAAGGCAGTCCTTTAGTTGCACTATGCATTGTGGCATACTAAATTCCCTAATTATTCTTATCCAAGAATTTAATGGAATCCTCTTAAGTGAAGAGGATAGTAGGAGATAAGCTTGAAATGAGTTCAAGTTTATACAATGATATTGGATATCAGTTTTGCGATTCCCTTGCACAAAGGTTGTTTGTCTCAAAGGAATGTACCTTTCTTAAGGAATCATTCCTATAGAAGAAGAAAGGCAAGCAAGCAGACCTCAAAGAAATTTGAGAAAAAAAAAATATCCATGCCACATATAGAAGAAACGAGCCCATCTGATAAAACTTAGCCAAATTTTAGAGTATGTACACGTGTGAAACCCTTCTCTTAAGATGCGTTTAGAACGCTTTCCTAGATAGCCAAAGAATTACTTGAAGAGGAGACACTGTCAGATTTGGAATCTGAGTAGTGTAAGCAAGCCTTGAAATCCAATATGGATTCCATATACTTAAACCGAGTTTTGACCTTGGTTGATCCACCTGATAGGATCAAGCTCCTAGAGCTTCGAGTAAATGGAAAGCATTACAACCTTCTTGATGGTTGAAATGCAAAAGTCCATTTGGATTGTGTTTACCATATCCTCATATTCTGACTATGAGATATGATAAATGAATATGAGAACTATCTTGTTCAATATGAGATTGAAAGAGAGTGAAATAAGGTATTTCTATAAATCTCATATTCAGTGGGAGTATGCATAAGGTATGCAAATCCCTAAGTCAATCTGTGGATTGATAAAGGCTTCTAGGAGTTAGACAATTCGATTCCACAGTCAAATCGTTTGACACAAATCGAAGTCGAATAAGTCTCAGAGTGTACATATGAAAGTTAGTGATGTAAGAGTCAATTTTGGTTCTTTAGAAGATGACATCCTTCTCATTAGGAATGTCAAGGATGACGTGAAAGTTACCAATTCTTGTTTAAGAAACAATTTGACATGAAAGATCTTGGTGATTATCCTATATTCTCGACATTCAGATCTATAGAAGATAGATCTAAGAGAATAAAAGGATTATCACAAAATGAGTACATAACCACGGTACTAAAAGGAGTTTAGTATGGACAATGGAACATCTCTTTTGAAGAGTATGTGTCCTAAGATAACTTTGAGAAAGTTAGAATGTCCAAAATCCCTTTAAGTGAAAGGGTGCATAATGTATGAAAAGTTATGTACTAAATTAGATATGGCGCAACACTAAGCGTAGTAGGCCGAATCTAATATGACCTCAGAGAAGGTCATTAGATCTCTGTAAAGGATGTCCTCAGAGTACTTGAGAAGAAATGAGGATATGTATTAGTTTACAGAGCCCAAAAGATCTTGTTGTTAGAAGGATATTTGATGTAATCGTTCATCAAACATGGATGATTATGAAATCATTGAAAGGATACAACTTCTACCAGAATGGTAATGCAATGTGTTGGAAAGGGTTCCAAGGACGGACATTGCAAAACTCGACTGTTGTAGTTGAGAACTTAGTCGTATTATATAACGCTAAGTTAAGTGTTTGGGTAAGAAACTCCATCTAACTAGTTAGATGAAGTTCCTAGCATGAAACAACACCATTATCATATCGTATGATTAAATGGATGGTTGCTCAAGTAAGAGAACCAAGACCTCACCAAGAGACTGAACACGTGATTATGAATCACTTTATAAGGAAAGGGTGTTTCCTAAGAGATGTGTAAACAAGAGGGTCAGAGAATATAGCAGATCTACTTTGGAAACGCCCAAAGTCAATAGGCTCTCAAAGTGCATCTTGAGAAGATGGGACTTAGAGTACCTAAATGGCTTTTACGGGCAAGTGGGAGATTGTTAGGAATAGTGCCCTAGAAAGCCGATTAGTCATAATCCGTTTTGGGACTTTCCTAGTATCACAGACAATCTTTGAATAATATACGATTGATTAATATCATAGGCAAACACTTCTTTATATGCTCTTGTTTGGTATGCGTTTACTTTAGCTGTGCATGTATGAGAACTCCCCTAATCCTGATGACTTTAGGACTCTGCCATTTAGGTGAAATGGTTCATGAAACGAGCCCTATATCACATAAGTCATGATTAGTAAAATACTCCAAGCCGATGAGTCCTACAGACAGTGGGAGTGTCAACCTGACTCCTCTAAGGCTTGCTTGTGGGATCACGCCCTTAAGAAGGACCACCTTGTTTCATGGAGGTGCAAAGTGTATAGTTGACACGTGCGTGATACATGAGGGTGCTTACTTCAATAAGTAAGTTCACTGAGGTGCCCCGTGTGAGAACATTCCTAAATGGGAAAGGAAGTTTCTATTTCAGGAAATGGAAACTTCCAGATTAGGAAAAATCTCACGAGTCATTGATGTGATTAATTGATCCTTAGACTTGAGGTTCCATGTTACTTTATGAGTTAACTCTGTAGTCTTTGGTATAAGCTTTAAAGGGTGTCGCCTTAGACAACTGATTCAAGGCTTATGCTGGGGCTGCACAAGTGACTCATGAAAGTGAATGAGAATCAAGAAAGGACCTACACTTGCATATGCAAGGTGATCTCTTATTGTATAAGTCATTCATATGCCATATGGAGTCCTTGGCCAAGGCAGTAGATCAAGACATCAACAAAAGGGTTTCTTGAATTGAGATCAAATGGATATGAAATGCACTTAGCTTTAAGACCAGATTATTAGGGTTCTAATTATTCCCTTACCCTAGATCATGGTTGAGAGATAGTAAGTAGGAGGATTGTATCTCACATGAATCAATGGCTTAAAGGTTCTGTCGAATCCGAACATTCCAATTCAGCTAGGGGTTAAACACCTGTTGCTAGACTATGGTCGTTTAATCTGTGGACTGATTAATTAATTAGTGAATTAATTAATTAGGGTCACTGCTAATTGAATTGAGAACCTAGAGGGTCACACACAACAACTTGGTTACATGAGTTGAGGCTTAAAAATGATTAAACGAGTTAATCGGGCCAAGAGGGTTCCACACGTGTGAAATCACACGTGTGGCTCACGTGAGTGACACGTGTCACACACGTGTGAATATATATATATATATATATATATATATATATATATATATATATATATTGTATATATATATATGTATTAAATAATTAAATGTGTTAATTATTTAATAGACTTTGGTTTAATTTTGAATTAAAAAGAAAGTCTTATTTTGGAGAAAATAATCTAGTTAATTAATTACGAATTAATTAATTAGATAAAAATAAGTTATTTATTTTATAATAAATAAAGTATAAAATAATCCAAAAATAGTTTGGATATTTTTAGCTCTCTTAAAAGTTGATTTGAATTAGAATTCAAAGTCAAAGTTGGAGAATACTTGATGATCAAGTAATAGGAGAGAGACAAACCGAATCCTTGCCCAACAAGGAATAGGATCGGCGCCCCTCTCCCTTTCCTATATATAGGGGAGCTCATGCTCCCCTTTAGAGCTAATAATTGAATTCTTTTGGTTCATGTGTTGAACACCATCCTTTCTCCAAGATAAACGAAACCCTAGGTTAAGCCTAAACACTAACTAGAGAACTAGCATCCTTACTAGTTAGATTGTAGCCAAGTTGGTGGACTATCTCTAGAGAGCTTCAAGTTAGAAGTTTTGAAGATTCGAGCTTTACCAAAAGTGGGGATCAAGCAAAACGATCAGAAGGGATGATGAAACGATTCTGAGCCCGACGTGAAGCGAATGAAAAAATCGAACCAAAGAAGATGGCGAAAACCGTTCGTCCATATCCTGAAGGATGAATTTTTTCACGAGGGTTTTGTGACTGGCAGTTTTCTACTTTCGCAAAACTGGTTTTCGAAGGGAGTTTCAATCCTGCTTTTCTCGTTTCATGTTTCTTTCTTTATGTTATATTGTTAAGAACATCTCTAACATGAATTGAATCTAGGTTGGTATGGATTGCTATCCCGACAATGGATTCTGAAGTAGAAAGAGACTTTCGAGGGACGGGTTGTCAAGCCGCGAGAAGAGCGTTCTTGGGTGGCTTGAAACGCTTCAAGAAAGAATAAAAGAAAAGTAAGTTTTCTATCTCTACGAATTTGGTTACACGATTGCGAGTCCTAGATCCTTTTGTTGGAAAAATTTTTAAATTCCGCTGCTTTCTGATTCGTGTTTTCCAACACCAAGGTGACGAACTTGGCCGTATATCCCACTTTGAGCAATTCCTCTAATTGAATCTTTAACTCTTTCAATTCAGCCAGATATTCTTTCCCTTCAATCAAAACTGAACACTCCCGAACCAACTGATCTGTCTGAAGACTACCACCAAGTGACGAACTCACCAAAAAGCAAGAAAAAAGAAAAAAAAAAACAAATAGCAGGCAAGCACAGAGTGGCAACTAAATCATAAGAAATAAAGGAATGCGTGGCACCCAAATCAACGAGTGCATGAATGCTCATGTTATGTATGCATAAGGTACCTTCTACCGCGGCTGTGGGATCAATCTCTACATCTTGCTCCTCACCCTCGAGGGTGTAAGCACGAGCCGGGATCATTGGCCTTTGAACTCGTCTTTGATATCCGGGGTCTTTGTAGGGGCAAGTATCCGCCATATGGTCGCCTTTTCCACATATTAGGTATAAACCCAACCTCTTCCAGCATTTGTGATAGTTGTGGGTTGGCCCTCCACAATATGTGCATGGTGGCTTGGAGAATCGTGCTTCACTCGGACCTTGTCGATCCTTCATTGGTGCAGGCAAAGCTTTTGGAACCGGTGGAGTTGGTCCTCCCATTCTTGGCTTCTTAAACGGACCCTTAGGAGGGGGACTAGCTTGCATCATCGGCCTCTTTCCCGAATTCGATCCGGAACCTCTTCTCATAGGAGCTCTAAAACCCGGATCCTTCTTTTTGATTTCCTCCCCTTGCGTAGTAAACTGTCGGACTCCAGATATCCTCTCTACTCGAATCAACCAACCCTCCGAGACCGCATCATCGATAGAACCAGAAAATCGAGGGGGGTTGTAACTTAGAAACACCCCATGAGGGTCTCTATTGTTATTATGATTTGGTGGAGGAGCTTGTTGTTCTGCTTGTTGTGGTGGGGGAGCTTGAGCCCTCCTATGCTCGACATAGTTGAAAACTGCTTCCATAAAATTCCCCATATCCATCGATGGTGCTTGTGGTTGGGGTGGAGGCGTAGGAGATCGATCATGATGACGACGACGTCCTGGAGATCTCCCACGGTGTCTACGTGGAGGCATCCTGTTCAAGAAACACTGAAATGCATGCTATTTTTAGTCCATGCATGCAAGTGCAATTAATTCGATCAAAATTCAAGATTTAGAGCACACAAGCACGTAAACAATGCATATGCAACACATTGACAAGTTGTTCCTAAAGCCGAACGACCTAACTGACTCAACACGACACTAGAGCCCGGGTTTTGCAACCCTAAGCTCTGATACCACTTAAGGATGTAGCACCCGAGCGTAAGGTACCACATCCCCCGCACCGAGACCTGACCCGTATATGAAATGGAAGTCCATACACGTGCTAAATCCACGGCGAACGGGGACACAACACACACGCTATGCTAGGCGGGACTAACCCTTAAACCATTCAACTCAAGAAACATAAAGAATCAGAGTAAAATAGAATGCGGAAGCAAGAACTACCTAGCATATATACAGTGAGCCACCAAGCTCCAAAAAAATCAATATACAAGAGCATTCGAATATGCAAAGGCACTCACGGCCTACAAAATCATAACGCTCCAATCTATAATATGATCAAATACAAAAGTAGCAACAAGAGTATGAATATGAGACTGAAAAGAAGTGCTAAACATAAATGCAAGACCTAGACGACTTGTATTCCCGCCTAGCACTCCTATACCTGCACAAAACAGCTGAAAACAACCGGGTTCAGTCTAAAAGAGACTGGTGGGTATAAAAACGAGGCATAAGATATATAATATCGCGTAAATTAAACACATACATGCAAGCCCTAATCCCGTGTGAAGTTTGATAAGAATTTACCAAGTGGTTAAAACAATAGAAAATATCAACGGGATTACGACGTTCATATTCATTCATAATTGTTCATAAGGATTTAAGCTCGGCGAGTGAGCGTGCACAATCTCCAACCTTCTCCTCGTGTAATCATATCATAATTATTGGTTGTCATACATATCTTTCGTGCACATACATAAATGATCATAATCATACATATACACCTTCTTCCTCCGGGTGGTGGACAAGTTAGCTAGACCTGACCACCGGTTCTTACATGGGCCAATGGGGGTACATGAATCCCCCAAAGGCACTCAGCTCCCATTCCTCGCTAAAACTCCTAGCGAGGGTCGTTATCACCGTAGTTTGGTTGGAACTAGTATATGGGATCCCCGTCAGCCCTTGCTTCCTCGGTTAGCCACATATACTAAGTCACGGGGCCCGTATAATCAGAAATCAGAAATGTGTCTCGCCAAATATAAGGTAGGGTTTCATAATTACAAAGGGGTCATACGTTTGAAATCATTTACCCAAAATGACTCGATTTATATAAATATATTATTTTGGCTTAAAACTTTGCACATAAGGAATTTATAGGGTTGTTTAACTAGTAGAAGAAAAACCCACCTTTACCAAAGCAAATTAAAGGCACAAGCGTCTCAATGCTCGCCCTCGTCTCCGACCAAACCCGAATCTGTGCAAAAGAAAAGGTATGAGACTCAATTACCACATATGACGCTCGGCAATGAAATGAATATGACATGAATGCATAAATGATCATGTTATATCAATAAGATGTTCATGTGCACTATTAAGAGATTTAAATCATATAATCATTCATTCGTTCATATATTTCATTCAATTTCATAAGTTCATAAATTCATATAAATTTCATAAATTCATAAATTCATAATTCATAATTCATAATGCATATCAATTAATCTAACATTCATTAAATAAGCATAACATATATTATTCCAATTCACATTTAGGAATAAAATAAATAAAACGTTCAATCAATAGTCAGTAGAATAAATACGCGAAATAGAATTCAATTAATTTTAATAATTAAATTAAATCAAATAATAATCAAAATATATAATAAATATTTATAATATAATATATATAAATAATCATATATAATAATATACAATATATATATAATATATACATATACACACGTACCCACTCACACACACATGCATGCATATATACTATATATTATATACATATGATATATACTATATATTATATACATGCATGCAACACAATCTCATTCCATGCATGCACACTATAACACACAAGCAATGCATACACACAACACCAAACACAACCAATACACACACAACAACTCCAAATATATATACTTACACACTTACGGAAGGAACAGCAGCAGCAGTTTATGCAAGAACAAACACACACAACTGAAATATATAAACAGCAGCAACAGCAATAGGAAGACGCAGAAACAGACCAAGAAAAAAAACAGGGTGACACCCCGTGTCACCCTCAAAGCCTGGACCGAGACACCCCCGTGTCTCGGTACAGCAAGACCAGCCAGCACAGCACCCCCGTGTCTCGCTGGAAAAGCCACAATCGACACCCCCGTGTCCCAAACCAGAATCATCCCCTGTTTTTAACAGAAAAGTGCAGCAGTAACTACAGCCATGTGCGAGCAAGAAAGGCAACAAAATCATGCATGAAAAGCTGTAAAAGACTCCGTTGAACACACCCAAGAATCCATGAAAGAGACAACAAAAAGGAAGAAGGAAATCTCAGCAAAATGACAGCTGAAAATCAGTTGAAAAAAACAGGGCAACAAACGCGAAAAACAGGGCAAGCTTGAGCTCAATCAATCCGATTTCATTCAGGTCCATAAGTCCCTCAAATGTGCAGCAAAACATCATATATTCAACACTCAATTCAGTCCCAAACAAGCTCAAACAAGAGGAGAAGACATACGTGACCTTCAAGTGAAATTTCTCAAAAATGTCATAAATGATATATCATAAATACCTCAACAACCACAAAATCAAAGACCATAAATGATATGAGGATGTTAAAACAATTAATCTCAAGCTTGGAATCAATCAAAATCATTGAGAAACAAAGAAGATCAACATTTTGCCCAAAATCCTTTATTTTCGGAAAAATGCCCAGAATGGATGAAACCTTACTCAAATTCATGAATGAAAAGATGAAAATGCTCAGAATTAATCATATAATACAACCCTTAACTTACCTTGATGATTGGTTGAAGTTTGGATGAGATTTGAGCTCCAAAATCTCCAAGGTTTGAAGGGTTACGGGACTGGAATGAGGAACAGAAGCTTTGGCTGAGTTTTGGGGCTTGTGTGAGGATAATCTCGGTCAAGGCTGGTTATGTCATGATAGAGGGTTGAGTTAGGGTTTCAAAGAATCAAACCATGGTTAATTTGGTTATGGTTTGGCCAAGATATGGTTGATTTAGTGCAACAAGGTTAAGTTGGTCTCCGTTTCATTTTTTCGGTTGGATTTCGGAGTTTCAAATGACTTAGGAAGATTATAAGGCTAAGTTTACTAAACTCGAATTTTCGTTACGAGTTCAGCGGAGTTGACGGAACTCGAATCCGAGTTCCCGAGCTCAAGATATTAAATTCGGAACCAAGGGTACGCTAAGTGCTCGTTAGCTCCCGTTTTGGTTCCTCAAAACAAATTAAATTCGTTAACCTATCAAATGAATTCGAAAACATAAATTGATCATAAAATCATGTTCATAACACATATATGTACAACATATTACAAAATCGTGGCAATTTGATATCATATCATATAAGAACGAAGCACAAAATAAACGAACAAGCTCATACATGCAATTCATGCATAATGTATAAAATTCCCATACACAATTCAACCAAATTCATGCAAAATGAAATGAAATTCATGCATATTTAATTCCCATGCATAAATATGATTTTCATGCATATATTATTCCACGTATAATATATATATGAATACTTAACTAATTAAAACATGATTAATTAACATAACATATAATTAGCATAATCATTAAATTAATAACAATATAATTAAACATATATATATATATATATATATATAATACGAAATATATATATATATATATATAAAATTAATAATATTACAATAAAATAATATAATATAATATAATAAAATAATAACAATTATAATAAAATTAAATATAAAACACGTAAAAACAATTAATTCGCGCAATTTGGTAAACACATACATCGTACCTTTACGTCCGAGAAATCGGGGCGTTACAGTTGGGACTAGTATATGGGATCCCCGTCAGCCCTTGCTTCCTCGGTTAGCCACATATACTAAGTCCCGGGGCCCGTTCAATCATAAATCAGAAATGTGACTCGCCAAAACTCAACAATTCATAAGTACATATCATAAGTCAAGAATCATTTAAAAGGGGTTTACTCGATCAATACATACTATAAGAAATCATACCTTACCGTGTAATTCGGCATATGCTATCTACGTACCTCTCCGTGTCATCCTAATCCGTAGCTAGCATGAAGACACACGGTTTGGAGCATAGCCTCATTACAAAACCATTTTTAAGCTTATATACGCTCGTACGTATAACTTAGAAGAATTTACTCGATAACTTCATTTGAAAACCATATACATATAATCATAAGGTTTTGGCCAAAGCTTTTCACGTAAGGGTTGTAGGGTTTGTTATATAGCTAAAATGAAAACCACCCTCACCTGAACCGTGACGATACAAGGATACGAGTATCAAGTGCCTGAACGATCAAGATCTCTCCACCCTGGAGATAAACTGTACAAAAGACAACATGACGTGTTTGTGAGACTCGAGACTCCAATGAACCATATATGACGCTCGACAATGAAGTGAATATGACATGAATGCATAAATGATCATGTTATATCAATAAAATGTTCATGTGCACTATTAAGAGATTTAAATCATATAATCATTTATTCGTTCATATATTTCATTCATTTTCATAAGTTCATAAATTCATATAAATTTCATAAATTCATAAATTCATAATATTCATAAATTCATATATTCATAACATTCATAATATTCATAATGCATATCAATTAATCCATGAATTCATTTAATAATCATAACACATAATATTCATATTCACATTTAGGAATAAAATAATTAGAACGTTAAATCAATAGTCGGTAAATTAAATACGAGAAATAGAAATCAACTTAATTTTCAAAATTGAATTAAATCAAATAATAATTGAAATATATAATAAATATATATAATCATTATATATATAATATGTAATAACGTATAATATATATATAACATATATATATACACGTACACACACACCTTACATATCCATGCATGCATATATACAATATATATAATATATTCACGCATGCAAATGAAATAACACCATGCACACACAAATACAGCCATGCATATATTCAATATATATAATATATACATATATATATACTCACACAACACACAAACAATGCATATATATAACACCACAACCAAGCATGCTACGCACACACTAATCACACAACCACAGCAGCCATGCACACTCACACACAAGCATGCAAGAGCAACAAACACACGCAGCACACAACCACAGCAGCCCTGGAAACAAAAACAGCAGCAACAACAGTCCAGGAACGCAGCAAAAGAAATCCAGAAAAACGGGGTGACACCCCCGTGTCACGCTCCAAACCTAGACCGAGACACCCCCGTGTCTCGGTACAGAAATTCCAGCCCACACAGCACCCCCGTTACACGCAGGAAAGAGCAAAAACAACACACCCGTGTCACACACCATCACATCCCCTGTTTTTTGACAAAAAAACGCAGCAGCAACTACAGCCATGTACAAGAAAGAAAGGCAACAAGATCATGCATGAAAAGCTGCAAGTAATCCTCTAGAATGATCCTATACAGTCACGAAATTAACAGCAACAGAAAGAAGGAAACGCAGCAGCTTTTTGACAGCAACAAAACGGGTGAAGAACAGGGCAAAGGTCACGGAAAAACAGGGCAAGAAGCACTCACTTCAACTCCACCTATCCATATCAGTTTAGACCATCAAATACTCATCTAAGAAACACCATTTCAACGTATGTATCAGTTTCAAACAAGCTCAAACAAGAAAAGGAAGCATACGTGACATTCATGGAAGTTTTCTTAAAAGCTCATAAATGATAACTCATTAATATCTCAACCACCAAGAAATCAATGATCATAAATGATATGAGGATGTTAAAACAATCAATATCAAGCTTGGAATCAATCAAAACCATTGAGAATCGAAGGAGATCAAGAAATTGCCCAAATTTTCTTATTTTCGGTAAAATGTCCAGAAAGGATGAAACCATGATCAACTTCATGAATGAAAGGATGGAAATGATCAGAATTAATCATATAATACAACCCTAAGCTTACCTTGTTGATTTGTTGAAGTCTGGATGAGATTTGAGCTCCAAAATCTCCAAGGTTTGAAGGGTTACGGGACTGGAATGCAGGACAGTAGCTTTGGCTGAGTTTTGGGGCTTGTGTGAGGATAATCTCGGTCAAGGCTTGTTATGTCACGATAGATGGTTGAGTTAGGGTTTCAAAGAATCAAACCATGGTTAATTTGGTTATGGTTTGGACAAGATATGGCTGATTTAGTGCAACAAGGTCAAGTTGGTCGCCGATTCGTTTTTCGGTTGAATTTCGGAGGTTCAAACGACTTAGGAAAAATGTAAGGCTAAGTTTACTAAACTCGAATTTTCGTTACGAGTTCAGCGGAGTTGACGGAACTCGAATCCGAGTTCCCGAGCTCAAGATATTAAATTTGGGACCAAGGGTACGCTAAATGCTCTTTAGCCCCCGATTTGGTTCCTCGAAACAAATTAAATCCGTTAGCCTATCAAATAAATTCGAGAACATAAACCGAGCATAAAATCATGTCCATAACACATATATTTACAACATACTACAAATTCGTGGCAATCCGAAATCATATCATACAAAAACGAAGCACAAAGTAAATGAACAGACTTATTCATGCCATTCATGCATATTTTATAAAATTCCATGAAAAATTATAATTCAAAGTTCATGCAATTCATGCATGAATTAAAATTCCCATGCAATAACATTTAAATAAATAAGTTAAATCTAATATTAAATAAATTAATTTAGGTCACGTAATTAATTAGCTTAAACATGATTAATTAACCTAACATATAATTAGCATAATCATTAATTTAATACTAATATAAATAAACGTATACATATATATATACTTAAAGAAATATATATGTATGTATATATAATACGGTATATATATATATATATATTAGAATTAATAATAATTTAAAAATAAAATATAATAAAATGCAATAATAACAATTATAATAAAATTAAATATAAAACACATAAAAACAATTAATCACATAATTAAATAATTTAATTGCGCAATTTAGAAACAATTATGACATATTAATAAAATTGAAAAACCGGGGTGTTACAACATAAATCCAATACATGAGTGAGTGCAGAGACTCTCCTAACCTAACTCGACCCACTTAAAGACTCCAAACACCTCCGCCTAGCTCGAAACTCCAAAGCCAAACCTGCACACTAAAGTGTTGGGGATGGAGAGGGTCAGTCTCTAGAAGACTGAGTGAGCAGGAGCGATTTACATATAAAAACATGCACATGCAAGTCATAAATTCCGAACAAGGTTTTATTTGAACTTAGTTCCCAAAAGGGCAAGTGAATGATTAACAAATGCTCGGATTTTATGACTAATCATATTAACTCATTACATTCATAAATCATACATATACATAAGGCTCGGCGAGTGAGCGTGCACAATCTCCAACCAAACTCAGACCGTGTACGACAAATATCATTAATATGTTGATTAGGTGATCATGCAATATATCGTAATACACGCATACCATAAATCATATCATAAATATATTCGTTTGGGCAATCCGTGTCCCGGCTTTCCCGCACGGTGCATAATCATATCATAAACATATTCATAAGCATAAGCATAAATCATAACCAACCTTCTTCCTCCCGGTGGTGGACGGGCTTGCAAGACCCGGCCACCGATTCATACATAGGCCAATGGGGGTACATGAATCCCCCAAGGGCACTCAGCTCCCATTCCCCGCTAAACCTCCTAGCGAGGGCCGGTATGACCGTAATTTGGTTGGGACTAGTATATGGGATTCCCGTCAGCCCTTGCTTCCTCGGTTAGCCACATAGGCCAATGGGGGTACATGAATCCCCCAAGGGCACTCAGCTCCCATTCCCCGCTAAACCTCCTAGCGAGGGCCGGTATGACCGTAATTTGGTTGGGACTAGTATATGGGATTCCCGTCAGCCCTTGCTTCCTCGGTTAGCCACATATACTAAGTCTTGGGGCCCGAACAAACATAAATATAAATGTGTCTCGCCAAACATATCAATTCATACATAGGATACATACTATAAGAAATCATACTTTATCGTGTAACTCGGCATATGCTATATACGTACCTCTCCGTGTCATCCGAATCCGTAGCTAGCATGAAGACACACGGTTTGGAGCATAGCCTCATTACAAAACCATTTTTAAGCTTATATACGCTCATACGTATAATTCAGAAGAATTTACTCGATAACTTCATTTGAAAACCATATATATATAATCATAAGGTTTTGGCCAAAGCTTTTCACATAAGGGTTGTAGGGTTTGTTACATAGCTAAAACAAAACCACCCTCACCTGAACCGTGACGAAACAAGGAACGAGTTACCAAGTGCTCGAAGGATCAAGATCTCTCCACCCTGGAGATAAACTGTACAAAAGACAACATGACGTGTTCGTGAGACTCAAGACTCTAAATGAACCACATATGACGTACGGCAATGCTCAAGCATGATATGAAGGCATAAAGATCATATTAAGTCATGAAAATGTTCATGTGCACTATTAAGGCATTTAAATCATATAACCAAGTCATTCACTTATTCATTCATTTTCATTCAAATTCATCAATTCATATCTCCAATCAAATTAATTCCAGAATTCAAATAGGAGCACAGAACATATTCAAGCTCTCCCATAATGCTACCACATACTCCATATTACATAAGATAGCATATTTCCAAGGTTTGACAACAAGAAGGAATCATATGATATAGAAAATGAGTTACTCGATTCATAAACAACATATAACCACACATAAACGGAATTAAGCAAAAGCATGCCTACAACTCATCCAAATGCCATGAAATTAAACCAAAATACTCTCAACATATAGCAAAACAAGTTCATAGTTCATTACAAAAGGAGATCAAGTCATTAAAGAGGTGAAACAAATCAAAAACCGAAAAGGAAGTAACAAGGATTGCGCAGGGGAAGGGACACGGGGGTGTCACCTTCCTTAGCTAAACTGATCCACGACCGTGGCTCAGTACAGACCTTCCCAGAAGGTGTGACACGCCCATGTCTCACACTTAAGTGTAAATGAGACACGGGGGTGTCACGGTACAGAACTTAAAACGTTCACAGAGTTTTTCGGCAAAACTGATCTCAAACCAAAACAATCCAAAAGCATACCAAAACAACTCCAAATTCTATGAAACTTGATATACAACATATTTAGCATGTTAGAAACATATTTCATTTAGAGTACAAAGGCTAAATCACACATTATGAGCATCTAAATCATGCAGCAAAACTGGTTCGCCACAATCATACATATGAGCCCTATGGATTCAAACAAGCCATGATCAAGTACTTAGGGGTTGAATTTGGATCTGAAACTTTGGGGAATGCATGCTAACATACGAAAAAACTAATATACTCCATATATATGCAAAATGGCACAATTTAAAGCACATTAGGGTGACCAACAACCACACAATTGCAACAGCAACAAGTCTGTCATAGATCATGCATAGGAACAGGCCAAGTCTTACAGTTTTGAGGCTTAAAATGGATCCAAATACTTGAAACATGAATGTTAACATATAGAGAAATGAGTGTACATAATATACTTGCAAATTCACATGAAAAGAAGATCATTAGGTCAAGCAACAAAGCAAAATGAACAGCAGTAGTTCGGAAAACAGGGGAAGCAGTTTAATCATCAAGTTTGGAGCTCCATATCTCATAATTTCATAAAAGGGTCAAGAGATAAAATCCTCCTAATACCATATACTATCAGTCAGGAAAGAAATAGGCCAAGAAACAAGCTCATATGATCATGTATAAGCAAGAAAATCAGCTACACAATCAAATAGGTCACAAGAACAAAATCCCTAAAAGTCCATACCAAACTTATCACTCAAACCCTAATCAAATCTGATCCAAATCAAGTTGTAAGTAGATGAAATCAAGCATAATAGAGTAGAGAAGACATAAATATTCATACCTTGAAGATTAGAAGAAGAAGGGAGGTGATTTGAGCTCCAAAATCACAAGAATGGCCAAGGGTTTTCTTCCTTTCCTTCTCTTCCTCCATTTCGATCAGTTGCAGCTGCAAGGGGAGATATTTTGGCTCGGTTTTTGCTGCTAAAATGGAGGAGAAAGGGTTAACTCAAGGTACAAAAGTCATGGTTAAGGTATGGTTAGGTTAGGTTAAGTAAAAAGGGTCCCACCATGAAGACTAGTCAACATAAGGAGCTCTTCTTGCACGAGTTGTCCGTTACGGTTGGATTTCGAAGGTCTTAATGATTTCAAAAAGGTATGAGGCTTGTTCCATTGTCTCCAAATCGTCGATACGAAGGCAGCGAAGGTGTCGGAATTCAAATCCGAATTCCCGAGCTCAAGATATCACGTTCGGAACCAAGGGTGCGCTAATTGCTCGTTAGCCCCCGATTTGGTTCCACAATCAAAATTAAATTCGTTAACGCGTCAAATGAATCCGAAAACATAAACCGAGCATATAGGCATGTTCATAACACACATATTTACGACATACTAAATTTCCATACCATTCCGATATCATTACATATATGAACGAAGTACAAATAGAACACTCATGCGCATGAAAGAATTCATATCATTATAAATTAATTACTAAAACTTAAATCCCATTTTAAATAAATTAAAGCCAACTAATAACATGTTGAAATTGATTATCAAAATTACCGAAATAGTTAAGGTAACATGAAACATAAATTAAGAAGTTAAACACTAAATATCAAGTTGAAATAAAATGAATTAAATTAAAATAACAATAGTCTATAGTTTAAAACAAATATAAACATTTATAAACAATTAATCATATAATTAAATAATTAAATCGCGCAATTTATAAACAAATACTCCACATTATTATAACCGAAAAACTGGGGCGTTACATTACGTTACGCACTTATGTGATTTAATTCCCTTTGATGTGTTTAAATCTCAACATTTATTAAATACATGACTTAATGGGCTAAAATGGAAAATATAAAATATGAATTCTTGCATGACAACTTGAGAAGTAATGGGTTAATGGGAAACTTGGCTACTTGAATTTAATTGTTGATGTTGAATTGAAATAGGACTTGGGCCTATTTGCAACTTTTAGAAGTTTGGGCCTAATTTAAATTAGGTAATTTTTGGTGCGTTTGGGACCGATATGAGCACGGGAATTCGAATTTGAATTCCGACACCACCATTGGACTTGATTCGGTGATTCGGATAAAATGGAATTTACTTTATATCTTTCGGAAACCGTTTAGACCTTGAACCTTTTAATTTTGACCTATTGGGCCGAAAGTCATTTATTTGAGCCCAAATCCTAATAAAGCCTCTAGTCTCATTTTATATCTTGAAACCCTAACCTAGATCCCCTTTCTCATTTCACTTCAAATCTCAAAATAGCCTCATTGTAACAGCCATGGAGAAGCTTCAAGAGAGGATGAAGACTTAAGCCATTCACACCTTCAAGAGCTCATATCTCCCTCGTTTCTTCATCATTTCAAGAGCCAAAGTAAGCTACGAATATTCCTTGATGTGTATTTCATTTCTATCCATGAATCTTAGCACGAAATTGAATGTATGAACTTGTATGAGGAAGTCTTGTGAAAATGGTGATTTATACCCAACTTGAAGAATATGACTCTAATGGTGAATCCTTGAGTTCTTGATCATGAATATGTTTTTCTCCATGTTGAATATGTGCAATAGTTCTAATGTTATGATAAGGAGTGAGTTTGAATGCATCTTGCCATGGTTGAAGCTTGATTTTCATGAAAATGGGTTGTATGAGTTTTGGGCAACATCACCCTTGTTCTTGAGCTAAATTGATATTTATATGATAAGCATGATTTATGTGATAATATATATGATTTTCGTTGAAATTTTATGGTTTAAATGGTGTGAAATCGGCCATTTTTTGCCATGGTTGTCTTCTTCCGAAGCTTGCTTGAATTTGCACAAGACAGACGCCCAGATCTGGCCGGAACGGCCGTTCCCATTTAGGCCATGAGCCCGGAACGGCCCTTCCCAGCCAGGGCTGACGTCAACACCGAAGATGGGAAGGACCGTTCCCATTTAAGCCTTGTGCTGGGAACGGCCGTTCCCAGCTTCGTTGGGGAGGTTACGGGAAGGACCATTCCCATGCAAGGCTATGCGTGGGAATGGCCGTTCCCAGGCCTCTGTGCCCCCCTCTATGCATGCTTGTCCGTGGTTGCTTGATCCGTTTGAATTGATTTATGAATTATATGTTATGATATGACTTCAATTGTAATCCTTGATGATAGTACTTCGTTTAATTGAATGAATTCATTTGAATAATTGTCCTTTCCGTGTATGCTTAATCTGTTTGAGTTGATTTATGAATTATATGCTATGATATGACTCTAATTGCATTTCCAAACTTTAAGCACCTCATTTAATTGCATGATTTGGTGGAATATATGAACTATGCTACGTGGCCTATGTGTACACTTCATTCCATATTCCATATCATTCATCTCTTGATACGCCGTGCGTCCTACTTGGTTCATATAGAGTTTAAGTCTGGGATTCAGTATGTCTCGTCACAGAGTTTGGTGGTGCCGGTGGGCCAGAGGTTTAGAGTGTTTGGCCCTTCACACTCTCAGACTCTACTTGCACAAGGTGAGGTTTAGGATTTTGTATAGTTATGCGACCTATGGCCTTTACATGCTGATTTCTTCCCTTGTATGCGAGTATACTCTACTATAGATACGTATGTGCTGGATATGATATGCTTATGATTTTATGTGCGTCCTGCGTGGGTGGAGGTCATGAGGCTTAAAGTTCCATCGCGTAGGAATATAAATATATAAACCAGTTTTTGAGGCATATGTAAGCTATTTTGGGAAAACAGTTGTGTTCTGGTTATGTAGCGAGATTGCCATGAAAGATTGGCGTATGTTCTATTCTGTTGTGGATCCTAGGAGCTGCGGGTAATGGATCCCCCGGGACGGTTAGGGCCGTCGGGGTATTTATCCATTGCGTAGTTCCATTTGAGATATCTTCACGCGACCCGTGCTGTAGGGAAGGTGTGGTGTCTTGAGCCTTCGACTAAGGCCGGGGAGGACTCTTGTGGGTTCGCTACCCCTTGAGGGTGAGTCTATTTTAGACGGTTTATTATAGATGGTTTGGGGACAGTACATCTCCTCCATCACTGGTGTAGCGGATGGATTGATTTTGGATTTATGTTCTGAGGAGTAAAGGTTGGAAGCTCGTACTCGCCGAGCATGTGATCTATTCTGTCTGGGAATCATGAATCGAGATAGAGTTTCTGAAATATTTTCTAAAACTTCTATATCTATCTTTTGGGTACTTTGGAAATGTCTTTAGTATGCAACACCTATCTACGGTTCACGATTCCCTCTTTTTATTCTGTGCTATGCTCTCTCTATATATATTGTGGGTGTGCGTTAGCCCCCTCACTTGGTCAAGTTGACTGACCCCTCATTTAAACTTTTAGTTGCAGGTCTATTGGCGTTTGCTAGGCGAGAGTGAGTCCTTTGAGTTGCACTTTGTCGGTCTAGCCTTTCGAGTTGCATTTGTCTTTCATACACTTTACTTATGTCATGACTTATAGACTTGAGATTATACTTTACCTTTCTGTAGCCCTGTGTGGCATTCGTATTCGGCCCTATGTGGCACTTGATGATTATTACATTATGTTGATCGGATATTCGGGACTAGGTATCTATGCTAGTTGAACCCGTCACCTGTTATGCTTGTTGATATTCGGGATTAGGTATCTATGCTAGTTGAACCCGTCACTTGTTTTGAATGTTGATTTAATTGCTTCCGCTATCTTGTTTTGAATGTTTGAATTGTTTCCGCACTCTGAGTCTGTCGAGTTAGATCCGCCTAGCATAGTGTGTGAGTTGGTCTCCCGTTCGCTATGATTCGGATTCGGGCATGGACTTCCTATTTCATGACCGAGTCTGAGTCCTAGTGCGGGGGATGTGGTATCCTCCGCCTGGGGTGCTACAATCTTGACTATATCCACATGGCAATACATTATCATCTCCTAAACATATAATAAATAACAATAACAATAGTTACTATGTAACAACAAAAAAAATGCAACGGGCTTGACTCGAATGCAAGGACTAGACTTGACTCTAACTCCCGCCTAGCATGCACCTACAAGAAGCTGAAATGTGGAGGCGTCATTCTATGAAGACTGAGTGAGGGGTTTAAATAAATATTAGCGCAATTAACATGCAAGTTATAACCTCAGGTAAGGTTTTATAACTAAAAGTAATATAAGTTCAGAACATGATATAATACACTTGGCCCAAGATTACAACTATCAATATTAAATACTTTGATCATTTTCATGCATTCAATACGTGGCCCGGCGAGTGAGGGCAAGTCTCCAACCTTACACCAAAAGTGAACAATACATGCTTGCGTGATTAATTAACAAGTGATCAGGCAATCTAGTTACAGTGCATTAGTGCGATAGTGTATTCAAGCAATACAATCAAGTAATGGAAACCATGTAATAACCCGAGGACAATCCGTGGTGCCGGACCCATCCCCAGTCTCCTTCTCCCTCCAATGATGGGAAGGTTGCGAGCCTTCACCATCCACCACGTGTTGAGCGGAGGGTACATGAATCCCTAAGCCCGGAACTCTTTCCTCCACTAATCTCCTAGTGGATTCAGGGGTCATCCCAATGTGGTGAGGATAGCGCTAGAGTTACCCGTCAGCCCTTGCTTTCCCGGTTGGCTCAAGCCACTACCCTCGGGCCCAATGTGAACAATCACGCTTACTCGCTTAAAACATGCACGATACATGGCTTGCTTGCTTTTCATGAATATGACTTACTTGCATTAAACGTGACTTGCTTGTAATCATGAGTATTTTCATGGGAAAATATAGATATAAATACCTTTTGGCCGAAAGCTCATGTATAGGTTGTATAGGTTCTATATAACAAGAATTAAACCTCACCTGATAGGCGACATGACGACTCATGGATGCGTGAACGTGCTCATCGATCAATAATCTCCGCCCTGGAGATGAATTGGACAAGAAAACTGGACATTGTGCACTTGTGAGACAATAACTCAATCATGGTACCAAATAGGACGCACGACGTGATCAAGTAACGAGATGACATGCATTCACAAATGTAGCATGATATATTCATATTATTGCATGTAATTGATCATATAATCACAAATTGGGATCAATAAAACCATTGGAATTGAAAGTGAAAATTAGAATTTTATGCAGAACGTTTTGTTCTGTCAGAGTGGTGGGAACGGCCGTTCCGGGTTATAGTGTAAAATGGGAAGGGCCGTTCCCATAACCCTCCGAAAACACCCCTGCGCCTTTTAAATTAAAATGACGATTTTGCTGGGAATAGCCCTTCCGGCTCGCAGGCCAAAATGGGAACGACCGTTCCCATGCGCGCTCCCACTTTAGTTCAAAGGAGTGGGAATGACCGTTCCCAGAGTGAACTGGGGACGGGAAGGGCCGTTCCCGTTCCTCTGTAATTATAGAAACAGAGCAGAACAGGGGAGCAATTCGGTAAGAACCAAATCAACTAAAAACTCAAGTTTCAATCACACAAGTGTAATATTTCTGGAGATTTGCATGAGTAAATGTTCAATATACCATATAGTTCCACATAAACATTTAATTCCCCCCATGATCATCAAGATTTTCCACTTCCATGTTCATACATCAAATCATCCCACAAGTTCAATTCTTAAAGAATTAATGCATCAAATCATGGTATAACCGTATATTCATGCATCACACAACCTATAATCCATTTATTTCATGAAATCATAAACCCTAGCTTCATATATAAATTTCAAGAAATCATATATGCTTCCATCACTACCTTTAAAGAAAATATGAGAAGATGATGAAATTGATATGGCTCCAAAACTTGTAAATTTCCCGGAAACTAGCTTGAATTTCATAAAATCTCTTCTCTTCTTTTAGGCTTCATGGATCGGGAGAGGGAGAGAGCAAGGATGGTTATGTGTGTATGGAATGAGATGGAATGCTGAAGAAGATTACGTGATGCATCTCTTTAAAATTGATGAAATGATTCAATTTGGATTCAAGTCCCTCACTTTGTTAATTCATACAATTAGGTTCACTCTCATAAGGAATTATCATTTAAATCCAACAAGTTTTCATGCAATTTAGTCCTTCAATTAAAGTGAATGAACATTTAAGGACAATCAAGTAATTAAATCGCGTTTGGCCACTAATTCACGTAACAATTAAATCCAAGTCATAAAACAATTCTCAAGTTAACAAGTATTACGCATACTTTCACGTAAACATATTGAAATAGAATTTATAAAATTAATATAACTCATATAAGTTGAATAAACGAATGTAATAGAATAAAATCCTAACGCTCGAAACTCACACGTGTCGAGTGTACCTGACTGTCTGGAAATTGGGGTGTTACAGTTGACGGGCCTCATATGTAGTTGGGATATTATGACGCTTTTGTGTGTCGCATTTTAAATCTTAACTGCCAAAACGAACTACTTATACGACACGATAAAGCGTCTCTAAACCAAGCTGTTATGACGCGTACGAACCAAATAATAAAGGTTGGATATTGCGACGCTTTTGTGTGTCTCATTTTGAACATGGAATACCAAAGCTAAATATATATATGACATGGTAAAGCGTCTCGAAAGCCAACTATTATTACGCTTCTAAGCCTCATGTTAAGTCGGGATATGGTGACGCTCATGTACGTCTGAAAAGAGTCATTTTGTGACACATAAATTCATCACTTTACAATAACACATTCATTTAATATGTTTTAGTGGGGATTTTAATTAATTTTCTCTTTTATAATGATAATTATGATATGAAAGTAATCGTTCTAACATCCATGAAATTAAAAACTGAAACACAAGAAAGGAAATATTCTTCTTCAATTCCATCAACAAAATTCATGCATTCCACAACAAGTCACACAAATTAAAATGACAATATATCCAAGGTCTTTTCACTGTTATTGAAAAATAAGAACACCAATGTCATGGTGTTAAATTGTAGCCAAAATATATACTAACCTTAATAGATAAGTCATAATGGTTAAACTGAAATTTAACTACTAATGATAGGTTCGATCATTCCGGTGAAACTTCTTTATGGCTCTCCATCCCTAACAACCTATAGGAAAAAGATATAGTTACTTAGCACATAGAAATAAATAAGATTACTGTTGTGAAGATTTTAAAGTGAAAATTACCAAGTTTTTGGGCCTTGCAACGATCTCACAGATGGAATCACCAATAGTTTTCATATTGGACATAGGTCGAACCAAATCCTCGTCAGATTCTACAGCGACACTTACAGCGACTTCATACCAATTGTTTCCCAAGTGTAATTGTCCAATGCCTTTCGATGGTTTAATGCTTTGAAGATGACCAATTGCTACAGTTTTCCTCAAATCAAACACACTCTTCAAGAAGACCTTTGCACCAACCTATACTCAACAACATACAACAATTAGTTAAAACTGATAGAGGAACATAATGAGTTAAACTTGATAAGAGGAACATACAATTACTATGCAGATCCTGATATTTATGTACCATCAATTTCATATTTTGGGTAAGTTGGTGAATTTAAAAGAAGCACAAGCAATTCTGGAAAAGTAACACCAATAAGTGTGGCAAAGTAACCTTTTCCAGTTTCTAACAGCAGTTAAGATTAAGGTTTAATTACATAATACATAATCTAAAATAGTTTGAATCGCATAGGCTAGAATGCATGCAATCCCACCAGAATATACAAATGCAACAAGAAACATAAACAAAAATAGCTTAAAACTTTAGAAGTTCAGTAAAGGTAAGATCTTTCAGATTTCTACTGCAAAACTTCAACAAATTCAATCAATGGAACACAGTTTTGGCAACCTATGAAATTCTAAAAGATTGGCTTATGAGAATACACCAATTATGGTTAATGGAAAATCACTTGCACCAGCTCATTATCCTATCAGTTTGGTTTAATCATTATAGCAATATCAATATGGCAAGAATCAAGAGGGCACTGAGACTTCAGAAACAACAAGTATAGTTATGAGTACAGTCATAAGTCATCTCATGGAGGGGAAGCGGTGATATATAAGTAGGCTTGCACATAGTGATCTAAAGCCAACATATAAAAACTCAAGACTTAGTGACATTGATTTGTAACATATAAAGATCCAGCTAATAAAGTGAACTAGAGCTAACCATAATACGCAAAAGGAAAAGCACATTTCAATTACCTGTAGAGGTGCATTCAGAGTCCATGAGCTGGTGGGACGAGGTGATGGTGTGTAACAGTTAGATGATGGCGAAGGGACTCTCGAAACTTCTGTGTGATAACTGTCCAAAGCTCTATGCTTGTTCTGTTTCATCAGTTCTTCTATTTGTTGTTTTTGCTGTAGAACAAGTTGCTTCAATTCAGTAATATCCTTCTTATAGTTCAGCTGTATCCGAGAAGCCTTACCTCGCTGGGGCACCTCACCGTACACATCATGTCTATTAATTTCGTATCTATACATTTGAACTCTTCCACCTTTGTCCTCTCCTGCCACTTGGGAAAATATGTCATTTGGGCCTGTATCTTTTAAGCTAGGATCAAGTTCAGACCTTTTTTCCTGCATCTTTTGCTGTACCAAATAAAGAAAATAAAATTTAAAATTCAAATACAAAGAACAGCTATACTAACATATAGGAATTTGAGTTACCCATGAATCTGCAACAAATGGATTAGACGTTTTTCCACTTTTAGTATAGCGTCTCCCAAATAGATCCATCCTAGTAGGTTCACACTCCACTGAATCAACTTCCAGTTTCTCCACCATTAGCAGATTGAGCATCCTTTGATGTCGTTGAGCCATTCTATACACACATTGTGCTGATTAGTCGACCATATGACATGGTAAAACAGTAGCCAAAAAGAATCAGTAATAAAGGAAAACCTTCATCTCATTTCTGATCTGAAAGAAACTCCTTTTGCCTGTAACATGCATCATTTGCTTCTTTGCTCTATTTTCTTTATTTTGAGCACTTAGTTTCTAACACGGGAAAAAAAAAAGGCTACTTAAGATATGACAAGGTACCTTATTATGTAAATAACAAAAGAATAAATTAACTGAATTCGATACACGTATTTTGTCACTACTCCAATAAATAACTAAATTCTCCCATTGATCTGGAAGAACTCTTGCATCCTCTACATCAGGCCGCCTGCGTAAATTTTCTTCCAATGATGAGTCAGGGTCAAAATACTTACTCTTCACCCTGTTTGTCCAAGTTCTCCAGCTCTTCGATAAAGTTATCCAAGAAACATCCTCGAAGTCAAGTGTTACTGTAAACTTTTCCTACATCACAAGAAATTAATTGTTTTTGCATTTATATAAACAGTAATAAGCGTAAGTTTCAACAGTAACAAGCAAAATAAGAGAAGTTATATGTAACCTTAATCAATTCCAGCGACTTATTCTTGATAGACATTGGGACTTTATACCAATCTTCGTAGTCAAGTGGAAGCAATTTTCCATTTCTGACCAAAGTACCAATGAACTCCACGTATTCACTTTTCCTTGGACCAACAGGCTTCCCAAACTCATCAAACTCCACTAGAACTGGTGCTCTTCTAGCCTAAACACGTGGCATATTGGTAGCTCCTCGTGTTACTCTCTCAACATTACTCCCCATTTAGAAGAGACATATGTTTTATTCAGAAAACCTTCTTTGATATTACAAAAAATAAATATATATATACATATAGCAAATTAATGAGTACCTGAGTTGTCAACATTACCCTCATTAATATCATTTAAATACATTCCAGATGAAGAATCGCCATTGACATTTTTAGTACGATCGGCCTGTCTACGATCAGGCTCTGGAGCTACAAACAAACATCATTCACATAGTTAAATAAAATTAAAATAGAACTATAATGACTAAAAAACATTCTTTGATATTATACAACATAAATATACATATATAAAATTAACCAATACCTGGAGTATCAAGATTGCCATCGTTGATATCATTTAAATGCATTCCATATGTAGAACCGTCGTTGACATTTCTAGTACGATTAGACTCTCTACGATCAGTCTCTGGAACTACGAACAAACATCATTAAGCTTATATAACTTACTGAAATTAAATAGAACTGTAATGATTAAAAAACATTCTTTGTTCTTACACAAAACAAAAAAAAAAAAAAAAAAAAAATATATATATATATATATATATATATATATAGCAAAATAACCAATACCTGAAGTATCAAGATTTCCTGCGTTGATATCATTTCTGGTATGTTTAGCTTGTCTATGATCAGTATTTGCGACTACAAGCAAACATTATTCAGTGTCATTAATAAATTTAAATAGAATTCTAATGATTAAAGTAAACATACCAGTGTTTTCATGTTGTCCATGACCCTTCCCGGTTCAAATTGCCCCACACGTTTGACTAACAGGCTTGTGTATTATGTTATACCTAGTCCTTGCCATAACTATAGCACAGTTTCCAGTTAAATTAAATAGCAAAAATCAAGTACAAACAGAATATAAAACTACTTCTGACCCAAAAAAAAAAAAAGAAAACTACTACTAAAGTTGAAATTTGTACAAGTTATTATGCTAATTACTTAAACATTTCCCTCATCTTCCAAATCATTAGTCCTTTAACTTCCTAAGCTATTAACAGGAATTATCGGGGCCCCATCACGAATCCACATAACCTCTTCGTTATCATTGCACTGAACCTCACTGCAAGTTTCACTTTGTAAAAGGGTGTCAAAATCATCATCAAACTTGTCTCTAGCCTTAGTTTTAATCACAACGTGCCAATCCTTTTCCGTGGCATCTTCAACATAAAATACTTGTTCAACTTCTGATGCAAGAACATAAGGTTCATTCTGACGCTTAATGTTTGCAAAATTTGTAACGCCCCCAAATACGCTACAACCCTACACCGTTGTACTTCCCAGGCGGATGTGAGACCTAGCGCCTGAGAGGCACACCAGTGAACGGACGATGCTATACGATATCAGAGTAAGAAAACATGGCAGTGGAATTTGAAACATTTAAAAACAACAGCTTATGTTTGGGGCAGTAGATAAAATAATTTAAAACATATGAGCACTTAGAGGTAATAGAACATGGATTATTGCTGATTATGATCTCACAGCCGGCTGCTAAAACAATATACTAATTATAGGAGTTAAAGGCTAATTTGACTTGGTCGGGAAAACCTGATCTAATATGTACAGGATAACGACCTTTCTATGCTTCAAGATACCTTCTAAGGAGCGATCTCGGTACCTGAAATCATGAATTTAACAAGAGCGAGGGGTTAGTCGAGGTGACTAAGTGAGGGGGGAATTAATTGAAATTATATATATCAGCTTTAGGAGCTTGATTAAGAAACTTTTATCCAAAGGGGTTTTATCAGGAAAATTGAAAGAGGATGAACAATGATTTCGGGAATAATGTTGAAATAAGTATCCATAATAGGGTTAACCAAGAATCCCTTGATTAACACCCGGTAATAGGAAAATAGTACATCAATAACAAAATTGGGTTCATATTTATTTTGAGATAATGGGGTAAGGGGATTATAGGTTATACGTTTAACAAATCATGAACCCATTTTCAAGACAGTATGGTGCCCGCAAGTTAGGCGTTCTCCAACCTTTACTCCTTAAAACCAAGAATTTTCGTAACGACTCTGATCAAGATGTCGTTACCAATAAAATAAATAATATAATCCCTTTTTCGTCCGGTGTCAACTCAGGGAGCTACCCTTATTGACGATACACATGAATTTGGGAGGGACGTACCTTTTCCCGTCACTTGATGTGGAGTAACTAACCTCCAGTTAGACCATCTTCAAGATCTAGTTGGCGGCAGATATAATAATAGCCATTGGCGCTCACGTCTTGGTCTATTACTTCTACCGATACCACCGGGGCCCAACAATAAGAAATGATATTTTACTTGCCTTTGACAATATTCGATAAACAATAGGGTAGTACAAGAATCTTATAATGGATTCTTGAATTTATACGGGAGGTCAAGACAATATGCTTGATATGAATACTTTAAAATATTTTATTTTGTATATACCAGAATAAAATAAGTTGGTACTTGAGTACTTTCCAAAAGGGCCATATTATTTGTAGAGAAGTAAGTTGAACCGTATTAAGGTGAGTCATACAAGGTTTATTATATATCTTCATGATCCCAGTTGAAAATATTTAGCCTCACCTATGGTAATCAGGTATTATGTAATAATACCAGAGTCCTAGTCAGTCCAAATCTTCACCTGTGAGTGGTGAATGACTATAAGTTTCTATTTCTTAACCATAATAGGGTTAACCAAGAATCCCTTGATTAACACCCAGTAATAGGAAAATAGTACATCAATAACAATATTGAGTTCATATTTATTTTGAGATAACAGGGTAAGGGGATTATAGGCTATAGTTTAACAAATCATGAACCCATTTTCAAGACAGTATGGTGCCCGCAAGTTAGGCGTTCTCCAACCTTTACTCCTTAAAACCAAGAATGTTCATAACGACTCTGATCAAGATGTCGTTACTAATAAAATAAATAATATAATCCTTTTTTCCTCTGGTGTCAACTCAGGGAGCTACCCTTATTGACGATAGACATGAATTTGGGAGGGACGTACCTTTTCCTGTCATTTGATGTGGAGTAACTAACCTCAAGTAAGACCATCATGAAGATCTAGTTGGCGACAGGTATAATAATTGTAGCGCCCGAAGCGGCGAGCCACCACATCCCCCGCACCTAGCCTCGAACCCACATAGGAAATAGAAATCCATACATGAGCCCATGACTAAGCGAACGGGAACCTACACTCGCTCGCTAGGCCAGGCGGAGCTAAGACAGGACCAGAGCGCGCAAGAAAAAGGAACGGAAGCATATAACAAAATCCAAGAAGATAAATCCACAAAATATAGAAAATAGAAATTCGTACATAATTCAATAACAAATGCATAACATATACATACTTCAATTACCACAATCGAATCACATACAAAAGCATGACTAAATGCAAATGAAAATACAACTCGAACTAGAAGACTTGAACCCGACCGACTCAAGACTCCGCCTAGCAAGCCCAACTTGCAAACTGAAAAGTTGAAAGGAGAGGGTCAGTCCACCGACTGAGTGAGGGGGCTAACGCACACCCACACACATATATATACATAGAGCAAAACACGTATTAAACGAAAGATTATGAACCGGGAGTAGGGTTTTGCATACCAAAACCATTTTCCAAAAAGATCTCATATTTATACGTATGTTCATGTCTTCTTAAGTTTGAAAACTCGAAAGGATTCATAGATTCAAAAACGCATATGGATTCATATTAAAATTCATAGAGATTCATATTAAAACTCATATGGATTCTTATATTCATAATAATTCAAACCTTAACATAAAATCTCTTATTGAAATCGAATGATCCTATCCCGTTTCATAATCAAAATAACAAAAGAATTCAAATACCCGGCGAGTACGGGTCAACTTTAACAAAAGAATTCATAAGAATCGTAATGAAACATAAATACATAAAATTCATAGAACACATATTCCCGTATTCCATCCACCTTCTCCGAAAGTCTACACGCGGGTTACGGGCCCACATCGTGCAACTCGATACCGATACGTGGGGTAGCGATCCCGCAATGTACCTTAGGGAGCACGTGCACAGGGGTGATAACCGGCGACCCCAACAGCCGCACCGGGTCTCCCTTACCCACGCCTCCAGGGCCCAGAGATTCATAAGATTCATAAGGATTCGTAAGATTCATAAGATTCATAAGGATTCATACCTAACTCGCAAAACCTAGAAACATACGATTTATACTTAAGAAACATACCATAAGAAACATACCTTACCGTGCAACTCGGCATATGCTATACACATACCTCTCCGTGTCTTCCTAATTCACAATATGCTGAGGGAAATCCATAGTTTGCTTAATGAAACACGGTTTGGAGCATAGCCTCGTTCCAAAACCATTTTAAGCTTATATACGCGTATACGTATAATTTCAGAAGGATTCATATCAAATCGAATTAACAAAATTCATAGCATATCGTAAGACACATATTTAATATAAATATAGTATATATTCGCATGCGGGCTTGAAAACGAGCATATAGGGTTGTAGGTCGCTTTAACTAAAACAAAAATCCTAAAACCTCACCTTTTACCGAAAGTGCTCAGGAGTGAGCGTTGACGACCAAGAAGAAGCTAAATGGTGGATCCGACACTTCCCGAACCAATACATACTCAAGACTTAGACTCGATCATGAACCAATTAGACGCACGGCGACTCATACTAATGCAAACGGATGAAATGCATATCATATAGATTCATACTTAGGTGTATCGGAGCAAATAATGAAATATCACATAAGGAATTCAAGGATTAAACTCATATCATATTAAATAAACTCATAACGTATCATATATTAACATACCATATGCATTCATAAGCTTGAAGTTCAAAGAAATAACAAGACATGCAAGAAAGTGTTAAGTGTTTCACATATTGATCATAAATTCACGTACAATTACACTTAGCAAACAAGGTCATATACTTAAAATATGTGACGCCCCGTTTTCTCGAGGGCGTTCTTACGACATCAACAAGTAAGTCTCTACACTTATGTGTGTTTAATTTAAGAGTTCTTGAATTATGTGATTTAATGTAAATCCAATTTAATATGTGTTCATTCGAATTATTCTAAGATTATTGTCAACTTGATTAATTACACGCATATTTAACCCTAACTACCTAATTTGATTTAATTCAAATTTATTCCATGAAATAATTGTCAAGTTGATTTTAAATCCATCATGTTACTTAACTTGTTTAATTTCGATTTACTTGAATTCCTTGAGATTAATTGTCAATTATGTGTTTACGAAGTGTCGTTAAATTGTACGAAAAGTTTCTAAAATTAAATTGAATTAAACTCTAATTGGTAAATCTCTATTTCACTTTTATTTGTAAAATTAATTCGGAGCTTGAATGTTTATTCGTAACTTTACTAATTTTATTTACGATTAATTGTACGCGATATTTATCCTTGCTACGCGATAAGGATACCCGGTTATATTTAGCTTGTGCACAAGAGACATTTCTCCCAATCCCTTTTTCTCTCTCTCTCTCTCCTCTCCCACTTTCTCTCTCCCACGGGTTACTATCGCGGCTTCGGTTACGAGCCCATAACTCGATCGTTTCTCGACGGAATTCAACAAACGAATAGTCCATTTCGATTATCTCGGCGAGACCGACGTAAGAGTACCAATTTCACGGCCTAAAGATGAACGGTGGCGGAGTTATGGCCGGATTTCAGTAGCAGCGGCGGAGTTGTCAGACCGCCGCCACTTCGCCGGCGTTTCGGGGCATTTTCCGGCCATTTTATTGGTACACGCGCCTTGGACCCAGAAAGTAGACTTCCAGCCGCTTCGGTTGACGTTGGATTTGTGGCAATCGGAGCAGCGACGGCGCCGCACACGCCGCCCAAAGCTGGCGGCGTCAGCGCGAGTTACTGTAGCAGCGGCGGCAGAAACTTCGGCGGCCAACGGGGGCCTTTTCCGGCCATCTTTTGGTCTCGGGCTCTTCACGAAAGTTGTTCGGAACGACGAGAACTAGTGACCTATGATCAGGCGACTCCAGATTCGGTGGTTTGGCGGCGGATCGGCAGCGGCAAAGTGGCGGTGCAACGGCGGCACTAGCTCCGAGGATTTTTCCGGAAAGCTACCTTAGGGCTTTCGAAGAGCTCATCATGGGTAAGTCAACACCTCTTTCGGATCGCATTTTGGTTCACCGGTTTGGAAGTAATTTGAGTTTGAAGATTTAGGGTTTTCGTGCTCTTAGATTTCAGATCTAGGACAATCGGCTTCGAATTTCCAGAAATTGATTGAGGATTCAGAACGGGCACGAAGACTTCATTCAGGAATGATTTTTCGGGATTTTTCCGGCGACTTTTGACTGCGGCCTGGCGGCGGTCCGGCCAAATTCCGGCAGCTACAGTGGTGGCGTTCCGGCGGCGTTTGGTCAGAATGTTCGTCTCGTTGTGGTGAGTTCAACGCCACCTTCTGTTCGTTAATCGGACACTCGATCTATTTATTACGAATTATTTTGCGTAATTGTGATTATTTGAATTAATTGTTTTAAGTGCAAATAAATTGATTATTATTGGTTTATTGATCGAGATGTATTCCAATCGTATATGAAAACATGTGTTGAATGGATTGTGATATGTATGAATGTTTCGATTTACAATTTGAATCCCGATGTGATGAATTTATGCTATGTGTTTAGATATGAAGGGGTGTTAGTGTAATATTTATGAAACTATGAATGTGACTTGAGCTTGTGTACCAAACATTTTGTGAAGTTGTAAAGTATGACTTTAAGTGAATTAAATGCACTCTTTATTTGTATCAAGCATGCCATCTACGTACAACAACTTTGTATGTTTATATAATCAAGTTGCTCTTACTTATGCACTTTATAACTCGACATGAACTTGATGCTTAATTCTAATATTATAATTGAACCCTGTGATATTGGATGATTTAATATGCATTTTCTGAATACATTGACTTCCTAAATTGATCTTGCATCTTTGGATATGGAATTGCATGATGGTTGCTTGTAAATATGACCTTGTTGAGCATTGATTTGCCTTGAATGACCACGACACCTCATCCAAGCACAACATGAACACTTATGCATAACCACGATCATGTTGAGCAACGCCGTGCGTCTTGTTTGGTTCATATAGAGTCTAAGTCTGGGCTTCTGTATGTCTTGTCACAGAGTTTGGTGGTGCCGATGGGTCCGAGGTTTAGAGTGTTTGGCCCTTCACACTCTCAGACTCTACTACTACGAGGTGAGGTTTAGGATTTTGTATAGTTATGCGACCTATGACCTTAATATTCTGATTTCAACCCCTGCATGCGAGTATATCTATTATATACGTATGTGTTGGATATGATATGTTTATGACCTTGTGAAACAACTCTGTTTTGGAAAATTAGATATGAAAGCATATGTAAGCTGTTTCGGAAAGGTAAGTTATGTTATGATTATGTAGCGAGATTGCCATGAAAGTTGGTATATGTTATGTTATGTTATGTGGATCCAGGAGCTGGTACGAGTGGAGACCGGCACGGCATAGGGCCGTCGGATAAGCCACTGTGCTAGTTCCATTTGAGATATCATTGCGCGACCTTAGGGCGATGAGGGAGGCGTGATATCTTGAGCCTTCGGTGTACAGCCGGGGAGGACTCTTGTGGGTTCGCTACCCCTTGAGGGTTTGTATGTATGTTATTGATGGTTAGGGCCAACGCGTGGCTCTTCCATCATTGGAGTAGAGGATGGATTGATTCTGCTTTATGTTCTGTTCAGTTATGAGGAGTAAAGGTTGGAAGCCCGTACTCGCCGGGTATATGTTATGAATGTCTGGGATTTGTGAAACGGGATAGGTTTCTCTAAATGGTTTTCCAAACTTATACTATTTTGGGTATTTCAACTGTTTTGGCGTGCAAAACCCTAATCCCGGTTCATGAGTCCACCCTTATGATATGTGTTGTGCTCTATATATATATTGTGGGTGTGCGTTAGCCCCCTCACTCAGTTAGTTGATTGACACCTCATTTTATCTTTTAGTTGCAGGTTCTTTTGGCTTGAGCTAGGCGGAAGTGAGTCTTCTGAGTCACACTTGTCAGTCTAGTAGGTGTTAGGATGCATTTATCGCATACTCTACTTATTTTATGTATTTATGTTTCACATTTGCAGATTATGTTTATGTTCTATTTAGACTTCAACCCGTATGGGGTTAGTAAACTAGTATTTGGTTGTTACTAGATATTGATGATATTTATGTTGTTTATTATGTTGGATTATGTATGTCGATATTCGGGATTAGGTATCTATGCTAGTTGAACCCGTCACCTGCTTTGCATGTTTTGTTTTAAATGCTTCCGCTATCTATTGTTGTTGGTTTTAATTGCTTCCGCACTCTGAGTTTTTGTCAAGTTAGATCCGCCTAGCCTAGTGTGTGAGTTGGTCTCCCGTTCGCTCTGATTCGGATTCGGGCATGGATTTCCATTTCATGTTCTGGGTCTGGGTCATAGTGCGGGGGATGTGGCATCCGCCGTTTGGGGTGTTACATCCTTAAGTGGTATCAGAGCTCTAGGTTGCAAAACCGAGCTCTTGAGTCGTGTTGAGTCTGTCTAGGTCGTACGGCATAGGAATAACTGCGCATTGCATTTGTTTGACTTGATATTTTGATCCTTCGGCATGAATTGTTTCGTGATTATATGATTGTGTGCCCATTGTGACTTTGATTATGCAACATCTTATTTTATGTGCTTTATAAATTACAACAAATTGTTGCATTTACGTGATATACTTGTTACACTTCATTCGCATCTTTAACCAGCATGCATCGAATTTAGTGTTCGAATTTCAGGGTGCCCTATGAGTCAACACTAAGATTTCCCTCCGTCAACACTACCTATTGGTACTACAACGGAAACACGCCATAATTCGAAGATGAAAGGATTCTTTACCAAGATCAATGGTCATGAAAAGGTTCAAAGTTGAAGGACTGAGATTTGCTATGTTGACTTACTATCTTAAAGTCAATTGAAAGATGGAGTTTGATGAATTTTCACCTTGATGATTCGTTTATTTGGAAGTAGTCACCTTGTTGATGGAAACGAGTTAATGTAGAAGAATCCGATCAAATACGATCCGATCAAGTTCAAGGGATGTGGATAGGTAACCATGTTACTTAAGCAACGAGCTACAAACCATCGGTGAGTGTTGAAGGTTTTGGTGCCATTTAGAGTTAACGAACGAAAAGACAAGATTGGTTGTTAGCTCTTTGGGTGTTTCTCTAAGATGAGATGGAAGACATTGTTGATGCGGGAATATAACAGTTAGATGCTGAAAGACTTTATTCAAGTTTTAGAATTATATACCATGGATTGCTTTGGGAAGTACTTAGCACCACAATCATCCAACGAAACTCTGAGGTAAATATCTAATTGACAAACGAACCATGGACAACTCCTTGAAGATGAGCAGACTAAGATTTAACGCATAAATGAGAATTCTTGGGAAAAACTGAAGATGATTCTAGTTGAGCAAGGATTACGGTCTAGTAAGGGGTTTGACGATAAACGAGCTTTGCTGAGTTACCACTTTATGAAAAGACTCAAGACAAAGAGGTTCAGATGACGAGGGTTGCATCCATGACAGTTTAATCAACTCCTACTACTTCATCTCAACTTCCTGTCAAGAGTTTGACACTACGGTGATCGGTACGCCAGACATTCATGGCATTTGCATACATGCATCGCCTAAATACTCTTACCTTGTTTTGCTTGATGTGGGTGACGACCATTATTGTTTTAATTGTGATAACTTGGATACCTGATCTAGTATTTATAATTTGAAATTTCTACTTGTTGTGAACTGTGCTGGAATGAATAAGTTATGTACTTGTGTAAACTATTCATGCTTATGTGATTTAAAACTCTTTTGATTGCTCACTAACTTCTCATATAACATACATACATACTGTAACCTTGTTTTATAGGGATTCCATCGCGATATCCCCCTTGAGTTGAGGTATGAGAGTTGAATCTATACTCAAGGGACACCGATATCAGTTGTATAAGGTACACCAAACATGCATCGCATACTTTTTGTCAAGTGTTACTATGATGTGTGTATGTATGAACAACTGATCAGTGGATTTATGTGTAAGAGAGACCTTAGGTTCCCTCTTTTTATGTGTTGGAGAGATGTAGGATTCTCTCTATTTATGTGGTAGAAAGATGTTGGAATCTTTCTAAGTTTTGTGCGCGAGAGATGTTGGATTCTCTTGTATTTAGATATTCAGGGATGCTGGATTCTCTTGAATCTAGGAGTTTGAGGAATGCTGGATTTTCTCAAACTAGAATGTTGGGAGATGTTGGAATCTGCCCGACTTAGGTTAAGAGACGGGGTTCTCTCAATTATGTGCTTGAGAGACGGGGTTCTCTCTTTTATATTTGCTCGAGAGACGGGGTTCTCTCTCTTGTGGGTGCTGGGGGACGGGGCTCTCTCTCTTACTTTTTGAGAGATGGGATTCTCTCTTGTTTGTTGTGGTTGCGTTACGCGTTGCTCTGACTACGGGTTGCAAGTGGCGAGTCTGAGACGACATCGAGGTTGGGTGCAGTTGCAGCTATCCGATCATGGGAATGACCGACCGAGTTCGAAACATCTAACGAATCAAGTACTCGCACGAACCTCGACGATAACAAGACATTCTAAAGGAGGTTCAGTGTAGATGACCGGAGTAAGCCTCACCATTAGAGTTATGATCTCACGCAAGTTCGGGAGAAGGGTTGGAGCACTACAACTCGAGGATCTACATTTTTTCCAGTGGAACCTGGGGACCAGGTTCTCTTAAGGGGGGAAGGTTGTGACGCCCCGTTTTCTCGAAGGGCGTTCTTACGACATCAACAAGTAAGTCTCTACACTTATGTGTGTTTAATTTAAGAGTTCTTGAATTATGTGATTTAATGTAAATCCAATTTAATATGTGTTCATTCGAATTATTCTAAGATTATTGTCAACTTGATTAATTACACGCATATTTAACCCTAACTACCTAATTTGATTTAATTCAAATTTATTCCATGAAATAATTGTCAAGTTGATTTTAAATCCATCATGTTACTTAACTTGTTTAATTTCGATTTACTTGAATTCCTTGAGATTAATTGTCAATTATGTGTTTACGAAGTGTCGTTAAATTGTACGAAAAGTTTCTAAAATTAAATTGAATTAAACTCTAATTGGTAAATCTCTATTTCACTTTTATTTGTAAAATTAATTCGGAGCTTGAATGTTTATTCGTAACTTTACTAATTTTATTTACGATTAATTGTACGCGATATTTATCCTTGCTACGCGATAAGGATACCCGGTTATATTTAGCTTGTGCACAAGAGACATTTCTCCCAATCCCTTTTTCTCTCTCTCTCTCTCCTCTCCCACTTTCTCTCTCCCGCGGGTTACTATCGCGGCTTCGGTTACGAGCCCATAACTCGATCGTTTCTCGACGGAATTCAACAAACGAATAGTCCATTTCGATTATCTCGGCGAGACCGACGTAAGAGTACCAATTTCACGGCCTAAAGATGAATGGTGGCGGAGTTATGGCCGGATTTCAGTAGCAGCGGCGGAGCTGTCAGACCGCCGCCACTTCGCCGGCGTTTCGGGGCATTTTCCGGCCATTTTATTGGTACACGCGCCTTGGACCCAGAAAGTAGACTTCCAGCCGCTTCGGTTGACGTCGGATTTGTGGCAATCGGAGCAGCGACGGCGCCGCACGCGCCGCCCAAAGCTCGCGGTGTCAGCGCGAGTTACTGTAGCAGCGGCGGCAGAAACTTCGGCGGCCAACGGGGGCCTTTTCCGGCCATCTTTTGGTCTCAGGCTCTTCACAAAAGTTGTTCGGAACGACGAGAACTAGTGACTTGTGATCAGGCGACTCCAGATTCGGTGGTTTGGCGGCGGATCGGCGGCGGCAAAGTGGCGGTGCAACGGCGGCACTAGCTCCGAGGATTTTTCCGGAAAGCTACCTTAGGGCTTTTGAAGAGCTCATCATGGGTAAGTCAACACCTCTTTCGGATCGCATTTTGGTTCACCGGTTTGGAAGTAATTTGAGTTTGAAGATTTAGGGTTTTCGTGCTCTTAGATTTCAGATCTAGGACAATCGGCTTCGAATTTCCAAAAATTGATTGAGGATTCAGAACGGGCACGAAGACTTCATTCAGGAATGATTTTTCAGGATTTTTCCGGCGACTTTTGACGGCGGCCCGGCGGCGGTCCGGCCAAATTCCGGCAGCTACAGTGGTGGCGTTCCGGCGGCGTTTGGTCAGAATGTTCGTCTCGTTGTGGTGAGTTCAACGCCACCTTCTGTTCGTTAATCGGACACTCGATCTATTTATTACGAATTATTTTGCGTAATTGTGATTATTTGAATTAATTGTTTTAAGTGCAAATAAATTGATTATTATTGGTTTATTGATCGAGATGTATTCCAATCGTATATGAAAACATGTGTTGAATGGATTGTGATATGTATGAATGTTTCGATTTACAATTTGAATCCCGATGTGATGAATTTATGCTATGTGTTTAGATATGAAGGGGTGTTAGTGTAATATTTATGAAACTATGAATGTGACTTGAGCTTGTGTACCAAACATTTTGTGAAGTTGTAAAGTATGACTTTAAGTGAATTAAATGCACTCTTTATTTGTATCAAGCATGCCATCTACGTACAACAACTTTGTATGTTTATATAATCAAGTTGCTCTTACTTATGCACTTTATAACTCGACATGAACTTGATGCTTAATTCTAATATTATAATTGAACCCTGTGATATTGGATGATTTAATATGCATTTTCTGAATACATTGACTTCCTAAATTGATCTTGCATCTTTGGATATGGAATTGCATGATGGTTGCTTGTAAATATGACCTTGTTGAGCATTGATTTGCCTTGAATGACCACGACACCTCATCCAAGCACAACATGAACACTTATGCATAACCACGATCATGTTGAGCAACGCCGTGCGTCTTGTTTGGTTCATATAGAGTCTAAGTCTGGGCTTCTGTATGTCTTGTCACAGAGTTTGGTGGTGCCGATGGGTCCGAGGTTTAGAGTGTTTGGCCCTTCACACTCTCAGACTCTACTACTACGAGGTGAGGTTTAGGATTTTGTATAGTTATGCGACCTATGACCTTAATATGCTGATTTCAACCCCTGCATGCGAGTATATCTATTATATACGTATGTGTTGGATATGATATGTTTATGACCTTGTGAAACAACTCTGTTTTGGAAAATTAGATATGAAAGCATATGTAAGCTGTTTCGGAAAGGTAAGTTATGTTATGATTATGTAGCGAGATTGCCATGAAAGTTGGTATATGTTATGTTATGTTATGTGGATCCAGGAGCTGGTACGAGTGGAGACCGGCACGGCATAGGGCCGTCGGATAAGCCACTGTGCTAGTTCCATTTGAGATATCATTGCGCGACCTTAGGGCGATGAGGGAGGCGTGATATCTTGAGCCTTCGGTGTACAGCCGGGGAGGACTCTTGTGGGTTCGCTACCCCTTGAGGGTTTGTATGTATGTTATTGATGGTTAGGGCCAACGCGTGGCTCTTCCATCATTGGAGTAGAGGATGGATTGATTCTGCTTTATGTTCTGTTCAGTTATGAGGAGTAAAGGTTGGAAGCCCGTACTCGCCGGGTATATGTTATGAATGTCTGGGATTTGTGAAACGGGATAGGTTTCTCTAAATGGTTTTCCAAACTTATACTATTTTGGGTATTTCAACTGTTTTGAAGGGTTACGGGACTGGAATGAGGAACAGAAGCTTTGGCTGAGTTTTGGGGCTTGTGTGAGGATAATCTCGGTCAAGGCTGGTTATGTCATGATAGAGGGTTGAGTTAGGGTTTCAAAGAATCAAACCATGGTTAATTTGGTTATGGTTTGGCCAAGATATGGTTGATTTAGTGCAACAAGGTTAAGTTGGTCTCCGTTTCGTTTTTTCGGTTGGATTTCGGAGTTTCAAATGACTTAGGAAGATTATAAGGCTAAGTTTACTAAACTCGAATTTTCGTTACGAGTTCAGCGGAGTTGACGGAACTCGAATCCGAGTTCCCGAGCTCAAGATATTAAATTCAGAACCAAGGGTACGCTAAGTGCTCGTTAGCTCCCGTTTTGGTTCCTCAAAACAAATTAAATTCGTTAACCTATCAAATGAATTCGAAAACATAAATTGATCATAAAATCATGTTCATAACACATATATGTACAACATATTACAAAATCGTGGCAATTTGATATCATATCATATAAGAACGAAGCACAAAATAAACGAACAAGCTCATACATGCAATTCATGCATAATGTATAAAATTCCCATACACAATTCAACCAAATTCATGCAAAATGAAATGAAATTCATGCATATTTAATTCCCATGCATAAATATGATTTTCATGCATATATTATTCCACGTATAATATATATATGAATACTTAACTAATTAAAACATGATTAATTAACATAACATATAATTAGCATAATCATTAAATTAATAACAATATAATTAAACATATATATATATATATATATATAATACGAAATATATATATATATATATATATATATATATAAAATTAATAATATTACAATAAAATAATATAATATAATATAATAAAATAATAACAATTATAATAAAATTAAATATAAAACACGTAAAAACAATTAATTCGCGCAATTTGGTAAACACATACATCGTACCTTTACGTCCGAGAAATCTGGGCGTTACAGTTGGGACTAGTATATGGGATCCCCGTCAGCCCTTGCTTCCTCGGTTAGCCACATATACTAAGTCCCGGGGCCCGTTCAATCATAAATCAGAAATGTGACTCGCCAAAACTCAACAATTCATAAGTACATATCATAAGTCAAGAATCATTTAAAAGGGGTTTACTCGATCAATACATACTATAAGAAATCAAACCTTACCGTGTAATTCGGCATATGCTATCTACGTACCTCTCCGTGTCATCCTAATCCGTAGCTAGCATGAAGACACACGGTTTGGAGCATAGCCTCATTACAAAACCATTTTTAAGCTTATATACGCTCGTACGTATAACTTAGAAGAATTTACTCGATAACTTCATTTGAAAACCATATACATATAATCATAAGGTTTTGGCCAAAGCTTTTCACGTAAGGGTTGTAGGGTTTGTTATATAGCTAAAACGAAAACCACCCTCACCTGAACCGTGACGATACAAGGATACGAGTATCAAGTGCCTGAACGATCAAGATCTCTCCACCCTGGAGATAAACTGTACAAAAGACAACATGACGTGTTTGTGAGACTCGAGACTCCAATGAACCATATATGACGCTCGGCAATGAAGTGAATATGACATGAATGCATAAATGATCATGTTATATCAATAAAATGTTCATGTGCACTATTAAGAGATTTAAATCATATAATCATTTATTCGTTCATATATTTCATTCATTTTCATAAGTTCATAAATTCATATAAATTTCATAAATTCATAAATTCATAATATTCATAAATTCATATATTCATAACATTCATAATATTCATAATGCATATCAATTAATCCATGAATTCATTTAATAATCATAACACATAATATTCATATTCACATTTAGGAATAAAATAATTAGAACGTTAAATCAATAGTCGGTAAATTAAATACGAGAAATAGAAATCAACTTAATTTTCAAAATTGAATTAAATCAAATAATAATTGAAATATATAATAAATATATATAATCATTATATATATAATATGTAATAACGTATAATATATATATAACATATATATATACACGTACACACACACCTTACATATCCATGCATGCATATATACAATATATATAATATATTCATGCATGCAAATGAAATAACACCATGCACACACAAATACAGCCATGCATATATTCAATATATATAATATATACATATATATATACTCACACAACACACAAACAATGCATATATATAACACCACAACCAAGCATGCTACGCACACACTAATCACACAACCACAGCAGCCATGCACACTCACACACAAGCATGCAAGAGCAACAAACACACGCAGCACACAACCACAGCAGCCCTGGAAACAAAAACAGCAGCAGCAACAGTCCAGGAACGCAGCAAAAGAAATCCAGAAAAACGGGGTGACACCCCCGTGTCACGCTCCAAACCTAGACCGAGACACCCCCGTGTCTCGGTACAGAAATTCCAGCCCACACAGCACCCCCGTTACACGCAGGAAAGAGCAAAAACAACACACCCGTGTCACACACCATCACATCCCCTGTTTTTTGACAAAAAAACGCAGCAGCAACTACAGCCATGTACAAGAAAGAAAGGCAACAAGATCATGCATGAAAAGCTGCAAGTAATCCTCTAGAATGATCCTATACAGTCACGAAATTAACAGCAACAGAAAGAAGGAAACGCAGCAGCTTTTTGACAGCAACAAAACGGGTGAAGAACAGGGCAAAGGTCACGGAAAAACAGGGCAAGAAGCACTCACTTCAACTCCACCTATCCATATCAGTTTAGACCATCAAATACTCATCTAAGAAACACCATTTCAACGTATGTATCAGTTTCAAACAAGCTCAAACAAGAAAAGGAAGCATACGTGACATTCATGGAAGTTTTCTTAAAAGCTCATAAATGATAACTCATTAATATCTCAACCACCAAGAAATCAATGATCATAAATGATATGAGGATGTTAAAACAATCAATATCAAGCTTGGAATCAATCAAAACCATTGAGAATCGAAGGAGATCAAGAAATTGCCCAAATTTTCTTATTTTCGGTAAAATGTCCAGAAAGGATGAAACCATGATCAACTTCATGAATGAAAGGATGGAAATGATCAGAATTAATCATATAATACAACCCTAAGCTTACCTTGTTGATTTGTTGAAGTCTGGATGAGATTTGAGCTCCAAAATCTCCAAGGTTTGAAGGGTTACGGGACTGGAATGCAGGACAGTAGCTTTGGCTGAGTTTTGGGGCTTGTGTGAGGATAATCTCGGTCAAGGCTTGTTATGTCACGATAGATGGTTGAGTTAGGGTTTCAAAGAATCAAACCATGGTTAATTTGGTTATGGTTTGGACAAGATATGGCTGATTTAGTGCAACAAGGTCAAGTTGGTCGCCGATTCGTTTTTCGGTTGAATTTCGGAGGTTCAAACGACTTAGGAAAAATGTAAGGCTAAGTTTACTAAACTCGAATTTTCGTTACGAGTTCAGCGGAGTTGACGGAACTCGAATCCGAGTTCCCGAGCTCAAGATATTAAATTTGGGACCAAGGGTACGCTAAATGCTCGTTAGCCCCCGATTTGGTTCCTCGAAACAAATTAAATCCGTTAGCCTATCAAATAAATTCGAGAACATAAACCGAGCATAAAATCATGTCCATAACACATATATTTACAACATACTACAAATTCGTGGCAATCCGAAATCATATCATACAAAAACGAAGCACAAAGTAAATGAACAGACTTATTCATGCCATTCATGCATATTTTATAAAATTCCATGAAAAAGTATAATTCAAAGTTCATGCAATTCATGCATGAATTAAAATTCCCATGCAATAACATTTAAATAAATAAGTTAAATCTAATATTAAATAAATTAATTTAGGTCCACGTAATTAATTAGCTTAAACATGATTAATTAACCTAACATATAATTAGCATAATCATTAATTTAATACTAATATAAATAAACGTATACATATATATATACTTAAAGAAATATATATGTATGTATATATAATACGGTATATATATATATATATATTAGAATTAATAATAATTTAAAAATAAAATATAATAAAATGCAATAATAACAATTATAATAAAATTAAATATAAAACACATAAAAACAATTAATCACATAATTAAATAATTTAATTGCGCAATTTAGAAACAATTATGACATATTAATAAAATTGAAAAACCGGGGTGTTACAACATAAATCCAATACATGAGTGAGTGCAGAGACTCTCCTAACCTAACTCGACCCACTTAAAGACTCCAAACACCTCCGCCTAGCTCGAAACTCCAAAGCCAAACCTGCACACTAAAGTGTTGGGGATGGAGAGGGTCAGTCTCTAGAAGACTGAGTGAGCAGGAGCGATATACATATAAAAACATGCACATGCAAGTCATAAATTCCGAACAAGGTTTTATTTGAACTTAGTTCCCAAAAGGGCAAGTGAATGATTAACAAATGCTCGGATTTTATGACTAATCATATTAACTCATTACATTCATAAATCATACATATACATAAGGCTCGGCGAGTGAGCGTGCACAATCTCCAACCAAACTCAGACCGTGTACGACAAATATCATTAATATGTTGATTAGGTGATCATGCAATATATCGTAATACACGCATACCATAAATCATATCATAAATATATTCGTTTGGGCAATCCGTGTCCCGGCTTTCCCGCACGGTGCATAATCATATCATAAACATATTCATAAGCATAAGCATAAATCATAACCAACCTTCTTCCTCCCGGTGGTGGACGGGCTTGCAAGACCCGGCCACCGATTCATACATAGGCCAATGGGGGTACATGAATCCCCCAAGGGCACTCAGCTCCCATTCCCCGCTAAACCTCCTAGCGAGGGCCGGTATGACCGTAATTTGGTTGGGACTAGTATATGGGATTCCCGTCAGCCCTTGCTTCCTCGGTTAGCCACATAGGCCAATGGGGGTACATGAATCCCCCAAGGGCACTCAGCTCCCATTCCCCGCTAAACCTCCTAGCGAGGGCCGGTATGACCGTAATTTGGTTGGGACTAGTATATGGGATTCCCGTCAGCCCTTGCTTCCTCGGTTAGCCACATATACTAAGTCCTGGGGCCCGAACAAACATAAATATAAATGTGTCTCGCCAAACATATCAATTCATACATAGGATACATACTATAAGAAATCATACTTTATCGTGTAACTCGGCATATGCTATATACGTACCTCTCCGTGTCATCCGAATCCGTAGCTAGCATGAAGACACACGGTTTGGAGCATAGCCCCATTACAAAACCATTTTTAAGCTTATATACGCTCATACGTATAATTCAGAAGAATTTACTCGATAACTTCATTTGAAAACCATATATATATAATCATAAGGTTTTGGCCAAAGCTTTTCACATAAGGGTTGTAGGGTTTGTTACATAGCTAAAACAAAACCACCCTCACCTGAACCGTGACGAAACAAGGAACGAGTTACCAAGTGCTCGAAGGATCAAGATCTCTCCACCCTGGAGATAAACTGTACAAAAGACAACATGACGTGTTCGTGAGACTCAAGACTCTAAATGAACCACATATGACGTACGGCAATGCTCAAGCATGATATGAAGGCATAAAGATCATATTAAGTCATGAAAATGTTCATGTGCACTATTAAGGCATTTAAATCATATAACCAAGTCATTCACTTATTCATTCATTTTCATTCAAATTCATCAATTCATATCTCCAATCAAATTAATTCCAGAATTCAAATAGGAGCACAGAACATATTCAAGCTCTCCCATAATGCTACCACATACTCCATATTACATAAGATAGCATATTTCCAAGGTTTGACAACAAGAAGGAATCATATGATATAGAAAATGAGTTACTCGATTCATAAACAACATATAACCACACATAAACGGAATTAAGCAAAAGCATGCCTACAACTCATCCAAATGCCATGAAATTAAACCAAAATACTCTCAACATATAGCAAAACAAGTTCATAGTTCATTACAAAAGGAGATCAAGTCATTAAAGAGGTGAAACAAATCAAAAACCGAAAAGGAAGTAACAAGGATTGCGCAGGGGAAGGGACACGGGGGTGTCACCTTCCTTAGCTAAACTGATCCACGACCGTGGCTCAGTACAGACCTTCCCAGAAGGTGTGACACGCCCGTGTCTCACACTTAAGTGTAAATGAGACACGGGGGTGTCACGGTACAGAACTTAAAACGTTCACAGAGTTTTTCGGCAAAACTGATCTCAAACCAAAACAATCCAAAAGCATACCAAAACAACTCCAAATTCTATGAAACTTGATATACAACATATTTAGCATGTTAGAAACATATTTCATTTAGAGTGCAAAGGCTAAATCACACATTATGAGCATCTAAATCATGCAGCAAAACTGGTTCGCCACAATCATACATATGAGCCCTATGGATTCAAACAAGCCATGATCAAGTACTTAGGGGTTGAATTTGGATCTGAAACTTTGGGGAATGCATGCTAACATACGAAAAAACTAATATACTCCATATATATGCAAAATGGCACAATTTAAAGCACATTAGGGTGACCAACAACCACACAATTGCAACAGCAACAAGTCTGTCATAGATCATGCATAGGAACAGGCCAAGTCTTACAGTTTTGAGGCTTAAAATGGATCCAAATACTTGAAAAATGAATGTTAACATATAGAGAAATGAGTGTACATAATATACTTGCAAATTCACATGAAAAGAAGATCATTAGGTCAAGCAACAAAGCAAAATGAACAGCAGTAGTTCGAAAAACAGGGGAAGCAGTTTAATCATCAAGTTTGGAGCTCCATATCTCATAATTTCATAAAAGGGTCAAGAGATAAAATCCTCCTAATACCATATACTATCAGTCAGGAAAGAAATAGGCCAAGAAACAAGCTCATATGATCATGTATAAGCAAGAAAATCAGCTACACAATCAAATAGGTCACAAGAACAAAATCCCTAAAAGTCCATACCAAACTTATCACTCAAACCCTAATCAAATCTGATCCAAATCAAGTTGTAAGTAGATGAAATCAAGCATAATAGAGTAGAGAAGACATAAATATTCATACCTTGAAGATTAGAAGAAGAAGGGAGGTGATTTGAGCTCCAAAATCACAAGAATGGCCAAGGGTTTTCTTCCTTTCCTTCTCTTCCTCCATTTCGATCAGTTGCAGCTGCAAGGGGAGATATTTTGGCTCGGTTTTTGCTGCTAAAATGGAGGAGAAAGGGTTAACTCAAGGTACAAAAGTCATGGTTAAGGTATGGTTAGGTTAGGTTAAGTAAAAAGGGTCCCACCATGAAGACTAGTCAACATAAGGAGCTCTTCTTGCACGAGTTGTCCGTTACGGTTGGATTTCGAAGGTCTTAATGATTTCAAAAAGGTATGAGGCTTGTTCCATTGTCTCCAAATCGTCGATACGAAGGCAGCGAAGGTGTCGGAATTCAAATCCGAATTCCCGAGCTCAAGATATCACGTTCGGAACCAAGGGTGCGCTAATTGCTCGTTAGCCCCCAATTTGGTTCCACAATCAAAATTAAATTCGTTAACGCGTCAAATGAATCCGAAAACATAAACCGAGCATATAGGCATGTTCATAACACACATATTTACGACATACTAAATTTCCATACCATTCCGATATCATTACATATATGAACGAAGTACAAATAGAACACTCATGCGCATGAAAGAATTCATATCATTATAAATTAATTACTAAAACTTAAATCCCATTTTAAATAAATTAAAGCCAACTAATAACATGTTGAAATTGATTATCAAAATTACCGAAATAGTTAAGGTAACATGAAACATAAATTAAGAAGTTAAACACTAAATATCAAGTTGAAATAAAATGAATTAAATTAAAATAACAATAGTCTATAGTTTAAAACAAATATAAACATTTATAAACAATTAATCATATAATTAAATAATTAAATCGCGCAATTTATAAACAAATACTCCACATTATTATAACCGAAAAACTGGGGCGTTACATTACGTTACGCACTTATGTGATTTAATTCCCTTTGATGTGTTTAAATCTCAACATTTATTAAATACATGACTTAATGGGCTAAAATGGAAAATATAAAATATGAATTCTTGCATGACAACTTGAGAAGTAATGGGTTAATGGGAAACTTGGCTACTTGAATTTAATTGTTGATGTTGAATTGAAATAGGACTTGGGCCTATTTGCAACTTTTAGAAGTTTGGGCCTAATTTAAATTAGGTAATTTTTGGTGCGTTTGGGACCGATATGAGCACGGGAATTCGAATTTGAATTCCGACACCACCATTGGACTTGATTCGGTGATTCGGATAAAATGGAATTTACTTTATATCTTTCGGAAACCGTTTAGACCTTGAACCTTTTAATTTTGACCTATTGGGCCGAAAGTCATTTATTTGAGCCCAAATCCTAATAAAGCCTCTAGTCTCATTTTATATCTTGAAACCCTAACCTAGATCCCCTTTCTCATTTCACTTCAAATCTCAAAATAGCCTCATTGTAACAGCCATGGAGAAGCTTCAAGAGAGGATGAAGACTTAAGCCATTCACACCTTCAAGAGCTCATATCTCCCTCGTTTCTTCATCATTTCAAGAGCCAAAGTAAGCTACGAATATTCCTTGATGTGTATTTCATTTCTATCCATGAATCTTAGCACGAAATTGAATGTATGAACTTGTATGAGGAAGTCTTGTGAAAATGGTGATTTATACCCAACTTGAAGAATATGACTCTAATGGTGAATCCTTGAGTTCTTGATCATGAATATGTTTTTCTCCATGTTGAATATGTGCAATAGTTCTAATGTTATGATAAGGAGTGAGTTTGAATGCATCTTGCCATGGTTGAAGCTTGATTTTCATGAAAATGGGTTGTATGAGTTTTGGGCAACATCACCCTTGTTCTTGAGCTAAATTGATATTTATATGATAAGCATGATTTATGTGATAATATATATGATTTTCGTTGAAATTTTATGGTTTAAATGGTGTGAAATCGGCCATTTTTTGCCATGGTTGTCTTCTTCCGAAGCTTGCTTGAATTTGCACAAGACAGACGCCCAGATCTGGCCGGAACGGCCGTTCCCATTTAGGCCATGAGCCCGGAACGGCCCTTCCCAGCCAGGGCTGACGTCAACACCGAAGATGGGAAGGACCGTTCCCATTTAAGCCTTGTGCTGGGAACGGCCGTTCCCAGCTTCGTTGGGGAGGTTACGGGAAGGACCATTCCCATGCAAGGCTATGCGTGGGAATGGCCGTTCCCAGGCCTCTGTGCCCCCCTCTATGCATGCTTGTCCGTGGTTGCTTGATCCGTTTGAATTGATTTATGAATTATATGTTATGATATGACTTCAATTGTAATCCTTGATGATAGTACTTCGTTTAATTGAATGAATTCATTTGAATAATTGTCCTTTCCGTGTATGCTTAATCTGTTTGAGTTGATTTATGAATTATATGCTATGATATGACTCTAATTGCATTTCCAAACTTTAAGCACCTCATTTAATTGCATGATTTGGTGGAATATATGAACTATGCTACGTGGCCTATGTGTACACTTCATTCCATATTCCATATCATTCATCTCTTGATACGCCGTGCGTCCTACTTGGTTCATATAGAGTTTAAGTCTGGGATTCAGTATGTCTCGTCACAGAGTTTGGTGGTGCCGGTGGGCCAGAGGTTTAGAGTGTTTGGCCCTTCACACTCTCAGACTCTACTTGCACAAGGTGAGGTTTAGGATTTTGTATAGTTATGCGACCTATGGCCTTTACATGCTGATTTCTTCCCTTGTATGCGAGTATACTCTACTATAGATACGTATGTGCTGGATATGATATGCTTATGATTTTACGTGCGTCCTGCGTGGGTGGAGGTCATGAGGCTTAAAGTTCCATCGCGTAGGAATATAAATATATAAACCAGTTTTTGAGGCATATGTAAGCTATTTTGGGAAAACAGTTGTGTTCTGGTTATGTAGCGAGATTGCCATGAAAGATTGGCGTATGTTCTATTCTGTTGTGGATCCTAGGAGCTGCGGGTAATGGATCCCCCGGGACGGTTAGGGCCGTCGGGGTATTTATCCATTGCGTAGTTCCATTTGAGATATCTTCACGCGACCCGTGCTGTAGGGAAGGTGTGGTGTCTTGAGCCTTCGACTAAGGCCGGGGAGGACTCTTGTGGGTTCGCTACCCCTTGAGGGTGAGTCTATTTTAGACGGTTTATTATAGATGGTTTGGGGACAGTACATCTCCTCCATCACTGGTGTAGCGGATGGATTGATTTTGGATTTATGTTCTGAGGAGTAAAGGTTGGAAGCTCGTACTCGCCGAGCATGTGATCTATTCTGTCTGGGAATCATGAATCGAGATAGAGTTTCTGAAATATTTTCTAAAACTTCTATATCTATCTTTTGGGTACTTTGGAAATGTCTTTAGTATGCAACACCTATCTATGGTTCACGATTCCCTCTTTTTATTCTGTGCTATGCTCTCTCTATATATATTGTGGGTGTGCGTTAGCCCCCTCACTTGGTCAAGTTGACTGACCCCTCATTTAAACTTTTAGTTGTAGGTCTATTGGCGTTTGCTAGGCGAGAGTGAGTCCTTTGAGTTGCACTTTGTCGGTCTAGCCTTTCGAGTTGCATTTGTCTTTCATACACTTTACTTATGTCATGACTTATAGACTTGAGATTATACTTTACCTTTCTGTAGCCCTGTGTGGCATTCGTATTCGGCCCTATGTGGCACTTGATGATTATTACATTATATTGATCGGATATTCGGGACTAGGTATCTATGCTAGTTGAACCCGTCACCTGTTATGCTTGTTGATATTCGGGATTAGGTATCTATGCTAGTTGAACCCGTCACTTGTTTTGAATGTTGATTTAATTGCTTCCGCTATCTTGTTTTGAATGTTTGAATTGTTTCCGCACTCTGAGTCTGTCGAGTTAGATCCGCCTAGCATAGTGTGTGAGTTGGTCTCCCGTTCGCTATGATTCGGATTCGGGCATGGACTTCCTATTTCATGACCGAGTCTGAGTCCTAGTGCGGGGGATGTGGTATCCTCCGCCTGGGGTGCTACAATCTTGACTATATCCACATGGCAATACATTATCATCTCCTAAACATATAATAAATAACAATAACAATAGTTACTATGTAACAACAAAAAAAATGCAACGGGCTTGACTCGAATGCAAGGACTAGACTTGACTCTAACTCCCGCCTAGCATGCACCTACAAGAAGCTGAAATGTGGAGGCGTCATTCTATGAAGACTGAGTGAGGGGTTTAAATAAATATTAGCGCAATTAACATGCAAGTTATAACCTCAGGTAAGGTTTTATAACTAAAAGTAATATAAGTTCAGAACATGATATAATACACTTGGCCCAAGATTACAACTATCAATATTAAATACTTTGATCATTTTCATGCATTCAATACGTGGCCCGGCGAGTGAGGGCAAGTCTCCAACCTTACACCAAAAATGAACAATACATGCTTGCGTGATTAATTAACAAGTGATCAGGCAATCTAGTTACAGTGCATTAGTGCGATAGTGTATTCAAGCAATACAATCAAGTAATGGAAACCATGTAATAACCCGAGGACAATCCGTGGTGCCGGACCCATCCCCAGTCTCCTTCTCCCTCCAATGATGGGAAGGTTGCGAGCCTTCACCATCCACCACGTGTTGAGCAGAGGGTACATGAATCCCTAAGCCCGGAACTCTTTCCTCCACTAATCTCCTAGTGGATTCAGGGGTCATCCCAATGTGGTGAGGATAGCGCTAGAGTTACCCGTCAGCCCTTGCTTTCCCGGTTGGCTCAAGCCACTACCCTCGGGCCCAATGTGAACAATCACGCTTACTCGCTTAAAACATGCACGATACATGGCTTGCTTGCTTTTCATGAATATGACTTACTTGCATTAAACGTGACTTGCTTGTAATCATGAGTATTTTCATGGGAAAATATAGATATAAATACCTTTTGGCCGAAAGCTCATGTATAGGTTGTATAGGTTCTATATAACAAGAATTAAACCTCACCTGATAGGCGACATGACGACTCATGGATGCGTGAACGTGCTCATCGATCAATAATCTCCGCCCTGGAGATGAATTGGACAAGAAAACTGGACATTGTGCACTTGTGAGACAATAACTCAATCATGGTACCAAATAGGACGCACGACGTGATCAAGTAACGAGATGACATGCATTCACAAATGTAGCATGATATATTCATATTATTGCATGTAATTGATCATATAATCACAAATTGGGATCAATAAAACCATTGGAATTGAAAGTGAAAATTAGAATTTTATGCAGAACGTTTTGTTCTGTCAGAGTGGTGGGAACGGCCGTTCCGGGTTATAGTGTAAAATGGGAAGGGCCGTTCCCATAACCCTCCGAAAACACCCCTGCGCCTTTTAAATTAAAATGACGATTTTGCTGAGAATAGCCCTTCCGGCTCGCAGGCCAAAATGGGAACGACCGTTCCCATGCGCGCTCCCACTTTAGTTCAAAGGAGTGGGAATGACCGTTCCCAGAGTGAACTGGGGACGGGAAGGGCCGTTCCCGTTCCTCTGTAATTATAGAAACAGAGCAGAACAGGGGAGCAATTCGGTAAGAACCAAATCAACTAAAAACTCAAGTTTCAATCACACAAGTGTAATATTTCTGGAGATTTGCATGAGTAAATGTTCAATATACCATATAGTTCCACATAAACATTTAATTCCCCCCATGATCATCAAGATTTTCCACTTCCATGTTCATACATCAAATCATCCCACAAGTTCAATTCTTAAAGAATTAATGCATCAAATCATGGTATAACCGTATATTCATGCATCACACAACCTATAATCCATTTATTTCATGAAATCATAAACCCTAGCTTCATATATAAATTTCAAGAAATCATATATGCTTCCATCACTACCTTTAAAGAAAATATGAGAAGATGATGAAATTGATATGGCTCCAAAACTTGTAAATTTCCCGGAAACTAGCTTGAATTTCATAAAATCTCTTCTCTTCTTTTAGGCTTCATGGATCGGGAGAGGGAGAGAGCAAGGATGGTTATGTGTGTATGGAATGAGATGGAATGCTGAAGAAGATTACGTGATGCATCTCTTTAAAATTGATGAAATGATTCAATTTGCATTCAAGTCCCTCACTTTGTTAATTCATACAATTAGGTTCACTCTCATAAGGAATGATCATTTAAATCCAACAAGTTTTCATGCAATTTAGTCCTTCAATTAAAGTGAATGAACATTTAAGGACAATCAAGTAATTAAATCGCGTTTGGCCACTAATTCACGTAACAATTAAATCCAAGTCATAAAACAATTCTCAAGTTAACAAGTATTACGCATACTTTCACGTAAACATATTGAAATAGAATTTATAAAATTAATATAACTCATATAAGTTGAATAAACGAATGTAATAGAATAAAATCCTAACGCTCGAAACTCACACGTGTCGAGTGTACCTGACTGTCTGGAAATTGGGGTGTTACAGTTGACGGGCCTCATATGTAGTTGGGATATTATGACGCTTTTGTGTGTCGCATTTTAAATCTTAACTGCCAAAACGAACTACTTATACGACACGATAAAGCGTCTCTAAACCAAGCTGTTATGACGCGTACGAACCAAATAATAAAGGTTGGATATTGCGACGCTTTTGTGTGTCTCATTTTGAACATGGAATACCAAAGCTAAATATATATATGACATGGTAAAGCGTCTCGAAAGCCAACTATTATTACGCTTCTAAGCCTCATGTTAAGTCGGGATATGGTGACGCTCATGTACGTCTGAAAAGAGTCATTTTGTGACACATAAATTCATCACTTTACAATAACACATTCATTTAATATGTTTTAGTGGGGATTTTAATTAATTTTCTCTTTTATAATGATAATTATGATATGAAAGTAATCGTTCTAACATCCATGAAATTAAAAACTGAAACACAAGAAAGGAAATATTCTTCTTCAATTCCATCAACAAAATTCATGCATTCCACAACAAGTCACACAAATTAAAATGACAATATATCCAAGGTCTTTTCACTGTTATTGAAAAATAAGAACACCAATGTCATGGTGTTAAATTGTAGCCAAAATATATACTAACCTTAATAGATAAGTCATAATGGTTAAACTGAAATTTAACTACTAATGATAGGTTCGATCATTGCGGTGAAACTTCTTTATGGCTCTCCATCCCTAACAACCTATAGGAAAAAGATATAGTTACTTAGCACATAGAAATAAATAAGATTACTGTTGTGAAGATTTTAAAGTGAAAATTACCAAGTTTTTGGGCCTTGCAACGATCTCACAGATGGAATCACCAATAGTTTTCATATTGGACATAGGTCGAACCAAATCCTCGTCAGATTCTACAGCGACACTTACAGCGACTTCATACCAATTGTTTCCCAAGTGTAATTGTCCAATGCCTTTCGATGGTTTAATGCTTTGAAGATGACCAATTGCTACAGTTTTCCTCAAATCAAACACACTCTTCAAGAAGACCTTTGCACCAACCTATACTCAACAACATACAACAATTAGTTAAAACTGATAGAGGAACATAATGAGTTAAACTTGATAAGAGGAACATACAATTACTATGCAGATCCTGATATTTATGTACCATCAATTTCATATTTTGGGTAAGTTGGTGAATTTAAAAGAAGCACAAGCAATTCTGGAAAAGTAACACCAATAAGTGTGGCAAAGTAACCTTTTCCAGTTTCTAACAGCAGTTAAGATTAAGGTTTAATTACATAATACATAATCTAAAATAGTTTGAATCGCATAGGCTAGAATGCATGCAATCCCACCAGAATATACAAATGCAACAAGAAACATAAACAAAAATAGCTTAAAACTTTAGAAGTTCAGTAAAGGTAAGATCTTTCAGATTTCTACTGCAAAACTTCAACAAATTCAATCAATGGAACACAGTTTTGGCAACCTATGAAATTCTAAAAGATTGGCTTATGAGAATACACCAATTATGGTTAATGGAAAATCACTTGCACCAGCTCATTATCCTATCAGTTTGGTTTAATCATTATAGCAATATCAATATGGCAAGAATCAAGAGGGCACTGAGACTTCAGAAACAACAAGTATAGTTATGAGTACAGTCATAAGTCATCTCATGGAGGGGAAGCGGTGATATATAAGTAGGCTTGCACATAGTGATCTAAAGCCAACATATAAAAACTCAAGACTTAGTGACATTGATTTGTAACATATAAAGATCCAGCTAATAAAGTGAACTAGAGCTAACCATAATACGCAAAAGGAAAAGCACATTTCAATTACCTGTAGAGGTGCATTCAGAGTCCATGAGCTGGTGGGACGAGGTGATGGTGTGTAACAGTTAGATGATGGCGAAGGGACTCTCGAAACTTCTGTGTGATAACTGTCCAAAGCTCTATGCTTGTTCTGTTTCATCAGTTCTTCTATTTGTTGTTTTTGCTGTAGAACAAGTTGCTTCAATTCAGTAATATCCTTCTTATAGTTCAGCTGTATCCGAGAAGCCTTACCTCGCTGGGGCACCTCACCGTACACATCATGTCTATTAATTTCGTATCTATACATTTGAACTCTTCCACCTTTGTCCTCTCCTGCCACTTGGGAAAATATGTCATTTGGGCCTGTATCTTTTAAGCTAGGATCAAGTTCAGACCTTTTTTCCTGCATCTTTTGCTGTACCAAATAAAGAAAATAAAATTTAAAATTCAAATACAAAGAACAGCTATACTAACATATAGGAATTTGAGTTACCCATGAATCTGCAACAAATGGATTAGACGTTTTTCCACTTTTAGTATAGCGTCTCCCAAATAGATCCATCCTAGTAGGTTCACACTCCACTGAATCAACTTCCAGTTTCTCCACCATTAGCAGATTGAGCATCCTTTGATGTCGTTGAGCCATTCTATACACACATTGTGCTGATTAGTCGACCATATGACATGGTAAAACAGTAGCCAAAAAGAATCAGTAATAAAGGAAAACCTTCATCTCATTTCTGATCTGAAAGAAACTCCTTTTGCCTGTAACATGCATCATTTGCTTCTTTGCTCTATTTTCTTTATTTTGAGCACTTAGTTTCTAACACGGGAAAAAAAAAAGGCTACTTAAGATATGACAAGGTACCTTATTATGTAAATAACAAAAGAATAAATTAACTGAATTCGATACACGTATTTTGTCACTACTCCAATAAATAACTAAATTCTCCCATTGATCTGGAAGAACTCTTGCATCCTCTACATCAGGCCGCCTGCGTAAATTTTCTTCCAATGATGAGTCAGGGTCAAAATACTTACTCTTCACCCTGTTTGTCCAAGTTCTCCAGCTCTTCGATAAAGTTATCCAAGAAACATCCTCGAAGTCAAGTGTTACTGTAAACTTTTCCTACATCACAAGAAATTAATTGTTTTTGCATTTATATAAACAGTAATAAGCGTAAGTTTCAACAGTAACAAGCAAAATAAGAGAAGTTATATGTAACCTTAATCAATTCCAGCGACTTATTCTTGATAGACATTGGGACTTTATACCAATCTTCGTAGTCAAGTGGAAGCAATTTTCCATTTCTGACCAAAGTACCAATGAACTCCACGTATTCACTTTTCCTTGGACCAACAGGCTTCCCAAACTCATCAAACTCCACTAGAACTGGTGCTCTTCTAGCCTAAACACGTGGCATATTGGTAGCTCCTCGTGTTACTCTCTCAACATTACTCCCCATTTAGAAGAGACATATGTTTTATTCAGAAAACCTTCTTTGATATTACAAAAAATAAATATATATATACATATAGCAAATTAATGAGTACCTGAGTTGTCAACATTACCCTCATTAATATCATTTAAATACATTCCAGATGAAGAATCGCCATTGACATTTTTAGTACGATCGGCCTGTCTACGATCAGGCTCTGGAGCTACAAACAAACATCATTCACATAGTTAAATAAAATTAAAATAGAACTATAATGACTAAAAAACATTCTTTGATATTATACAACATAAATATACATATATAAAATTAACCAATACCTGGAGTATCAAGATTGCCATCGTTGATATCATTTAAATGCATTCCATATGTAGAACCGTCGTTGACATTTCTAGTACGATTAGACTCTCTACGATCAGTCTCTGGAACTACGAACAAACATCATTAAGCTTATATAACTTACTGAAATTAAATAGAACTGTAATGATTAAAAAACATTCTTTGTTCTTACACAAAACCAAAAAAAAAAAAAAAAAAAAATATATATATATATATATATATATATAGCAAAATAACCAATACCTGAAGTATCAAGATTTCCTGCGTTGATATCATTTCTGGTATGTTTAGCTTGTCTATGATCAGTATTTGCGACTACAAGCAAACATTATTCAGTGTCATTAATAAATTTAAATAAAATTCTAATGATTAAAGTAAACATACCAGTGTTTTCATGTTGTCCATGACCCTTCCCGGTTCAAATTGCCCCACACGTTTGACTAACAGGCTTGTGTATTATGTTATACCTAGTCCTTGCCATAACTATAGCACAGTTTCCAGTTAAATTAAATAGCAAAAATCAAGTACAAACAGAATATAAAACTACTTCTGACCCAAAAAAAAAAAAAGAAAACTACTACTAAAGTTGAAATTTGTACAAGTTATTATGCTAATTACTTAAACATTTCCCTCATCTTCCAAATCATTAGTCCTTTAACTTCCTAAGCTATTAACAGGAATTATCGGGGCCCCATCACGAATCCACATAACCTCTTCGTTATCATTGCACTGAACCTCACTACAAGTTTCACTTTGTAAAAGGGTGTCAAAATCATCATCAAACTTGTCTCTAGCCTTAGTTTTAATCACAACGTGCCAATCCTTTTCCGTGGCATCTTCAACATAAAATACTTGTTCAACTTCTGATGCAAGAACATAAGGTTCATTCTGACGCTTAATGTTTGCAAAATTTGTAACGCCCCCAAATACGCTACAACCCTACACCGTTGTACTTCCCAGGCGGATGTGAGACCTAGCACCTGAGAGGCACACCAGTGAACGGACGATGCTATACGATATCAGAGTAAGAAAACATGGCAGTGGAATTTGAAACATTTAAAAACAACAGCTTATGTTTGGGGCAGTAGATAAAATAATTTAAATAATTTAAAACATATGAGCACTTAGAGGTAATAGAACATGGATTATTGCTGATTATGATCTCACAGCCGGCTGCTAAAACAATATACTAATTATAGGAGTTAAAGGCTAATTTGACTTGGTCGGGAAAACCTGATCTAATATGTACAGGATAACGACCTTTCTATGCTTCAAGATACCTTCTAAGGAGCGATCTCGGTACCTGAAATCATGAATTTAACAAGAGCGAGGGGTTAGTCGAGGTGACTAAGTGAGGGGGGAATTAATTGAAATTATATATATCAGCTTTAGGAGCTTGATTAAGAAACTTTTATCCAAAGGGGTTTTATCAGGAAAATTGAAAGAGGATGAACAATGATTTCGGGAATAATGTTGAAATAAGTATCCATAATAGGGTTAACCAAGAATCCCTTGATTAACACCCGGTAATAGGAAAATAGTACATCAATAACAAAATTGGGTTCATATTTATTTTGAGATAATGGGGTAAGGGGATTATAGGCTATACGTTTAACAAATCATGAACCCATTTTCAAGACAGTATGGTGCCCGCAAGTTAGGCGTTCTCCAACCTTTACTCCTTAAAACCAAGAATTTTCGTAACGACTCTGATCAAGATGTCGTTACCAATAAAATAAATAATATAATCCCTTTTTCGTCCGGTGTTAACTCAGGGAGCTACCCTTATTGACGATACACATGAATTTGGGAGGGACGTACCTTTTCCCGTCACTTGATGTGGAGTAACTAACCTCCAGTTAGACCATCTTCAAGATCTAGTTGGCGGCAGATATAATAATAGCCATTGGCGCTCACGTCTTGGTCTATTACTTCTACCGATACCACCGGGGCCCAACAATAAGAAATGATATTTTACTTGCCTTTGACAATATTCGATAAACAATAGGGTAGTACAAGAATCTTATAATGGATTCTTGAATTTATACGGGAGGTCAAGACAATATGCTTGATATGAATACTTTAAAATATTTTATTTTGTATATACCAGAATAAAATAAGTTGGTACTTGAGTACTTTCCAAAAGGGCCATATTATTTGTAGAGAAGTAAGTTGAACCGTATTAAGGTGAGTCATACAAGGTTTATTATATATCTTCATGATCCCAGTTGAAAATATTTAGCCTCACCTATGGTAATCAGGTATTATGTAATAATACCAGAGTCCTAGTCAGTCCAAATCTTCACCTGTGAGTGGTGAATGACTATAAGTTTCTATTTCTTAACCATAATAGGGTTAACCAAGAATCCCTTGATTAACACCCAGTAATAGGAAAATAGTACATCAATAACAATATTGAGTTCATATTTATTTTGAGATAACAGGGTAAGGGGATTATAGGCTATAGTTTAACAAATCATGAACCCATTTTCAAGACAGTATGGTGCCCGCAAGTTAGGCGTTCTCCAACCTTTACTCCTTAAAACCAAGAATGTTCATAACGACTCTGATCAAGATGTCGTTACTAATAAAATAAATAATATAATCCTTTTTTCCTCTGGTGTCAACTCAGGGAGCTACCCTTATTGACGATAGACATGAATTTGGGAGGGACGTACCTTTTCCTGTCATTTGATGTGGAGTAACTAACCTCAAGTAAGACCATCATGAAGATCTAGTTGGCGACAGGTATAATAATTGTAGCGCCCGAAGCGGCGAGCCACCACATCCCCCGCACCTAGCCTCGAACCCACATAGGAAATAGAAATCCATACATGAGCCCATGACTAAGCGAACGGGAACCTACACTCGCTCGCTAGGCCAGGCGGAGCTAAGACAGGACCAGAGCGCGCAAGAAAAAGGAACGGAAGCATATAACAAAATCCAAGAAGATAAATCCACAAAATATAGAAAATAGAAATTCGTACATAATTCAATAACAAATGCATAACATATACATACTTCAATTACCACAATCGAATCACATACAAAAGCATGACTAAATGCAAATGAAAATACAACTCGAACTAGAAGACTTGAACCCGACCGACTCAAGACTCCGCCTAGCAAGCCCAACTTGCAAACTGAAAAGTTGAAAGGAGAGGGTCAGTCCACCGACTGAGTGAGGGGGGTAACGCACACCCACACACATATATATACATAGAGCAAAACACGTATTAAACGAAAGATTATGAACCGGGAGTAGGGTTTTGCATACCAAAACCATTTTCCAAAAAGATCTCATATTTATACGTATGTTCATGTCTTCTTAAGTTTGAAAACTCGAAAGGATTCATAGATTCAAAAACGCATATGGATTCATATTAAAATTCATAGAGATTCATATTAAAACTCATATGGATTCTTATATTCATAATAATTCAAACCTTAACATAAAATCTCTTATTGAAATCGAATGATCCTATCCCGTTTCATAATCAAAATAACAAAAGAATTCAAATACCCGGCGAGTACGGGTCAACTTTAACAAAAGAATTCATAAGAATCGTAATGAAACATAAATACATAAAATTCATAAAACACATATTCCCGTATTCCATCCACCTTCTCCGAAAGTCTACACGCGGGTTACGGGCCCACATCGTGCAACTCGATACCGATACGTGGGGTAGCGATCCCGCAATGTACCTTAGGGAGCACGTGCACAGGGGTGATAACCGGCGACCCCAACAGCCGCACCGGGTCTCCCTTACCCACGCCTCCAGGGCCCAGAGATTCATAAGATTCATAAGGATTCGTAAGATTCATAAGGATTCATAAGATTCATAAGGATTCATACCTAACTCGCAAAACCTAGAAACATACGATTTATACTTAAGAAACATACCATAAGAAACATACCTTACCGTGCAACTCGGCATATGCTATACACATACCTCTCCGTGTCTTCCTAATTCACAATATGCTGAGGGAAATCCATAGTTTGCTTAATGATACACGGTTTGGAGCATAGCCTCGTTCCAAAACCATTTTAAGCTTATATACGCGTATACGTATAATTTCAGAAGGATTCATATCAAATCGAATTAACAAAATTCATAGCATATCGTAAGACACATATTTAATATAAATATAGTATATATTCGCATGCGGGCTTGAAAACGAGCATATAGGGTTGTAGGTCGCTTTAACTAAAACAAAAATCCTAAAACCTCACCTTTTACCGAAAGTGCTCAGGAGTGAGCGTTGACGACCAAGAAGAAGCTAAATGGTGGATCCGACACTTCCCGAACCAATACATACTCAAGACTTAGACTCGATCATGAACCAATTAGACGCACGGCGACTCATACTAATGCAAACGGATGAAATGCATATCATATAGATTCATACTTAGGTGTATCGGAGCAAATAATGAAATATCACATAAGGAATTCAAGGATTAAACTCATATCATATTAAATAAACTCATAACGTATCATATATTAACATACCATATGCATTCATAAGCTTGAAGTTCAAAGAAATAACAAGAGATGCAAGAAAGTGTTAAGTGTTTCACATATTGATCATAAATTCACGTACAATTACACTTAGCAAACAAGGTCATATACTTAAAATATGTGACGCCCCGTTTTCTCGAAGGGCGTTCTTACGACATCAACAAGTAAGTCTCTACACTTATGTGTGTTTAATTTAAGAGTTCTTGAATTATGTGATTTAATGTAAATCCAATTTAATATGTGTTCATTCGAATTATTCTAAGATTATTGTCAACTTGATTAATTACACGCATATTTAACCCTAACTACCTAATTTGATTTAATTCAAATTTATTCCACGAAATAATTGTCAAGTTGATTTTAAATCCATCATGTTACTTAACTTGTTTAATTTCGATTTACTTGAATTCCTTGAGATTAATTGTCAATTATGTGTTTACGAAGTGTCGTTAAATTGTACGAAAAGTTTCTAAAATTAAATTGAATTAAACTCTAATTGGTAAATCTCTATTTCACTTTTATTTGTAAAATTAATTCGGAGCTTGAATGTTTATTCGTAAATTTACTAATTTTATTTACGATTAATTGTACGCGATATTTATCCTTGCTACGCGATAAGGATACCCGGTTATATTTAGCTTGTGCACAAGAGACATTTCTCCCAATCCCTTTTTCTCTCTCTCTCTCTCCTCTCCCACTTTCTCTCTCCCGCGGGTTACTATCGCGGCTTCGGTTACGAGCCCATAACTCGATCGTTTCTCGACGGAATTCAACAAACGAATAGTCCATTTCGATTATCTCGGCGAGACCGACGTAAGAGTACCAATTTCACGGCCTAAAGATGAACGGTGGCGGAGTTATGGCCGGATTTCAGTAGCAGCGGCGGAGCTGTCAGACCGCCGCCACTTCGCCGGCGTTTCGGGGCATTTTCCGGCCATTTTATTGGTACACGCGCCTTGGACCCAGAAAGTAGACTTCCAGCCGCTTCGGTTGACGTCGGATTTGTGGCAATCGGAGCAGCGACGGCGCCGCACGCGCCGCCCAAAGCTGGCGGCGTCAGCGCGAGTTACTGTAGCAGCGGCGGCAGAAACTTCGGCGGCCAACGGGGGCCTTTTCCGGCCATCTTTTGGTCTCGGGCTCTTCACGAAAGTTGTTCGGAACAACGAGAACTAGTGACCTGTGATCAGGCGACTCCAGATTCGGTGGTTTGGCGGCGGATCGGCAGCGGCAAAGTGGCGGTGCAACGGCGGCACTAGCTCCGAGGATTTTTCCGGAAAGCTACCTTAGGGCTTTCGAAGAGCTCATCATGGGTAAGTCAACACCTCTTTCGGATCGCATTTTGGTTCACCGGTTTGGAAGTAATTTGAGTTTGAAGATTTAGGGTTTTCGTGCTCTTAGATTTCAGATCTAGGACAATCGGCTTCGAATTTCCAGAAATTGATTGAGGATTCAGAACGGGCACGAAGACTTCATTCAGGAATGATTTTTCGGGATTTTTCCGGCGACTTTTGACTGCGGCCTGGCGGCGGTCCGGCCAAATTCCGGCAGCTACAGTGGTGGCGTTCCGGCGGCGTTTGGTCAGAATGTTCGTCTCGTTGTGGTGAGTTCAACGCCACCTTCTGTTCGTTAATCGGACACTCGATCTATTTATTACGAATTATTTTGCGTAATTGTGATTATTTGAATTAATTGTTTTAAGTGCAAATAAATTGATTATTATTGGTTTATTGATCGAGATGTATTCCAATCGTATATGAAAACATGTGTTGAATGGATTGTGATATGTATGAATGTTTCGATTTACAATTTGAATCCCGATGTGATGAATTTATGCTATGTGTTTAGATATGAAGGGGTGTTAGTGTAATATTTATGAAACTATGAATGTGACTTGAGCTTGTGTACCAAACATTTTGTGAAGTTGTAAAGTATGACTTTAAGTGAATTAAATGCACTCTTTATTTGTATCAAGCATGCCATCTACGTACAACAACTTTGTATGTTTATATAATCAAGTTGCTCTTACTTATGCACTTTATAACTCGACATGAACTTGATGCTTAATTCTAATATTATAATTGAACCCTGTGATATTGGATGATTTAATATGCATTTTCTCAATACATTGACTTCCTAAATTGATCTTGCATCTTTGGATATGGAATTGCATGATGGTTGCTTGTAAATATGACCTTGTTGAGCATTGATTTGCCTTGAATGACCACGACACCTCATCCAAGCACAACATGAACACTTATGCATAACCACGATCATGTTGAGCAACGCCGTGCGTCTTGTTTGGTTCATATAGAGTCTAAGTCTGGGCTTCTGTATGTCTTGTCACAGAGTTTGGTGGTGCCGATGGGTCCGAGGTTTAGAGTGTTTGGCCCTTCACACTCTCAGACTCTACTACTACGAGGTGAGGTTTAGGATTTTGTATAGTTATGCGACCTATGACCTTAATATGCTGATTTCAACCCCTGCATGCGAGTATATCTATTATATACGTATGTGTTGGATATGACATGTTTATGACCTTGTGAAACAACTCTGTTTTGGAAAATTAGATATGAAAGCATATGTAAGCTGTTTCGGAAAGGTAAGTTATGTTATGATTATGTAGCGAGATTGCCATGAAAGTTGGTATATGTTATGTTATGTTATGTGGATCCAGGAGCTGGTACGAGTGGAGACCGGCACGGCATAGGGCCGTCGGATAAGCCACTGTGCTAGTTCCATTTGAGATATCATTGCGCGACCTTAGGGCGATGAGGGAGGCGTGATATCTTGAGCCTTCGGTGTACAGCCGGGGAGGACTCTTGTGGGTTCGCTACCCCTTGAGGGTTTGTATGTATGTTATTGATGGTTAGGGCCAACGCGTGGCTCTTCCATCATTGGAGTAGAGGATGGATTGATTCTGCTTTATGTTCTGTTCAGTTATGAGGAGTAAAGGTTGGAAGCCCGTACTCGCCGGGTATATGTTATGAATGTCTGGGATTTGTGAAACGGGATAGGTTTCTCTAAATGGTTTTCCAAACTTATACTATTTTGGGTATTTCAACTGTTTTGGCGTGCAAAACCCTAATCCCGGTTCATGAGTCCACCCTTATGATATGTGTTGTGCTCTATATATATATTGTGGGTGTGCGTTAGCCCCCTCACTCAGTCAGTTGACTGACACCTCATTTTATCTTTTAGTTGCAGGTTCTTTTGGCTTGAGCTAGGCGGAAGTGAGTCTTCTGAGTCACACTTGTCAGTCTAGTAGGTGTTAGGATGCATTTATCGCATACTCTACTTATTTTATGTATTTATGTTTCACATTTGCAGATTATGTTTATGTTCTATTTAGACTTCAACCCGTATGGGGTTAGTAAACTAGTATTTGGTTGTTATTAGATATTGATGATATTTATGTTGTTTATTATGTTGGATTATGTATGTCGATATTCGGGATTAGGTATCTATGCTAGTTGAACCCGTCACCTGCTTTGCATGTTTTGTTTTAAATGCTTCCGCTATCTATTGTTGTTGGTTTTAATTGCTTCCGCACTCTGAGTTTTTGTCAAGTTAGATCCGCCTAGCCTAGTGTGTGAGTTGGTCTCCCGTTCGCTCTGATTCGGATTCGGGCATGGATTTCCATTTCATGTTCTGGGTCTGGGTCATAGTGCGGGGGATGTGGCATCCGCCGTTTGGGGTGTTACATCCTTAAGTGGTATCAGAGCTCTAGGTTGCAAAACCGAGCTCTTGAGTCGTGTTGAGTCTGTCTAGGTCGTACGGCATAGGAATAACTGCGCATTGCATTTGTTTGACTTGATATTTTGATCCTTCGGCATGAATTGTTTCGTGATTATATGATTGTGTGCCCATTGTGACTTTGATTATGCAACATCTTATTTTATGTGCTTTATAAATTACAACAAATTGTTGCATTTACGTGATATACTTGTTACACTTCATTCGCATCTTTAACCAGCATGCATCGAATTTAGTGTTCGAATTTCAGGGTGCCCTATGAGTCAACACTAAGATTTCCCTCCGTCAACACTACCTATTGGTACTACAACGGAAACACGCCATAATTCGAAGATGAAAGGATTCTTTACCAAGATCAATGGTCATGAAAAGGTTCAAAGTTGAAGGACTGAGATTTGCTATGTTGACTTACTATCTTAAAGTCAATTGAAAGATGGAGTTTGATGAATTTTCACCTTGATGATTCGTTTATTTGGAAGTAGTCACCTTGTTGATGGAAACGAGTTAATGTAGAAGAATCCGATCAAATACGATCCGATCAAGTTCAAGGGATGTGGATAGGTAACCATGTTACTTAAGCAACGAGCTACAAACCATCGGTGAGTGTTGAAGGTTTTGGTGCCATTTAGAGTTAACGAACGACAAGACAAGATTGGTTGTTAGCTCTTTGGGTGTTTCTCTAAGATGAGATGGAAGACATTGTTGATGCGGGAATATAACAGTTAGATGCTGAAAGACTTTATTCAAGTTTTAGAATTATATACCATGGATTGCTTTGGGAAGTACTTAGCACCACAATCATCCAACGAAACTCTGAGGTAAATATCTAATTGACAAACGAACCATGGACAACTCCTTGAAGATGAGCAGACTAAGATTTAACGCATAAATGAGAATTCTTGGGAAAAACTGAAGATGATTCTAGTTGAGCAAGGATTACGGTCTAGTAAGGGGTTTGACGATAAACGAGCTTTGCTGAGTTACCACTTTATGAAAAGACTCAAGACAAAGAGGTTCAGATGACGAGGGTTGCATCCATGACAGTTTAATCAACTCCTACTACTTCATCTCAACTTCCTGTCAAGAGTTTGACACTACGGTGATCGGTACGCCAGACATTCATGGCATTTGCATACATGCATCGCCTAAATACTCTTACCTTGTTTTGCTTGATGTGGGTGACGACCATTATTGTTTTAATTGTGATAACTTGGATACCTGATCTAGTATTTATAATTTGAAATTTCTACTTGTTGTGAACTGTGCTGGAATGAATAAGTTATGTACTTGTGTAAACTATTCATGCTTATGTGATTTAAAACTCTTTTGATTGCTCACTAACTTCTCATATAACATACATACATACTGTAACCTTGTTTTATAGGGATTCCATCGCGATATCCCCCTTGAGTTGAGGTATGAGAGTTGAATCTATACTCAAGGGACACCGATATCAGTTGTATAAGGTACACCAAACATGCATCGCATACTTTTTGTCAAGTGTTACTATGATGTGTGTATGTATGAACAACTGATCAGTGGATTTATGTGTAAGAGAGACCTTAGGTTCCCTCTTTTTATGTGTTGGAGAGATGTAGGATTCTCTCTATTTATGTGGTAGAAAGATGTTGGAATCTTTCTAAGTTTTGTGCGCGAGAGATGTTGGATTCTCTTGTATTTAGATATTCAGGGATGCTGGATTCTCTTGAATCTAGGAGTTTGAGGAATGCTGGATTTTCTCAAACTAGAATGTTGGGAGATGTTGGAATCTGCCCGACTTAGGTTAAGAGACGGGGTTCTCTCAATTATGTGCTTGAGAGACGGGGTTCTCTCTTTTATATTTGCTCGAGAGACGGGGTTCTCTCTCTTGTGGGTGCTGGGGGACGGGGCTCTCTCTCTTACTTTTTGAGAGATGGGATTCTCTCTTGTTTGTTGTGGTTGCGTTACGCGTTGCTCTGACTACGGGTTGCAAGTGGCGAGTCTGAGACGACATCGAGGTTGGGTGCAGTTGCAGCTATCCGATCATGGGAATGACCGACCGAGTTCGAAACATCTAACGAATCAAGTACTCGCACGAACCTCGACGATAACAAGACATTCTAAAGGAGGTTCAGTGTAGATGACCGGAGTAAGCCTCACCATTAGAGTTATGATCTCACGCAAGTTCGGGAGAAGGGTTGGAGCACTACAACTCGAGGATCTACATTTTTTCCAGTGGAACCTGGGGACCAGGTTCTCTTAAGGGGGGAAGGTTGTGACGCCCCGTTTTCTCGAAGGGCGTTCTTACGACATCAACAAGTAAGTCTCTACACTTATGTGTGTTTAATTTAAGAGTTCTTGAATTATGTGATTTAATGTAAATCCAATTTAATATGTGTTCATTCGAATTATTCTAAGATTATTGTCAACTTGATTAATTACACGCATATTTAACCCTAACTACCTAATTTGATTTAATTCAAATTTATTCCATGAAATAATTGTCAAGTTGATTTTAAATCCATCATGTTACTTAACTTGTTTAATTTCGATTTACTTGAATTCCTTGAGATTAATTGTCAATTATGTGTTTACGAAGTGTCGTTAAATTGTACGAAAAGTTTCTAAAATTAAATTGAATTAAACTCTAATTGGTAAATCTCTATTTCACTTTTATTTGTAAAATTAATTCGGAGCTTGAATGTTTATTCGTAACTTTACTAATTTTATTTACGATTAATTGTACGCGATATTTATCCTTGCTACGCGATAAGGATACCCGGTTATATTTAGCTTGTGCACAAGAGACATTTCTCCCAATCCCTTTTTCTCTCTCTCTCTCTCCTCTCCCACTTTCTCTCTCCCGCGGGTTACTATCGCGGCTTCGGTTACGAGCCCATAACTCGATCGTTTCTCGACGGAATTCAACAAACGAATAGTCCATTTCGATTATCTCGGCGAGACCGACGTAAGAGTACCAATTTCACGGCCTAAAGATGAATGGTGGCGGAGTTATGGCCGGATTTCAGTAGCAGCGGCGGAGCTGTCAGACCGCCGCCACTTCGCCGGCGTTTCGGGGCATTTTCCGGCCATTTTATTGGTACACGCGCCTTGGACCCAGAAAGTAGACTTCCAGCCGCTTCGGTTGACGTCGGATTTGTGGCAATCGGAGCAGCGACGGCGCCGCACGCGCCGCCCAAAGCTCGCGGTGTCAGCGCGAGTTACTGTAGCAGCGGCGGCAGAAACTTCGGCGGCCAACGGGGGCCTTTTCCGGCCATCTTTTGGTCTCGGGCTCTTCACAAAAGTTGTTCGGAACGACGAGAACTAGTGACTTGTGATCAGGCGACTCCAGATTCGGTGGTTTGGCGGCGGATCGGCGGCGGCAAAGTGGCGGTGCAACGGCGGCACTAGCTCCGAGGATTTTTCCGGAAAGCTACCTTAGGGCTTTCGAAGAGCTCATCATGGGTAAGTCAACACCTCTTTCGGATCGCATTTTGGTTCACCGGTTTGGAAGTAATTTGAGTTTGAAGATTTAGGGTTTTCGTGCTCTTAGATTTCAGATCTAGGACAATCGGCTTCGAATTTCCAGAAATTGATTGAGGATTCAGAACGGGCACGAAGACTTCATTCAGGAATGATTTTTCGGGATTTTTCCGGCGACTTTTGACGGCGGCCCGGCGGCGGTCCGGCCAAATTCCGGCAGCTACAGTGGTGGCGTTCCGGCGGCGTTTGGTCAGAATGTTCGTCTCGTTGTGGTGAGTTCAACGCCACCTTCTGTTCGTTAATCGGACACTCGATCTATTTATTACGAATTATTTTGCGTAATTGTGATTATTTGAATTAATTGTTTTAAGTGCAAATAAATTGATTATTATTGGTTTATTGATCGAGATGTATTCCAATCGTATATGAAAACATGTGTTGAATGGATTGTGATATGTATGAATGTTTCGATTTACAATTTGAATCCCGATGTGATGAATTTATGCTATGTGTTTAGATATGAAGGGGTGTTAGTGTAATATTTATGAAACTATGAATGTGACTTGAGCTTGTGTACCAAACATTTTGTGAAGTTGTAAAGTATGACTTTAAGTGAATTAAATGCACTCTTTATTTGTATCAAGCATGCCATCTACGTACAACAACTTTGTATGTTTATATAATCAAGTTGCTCTTACTTATGCACTTTATAACTCGACATGAACTTGATGCTTAATTCTAATATTATAATTGAACCCTGTGATATTGGATGATTTAATATGCATTTTCTGAATACATTGACTTCCTAAATTGATCTTGCATCTTTGGATATGGAATTGCATGATGGTTGCTTGTAAATATGACCTTGTTGAGCATTGATTTGCCTTGAATGACCACGACACCTCATCCAAGCACAACATGAACACTTATGCATAACCACGATCATGTTGAGCAACGCCGTGCGTCTTGTTTGGTTCATATAGAGTCTAAGTCTGGGCTTCTGTATGTCTTGTCACAGAGTTTGGTGGTGCCGATGGGTCCGAGGTTTAGAGTGTTTGGCCCTTCACACTCTCAGACTCTACTACTACGAGGTGAGGTTTAGGATTTTGTATAGTTATGCGACCTATGACCTTAATATGCTGATTTCAACCCCTGCATGCGAGTATATCTATTATATACGTATGTGTTGGATATGATATGTTTATGACCTTGTGAAACAACTCTGTTTTGGAAAATTAGATATGAAAGCATATGTAAGCTGTTTCGGAAAGGTAAGTTATGTTATGATTATGTAGCGAGATTGCCATGAAAGTTGGTATATGTTATGTTATGTTATGTGGATCCAGGAGCTGGTACGAGTGGAGACCGGCACGGCATAGGGCCGTCGGATAAGCCACTGTGCTAGTTCCATTTGAGATATCATTGCGCGACCTTAGGGCGATGAGGGAGGCGTGATATCTTGAGCCTTCGGTGTACAGCCGGGGAGGACTCTTGTGGGTTCGCTACCCCTTGAGGGTTTGTATGTATGTTATTGATGGTTAGGGCCAACGCGTGGCTCTTCCATCATTGGAGTAGAGGATGGATTGATTCTGCTTTATGTTCTGTTCAGTTATGAGGAGTAAAGGTTGGAAGCCCGTACTCGCCGGGTATATGTTATGAATGTCTGGGATTTGTGAAACGGGATAGGTTTCTCTAAATGGTTTTCCAAACTTATACTATTTTGGGTATTTCAACTGTTTTGGGGTGCAAAACCCTAATCCCGGTTCATGAGTCCACCCTTATGATATGTGTTGTGCTCTATATATATATTGTGGGTGTGCGTTAGCCCCCTCACTCAGTTAGTTGACTGACACCTCATTTTATCTTTTAGTTGCAGGTTCTTTTGGCTTGAGCTAGGCGGAAGTGAGTCTTCTGAGTCACACTTGTCAGTCTAGTAGGTGTTAGGATGCATTTATCGCATACTCTACTTATTTTATGTATTTATGTTTCACATTTGCAGATTATGTTTATGTTCTATTTAGACTTCAACCCGTATGGGGTTAGTAAACTAGTATTTGGTTGTTACTAGATATTGATGATATTTATGTTGTTTATTATGTTGGATTATGTATGTCGATATTCGGGATTAGGTATCTATGCTAGTTGAACCCGTCACCTGCTTTGCATGTTTTGTTTTAAATGCTTCCGCTATCTATTGTTGTTGGTTTTAATTGCTTCCGCACTCTGAGTTTTTGTCAAGTTAGATCCGCCTAGCCTAGTGTGTGAGTTGGTCTCCCGTTCGCTCTGATTCGGATTCGGGCATGGATTTCCATTTCATGTTCTGGGTCTGGGTCATAGTGCGGGGGATGTGGCATCCGCCGTTTGGGGTGTTACAAAATAATTAATGAAACATAACATATTACAACATATTAACATATTAGGATCACAATCGGGGTGGGAATTAATGAGAAAAACGAAATAAAAGCACAAAATAGGGCTTCGAGTGAAAAGGGGCCAAAGCTGACAGATTTCCGAAACGGACAAGCTGTACGAAAACAGGAATATCTTGAGTTTCAGGAATGGGAATTGAGTTTTGTTTCTTGGAAATAAAACTAGACACATACATCTATAAAATGGTAGGTGGCTCGAATCACTGTTCAAAGCGAGGCGAAAATGGCGTAGGTTTGAAGTTGAACGAGTGCAGCCTCTCGGCAAAGCGGCGACACCAAATTAAAATGATTATATCTCACAATCTAGAATGGATTTTGCGGTGATTCCAATTGGAAATTGTTCTAGACTCAATAAGGTTAGACATATCCAAAAATAAGCTCAAACAGAGTTTGTATGAAGGTGTAACCGGCCGGGTAAATCACAAGACAAAAGTTACCCGCCCGGGGTAAAACAGTCCAGAAAGTTTCTGCATAAAGGGGTACCCGCCCGGGGAGTTTTCTTCACAAAATCTACCCGCCCGGGTAGAGGCTTACAGTGGGAAAAAGAGCAAGAACAGGGCTGTTACGAGATGGAGGAAGAAGGGAAACCAAAGCAGCACATATAGACATGAAATGGAGCATAAAACATGAGCAAATTCTTCACACAAAAGCACATAACAACCGGAAATGAAAGGGGATGAAAATGATCAACATGTATGCATCTTAAACTTCAAGAAATGTAAGGTTAAATCATGGAAACTCATATAATAATCATCTACCATGAAATTTAAGCTCATATACCCAATAATGAAGTTCAAGTGATCAAAAATCATACATCAACTCAAGCTATAACCCAAAGATGGCAAGAGATCTCATATATATACACATAACCCTTACTATTCACTCCGTACATCATATCTCAATCAATAATGGTTCAAATTCAGAAATTCTTGAAGTAATAAGACTACAAAAGGATATAGATATCAATCATACACTTACCCCTTGAATATGGTTGAGTTTGATGAAGATTTGAGCTCCAAACACTTCCTTGGTGAATGGTGACGAGATGAGAATGGTTTCTCCAAAGTTTGCAGCTATTTTCCCCTTTTTCCTTGGGTTGAACGAAATGGAGAGAGAATGGAGTGATAGTGTGCTGAGATGGGGTTAAGTGGGACCAAGATTCATGTAAAAAGGTTTAAAATTGAAGGACTTATGGGCAATTTAGTGAAAGGTGGTCACTTAGGCACTCATAGCTTGTTTCGGTCAAATTTAGGAGTATCAAATGGGCTTAAAAAAATATAAGGCTAGGTTCATTAGCTTTCAAATCTCGTTACGAGTCCGGCGCCACTTCCAGAATTCAAATCCGAATTCCCGAGCTCAAGATATGGCCTCCAGAATCCGAGTCGCGTTAAAACTCGTTAGGCCCTCGAATCCCCAAAGACAAAGAATGGTCTCCAACCAATTCGAACAAGTATAAACGAATAATATAAACACGTTAACGAGTTTATAAATCACATAATTCAAGTATATCACATATTTACGAAGTTCGGAATTAAAAATCAAGTAGTAGAAATTAAATACGAAAATTAAAGTGTAAAACTCATACGTTAACGGCATATAAATCTCTTAAACAATTAAATAAACACATAAGTTAAATCAAAAGGAAATAAAACGTCGGTAAACCCTCAAGTGACGTCATACTTGGTTTGCCGAAGAAACTGGGTGTCACAAACCTCCCCCCTTAAGAGAACCTGGTCCCCAGGTTCGCCTGTTCGAGTTTCAAGCTCAAGCAACTTTCCGTATTCACCCAAGTTCGAGGTTCATGACTTCCCGACAAGGGTTAGCCCGGTAAGGTCTTCATGCACAAGGGGTTTGATCACTTCTTGAGATCTTGATGGAATACTTCCGCACCGCTTGATCCGTGCTAGGAGCAACTAAAATGTTTTACACGATAGGAGGGTCCAAGTTTGATTCATCACCCATCGTTTGATTCATTTCAACTACTCCAAGGCTCGGTATTACACGAATGGCATGGTTACTGAACCTCCACCACTCGCACCTTCTAATTCAAGAAGTCCCTTTGTTAGAGAGCTAAATCGCCATTCCTTGCTCGCTCCGGAAGACCGTAGCAAACACGACCCTCAACTTACCGACAAAACCACACACACAAGCAACACGTACAACAAACACACACGCACAAGTAACGCACACAACAAAATATAATAATTAAAGATGCATGATGAATGTGCCATGAATGATTTATGTACCGTTCACCATTTCTCGAAATCCTTCACCATATGAGATTGAGTGGAGAGTCAATACTGATGTCTTAGAATTCGTGACCCGGATTCCTTGGCCTCGATGTTATTGGGTAGATCCTTAGCTTATTAATTCCATTCCATTTCCTCCAATGTTATCCTTAATTTTGACGATACTTATTTCCCTGAGTAGTTTCTTTCTTTTTCTTCAATTTCCTCAATTGGCATGGGAGAATATTTAAATTCTTTTCCCTTCCAAAATCTTTCATAACCCGTTTAATCTTGAATCATCCTAACTCAGTTGACAATCATGGTATCATGATCTCTGGTTATCTTGAAGTCTCTTGTATTTAGGGTCCGATGAAGAGGTACTCCTCATAGTCATCAAGGGGCATGCCCTAGTGTTCACTTCCTCATAATCTCCATCGTTCGTAAATCTTTTAAAGCCCGAAATCCCAATTCTTTGATGTTCATGGAATTAATATCTTGGCTTCTTCTTGATGATCAATCTTCAATTGTTGTCCGGAGCCTTCACCTAGTTACCACCTTGATTAAAGACCCCCCCCCCCCCCCCGATTCCACTTTTTACTGATTTGAATTGGTTGTATGACTTGCCCTCTATTAGCTTACACTTGGGTACATGATCTCCTTCCAAAAATTCTTTACCTTTCTCTATCATTTCCATTTGTTGCTTCATATTTCCCAATTCATCTTCACAGCATGCCAATTCAGCTTGGATCTGGAGATTAAACTCCAATCCTTATGAAGATAAAATTTCTCGCCTCTTGGCTTCCATGGATTTGGAATCACTATATCAATTCGTTCTCTTTAACTCTTCACAATACGACTTCTTACTTACTTGGAATCTAAGGTGTCTCAATTCTATCTTCTTTTCCCTATTGCCTGAGCTTGACTCCTAATAAATTGATTTAATGGGAGGCTCCTCCTTGTTGATCCTGGGTCCACACGAATACCATCGCCTTATCAATAGTCTAGACCTCGAGTTAAGGAATTTCTAAGATTTTCCTTTGCTCTATACTCGGATTAAACGGTCCCGTGGAAATCGATTAAAATTACCCTAGAACCGGGGGTTATGCATTTACCCTCTAAAATTAAGTCCAAAACTTGTTCTCGGATCGTAGTGGCCTTAACTTCTTGTTATAACTTCAATCGAATCCTCAGAGTCGCCATTTTCCTTTTACCCCGATTTTCACCATCACGAAGGGAGACTTCTCTCGATTGCATGCTATCATGGAAACATTAAACTCATGCATGTCGGGTTAGTTTTGCTTATGGTATGCTCCACGTTGTCACCAATTCAAACAAAAAACAATAAGTAATGGCAATATGCAACATACACTCCAAGTAAATATAAAATACAATGTGGGATGGATGTTCGTGCAATGGATGCAATTACCTCCCGGGTGTTTCTTTGGCCTTCGCCGTTCACATTCTTCCAACTTGTGTTTTGGTGATCCATATCCAAAGCATCGGCCCAATCTCTTCCAACAATTCTCGTAAGTGTGAGAATTTCTTCTACAATGAGCACACGGTGATTGCTCCATGAATGGAAGTTCCTTCATTTCCTTTCGGTCCCGTTTGAGAATCCTCTCAGTTCCTCTTTGATCCCAATCCTGAGCTATTTCCTACTCGGCTCTTTTCTTTCAATTTCTTGGATTCAACTCGAAGAGCCTCCCGGGTGCTCCCAATCCAAACTCTAGACTCGATTCCGGTTTCCATTTCTTGAAGATCTCCCTAGTTTCGTCCATAAATTTGGCCACTCTTTTGGATTCGTTCGGTCTTCTTAGGTAGATACGAGGGCATACATTGATCTTGTGTTCGGAAGAACCACATCTAGTACATCTACCCACTCTCCTCTAACAACTCCCATAACCATGATTGGGTCCTCCGTAATGGGTGCATGGAATTTGTTCTTCGGGGAAACGACCCGCCCGACAAGAATATAAGAGCTCTTATAACAAATCGAGCCATGTTACCCTTCATCTTGTTAGATTGATTAACGGTGTGATGATTCGGCGGTTGTGATGAACCTTCATCTCTACTTGATCCCAATTTCAACTTAGAGACCATGGTCGCTGAAACGAGTGATTGATCGTTGTAGACATTAACCTACCATACACAAAGGAGGCGAAAGTATGATGCATGCGGTTAGTGAGTGATTATGGCACATAAATGGAACATTTAACGCACATAATGTATGCAACAATAACAATTAATGAAGGAAAAGTAGCAATTTTAAAACACATAATACAAGGAAATTCACATATAGTGATGCAATGCACACATTAGCACGTTATTCCTACGCCGTACGACCTACACTTGACACAACGCGACCCTAGAACTCCGGTTTTGCAACCCAGAGCTCTGATACCACTTTAAGATGTAGCGCCCGAAGCGGCGAGCCACCACATCCCCCGCACCTAGCCTTGAACCCACATATGAAATAGAAATCCATACATGAGCCCATGACTAAGCGAACGAGAACCTACACTCACTCGCTAGGCCAGGCGGAGCTAAGACAGGACCAGAGCACACAAGAAAAAGGAACGGAAGCATATAACAAAATCCAAGAAGATAAATCCACAAAATATACAAAATAGAAATTCGTACATAATTCATTAACAAATGCATAACATATACATACTTCAATTACCACAATAGAATCACATACAAAAGCATGACTAAATGCAAATGAAAATACAACTCGAACTAGAAGACTTGAACCCGACCGACTCAAGACTCCGCCTAGCAAGCCCAACTTGCAAACTGAAAAGTTGAAAGGAGAGGGTCAGTCCACCGACTGAGTGAGGGGGCTAACGCACACCCACACACATATATATACATAGAGCAAAACACGTATTAAACGAAGATTACGAACCAGGAGTAGGGTTTTGCATACCAAAACCATTTTCCAAAAAGATCTCATATTTATACGTATGTTCATATCTTCTTAAGTTTGAAAACTCGAAAGGATTCATAGATTCAAAAATGCATATGGATTCATATTAAAATTCATAGGGATTCATATTAAAACTCATATGGATTCTTATATTCATAATAATTCAAACCTTAACATAAAATCTCTTATTGAAATCGAATGATCCTATCCCGTGTCATAATCAAAATAACAAAAGAATTCAAATACCCGGCGAGTACGGGTCAACTTTAACAAAAGAATTCATAAGAATCGTAATGAAACATAAATACATAAAATTCATAAAACACATATTCCCGTATTCCATCCACCTTCTCCGGAAGTCTACACGCGGGTTACGGGCCCACATCGTGCAACTCGATACCGATACGTGGGGTAGCGATCCCGCAATGTACCTTAGGGAGCACGTGCACAGGGGTGATAACCGGCGACCCCAACAGCCGCACCGGGTCTCCCTTACCCACGCCTCCAGGGCCCAGAGATTCATAAGATTCATAAGGATTCGTAAGATTCATAAGGATTCATAAGATTCATAAGGATTCATACCTAACTCGCAAAACCTAGAAACATACGATTTATACTTAAGAAACATACCATAAGAAACATACCTTACCGTGCAACTCGGCATATGCTATACACATACCTCTCCGTGTCTTCCTAATTGACAATATGCTGAGGGAAATCCATAGTTTGCTTAACGATACACGGTTTGGAGCATAGCCTCGTTGCAAAACCATTTTAAGCTTATATACGCCCATACGTATAATTTCAGAAGGATTCATATCAAATCGAATTAACAAAATTCATAGCATATCGCAAGACACATATTTAATATAAATATAGTATATATTCGCATGCGGGCTTGAAAACGAGCATATAGGGTTGTAGGTCGCTTTAACTAAAACAAAAATCCTAAAACCTCACCTATTACCGAAAGTGCTCAGGAGTGAGCGTTGACGACCAAGAAGAAGCTAAATGGTGGATCCGACACTTCCCGAACCCAAATCTGGGATAAACAAATACATACTCAAGACTTAGACTCGATCATGAACCAATTAGACGCACGGCGACTCATACTAATGCAAACGGATGAAATGCATATCATATAGATTCATACTTAGGTGTATCGGAGCAAATAATAAAATATCACATAAGGAATTCAAGGATTAAACTCATATCATATTAAATAAACTCATAATGTATCATATATTAACATACCATATGCATTCATAAGCTTGAAGTTCAAAGAAATAACAAGAGATGCAAGAAAGTGTTAAGTGTTTCACATATTGATCATAAATTCAAGAACAATTACACTTAGCAAACAAGGTCATATACTTAAGATAATTAATGAAACATAACATATTACAACATATTAACATATTAGGATCACAATCGGGGTGGGAATTAATGAGAAAAACGAAATAAAAGCACAAAATAGGGCTTCGAGTGAAAAGGGGCCAAAGCTGACAGATTTCCGAAACGGACAAGCTGTACGAAAACAGGAATATCTTGAGTTTCAGGAATGGGAATTGAGTTTTGTTTCTTGGAAATAAAACTAGACACATACATCTATAAAATGGTAGGTGGCTTGAATCATAGTTCAAAGCGAGGCGAAAATGGCGTAGGTTTGAAGTTGAACGAGTGCAGCCTCGCGGCAAAGTGGCGACACCAAATTAAAATGATTATATCTCACAATCTAGAATGAATTTTGCGGTGATTCCAATTTGAGATTGTTCTAGACTCAATAAGGTTAGACATATCCAAAAATAAGCTCAAACGGAGTTCGTATGAAGGGGTAACCGGCCGGTTAAATCACAAGACAAAAGTTACCCGCCCGGGGTAAAACAGTCCAGAAAGTTTCTGCATAAAAGGGTACCCGCCCGGGGAGTTTTCTTCACAAAATCTACCCGCCCGGGTAGAGGCTCACAGCGGGAAAAAGAGCAAGAACAGGGCTGTTACGAGATGGAGGAAGAAGGGAAACCAAAGCAGCACATATAGACATGAAATGGAGCATAAAACATGAGCAAATTCTTCACACAAAAGCACATAACAACCGGAAATGAAAGGGGATGAAAAGGATCAACACGTATGCATCTTAAACTTCAAGAAATGTAAGGTTAAATCATGGAAACTCATATAATACTCATCTACCATGAAATTTAAGCTCATATACCCAATAATGAAGTTCAAGTGATCAAAAATCATATATCAACTCAAGCTATAACCCAAAGATGGCAAGAGATCTCATATATATACACATAACCCTTACTATTCACTCCGTACATCATATCTCAATCAATAATGGTTCAAATTCAGAAATTCTTGAAGTAATAAGACTACAAAAGGATATAGATATCAATCATACACTTACCCCTTGAATATGGTTGAGTTTGATGAAGATTTGAGCTCCAAACACTTCCTTGGTGAATGGTGACGAGATGAGAATGGTTTCTCCAAAGTTTGCAGCTATTTTCCCCTTTTTCCTTGGGTTGAACGAAATGGAGAGAGAATGGAGTGATAGTGTGCTGAGATGGGGTTAATTGGGACCAAGATTCATGTAAAAAGGTTTAAAATTGAAGGACTTATGGGCAATTTAGTGAAAGGTGGTCACTTAGGCACTCATAGCTTGTTTCGGTCAAATTTAGGAGTATCAAATGGGCTTAAAAAAATATAAGGCTAGGTTCATTAGCTTTCAAATCTCGTTACGAGTCCGGCGCCACTTCCAGAATTCAAATCCGAATTCCCGAGCTCAAGATATGGCCTCCAGAATCCGAGTCGCGTTAAAACTCGTTAGGCCCTCGAATCCCCAAAGACAAAGAATGGTCTCCAACCAATTCGAACAAGTATAAACGAATAATATAAACACGTTAACGAGTTTATAAATCACATAATTCAAGTATATCACATATTTACGAAGTTCGGAATTAAAAATCAAGTAGTAGAAATTAAATACGAAAATTAAAGTGTAAAACTCATACGTTAACGGCATATAAATCTCTTAAACAATTAAATAAACACATAAGTTAAATCAAAAGGAAATAAAACGTCGGTAAACCCTCAAGTGACGTCATACTTGGTTTGCCGAAGAAACTGGGTGTCACAAACCTCCCCCCTTAAGAGAACCTGGTCCCCAGGTTCGCCTGCTCGAGTTTCAAGCTCAAGCAACTTTCCGTATTCACCCAAGTTCGAGGTTCATGACTTCCCGACAAGGGTTAGCCCGGTAAGGTCTTCATGCACAAGGGGTTTGATCACTTCTTGAGATCTTGATGGAATACTTCCGCACCGCTTAATCCGTGCTAGGAGCAACTAAAATGTTTTACACGATAGGAGGGTCCAAGTTTGATTCATCACCCATCGTTTGATTCATTTCAACTACTCCAAGGCTCGGTATTACACGAATGGCATGGTTACTGAACCTCCACCACTCGCACCTTCTAATTCAAGAAGTCCCTTTGTTAGAGAGCTAAATCGCCATTCCTTGCTCGCTCCGGAAGACCGTAGCAAACACGACCCTCAACTTACCGACAAAACCACACACACAAGCAACACGTACAACAAACACACACGCACAAGTAACGCACACAACAAAATATAATAATTAAAGATGCATGATGAATGTGCCATGAATGATTTATGTACCGTTCACCATTTCTCGAAATCCTTCACCATATGAGATTGAGTGGAGAGTCAATACTGATGTCTTAGAATTCGTGACCTGGATTCCTTGGCCTCGATGTTATTGGGTAGATCCTTAGCTTATTAATTCCATTCCATTTCCTCCAATGTTATCCTTAATTTTGACGATACTTATTTCCCTGAGTAGTTTCTTTCTTTTTCTTCAATTTCCTCAATTGGCATGGGAGAATATTTAAATTCTTTTCCCTTCCGAAATCTTTCATAACCCGTTTAATCTTGAATCATCCTAACTCAGTTGACAATCATGGTATCATGATCTCTGGTTATCTTGAAGTCTCTTGTATTTAGGGTCCGATGAAGAGGTACTCCTCATAGTCATCAAGGGGCATGCCCTAGTGTTCACTTCCTCATAATCTCCATCGTTCGTAAATCTTTTAAAGCCCGAAATCCCAATTCTTTGATGTTCATGGAATTAATATCTTGGCTTCTTCTTGATGATCAATCTTCAATTGTTGTCCGGAGCCTTCACCTAGTTACCACCTTGATTAAAGACCCCCTCCCCCCCCGATTCCACTTTTTACTGATTTGAATTGGTTGTATGATTTGCCCTCTATTAGCTTACACTTGGGTATATGATCTCCTTCCAAAAATTCTTTACCTTTCTCTATCATTTCCATTTGTTGCTTCATATTTCCCAATTCATCTTCACAGCATGCCAATTCAGCTTGGATCTGGAGATTAAACTCCAATCCTTATGAAGATAAAATTTCTCGCCTCTTGGCTTCCATGGATTTGGAATCACTATATCAATTCGTTCTCTTTAACTCTTCACAATACGACTTCTTACTTACTTGGAATCTAAGGTGTCTCAATTCTATCTTCTTTTCCCTATTGCCTGAGCTTGACTCCTAATAAATTGATTTAATTGGAGGCTCCTCCTTGTTGATCCTGGGTCCACACGAATACCATCGCCTTATCAATAGTCTAGACCTCGAGTTAAGGAATTTCTAAGATTTTCCTTTGCTCTATACTCGGATTAAACGGTCCCGTGGAAATCGATTAAAATTACCCTAGAACCGGGGGTTATGCATTTACCCTCTAAAATTAAGTCCAGAACTTGTTCTCGGATCGTAGTGGCCTTAACTTCTTGTTATAACTTCAATCGAATCCTCAGAGTCGCCATTTTCCTTTTACCCCGATTTTCACCATCACGAAGGGAGACTTCTCTCGATTGCATGCTATCATGGAAACATTAAACTCATGCATGTCGGGTTAGTTTTGCTTATGGTATGCTCCACGTTGTCACCAATTCAAATAAAAAACAATAAGTAATGGCAATATGCAACATACACTCCAAGTAAATATAAAATACAATGTGGGATGGATGTTCGTGCAATGGATGCAATTACCTCCCGGGTGTTTCTTTGGCCTTCGCCGTTCACATTCTTCCAACTTGTGTTTTGGTGATCCATATCCAAAGCATCGGCCCAATCTCTTCCAACAATTCTCGTAAGTGTGAGAATTTCTTCTACAATGAGCACACGGTGATTGCTCCATGAATGGAAGTTCCTTCATTTCCTTTCGGTCCCGTTTGAGAATCCTCTCAGTTCCTCTTTGATCCCAATCCTGAGCTATTTCCTACTCGGCTCTTTTCTTTCAATTTCTTGGATTCAACTCGAAGAGCCTCCCGGGTGCTCCCAATCCAAACTCTAGACTCGATTCCGGTTTCCATTTCTTGAAGATCTCCCTAGTTTCGTCCATAAATTTGGCCACTCTTTTGGATTCGTTCGGTCTTCTTAGGTAGATACGAGGGCATACATTGATCTTGTGTTTGGAAGAACCACATCTAGTACATCTACCCACTCTCCTCCAACAACTCCTATAGCCATGATTGGGTCCTCCGTAATGGGTGCATGGAATTTGTTCTTCGGGGAAACGACCCGCCCGACAAGAATATAAGAGCTCTTATAACAAATCGAGCCATGTTACCCTTCATCTTGTTAGATTGATTAACGGTGTGATGATTCGGCGGTTGTGAAGAACCTTCATCTCTACTTGATCCCAATTTCAACTTAGAGACCATGGTCGCTGAAACGAGTGATTGATCGTTGTAGACATTAACCTACCATACACAAAGGAGGCGAAAGTATGATGCATGCGGTTAGTGAGTGATTATGGCACATAAATGGAACATTTAACGCACATAATGTATGCAACAATAACAATTAATGAAGGAAAAGTAGCAATTTTAAAACACATAATACAAGGAAATTCACATATAGTGATGCAATGCACACATTAGCACGTTATTCCTACGCCGTACGACCTACATTTGACACAACGCGACCCTAGAACTCCGGTTTTGCAACCCAGAGCTCTGATACCACTTTAAGATGTAGCGCCCGAAGCGGCGAGCCACCACATCCCCAGTACCTAGCCTCGAACCCACATATGAAATAGAAATCCATACATGAGCCCATGACTAAGCGAACGGGAACCTACACTCACTCGCTAGGCCAGGCGGAGCTAAGACAGGACCAGAGCACGCAAGAAAAAGGAACGGAAGCATATAACAAAATCCAAGAAGATAAATCCACAAAATATACAAAATAGAAATTCGTACATAATTCATTAACAAATGCATAACATATACATACTTCAATTACCACAATCGAATCACATACAAAAGCATGACTAAATGCAAATGAAAATACAACTCGAACTAGAAGACTTGAACTTGACCGACTCAAGACTCCGCCTAGCAAGCCCAACTTGCAAACTGAAAAGTTGAAAGGAGAGGGTCAGTCCACCGACTGAGTGAGGGGGCTAACGCACACCCACACACATATATATACATAGAGCAAAACACGTATTAAACGAAAGATTATGAACCGGGAGTAGGGTTTTGCATACCAAAATCATTTTCCAAAAAGATCTCATATTTATACGTATGTTCATATCTTCTTAAGTTTGAAAACTCGAAAGGATTCATAGATTCAAAAACGCATATGGATTCATATTAAAATTCATAGGGATTCATATTAAAACTCATATGGATTCTTATATTCATAATAATTCAAACCTTAACATAAAATCTCTTATTGAAATCGAATGATCCTATCCCGTTTCATAATCAAAATAACAAAAGAATTCAAATACCTGGCGAGTACGGGTCAACTTTAACAAAAGAATTCATAAGAATCGTAATGAAACATAAATACATAAAATTCATAAAACACATATTCCCGTATTCCATCCACCTTCTCCGGAAGTCTACACGCGGGTTACGGGCCCACATCGTGTAACTCGATACCGATACGTGGGGTAGCGATCCCGCAATGTACCTTAGGGAGCACGTGCACAGGGGTGGTAACCGGCGACCCCAACAGCCGCACCGGGTCTCCCTTACCCACGCCTCCAGTGTAACACCCCCAGAGCGAAGGGTGCCACATCCCCCGCACTAAGGTCCAACACGAGTAGTGAAATGGAAGTCCGCACCCGTATCAGACCATAGCGAACGGGAGACACACAAAACTCACACCCACGCTAGGCGGCCTAGACCCTCAAGAACTGCAAGAGTTAAAAATCAGAGTAGCGGAAGCAATTAAAGCAATTCTCAAGCTAAACATATCTCCCAAGATCACATATACATTTCAAAAGTGGGGAAGGGTCAACCATTCATGCCAGTTCATATACAGAATATACAATGCCATCAAGGTCCAAAATCGAAAGTGTAATCATAAATACATAATCTCCAAGTACATATGCAAAAGAGGAAGTAAACCACTACGAATGCATGAAGACCCAAGCTAAACCCAAAAGACACTTGCCGCCTAGCTTGACTCGGAAGAACCTGCAAGCTCAAAAGAAAGGAAAAAGGGGAAAACAACAACGAGGGTTAGTCCTAGCGACTAGTGAGGGGGCTAACTCACGCACCCGATATGTATATAGAGCAAAGCACTTAATCAAAAGGAAAGATCCTTGAACCGAGAGTGGTTTTTGCAAGCCAAATTAATTCCCGGAATATATATATAAATAAGTTAAAAGAAAAGGGAAAAGGGCAAAATAAGACTCCAAGTTTTAGGTGAATTAAGAATCCACTCTCGTTCCGTAGATCATACAAAGCTTAACCAACTCGGCGAGTACGAGTCACACACATCCCCAACTTCCAAATACGAAGAACAAAGCAAAGTAAAACAAATCAGAATCCATCCCCAACACCGGTTGATAGAAGGGTTGATCGGCCCTAACTATCCACATACACAAACGAGACAAGGTTTAATTACTTCCTTGAAACCTTCGGCGGTTGCCTCCGCCGGCTCAAGAGAAACACCCTTCCTCAACCTCCTAAGGTTGGGCGAGACTCTCAAATGGAGGTGTTGATGGAAGAGCTCGGCGACCCCTCGGCCGTCCCGAGATTACCATACCACACTCCGGGGCCCAAACATATCACGAAAGTCACACAAACATACCTCAAAGCTTATCTTTCAAAGCCACATCTCGCTTACACACACACACTTGCTCAAAACTAAACCTTTGTAAACGAAAGCAAAATAGCTTATATACTTATACAAACGTTTTCAAACTCTTATAACAAATTGGATAAATCCCGCAACATAAGTATCATACACTTATTTACCATATATTATACATATCCACATGCGAGGCTTCAAATCAAGTAGGGTTATAGGTCGAATAACTAAAAGAACAAAACCTCACCTTGGCAACGAACGTAGCGGAGTCAAAAGAGGAAACCGGGCACCTACGGAGCAAGCTCATCCCCTACAGAAAGATCCTCTGAACAAGGCAAACAACAAGAGACACTCTTAGACTCAATATGAACCACATTGACACTCGGTACATGAATATGTATGCTTATGATGCAAATGATATGAAATGTATTCACATTAAGGCCATTTATGAGCATTCAAAGCATAATCGGGCATATATCATAAACGAGGCAAGAATAAACAACAAGAAACAACGGAAAGGAAACAAAACGAACGAAACTAGGGTTACAAGGAGGCACGCCCGTGTCCCTCCGGAAGGGCAAGCTGAGACACCCCCGTGTCTCAGTACAGAACTAAACAACAGAAACCTGGAGGTGACACGCCCGTGTCACCGAAACCAGGCAAGCCGAGACACCCCCGTGTCTCGGTACAGAAAAGCAAAAACGAAAACAAAAGGTGACACGCCCGTGTCACCAACAAAGGGCAAACCGTGACACCCCTGTGTCACGGTACAGAAAAACGCAGACGGCACTACAGTAACTCAGCAACCCCAAAACAAAAACCCAACACTCATGCTCTAATTACCAAGCAAGGAAATGCAACAATTGCTAAGAAACAAGTCCTAGGAGCATACTAACAACAACAAACCTCAAGGAAACATGAAAGGAGCAAGAATCAAACCAAATCTACCAACACTACTATTCACATGCTTGCTATAACTCAACAATCAACCAAAGAATTGAACTTAAAATCACATAAAAGAGAGAAGAGTAAGTGAAGATGACAACCATGAACTTACCTTTCAATTTGGAGAAGTTTTGATGAAGATTTGAGCTCAAAATCACAAGGTTGGACAAAAGGCTTCTTCTTCTTCCTTGCTTCCCTGTACCGATCAGTTTGGGAGAGAGAGAGAGAAGGATTGGCTCGGTTTCAAGGGGATTTGGGGCTGAAATGGTTAGCTAACTCAAGTGTAATCCAAGGTTAAGGCTTGGTTAGGTTAAGGTGGGGTCCACAAGGTCTCATGAGGTCAAAAGGTAGCTTCCAAGCTTAAGGGGCTCGTTACGGGTGAAATACGGAGGTCTTAACGGGCTTAGAAAAATGTGAGGCTTGTCCCATCGAACCCGAATCGTCTAAACGAGTTCAATGGAGGTGACGGAATTCGAATCCGAATTCCCGAGCTCAAGATACGCGTCTCGGAACCCAAGGTACGCTAAATGCTCTTTAGCCTCCTTCAGGTCCCGTCTCCAAAACGAACCCAAAAAAAACAACCAAAACAAATACCAAAACATATAACGAGCATGTAAACGAGTTCATAAAACATATAATTAACAAATATCACTAATTCACCAAAAATTAGAATTAAATACGAACCCGAAACGAATAAAATGCCCAACAAGAAAAGTTAAACGTTCAAGGGTAACAAAATTCATATTAAAGCAAATAAGTTCAAATAACTTCAATAATTCACGTTAGAAATGAAATATGACATAAGGAAATAATTGAATAGCGCACATAAGAGGTTACCTGAAAAGTCTGATCAGTCGGGATGTTACATCCAGGGCCCAGAGATTCATAAGATTCATAAGGATTCGTAAGATTCATAAGGATTCATAAGATTCATAAGGATTCATACCTAACTCGCAAAACCTAGAAACATACGATTTATACTTAAGAAACATACCATAAGAAACATACCTTACCGTGCAACTCGGCATATGCTATACACATACATCTCCGTGTCTTCCTAATTCACAATATGCTGAGGGAAATCCATAGTTTGCTTAAAAATACACGGTTTGGAGCATAGCCTCGTTGCAAAACCATTTTAAGCTTATATACGCCCATACGTATAATTTCAGAAGGATTCATATCAAATCGAATTAACAAAATTCATAGCATATCGCAAGACACATATTTAATATAAATATAGTATATATTCGCATGCGGGCTTGAAAACGAGCATATAGGGTTGTAGGTCGCTTTAACTAAAACAAAAATCCTAAAACCTCACCTTTTGCCGAAAGTGCTCAGGAGTGAGCGTTGACGACCAAGAAGAAGCTAAATGGTGGATCCGACACTTCCCGAACCCAAATCTGGGATAAACAAATACATACTCAAGACTTAGACTCGATCATGAACCAATTAGACGCACGGCGACTCATACTAATGCAAACGGATGAAATGCATATCATATAGATTCATACTTAGGTGTATCAGAGCAAATAATGAAATATCACATAAGGAATTCAAGGATTAAACTCATATCATATTAAATAAACTCATAATGTATCATATATTAACATACCATATGCATTCATAAGCTTGAAGTTCAAAGAAATAACAAGAGATGCAAGAAAGTGTTAAGTGTTTCACATATTGATCATAAATTCACGTACAATTACACTTAGCAAACAAGGTCATATACTTAAAATAATTAATGAAACATAACATATTACAACATATTAACATATTAGGATCACAATCGGGGTGGGAATTAATGAGAAAAACGAAATAAAAGCACAAAATAGGGCTTCGAGTGAAAAGGGGCCAAAGCTGATAGATTTCCGAAACGGACAAGCTGTACGAAAACAGGAATATCTTGAGTTTCAGGAATGGGAATTGAGTTTTGTTTCTTGGAAATAAAACTAGACACATACATCTATAAAATGGTAGGTGGCTCGAATCATGGTTCAAAGCGAGGCGAAAATGGCGTAGGTTTGAAGTTAAACGAGTGCAGCCTCGCGGCAAAGTGGCGACACCAAATTAAAATGATTATATCTCACAATCTAGAATGTATTTTGTGGTGATTCCAATTGGAGATTGTTCTAGACTCAATAAGGTTAGACATATCCAAAAATAAGCTCAAACGGAGTTTGTATGAAGGGGTAACCGGCCGGGTAAATCACAAGACAAAAGTTACCCGCCCGGGGTAAAACAGTCCAGAAAGTTTCTGCATAAAGGGGTACCCGAGCGGGGAGTTTTCTTCACAAAATCTACCCGCCCGGGTAGAGGCTTACAGTGGGAAAAAGAGCAAGAATAGGGCTGTTACGAGATGGAGGAAGAAGGGAAACCAAAGCAGCACATATAGACATGAAATGGAGCATAAAACATGAGCAAATTCTTCACACAAAAGCACATAACAACCGGAAATGAAAGGGGATGAAAAGGATCAACATGTATGCATCTTAAACTTCAAGAAATGTAAGGTTAAATCATGAAAACTCATATAATACTCATCTACCATGAAATTTAAGCTCATATACCCAATAATGAAGTTCAAGTGATCAAAAATCATACATCAACTCAACCTATAACCTAAAGATGGCAAGAGATCTCATATATATACACATAACCCTTACTATTCACTCCATACATCATATCTCAATCAATAATGGTTCAAATTCAGAAATTCTTCAATTAATAAGACTAAAAAAGGATATAGATATCAATCATACACTTACCCCTTGAATATGGTTGAGTTTGATGAAGATTTGAGCTCCAAACACTTCCTTGGTGAATAGTGACGAGATGAGAATGGTTTCTCCAAAGTTTGCAGCTATTTTCCCATTTTTCCTTGGGTTGAACGAAATGGAGAGAGAATGGAGTGATAGTGTGCTGAGATGGGGTTAAGTGGGACCAAGATTCATGTAAAAAGGTTTAAAATTGAAGGACTTATGGGCAATTTAGTGAAAGGTGGTCACTTAGGCACTCATAGCTTGTTTCGGTCAAATTTAGGAGTATCAAATGGGCTTAAAAAAATATAAGGCTAGGTTCATTAGCTTTCAAATCTCGTTACGAGTCCGGCGCCACTTCCAGAATTCAAATCCGAATTCCCGAGCTCAAGATATGGCCTCCAGAATCCGAGTCGCGTTAAAATTCGTTAGGCCCTCGAATCCCCAAAGACAAAGAATGGTCTCCAACCAATTCGAACAAGTATAAACGAATAATATAAACACGTTAACGAGTTTATAAATCATATAATTCAAGTATATCACATATTTACGAAGTTCGGAATTAAAAATCAAGTAGTAGAAATTAAATACGAAAATTAAAGTGTAAAACTCAAACGTTAACGGCATATAAATCACTTAAACAATTAAATAAACACATAAGTTAAATCAAAAGGAAATAAAACGTCGGTAAACCCTCAAGTGACGTCATACTTGGTTTGCCGAAGAAACTGGGTGTCACAAACCTCCCCCCTTAAGAGAACCTGGTCCCCAGGTTGGCCTGCTCGAGTTTCAAGCTCAAGCAACTTTCCATATTCACCCAAGTTCGAGGTTCATGACTTCCCGACAAGGGTTAGCCCGGTAAGGTCTTCATGCACAAGGGGTTTGATCACTTCTTGAGATCTTGATGGAATACTTCCGCACCGCTTGATCCGTGCTAGGAGCAACTAAAATGTTTTACACGATAGGAGGGTCCAAGTTTAGTTCATCACCCATCGTTTGATTCATTTCAACTACTCCAAGGCTCGGTATTACACGAATGGCGTGGTTACTGAACCTCCACCACTCGCACCTTCTAATTCAAGAAGTCCCTTTGTTAGAGAGCTAAATCGCCATTCCTTGCTCGCTCCGGAAGACCGTAGCAAACACGACCCTCAATTTACGGAGAAAACCACACACACAAGCAACGCGTACAAAAAACACACACGCATAAGTAAAGCACACAACAAAATATAATAATTAAAGATGTATGATGAACGTGCCATGAATGATTTATGTACCGTTCACCATTTCTCGAAATCCTTCACCATATGAGATTGAGTGGAGAGTCAATACTGATGTCTTAGAATTCGTGACCCAGATTCCTTGGCCTCGATGTTATTGGGTAGATCCTTAGCTTATTAATTCCATTCCATTTCCTCCAATGTTATCCTTAATTTTGACGATACTTATTTCCCTGAGTAGTTTCTTTCTTTTTCTTCAATTTCCTCAATTGGCATGGGAGAATATTTAAATTCTTTTCCCTTTCGAAATCTTTCATAACCCGTTTAATCTTGAATCATCCTAACTCAGTTGACAATCATGGTATCATGATCTGTGGTTATCTTGAAGTCTCTTGTATTTAGGGTCCGATGAAGAGGTACTCCTCATAGTCATCAAGGGGCATGCCCTAGTGTTCACTTCCTCATAATCTCCATCGTTCGTAAATCTTTTAAAGCCCGAAATCCTAATTCTTTGATGTTCATGGAATTAATATCTTGGCTTCCTCTTGATGATCAATCTTCAATTGTTGTCCGGAGCCTTCACCTAGTTACCACCTTGATTAAAGACCCCCCTCCCCCCCGATTCCACTTTTTACTGATTTGAATTGGTTGTATGACTTGCCCTCTATTAGCTTACACTTGGGTACATGATCTCCTTCCAAAAATTCTTTACCTTTCTCTATCATTTCCATTTGTTGCTTCATATTTCCCAATTCATCTTCACAGCATGCCAATTCAGCTTGGATCTGGAAATTAAACTCCAATCCTTATGAAGATAAAATTTCTCGCCTCTTGGCTTCCATGGATTTGGAATCACTATATCAATTCGTTCTCTTTAACTCTTCACAATACGACTTCTTACTTACTTGGAATCTAAGGTGTCTCAATTCTATCTTCTTTTCCCTATTGCCTGAGCTTGACTCCTAATAAATTGATTTAATTGGAGACTCCTCCTTGTTGATCCTAGGTCCACACGAATACCATCGCCTTATCAATAGTCTAGACCTCGAGTTAAGGAATTTCTAAGATTTTCCTTTGCTCTATACTCTGATTAAACGGTCCCGTGGAAATCGATTAAAATTACCCTAGAACCGGGGGTTATGCATTTACCCTCTAAAATTAAGTCCAAAACTTGTTCTCGGATCGTAGTGGCCTTAACTTCTTGTTATAACTTCAATCGAATCCTCAGAGTCGCCATTTTCCATTTACCCCGATTTTCACCATCACGAAGGGAGACTTCTCTCGATTGCATGCTATCATGGAAACATTAAACTCATGCATGTCGGGTTAGTTTTGCTTATGGTATGCTCCACGTTGTCACCAATTCAAACAAAAAACAATAAGTAATGGCAATATGCAACATACACTCCAAGTAAATATCAAATACAATGTGGGATGGATGTTCGTGCAATGGATGCAATTACCTCCCGGGTGTTTCTTTGGCCTTCGCCGTTCACATTCTTCCAACTTGTGTTTTGGTGATCCATATACAAAGCATCGGCCCAATCTCTTCCAACAATTCTCGTAAGTGTGAGAATTTCTTCTACAATGAGCACACGGTGATTGCTCCTTGAATGGAAGTTCCTTCATTTCCTTTCGGTCCCGTTTGAGAATCCTCTCAGTTCCTCTTTGATCCCAATCCTGAGCTATTTCCTACTCGGCTCTTTTCTTTCAATTTCTTGGATTCAACTCGAAGAGCCTCCCGGGTGCTCCCAATCCAAACTCTAGACTCGATTCCGGTTTCCATTTCTTGAAGATCTCCCTAGTTTCGTCCATAAATTTGGCCACTCTTTTGGATTCGTTCGGTCTTCTTAGGTAGATACGAGGGCATACATTGATCTTGTGTTCGGAAGAACCACATCTAGTACATCTACCCACTCTCCTCCAACAACTCCTATAGCCATGATTGGGTCCTCCGTAATGGGTGCATGGAATTTGTTCTTCGGGGAAACGACCCGCCCGACAAGAATATAAGAGCTCTGATAACAAATCGAGCCATGTTACCCTTCATCTTGTTAGATTGATTAACGGTGTGATGATTCGGCGGTTGTGAAGAACCTTCATCTCGACTTGATCCTAATTTCAACTTAGAGACCATGGTCGCTGAAACGAGTGATTGATCGTTGCAGACATTAACCTACCATACACAATGGAGGCGAAAGTATGATGCATGCGGTTAGAAAGTGATTATGGCACATAAATGGAACATTTAACGCACATAAAGTATGCAACAATAACAATTAATGAAGGAAAAGTAGCAATTTTAAAACACATAATACAAGGAAATTCACATATAGTGATGCAATGCACACATTAGCACGTTATTCCTACGCCGTACGACCTACACTTGACACAACGCGACCCTAGAACTCCGGTTTTGCAACCTAGAGCTCTGATACCACTTTAAGATGTAGCGCCCGAAGCGGCGAGCCACCACATCCCCCGCACCTAGCCTCGAACCCACATATGAAATAGAAATCCATACATGAGCCCATGACTAAGCGAACGGGAACCTACACTCACTCGCTAGGCCTAGGCGGAGCTAAGACAGGACCAGAGCGCCCAAGAAAAAGGAACGGAAGCATATAACAAAATCCAAGAAGATAAATCCACAAAATATACAAAATAGAAATTCGTACATAATTCATTAACAAATGCATAACATATACATACTTCAATTACCACAATCGAATCACATACAAAAGCATGACTAAATGCAAATGAAAATACAACTCGAACTAGAAGACTTGAACCCAACCGACTCAAGACTCCGCCTAGCAACCCAACTTGCAAACTGAAAAGTTGAAAGGAGAGGGTCAGTCCACCGACTGAGTGAGGGGGCTAACGCACACCCACACACATATATATACATAGAGCAAAACACGTATTAAACGAAAGATTATGAACCGGGAGTAGGGTTTTGCATACCAAAACCATTTTCCAAAAAGATCTCATATTTATACGTATGTTCATATCTTCTTAAGTTTGAAAACTCGAAAGGATTCATAGATTCAAAAACGCATATGGATTCATATTAAAATTCATAGGGATTCATATTAACACTCATATGGATTCTTATATTCATAATAATTCAAACCTTAACATAAAATCTCTTATTGAAATCGAATGATCCTATCCCGTTTCATAATCAAAATAACAAAAGAATTCAAATACCCGGGAGTGCGGGTCAACTTTAACAAAAGAATTCATAAGAATCGTAATGAAACATAAATACATAAAATTCATAAAACACATATTCCCGTATTCCATCCACCTTCTCCGGAAGTCTACACGCGGGTTACGGGCCCACATCGTGCAACTCGATACCGATACGTGGGGTAGCGATCCCGCAATGTACCTTAGGGAGCACGTGCACAGGGGTGATAACCGGCGACCCCAACAGCCGCACCGGGTCTCCCTTACCCACGCCTCCAGGGCCCAGAGATTCATAAGATTCATAAGGATTCGTAAGATTCATAAGGATTCATAAGATTCATAAGGATTCATACCTAACTCGCAAAACCTAGAAACATACGATTTATACTTAAGAAACATACCATAAGAAACATACCTTACCGTGCAACTCGGCATATGCTATACACATACCTCTCCGTGTCTTCCTAATTCACAATATGCTGAGGGAAATCCATAGTTTGCTTAACGATACACGGTTTGGAGCATAGGCTCGTTGCAAAACCATTTTAAGCTTATATACGCCCATACGTATAATTTCAGAAGGATTCATATCAAATCGAATTAACAAAATTCATAGCATATCGCAAGACACATATTTAATATAAATATAGTATATATTCGCATGCGGGCTTGAAAACGAGCATATAGGGTTGTAGGTCGCTTTAACTAAAACAAAAATCCTAAAACCTCACCTTTTACCGAAAGTGCTCAGGAGTGAGCGTTGACGACCAAGAAGAAGCTAAATGGTGGATCCGACACTTCCCGAACCCAAATCTGGGATAAACAAATACATACTCAAGACTTAGACTCGATCATGAACCAATTAGACGCACGGCGACTCATACTAATGCAAACGGATGAAATGCATATCATATAGATTCATACTTAGGTGTATCGGAGCAAATAATGAAATATCACATAAGGAATTCAAGGATTAAACTCATATCATATTAAATAAACTCATAATGTATCATATATTAACATACCATATGCATTCATAAGCTTGAAGTTCAAAGAAATAACAAGAGATGCAAGAAAGTGTTAAGTGTTTCACATATTGATCATAAATTCACGTACAATTACACTTAGCAAACAAGGTCATATACTTAAAATAATTAATGAAACATAACATATTACAACATATTAACATATTAGGATCACAATCGGGGTGGGAATTAATGAGAAAAACGAAATAAAAGCACAAAATAGGGCTTCGAGTGAAAAGGGGCCAAAGCTGACAGATTTCCGAAATGGACAAGCTGTACGAAAACAGGAATATCTTGAGTTTCAGGAATGGGAATTGAGTTTTGTTTCTTGGAAATAAAACTAGACACATACATCTATAAAATGGTAGGTGGCTCGAATCATTGTTCAAAGCGAGGCGAAAATGGCGTAGGTTTGAAGTTGAACGAGTGCAGACTCTCGGCAAAGTGGCGACACCAAATTAAAATGATTATATCTCACAATCTAGAATGGATTTTGCGGTGATTCCAATTGGAGATTGTTCTAGACTCAATAAGGTTAGACATATCCAAAAATAAGCTCAAACGGAGTTTGTATGAAGGGGTGACCGGCCGGGTAAATCACAAGACAAAAGTTACCCGCCTGGGGTAAAACAGTCCAGAAAGTTTCTGCATAAAGGGGTACCCGCCCGGGGAGTTTTCTTCACAAAATCTACCCGCCCGGGTAGAGGCTTACAGCGGGAAAAAGAGCAAGAACATGGCTGTTACGAGATGGAGGAAGAAGGGAAACCAAAGCAGCACATATAGACATGAAATGGAGCATAAAACATGAGCAAATTCTTCACACAAAAGCACATAACAACCAGAAATGAAAGGGGATGAAAAGGATCAACATGTATGCATCTTAAACTTCAAGAAATGTAAGGTTAAATCATGGAAACTCATATAATACTCATCTACCATGAAATTTAAGCTCATATACCCAATAATGAAGTTCAAGTGATCAAAAATCATACATCAACTCAAGCTATAACCTAAAGATGGCAAGAGATCTCATATATATACAGATAACCCTTACTATTCACTCCATACATCATATCTCAATCAATAATGGTTCAAATTCAGAAATTCTTGAAGTAATAAGACTACAAAAGGATATAGATATCAATCATACACTTACCCCTTGAATATGGTTGAGTTTGATGAAGATTTGAGCTCCAAACACTTGTAACGCCCCGGTTTCCGGATGATCAGGTAAGCACGCCACGTGTGAGTTTGAGCGTAGGTTTTATTTTATTTCTTTAATTTCATAATATATTACGTGGCATTTCATATTTTTTTTAATATAAAATTCAAGAAACGTTATTTATATCAATTATTTGATTTCATATCATTGAAAATATTATTTCATGGCACGGAAAATATTTATTGCATGAAAACAATTACCAAGAGTGATAAAATTACCAAATTGTCCCTAGTTAACTATTTTCTAAAATATTAGGGACTCAATTGCATAAACTTGTAGGGACCAAACTGAGCATATTTTAAATTGTGGCATACCTAATTGTATAACTTAAAGACTTCAAGGATTAATTGGCAATTTGGCAATTTTCACAAAAATCAAGATGATGAATTACGTATCATCTCTTCTCCCACATTCCATGATCATTTTTCATCCATTTCATCCTCTCTCACTCTCGGTAGTCCAAGGAAGAAAAGGGAAGAAGTAGTTCATCATTCAATCATCAAGATTTCAAGAGATCATCCAAGTTTTTGGCAAATTGATCATCATCTTCACTCATCTTCTTCATTTCTTTCATCTTCAAGGTTGGTTTGGCATGAGTTATGATTCTTGATCAGATTAGAGATGGTTAGGGTTTGGAATTTATATGCTAGATGGATTGATTGGACATGGAAGCATGAATATGTGATCATATATTGAATTATAGCTTGGTTTATTCATGAAATCATTGAAGATTTGGCATGAGTGATCAAGTTTGATCATAAGCTTGAAACCTTGGAAATCTTGTTGTTATTACATGTTTTATGTGTTTAAGTGTGGTATTGTTATGCCATAAGAGTGTTTGCATCATATTTCCAGAAATTATGGCATTTGGGGATCAAAAATGGGGTTTTGTTGCTTTGTTGAGCCATTCCCGTAGCTTTCCCCTGTTTTTGCTCTGTTTCTGTAAGTTGCAGAAACAGGGAACGGCCGTTCCCAGCCTCAAGGCATAGTGGGAACGGGCGTTCCCTTCTTTTAAACTGAAAACACGCGGCCGACCACGGGAACGGCCGTTCCCATTTTGGCCTTGGAGCCGGAAGGGCCGTTCCCCAGTTAGGCGCGTTTTAAAGGGGAAAAACGCTGGCACGTTTTGGGGAACTCTTGGGAACGACCGTTCCCATTTTTCAAAGGGGACCGGAACGGCCGTTCCCACCTGACATGCAGTATAAAATTCACTGCATAAAATTACGAAATTAGCCCCACGACCCGACGACTTCTTTGACCCCGAATTACTATAATATGTGTTAATATGATGTGAAACGACATGTTATCATACCACATTGCATTTTCATGGTCGTCTCGACACATTTCCGCCGTTCGTCCTATTTTGGTCATTTTAGTTCATGTCTCAAGTTTGTACGTCGTATTTGCACAGGTCACGAGGGCGTGGACGGGGAGCAAGCTCCTTAGAACACTTCTTTGTTATATTTTGCAAGAAAGGTGAGGTTTTGTTTTGGTAAAACGAACCCTATAACCCTTATGTGCTAATTTTCGGCCTAAACGTATTATACTTATAAATGATTTCCAAACCATGAACATTTCAAGCAAGCAATTCATGATTTCAAGCATGTTTGGCGAGTACATGATTGCACGTGGGCCCGAGGGTAATTCTTGAGCCAACCGGGAAAGCAAGGGATGACGGGTAACTCCTGAATTATCCTCACATTGTTGGGATCACCCCCGAAGCCACTAGGAGATTAGTGGTGGAAGGAGTTCCGTGTCTAGAGGGTCATGTCCTCTACACACACCATGTCGTGGATAGTCGAGCCTTGCAAACTCGCTATCACCCGGAGGAAGAAGGAGACTGGGGATTAATCCGGCATGTCGGGTTATCCTCGGGTTATTGCATGATTTCAAGCATGAACTTGTTTATGTGAGCACTAAATAAATTGCATGATCACTTATTTATCAAGCAAGCAAGCATGATCACGTATTGTTCACGATTGGGAGTTCGGTTGGAGATCGCCCTTGCTCGCCGGGGCCACATTTTCATGACATTGACAAGCATGATTAAATAAACGTGTTAAAATGATTGGTTGTACTCTCGGGCAAAGACTAAGTTCTTCAATTGTATAGCTATTTTATTCCAAAATCTTCACCCGAGGCTATAACTTGCATGTGATGTGTGTATATATTTATTGCCCCTCACTCAGTCTTCGGTAGACTGATACTTCACTTTTCAGGTACCCTTTTGAGCGTGGTCGTGCTAGGCGGGAGTCGTTAGAGTTTTGCATTTTCGCGAGTCTAGCACCGTACCTTCATGTATAGTACTTTTGGAACATTTCATGTTATTGATCGTATTAGTATTTCGGAATACTTGGTTATGTATATTATTAAGAGATGATAATGTATTGATAGTTAGAATTGGTATCTATACATATCTATTCAATAAATATGGTACCTATACGTATGATTGATTTAATGCTTCCGCTTTTATATTCATGATTTAAGTAATTATGTTGGGGAGAGTGTCCCGCCTAGCTCGTCATTTTTATTGTCACCCGTTCGCTATAGTTTTGGTTTATGTATGAACTTTCCATTTCGTACGTGGATCGAGGCTATAGTGCGGGGGATGTGGTGCCCAGGGGGTTAGGGTGCTACATCTATAGGTGGTATCAGAGCCCGGTTGCAAAACCGAGGTTCTCGAGTCGTGTCAAGTCAGTCTAGGTCGCACGGCATAGGATTATGTGGTATTTGGGAGTCTGCATTTGGTTGACTTACCTGATTTATTCATTTCTTCGCATTAATTGAGCTACTTGAGTTTCCTTGAACATGTGCTACTTGATATTATGGAAATTATATGCACACATTTGCATTTATTGATCAAGCCACGCATGTTTAGTGATCTAATTTCAGGATGGAGCACGACAGACATTCCAGTGACCGATCCTCGAGGCACAGGCATCATCACCGCCGACATCATCGCCGCGAGAGATCACCACCTCCTCTGCCTGCTCAGGCACAGCCCCAGGATTTTATGAACGCAGTAGTGGGGCTAATTGATCAGAGGTTACAGGACAGGGTTCCTCCACCACCTCCAGCACCAGTAGCACCTCCGGAGAACCCCATTTCTGCCATTCTACGAGAGTTTCAGAACCAGCGTCCCCCGAACTTCTATAAGGGAGACGATATACAGGCAGAGATGTGGCTGAAAGAGATTGAAAGAATTTGGCAGCTTATCCCTTGTGACAGTCAGGAGAAGGCCCGCTATACACTTACTCTTATTCAGGGCGAGGCCTATTCTTGGTGGGAAAGCACGCAGATTGTTCTAGAGACAGCCGGGACCGAGATTACCTGGGAGGTCTTTGCACGGGAGTTCAGAAACAAGTATATTCCTCCAGCTTCCCGTACCCGCAGGTTGAGGGAGTTTACAGAGCTAAAGCAAGGAGGCAGGTCTGTGGGTCAGTATATCGCCGAGTTCGAGAGACTTTCTCGTTATGCACCCAACATAGCGAATGACGACTTTCACAAGGCGATGCAGTTCGTCCAGGGACTCAGGCCAGACATTCAGGATGCACTGAAGGCAGCCAATACTAGCACCTGGGCAAAAGCTACCGCTAAGGCCCTAAAAGTTGAGGATTCAGATATTGCTAGGAAAGCTACTTCGCGGACTGGACAGGCATCGGGCTCGAGAGCAGGTCAGGGATCGAGCTCAGGAAAGAGGCCGATGATTTACTCTGCACCCCCAGCTCAGAAGAACCCCGAGAAGAAGCTTAAGGCGACAGGGTCGTTACCTAGAGGTCCGAGAGCTCCAGCACCACCCCAGCCACCTCAGAGACCGGGCTGCAGATGGTGTGGACTTCCTACACATACCTATGATAACTGCAGACGCCGGTTGGGTTTATGTTTGATTTGCGGGAGTAACGAGCACATGGTTGATGGTTGTCCGGATCGTCAGGATCCACCACCGGCAGGACCGCGGCCACTGGTGAGAGCTCGGGCTTATGCACTCGCTGGAGAGGAGCAGGATGCAGGGATAGACCCCACCGCGGTAGTTGAAGGTATTATTTGCATTCATGGCACGAACATCCATACATTATTTGATCCAGGAGCTACACACTCCTTTCTTGCGCATTCTATTGCTATTACTTTGTCTTTGCCTGCTATGTGTACTTCTGTGCGCTATATAGTCAGTACTCCTTTCGGTAGTAGGCGAGAGACGGATCAGGTTTGCAGGGATGTTCCAGTGGTGATTGAAGGTCGGGAGTTTCTGACAGATTTCATTGTTATGCCGATGGAGAGATACGGAGCTATATTGGGGATGGAATGGTTATACAGGCATTGTGCTACCGTAGATTGCCGGGCTAAAAAGGTTCAGTTGGGTTCAGAGGTTATTACAGGTTGTACTTCGAAGACTGTACCCCTACTTTCGTTTTCAGAGGCTCAGAGATTAGTCAGAGAAGGGGCTACGGGGTTCATTGCCTATATTCTGAACAAGCCCAAGGATCAGGTGAAATTAGAGGACACCGAAGTGGTAAAGGAATTTCCTGAGGTATTCCCAGAAAAATTGGATTCTTTGCCTCCTGAACGAGAGATTGAATTTGTGATCGATCTTTTCCCGAATGCTGAGCCGTATTCAAAGACTCCTTACCGGATGGCTCCAGCTGAATTAAAAGAGTTAAAAGTCCAGCTGGAAGCATTGTTGGAAGTTGGGTACATTCGGCCAAGTTCTTCGCCGTGGGGAGCACCAGTTTTGTTTGTAAAGAAAAAGGACGGGACTTTAAGAATGTGCATCGATTACAGAGAGTTGAACAGGATGACTATCAAGAACAAGTATCCCCTCCCACATATCGAGGAGTTATTCGATATACTTCAGGGTTCCAAGGTTTATTCAAAACTGGATTTAAGACAGGGATACTATCAACTGCGAATCCGAGCAGAGGATATTCCTAAGACAGGATTCAATACTCGGTACGGGCACTATGAGTTCGTGGTTATGCCATTTGGATTAACTAACGCCCCTGCAGCTTTTATGGATATGATGCATCGGATATTCAGGCCTTTCCTCGACAAGTTCGTGGTAATTTTTATTGATGACATTCTGGTTTTCTCAAAATCAGCCGAGGAGCACGCGAGACATCTCAGGCTCGTTCTTCAGACACTAAAAGAGCATCAGTTGTTTGCTAAGTTCAGTAAATGTGAATTTTGGATAGATCGGGTTTCCTTTTTGGGGCATGTGATTTCAGGAAAAGGGTTGGAAGTCGATCCCTCGAAAATCGAGGCCGTGCTTAAGTGGGAGAAACCAAAGAACGCCTCGGAAATTAGAAGCTTCTTGGGATTGGCCGGTTACTATAGAAGATTTGTTCAGGACTTCTCCAAGATTGCGGCGCCGTTAACCCGATTGACAAAGAAGGATGTTAAGTTTGTCTGGGACGAGAAGTGTGATCAAAGCTTTAATTTTCTGAAGGAAAAGTTAGTCTTAGCTCCGGTATTAGCGTTACCCGAGGGTTCATAGGGATATGCAGTGTACACCGATGCTTCTAAAGAAGGCTTAGGTTGTGTTTTGACTCAGAAAGGAAAAGTGATCGCTTATGCTTCTCGAAAGCTAAAGGAATATGAAAGGAATTATCCAACACACGACCTAGAGCTTGCAGCCGTGATCTTTGCTCTCGGGAAATGGAGACATTATCTTTACGGGACTTCCTTTGAGATTTTTACCGACCACAAGAGCCTCCAGTATTTATTCACACAGAAGGATTTGAATATGAGGCAATGGCGTTGGATGGAAAAGCTAGAGGATTATGATTGTACAATTAAGTACCATCCCGGGAAAGCAAATGTGGTCGCCGATGCGCTTAGCAGAAAGGCGAGTGTATCGAGTTTGGAAATAAAGGAAAGTGAGGAAGTTGTCCCGATTGTGTTAAAGGCTCGGGTTTCTAATATCACAATTCAGTCGGAATTAAGGTATCAGTTATTTGAGGCTCAGAATAAGGATCCGGAAGTGCAGAAGCTTGTAGGTAAAGCTAAGGATGACCCGGAGAGTCTGTTTGGGTTTGATGAGACCGGGTTGCTTCGGTTTAAAAGCAGAGTGGTAGTACCTGAAGAATTGAGACGGGTCCTACTTGAAGAAGCTCACAAGTCAGCCTACTCGATCCACCCAGGAGGAAATAAAATGTATAAGGATTTGAAACAGTATTATTGGTGGAATGGGATGAAGAGAGACGTGGCAGAGTATGTGAAACATTGCCTGACTTGTCAGAAAGTGAAAGCTGAGCACCAAAAACCCGCGGGACTTCTACAACCGTTACCTATTCCCGAGTGAAAGTGGGAACAAGTAACGATGGACTTTGTTTCCGGATTACCGAAGGTTAAAGGCGGGTTTGATGGAATTTGGGTAATCATGGATAGATTTACAAAGTCTGCTCACTTTCTACCGGTCCGGATGTCCTATAAGATCCCGAAGTTGGCTGAAATCTATAACAGAGAGATTATTCGACTTCATGGCATTCCGGTGAGCATAGTCTCAGACCGAGACCCGAGGTTTACTTCTAAGTTGTGGCAGGAATTACAGGCTGTCTTGGGTACGAAACTTAAGTTCAGCACAGCATTTCACCCGCAAACAGACGGTCAAACTGAAAGGTTAATCAGGTATTTGGAAGATCTTCTTCGGGCTTGCGCGATGGATTTCCAGAACTCGTAGGCGGAACAGCTTCCCTTGATCGAGTTTGCTTATAACAACAGCTTTCAGGCTTCGATCGGGATGGCTCCTTATGAACTTCTTTATGGAAGAAAGTGCCGATCTCCGTTGTTTTTCGACTTGGAAGAATGGAAATGGTCGAAACAGGAAGGGGTAAAGAAAGGTGAAAGGTTCGAAAGGCCTTCCAAAGTCGTTCAGGCTATGATTGAGAAAGTTCAAATGATGCAACAACGGATGAAAGCCGCGCAAGATAGGCAAAAGAGTTATGCCGATAAGCGCCGAAGAGATCTAGAGTTCGAAGTTGGTGATCGGGTTTTCTTGAAGGTGTCACCAAGGAAAGGTTTCACCCGGATCGGGAAAGGAGGAAATCTTAATCCTCGCTACTTAGGTCCGTTTGAGATTCTTGAAAGAATAGGCGAGGTAGCCTACCGACTGGACCTACCACCGAGTCTTACGGGGATTCACAACGTGTTCCACGTATCTCAGCTAAGGAAATATTACCCCGATGAGACTACGATTCTCCCCGTGGAAGAAGTTGAGCTGGAACCGAATTTGACATTTGTTCAGAGGCCGGTTAAGATCATGGATCGGAAATTTTAGGAATTAAGAAACCGGAGGATTCCCATGGTTAAAGTGTTGTGGAGAAGCGATAAAACCAAGGAAGCGACGTGGGAAATAGAGGATAAAATGAAACGGTTCCACCCGGAGTTGTTCGAGCAAGACTAGAGAATCTGGGGACTAGATTCTTCTAAGGGGGGAGAGTTGTAACGCCCCGGTTTCCGGATGATCAGGTAAGCACGCCACGTGTGAGTTTGAGCGTAGGTTTTATTTTATTTGTTTAATTTCATAATATATTACGTGGCATTTCATATTTTTTTTTATATAAAATTCAAGAAACGTTATTTATATCTATTATTTGATTTCATATCATTGAAAATATTATTTCATGGCACGGAAAATATTTATTGCATGAAAATAATTACCGAGAGTGATAAAATTACCAAATTGTCCCTAGTTAACTATTTTCTAAAATATTAGGGACTCAATTGCATAAACTTGTAGGGACCAAACTGAGCATATTTTAAATTGTGGCATACCTAATTGTATAACTTAAAGACTTCAAGGATTAATTGGCAATTTGGCAATTTTCACAAAAATCAAGATGATGAATTACGTATCATCTCTTCTCCCACATTCCATGATCATTTTTCATCCATTTCATCCTCTCTCACTCTCGGTAGTCCAAGGAAGAAAAGGGAAGAAGTAGTTCATCATTCAATCATCAAGATTTCAAGAGATCATCCAAGTTTTTGGCAAATTGATCATCATCTTCACTCATCTTCTTCATTTCTTTCATCTTCAAGGTTGGTTTGGCATGAGTTATGATTCTTGATCAGATTAGAGATGGTTAGGGTTTGGAATTTATATGCTAGATGGATTGATTGGACATGGAAGCATGAATATGTGATCATATATTGAATTATAGCTTGGTTTATTCATGAAATCATTGAAGATTTGGCATGAGTGATCAAGTTTGATCATAAGCTTGAAACCTTGGAAATCTTGTTGTTATTACATGTTTTATGTGTTTAAGTGTGGTATTGTTATGCCATGAGAGTGTTTGCATCATATTTCCAGAAATTATGGCATTTGGGGATCAAAAATGGGGTTTTGTTGCTTTGTTGAGCCATTCCCGTAGCTTTCCCCTGTTTTTGCTCTGTTTCTGTAAGTTGCAGAAACAGGGAACGGCCGTTCCCAGCCTCAAGGCATAGTGGGAACGGGCGTTCCCTTCTTTTAAACTGAAAACACGCGGCCGACCACGGGAACGGCCGTTCCCATTTTGGCCTTGGAGCCGGAAGGGCCGTTCCCCAGTTAGGCACGTTTTAAAGGGAAAAAACGCTGGCACGTTTTGGGGAACTCTTGGGAACGACCGTTCCCATTTTTCAAAGGGGACCGGAACGGCCGTTCCCACCTGACATGCAGTGTAAAATTCACTGCATAAAATTACGAAATTAGCCCCTCGACCCGACGACTTCTTTGACCCCGAATTGCTATAATATGTGTTAATATGATGTGAAACGACATGTTATCATACCACATTGCATTTTCATGGTCGTCTCGACACATTTCCGCCGTTCGTCCTATTTTGGTCATTTTAGTTCATGTCTCATGTTTGTACGTCGTATTTGCACAGGTCACGAGGGCGTGGACGGGGAGCAAGCTCCTTAGAACACTTCTTTATTATATTTTGCAAGAAAGGTGAGGTTTTGTTTTGGTAAAACGAACCCTATAACCCTTATGTGCTAATTTTCGGCCAAAACGTATTATACTTATAAATGATTTCCAAACCATGAACATTTCAAGCAAGCAATTCATGATTTCAAGCATGTTTGGCGAGAACATGATTGCACGTGGGCCCGAGGTAATTCTTGAGCCAACCGGGAAAGCAAGGGCTGACGGGTAACTCCTGAATTATCCTCACATTGTTGGGATCACCCCCGAAGCCACTAGGAGATTAGTGGTGGAAGGAGTTCCGTGTCTAGAGGGTCATGTCCTCTACACACACCATGTCGTGGATAGTCGAGCCTTGCAAACTCGCTATCACCCGGAGGAAGAAGGAGACTGGGGATTAATTCGGCATGTCGGGTTATCCTCGGGTTATTGCATGATTTCAAGCATGAACTTGTTTATGTGAGCACTAAATAAATTGCATGATCACTTATTTATCAAGCAAGCAAGCATGATCACGTATTGTTCACGATTGGGAGTTCGGTTGGAGATCGCCCTTGCTCGCCGGGGCCACATGTTCATGACATTGACAAGCATGATTAAATAAACGTGTTAAAATGATTGGTTGTACTCTCGGGCAAAGACTAAGTTCTTGAATTGTATAGCTATTTTATTCCAAAATCTTCACCCGAGGCTACAACTTGCATGTGATGTGTGTATATATTTATTGCCCCTCACTCAGTCTTCGGTAGAATGATACTTCACTTTTCAGGTACCCTTTTGAGCGTGGTCGTGCTAGGCGGGAGTCGTTAGAGTTTTGCATTTTCGCGAGTCTAGCACCGTACCTTCATGTATAGTACTTTTGGAACATTTCATGTTATTGATCGTATTAGTATTTCGGAATACTAGGTTATGTATATTATTAAGAGATGATAATGTATTGATAGTTAGAATTGGTATCTATACATATCTATTCAATAAATATGGTACCTATACGTATGATTGATTTAATGCTTCCGCTTTTATATTCATGATTTAAGTAATTATGTTGGGGAGAGTGTCCCGCCTAGCTCGTCATTTTTATTGTCACCCGTTCGCTATAGTTTTGGTTTATGTATGAACTTTCCATTTCGTACGTGGATCGAGGCTATAGTGCGGGGGATGTGGTGCCCAGGGGGTTAGGGTGCTACATGGAATCTAAGGTGTCTCAATTCTATCTTCTTTTCCCTATTGCCTGAGCTTGACTCCTAATAAATTGATTTAATTGGAGACTCCTCCTTGTTGATCCTGGGTCCACACGAATACCATCGCCTTATCAATAGTCTAGACCTCGAGTTAAGGAATTTCTAAGATTTTCCTTTGCTCTATACTCGGATTAAACGGTCCCGTGGAAATCGATTAAAATTACCCTAGAACCGGGGGTTATGCATTTACCCTCTAAAATTAAGTCCAAAACTTGTTCTCGGATCGTAGTGGCCTTAACTTCTTGTTATAACTTCAATCGAATCCTCAGAGTCGCCATTTTCCATTTACCCCGATTTTACCATCACGAAGGGAGACTTCTCTCGATTGCATGCTATCATGGAAACATTAAACTCATGCATGTCGGGTTAGTTTTGCTTATGGCATGCTCCACGTTGTCACCAATTCAAACAAAAACCAATAAGTAATGGCAATATGCAACATACACTCCAAGTAAATATAAAATACAATGTGGGATGGATGTTCGTGCAATGGATGCAATTACCTCCCGGGTGTTTCTTTGGCCTTCGCCGTTCACATTCTTCCAACTTGTGTTTTGGTGATCCATATCCAAAGCATCGGCCCAATCTCTTCCAACAATTCTCGTAAGTGTGAGAATTTCTTCTACAATGAGCACACGGTGATTGCTCCATGAATGGAAGTTCCTTCATTTCCTTTCGGTCCCGTTTGAGAATCCTCTCAGTTCCTCTTTGATCCCAATCCTGAGCTATTTCCTACTCGGCTCTTTTCTTTCAATTTCTTGGATTCAACTCGAAGAGCCTCCCGGGTGCTCCCAATCCAAACTGTAGACTCGATTCCGGTTTCCATTTCTTGAAGATCTCCCTAGTTTCGTCCATAAATTTGGCCACTCTTTTGGATTCGTTCGGTCTTCTTAGGTAGATACGAGGGCATACATTGATCTTGTGTTCGGAAGAACCACATCTAGTACATCTACCCACTCTCCTCCAACAACTCCCATAGCTATGATTGGGTTCTCCGTAATGGGTGCATGGAATTTGTTCTTCGGGGAAACGACCCGCACGACAAGAATATAAGAGCTCTTATAACAAATCGAGCCATGTTACCCTTCATCTTGTTAGATATATTAACGGTGTGATGATTCGGCGGTTGTGAAGAACCTTCATCTCTACTTGATCCCAATTTCAACTTAGAGACCATGGTCGCTGAAACGAGTGATTGATCGTTGTAGACATTAACCTACCATACACAAAGGAGGCGAAAGTATGATGCATGCGGTTAGTAAGTGATTATGGCACATAAATGGAACATTTAACGCGCATAAAGTATGCAACAATAACAATTAATGAAGGAAAAGTAGCAATTTTAAAACACATAATACAAGGAAATTCACATATAGTGATGCAATGCACACATTAGCACGTTATTCCTACGCCGTACGACCTACACTTGACACAACGCGAACCTAGAACTCCGGTTTTGCAACCTAGAGCTCTGATACCACTTTAAGATGTAGCGCCCGAAGCGGCGAGCCACCACATCTCCCGCACCTAGCCTCGAACCCACATATGAAATAGAAATCCATACATGAGCCCATGACTAAGCGAACGGGAACCTACACTCACTCGCTAGGCCAGGCGGAGCTAAGACAGGACCAGAGCGCCCAAGAAAAAGGAACGGAAGCATATAACAAAATCCAAGAAGATAAATCCACAAAATATACAAAATAGAAATTCGTACATAATTCATTAACAAATGCATAACATATACATACTTCAATTACCACAATCGAATCACATACAAAAGCATGACTAAATGCAAATGAAAATACAACTCGAACTAGAAGACTTGAACCCGACCGACTCAAGACTCCGCCTAGCAAGCCCAACTTGCAAACTGAAAAGTTGAAAGGAGAGGGTCAGTCCACCGACTGAGTGAGGGGGCTAACGCACACCCACACACATATATATACATAGAGCAAAACACGTATTAAACGAAAGATTATGAACCGGGAGTAGGGTTTTGCATACCAAAACCATTTTCCAAAAAGATCTCATATTTATACGTATGTTCATATCTTCTTAAGTTTGAAAACTCGAAAGGATTCATAGATTCAAAAACGCATATGGATTCATATTAAAATTCATAGGGATTCATATTAAAACTCATATGGATTCTTATATTCATAATAATTCAAACCTTGACATAAAATCTCTTATTGAAATCGAATGATCCTATCCCGTTTCATAATCAAAATAACAAAAGAATTCAAATACCCGGCGAGTATGGGTCAACTTTAACAAAAGAATTCATAAGAATCGTAATGAAACATAAATACATAAAATTCATAAAACACATATTCCCGTATTCCATCCACCTTCTCCGGAAGTCTACACGCGGGTTACGGGCCCACATCGTGCAACTCGATACCGATACGTGGGGTAGCGATCCCGCAATGTACCTTAGGGAGCACGTGCACAGGGGTGATAACCGGCGACCCCAACAGCCGCACCGGGTCTCCCTTACCCACGCCTCCAGGGCCCAGAGATTCATAAGATTCATAAGGATTCGTAAGATTCACAAGGATTCATAAGATTCATAAGGATTCATACCTAACTCGCAAAACCTAGAAACATACGATTTATACTTAAGAAACATACCATAAGAAACATACCTTACCGTGCAACTCGGCATATGCTATACACATACCTCTCCGTGTCTTCCTAATTCACAATATGCTGAGGGAAATCCATAGTTTGCTTAACGATACACTGTTTGGAGCATAGCCTCGTTGCAAAACCATTTTAAGCTTATATACGCCCATACGTATAATTTCAGAAGGATTCATATCAAATCGAATTAACAAAATTCATAGCATATCGCAAGACACATATTTAATATAAATATAGTATATATTCGAATGCGGGCTTGAAAACGAGCATATAGGGTTGTAGGTCGCTTTAACTAAAACAAAAATCGTAAAACCTCACCTTTTACCGAAAGTGCTCAGGAGTGAGCGTTGACGACCAAGAAGAAGCTAAATGGTGGATCCGACACTTCCCGAACCCAAATCTGGGATAAACAAATACATACTCAAGACTTAGACTCGATCATGAACCAATTAGACGCACGGCGACTCATACTAATGCAAACGGATGAAATGCATATCATATGGATTCATACTTAGGTGTATCGGAGCAAATAATGAAATATCACATAAGGAATTCAAGGATTAAACTCATATCATATTAAATAAACTCATAATGTTTCATATATTAACATACCATATGCATTCATAAGCTTGAAGTTCAAAGAAATAACAAGAGATGCAAGAAAGTGTTAAGTGTTTCACATATTGATCATAAATTCACGTACAATTACACTTAGCAAACAAGGTCATATACTTAAAATAATTAATGAAACATAACATATTACAACATATTAACATATTAGGATCACAATCGGGGTGGGAATTATTGAGAAAAACGAAATAAAAGCACAAAATAGGGCTTCGAGTGAAAAGGGGCCAAAGCTGACCGATTTCCGAAACGGACAAGCTGTACGAAAACAGGAATATCTTGAGTTTCAGGAATGGGAATTGAGTTTTGTTTCTTGGAAATAAAACTAGACACATACATCTATAAAATGGTAGGTGGCTTGAATCACGGTTCAAAGCGAGGCGAAAATGGTGTAGGTTTGAAGTTGAACGAGTGCAGCCTCTCGGCAAAGTGGCGACACCAAATTAAAATGATTATATCTCACAATCTAGAATGGATTTTGCGGTGATTCCAATTGGAGATTGTTCTAGACTCAATAAGGTTAGACATATCCAAAAATAAGCTCAAACGGAGTTCGTATGAAGGGGTAACCCGCCGGGTAAATCACAAGACAAAAGTTACCCGCCCGGGGTAAAACAGTCCAGAAAGTTTCTGCATAAAGGGGTACCCGCCCGGGGAGTTTTCTTCACAAAATCTACCCGCCCGGGCAGAGGCTCACAGCGGGAAAAAGAGCAAGAACAGGGCTGTTACGAGATGGAGGAAGAAGGGAAACCAAAGCAGCACATATAGACATGAAATGGAGCATAAAACATGAGCAAATTCTTCACACAAAAGCACATAACAACCGGAAATGAAAGGGGATGAAAAGGATCAACATGTATGCATCTTAAACTTCAAGAAATGTAAGGTTAAATCATGGAAACTCATATAATACTCATCTACCATGAAATTAAAGCTCATATACCCAATAATGAAGTTCAAGTGATCAAAAATCATACATCAACTCAAGCTATAACCCAAAGATGGCAATAGATCTCATATATATACACATAACCCTTACTATTCACTCCGTACATGATATCTCAATCAATAATGGTTCAAATTCAGAAATTCTTGAAGTAATAAGACTACAAAAGGATATAGATATCAATCATACACTTACCCCTTGAATATGGTTGAGTTTGATGAAGATTTGAGCTCCAAACACTTCCTTGGTGAATAGTGACGAGATGAGAATGGTTTCTCCAAAGTTTGCAGCTATTTTCCCCTTTTTCCTTGGGTTGAACGAAATGGAGAGAGAATGGAGTGATAGTGTGCTGAGATGGGGTTAAGTGGGACCAAGATTCATGTAAAAAGGTTTAAAATTGAAGGACTTATGGGCAATTTAGTGAAAGGTGGTCACTTAGGCACTCACAGCTTGTTTTGGTCAAATTTAGGAGTATCAAATGGGCTTAAAAAAATATAAGGCTAGGTTCATTAGCTTTCAAATCTCGTTACGAGTCCGGCGCCACTTCCAGAATTCAAATCCGAATTCCCGACCTCAAGATATGGCCTCCAAAATCCGAGTCGCGTTAAAACTCTTTAGGCCCTCGAATCCCCAAAGACAAAGAATGGTCTCCAACCAATTCGAACAAGTATAAACGAATAATATAAACACGTTAATGAGTTTATAAATCACATAATTCAAGTATATCACATATTTACGAAGTTCGGAATTAAAAATCAAGTAGTAGAAATTAAATACGAAAATTAAAGTGTAAAACTCAAACGTTAACGGCATATAAATCACTTAAACAATTAAATAAACACATAAGTTAAATCAAAAGGAAATAAAACGTCGGTAAACCCTCAAGTGACGTCATACTTGGTTTGCCGAAGAAACTGGGTGTCACAAACCTCCCCCCTTAAGAGAACTTGGTCCCCAGGTTCGCCTGCTCGAGTTTCAAGCTCAAGCAACTTTCCATATTCACCCAAGTTCGAGGTTCATGACTTCCCGACAAGGGTTAGCCCGGTAAGGTCTTCATGCACAAGGGGTTTGATCACTTCTTGAGATCTTGATGGAATACTTCCGCACCGCTTGGTCCGTGCTCGGAGCAACTAAAATGTTTTACACGATAGGAGGGTCCAAGTTTGATTCATCACCCATCGTTTGATTCATTTCAACTACTCCAAGGCTCGGTATTACACGAATGGCATGGTTACTGAACCTCCACCACTCGCACTTTCTAATTCAAGAAGTCCCTTTGTTAGAGAGCTAAATCGCCATTCCTTGCTCGCTCCGGAAGACCGTAGCAAACACGACCCTCAACTTACCGAGAAAACCACACACACAAGCAACACGTACAACAAATACACACGCACAAGTAAAGCACACAACAAAATATAATAATTAAAGATGCATGATGAACGTGCCATGAATGATTTATGTACCGTTCACCATTTCTCGAAATCCTTCACCATATGAGATTGAGTGGAGAGTCAATACTAATGTCTTAGAATTCGTGACCCGGATTCCTTGGCCTCGATGTTATTGGGTAGATCCTTAGCTTATTAATTCCATTCCATTTCCTCCTATGTTATCCTTAATTTTGACGATACTTATTTCCCTGAGTAGTTTCTTTTTTTTTCTTCAATTTCCTCAATTGGCATAGGAGAATATTTAAATTCTTTTCCCTTCCGAAATCTTTCATAACCCCGTTTAATCTTGAATCATCCTAACTCAGTTGACAATCATGGTATCATGATCTCTGGTTATCTTGAAGTCTCTTGTATTTAGGGTCCGAGGAAGAGGTACTCCTCATAGTCATCAAGGGGCAAGCCCTAGTGTTCACTTCCTCATAATCTCCATCGTTCGTAAATCTTTTAAAGCCCGAAATCCCAATTCTTTGATGTTCATGGAATTAATATCTTGGCTTCTTCTTGATGATCAATCTTCAATTGTTGTCCGGAGCCTTGACCTAGTTACCACCTTGATTAAAGACCCCCCCGATTCCACTCTTTACTGATTTGAATTGGTTGTATGACTTGCCCTCTATTAGCTTACACTTGGGTATATGATCTCCTTCCAAAAATTCTTTACCTTTCTCTATCATTTCCATTTGTTGCTTCATATTTCCCAATTCATCTTCACAGCATGCCAATTCAGCTTGGATCTGGAAATTAAACTCCAATCCTTATGAAGATAAAATTTCTCGCCTCTTGGCTTCCATGGATTTGGAATCACTATATCAATTCGTTCTCTTTAACTCTTCACAATACGACTTCTTACTTACTTGGAATCTAAGGTGTCTCAATTCTATCTTCTTTTCCCTATTGCCTGAGCTTGACTCATAATAAATTGATTTAATTGGAGACTCCTCCTTGTTGATCCTGGGTCCACACGAATACCATCGCCTTATCAATAGTCTAGACCTGGAGTTAAGGAATTTCTAAGATTTTCCTTTGCTCTATACTTGGATTAAACGGTCCCGTGGAAATCGATTAAAATTACCCTAGAACCGGGGGTTATGCATTTACCCTCTAAAATTAAGTCCAAAACTTGTTGTCGGATCGTAGTGGCCTTAACTTCTTGTTATAACTTCAATCGAATCCTCAGAGTCGCCATTTTCCTTTTACCCCGATTTTCACCATCACGAAGGGAGACTTCTCTCGATTGCATGCTATCATGGAAACATTAAACTCATGCATGTCGGGTTAGTTTTGCTTATGGTATGCTCCACGTTGTCACCAATTCAAACAAAAAACAATAAGTAATGGCAATATGCAACATACACTCCAAGTAAATATAAAATACAATGTGGGATGGATGTTCGTGCAATGGATGCAATTACCTCCCGGGTGTTTCTTTGGCCTTCGCCATTCACATTCTTCCAACTTGTGTTTTGGTGATCTATATCCAAAGCATCGGCCCAATCTCTTCCAACAATTCTCGTAAGTGTGAGAATTTCTTCTACAATGAGCACACGGTGATTGCTCCATGAATGGAAGTTCCTTCATTTCCTTTCGGTCCCGTTTGAGAATCCTCTCAGTTCCTCTTTGATCCCAATCCTGAGCTATTTCCTACTCGGCTCTTTTCTTTCAATTTCTTGGATTCAACTCGAAGAGCCTCCCGGGTGCTCCCAATCCAAACTCTAGACTCGATTCCGGTTTCCATTTCTTGAAGATCTCCCTAGTTTCGTCCATAAATTTGGCCACTCTTTTGGATTCGTTCGGTCTTCTTAGGTAGATACGAGGGCATACATTGATCTTGTGTTCGGAAGAACCACATCTAGTACATCTACCCACTCTCCTCCAACAACTCCCATAGCTATGATTGGGTCCTCCGTAATGGGTGCATGGAATTTGTTCTTCGGGGAAACGACCCGCACGACAAGAATATAAGAGCTCTTATAACAAATCGAGCCATGTTACCCTTCATCTTGTTAGATTGATTAACGGAGTGATGATTCGGCGGTTGTGAAGAACCTTCATCTCTACTTGATCCCAATTTCAACTTAGAGACCATGGTCGCTGAAACGAGTGATTGATCGTTGTAGACATTAACCTACCATACACAAAGGAGGCGAAAGTATGATGCATGCGGTTAGTGAGTGATTATGGCACATAAATGGAACATTTAACGCACATAAAGTATGCAACAATAACAATTAATGAAGGAAAAGTAGCAATTTTAAAACACATAATACAAGGAAATTCACATATAGTGATGCAATGCACACATTAGCACATTATTCCTACGCCGTACGACCTACACTTGACACAACGCGACCCTAGAACTTCGGTTTTGCAACCTAGAGCTCTGATACCACTTTAAGATGTAGCGCCCGAAGCGGCGAGCCACCACATCCCCCGCACCTAGCCTCGAACCCACATATGAAATAGAAATCCATACATGAGCCCATGACTAAGCGAACGGGAACCTACACTCACTCGCTAGGCCAGGCGGAGCTAAGACAGGACCAGAGCACGCAAGAAAAAGGAACGGAAGCATATAACAAAATCCAAGAAGATAAATCCACAAAATATACAAAATAGAAATTCGTACATAATTCATTAACAAATGCATAACATATACATACTTCAATTACCACAATCGAATCACATACAAAAGCATGACTAAATGCAAATGAAAATACAACTCGAACTAGAAGACTTGAACCCGACCGACTCAAGACTCCGCCTAGCAAGCCCAACTTGCAAACTGAAAAGTTGAAAGGAGAGGGTCAGTCCACCGACTGAGTGAGGGGGCTAACGCACACCCACACACATATATATACATAGAGCAAAACACGTATTAAACGAAAGATTATGAACCGGGAGTAGGGTTTTGCATACCAAAACCATTTTCCAAAAAGATCTCATATTTATACATATGTTCATATCTTCTTAAGTTTGAAAACTCGAAAGGATTCATAGATTCAAAAACGCATATGGATTCATATTAAAATTCATAGGGATTCATATTAAAACTGATATGGATTCTTATATTCATAATAATTCAAACCTTAACATAAAATCTTTTATTGAAATCGAATGATCCTATCCCGTTTCATAATCAAAATAACAAAAGAATTCAAATACCCGGCGTGTACGGGTCAACTTTAACAAAAGAATTCATAAGAATCGTAATGAAACATAAATACATAAAATTCATAAAACACATATTCCCGTATTCCATCCACCTTCTCCGGAAGTCTACACGCGGGTTACGGGCCCACATCGTGCAACTCGATACCGATACGTGGGGTAGCGATCCCGCAATGTACCTTAGGGAGCACGTGCACGGGGGTGATAACCGACGACCCCAACAGCCGCACCGGGTCTCCCTTACCCACGCCTCGAGGGCCCAGAGATTCATAAGATTCATAAGGATTCGTAAGATTCATAAGGATTCATAAGATTCATAAGGATTCATACCTAACTCGCAAAACCTAGAAACATACGATTTATACTTAAGAAACATACCATAAGAAACATACCTTACCGTGCAACTCGGCATATACTATACACATACCTCTTCGTGTCTTCCTAATTCACAATATGCTGAGGGAAATCCATAGTTTGCTTAACGATACACGGTTTGGAGCATAGCCTCGTTGCAAAACCATTTTAAGCTTATATACGCCCATACGTATAATTTCAGAAGGATTCATATCAAATCGAATTAACAAAATTCATAGCATATCGCAAGACACATATTTAATATAAATATAGTATATATTCGAATGCGGGCTTGAAAACGAGCATATAGGGTTGTAGGTCGCTTTAACTAAAAAAAAAATCGTAAAACCTCACCTTTTACCGAAAGTGCTCAAGAGTGAGCGTTGACGACCAAGAAGAAGCTAAATGGTGGATCCGACACTTCCCAAACCCAAATCTGGGATAAACAAATACATACTCAAGACTTAGACTCGATCATGAACGAATTAGACGCACGGCGACTCATACTAATGCAAACGGATGAAATGCATATCATATAGATTCATACTTAGGTGTATCGGAGTAAATAATGAAATATCACATATGGAATTCAAGGATTAAACTCATATCATATTAAATAAACTCATAATGTATCGTATATTAACATACCATATGCATTCATAAGCTTGAAGTTCAAAGAAATAACAAGAGATGCAAGAAAGTGTTAAGTGTTTCACATATTGATCATAAATTCACGTACAATTACACTTAGCAAACAAGGTCATATACTTAAAATAATTAATGAAACATAACATATTACAACATATTAACATATTAGGATCACAATCGGGGTGGGAATTAATGAGAAAAACGAAATAAAAGCACCAAATAGGGCTTCGAGTGAAAAGGGGCCAAAGCTGACAGATTTCCGAAACGGACAAGCTGTACGAAAACAGGAATATCTTGAGTTTCAGGAATGGGAATTGAGTTTTGTTTCTTGGAAATAAAACTAGACACATACATCTATAAAATGGTAGGTGGCTTGAATCACGGTTCAAAGCGAGGCGAAAATGGCGTAGGTTTGAAGTTGAACGAGTGCAGCCTCTCGGCAAAGTGGCGACACCAAATTAAAATGATTATATCTTACAATCTAGAATGGATTTTGCTGTGATTCCAATTGGAAATTGTTCTAGACTCAATAAGGTTAGACATATCCAAAAATAAGCTCAAACAGAGTTTGTATGAAGGAGTAACCGGCCGGGTAAATCACAAGACAAAAGTTACCCGCCCGGGGTAAAACAGTCCAGAAAGTTTCTGCATAAAGGGGTACCCACCCGGGGAGTTTTCTTCACAAAATCTACCCGCCCGGGTAGAGGCTTACAGCGGGAAAAAGAGCAAGAACAGGGCTGTTATGAGATGGAGGAAGAAGGGAAACCAAAGCAGCACATATAGACATGAAATGGAGCATAAAACATGAGCAAATTCATCACACAAAAGCACATAACAACCGGAAATGAAAGGGGATGAAAAGGATCAACATGTATGCATCTTAATCTTCAAGAAATGTAAGGTTAAATCATGGAAACTCATATAATACTCATCTACCATGAAATTTAAGCTCATATACCCAATAATGAAGTTCAAGTGATCAAAAATCATACATCAACTCAAGCTATAACCTAAAGATGGCAAGAGATCTCATATATATACAGATAACCCTTACTATTCACTCCATACATCATATCTCAATCAATAATAGTTCAAATTCAGAAATTCTTGAAGTAATAAGACTACAAAAGGATATAGATATCAATCATACACTTACCCCTTGAATATGGTTGAGTTTGATGAAGATTTGAGCTCCAAACACTTCCTTGGTGAATAGTGACGAGATGAGAATGGTTTCTCCAAAGTTTGCAGCTATTTTCCCCTTTTTCCTTGGGTTGAACGAAATGGAGAGAGAATGGAGTGATAGTGTGCTGAGATGGGGTTAAGTGGGACCAAGATTCATGTAAAAAGGTTTAAAATTGAAGGACTTATGGGCAATTTAGTGAAAGGTGGTCACTTAGGCACTCATAGCTTGTTTCGGTCAAATTTAGGAGTATCAAATGGGCTTAACAAAATATAAGGCTAGGTTCATTAGCTTTCAAATCTCGTTACGAGTCCGGCGCCACTTCCAGAATTCAAAGCCGAATTCCCGAGCTCAAGATATGGCCTCCAGAATCCGAGTCGCGTTAAAACTCGTTAGGCCCTCGAATCCCCAAAGACAAAGAATGGTCTCCAACCAATTCGAACAAGTATAAACGAATAATATAAACACGTTCACGAGTTTATAAATCACATAATTCAAGTATATCACATATTTACGAAGTTCGGAATTAAAAATCAAGTAGTAGAAATTAAATACGAAAATTAAAGTGTAAAACTCAAACGTTAACGGCATATAAATCACTTAAACAATTAAATAAACACATAAGTTAAATCAAAAGGAAATAAAACGTCGGTAAACCCTCAAGTGACGTCATACTTGGTTTGCCGAAGAAACTGGGTGTCACAAACCTCCCCCCTTAGGAGAACCTGGTCCCCAGGTTCGCCTGCTCGAGTTTCAAGCTCAAGCAACTTTCCATATTCACCCAAGTTCGAGGTTCATGACTTCCCGACAAGGGTTAGCCCGGTAAGGTCTTCATGCACAAGGGGTTTGATCACTTCTTGAGATCTTGAAGGAATACTTCCGCACCGCTTGATCCGTGCTAGGAGCAACTAAAATGTTTTACACGATAGGAGGGTCCAAGTTTGATTCATCACCCATCGTTTGATTCATTTCAACTACTCCAAGGCTCGGTATTACACGAATGGCATGGTTACTGAACCTCCACCACTCGCACCTTCTAATTCAAGAAGTCCCTTTGTTAGAGAGCTAAATCGCCATTCCTTGCTCGCTCCGGAAGACCGTAGCAAACACGACCCTCAACTTACCGAGAAAACCACACACACAAGCAACGCGTACAACAAACACACACGCACAAGTAAAGCACACAACAAAATATAATAATTAAAGATGCATGATGAACGTGCCATGAATGATTTATGTACCGTTCACCATTTCTCGAAATCCTTCACCATATGAGATTGAGTGGAGAGTCAATACTGATGTCTTAGAATTCGTGACCCGGATTCCTTGGCCTCGATGTTATTGGGTAGATCCTTAGCTTATTAATTCCATTCCATTTCCTCCAATGTTATCCTTAATTTTGACGATACTTATTTCCCTGAGTAGTTTCTTTCTTTTTCTTCAATTTCCTCAATTGGCATGGGAGAATATTTAAATTCTTTTCCCTTCCGAAATCTTTCATAACCCGTTTAATCTTGAATCATCCTAACTCAGTTGACAATCATGGTATCATGATCTCTGGTTATCTTGAAGTCTCTTGTATTTAGGGTCCGATGAAGAGCTATAGTCATCAAGGGGCACGCCCTAGTGTTCACTTCCTCATAATCTCCATCGTTCGTAAATCTTTTAAAGCCCGAAATCCCAATTCTTTGATGTTCATGGAATTAATATCTTGGCTTCTTCTTGATGATCAATCTTCAATTGTTGTCCGGAGCCTTCACCTAGTTACCACCTTGATTAAAGACCCCCCCGATTCCACTCTTTACTGATTTGAATTGGTTGTATGACTTGCCCTCTATTAGCTTACACTTGGGTACATGATCTCCTTTAAAAAATTCTTTACCTTTCTCTATCATTTCCATTTGTTGCTTCATATTTCCCAATTCATCTTCACAGCATACCAATTCAGCTTGGATCTGGAAATTAAACTCCAATCCTTATGAAGATAAAATTTCTCGCCTCTTGGCTTCCATGGATTTGGAATCACTATATCAATTCGTTCTCTTTAACTCTTCACAATACGACTTCTTACTTACTTGGAATCTAAGGTGTCTCAATTCTATCTTCTTTTCCCTATTGCCTGAGCTTGACTCCTAATAAATTGATTTAATTGGAGACTCCTCCTTGTTGATCCTGGGTCCACACGAATACCATCGCCTTATCAATAGTCTAGACCTCGAGTTAAGGAATTTCTAAGATTTTCCTTTGCTCTATACTCGGATTAAACGATCCCGTGGAAATCGATTAAAATTACCCTAGAACCGGGGGTTATGCATTTACCCTCTAAAATTAAGTCCAAAACTTGTTCTCGGATCGTAGTGGCCTTAACTTCTTGTTATAACTTCAATCGAATCCTCAGAGTCGCCATTTTCCTTTTACCCCGATTTTCACCATCACGAAGGGAGACTTCTCTCGATTGCATGCTATCATGGAAACATTAAACTCATGCATGTCGGGTTAGTTTTGCTTATGGTATGCTCCACGTTGTCACCAATTCAAACAAAAAACAATAAGTAATGGCAATATGCAACATACACTCCAAGTAAATATAAAATACAATGTGGGATGGATGTTCGTGCAATGGATGCAATTACCTCCCGGGTGTTTCTTTGGCCTTCGCCATTCACATTCTTCCAACTTGTGTTTTGGTGATCTATATCCAAAGCATCGGCCCAATCTCTTCCAACAATTCTCGTAAGTGTGAGAATTTCTTCTACAATGAGCACACGGTGATTGCTCCATGAATGGAAGTTCCTTCATTTCCTTTCGGTCCCGTTTGAGAATCCTCTCAGTTCCTCTTTGATCCCAATCCTGAGCTATTTCCTACTCGGCTCTTTTCTTTCAATTTCTTGGATTCAACTCGAAGAGCCTCCCGGGTGCTCCCAATCCAAACTCTAGACTCGATTCCGGTTTCCATTTCTTGAAGATCTCCCTAGTTTCGTCCATAAATTTGGCCACTCTTTTGGATTCGTTCGGTCTTCTTAGGTAGATACGAGGGCATACATTGATCTTGTGTTCGGAAGAACCACATCTAGTACATCTACCCACTCTCCTCCAACAACTCCTATAGCCATGATTGGGTCCTCCGTAATGGGTGCATGGAATTTGTTCTTCGGGGAAACGACCCGCCCGACAAGAATATAAGAGCTCTTATAACAAATCGAGCCATGTTACCCTTCATCTTGTTAGATTGATTAACGGTGTGATAATGAAGGAAAAGTAGCAATTTTAAAACACATAATACAAGGAAATTCACATATAGTGATGCAATGCACACATTAGCACGTCATTCCTACGCCGTACGACCTACACTTGACACAACGCGACCCTAGAACTCCGGTTTTGCAACCTAGAGCTCTGATACCACTTTAAGATGTAGCGCCCGAAGCGGCGAGCCACCACATCCCCCGCACCTAGCCTCGAACCCACATATGAAATAGAAATCCATACATGAGCCCATGACTAAGCGAACGGGATCCTACACTCACTCGCTAGGCCAGGCGGAGCTAAGACAGGACCAGAGCACGCAAGAAAAAGGAACGGAAGCATATAACAAAATCCAAGAAGATAAATCCACAAAATATACAAAATAGAAATTCGTACATAATTCATTAACAAATGCATAACATATACATACTTCAATTACCACAATCGAATCACATACAAAAGCATGACTAAATGCAAATGAAAATACAACTCGAACTAGAAGACTTGAACCCGACCGACTCAAGACTCCGCCTAGCATGCCCAACTTGCAAACTGAAAAGTTGAAAGGAGAGGGTCAGTCCACCGACTGAGTGAGGGGGCTAACGCACACCCACACACATATACATACATAGAGCAAAACACGTATTAAACGAAAGATTATGAACCGGGAGTAGGGTTTTGCATACCAAAACCATTTTCCAAAAAGATCTCATATTTATACGTATGTTCATATCTTCTTAAGTTTGAAAACTCGAAAGGATTCATAGATTAAAAAACGCATATGGATTCATATTAAAATTCATAGGGATTCATATTAAAACTCATATGGATTCTTATACTCATAATAATTCAAACCTTAACATAAAATCTCTTATTGAAATCGAATGATCCTATCCCGTTTCATAATCAAAATAACAAAAGAATTCAAATACCCGGCGAGTACGGGTCAACTTTAACAAAAGAATTCATAAGAATCGTAATGAAACATAAATACATAAAATTCATAAAACACATATTCCCGTATTCCATCCACCTTCTTCGGAAGTCTACACGCGGGTTACGGGCCCACATCGTGCAACTCGATACCGATACGTGGGGTAGCGATTCCGCAATGTACCTTAGGGAGCACGTGCAAAGGGGTGATAACCGGCGACCCCAACAGCCGCACCGGGTCTCCCTTACCCACGCCTCCAGGGCCCAGAGATTCATAAGATTCATAAGGATTCGTAAGATTCATAAGGATTCATAAGATTCATAAGGATTCATACCTAACTCGCAAAACCTAGAAACATACGATTTATACTTAAGAAACATACCATAAGAAACATACCTTACCGTGCAACTCGGCATATGCTATACACATACCTCTCCGTGTCTTCCTAATTCACAATATGCTGAGGGAAATCCATAGTTTGCTTAACGATACACGGTTTGGAGTATAGCCTCGTTGCAAAACCATTTTAAGCTTATATACGCCCATACGTATAATTTCAGAAGGATTCATATCAAATCGAATTAACAAAATTCATAGCATATCGCAAGACACATATTTAATATAAATATAGTATATATTCGCAAGCGTGCTTGAAAACGAGCATATAGGGTTGTAGGTCGCTTTAACTAAAACAAAAATCCTAAAACCTCACCTTTTACCGAAAGTGCTCAAGAGTGAGCGTTGACGACCAAGAAGAAGCTAAATGGTGGATCCGACACTTCCCAAACCCAAATCTGGGATAAAAAAATACATACTCAAGACTTAGACTCGATCATGAACCAATTAGACGCACGGCGACTCATACTAATGCAAACGGATGAAATGCATATCATATAGATTCATACTGAGGTGTATCGGAGCAAATAATGAAATATCACATAAGGAATTCAAGGATTAAACTCATATCATATTAAATAAACTCATAATGTATCATATATTAACATACCATATGCATTCATAAGCTTGAAGTTCAAAGAAATAACAAGAGATGCAAGAAAGTGTTAAGTGTTTCACATATTGATCATAAATTCACGTACAATTACACTTAGCAAACAAGGTCATATACTGAAAATAATTAATGAAACATAACATATTACAACATATTAACATATTAGGATCACAATCGGGGTGGGAATTAATGAGAAAAACGAAATAAAAGCACCAAATAGGGCTTCGAGTGAAAAGGGGCCAAAGCTGACAGATTTCCGAAACGGACAAGCTGTACGAAAACAGGAATATCTTGAGTTTCAGGAACGGGAATTGAGTTTTGTTTCTTGTAAATGAAACTAGACACATACATCTATAAAATGGTAGGTGGCTCGAATCATGGTTCAAAGCGAGGCGAAAATGGCGTAGGTTTGAAGTTGAACGAGTGCAGACTCTCGGCAAAGTGGCGACACCAAATTAAAATGATTATCTCTCACAATCTAGAACGGATTTTGCGGTGATTCCAATTGGAGATTGTTCTAGACTCAATAAGGTTAGACATATCCAAAAATCAGCTCAAACGGAGTTCGTATGAAGTGGTAACCGGCCGGGTAAATCACAAGACAAAAGTTACCCGCCCGGGTAAAACAGTCCAGAAAGTTTCTGCATAAAGGCGTACCCGCCCGGGGAGTTTTCTTCACAAAATCTACCCGCCTGGGTAGAGGCTTACAGCGGGAAAAAGAGCAAGAACAGGGCTGTTACGAGACGGAGGAAGAAGGGAAACCAAAGCAGCACATATAGACATGAAATGGAGCATAAAACATGAGCAAATTCTTCACACAAAAGCACATAACAACCGGAAATGAAAGAGGATGAAAAGGATCAACATGTATGCATCTTAAACTTCAAGAAATGTAAGGTTAAATCATGGAAACTCATATAATACTCATCTACCATGAAATTTAAGCTCATATACCCAATAATGAAGTTCAAGTGATCAAAAATCATACATCAACTCAAGCTATAACCCAAAGATGGCAAGAGATCTCATATATATACACATAACCCTTACTATTCACTCCATACATCATATCTCAATCAATAATGGTTCAAATTCAGAAATTCTTGAAGTAATAAGACTACAAAAGGATATAGATATCAATCATACACTTACCCCTTGAATATGGTTGAGTTTGATGAAGATTTGAGCTCCAAACACTTCCTTGGTGAATAGTGACGAGATGAGAATGGTTTCTCCAAAGTTTGCAGCTATTTTCCCCTTTTTCCTTGGGTTGAACGAAATGGAGAGAGAATGGAGTGATAGTGTGCTGAGATGGGGTTAATTGGGATCAAGATTCATGTAAAAAGGTTTAAAATTGAAGGACTTATAGGCAATTTAGTGAAAGGTGGTCATTTAGGCACTCATAGCTTGTTTTGGTCAAATTTAGGAGTATCAAATGGTCTTAGAAAAATATAAGGCTAGGTTCATTAGCTTTCAAATCTCGTTACGAGTCTGGCACCACTTTCAGAATTCAAATTCGAATTCCCGAGATCAAGATATGGCCTCCAGAATCCGAGGCGCGCTAAAACTCGTTAGGCCCTCGAATCCCCAAAGGCAAAGAATGGTCTCCGACCAATTCGAACAAGTATAAACGAATAATATAAACACGTTAACGAGTTTATAAATCACATAATTCAAGTATATCACATATCGAAATTAAAAATCAAGTAGTAGAAATTAAATACGGAAATTAATGTGTAAAACTCAAACGTTAACGGCATATAAATCACTTAAACAATTAAATAAACACATAAGTTAAATCAAAAGGAAATAAAACGTCGGTAAACCCTCAAGTGACGTCATACTTGGTTTGCCGAAGAAACTGGGGTGTCACAATAATAGCCATTGGCGCTCGCCTCTTGGTCTATTACTTCTACCGATACCACCGGGGCCCAACAATAAGAAATGATATTTTACTTGCCTTTGACAATATTCGATAAACAGTAGGGTAGTACAAGAATCTTATAATGGATTCTTGAATTTATACGGGAGGTCAAGACAATATGCTTGATATGAATACTTTAAAATATTTTATTTTGTGTATACTAAAATAAAATAAGTTGGTACTTGAGTACTTTCCAAAAGGGCCATATTATTTGTAGAGAAGATGTAGCTCCCGGAGCGGCGAGCCTCCATATCCCCCGCACCTAGCCCCGAACCCACATATGAAATAGAAATCCCTACATGAGCCCAAGACTAAGCGAACGGGAACCTACACACACTCGCTAAGCCAGGCGGAGCTAAAACAGGACCAGAGCACACAAAAACAACAAGGAAGCGGAAGCATATAACAAAACCAAGAAGACAAAATAACAAAACGGGTTCTACTATCCTTAGAAACCTGTCCCGAAAATACAAATACAACAATAGTTCATAAGATTCATACATAAATCATTCACAAATACATAATGTATACGTTCTTCAATGATCAAAACCGAATGATATACATAATGTGACCGAATGCAAGTGATAATGCAACTCGAGCTAGAAGACTAGAACTGGACCGACTCAAGACTCCGCCTGGGACGACTCAAAACCTGCAACCTGAAAAGTTGAAAGGAGAGGGTCAGTCCACCGATTGAGTGAGGGGGGGCTAACGCACACCAACACATATCTACATCTAGAGCAAAGCACGTATTAAACAAAAGACTATGAACCGGGAATAAGGTTTTACATACTAAACCCATTTTCTAAAAGTACTCATACTTATTCATATATTCGTATATTCTTAAGTTTGAAAACTAGTAAGGATTCATAGACTCAGAAACGCATATGGATTCATATTAAAACTCATAGGGATTCAAATAGATTCAGACCGATTCATAACTTAGCGTAGAAATCTCATATTGAAAACAAACTCTCCTATCCCGTTTCATAATCAATCATAACAAAAGAATTCAAATACCCGGCGAGTACGGGTCTCCAACCTTACTCCTTAATCAAAAGACTCAAAAGATTCATAAGGAAGCATAAAATCATAAATTCATAAGATTCATAGATTCATATTCCCGTATTCCAACCTTCTCCGGAAGTCTGCACGCGGGTTACGGGCCCACATCGTGCAACTCAATATACGTGGGGTCGCGAACCCACAACGTACCTTCTCCGGCCTCAGCCGAAGGCTCAAAGCACCACGCCTTTTCCATCTCCCTCAGAGTCACGTGTAGGTACTTCAAAGGAGCTTGTGCACAGGGGTGATAACCGGCAACCCCAACAGCCGCACCGGGTCTCCCTTACCCACACCTCCGGGGCCCAGGGATTCAAATAGATTCATATGGATTCATAAGACTCATAAAGAAACATACCTAACTCGCGAAACCTAGAAACATATGATTCATACTTAAGAAACATACCATAAGAAACATACCTTACCGTGCTACTCAACATAGGCTATACACATACCTCTCCGTGTCTTCCTAATTCATAATATGCTGAGAGAAATCCATAGTTTGCTTGACGATATACGGTTTGGAGCATAGCCTTGTTGCCAAACCAATTTTAAGCTTATATATGCCCATAAGTATAATTTCAGAAGAATTCATATTAAATCGAATTAACAAGATTCGTAACATATTATAAGACACATATTTAATACATATAGTATATTCGTATGCGGGCTTGAAAACGAGCATATAGGATCGTAGGTCGCATTAACTAAAAGAAAGGATCCTAGCCCTCACCTTTTACCAAAAGTGCTCCCGAAAGAGCGTTGACGACCAAGAAGAAGTTAAATGGTGGATCCGACACCTCTCGAACTTAAATTTGAGACAAGCAAACATATAATCAAAACTTAGACTCAATCATGATCCAATTAGATGCACGACGATGTATAAGAATGCAAAGGGATGCAATACACGTCAAAGATATTCATAATTAGGCATATCGATGCAAATAACATAATATCATACGAAAAATTCGAGAATCGAACTCATATCATGTCAAATAAATTTATAACATATCAATCAAGCTCATAACTTATCATACAATAGCATATTAAGAGCATCCATAAATTTAAAGTTCTTAAAAAAAAAAAAGAAATGCACAAGAGTTGAAATAAAATAACGCTTAGCATGTTTAAATTCATATCACTTCATAAACCACATATTTTACATCAAACGGACCCATAAATTTCATATAACTGACATAATGCATCATTTAACATGTTAGCATCGCATTCATAAATTCATACACGTACGCATTCATCTAAATCACACCATTTAAGTCACTTAAAATCATAACTCTTTAAGTGTTCACAAGCTAAACAAATAAATTCATAATAATTAATTAGTACTCAAATACATTCATATAATATATCAAATATATTCAACATCCATGCACAAACAATGTATTACATATATACATGCATTCACGTGTAACATATAAACCATGCACAACAAATAATATACTTCATATATATATATATATATATATATACAAAGTTCATGCATGTAAATCCCAACCAAAAATATATTATGTAAACATACACACACACCAACGCAGCAAGGGAAAAGGTAAACAAGGCAGCACAGCAGCAGCTCTAATCTTCCCTCTCGGGGAGAATTACAAAGCCACACTTCCCGACCGGGGAAATACCTACTGCTACTCCCAAAACAGAAGTCCCCGGTCGGGGACTTCCCTTCCCAAACACCTCCCCGCCAGGGGAGATATCACTTCACGCAGCAGTAAAGCAACAACAATCACCCCTGTTTTTCATCCCTTTCATGCAGCAGCAGCAGAGTAGTGTAACAGCAACAACACAATAGGAGAAACAAAGGCAAAAGTGACAGCAATTCCGGCAGCAAGAACAACAAAGAAGATGGTTCCATTTTTTCCCAAAAATCAGTCACGTACCAGTCCCAACTCAAGGAAAAATTTCATACACTTTATACATATTAAATTCATGTCCATAAACACATGAAATCAGCTTGAGTTATCACGTTTCATGCTTCCCATCACACAAAAACAAGCTCAAGACATGGGTTCAAGAAAAATGGAGAAAACCTTACTATTCAACATAAAAATCATACCATGCTTAAACCTCCATGAAATACAGAAAAAGGACACTTAAAAGAAAGAGGAGAAGATATAGAACAAGAATCCGGGCTTACCTTTCGAATTTGAGGCGAAATGATGGAGTAATGATCTTGGAAAGGCAAAGTGGGTTGTGCAGATTTCTTTTTCCCCCTTTCTCTCTCGTTCAGCTGCCTCTTTCTCTCTCTACAGGACTTATTTCGAAATGAGAGGTTAAGGGATGGTTAGAGGGTTTAACTAGGGTTAGTTTGGCTCAAGAATCAAGTGATTTGGTTAAGAAATGAATTAATTATGGCCAAAATACTCCAAGGTGGCAGATCTGCTCGTATAGTTCATTTCGGATAGAATACGGGGAATCAAACGGGCTTAGAAAAATATGAGGATAGGTTTCTTAGCTTGCAAATCTCGTTACGAGTCCGGCGCCACATTCGGAATTCGAATCCGAATTCCCGAGCTCAAGATATAAATTCCGGAACACAAGGCGCGCTAAAACTAGTTAGGCCCTCGAGTCCCCAAAACAAATAAAAATGGTGCGTTACCATTTCAAACAAGTCCGAAAATGTAAAACGAACACATAAATGAATTCATAACTCACAATTCTCCAACATATCAGAAAATCACGAAATTTCGATCTCAAATCGAACACAAACGCAACACAATTCAACAAACAAGCATATTATTCAAATAATTAAAATTAAATTTCAAGAAATAACAAATAAAATTAAATTAAATTAAAAATTAAACGAATTAAATAAATAAAATTTTGTTAAAAAGGCAATTTTCCAATTAGGTCCAAAACTTTCAAAAAGTTACAATTAAGTCCAAATCCAAGTTTTCAATTAAGTCCACTAATTTTAAAGTCATACAATTACATACTTAAATCACGTATATCACATAAATTCACGAAATTAGCATGCTCGGGCATTAAATTCAAAACAGAAAAATTTTAATACAAAAGTTAAGACACGAAAATTAAACAATTAGAGCATATAAATCACTTAAACAATTAATTCAATGAATAAATTAAATCAAAAGAATAATTAAACGTTGGAAAAACCTCTCATGATGTCATACCTGGCTCGTCAGAGAGACGGGGTGTCACAATCCTCCCCCTTTAAGAGAACCTGGTCCCCAGGTTCGCCTGTTCGAGTTTCAAGCTCGAACAACTTCTTGTATTCACCCAAGTTCGAGGTTCATGAAGTCCTGGCAAGGGTTAGCCCGGTAAGGTCTTCTTGCACTAGGGGTTTGATCACCTCTTGAAATCTTGATGGAGAAATTCCTCACCGCTTGATTCGTGCCAGGAGCAACTAAAACGTTTCACACGATAGGAGGGTCCAAGTTTGATTCATCACCCATCGTTTGTTTCATTTCAACTACTCAAAAGCTCGGCATTACACGAATGGCATGGTTACCGAACCTCCACCACTCGCACCTTCTAATTCAAGAAGTCCCTTTGCTGGAGTGCTAAATCAACACTTCTTAGTCGATCCGAAAGACCGTTGTAACCACGACCCTCAGCTTACCGTGAAAGTCACACACTCGAGAAAAACACACAACAAGCACACACGCACACGAGTAAAACACACAATAATACTATAACAATCAAAGATGCACGATGCATGTGCCATGAATGATATATGTACTGTTCACCATTTCTCGAAGTCATTCATATTAATGAGGTCCAGTTGAGAGTCAATGTTGATGTCTTAGAATTCATGACCCGGATTCCTCGACCTCAATTTTATTGAATGGATCTTTAGCTTGTCAATTCCATTCCATTTCCTAATTTGATGATACTTATTCCCCGAGTAGTTTCTTTCATCTTCTTCAATCCCCTTAATTGGCATGAGAGATTATTTAAGTTCTTCTCCCCTCCGGAATCTTTCAAAACCCGTTTAATCTTGACTCACCCTAATTCAGTCAACCATTATCGTATCATGATCTCCGGCTATCTTGAAGTTTCTCAACCCACTCTTTCTAGAAGATCCCCATAACTTGTCTAATTAACTCCCGGTTTCTCGACATCTCTCTTTTGTATTATAGGGTTTGGTGAAGAGGTACTCCTCAGAGTCATCAAATGGCACGCCTTAGCATTCACTTCTTCACAATCTCCATCGTTTGAAATCTTTTAGAGCCCGAAATCCCAATTCTTTGATGTTCGTGGAGTTAATATGTTAGCTTCTTCTTGAAGATCAAACTTCAATTATTGTCCTAAGCCTTCACCTAGTTACCACCTTGATTAAAATCCCGATTCCACTCTTTACTGATTTGAATCGGTTGTATGACTTGCCCTTTATTGACTTACATTTGGTTACATGATCTCCTTCCAAAAATTCTTTGTCTTTCTTTATCATTTCCATTTGTAGCTTTATCTCCCTATTCGTCCTCACAACACGACAATTCAGCTTGGATCTGGAAAGTAACTCCAATCCGTCCTGAATATAGAACTTCCTATAATTAATATCCAAGGTGTCCTAACTCTTTCTACTTCTACCTATTGTCCGAGCTCTATTTTCAATGGATTGGTTTAATTAGAACTCTCCCTTGATAGTCCGTAGTGCTCATCATCCCCTAACTCTATGATATTCGAACCTTCTTTGTCGACTTTCGTTACTTATCCCTTGAATTTCCATTTTCACCTTCTTTTTACCCCGCTTTTCACCTTCACGAAGGAAGACTTCTCTCAATTGCAAGCTATCATGAAAACATTAAACTCATGCATGTCGGGTTAGGTATGCTCATGCTATGTGTCACGATGATCAACAATCCAAACAACGAAGCAACAAGTAATGGCGATATGTAACACACATAAGAAATAAGTACAAGGATACAATGGGGGAAGGATGCTCGTGCTATGAATGCAATTACCTCCCGATTCCATTCTTCTTACTCGGCTCCTTCGTTTCCATTTCTTAGATTCGACTCGAAGAGCTTCCCTAATACTCTTGATCCAAGCTCTAAACTCGATCCCGGTTTCCATTTCTCGAAAATCTACTCTAATTCCCTCTAAGATTTGCACTAATTCTTTGGACTCCTTCAATTCCCTTCGAGTATTATAAGAGCATGAGTCAACCTTCTTGTTCCCTCAGAAGATTTAAACTTCCGACTTCCTAATTTCTCAACGATTCCCATTCCTTATTCACAATGGGTGCATGCGATTTGCTCTTCGAAAATGATGCGCTCCACAAGAACATAAGGCCTCTTCCTTCAAATCGAGTTATCTTGCCCTTCACCTTGGTGGATTGGTTATCAGGACAATGATTCGGCGGTCGTGAAGGGCCTTCATCTCTACTTGATCCCAATTTCAACTTAGGGCCCATGGTCGTTGTGATGAGTGGTTGATCATGGGAAGACATCAACCCGCTATACACAAGAAAGGTGAAAATATGATGCATGCGGTTAGTGAGTGATTATGGCACGTAAATGGAACAATTAATGCACATAAAGTATGCAACTACAACAATTAATGAAAAGAAAGTATAAGTTTTAAAACACATAATTCAAGAAGGTCACATATCTTAATGTAATGCACACATTAGCACGTTGTTCCTACGCCGTACGACCTATACCTGACACAACACGACGCGAGAACTCCGGTTTTGCAACCCGGACCTCTGATACCACTTTAAGATGTAGCTCCCGGAGCAGCGAGCCACCACATCCCCCGCACCTAGCCCCGAAACCACATATGAAATATAAATCCATACATGAGCCCAAGACTAAGCGAACGGGAACCTACACACACCCTGTAGCACCCGGAGCGCAAGGTACTACACCCCCCGCACTGTAGCCCGACATGTGAAACGAAATTAAAACTTCGCACACGCACCAAGGCACAGCGAACGGGTGACAAACAAAAACTCACACACTAGCTAGGCGGTCTAGACCCTATACAGAGCGCGTAGAATAAATCAAAATCAAATGCGGAAGCACCAGGATTCAAACACAATCATACATGCTTGAATTAATACAAATTAGACAGAAATGTCCATCAAAGGCCAAATAAATCATACATGGATCAAAGGTTGAAATCTGAATCAAAACTTATACAAATTTCATACATATCTTAATCATAAAACAAATGCGGAAATATAAAGATGCAAAGACTCGAACAAACTAAACAAAAGACTTCCGCCTAGCACGCACCGACCTGCACCTGCAAACTCAACAAAACCAAAAGGGGGGAGGGGGGGGGGGGGGGGGAAGAAGACAACAAGGAGGGGTCAGTCCTAAAGACTGGTGAGGGGGCTAACACACTCACACATACGTTATATATAGAGCAGAGCATATTCAAAAATTAGAAGGTTCATGAACCGGGGCGTGGTTTTTGCAATCCAAAACATTTAACACGTGATAATAATTATAAGGAAAAAGATTTAAGGCCGAAGGCCAAAATCCACTAGATTTTAGTATTTATGAATCCACTCCCATTTCACAAACCATTTTCAGAAACACACACACGACTCGGCGAGCACGAGCCTCGGACCACCTAACTCCGTTCATAAATCAAAGCTTAAAGCAAAACAAAACATAATTCAAAGTCAGACAAACATACCTCTCCTCCGGGTGATGGCAGGGTGGCGCCACCTCGACCATCGGACAAACAGCAAGGGTCGTGAGTTTCATGACGCTCACGCCCGAGGACTCCTTCCCCCACCAAGCCTCCTAGTGGGTTCAGGGTTGATCCTTAAGTTGAAGACCGTGCTAGGGACTACCCGACGGCCCACACCGTCCCGGGTCTGCTTTGCACAAATCTCCGGGGCCGAATCAAATTGTTCAAAATTCATAATTTTCGAAGAATCATAATTTTCATAACATAACTCGCTGTTTCAAAACATACTCACACCAACTCTTTTCAAAACAAACAAACGAAAATATTTCTTACATATACATAAAAGCATTTTCAAATAGTTCATAACAAAAGGGCCAAAATCCCACAAAATACATATCAAACATATATCTAATTACTTATACATATACATAGGTCACATGCGGGCTTAAATCACGTCAAGGGTTGTAGGTCGTAATAACTAAAAGAAAGAAACCTCACCTTGTCGAAGCAATCGAACGGAAGCCAACCAAAGCACACCTAAAAAAGCCTCCTCGACACCAAAGGAATGAAGCTCTGAACAAGACAAAGAGCAAAGGACGAACTTAGACTCAAACATGAACCGTATAGATGCTCGGCATATGCGTACGGATGCAAAAGATGCAATGCACTTCATATAAATTCACACTTAGGCACATCGAGGTAAACAACGAAATATCAAACAAATAACTAACAAATTAAACTCATAACGCATCAATTAAAGCCATAACTTATCATATAATATCATATCAAGAGCATTCATGAATTCTAAGTTCATTCAAGGGGCAACGAATGCAAAAGATACGAATAAAACGCAACAAGGTGACATTTAGTGCATATAAGTTTACATCAAGCCATAAATCACATAATTCACGTCAAAAAAAATTCATAAAATTCACATAACATGCATAACATATCCTACAACATATTAACAATGCATATAGTTCATATAAGAGCAAGGAGATTACATGCAAGGCAATTAAACAAAGTACAAAGTCATTCACACGCATAGGAGTACACAACGAATCATATAAGGTACGAATCACGTCAAACGAATCCATAAATCTAATACAATAATTATAACACATAATTTAACATCTTAGTAAAGCATGGGGATCAAGTTAGGGGTGCGAGAAACAAGAAACAAGCGAAAAGAAATAAGAAAACAAAGTTTGGAGCAAAAGGGAGCCACTGCCCTAAATCCACCCCGGTGGATTTTTTTCAAAAGGAGAATCCACTCCTGTGGATTTAGATCAGAAATTTCCAGGAGGTGACTGCCTTAAATCCACCCCCGTGGATTTAGGTCAGGGGCCAAATTTTCGAGATTTTTAGCTTCAAACTCCTTCAAAACTCAAAGTAATCCCTACCAACATCAAGACAACACATAATAAAAGGTTTATTCAACAAATATTCAAGGATTTGTCTCCTAATCCATTCAAAAACCGAAGCTAAAGTGAGAAGAAAAGAGGAGATGCATCAACAAGTTCAACTTCTTCTATTTTCATGCAAGACCATTAATGGCAACTCTATTAGAACTCAATTATCATGCAATACAAGTTCAAGGAGACATGAAGGGAGATCATAAGAACATATTAGATGGATTAAATCAAAAGGAAATTCAAAGATTACATGGATTCATCAAAAGGGCCGAATAACCTAACTATTCATGCATTAACACATACCATGCTCAAACCTCAAGTAAATTCAGCCAAAATACACTTAAAAGAAATAGGATAAGATAAAAAACAAGAATCCGGATTTACCTTTCAAATTTGAGGCGAATCCGAGGAGAAACGAGCTTGAAACTTGAAGTTGAATAGTATCCTCTCTCTTCTCCCTCTCTTCCTCGGTTTGCTGCTGCTTCTCTCTATTCTCTCAGCTGACAATCGAAATGAGAGGCTAAGGAATGGATAGGGGAGTGAGTAAGTGGAATGTGGGCCCAAGAATCCCCTAATTTGGTCAAGGATTGGCCAAGTTATGGCTTATTTAATGAAAGGTGGTAAATCTGTCAAAAGAAGCTCAAACCGGACGAAATTCGGAGGATCAAAGGGGCTTAGAAAATTTTGAGGCTAAGTTTCTTATCTTCATTTCTTCATTACGAGTTCGACGCATCTTCCAGAATTCGAATCCGAATTCCCGAGCTCAAGTTATGTCTTCCGGAACACGAGGTGCACTAAACGAATTAGGCCCTCAAGTCCCTCACAAATCCCGTTTTTACAAAACGGGTGAAAAACTACATAAAAAAAACTCTAAAACATGCAACGAGCACATAATCACATTCATAACTCACGTAGTTCACATATATCAAAAATTTACAAGAAACAAAATTAAATTCGAGCACAAAAGGAGTAAATTACAAAGTACGTGTACGCAAACGTTAAAACGCAAGTATAAGTTAAACAAATTAATTACAATTTATTTCAAATAATCACATTTTCATTAAAATAAAACATAATTGCATAATTAAATAATTTAGAAGCGCATATATCTCTCTCGTAAAGGTGTACCTGTATGGACGGATGAGCGGGATGTTACAAACTTCCCCCCTTTAAAAGGACCTGTCCTCAGGTCCTAAGGTAAGGTCTTCTCTGCTGAACCATGAAGCTCTCAAAGCCTCACCGAACCACCGAAGCGTAGATAATTAGGTCCACTCGTTGAAATGAGTTACCACTTAATTCTTCTTGAGATCTCCTAAGCCTTAGCAAACCGGACACGAAGTCCTTAGCCGTTTGCTCCCACTTCCAAATGGAATTCGGAAGTAGTTGAAGAAACTAGCAGTCTTTAATGCTCGATCTTCAATCGATGGCACTTTAGACATTCTTACACAAAGTCTACAATGCCCTATCTTATGCCAACGCATCTTTACAGGTTCTTCAGACCTTCAGACCAAGAGTGAGGTAACCGTGTGACCTTGCACTACTAGAGGTGTTGACTACATTCTTCCACAAGCTACGAGCAACCAAAGCCTTCCTTAGTGCCCCGATCGCAAAAAGGTAGTCTTGAGTACCCTCAGGTAAGAAAAGCTAACACCGAAGGCAACTCTCTTCAAACACCTCATCTCACTCTAACCGTGCCTCTACTAACGTCCGTGTCATGGGATGGCTACTGAAAGAAACCAAAACCGTTGTTGAATCCCGATAACACTATAGACTTGTTCTCTAAGGTAATTCTCGGTTCTTCTTCTAAAAAGCGTAGTTGGTAATACCCTTAGAGTACCCAACTCGGCACAGACCACGAACCCCTGGAAAACACGAATACCACCTGGAAACGAGCAAAAAGGTATTTATCTTCCACAGTTAACCTGTGTAGCTCACGGTAGTTTAAATTCACCTTAAATCCCATCTTCTTCCTTAAATAGGACTAAGTACTCCACCGAGAAGTACTCGAACGGATGATACTACCTTCTAAGAGCTCTTCAACTACGTCTTGAACTCGAGTTATTCCGAAATAAAGAGTACGACCACTTCGATAACCCTATCGGGAAGAAAACGAATTCCAACTTTCAAGGGAACACCAAAGAAGTCTTACTACTACCATTGTCTCTTCAAGCTTGGCTCAATCCTTCGGTTGACCCAAAAGTAAGCCACAAAGCTTGTTGTACTGTCCCGGAATAACCAACCACCTCCACGAAGGATATACACGGGGTAGTCTTCAATCCAACACCCAAAAATATCGTTGAGCCCTGAACGGACCTCCTAAGAGACACCAACAACGGCACCAGGCCCGAACAAACAACCCATACCTTGAGGTAACCCCGTACCTCAACAAGAAGAAGGAGAAGAAGAAAACGCCTCCAAAAGTCCACCGACAAACTCGGCCCTCGCAACTCACAAACACCCGGACCCTCATCTCACTAACTCTCTTCAAGAAGAGAGTTCCCCATAAAAGAAAGAAACACACGCAACAAAACAAGCGCAAAAAGCAACACAGGCAACAACACCAAGCACAAGGAGCAACGAAGCGAAAGAAAATAAACAAAGACTGGGTTTCCCCGAGATATAAATATGCATGAATGAGATGCTATGAATGCAATTACCTCAATTTTCGGGTGCTCTTTGGTTTCCAAGTTGAAGCTTTGATTACGCCTCCTTTCTTTGTTAGCCCTCGAACTACCACAATCGGAAATCTGGTGCTCTGAAGATCCGCAAGCGTAGCATCTCCCTAGCCTAATCCAACATCTGTCAAATGTATGGTTGGTCCCCCTGCAATGGGCGCACGGTTGAAATTCTCTCTCTGATCGAGGGGTCTTCCGAGATCTAAGTTTCTTGTCACTTTTCTTAATTCGGTTGCCATGTTGGATCCCTCTTTCTTCCACTTGCAAATTGGAACAAGAGCTTGACCCAAAAGGTTGTCCTGATGCCTCTTCTTCATATCCTTTTCTTGTCATCCAACGAGTTTCGATCCGTAGCACTTTCTCCACGGCTTGGTCCCACGTATCCGTATTTCTTGCCATCAAAGCTTCCCTAAATTCGCCTCGGAGGCCTTCCATAAAATACCTAGTCTTTACTCGATCTTCATTGAAAATATTTGGTACATACGCGCCCAATCTCTCAAACTCTTCCAAATATTCCATAACTGTTTTATTTCCTTGTTTGAGGGTGAGCAATCCTTCAGTTCTTCGATCTTGCAAAATAGCCGACGTATATTTCTTCTTAAATTCCCGAATAAATGCATCCCATGTCACCTCTTCGTTTATTGGCTCTAGGTGTTGAGTAATCCTAGACCACCATAGTTTTGTTTGTCCTTGAAGAAGTAGTGAAACAAGACGGACTCTGTTTTGAGGTTCACACGGCCACACTCTAAATATGCCTTCTATTTCTGAAATCCATTCTTCGGCTCTAATATCATCACCTCCCCGAAACTTTGAAGGATTAAAAGTCCCAAATTCCCGGTATAAGGTTGCTATCGAATCCATAGGTTGTCCCGTAGATGAAGATTGTCCTTGATTCGCTTGGAATTATTGAAACATAGCGGTCATAAACTCTTCGGCATTGAAAGGCGGACGAGGATATTTATGTGAAGATTGACCGGAGTGATGTCGACGTGGAAACATCCTGAAAAGCTCAAAACTACAATGCAAATATAGGTGCATGTCGATTAATAGGTGCATGTTCATGTGAACAATTAAGAAAAATAATACAAATAATTCACATAAAATGATGTTGTGAATGCAAACAAACAAATAATCCTAAGCCGAACGACCTATACAGGCCAGACACGACGCCAGAGCTCCGGTTTTGCAACCAAGAGCTCTAATACCACTTTAGGTTGTAGCACCCCGGAGCGCAAGGTACTACACCCCCCGCACTGTAGCCCGACAAGTGTAACGAAATGGAAACTCCGCACATGCACCAAGCCACAGTGAACGGGTGACAAACAAAAACTTACACACTAGCTAGGTGGTCTACACCCTAATACGGAGCGCGCAGAATAAATCAAAATCAAATGCGGAAGCACCAGGAATCAAATACAATCATACATGCTTGAATTAATACAAATTAAACAGAAATGCCCATCCAAGGCCAAATAAATCATACATGGATCAAAGCTTGAAATCTGAATCAAAACTTATACAAAGTTCATATATATCTTAATCATAAAACCAATGCGGAAATATAAAGATGCAAAGACTTGAACAAACTAAACAAAAGACTTCCGCCTAGCACGCACCGACCTGCACCTGCAAACTCAACAAAACAAAAAGGGGGAAAAAGAAGGCAACAAGGAGGGTTCAGTCCTAAAGACTGGTGAGGGGGTTAACACACTCACACATACGTATACATAGAGCAGAGAATATTAAAAAATTAGAAGGTTCATGAACCGAGGTATGGTTTTTCCAATCCAAAACATTTAACACGTGATAATAATTATAAGGAAAAAAATTTAAGGTCGAAGGCCAAAATCCACTAGATTTTAGTATTTATGAATCCACTCCCGTTTCACAAACCATTTTCAGAAACACACACACGACTCGACGAGCACGAGCCTCGGACCACCTAACTCCGTTCATAAATCAAAGCTTAAATCAAAACAAAACATAATTCAAAGTTAGACGAATATACCTCTCCTCCGGGTGATGGCAGGGTGGCGCCAACCCGACCATCGGACAAACAATATGGGTCGTGAGTTTCATGACTCTCACGCCCGAGGACTCCTTCCTCCACCAAGCCTCCTATTGGGTTCAGGGTTGATCCTTAAGTTGAAGACCGTGCTAGGGACTACCCGACGGCCCACACCGTCCCGGGTCTCCTTCGCACAAATCTCTGGGGAAAAATCAAGTTGTTCAAAATTCATAATTTTCAAAGAATCATAATTTTCATAACATAACTCGCTATTTCAAAACATACTCACACCAACTCTTTTCAAAACAAACAAACGAAAATATTTCTTACATATACATAAAAGCATTTTCCAATAGTTCATAACAAAAGGGCCAAAATCCCAGAAAATACGTATCAAACATATATCTAATTACTTATAAATGTACATAGGTCACATGCGGGCTTAAATCACATCAAGGGTTGTAGGTCGTAATAACTAAAAGAAGGAAACCTCACCTTGTCGAACCAACCGAATGGAAACCAACTAAAGCACACCTAAAAAAACCTCCTCGACACCAAAGGAATGAAGCTCTGAACAAGACAAAGAGCAAAGGATGAACTTAGACTCAAACATGAACCATATAGATGCTCGGCATATGCGTATAGATGCAAAAGATGCAATGCACTTCATATAAATTCACACTTAGGCACATCGAGGCAAACAACGAAATATCAAACAAATAACTAACAAATTAAACTCATAACGCATCAATTAAAACCATAACTTATTATATAATATCATATCAAGAGCATTCCTGAATTCTAAGTTCATTCAAGGCGCAACGAATGCAAAAGATACGAATAAAACGCAACATGAAGACATTTAGTGCATATAAGTTTACATCAAGCCATAAATCACATAACTCACGTCAAAAAAATTTCATAAAATTCACATAACATGCATAACATATCCTACAACATATTAACAATGCATAGAGTTCATATAAGAGCAAGGAGATTACATACAAGGCAAGCAAACAAAGTACAAAGTCATTCACACGCGTAAGAGTGCACAACGAATCATATAAGGCACGAATCACGTCAAACGAATCCATAAATCTAATACAATAATTATAACACATAATTTAACATATTAGTAAAGCATGGGGATCAAGTTAGGGGTGCGAGAAACAAGAAACAAGCGAAAAGAAACAAGAAAACGAAGTTTGGAGCAAAAGGGAGCCACTGCCCTAAATCCACCCCGGTGGATTTTTTTCAAAAGGAAAATCCACCCCCGTGGATTTAGGTTAGAAAGTTCTAGGAGGGGGCTACCTCAAATCCACCCCGCTGGATTTTTTTTCAAAGAGAAAATCCACCCCGTGGATTTGGGTCAGGGGCCAAAATTTTGAGACTTTTAGCTCCAAACTCCTTCAAAACTCAAAGTAATCCCTACCAACATCAAGACAACACATAATAAAAGGTTTATGCAACAAATATTCAAGGATTCATGTCCTAATTCATGCAAAAACCGAAGCTAAAGTGAGAAGAAAAGAGGAGATGCATCAACAAAATTCAAGTTCTTCCATTTTCATGCAAGACCATTAATGGAAACTCTATTACAACTCAATTATCGTGCAATACAAGTTCAAGGAGACATGAATGGAGATCATAAGAATATATTAGATGTATTAAATCAAAAGGAAATTCAAAGATTACATGGATTCATCAAAAGGGCCAAATAACCTAACTATTCATGCATTAACACATACCATGCTCAAACCTCAAGTAAATTCAGCCAAAATACACTTAAAAGAAAGAGGATAAGATAAACAACAATTATCCGGACTTACCTTTCAAATTTGAGGCGAATCCGAGGAGAAACGAGCTTGAAACTTGAAGTTGAATAGTGTCCTCTTTCTTCTCCTTCTCTTCCTCGGTTTGCTGCTTCTTCACTCTATTCTCTCAGCTTTAAATCGAAATTAGAGGCTAAGGAATGGATAGGGGAGTGATTAAGTGGAATGTGGGCCCAAGAATCACCTAATTTGGTCAAGGATTGGTCAAGTTATGGCTTATTTAATGAAAGGTGGTAAATCTGTCAAAAGAAGCTCAAACCGGATGAAATTCGAAGGATCAAAGGGGCTTAGAAAATTTTGAGGCTAAGTTCCTTGTCTTCATTTCTTCGTTACGAGTCTGAGGCATCTTCCGTAATTCGAATCCAAATTCCCGAACTTAAGTAATGCCTTCCGGAACACGAGGTGCGGTAAACGAGTTAGGCCCTCAAGTCCCTCACAAATCCCGTTTTTACAAAACGGGCCAAAAACCACATAAAAAAAACTCTAAAACATACAACGAGCACATAATCACATTCATAACTCACGTAGTTCACATATATAAAGAATTCACAAGAAACGAAATTAAATTCGAGCACAAAAGGAGTAGATTAAAAAGTACGCGTACGCAAACGTTAAAACTCAAGTATAAGTTAAACAAATTAATTAAAATTTATTTCAAATAATCACATTTTCATTAAAATAAAACATAATTGCATAATTAAATAATTTAAAAGCGCATATAGCTCTCTCGTAAAGGCGTACCTATATGGGCGGATGAGCGGGATGTTACACACTCGCTAAGCCAGGCGGAGCTAAAACAGGACCAGAGCATGCAAAAACAACAAGGAAGCGGAAGCATATAACAAAACCAAGAAAATAAAATAACAAGACGGGTTCTACTATCCTTAGAAACCTGTCCCGAAAATACAAATACTGTAACGCCCCGTGTTTTCACACGAGCAGCTAAGGGATTACGTGCGCATTTACATTTAATTTTGATTTATTAATCGAATTCATTTCTAATTTGATTTATTTGTTTAAATTTTATATGAATTCCAATGTGTGCTATGAATATATGAATGAATTTGTGAGAATGTGAATTTCATGAATTCTGTGTTAATTGAATGAAATTAATGTTTTGTGGAATCCGTGGGCTTGATTGTAGCTTATTTGAATGTTTTAGACTCAATTGGAAATTGAGTTTGGGCTTAATTGCCACTTTTTGAAAGTTTAGGGACCTATTTGTATATATGCAACCCTGAACGGTTTTCGCGATATCTTGAGCTCCGGACCTCGAAATCGAGATCCGTAACCAGCGTTGAACTTGTTTCGACGATACCTATCCATTAAACTTGATCTTATATCTTTTCGATATCGTTTGAACCTTCGACAACGAACCTTTCCACAACCTCGTTTCTTATAACTTGATTTGAATCCTTTTCCTAATCGAACCGGACTTGAACCGACCCGAATCCTACCCACTTAGCACTAAATATCAGCAAATTCTTTCTCCTTGCTTCCATTATTTCCATCGATCATCATCATCCCAAGAGGAGAGAAGCCCAAGAAACCCTCCATTATTGATCAACCGAACCTTGAGCTCAAGATCAACTTTCTTTCAATCTTCTTCCAAGGTAATTAGTGATTTATATTCTCCATCTCCTCATCTATCTTTTGATCTATGAATAGCTTGGTATGAGTGAAGGATGCATGTGTTTTGAAGATGAGCATGAATTGAGGGTTTGGGCTTGATCTTTGGTTTTAATGGTTTAAAGTGAAATTTAATGCATGGAAGGTGTTGCTTGTAACCTCCTCATCATTTCTATATCCTTGAATCTCATATTAGGTGATTTGTGTATGATATGCCATTGATGAAGCTTGAAGTTTCCATGGATGAAAGCTTGTTATTGAGTGATCTTTTTCCAACCTTATGTATGAATTCTTGCTTATATGAATGAATTGCATGATTTGTATGAATTATATGGGTTGAGATCATGTCTAAGAGTGTATAAGAGCTTCCTTGTTGCTGCCCCTGTTTTGGAAAGCTTTTCCCTCGCCCAAAACAGAGCTTCTGCTCTGTTTTTCCTCGCAAGATGACGAGCTGACACGGCCGTGTCAGCTTTGAACTGAAAATGGACACGGCCGTGTTGGGCTCTCGACTTTGAATTTTTCTGATTTTAACCTTGGACACAACCGTGTCCAAATGCTTTGAAAACCCAACATGGCCGTGTCAAGCCCTCGACTTTGAATTTTGGATTTTTAAACCTCGGACACGGCCGTGTCCGTTTCCTTTGAAAACTCAACACGACCGTGTCATTTCAAATGGCAGCTTTGGGGGAACTCTTTTATTGCTTGTTTTGCGTTTATTGCTCGTATTTGTGAATTGTATGTAACGTGATTATATTAAAGCTATGTCTTATGATTGATTTGTGATATTGATAACCTTATGAATGCAAGTACGAAAGTACGAACGATATGAACGGGAATGAATAAGGTTTTACCGTATATTGAACGAAACTTGGTGAATTATATGTTTAATTGAATTCTATGATATTCATGAGCATATTTGAACATGTTTTTATGTTTCAAGCATTCCATAGCATGTCATTTTATAGCCGAGCGTCTAATGTGGTCATGATTGAGTCTCACACTACCTTTGTCACACAGATATTGATCCGGTAGGAGACGAGGGTGAGCAGTGAGAGCTTTGTTGGGTTCTTTTGTCTACCAGGTGGGTTTTTCTTCTATTAGATAACAATATGACCCCAAACACCTAAAGTGCAAGATTTTGGCCAAAACCCTATATATGTATTTTTAGCGAGTTTTCAACGAATCAATGTTTTAAACGAAAGCCTTTTTCTTGAATATCCTACCAAAAGTTTGGCGAGTAATGAATGAGTGATCACAATGAATGGGGGCCCGGGACTTAGTGTAGTGGTGAACCGGGGAAGCTTGGGCTGACGGGAATCCATTTATACTAGTTCCAACAATTTCGGCAACCTGGATTTCACTAGGAGATTAGTGAATGAAAGGGGGCCCGCGCTTTTGGGGATTCATGTACCCCTCTAGCATTAATGAATGAGGGTTCGGCCCTTGCAAACCCATTCCCTACCCGGAGGAAAAAGGAGTATATGAATGATCGAATGAATGATCTAATGAATGTGCACGAAAGAATGAATGCATGAACGGATGAATGAATGAATGATTAATGAATTACACGAGGTGGTGGTTGGAGATAATGCACGCCCCCTCGCCGGGCCACTAATGACCTAATGAATGAAATGAATTGTTATAATCCTATTCGTTGTATTTACTTCCCACTTGGGAAAAAGGATTCTAAACCTCGAATAAGGATTATAACTTGCATGTACGTGTTTAAATTCCGCAATATTATGATATTATGCCTATCTTTTTATACCCACCAGTCTGTCTAAGACTGAACCCGGAGTTGTTTCAGTTGTTTTTGCAGGAAGGGATGCTAGGCGGGATACAAGTCTGAGAGAGAGTCTTGCATAGTGTCTAGCCTTTCTTTCTTGACACTCATACGCTTACTTTTATTGACACTTTTGGATTTTGTATATGAATTGAGAGCGTACATGTATATGGTACCTATATGTATCGTACTTGAACATTAAATGTTTGTACATAGAGCGTATCGCTCAATATATGGAATACATGTTGGTATCTAGAGCATATAGCTCCGTATATGGTATATGAATTCTTGCTTCCGCTTTTCTGTTGCTCTGATTGTTGTTGTTGTTGTTATTTTTGGGGTTTAAGTTATAGGCTAGTCCCGCCTGGCTTAGCGAGTGTGTATGTCTCCGTTCGCTATGATTTGGCACGTGTATGGAAACCCATTTCATATACGGGTCGGGTCATGGTGCGGGGGATGTGACGTCTCGCGCTCGGGCGTTACAAATACAACAATAGTTCATAAGATTCATGCATAAATCATTCACAAATGCATAATGTATACATACTTCAATGATCAAAACTGAATGATATACATAATGTGACCGAATGCAAGTGATAATGCAACTCGAGCTAGAAGACTAGAACTGGACCGACTCACGACTCCGCCTAGCACGACTCAAAACCTGCAACCTGAAAAGTTGAAAGGAGAGGGTCAGTCCACTGACTGAGTGAGGGGGGGCTAACGCACACCAACACATATCTACATATAGAGCAAAGCACGTATTAAACAAAAGACTATGAACCGGGAATAGGGTTTTACATACCAAAGCCATTTTCCAAAAGTACTCATACTTATTCATATATTCGTATATTCTTAACTTTGAAAACTAGTAAGGATTCATAGATTCAAAAACGCATATGCATCCATATTAAAACTCATAGGGATTCAAATAGATTCAAACCGATTCATAACTTAGCGTAGAAATCTCATATTGAAAACAAACTCTCCTATCCCGTTTCATAATCAATCATAACAAAAGAATTCAAATACCCGGCGAGTACGGGTCTCCAACCTTACTCCTTAATCAAAAGACTCAAAAGATTCATAAGGAAGCATAAAATCATAAATTCATAAGATTCATAGATTCATATTCCCATATTCCAACCTTCTCCGGAAGTCTGTAGGCGGGTTACGGGCCAACATCGTGTAACTCAATATACGTGGGGCCGCGAACCCACAACGTACCTTCTCCGACCTCAGCCGAAGGCTCAAAGCACCACACCTTCTCCATCTCCCTCAGAGTCACGTGTAGGTACTTCAAAGGAGCGTGTGCACAGGAGTGATAACCGGCGACCCCAACAGCCGCACTGGGTCTCCCTTACCCACACCTCTAGGGCCCAGGGATTCAAATAGATTCGTATGGATTCATAAGACTCATAAAGAAACATACCTAACTCGCGAAACCTAGAAACATATGATTTATACTTAAGAAACATACCATAAGAAACATACCTTACCGTGCAACTTGACATATGCTATACACATACCTCTCCGTGTCTTCCTAATTCATAATATGCTGAGAGAAATCCATAGTTTGCTTGACGATACACGGTTTGTAGCATAGCCTCGTCGCCAAACCAATTTTAAGCTTATATATGCCCACACGTATAAATTCAGAAGAATTCATATTAAATCGAATTAACAAGATTCATAACATATTATAAGACACATATTTAATATAAATATAGTATATTCGCATGCGGGCTTGAAAACGAGCATATAGGGTCGTAGGTCGCATTAACTAAAATAAAGGACCTAGCCCTCACCTGTTACCAAAAGTTCTCCCGAAAGAGCGTTGACGACCAAGAAGAAGTTAAATGGTGGATCTTACACCTCTCGAACTTAAATCTGAGACAAGCAAACACATACTCAAAACATAGACTCGATCATGAACCAATTAGACTCACGGCGATGCATAAGAATGCAAAGGAATGCAATACACATCAAATATATTCATAATTAGGCATATCGATGCAAATAACATAATATCACACGAAAAATTCGAGAATCGAACTCATATCACGTCTAATAAATTCATAACATATCAATCAAGCTCATAACTTATCATACAACAGCATATTAAGAGCATCCATAAATTTAAAGTTCTTCAAAAAAAAACAAGAAATGCACAAGAGTTGAAATAAAATAACACTTAGTACGTTTAAATTCATATCACTTCATAAACCACATATTTTACATCAAACGGACTCATAAATTTCATATAACGAACATAATACATCATTTAACATGTTAGCATCGCATTCATAAATTCATACATGTACGCATTCATCTAAATCACACCATTTAAGCCACTTAAAATCATAATTCTTAAAGTGTTCACAAGCTAAACAAATAAATTCATAATAATTAATTAGTACTTAAATACATTCATATAATATATTAAATACATTCAACATCCATGCACAAACAATGTATTACATATATACATGCATTCACGTGTAACATATAAGCCATGAACAACAAATAATATACTTCATATATATATATATATACAAAGTTCATGCATGCAAATCCCAACCACAAATATATTATGTAAACACACAAACACACTAACGCAGCAAGGGAAAAGGGAAACAAGGCAGCACAGCAGCAGCTCTAACCTCCCCTCCAAGGGAGAATTACAAAGCCACACTCCCCGGCCGGGGAAATACCTACTGCCACTCCCAAAACAGAAGTCCCGGGCTGGGGACTTCCCTTCACAAACATCTCCCCGCCCGGGGAGATATCATTTCACGCAGCAGTAAAGCAACAGAAATCACCCCTGTTTTTCATCCCTTTCATGTAGCGGCAGGAGAGTAGTGTAACAGCAACAACACAAAAGCAATACAGCAGGAGAAACAAAGGTAAAAGTGACAGCAATTCCAGCAGCAAGAACAACAAAGAAAACGGTTCCATTTTTTCCCAAAAATCAGTCACATACCAGTCCTAACTCAAGGCAAAATTTCATACACTTCATACATATTAAATTCATTTCCATAAATACATAAAATCAGCTTGAGTTATCACGGTTCATGCTTCCCATCACACAAAAACAAGCTCAAGACATGGGTTCAAGAAAAATGGAAAAAACCTAACTATTCAACATAAGAACCATACCATGCTTAAACCTCCATGAAATACAGCAAAAGGACACTTAAAAGAAAGAGGAGAAGATATAGAACAAGAATTCGGGCTTGCCTTTCGAATTTGAGGCGAAATGATGGAGTAATGATCTTGGAAAGGCAAAGTGGGCTGTGCAGATTTCTTTTTTCCCCTTTCTCTCTCGTTCAGCTGCCTCTTTCTCTCTCTCCAGGACCGATTTCGAAATGAGAGTTTAATAGATGGTTAGAGGGTTTAACTAGGGTTAGTTTCGCTCAAGAATCAAGTGATTTGGTTAAGAAATGAATTAATTATGGCCAAAATACTCCAAGGTGGCAGATCTGCTCGTACAGTTCGTTTCGGACAGAATACGGGGGATCAAACGGGCTTAGAAAAATATGAGGCTAGGTTTTTTAAGTTTGAAATCTCATTATGAGTCCGGCGCCACGTCCGGAATTCGAATCCGAATTGCCGAGCTCAAGATATAAATTCTGGAACACAAGGCGTGCTAAAACTAGTTAGGCCCTCGAGTCCCCAAAACAAAAAAAAAATGGTACGTTACCATTTCAAACAAGTCCGAAAATGTAAAACGAACACATAAACGAATTTATAACTCACAATTCTCCAACATATCAGAAAAGCACGAAGTTTCGATCTCAAATTGAACACAAACGCAACACATTTCAACAAATAAGCATATTATTCAAATAATTAAAATTAAATTTCAAGAAATAACAAATAAAATTAAATTAAATTAAAAATTAAACGAATTAAATAAATAAAATTTTGTTAAAAAGGTAATTTTCCAATTAGGTCCAAAACTTTCAAAAAGTTACAATTAAGTCCAAATCCAAGTTTTCAATTAAGTCCACTAATTTTAAAGTCATACAATTACATACTTAAATCACGTATATCACTTAAATTCACGAAATTAGCATACTCGGGGATTAAATTCAAAATAGAAAATTTTAAATACAAAAGTTAAGACGCGAAAATTAAACAATTAGAGCATATAAATCACTTAAACAATTAATTCAAAGAATAAATTAAATCAAAAGAAGAATTAAACGTCGGAAAAACCTCTCGTGACGTCATACCTGGCTCGTCAGAGAGACGGGGAGTCACTGAAGTAAGTTGAACCGTATTAAGGTGAGCGATAAAAGGTTTATTATATATCTTCATGATCCCAGTTGAAAATATTTAGCCTCACCTATGGTAATCAGGTATTATGTAATAATACCAGAGTCCTCGTCAGTCCAAATCTTCACCTGTGAGTGGTGAATAACTATAAGTTTCTATTTCTTAACCATGACTAGTCACATAGACAGGTTACCATAATAGGGCATATAGTCATACAAAATGAGACCGCATAATATTTCGATAAAATATAACTTTAACAACCAAACAAGGTTTATAAAATAGGATTTATTACTACATTAAATAGTTATTATCAAATTATACATCCTAATAAGCTTCTATGTTATAGAGTAATTTAATAAAGAAATGTTATTTGAAATGTTTAAATGATTTATAAACCTTAATCCCTTATTTTATTTAATTTAAACATTAATCAGGAATTATTATTTAAAATCCCATTTTGTTCTTATTTATTTTAATCATATAATATTTTCACCTAAAAGGGTAATACGTTAGGAAAATCCGGTAAACTTTAATTTTACCCGGTAAACCTTCATTTTCACTGTTTAAGTGAATTTCTTTAATGAATTAGGTTTTATGAAATCTTTAACTAATTAAATATTTATTAATCACATCGTGATTCTAATTATAAAATTGGAAATGAAATTTAGGTTTTAATTTGACAATTTAAGTTCTATTTTGAAATTAGTTCACAATTTACCGATTTTTGGAAAATTCGAATAAATCCCTTCTTTAAAAATTTCAAAACAAATTTTATAATTAATTTAATATTAATTTCAAAATTATCAGCATAAATGTTGACCAAAAAGTCAAAATTACTATTGAAAACGTTTACTATTCAATTTTCTAAGAATTAAAGTCTTTATAACATAAAATTAATCTCATATATACACACACTATTAAACGCATAAACACATTGTTCCAAGAACATCAAGAACATGTCCTTAGAATCATGAATATGTTCATACTAGTTCATGATCATATTTAAGAAATTCTAGGTTCATAACATATGATTAAAGGTAAAATGTGGCACTTTATGTAACATGATTCATGAAATTAATTCTAAATAAATTATTCTTGACATGAATTTAATTGAACAAGATCATGAATACTTAAACATATGAATATACTATATCATATCATAATTCATGTATTTAATTACATAAAATTCACATATATTATCATATTTTTCCTAAACAAGCATAAATAGCATATATTTCATAAAATAAATTCCTAAAGCATAATTTAATTAAATCTAAGCATGCTATAATCCATAATATATTAAGAACATATTATAAAGCATGAAATAATAAAAGAAAAGTACACCTTATGTATAGAGAGAAGGAGTGGCCGAAAATGGAGAGAAATGAGAGGATTTTTCTGTGTTCTTGGAAATGATCTTGGAGGGGTATTTATACTAGGGATTTAGGGGCTTATGTTGTAATTTCTAAGAATATGGACAAGATGTGGAAGATCTCTAACCCACAAATTTGTATGGAATTTTTATAGGAAATGTGGAAATCTCTAAATCACACAAATGTAGGGAATTTTTGTAGGAAATGTAGAAGACTTCAATTCACATATTTAGACTTTCTATTTTAGGAAGGTGATGTCATGGATGATGTCATGTTGAATAAAAATAAATATAAAATAGCATAAAATTTATTCAAGAGTCGAGAGACGAGAACTTGAAGTAGTAAAATAATGAAAGAATGAGTGAAAAATAAGCTTCGTTATGATTATAAATGTGGAATATTTAGGTTTTTCATTTACAAGTCATGAACGTTAAAGATGATGAAAATCATGATAAAATTATATAATCAAAGCTATGATGAAGTTTAAAGGTTGGAAAAATTATGATAGTTTAGAGAAAAATTCAAGAAACGTTTTAAATATAATTTTGAATATTGAATGAAAGCTAATTATTTAAAATAAAATGATAATTTTTAAAAAGGAAAATATTTATAAAATATGCTACGGTTGGAATCAAGTTTTGGTAAATGTATGAAAATTCATAAAATAATCCAAGGATCGTTTTGACTATAATATTGAATATCAAAAAGTGTACGGATAAAAAGTTGTTTACGGTAAGAATAGTAACTAGGGTTTTGAAGTAATTTTTTGATGCTACCGGAGTTAGAATAAGAATTAGGGTTTGTGGATGATATCAAACTTCTCGAAATGATTTAAGGGTTCATTTGACTGTAATATTTGATAGGAAAAAGTGTTCCGAGAAATTCATAATTTTATGGAATGAATAGTGATCAAGGGACCTAAGGGTAATTTTGATCAACAATTTTTGTAAAGAGTTTTGGGTCATGGAAAGCATATGTAAGCGATAGAAAAATATAAGTTTCATGCCTCTAAGGTTCTACGAATGACATAAGAGGATATGGTTTAGTGGATAAACAATGACATGGGGGTAAAATCGTAACTCTGATGTTAAATTTCCGAAAATGATTTTAGAACAAGAGATGTGAGTTGGTATTCAAGAGATACAGATTTGAGTTTTTCGTATTCTATTGAGGGAATGGAGGCTCGAAAATAAATAGTAATATGGGGTTTTAGATGAGATCTCTCCCAGAGTCACACAATAGCACGTAAGACAACTTAAAACACATAGAAATGTGATGCATGAAGAACATTTGACGGATCAAAGTCTATAAGCGCTTTCTTTTTCTTTCAGGGTTTACCAATTCCAACTTGCCCCTGTTTAGGGCTGTTACAAAATTAGTCAGTGTAAACCCATCTTCATCCTCTTGAAGCCTGCTGCCCGTCGATATCTAGTCACAATTGAACAATACAACTTTTTTACCGCCTGTGTAATCTAATTCTATTATATCCCTTAACACTCCATAATACACCAGGTCCTGTAAGATAGGTCTCTTGTCCTTTTTGCTTGCAAAACTCGTCGTAGTTGCACTAACCATCACTCCACAATTTTGTGTTTTCCTTTTCTTCTCCACTTCTTTGGTATGAAAACAGAATCATTTACTTTAAAACCTTTATATCTCCTACCAACAGGAACAGGTCCTCCTGCAAGTCTTTTCATATCATTTAACATTGCATCGTCTTCACTTCCATTTAATACATCAATCTGCATTAAAAATATAAATAAACATCAACAAGAAACTAAAGTACAGAGACAAGTGCAGTTAACTGTAAATGGTATAAATGCTTCTGTTAACTTTCGCGATCCTTAAACCAACTAGCAAAGCATTTAGCAAGTATTGTTTTGATTTCATGCTCAGTACACCGGCGTTTTTTACGCCTAATTTGAGTTTCATGTTCGCTGCATACAAGGATACAAAAATTATAAGTATTCGTGAAGCCGTGTATAGAAAAGAAATTAGTAGATGTCACTTACTCTCTATACTGTTGAGTTTCATTGCAATTGAATACCATATAATTGGCTTCCCATTCCATAGGGGATTCCCGGGCATTAAGAAAATATCCGCGCCTTCTGTAGCTGATACACAGCCAAAATCATCATTTTGGCTTGATCGGTTAAGCCTCGTTTCTACCTTCTTATCAAAATATAGCGCACAAAAGGATAAACATTCTTCTGCCAAGTACCCTTCGGCAATTGAACCTTCTGGTTGTCCAATATTCCACACGTATGATTTCAAAGTACTTAAATACCTACAAGGTGATAAAATTTGACCATCAATACAATGTAAAGTAATAAAACATAATAATAAATTAAATTTCAAAAATTTATGTCTACACATACCTTTCAATAGGGTACATCCACCGATAGTGAACTGGACCAGCTAATTTTGCCTCTGTTACCAAATGCACAGTTAAATGAACCATGATATCAAAAAACGACGGTGGAAATATTTTTTCCAGCTTACACAGTATGACAACAATATCCTTTTCTAATCGAGCTAATTCCTTGTGACGGATTGTTTTAGAACACAGGTCTCTAAAGTAACAGCTTAGTTGTATAAGTGTAGAACGTATTGGCCTTGGCAAAAGTTTACGCAACGATAAAGGTATTAATTGTTGCAATAACACATGACTATCAGGACTCTTGAGACCGAAAATCTTAGGAGGTTTTAAATGTACACACCTAGAAATATTTGATGCATAGCCATCAGGAACTTTAACATTTTTCAACAGCTTGCAGAAACTGTCCTTCTCTTTTTTGTCCAGTGCAAATGATGCGGCTGGAAACCATTCTCGCCCAGATTCATCTACGAAAGGATGGAGTCTGCTTCTTATTCCCATCTTCTTCATGTCCAAACGAGCGTTGTAGTTGTGCTTTGACTTATCAGAATCAAGTAATGTATGCAAGATCTTATCACATACATTCTTTTCAATATGCATAACATCCAGGTTGTGTCTCACTAAGTTAGTTTCCCAATACGGCAAATCAAACAGCATACTTTTCTTCTTCCAGTTACAAGGTAGTTTTCGATCACCAACCATTTTCCCAAACATATTTTCAATGTCCTTTACATCGTTATATGCTGTAGATCCTCTCAAATATTGCCCCGCTTTTCGATGCTCCACTGTTCCATCAAATGATCCTTTGTCATTTCGATAAGGATGATCCTCGGGCAAGAAGATATGGTGGCACATGTAGCAAAATTTGCGAGAGTGATCTAGCCAAACAGAGTTAGTGTCTGTGTAACACACTGGACATGCTAATTTTCCCTTAGTACTCCACCCCGATATGACAGCAAGACCCAAAAAGTCAGTGATAGTCCATAAAAGTGCTGCTCGCATTTGAAAATTCTCTCTAGAAGAAGCATCATACGTACGTACACCAGTTTTCCATAGCTTTTTCACCTCAACAATGGCTGGTTGTAAAAAAAACGTCGAGATTATTTCCTGGTCCAGTAGGGCCTGGTATGAACAATGATAACATAAAGTACGATTTCTTCATACAATGGCAGATTATACGGAATGAAAATGACTGACCATGTACTATGCGCAACATTCATAGTTCTGAAAGGATTAAAACCATCTGTGGCCAAACCCAACCTTACATTACGTGAGCCTTTAGCAAACTTAGGATGCTTAAAATCGAATGTACTCCAAACTGGAGAATCTGTTGGATGTCTCATTAACCCATCCTTAGTGCGCCCTTCATCATGCCACCTCATAAGGGATATCGTTTTCTTATTCATAAAGAGTCTCTGTAACCTTGGAATTAATGGAAAATGTCAAATAAGCTTCGCAGGAACTCTTTTGCCACCTTTATGATTCTTTGGTTCAACTGAATTTGATTCAGGTTCAGGCATTATCCATCGGGGTTCGCCACAGGTGTCACAACTATTTTTACTTTCATTGTTGCCCCAGTATAACATACAATCATTGCGGCAAGCATCTATCTTATTGTAATTCAAGCCTAAATCCCTAAGAATCTTTTTAGACTCATAGTAATTCTTTGGCAACTGAACACCTTCTGGAAATGATTCACGTAACAAATCAAGTATCAAAGTAAATGAATTATCACACCAGTTAACGAGACATTTGATTTGGAGCAATCGAACAATGAAATAAAGTTTAGAAAACTTGTGGCAACCCGGGTAAAGTTCCTATTCTGCATCCTCCATAAGCTTATAAAATTTTTCAGCTTCCTCGTACGGTTTTTCTGCCTACTCAACTTCGGGAATTCTCTCTACATTGTTTACTTGATTTTGCATCCCAAACGCATCAGTTAACATCTCCGGCATATTATTTGAATTATTTCCACTACCATAATCATAAGTCATTTGTTCTCCATTACATGATAACTTTCCGTGTAGTATCCACTAAACCATTCCACAGCAGATGTTCTTCAACTACATTCCTCTTTTTACATAAGGTATTCATACACTTTTTACACGGACATAAAATCATCTCTCCATTTGAATTTGAACAGGTGAAATTCAAAAAATATTTCAATCCCTTCTGATATTCACTACTTGTCCTCGGGAAATCCATCCATCTTTTATCCATAACAATAATTGTGTCTGTTTTTAATGAGGTAAATGTATAGGGATAAATATGCTATGATACTATCAGATTTGATCTAAAATTACACTAAGTTCTCCTGATATTTCAGAAAACACAAAAACAATTCCATGGCAAAGACTTTACTTATATCCGGATCCATGCAAGAGAATTTCATAAAATGATGTAAATAAATAAGCCTCAAAAGTCATCAAAAGTCTCTTACAAAGTCATTAATATGTAATTACCCTATCCACACAAAAACAGATTACACAAATTTCCCACAAAACATAAGTAATTACTCAAATCTTATCCTGCTGCCATTCACATTAGGTATTTTCTTCACAGTATCTTTAATTTCAGGAAAAGTTTGTTTGATTAGACTCAACCTCGAGATATTAGTTCAAGAAGATCCCCAATAACTAAGTTCTACAGCCGCTTTTCGATTTAATCAGATTAATAAGGCAATAGTCACCATCATGATGCTAAAAGGTTAATAATTCCTAATAGTTACAAAGTAGAATCATGTCAGATATAAAGTCAGAATTAAAACAAGACAATTAAAAGAGATTCTTGGGACAGAAATAAAACTTTTTCTTTTATGATGTTGCAACAGTCAGTACTCTTGTTGTGGGATGAAACTTCATCTTCCGTATAAACTTTGGATGCCTAATAAAACAACAATTACTTTGTTCGAAAAAAGGATTTCAAAATAATGGTTCTGAAATTAAAAAAAAAGGGGTACTTCAATGTTAGGAATAGTGCCCTCGAAAGCCGATTAGTCATAATCCGTTTTGGGACTTTCCTAGTATCACAGACAATCTTTGAATAATATACGATTGATTAATATCATAGGCAAACACTTCTTTATATGCTCTTGTTTGGTATACGTTTACTTTAGCTGTGCATGTATGAGAACTCCCTAATCCTGATGACTTTAGGACTCTATCATTTAGGTGAAATGGTTCATGAAATGAGCCCTATATCACATAAGTCATGATTAGTAAAATACTCCAAGCTGATGAGTCCTACAGACAGTGGGAGTGTCAACCTGACTCCTCTAAGGCTTGCTTGTGGGATCACGCCCTTAAGAAGGACCACCTTGTTTCATGGAGGTGCAAAGTGTATAGTTGATACGTGCGTGATACATGAGGCTGCTTACTTCAATAAGTAAGTTCACTGAGGTGTCCCGTGTGAGAAGATTCCTAAATGGGAAAGGAAGTTTCTATTTCAAGAAATGGAAACTTCCAAACTAGGAAATATCTCACGAGTCATTGATGTGATTAATTGATCCTTAGACTTGAGGTTCCATGTCACTTTATGAGTTAACTCTGTAGTCTTAGGTATAAGCTTTAAAGGGTGTCGCCTTAGATAACTGATTCAAGGCTTATGCTGGGGCTGCACAAGTGATTCATGAAAGTGAATGAGAATCGAGAAAAGGACCTACACTTGCATTTGCAAGGTGATCTCTTATTGTGTAAGTCATTCATATGCCATATGGAGTCCTTGGCTAAGGCAGTAGATCAAGACATCAAGAAAAGGGTTTCTTGGATTGAGATCAAATGGATATGAAATGCACTTTGCTTTAAGACCAGATTATTAGGGTTCTGATTATTCCCTTACCCTAGATCTTGGTTGAGAGATAATAAGTATGAGGATTGTATCTCACATGAATCAATGACTTAAAGGTTCTGTCGAATCCGAACATTCCAATTCTGCTAGGGGTTAAACACCTGTTGCTAGACTATGGTCGTTTAATCTATGGACTGATTAATTAATTAGTGAATTAATTAATTAGGGTCACTGCTAATTGAATTGAGAACCTAGAGGGTCACACACAACAACTTGGTTACATGAGTTGAGGCTTTAAAATGATTAAATGAGTTAATCGGGCCTAGAGGGTCCCACACGTGTGGGTCACGTGACTGGACATGTGTCATTGGGACATGTGTGCCACACGTGTTTCTTTGATTAAATATTAAATAATTAATTTATTAATTATTTAATAGACTTTGGTTTAATTTTGAATTAAAAAGAAAGTCTAATTTTGGAGAAAAATAATCTAGTTAATTAATTATGTAGATAAAATAAGTTATTTATTTATTAATAAATAAAGTATAATAATATCCAAAAGGGCTTGGATATTTTAGCTCTCTTAAAAGTTGATTTGAATTTGAATTTAAAGTCAAAGTCAAAATTACTAGATGATCAAGTAATATGAGAGAGGGACCAAATCCTTAGTCCATAAGGACTAGGATTTTCGGTCCTCCCCTTTCCTATATATAGCTCCCCTTAGAGAGTAATTGGCAATTCTTTTGGTTCATGTGTTGAACACCTTCCCTTCTCCAAGATCATATAAACCTTAGGTTAAGCCTAAACACTAACTAGAGAACTAGCATCCTTACTAGTTAGATTGTAGCCAAGTTGGTGGACTATCTCTAGAGAGCTTCAAGTTAGAAGTTTTAAAGATTCGAGCTTTACCAAGGAGTGGGGATCAAGCAAAACGACCAGAAGGGATGATGAAACGATTCTTAACCCAACAGAAAACGAGTGAAAAAATCGAACCAAAGAAGATGGCGAAAACCGTTCGTCCATATCCTGAAGGATGAATTTTTTCACGAGGGTTTTATGGCTGGCAGATTTCTACTTTCGTAAAACTGGTTTTCGAAGGGAGTTTCAATCATGCCTTTCTCGTTTCATGTTTATTTCTTTATGTTATATCGTTAAGAACTTCCCTAACATGATTTGAATCTAGGTTGGTGTGGATTGTTATCCCTACAATGGATTCTGAAGTAGAAAGAGATTTCGAGGGACGGGTTGCCATTACCACATGAAGCACGTTTGAGGGCGGCTCAAAACGTGTCAAGAAAGCTACTACCTAAGTGAGTTTCTTGATCTCTACGAATTTGGATTCACGATTGCGAGTCTAAGATCCTTTTGTTGGAAAAATTTTTAAATTTCCGCTGCTTTCTGATTCCTGTTTTCCAACATTCAATACTTCAGCATGTTTCATAAAATGCTAACAAAGGTACTTCAATAACAAGCCAATAAGAACCAATTTCTACCTTTTATATTATTTTTCATGAACAAATGAAAGTTTGTTTAGTCTAATAAAAGTGTTTCAAAACTTATACATATGTCAGGGATTCAGCACATTCAAATTTACCATCTTCTTGAAAACATATTAATTCATTTAACATACAACTAACAATGGTCGATCAACATACAAAACAAGCTACAACATTTTCAGATTATAACTGATCATTTTCAGTTTATGGTTTGAAGTAATTATGACTGACTTATAGATAGCATTAACACTACAACGAAAATTAAATCAGGTCAGAGAGAAGACAGACTACATAAAAGAGAATCACTCCAACAAAGAAGAAACAAAAAATATCATAGTGTTGGGATAAGAAACCTCTCTAAGGCCTTCAGCACAGGTTCTGGTGCAGTTGTTCTTTAGACTTCCTTGTTACAGACTTCACTGGATTCTAATGAAATGAGATTACTAAATTCTGCAAGATAAAAATACAAAAGATCGCATTCTCACCAAGTCCAATACTGAAAAACCAAATCATGTCAGTGTTATATGTTTAGTTAAGCAGGTTTAATTAAGCACACAACTCAGGAATCCCGGAGAATTAGATGGACCTTCTACACATTCAATCAACACCAAGCAATGTATTTACCATTATAATATACCAAGTTATGCACGCTAACACTATATGCTTAGTTAAGCAGTCTCTTTGGGGTCAATTAGCTAAAGATATCATGAATCAAGCAAGATTTTATCATAAATCTTCGAACTCATCTTCACTTTTACACGTACGTAAATAGGGGAAAGTACATATAATCATCACAATCTGGAAAGAGAAGGCAAAAAACATGATCAAGGGAATATATTTACTCATACAGTCACTCTCAAAGAAATTGTACATGAGCAGTGTACTTCAACATCTCCATTTCCAGGCTAAGGCCATAATGAGTGGCTCCTCAACTTAACCATGTACAATTAAATGGCTCAAGTACAAACGTAAGCAGAAAGCACAAACCCACATTATCATAACATCTAAGCCAGTACGATAAAAACCAAAGTAGAGCTGAGATAAAACGAGATAGGACTTACAGCATCGGAGGTAACAGAGGCAGCCGCAACTGACCACCCGTACGGTCAAGACCTCTTGTAACAACTAAATTTCTGACAAACAAAGCATTGACAATATTAGTTTCTTTAATCTCCTATGTTACTAATCCAAGCTCAAAGTCGATTATAGGCACAACGCTCAAATTAAACCAGACATTCCGAATTAGATTCTCTACATTCAAGAAGAACAACAATTTTAAGCTTACACATACAAATTTCACAAAATAGGTTTAAAATTCCAAACACATAAATCGAAACCCTAGAATCGAAACACTAAAAATTTGAGTTGAAAAATACTAAACCCACATATACAAAATCATAGACAAAAATTATAAACCCTGAAACCCACCGTATCTTTCTCCTAGGCGCAAGATTGTGGTCTTCAAAGCGCTGTCCGTCGTCTTCCACTGGTCGCGTAAGACCTTCTTCAGTCCGATTCCCGTGGCGCTTCTTCCTTTCAGCTGAAGTCCAATTCGTTGGCTGTAAATAGGAAGATTCCTAGCTAATTAATGTTGCTCACTTGATTATTGTTGGGAAAATAGGAAGGGGGAGCGAACCAGACAACATTTTTTGGGTCAATAATTGTTGGGAAAATAGGAATGTTGAGACAATTAATGTTCAGACAACATTTTTCAGTTCCCTTGTTTTTTGTTGGGAGCAGAGCCCCTTCCCTCTTTTTTTTTATTTGGTTGAAACCGCCAAAATCAAAAGGAAATTTTATAAAAATAGAAATATGTTATGATATTTGTTTAAAATGACATTATACATATACTATATTAAGACCTTTTATTAAAGGTGTCACAATAAACTTATTATATTATAACGCCTTACGTAAAAGTGTCTTATTGTTAGGAATAGTGCCCTTAAAACAGATGTTTGCTTTACTATTTTCTTGTGAAATCACACACGGTCTTTGAATAATAAACGAGATGACTTTGTTCATAGGCAATCACTTCTTTATGTGCTTATTTATGTCTGTTTGGGTTGACTGTGTTTTGCATGTATTGAACTCCCCTAATCCGATGAAGCCGATAAGAACTTTATCATTATGGGAATGACACATGAAGCAAGTTCTTAACTCCATAGGTGAGCATTAGAAACTTCTCCAAGTCGAGAGTCCGACAGATAGTGGGAGTCCCGACCTTGACTCTGCTGAGACTTGCTTGTGTAATTATGTCCTTTTGAAGAATCACTCAGTTTCATGGAGTGATAAGTGCATACGATGATGCGTTCATAATACATGAGGGTGATTGTTACAAGAACTTCATCACTGAGATGTCCCGCATGAGAACATTCCTAAATGGGAAAGGAAGTTTCCTGAAACTTCCAGACTAGGAAATATTGTTGGAAAACACGAATCAGAAAGCAGCGGAATTTAAAATTTTTTCCAACAAAAGGATCTTGAACTCGCAATCGTGTATCCAAATTCGTAAGGATAGAAAACTTACTTTTCTTTTATTCTTTCTTGAAGCGTTTCAAGCCACCCAAGAACGCTCTTCTCGCGGCTTGACAACCCGTCCCTCGAAAGTCTCTTTCTACTTCAGAATCCATTGTCGGGATAGCAATCCACACCAACCTAGATTCAATTCATGTTAGAGATGTTCTTAACAATATAACATAAAGAAAGAAACATGAAACGAGAAAAGCAGGATTGAAACTCCCTTCGAAAACCAGTTTTGCGAAAGTAGAAAACTGCCAGTCACAAAACCCTCGTGAAAAAATTCATCCTTCAGGATATGGACGAACGGTTTTCGCCATCTTCTTTGGTTCGATTTTTTCATTCGCTTCACGTCGGGTTCAGAATCGTTTCATCATCCCTTCTGATCGTTTTGCTTAATCCCCACTTTTGGTAAAGCTCGAATCTTCAAAACTTCTAACTTGAAGTCTCTAGAGATAGTCCACCAACTTGGCTACAATCTAACTAGTAAGGATGCTAGTTCTCTAGTTAGTGTTTAGGCTTAACCTAGGGTTTTATTTTATCTTGGAGAAAGGAAGGTGTTCAACACATGAACCAAGAATTGTCTATTAGCTCTAAAGGGGAGCATGAGCTCCCCTATATATAAGAAAGGGGAGGGACGAAATTCCTAGTCCTTTATGGGCTAGGATTTTGGTCTCTCTCTCTCCTATTACTTGATCATCAAGTAATTTTGACTTTGACTTTGAATTCTAATTCAAATCAACTTTCAAGAGAGCTAAAAATATCCAAACTATTTTTGGATAATTTTATACTTTATTTATTTAAAATAAATAACTTATTTTATCTAATTAATTAATTCGTAATTAATTAACTAGATTATTTTCTCCAAAATAAGACTTTCTTTTTAATTCAAAATTAAACCAAAGTCTATTAAATAATTAATCACATTAATTATTTAATACATAAATAAATATACACATATATTTATACACGTATGTGACACGTGTCACAATGACACGTGTCACTCACGTGAGCCACACGTGTGGTTTCACACGTGTGGAACCCTCTTGGCTTGATTAACTCGTTTAATCATTTTAAAGCCTCAACTCATGTAACCAAGTTGTTGTGTGTGACCCTCTAGGTTCTCAATTCAATTAGGAGTGACCCTAATTAATTAATTCACTAATTAATTAATCAGTCCACAGATTAAACGACCATAGTCTAGCAACAGGTGTTTAACCCCTAGCTGAATTGGAATGTTCGGATTCGACAGAACCTTTAAGTCATTGATTCATGTGAGATACAATCCTCCTACTTACTATCTCTCAACCATGATCTAGGGTAAGGGAATAATTAGAACCCTAATAATCTGGTCTTAAAGCTAAGTGCATTTCATATCCATTTGATCTCAATCCAAGAAACCCTTTTCTTGATGTCTTGATCTACTGCCTTGGCCAAGGACTCCATATGGCATATGAATGACTTACACAATAAGAGATCACCTTGCAAATGCAAGTGTAGGTCCTTTCTTGATTCTCATTCACTTTCATGAGTCACTTGTGCAGCCCCAGCATAAGCCTTGAATCAGTTGTCTAAGGCGACACCCTTTAAAGCTTATACCAAAGACCACAGAGTTAACTCATAAAGTAACATGGAACCTCAAGTCTAAGGATCAATTAATCACATCAATGACTCGTGAGATATTTCCTAATCTGGAAGTTTCCATTTCCTGAAATAGAAACTTCCTTTCCCATTTAGGAATGTTCTCACGCGGGGCACCTCAGTGAACTTACTTATTAAAGTAAGCACCCTCATGTATCACGCACGTATCAACTATACACTTTGCACCTCCATGAAACAAGGTGGTCCTTCTTAAGGGCGTGATCCCACAAGCAAGCCTTAGAGGAGTCAGGTTGACACTCCCACTGTCTGTAGGACTCATCGGCTTGGAGTATTTTACTAATCATGACTTATGTGATATAGGGCTCGTTTCATGAACCATTTCACCTAAATGGTAGAGTCCTAAAGTCATCAGGATTAGGGGAGTTCTCATACATGCGCACGTAATGGAAACACACAAAACACGTATTGGCATATAAAGAAGTGTTTGCCTATAATCAATCGTATATTATTCAAAGATTGTCTGTGATACAAGAAAAGTCCCAAAGCAGATTACGTCGAATCGGCTTTCTAGGGCACTATTCCTAACAAATATCTCACAGGTCAATGATGTGATTCATTAATCCTTAGACTTGAGATACTGTAATGTCTCATATGAGCTAACTCTGTAATCTTTGATATAGGTTCAAAAGGGTGTCGTCATATAGACACCTGAACCACGGCCTATGTTGGGATTACACAAGTGGCATATGTAGAATTAGTAGAATCAACAAAGGGCCTACGCTTATTACAAGAACAAGAATGATCTTTTACTGATTGAGTTGTTCGTAGTCCATTAAACTTAAACCCTTGGCCAAGTTGGATAAAAGATCAAGATATCTAGAAAATGGGGTTTTCTAGGATTGAGATCGAAATGGATATGAAACGAACTTAACTTTAAAGATCAAGAATATTTGGGCTCTGAGAATATTCCCATGCCTTAGTTCTTGATTGAGAGATGGAGTTGTAGGAGGATCGTATTTCACTGATTTTCATTGACTGAAAGGTTCTTCGATTCATTTTCTTATTCAGCTAGGGGTCACACACCCATTGCTAGATTACGGTAGTGTGATTTGTGAAGTGATTAATTAATTAGGGAATTAATTAATTGCTATCATTGCTAATCGAATAATGAACCTAAAGGGTCACACACAAATGCCAGGACACGAGGGTTATGGTAGGATGTTAATATGATTAGCAAAGGATCAAAATAGTTGATCAAAGTGGAGCAAAACACGTGGGCATTGCCACGTGTCACGCATGCCTACGTGGCTACCACGTGTCGTGTACACGTGGCATGCACGTGCCTTTCCGCGTGTGTTTGTGTCATATGTGAATTCTTTTCTAGAATTAATTAATTAAATTGTAATTAATTAATTTTTGTCTTTTAATTAATTTTGAATTAATTGTTAAGACTATTCTCAAATAAGCTTAACCCAATAAATAATTAATTGGGAATTAATTTATTTATTGAAAATTGACTTTTAACTTGAGGAAAGTTGAAAAGTCCAACATCCTATTGTAGGAGAGAGAAGACTATTCTTGCAAGACTTGGAGAGCAAGTTGGGAACTTATTTTCTCCAATTAAATCAATAATTAAATTAGTTAATTAGTAAGCAAGAAAACAATCCAATTGGTTCTAGGAAACCCTAGGGGTTCAAACCAACCTAGTATAAATACTAGGGATGGTGCTTCTCTTATTCTTTAGACCAACACTCACGAAGTGTTAAGTTTTTGAGAAAAATATAATAAAAGTTTTCAAAGCAAAACCCTAGCCATTAACACAAGCTATTGAACTAGCATTCTCACTTGCTTGATCGTGTTCTAGGACTGGTGTGGATACGTTTTGGAGGCCTTCTACTTTGGAGTCTAATTCGAAGGACCGTTCGAGGGACTTTCCGCTTGAAGGGTGTTTGTTAGGCAGTAACAACATCACAAGAAAGCTTCAATTAAAGTAGTTTCTTGTTATTCCCAACGTTACAGTACGAAAATTGCAAGACAACGATTAAACTTGTGGAAAAATTTTAAACTTCCGCTGCTCAACTCTTTCGTGTTTTCCAACAAGTGGTTTCAGAACCAGCTTGCAACGTTCGTATTGTCTCTTTACTGCTTTATGAATTTTGATGAAAATTCTTGAATTTGAGTATATGTTGTGTATTCATGGTTTTTGTTTGAAATACGAAGTTGCCGGATCAAAACTGTTTCTTGAAAATTTTGCTAAAATTGTTTCCCGAATAAATCTGGTTTTAAACTATTTCAACTTAGATTGATTTGAACTATTTTAATTCGAAATTGGATTACTTGAATTTGCTGAAATTATGAGATGAGAGCAAAGGGGAACGCGCGCAACACGTACGCGCATAGGGCGGCAACTCGCCACCCCACCTTACCGGCGTCTAGGCACTGCTGCTGCGTTGTTCCCCTCCCCGCCCAACAGCGGGCTACGCACGCCACGCGGCCAGCGAGCGCGGCTGTTCCCGGTCCGTTCCGGACTTCGCCGGGCTGTATTGCCTGCTCGCGCGGCTGTATTGCCTGCCGATTGCCTGCTCGCGCGCGCCTTATGCACGCGCTTGCAGGAGATACCCATGCTCCTCATGCCATTTGTCCCGGTATTTCATTTTCGTTTCGTGTTTTCCAAGTTTCGTTAAAATCCCGTTTTGGAAAATCTGATTTTATTTTAAAATTTGCTTTTAATTTTATAAAATTATTTATTTAAAATAATTGTAAAATTTTGGATTTTAGTGAATTAAAGTCAAGTTCTTATTTTTCTAGAAAATTACGAATATCACTTTGAATGATATTTTAGACAAAAATTTAATTTTGAATTAATTGTGGTTTTGTCTAGATCCGATGATTCGATTTTGAATAAATTCTTGAATAATGAACTATATTCAAATTACTTAAGTTAGTTGTAACTTGAAGTCAAGGAATTTAATTGGTAAATTTAAATTCAAGCAAAAGCATGCTAGTTTAGGTGATCATGGGTTAGTCTTATGTATGGTTTTAAATTCTGCACATGGATGATTTCAATTGGGGTCGGAGCCCCATAGTTGCGCTTTTTCAATTGGGGTTGGAGCCCTACTTATGTGCGTATTATTGTGTTTATTATGTGGCTTTCCTTAATATTATTTTTGGGCCGGGGTATGCCCCGTGTACTTGTCTATGGTCAATATGAAAATTGAGCCATATTACTTTATGTAAAGAGAGTAGAACTTAGGAAGTGAGGTTTTTATTTTCTTTTTGGAGACAAGCACCCATGGAATAAGAAGGATCCACAAGGAGCACTTGAAGAATGGTGGCCATAAGAAGATCCCTCAAAATGTTTAGGAGGGTTTCTATTAATGTAATAGATAAGGCGTTTTATCCATTAAATTCTGTACCCCTATGAGATATGAATTGTCTTATGTGGCATAAATGTTAGAACTAGTGATTTTGGAGTGGCTCCCAAATTCACATATAAGATAGGATACCCATAATCATCACATTATTAGTATCATGCTAGGACATGTTATCTGCTAATTGCTTCTATGATGCACTTTATGTGAAACTGCATTAACAAGACAATTAAAATTTGGATAACATTATATGTTGGTGAGGTCATTCGAAAATCCCATTTATTAATATTGAGCAATCTCGAATAAATAAGTATTTTATCATGGTAATAAAATTCCAAGCATTCAATCAATACGATTTAGAACATAATAAGTGAAACTAATTGCTGTCCCACGAGTCATAGGGTAATTAGTGTAGCTTATTAACTCTTAGTTTCCTGATTAATTATCTTAATAATTAATATTTCTTGACCATTTTAGAATGGGCGATGTCTCACGAGTGGTGGGTCGTTCCGGACTAAGTTTGGATGATATCTTATGATTGGTGGGTCCTGCTCAACACTAAAATAGATATGGATGTCTCACGAGTGGTGGGTCCATGATCGAAAGATTAGTGATGCAAAAATATTACTACGAATTCTATGGGGATGGAATCGACAATTCGTACCTACCTAAAGATTCTTTGACCTTTGGATGTCTCACGAGTCGTGGGTCCAAAACTAAGATTGCTTGGGATCCTAGTACCCATTGAGAAAATAAGTTTCTTCTAAAGTCATTAGGATTTCTAGACTTTCTAAAAACAGTGGGAGAACATATTTCTAAAGACCTTGATAATATGTAATCGTTATTATTCAGCATGCTCATGATTTCTCTGTTTTTCCATTTAGGTTGTAGTTCTGTGATTCTCTACAATTGAAATGGCAACCAAAAACCCTTTGGTATCTATCCTCGAATTAAACAAGTTGACGGCGCCCAATTACTCTGATTGGCTTCGGAATCTAAAAATAGTTTTAGATTCTTAAAAGAGAAGATATGTTCTCTTTGAGGGAGAACCTGTCGCTGAAGGCGAGGCTCCGACTCGGGCCGAAAGAGACGCAATTGCGAAATGGTCTAAAGATAATCTTCAAGCCCGTTGCCTCATATTGGCCACCATGTCCCCGGACATGCAGAGGCAACATGAGTCAATGGACAACGCTTGGGCGATTTACGACCAACTCGAGCTATTGTACCACCCCAAAGAGCGTGTTCTAAGGTACAACACCTCTAAGGGGATCTTTCATCTCAGAATGAAAGAAGGTACAAGTGTCCATGAGCACAGTCTCAAGTTTCTTACTTTGAACGAGAAACTGACCTCCATGGAAATGCCACTGAGTGAAGAACTCGCTATGGATTTGTTGCTCGCATCGCTTCCACCATCATTCAACCCTTTCGTGCTAAACTTCAACATAAATCATCCTCATGCTACTGTAGCTAAGTTGATTAGTCAGCTTGTGACTGCTGAAGCCATGATCAAGAAGGATCGTAAAGTAATGATGGTCACTTCCTCTTCTGGGTCTTCTAAAGGCAAAGGGAAGAAAGTTCCCAAGAAGAAGGGATCTCTTAAACCCGATGGAGGGGTTAAAAGGAGAAAGGCCAGGAAGAGAAAGGATCAGACAGAGGACGTTTGCCCCATTGTGGCAAGAAAGGGCATTGGAAGAGGAACTGCCAAGAGTACAAGGATACTCTAAAGAAAGGTGCATTTCTTATTGAAGTAAATCTATCTATTGATTCTAATTCTTGGGTACTTGATACCGGCTGTGGAGCTCATATCTGTAATGATGTACAGATGCTAAATGAGGTCCGGCAGCTTGAAGAAGGAGAATGCATCTTGAAGATTGGGAATGGATCAAGCGTTCAAGCCCAAGCCATTAGGACGTGTAGATTAGATTTAGGTGTCTTTACTTTGGTTTTGAACAAAGTCCTTTATGTACCTTATATTATTCGTAATATCATTTCCATTCCAATACTTGATTTTGAAGGTTATGAAACTTTTTCTAGAATTGGAAACTTTTATCTTAAGAAGAATAAAACTTCCGTTTTGCTTGGTACATTATCTAATGGACTTTATACAACTAAAGACACTAATATTTTCAATATACAACAATTAAACAAATGTAAAAGAGATGACAAGATCTCGGCTTCTTTATGGCACGCATGTTTAGGGCATATTTCTAAAGATAGGATTGCTAAGTTAACCAATTTAGGATCATTCTATGATAATGAACTTAAGGGGTTAACTCATTGTGAATTATGTCTTAAAGGAAATATGGCCAAAACTCCCTTTAATGGTAAAGTGGAACGTGCCACTAAAGTATTGAATTTAATCCATACTGATGTTTGTGGACCACTTAGTGTAAGCACGAGAAACAATCATCAGTATTTCATAACCTTCATAGATAACTTTAGTCGTTTTGGTTATGTGTACTTAATGAAGTATAAATCCGAAGCCTTTGAGAAATTCTTGGAATTTCAGAAGGAGGTTGAGAACCAAACTGGTCACAAGATTAAGACACTTCGATCTGATCGAGGTGGCGAATATCTAAGTAACGAATTCCTTAGTCATCTCAGAGATAATGGAATTATCTCTCAGTAGACTCCTCTGGGAACTCCTCAATTAAATGGAGTTTCGGAGAGAAGGAATAGAGCCTTATTTGATATGGTTCGTTCCATGATGAGCTTCACTGAATTGCCACCTTCATTCTGGGGTTATGCCCTAGAATCAGCAATTAAGATTCTAAATCTTGTTCCCTCCAAATCTGTACCCAAAACCCATTTGAGATGTGGTTTGGCAAAATCCCCAACTATTCTTACTTAAGAAATTGGGGTTGTCCTGCTTACGTGAAGCGGACAGTGGGAGATAAGCTTGAAGCTATATCAAGCTTATGCAACTTCGTAGGATATCCTAAAGAGTCAATAGGATATTATTTCTACGATCCTCTTGAACAAAAGGTCTTTGTGTCAAAAAATGCTACTTTTCTTGAGGACTCGTTCCTTAAAGAAAAGAAAGGCAAGATCGCAGAACTCGAAGAGGTTCGAGACCAAGGTCCCACGTCAAGTTCGGAGAATAATGTCGCTCAGCCAATTGCACAGAGTGATACACGCGAAAATCCTCCTCTAGTAAGATGTTCTGAACGTATTCCTTGACAACTAGAGAGATGGTATGGTTGTCTCCATCGAACATCTCAATTGGATAATGATCCATTAACTTATGAGGAGGTACTGTTAGATTCGGACTTTGAACAGTGGAAAGAAGCAATGAAATCCGAAATGGATTCCATGTACTCTAACCAAGTTTGGACCTTGGTTGATCCACCTGATGGGATCAGGTCCATAGGTTGCAAATGGTTATATAAGCGCAAGCTTGGAGTAGATGGAAGCGTGGCAGCCTTTAAAGCAAGATTAGTTGCTAAGGGTTTCACTCAAAGACCAGGTGTAGACTTTGATGAAACCTTCTCCCCGGTTGCAATGCAAAAGTCCATTCGGATCTTGCTTGCCATTGCTGCATATTATGACTATGAGATATAGCAAATGGATGTGAAAACTGCCTTTCTTAATGGAGACATTGATAAAGACATTAACATGGAGCAACCCATGGGTTTCACATTCAGTAGGAGCAAACACAAGGTTTGCAAGCTCCAAAGATAAATCTACGGATTGAAACAAGCTTCTAGGAATTGGAACATTCGATTTGATGAAGCAGTCAAATCGTTTGGCTTTGTGCAAAATCCGAATGAGTCCTACGTGTACAAGAAAGAATTGGAAACCTCGGTTCAATTCCTGATACTTTATGTAGATGACATCCTCCTCATTACGAATGCGAAGGATGACATGAAAGTAACAAAGTCTTGGTTATCGAACCAATTTAAGATGAAGGATCTTGGTGATGAATCCTACATTCTCGGGATAAAGATCTATCGGGATAGATCTAGGATACTGTTAGGATTATCAAAAGTTTACATAGATAAAATACTAAAGAGATTTAGTATGGAAGATTCCAAACGTGGGAGACTTCCAATGGGCCAGGGAACAGTTCTTTCGAAGAAGCTGTGTCCCAAGAGTGAACTTGAAAAGTCCAAAATGTCCAAAATTCCTTATGCATTAGCTATAGGAAGTATAATGTATGCGATGCTATGTACTCGACCGGATGTGGCTTATGTACTTAGTGTGACTAACCGATTCCAATCTGACCCTGGTGAACACCCCGCACGAGAGGCGCCACATCCCCCGCACTATGACCCGACACGTGTACGAAATGGAGAGTCCGCACACGCACCAAGTCACAGCGAACGGGTGACAAACAAAAACTCACACTCTAGCTAGGCGGTACCTAACCTTGTACAAAAGAAAATATGCGAAGCATGACAGCGGAAGTAATACGAAATGCCCACTTTCAAAAACTTTTACACACCAAGCATACAACGCAGTACATACATTAGAATCAAATATACGGGTTCAAAAAGAATGACAGCAACCAGCACACATCAAAATCAACTACACGGGTTCAGCTAAATGATAGAACCTGTCCTATCCTGTCCCGAGCAATCATACACGAAACGGGTTCAACTAATCCAGGCACCTGTCCTAACATGTCCCGAATAATCATACACGAAACGGGTTCAACTAATCCAAGCACCTGTCCTAACCTGTCCCGAATTTCAAACATTCAAATCAAACATGCAACTTGTACAGAATATCTCTTATACAAAATTCACAAATCGTATCTCAGAAAAAAATATTTAACATTCTTAAACAAACAGACACAGACTGAACAGACACGACAAACCATGTCCTAGCACGAACTCCAACGCGAACCCAAAGCTAAACCTGCACACTAAAACATAAAAGGGGGAGGCGTCAGACCAAAGACTGAGCGAGGGGCTACCCACACACACCTACATATATATATAGAGCACAGCACGTAGAAGAAGCAACGATCGTGAACCCGGGGATAGTTTTTGCACGCCAAAACATTTTCCCGTGATAGTATACATATAGGGAGACTTATCAAAACATAACGAACAAAACTTAGCTTATGCATATCTCAAAACACACGTTCAACTCATGCAGACTTAGAACACGTATCAAAACATAACTTATTAGTTTAATAGCAAAAATCCAATTTTATCTTGACTTAAGAGTCTACCCCTGTTTCACGAACTTATAACCGACAGACATAACGAAACTCGGAGGGTACGAATCACATCTCCAAACTTCCAGAAACAAAGGGACAAAACAAAGCAAAACAAAACAAACTCCAACCTTCACACCGGGTGATAGAAGGGTTGACGGTCCTAACTATCCAAAAATCACACGAGACAAGGCTTAATTACGACCTTGAAACCTTCGACGGTTGCTTCCGCCGGCTCAAGAGAAACACCCTTCCCCAAACCTCCCGAGGTTAGGTGAGACTCTCAAAAGAAAAATGTTGATGGAAGAGCTCGGCGACCCCACGGCCGACCCGAGGTTACCATACCATTCTCCGGGGCCCAAACACACAGATAAACAGACATATATCGGAAACTTAACCCGCCATACACAGACAGACAGACTTATCTCATGCATATCGTACTTATCATATCGTACGTACATATCACGCAGACTGACCTCGAAATCATAACATATCAAAGCTAAGCATACATAGGCTCGTACATAGCGTTTCTTACTTTCAAACTTATGACAAAACCATCAAAGTACATATTTCACACCTATCTACGTATATACAAGGCTTATAAACCGCACACATTCGAAAACAGGCACATTGCAATAGGTATAACTATATCCTAACCTCACCTGGTACCAAACAAAGCTGCAGACAAAGCAACCGGTTCACCCCGGAACCTGCACGACTCACTTGTCACCACCCCGGGTGCACCTGAACAACTGGACACACAGAACACAACACTGGCTCAGACTTAGACTCAGACAACCACACAGAGACGCACGGCAATGCTCAAGCACTCAAGGAATGCAATCATAAAGGCAGAGTTCAAAGTCATATTAATTACATTCAAACAAAATATTAAGGCATGTTCAGGTGCACAATTAATGCAAATAAAAGGACTAAAAGGCAAAGCAAATTATATCATTTCATTTGTTACACAAATAATTTATTTATTACATAACAAATTCAATTAACAAGGTTAATCAGTTCATATATGCAATTTACACATTTCATACAGAGGCACGTAGTACAAGAAAAATCAACTCACATAATAGCATGCTTCGAGTTTCATATAAATCACATGAGCTTACCTATCAATTCCCAACCATACTAAGTTCATATAATTCATGTATAGCGTATCCAATTCGTATATCACAGAACGGATTCAATTGACATGGTTTAACTAATTAAGTCAAACAAATTCATATCTTTTCCAAAATTACACATACATCCCTTCAAGTTAAACAATTAGCTCAATTAGACAAAACGGGATTCAAATTGCAAATCAAAGCATCCACATATATCATAATTCATTTCATACATGATTTCGTATACATTACAGTTCATATTGATCGACAATTCAAACATATAGTAATTAATTTGCATTTAAACAATTAATTCAAATAATCACAAATACACGAATAAATTCGTAGAAAATAAACCGAGTGTCCGATTGACGAACGGAAGGTGGTGTTGGACTCACCACGACGAAGCGGAGAAGCTGTCCGAAGGACGCCGGAGCGCTGCCGCCGGAGCTTCCGGAACAGTGGCGAACGGTGGCCGGAACATGCCGGAAAACTCCCGAAAATTCACCCGTGCAAGGATTCCTCGTGCTCGTTCCAAATCCTCGATCAATTTCTGGAAATCCAAGCCAATCGTCACCAATTTCAGATCCAACAATGCAAAAACCCTAAAATCTTCAAATCCAAATTACTTCCTAATCGGTGAACCAAAATGCGATCCGTAAAAGGCATTGTCTTACCCGTGACGAGCTCTTCGAAAGCCCTAAGGTAGCTTGCCGGAAAAATACTCGGAGCTAGCGCCGCCATTACACCGCCACTGTGCTACCGCGATCCACCGCCAATTTTCCGAATCAGGAGTCGTGTGATCAAAGGCCACTAGTTCTCGCCGTTCCGAACAACTTTCGTGAAGGGCCCGAGGCCAAAAGATCCCCGGAAAAGGCCCCCGTTGGCCGCCGAATAATCTGCCGCCGCACATGTCGCCGGAACCACCACCTACGGCCAAAATTTGGTGAAAACGATGCTGGAAATGGACTCAGGGGGTCGGAAAAGGGCAGGAAACACCAACCTTTGTCGAAAAAGATCGCCAGAGTGGCGAAATCAACGCCGCTACAGTGACGGGCGCCGTCGCGGGCCGGATGGCCGTGCCGCCAACGTCAGATGAAACGCAGGGATGTCCTCTTGCCGGACATGGGGCGCGTGTCGACGAAAGATGGCCGGAGGCACACACGAATGGGCGGCGAAGTGGCGGCTCCGCCACCCCCCACCTACGTGATTGAAAATCGGCAATAACTCTGCCATCGCTCATCGGTTGGTCGAGAACTTGGTATGATTGTGACCGCGTCTTCGAGCTCATCGAAATGGATTATTGGTTCGTTGAATTCCGTCGAGAAACGAGCAAGTTCCGCGTAGTGCGTGAAAACACACCGTGTGTGTGTGTGAGGAACGTGAATCGCGGGAGAGGGAAGAGAGAGAGAGCAGCTGATCCAAATGCTCGAAAAACGAGGGTCCAGGTGTTTTATCCCCGTCAGAATAGGGCAAACTCAGAGTCTACGAACTCGTCTCGATGCCCCGAACGTATTGAAGGGGTCAAAGAGGTCAAAATCTCGATCGAACGAGTTGTGGCCGAAAAACCCCTAAAAAGAGAAAATTACAAAAAGGCCCCTAAACTCTTAAAATAGGGCCACGCAATGCACAAAATCACATAATTAAAACGATAAAAAGGTTGGAACGTGGTGTACCTTATAAGTCGGACGAGCGGGATGTTACACAATCACTTCTTTATGTGCTTATTTATGTCTGTTTGGGTTGACACTGTTTTGCATGTATTGAACTCCCCTAATTCGATGAGGCCGTTAAGAACTTTGTCATTATGGGAACGACATATGAAGCAAGTTCTTAACTCCATAGGCGAGGATTAGAAACTACTCCAAGTCGAGAGTCTGACAAACAGTAGCAGTGTCGACCTTGATTCTGCTGAGACTTGCTTGTGTGATTATGTCCTTTTGAAGAATCACTCAGTTTCATGGAGTGATAAGTGCATACGAGGATGCGTTCATAATATATGAGGGTGATTGTTACAAGAATTTCATCACTGAGATGTCTCGCGTGAGAACATTCCTAAATAGGAAAGGAAGTTTCCAAAAACTTCCAGATTAGGAAATATCTCACAGGTCAATGACGTGATTCATTAATCCTTAGACTTGAGATTCTGTAATATCTCATATGAGCTAACTCTGTAATCTTTGATATAGGCTCAAAAGGGTGTCTGCATATAGACACCTGAACCACGGCCTATGTTGGGATTACACAAGTGGCATATGTAGAATTAGTACAATCAACAAAGGACCTACACTTGTTGCAAGAACAAGAATGATCTCTTACTGATTGAGTTGTTCATAGTCCATTAAACTTAAACCCTTGGCCAAGGTGGATAAAAGATCAAGATATCTAGAAAATGGGGTTTTCTAGGATTGAGATCGAAATGGATATGAAACGAACTTAACTTTAAAGATCAAGAATATTTGGGCTCTGAGAATATTCCCATGCCTTAGTTCTTGATTGAGAGATGAAGTTGTAGGAGGATCGTATTTCACTGATTGTCATTGATCGAAAGGTTCTTCGATTCATTTCGTTATTCGGCTAGGGGTCACACACCCATTACTAGATTACGGTAGTGTGATCTGTGAAGTGATTAATTAATTAGGGAATTAATTAATTGTTGTCACTGTTAATCGAATAATGAACCTAAAGGGTCGCACACAAATGCCAGGACACGAGGGTTATGGTAAGATGTTAATATGATTAGCAAAGGATCAAAATAGTTGAACAAAATGGAGCAGAACACATGGGCATTGCCACGTGTCAAAGACACGTGACTGCCACGTGTCACGCAAGCCTGCGTGGCTACCACGTGTCGTGTACACATGGCATGCATGTGGCTTTGGGCGTGTGTTTGCTTCATATGTGAATTCTTTTCTAGAATTAATTAATTAAATTGTAATTAATTAATTTTGGTCTTTTAGTTAATTTTGAATTAATTGTTAAGACTATTCTCAAACAAGCTTAACCCAATAAATAATTAATTGGAAATTAATTTATTTATTGAATATTGACTTTTAACTTGAGGAAAGTTGAAAAGTCCAACTTCCCATTGTAGAAGAGAGAAGAATATTCTTGGAAAACTTGGAGAACAAGTTGGGAACTTATTTTCTCCAATTAAATCAATAATTAAATTAGTTAATTAGTGAGCAAGAAAACAATCCAATTGGTTCTAGGAAACCCTAGGGGTTCGAACCAACCTAGTACAAATACTAGGGATGGTGCTTCTCTTATTCTTTAGACCAACACTCACAAAGTGTTAAGCTTTTGAGAAAAATAAAAGAAAAGTTTTCAAAGCAAAACCCTAGCCATTAACACAAGCTATAGAACTAGCATTCTCACTTGCTTGATCGGGTTCTAGGATTGGTGTGGATACGCTTTGGAGGCCTTCTACTTTGGAGTCTAATTCGAAGGACCGTTCGAGGGACTTTCCGCTTGAAGGGTGTTTGTTAGGCGGTAACAACATCACAAGAAAGCTTCAATTAAAGTGAGTTTCTTGTTATTCCCAACGTTACAGTACGAAAATTGCAAGAAAACGATTAAACTTGTGGAAAATTTTTAAACTTCCGCTGCTCAACTTTTTCATGTTTTCCAACACTTATTATTATTAATTTAGTTAAAAAATTATTTGATAGAAAATGTAAATTAAATCTAATAAGACAGATCGACAAAAAGCGTCTCAACAGGTGATATATTATGACGCCTTTTAAAGGGCGTCACATTAGCGCATCACACCATGTTGTTTTTGTAGTAGTGATAGTCGCATACGGGGTGATAAATCAACACATAAAGGTTATAGGATTCATATTCTAAAAGAAAAGTCCTAAACCTCACCTTAAAGCAAAAGAGTAGGGGCAGAGGGGCCAAAATGAGCAAATAACCACCTAAACCTCGGGTTTGACGGCTTTCAGAAGAGGCTCTGAAACACAAGAACATAACACCCGAGACTTAGAATCAAATATGTACCAAATAGATACTCGGCAATGCCCATGAGTGCAAGGTATGCATATGAAGTGTAAGGATGCAACACTTAAATTATTCATGTTCATATCTTTCAAATAACGTATCAAATCAAGACATAAAAGCAAGAATACAAAGCATACATATCATATACGAGGCATAGAACAAGTAAAAAAAGCAAGAAATCAAGCAAACAACACACACACAAGGTCGTTAGCCCCAAAACACACATAAGCCCCTAACGGTCGTTACCTAGGTCAGTGGAGATTGGCCTAGGACTAACGATCGTTACCTCCTGATAACATACAAGGGCCAAACGCCCGTTACAGGGGTCAGAGCCCAGGGGTGATGGGACCTCTCTAAGCACAAAATACCCTAACGGGCGTTAGTGCCTTCGGGGCTGGAATAAGTGCAATTTCCAGCCTTAAACACCCCTGAAACTCACACTCAAGCTCCAAAACTCCAAAAGCAAGGAATAAGGCATGCTAAGGTTTTAATTAGACAAGGATTCATGCATCAAAACTCCATAAAAACAAGCCACAAATGAGCATACATAAAAAGCATAGCTTGAGTTCAAGTAAGGACATGAAATGAGACCAAATTCTTGCAAAACTTCATAAGCACATTAATGGAAACTCAACAACCAAGCTTCTAACATTAAATAAATCCCAAGATATGCAATTAATACTCACTCATGCTCATCAATTCAAGCTCTAATTCAACAAATAGGCAAGAGATGTATATAAGCTTCAAGAACTCCAAAAACCTAACTATGTATCATGCAAATAAAATTCCACCATTTCTAGCATATAATCAAGATTCAAGGAGTGCAAAATGATCACCATATCAAGATGAGCAAGAATCATGGATTACCTCAAGAGATTGGAGCAAGAAAGACACAAAACTTGAGCTTTACAAGGTTCAACAATGGAGGATAGCTTGGGAGCTTCTCTTTCTTCTCTTTCATTCTCCTTTGGTCTGATATTCAGCATGTGGGAGAGAGAGATGGCTGAGTTTTGGTTGAAAACTCAAGGAAAGGGACAAAGTAATAATAGGCTAGTCTTCAAGCGGTTCATAGGGGCGTTTTAGGTTACATACGGTAAAATCTGCATCGTTAGGGGTAGAAACGGTATCGGAAAAGGACAAGGCTTGTTCTATTGTCGATTCGAGTCCAATGGCCAAGACGAAACTCGATTCCGAGTTCCCTAGCTCAAGTTACAAATTAAGGGCTCAAGAATGGCCAAATTGTAAATTGGCCCCAAAAGTTAAAACAAAGAGCAATTGAGTCCACTTAACGAACAATCAAGTCCAAAACAAGTTTAAAACTTGCAAATAAGTTCAAGAATCATATACGACACATGATTCACGAAGTTAGCATGGTCGAAATTCAAAATCGTAAATTGAAACTTACACACAACATGAATTCATAACATAAAGTCATATAGGGTAAAAATCCGTATCAAATCATCCAAAGAGTCACAAAAGAATATAAACCAAGTAATAAATGCATCAATTAACATGCAAATAAAAGAATGTATGGAAATTAAACTCACACGTAGCACAAACCTGTATGTGCCGACCGATGGGGTCTCACAGGATGGCGCAAGGCTGCCTGCGCGAGCAGTCCAGGCACGCCTCGCGGCCACCGCCTGGGCGGATGCAGATATGATGGAGCGGCGGCGGCCGCGCTAGGCCACACGCAATGCATCCGTTTTAGTTTCGTTTTGTAATTTCAAAAATTCCAAGATTCAGTTTCGAATTAAAATAATTTAAAAAAAACAAATTTAAATAGTTTTCAATCAAATTAATACGAAAATAGTTTTTCATAATTTTAAAGAAAACAGTTTAGATTCGAAAGATTCGTAATTCAAATAAAAACCAAGAATACATGTAGCACCCGCAACGATAGGCACCACATCTCCCGCACCATAAGTCTAATCCACATATAAAATGGTTGGTCTATACATGAACCGGACTCATAGCGAACGGGTGACAAAGAAAAATGATCTTGGCTAAGCGGAAATCCTATCTTGTACCAATCAATCAATGAATACCCGAAGTGCGGTGCGGAAGCCATAACATCATACATGAATTCCAATGATGGCTACAAGCCCAAACCATATCATAAACATAATTAAATTCATCATACAACCGAAAAACGGGCTCAACTAATCATGCAACCTTTCCCGAATTCATTCCTGTTGGAAAACACGAATCAGAAAGCAGCGGAATTTAAAAATTTTTCCAACAAAAGGACCTTGAACTCGCAATCGTGTAACCAAATTCGTAAAGATAGAAAACTTACTTTTCTTTTTATTCTTTCTTGAAGCGTTTCAAGCCACCCAAGAACGCTCTTCTCGCGGCTTGATCCCCTCTCCTTGGTAAAGCTCGAATCTTCAAACTTCTAACTTGAAGCCTCTAGAGAAAGTCCACCAACTTGATCACAATCTAACTAGTAAGGATGCTAGTTCTCTAGTTAGTGTTTAGGCTTAACCTAGGGTTTAATTTAATCTTGGAGAAAGGAAGGTGTTCAACACATGAACCAAGAATTGTCAATTAGCTCTAAAGGGGAGCATGAGCTCCCCTATATATAGGAAAGGGGAGGGGCGGCCGAAACTAGTCCTTTTTGGACTAGGATTTGGTTCCTCTCTCTCCTATTACTTGATCATCAAGTATTTTCCAACTTTGACTTTGAATTCTAATTCTAGTCAACTTTTAAGAGAGCTTAAAAATATCCAAACTATTTTTGGATAATTTTATACTTTATTTATTATAAAATAAATAACTTATTTTTATCTAATTAATTAATTCGTAATTAATTAACTAGATTATTTTCTCCAAAATTAGACTTTCTTTTTAATTCAAAATTAAACCAAAGTCTATTAAATAATTAACTAATTAATTATTTAATATATACAATATATATATATATACACACGTGTGTGACACGTGTCACAGTGACACGTGTCACTCACGTGAGCCACACGTGTGAATTCACACGTGTGGAACCCTCTTGGCCCGATTAACTCGTTTAATCAATTTCAAGCCTCAACTCATGTAACCAAGTTGTTGTGTGTGACCCTCTAGGTTCTCAATTCAATTAGCAGTGACCCTAATTAATTAATTCACTAATTAATTAATTAGTCCACAGATTAAACGACCATAGTCTAGCAACAGGTGTTTAACCCCTAGCTGAATTGGAATGTTCAGATTCGACAGAACCTTTAAGTCATTGATTCATGTGAGATACAATCCTCCTACTTACTATCTCTCAACCAAGATCTAGGGCAAGGGATTAATCAGAACCCTAATAATCTGGTCTTAAAGCTAAGTGCATTTCATATCCATTTGATCTCAATCCAAGAAACCCTTTTCTTGATGTCTTGATCTACTGCCTTGGCCAAGGACTCCATATGGCATATGAATGACTTACACAATAAGAGATCACCTTGCATATGCAAGTGTAGGTCCTTTCTTGATTCTCATTCACTTTCATGAATCACTTGTGCAGCCCCAGCATAAGCCTTGAATCAGTTGTCTAAGGCGACACCCTTTAAAGCTTATACCTAAGACTACAGAGTTAACTCATAAAGTGACAAGGAACCTCAAGTCTAAGGATCAATTAATCACATCAATGACTCGCGAGATATTTCCTAATCTGGAAGTTTCCATTTCCTGAAATAGAAACTTCCTTTCCCATTTAGGAATGTTCTCACACGGGGCACCTCAGTGAACTTACTTATTAAAGTAAGCACCCTCATGTATCACGCACGTATCAACTATACACTTTGCACCTCCATGAAACAAGGTGGTCCTTCTTAAGGGCGTGATCCCACAAGCAAGCCTTAGAGGAGTCAGGTTGACACTCCCACTGTCTGTAGGACTCATCGGCTTGGAGTATTTTACTAATCATGACTCATGTGATATAGGGCTCGTTTCATGAACCATTTCACCTAAATGGTAGAGTCCTAAAGTCATTAGGATTAGGGGAGTTCTCATACATGCACAGCTAAAGTAAACGCATACCAAACAAGAGCATATAAAGAAGTGTTGCCTCAATTCGTTATTTTTATTCAAAGATTGTCTGTGATTACAATAAGGAAAAGCACAAAGCGGATATACAATCGGCTTTCTAGGGCACTATTCCTAACAATCTCCCACTTGCCCGTCAAAGCCATTCTAAAGCTACTCTAAGTCCCATCTTCTGAAGATGACCTTGGAAAGCTTCTCGACTAAGGGGTTTAGTAAGTGGATCTGCCACGTTCTCTGCTGATGTGACCCTCTCAATTTGCACATCTCCTCTTTTGATAATATCACGGATTAGGTGATACTTCCTCATAATGTGCTTGGTCCGTTGGTGAGATCTTGGTTCTCTTGCTTGAGCAACCGCCCCAGTGTTGTCACAAAACACAGTAATGGGGTCTTTCATGCTAGGAACAACATTCAACTCTTGAATGAAGTTTCTAATCCAAACACCTTCCTTAGCTGCATCATTTGCAGCTAAGTATTCGGCCTCAGTGGTCGAATCTGCAGTGGTTGTTTGCTTGGAACTCTTCCAACTCACTGCTCCGCCGTTTAGGCAGAAAATGTATCCTGACATTGACTTAAAATCATCTAAGTCAGATGCAAAGCTTGCATCGCAGTATCCTTCGACAGTATGATCTTTCTGACCTCCGTAAACTAAGAATAAATCTTTAGTACTTTTCAAGTACTTAAGAATATTCTTCACGGCAGCCCAGTGACTATCTCCAGGGTCAGATTGGAACCGACTCGTTACACTAAGTGCATAAGCCACATCCGGTCGAGTACACAACATTGCATACATTATGCTACCTATTGCTGATGCATAAGGTGTACGAGTCATTCTCTCCTTCTCAAGGTTGGTCTTAGGACACATCTTCTTTGAAAGACATGTTCCTACACTCATAGGAAGGTTCTTAACCTTCGCTGACTCCATATTGAATCTCTTCAATACTTTGTCAATGTACATCGACTGTGATAGTCCTATTAACCTTCTAGATCTATCTCTATAGATTTTAATTCCAAGGATATAGGACGCATCACCAAGATCTTTCATCTCGAATTGGTTCGATAACCATAACTTAGTCACTTTCATGTCATCCTTCGAATTCCCAATAAGAAGGATGTCATCAACATAAAGTACTAAGAATTGCACTGAGGTCTCCAATTCCTTTCTATACACACATGATTCATTCGAAATTTGGATGAAGCCAAACGCTTTGACCGATTCATCAAATCGAATGTTCCAATTCCTAGAAGCCTGTTTCAACCCATAGATTGATCTTTGGAGTTTGCAAACCTTTTGCTCACTCCCACTGAATGTGAAACCTATGGGTTGCTCCATATAAATGTCTTTGTCAATGTCACCATTGAGAAAGGCAGTTTTCACATCCATTTGCCATATCTCATAGTCATAATATGCAGCAATGGCAAGCATGATCCGAATAGACTTTTGCATTGCAACTGGTGAAAAGGTTTCATCAAAATCCACGCCGGGTCTCTGAGTGAATCCTTTTGCAACCAGTCTTGCTTTGTAGGCTGCAATGCTTCCATCAACTCCAAGCTTTCTCTTAAAGATCCATTTGCAACCTATGGGTTTGACCCCATCAGGTAAATCTACCAAGGTCCAAACTTGGTTGGAGTTCATGGAATCCATTTCGGATTTCATGGCTTCTATCCACTGTTCAGAGTCAGAATCTGAAAGTGCCTCCTCATATGTTAAAGGATCATTATCCTTTTGAGAGATTTCATGGAAGAATCCATACCATCTCTCCGGCTGTCTAGGAGTACGTTCAGAACGCCTTAGAGGAGGATTTTCGTGTGTATCGAAATTCGTGATTGGTTGTGGTTGATCAGAGTGGGACGTTTCTTCAGTGGGTGGTATGGGGTCATTTTGTACTTCTTCTAATTCTATGATCTTGCCCTTCTTTTCTTTAAGGAACGGTTCCTCAAGAAAAGTGGCATTTCTAGAAACAAACACCTTTTGTTCAGATTGATCATAGAAGTAGTATCCTATGGATTCCTTAGGATAACCTACAAAGTAGCATAAGTTAGAACGAGATTCTAACTTATCTCCCACTGTCCTCTTAACGTAAGCAGGACAACCCCAAATTCTTAAGTAAGAATAACTAGGGATTTTACCATGCCACATTTCATAGGGCGTTTTAGGGACTGACTTAGAGGGAACTAGATTCAAAATCTTTGCTGCACTTTCTAGGGCATAACCCCAGAAAGAAGGTGGTAAGTCAGTGAAACTCATCATGGAACGAACCATATCAAGTAGGGTTCGATTCCTTCTCTCAGAAACTCCATTAAGTTGAGGAGTTCCTGGAGGAGTCCACTGGGAGATAATCCCATTATCCTTGAGATGATTAAGGAATTCTTCACTAAGATATTCGCCTCCTCGATCAGATCGAAGTGCTTTGATCTTGTGACCAGTTTGGTTCTCAACCTCCTTTTGAAATTCTAAGAATTTCTCAAAAGCTTCAGATTTATACTTCATTAAGTATACATAACCATACCGACTAAAGTCATCAGTAAAGGTTATGAAGTACTGATGATTGTTTCTAGTGCTTACACTAAGCGGTCCACAAACATCAGTATGGATCAAATCCAAAACCTTAGTGGCACGTTCCACAGTTCCTTTAAAAGGGACTTTGGACATTTTTCCTTTGACACAGGATTCACAAGAAGTTAACTCTTTGAGATCATTTTCAGAGAATGATCCTAAAGTGTTTATCTTGCTAATTCTGTTCTTGGAAATGTGTCCTAATCTAGCGTGCCATAAGGGAGCTGAAACTTTGTCATCTCTCTTACGCTTTGTTTCTCGTTGTATATTGATATTTTGAGTTAGGTAAAGTCCATTACTTAGAGTACCGATATGAACGGAAGAGTTGTTCCGTTTGATAAAGTATTTACCATTCTTAATATAAGTTTCATAACCTTCACAATCTAATATTGGAACTGAAATTATATTACGAATAATGTTCGGTACATAAAGGACTTTGTTTAATACTAACTCAAAACTACCTAAATCTAATCTAATTGTGCCTAAAGCTCGAGCTTCAACGTTTGAGCCATCGCCGATCTTCAAGACACATTCTCCTTCTTTGAGTTGTTGGACTTCACTTAGCATCTGTACATCATTACAGATATGAGTCCCACAACCGGTATCAAGTACCCAAGAACTAGAATTAATAGAAAGATTTACTTCAACGAGAAAGATACCTTTCTTTAGAGTAGCCTTGTACTCTGGGCAGTTTCTCCTCCAATGTCCCGCTTTGCCACAATGGAAGCAAACATCCTCTTTCTGATCACGCTTCTTCTTTTGGGCCTTCCCCTTCGAAATGCCACCAGTGGGCCTAAGGGGTTTCTTCTTCTTCTTTTGGGCTTTCTTGCCCTTACCTTTAGAAGGCCCTGAAGAGGAAGATGGAGCATTCACCATCAAAACCTTATTGTCCTTCTTGATCGTGCTTTCAGCAGTCACAAGCTGACTAATCAGCTCAGCTACAGTAGCACCAGCATGATTCATGTTGAAGTTAAGGACAAATGGGTTGAATGATGGTGGGAGCGAAGCTAGCAACAAATCCACTGAAAGCTCATCTTTCAGTGGCATGTCCATGGAAGCAAGTTTCTCAGTAAGGGCAAGAAACTTGAGTCCATATTCATGGACACTTGAACCTTCCCTCATTCTCAAGTGGAATAATTCCTTTGAAGTGTTATACCTTGTAACACGTTCATGAGGGCGGTAAAGTTGCTCTAAGTGGTCGTAAATCTCCCAAGCAAATTCCATGGCCTCATGTTGTCTTTGCAAGTCCGGAGACATGTTAGCCAACATAAGACAACGGGCTTGGAGATTATCATCCTTCCACTTCTGAATCGCATCCCGCTCAGCCCGAGTGGGAGCCTCCCCTTCGGGACTAGGCTCCCCTTCGAAGAGAACATAAGTTCTCTTCTCAGAATCTAAAATGATTTTTAGATTCCTCAGCCAATCAGAATAGTTGGGACCAGTCAACTTGTTTGACTCGAGGATCGATACAAGAGGGTTTTTGGTTGCCATTTCAAAACACGTAGAGAATCACAGAATCTACGACCTAAATGGTGAAACAGAGAACTAGTGAGCATGCTGAATTATAACGATATACAAAAGATAAGGTCTTTAATCTATTGTAGCTCCCACTGTTTTTCAAAGATCTATAATTCCCAAAGATCTAAGAGGAACACGTTTCCCAATGGGTACTAAGATCCTAGGCATTTTACCTCGAACCCACGACTCGCGGACATTCTAAGTAAGAACCCTAGGTAGGTACAACTTACCAATTCTAACACCTTTAGAACTCTTAGTAATTGTTTTTGCATCACCTATCTTTCAATATGGACCCACGACTCGTGCGACATCCATATCTACTTAGGCGTTAAGCTAGACCCATCAATCATAAGATCATGACCAAAACTTAGTTTGAACGACCCACGACTCGCGGACATCGCCCTTGCTAAAATCGATCATGAAATATTGATCATTTAAAATGATTAATTAGGTAACTAAGAACTAATAAGCTCCACTAGCTATCCCACGACTCGCGGACAATAACTAGCTTTACTTACTAAACTTAAAACCTATTGATGGAATGCTAGGAATTTAATTCAAAACTTGCATCTCGAATTAAACACCTATTTGTTCGAAATTAGCTTAATATTTAATGGGAATTTTCGAATCAACCGGAGAGTTGTCCGGTTCGACCTCACCAACATATATGTTATCCAATTTTATTAGTCTTGATTAATGCAAGTACACTTAAATGCATTTCAAACAAGCACATAAACAGATAACATGTCCTAGCATGATACTAACATGTAATGATCATGGGTTCTACCTATCTTATGCGTGATATGTGGGAGCCACTCCACAATCACAAGTTCTAACATACATGCCACATAAACAGTTTAAATCACATAAGGGAAAGCGGTAACAAAATACGAGCCCTATCTCTATTACATTTAACAATTGAGATTCCCCTCCCTAACATTTTGAGGGGTCTTCACTTATGGCCTCCTTGTTACTTGAATGTGGTCCATCTTACTCCATGGGTGCATTGTCTCCAAAATGAAAATAAAACCTCACCACCTATCTCTACTCTCAAATTACAATAAAAAGAAAAAGACATAAAGTAATAAGGCTCAATCTTCATATTGGCCTTAGACAATTACGCGGGGCATACCCCGGCCTCAAAAACAGTAATATGGAAAGCCACATAATAAATCACATAACAGTACGCACATAAGTGAGGCTCCAACCTCAATTGAAAAACGCAACTATAGGGCTCCAACCCCAATTTAAACCATCCATGTGCATAAATTAAAACCATACATAGATCTAAACCCATGATCACCTAACATGCTTTTGCAAGAATTTAAATTTAGCCAATAAATTAAAATTCTCGTTTCAAGTCCTAATGACTCAAAACACGACTTAGATGCAATTCTTGTTCAAGAGCCTTTTCAATAAAACCCGAAAAAACATTAAACTAATAAAATTCCAATTAATTTCCAAAATTAATAATTTTATTCTTTCATTATTTTCAGAAAATAATATTCATAATTTTCCCAAAAATCAAATCGCTTTAATCTTTCAAAAATCCCAATTTAATCAAAATTTTAAAATAATTTTATTTTAACAAAACTGATTTTAAAAAGATAAAATTAAAATAAAATTAAATCGGGATTTTACGGACCGAAAAACACGAAACACGAAAACACGAAAACGAGCCCGGAAAAGGTGCCCAGCCACGTGAGGTACTGCCGCGCAGCCGCGCGCGCAGACGCGCGCCAGCGGCGCGCACAGCGGGCGGGATGTTCCGCTCGCGTGCGCATGCTGGGCGTGCATCATGCGCGCGCCTGCGCGCAGCAGCGTCCGGCATGGCCTGGGCAGGCGTCCCGCGCGGTTGCGGGACGGACTGGGCGCGCCCGGGACGGCTCCCGCGCTGTTGCGGGAGGTGCTGGGCGGCGGCGACGGGCCTGGGCGTGCGACGTGCTAGCACGCCTAGGCTCGTTGCTTTTCGTGTTCGTTTCGTATTTCTGGGTTTCTCGAAAAACCAGTTCAATCCAAAAATTAAAAAATTCGATTTAAACAAATTTCAACTAAAACAATTTTCAAAAACACGATTTGAGAAAACAGTTTTAGAAATTCAGGAAAAATTACAGTTTCGTAATTCAGGCTTTCTAAAAGAACTCATGAATACCTAATTCGCATCTAAGCCTAAGAATTTCTACCAAATTCAGAAATAATTGAGACGAATCAGAAACACGATTAACGAGGTAGCTCTGATACCACTTGTTGGAAAACACGAATCAGAAAGCAGCGGAATTTAAAAATTTTTCCAACAAAAGGACCTTGAACTCGCAATCGTGTAACCAAATTCGTAAAGATAGAAAACTTACTTTTCTTTTTATTCTTTCTTGAAGCGTTTCAAGCCACCCAAGAACGCTCTTCTCGCGGCTTGATCCCCTCTCCTTGGTAAAGCTCGAATCTTCAAACTTCTAACTTGAAGCCTCTAGAGAAAGTCCACCAACTTGATCACAATCTAACTAGTAAGGATGCTAGTTCTCTAGTTAGTGTTTAGGCTTAACCTAGGGTTTAATTTAATCTTGGAGAAAGGAAGGTGTTCAACACATGAACCAAGAATTGTCAATTAGCTCTAAAGGGGAGCATGAGCTCCCCTATATATAGGAAAGGGGAGGGGCGGCCGAAACTAGTCCTTTTTGGACTAGGATTTGGTTCCTCTCTCTCCTATTACTTGATCATCAAGTATTTTCCAACTTTGACTTTGAATTCTAATTCTAGTCAACTTTTAAGAGAGCTTAAAAATATCCAAACTATTTTTGGATAATTTTATACTTTATTTATTATAAAATAAATAACTTATTTTTATCTAATTAATTAATTCGTAATTAATTAACTAGATTATTTTCTCCAAAATTAGACTTTCTTTTTAATTCAAAATTAAACCAAAGTCTATTAAATAATTAACTAATTAATTATTTAATATATACAATATATATATATATACACACGTGTGTGACACGTGTCACAGTGACACGTGTCACTCACGTGAGCCACACGTGTGAATTCACACGTGTGGAACCCTCTTGGCCCGATTAACTCGTTTAATCAATTTCAAGCCTCAACTCATGTAACCAAGTTGTTGTGTGTGACCCTCTAGGTTCTCAATTCAATTAGCAGTGACCCTAATTAATTAATTCACTAATTAATTAATTAGTCCACAGATTAAACGACCATAGTCTAGCAACAGGTGTTTAACCCCTAGCTGAATTGGAATGTTCAGATTCGACAGAACCTTTAAGTCATTGATTCATGTGAGATACAATCCTCCTACTTACTATCTCTCAACCAAGATCTAGGGCAAGGGATTAATCAGAACCCTAATAATCTGGTCTTAAAGCTAAGTGCATTTCATATCCATTTGATCTCAATCCAAGAAACCCTTTTCTTGATGTATTGATCTACTGCCTTGGCCAAGGACTCCATATGGCATATGAATGACTTACACAATAAGAGATCACCTTGCATATGCAAGTGTAGGTCCTTTCTTGATTCTCATTCACTTTCATGAATCACTTGTGCAGCCCCAGCATAAGCCTTGAATCAGTTGTCTAAGGCGACACCCTTTAAAGCTTATACCTAAGACTACAGAGTTAACTCATAAAGTGACAAGGAACCTCAAGTCTAAGGATCAATTAATCACATAAATGACTCGCGAGATATTTCCTAATCTGGAAGTTTCCATTTCCTGAAATAGAAACTTCCTTTCCCATTTAGGAATGTTCTCACACGGGGCACCTCAGTGAACTTACTTATTAAAGTAAGCACCCTCATATATCACGCACGTATCAACTATACACTTTGCACCTCCATGAAACAAGGTGGTCCTTCTTAAGGGCGTGATCCCACAAGCAAGCCTTAGAGGAGTCAGGTTGACACTCCCACTGTCTGTAGGACTCATCGGCTTGGAGTATTTTACTAATCATGACTCATGTGATATAGGGCTCGTTTCATGAACCATTTCACCTAAATGGTAGAGTCCTAAAGTCATTAGGATTAGGGGAGTTCTCATACATGCACAGCTAAAGTAAACGCATACCAAACAAGAGCATATAAAGAAGTGTTGCCTCAATTCGTTATTTTTATTCAAAGATTGTCTGTGATTACAATAAGGAAAAGCACAAAGCGGATATACAATCGGCTTTCTAGGGCACTATTCCTAACAATTCCAACAACAACCAATTCAATACAGTAATATATTACAATGTAGAAATATGGAAATGTGACTCAAGTGTACATGTGTGATTCAACTAAACATTAAGACTCGACTTCCGCCAAGCGAAACCTGGAAGAACTGGAAAAGTGGAAAGAGGGGACAGTTTCTAGAAGACTGAGTAAGTTGGAGCTGTGCATACATATAAAAACATGAACATGCAAGTCATAAATCACGAGCAAAGTTTTATTTGAAGTTAGCTCCCGCGAAGGGCAAGAAAATTGCTAAGCATTGCTCAAACTTTACGACTAATTCAAATTAAATTCATTAAATTTATAATTCATGAATAATCATAGTGGCTTGGCGAGTGAGTGTGCATAATTCTCCAACCAAACTCCGACCGTGTACCATAAACATGATTTAATACTTTTGAATACGTGATCATGCAATATATAATAATACATATGAGCTATACATACATGAAACATACGGTGAATCATAAGAATAATCATAATTTTTCATCCTTCTTCCTCCGGGGTGGTGGATGGATTTGCAAGGCCCGAACCACCTCATGAGTCCATATCGAGACAGGGGATCATGACTCCTACCCGCTCCTTCGATGGGTTAACCACCAGCTCAAGAATAACTCACCTTCCGTGTTTCTCGGTCGCGGGAGAAATTCTCAATGGGTACTATGTGCTAAGGCGTGCCCGAAAGCCCGATATCGTGCCGATTTCCATTCACACATTTCCCCGGGCCCAATAACATGAACATGATAGTGCATAATCTCGCCAAAACATTTTAAGTCATGAGAATAATAATACATTTCAAATCATTGGAAAATAATTTAGTCCTTTGAAAACATATACTTGATAACTCCACTTTGAAAAAAAAAAAAAAATATATATATATATATATATATAATAGGTTTTTGGTCAAAACTTGTCACTTAAAGGTTGTAGGGTTTGATACGTAACTAGAACGGAAAACACCCTCACCTGGAAGACGACGATACAAGAACACAAGCTACACAGGTGCCTACTCAATCAAGAAGTCTCCGGCCTGGAGATGAACTGTACAAGAACCAAGAATATAGTGTACTCGTGAGAAATGACTCAATATGAGACCAAGTAAGATGCACGGCATTGATATGAGGTGTCGTGGAATGATATGAAATGATATAACATGTGTGCGAGAATTATAAAATGATATGCTATGTCATGATAGTGTTCATGTGCACAATTAATGTTCCACATATCAAATAGGCATATAATTCAAGTGTACATGTGATATATGGTCGTGCAATAAAATATTAGAACATAATTAAATAACTTAACATACAAGGCGAGCAAATTGGCATCAATTAAATCATGTAGGCATGCAAGACAATAAACAAACTCAAATTATAATTTACACATAGCATTTAATCGAAGCTCAGCAATTACTTGTCATGGAATATGAATTCAATCACCATCAAATAATTAGGCATGCATAAAAATAATATAAGTAACGTACTGGGTCGGGAAAATGAAGGGGAAGCACAAAAATGGAGTTTTTGAGTAAAGTTGAACAAAAGTTGGAAGTTCTAAAGTGCACAAGCTGTAACGAAATGCAAATATCTCAAGTTCTAGAAGTCGGAAAGGGGTCTCGTTTGTTGGATATGAAAGTAGACAAATAGATCTTTCCAAACATATATACTTTGACTACTAGTATAAAGCAGAATGAAAATGACTTAGGTGGGAAGTTGGATTAACACAGATTCGCAATAGCTTGGTGACACCAAATTAAAACGGTTATATCTTACTCCCCGGAACTGATATTGACGAGCTATAAAAGGGAAAATACTCTACACTTTAAGTACTTAATTGTGGTAAAATTTCAGAGCAAACGGAGCAGGGGAGGGCTGTCCCGACCGGGATTAAATCTGTCCCGACCAGTATCCTTGTAACACCCCGGAGTGAAGGGCACCACATCCCCCCGCACCATAGCCCAATGCGAGTAACGAAATGGGAACTCCGTACCTGCATCAAGCTACGGCGAACGGAGACAAACAAAAACCCACACGCTAGCTAGGAGGTCTAGACCCTCATTCAGAGTGCGCCGCATCAGGATCACAAATATACAAACATACATGCCAACATTAATACAAATTATACATGTTATGCCCATCAAAGGCTAAATGAATCATAATTCATACAAAGCTTATACATAGTACCATACTTATACATATTTATACGTAGTACCATATTTATACATAGTACCAAAACTGGAAAGTAAAGATGCAAGGATGCAAAAGACTCCTCTAACAAACTCGAATGACTCAAAGTAAAAGACCACCTCCTAGCACGAACCGAAGACCTGCACCTGCAAACTCACAAAAAAAAAAAAAAAAAAAAAAAGGGGGGGGGGGAAAGGAAAACAGCTGAGAGGGGTTAGTCCTAAAGACTGGTGAGGGGGCTAACACACGCACCTGTACATAAATATAGAGCATAACATATACAAAACTTAGAGTGTTCATGAACCGGGCGTGGTTTTTGCAATCCAAAACATTTTAACACGTGATAACATATATATAGAAATGGTTTAGGGCCGAAGGCCAAAATCAACCAATTTTAAGAATTAGAAATCCGCCCCCGTTTCACGAACCATAGGCGGAAACAAAACACACACACACCACTCGACGAGTACGAGTGCACAACCATCCTCCTTCACAAGGTAAAAATCGCAACTTAACAAAAACGAAGGCAAAAAGCAAACACATACACATACCTCTTCTCCGGGGGAAGGAAGGGTGGCCACCCTTCACATCCATCACGCTTATAAGTCAGGGTCGTGAGTTTCATGACACTCACGCCCAAGGATTCCGTTCCCCACTAACCTCCTAGCGGGTTTTGGGTTGATCCTATCGAAGTGGAGTCCATACTCGGGAGTAACCCGACGGCCCGACGCCGTCCCGGGGCTCCTTTGTACAAAACTCGGGGGCCCAACACAAAAATCACGCACACTTATCACACTTATAAAAAGGCTTATCTTTCAAAGTCAATCTCGCTGAAGCTTATCACACACACACACCAACCCCTTTTTCAAACAAAGGAACGAAAATATAGCTTACTTATATATAAAAGTATTTTTCAAACAATTCATAACAAAAGGGCTAATTCCCACAAAATACATATCAAACATGTATCTATATATATATACGTATACATAGGTCGCATGCAGTCTTAAAACACAATTAGGGTTGTAGATCGTGATAACTAAAAGAAAGAAACCTCACCTAGCCGACCAAACCGACGAAACAAACTCAAACCCTTCTAAGAGACTACTTCTTCAACCATGGGGCAAACCTAAAAGCAAAACAAAGGTCACAAGACAAACATAGACTCAAAATGAACCAAATAGATGCTCGGCCTATGCATATGGATGCTAATGATGCATAAAGATTGAGATGAAGTAGCACTTAGATCACATGAGTTCATATTAGGTCATATCAAATCATAATTCACATATTTCACGTCAAACAAGTTCACAACTTCATGCAATACACATAACATATTATATAACACGTTAACAAATCATTCAAATCATAAAAGAATCAAAGAGATATCGCATGAGGCAAAGAAATAAGGTATTCAATCAAACACGTATGTTATAGAGCAACCAGAAACGAAACAAACATAACACACGAAACAAACATCAAAAGAGAGGGGGTAAATGGGTTAACAAACCCAAGGAAAAAGGGGTTAACCCCCGTTAACAAGGTCAGGAGGTAAAGGTCTCCAGCAGCTATGGGGGTAACGGGCGTTACCCCCACAAAGCTTCCATAGGTTAACGCCCGTTAACGGGCGCAAAGCATCATCTTCCTCGCGCAGCAGCAGCTCTGTTCCTTCATTTCCATGGCAGCAGCAGCAAGAGCTCATACACAGTAGCAAAGGTAGCCAAAAGACAAGGAAAAACTAGCAAAAATATCACACAACAACCACCAAACACGAACAAACAAAGGAGCAACAAGAATGAAGGCAAGAGATGCACAAATTCAATCATTCATCAAGCTTTCATGGAGTTCATCAATGGTAGTTCGATTTTCAGCATATTTTCCATAAAATTCATGCTTAGAAATGAATTATACAAGTCATCTAGATCACATAACACTCATTAATTCAAGAAATGATCATAAGAAATGGAAGAACTCATCAAATCACTGATATGACCTAACTATTCATCACAACAACCACAGCATGCTCTAATCTTCAAGAAAATGGACAAAATCATATGCACAAGAAAGGTAAGAAGATGGAGACCACAAATATGTACTCACCTTTCGAATTTGAGGCGAATCGGAGGTCGAACGAGAAAGAAACTCCAAGTTGTGAATCGTGCCAGCTCCTCTTCTCTTTTCTTCCCGTTTTCCTCTCATTTTCTGCCCTTTCTTGCTTTCCTTGGCTGCTGGTCCGAAATGAGAGAGGTAGGGATGGACAGAGGGTTGAATAACGGTCACATGGGCTCAAAAACAGGTCGATTCGGATAAATTCGGGCACGTACGGAGCAAATTACAAGACACGCGTACATAAACGTAAAAACTCAAGTTATAAGTTAAACAAATAAATTTCAATCAATTACAAATAATCACATTGGCATAAAATAACACATAATCGTATAATTAAATAAATAAAAGCGCAAAGAACTCTCTCGTAAAAGCGTACCTGGAATGGCCGGACGAGCAGGACCTTACAAACTCCCCTCCTTCAAAAGGACCTGTCCTCAGATCCTAAACAAGACCTACAACGACTCTTGAGACCACCCAACTCCACACTTCCACTGCGCCACTCTGATCCAAGTAAGCTGTAGACTCCTCGGGATATCACTTCCTCAATTAGAAATGAAGAGGACTTCTCATATCCCGGTAGCTCGGTGATACTTACCAAATTCGATTGAGTCTCCTTAACCTAGCAAACTTCGTGTCCGGTTTGCTTCCACATCCGATTAGAATTTGAAAGTGGTTGGAGAATCGTGCCAGAAGGATTCTCGATCTTCTACCGATGGCATATTAGGCATTGCTACACAAAGTTTACAATGTCTTTTCTCATGCCACTACACCACTACCGGCTCTTCAAGTCTCGGACCATGAGTGGAATTAGTCTCGTGCCCAAGCACTTCTCGAGACATTGGCTCTAACTCTCCATTAGCCACGCACAACTGAAGTCTTCCTTAGTACCTCGATCGTAATGGAGGAGTTTTTGAGTTTCCTCGAACCGAGGTAACTCTTCTTCCAAACCTTATCCACTCGAACCGTGCCTCTTCCTCATTTTTCATGTCACGGGATGGCCACTTGTAAAGACAAATCTCCGGTTGAATCCCGATAACACTAATGACTTATTCTCTGAGGTAACCCTCGGTTGTTCTACCCAAGCATGTAGTCGATAATACCTTTGTTGAAACCACCCTCAGCGGAGACCACAGAACTCCAAAGAAGAACGAATGACTCCTCGAAGCAAGCAAAAAGGGTATTCTTCTCCCACTATTAGCCCGTGTAGCTCACGGTAGTTATATTCATCTTAGAGTCACATCTTCTTCTTAGACAGGGCAAAAGAGCACTCCACGTAGAAGTACTCGAGTTAATGAAACTACCTTCTAAGAGCTCGTCAACTACGTCTTAAGCTCCAATCTCCATGCTCGAGTCATCCGGTAGGGAGTCTTCGAATAAGGTTCAACTCCGGGATAAAGATCACGATCGTCTCGATGTCCCTATCAAGTGGTAGCGAATCCCAACTTTCAAGAAATCATCAAGAAGACCTTACTCCTATCTTTGTCTCCTTAAGCTTGACTCAACCTCTCGGTTAACCCAAAGGAAAGTCACAAAGCTTATTACACCGTCCCGGAATAACCAACCGCTTCCACAAAGGATATAGATGGGTTAGTCTTGAATCCTACACCCGAAAATATCGTTGAGCCCAAAAAGGAACTCCTAAAAGCAACCACCAACGCCTACGGTAACAGAGTTACCTTAACAAGAACTAGGCGCCTTCAAGAACAACTACCGGGCAAGCTCGACCCTCACAACTCACCAAACACCCGGACTCTCCACTCACTAACTCTCTTCAAGGAGAGAGTTCCAACAAGAAAGGCAACAACCACAACAACAACAAGCGCAAGGGACAACTAGGCAAGCAACGAGCAAGTACCAAGAAGTAACAAAGAAGGAAAAGTGGCACAAAAGTGGGTTTCCCCAAAATAAATATGCATGAATGTGGTGCCATGAATGGAATTACCTCGATTCTTGGGTTTGATTTGGTCTCCAATTTGAAGCCTTTGATTCTTTCTCCTCTGCTTGTTAGCCCTCGAACGATCACATTCCGGGGACTTATGCTCTAAAGACCCGCAAGCATAACATCTCTTTAACCGGATCCAATATCCCTCATAAGTGTGGTTGGTCCCTCCACAATGAGGGCACAGTGAAAATTCCCTCTTGGACCAAGGAGTCTTCCGGAGCTTGGATTTCTTCTTGTTGCTTCTTTTCTTGGTAGGTGCACCTTGTCGACTCGATCCCTCTTCCAATTGTAGGTTAGAACACGATCCGGGCTCAAATGATTGTTCTGGTGCATCTTCTTCATACTCTTTCCTTGCCATCCACCGGGTTTTGACCCGTAGTGCCTTCTCAACGGTTTGATTCTGTAACACCCCAAACAGAGGATGCCACATCCCCCGGAATAAGACCCAAACCCGATCACGAAATGGAAAGTCCATGCCCGAATCCGAATCATAGCGAACGGGAGACCAACTCACACACTAGGCTAGGCGGATCTAACTTGACAGACTCAGAGTGCGGAAGCAATTAAAACCAACAACAATAGATAGCGGAAGCATTTAAAACAAAACATACAAAGCAGGTGACGGGTTCAACTAGCATAAATCCCTAGTCCCGAATATCAACATAAAGTAATAATCATCGAGTGCCATAAGGGGCCGGATGAGAGTGCCACGCAGGGCTACCGAATAGTAAAGTATAATCTCAAGTCTACAAGTGAAAGCATAAGTAAAGTGTATGAAAAGACAAATGCGAATAGAAAGACTAGACCGACGAAGTGCAACTCAAAGGACTCACTTCCGCCTAGCAAACGCCAACAACCTGCAACTAAAAGTGTAAATGAGGGGTCAGTCAACTTGACCGAGTGAGGGGGCTAACGCACACCCACAATATATATATATAAGGAGCATAGCACAGAATAAAAAGGATGGACTCATGAACCGGCGATAGGTGTTACATACCAAAACGTTTTGAAAGAACCCGAATAAGATATAGATATAAGTTTAGAAACCATTTTCCAGAAAGACTCTATCCCGATTCATAATTCCATCACATAACATAATCAATTGCTCGGCGAGTACGAGCTTCCCACCTTTACTTCTCAGAACATAAATCACAATCAATCCAACCGCTACACCAATGATGGAGGGGATGTACAGTCCCCAAAACCATCGAGAATAAACCGTCTAAAAATAGACTCACCCTCAAGGGGTTGCGAACCCACAAGAGTCCTCCCCGGCCTTAGCCGAAGGCTCAAGATATCACGCCTCCCTCATCACCCTAAGGTCGCGCAATGATATCTCAAACGGAACTACGCAAATGGATAAATGCCCCGACGGCCCTAACCGTCCCGGGGGTACCCATTCCCGCAGTTCACCAGGATCGATCCACACACAGATCACAACGGATCACAACATAACAGATCACGACGGATCACATACGCCAATCTTTCATGGCAATCTGGCTACAGAACATAACGTAAGGTACTTTTCAAAACAGCTTACATATGCTTTCATATTTAATTTTCCAAACAGAGTTGATTCAGAAGGTCATAAACATATCATATCCAACACATACGTATTTATAATAGATATACTCACATGCAAGGGTTGAAATCAGCATATCAAGGTCATAGGTCGCATAACTATACAAAATCCTAAACCTCACCTGAAAAGCGACGAGATACCAGAACTGAAAGACGAATGCATACTCGATCAGGTTGTCTCCTCCCTGGAGATCACTGTACAGAAAAGGAAATACAGTGTACTCATGAGACAAGACTCAGATATGAACCACAAAGACGCACGGCGATACACCACATGATAGCGGTATGCATAAGTGTCCAAGTTGTGCTTCGAATCTGGTGTCGTGGTCAATTAGAGCATATTAGTGCACAACAAGATTATATTTACAAATAGCAATTCTAAATATAAGTATAAGAGTAATTCAAATATTGTACCACATTTAATGTTCCAAGTATGAATCAAAAATCATATTATATTGAATAAACTTATGTTCGAATACCTCATCAATTAGGATCTACACTTATCTACACGATTCAAGAATTGGCCATGTTAAAATATTAGTTTATTTATCAATTAATAAAGTTCCCTTTTATGTTGTAAGAATTCGTTTTAATTTAAGAATCAAATAACACGAACCAAGTCCGTTAGATGATAATTGGCTCAACTTAAATTTTATTGACCAAATATAAAACCATCCCTTATTCCAGAAATATTAAATGCATAGTTTATGTCCAACACTCAAGATCCCAATTAATAAACATAAACCTGTGGATCCCACAGTTTACAAATCATCAAGCATCCTCAGTTCAAGTCAACCATGTAACAACCCCAGCAACAAGTTCAAGTTAAAAGCTAAGTGAATCTCAAATCATAAATTACCAAATAATCGAACATGTGCCTAGAGAGATGTATACACACGCTTACATAATACATTTATTGTATAACATTTAATTAGCCAATTTCAATTTCATACAGAAGGTTGATCATAACCTAACATAAATCCAAAGTTGACATCAGCACATATACATGTAAGTATTTCAATTTAATGGGGCAAGCACTCACACACACTAATCACATGATTATGTTGACTTAGTTAATGCAGTATTCCACTAGCCAGGTAATAAATAAGTTTAATTAAACTAATCTAGACCACCAAATAAGTTTAAATAACCAGTTTTATTGCACTTACTAAAATCAAACATATTAGAATTAGGTCTTAAAATTAGGGAATTATACCATGTATGCCCCAATTATACGTTATAAACTAGATTCAAATAAAATTATAAGAATTCATATCGAATAACAAATTCATTACTAAACTAAGGTTTCAAGCTTAAAACCAACTCAGATAATTAGCCAAACCACTTAAATAGATTTAGTTCAAAAACGAAATCACTTAAATAAATTGACAATACTCCAGTACTAAGTTTTAGGAATAATTCACAATTAGACAATTATATACCATTCGCACATATACATTTCATACATTTCATAGTTAATCATAATATATTGTTAAAACATCACACGTTCATTAGTTACTAAGCAGGTTCAATTAGATTAATTCATTCCCAACATACATTAGAATTAGTCAAATTTAAACAACCAATTTCCAGATTATACAATTCAGGTGTTATAAAATAATCCTAAGTTACAAGTTATCACAAGTATACAACAATCAGATACTTCATTAACACTTACAGCAAAACCGATACAAAATTCATTCAATAGGCTGAACACAAAATTCAAATATTGAAATTGGAATGCAAGAATGGTGAAGAGAGTGGCATTCCAGCAGCTTACAATTGGAAATTGAAAGAGTAAATGAGGGAGAGAGCTGCTGGCGTGATGGTTGTTGGAGCATAACGGCACCGGTGTTGACAAACTGAAGGCGGCGGCGTCTCGTCGTAGGCGGACGAAGTTAGAGTTGACGAAAGTGAGAGGCTGTGATAGCAACTCGCCGGAATCCATGGCGGCTGGCAATGGTGGTGCGTCATTGGCCGGTCGGCGGCGGTGACTCCGGGAAGAGATGCCGGCAGTTACAGAGGACCACGGCCAATATGGCAGTTGCTACTACTGTCGTCCTGCTCCCTTGGCATCTAGAAGAATGGAGACAGAGGAGAAGAATGAAAGAATTACCGGTGGTTGTTGCTGTTGCTGAGAGATCGTCTGCGGGGCTTGAGGCGGTGGCTGGAGAGGTGACGACAACCCATCGTTGTTGCTGGAGTGGTGGCGGAGGGTGTCGCGTGAGGCACCAGATCTGGCGTGGTGGTGGTGCGTCGGAACCGTGGCTGGAGAAAGAAGGAATCGGTGGTGGTGATAGACTGGAGCGGCAGAGGTAGGGCTGAATCTCCGCCGTGGCGAGAAGATCTCGAAAGAACGAATTGCTGTGCCACTATTGAAGCTTATCGATGATAAAGGAAAAAGAATAAGCAGGGTGGTGATGCGGTGTTGTCGGCGAGCGAAGGTTAGCAATGGTGGAGGCTGAGTCGCGGCGGAGCTAATTCGTCGAGAGAAAAGCTGCTGCGCTGCTGCTGTATGTTGAAGACCGAAAGGGGAAGGAGGAAGAATGAAGACAGCCTTAGGGTTTCTCGGTTAAGAAGGGAGTCTTAAGTTATGAAATTACGAATAGGCCCCTCAAAAGTATGAGTTATGCGATTGAGTCCTCCGATTCCCAATAAGATCAATTAAGTCCAATTAAAGTTTAAGATATTATAAAAGTACCCCCAAGATTTAGAGTAGTGCTCAAATAAGTCCAAATTGAATTTCTCATAATTAGAAACAGATCCCCAACTTTTATTATTTCCAAATTAGCCCTCATAATTTAATCTAAAGAGCAATTAGACACTAAACATATATTTCAATTAAGTCCACATATTTTCATAAGGTTGTAATCGAGTCAATTAAACTACTAAAACATAAATAAAGCAATTCAAGCACGAGCAGAGTTAAATAAATAAAATCTAATTGCACGAAAACGACATTGTATCTTGCTCCGAAATGCGGGGTGTTACACCCTTCCCCCCTTAAGAGAACCTGGTCCCCAGGTTCCACTCCTGAGTTGGAAAAGCTTCGAGTTGATTGTGTCTTAACCATTCTCGAGGAATTGCGTAAAACATCGCCTTTATTGTGAAGCTTACGTAAAACATAGCCTCCGTTGTAAAGTTTACTCTCATTGTCTTTACTAAACCTTTCTTGTGATGTCTCGTTGTTATTGGGATCCGTTTGAGTACTGGACCGTTGCTTTCATCAAGTTGTTTGACCATTCCCATAAGACGAATAGTTATCACTGCACTCAACTTCGATGGCGTCGCAAACTCGTCACTTGCAGACCATTGTCAGGACAACGCGTAAAGCAACCGTAACAAACAAGAGAGAATCCCATCTCTCAGCACGTAAGTGAGAGAGCCCCGTCCCTCAGCACCCACAAGAGAGAGAACCCCGTCTCTCGCGCACATAATTGAGAGAACCCCGTCTCTCAAGCACACAATTGAGAGAACCCCGTCTCTCAAACACATAATGAGAGAACCCCGTCTCTCAACCTAAGTCTGATAGATTTACACATCTCCCAAACATTCTAGTTTGAGAAAATCTAACATTACTCAAACCCTTAGATTCAAGAGAATCCAACATCTCCGAATATCTAAGTACAAGAGAATCCAACATCTCTCGTGCACAAAACTTAGAAAGAATCCAACATCTTCCTAGCACATAAATAGAGAGAATCCCACATCTCGCTAACACGTAAACAGAGCGAACCTAAGGTCTCTCTTGCACATAAATTCACAGATCAACATCCATACATACACAAATCAGAGTAACACTTGATGAAAAGTATGCGGTGCATGTTTGGTGTACCTTACACAACTAATATCGGTATCCCTTGAGTATAGATTCAACGCTTATACCTCAACTCATGGGGGATATCGCGATGGAATCCCTGTAAAACAAGGTTACAGTATGTTTGTATGTTATATGCGAGGTTAGTGAGCAATCAAGGGAGTTTTTAAATCACATAGACATGCTTAATCCACATAAACACGTAACTTATTCGTTTCAGCAATAGTTCACCAAAAACAGATATTCCAGGTGATCAATGCTAGATCAGGTAGCCCCGTTATCACAATCAGAACAATGACAATCATCACACACATCAAACAAAACAAGATAAGGATACTTAAGCGATGCATGTATGCAAATGCCATGATGTTTGGCGTACCGATGACCGTAGTGTCAAACTCTTGACAGGAAGTTGAGACGAAGTGGTAGGGGTTGATTAAGCCGATAATGATGCAATCTTCGTCATCTGAACTTCTTGTCTTAAATCTTTTGATGTGAAAAGGCAATTCAGCAATTACGTCCATCATCCAACTCTCTACTAAACCACAATCCTTGCTTAACCAGAATCATCCACAGTCTCCTTCAAGAACTCTGACTTATGTGTTAAACATTAGTCTGCTCATCCTCAAGGAATTGTCCATAATTCGATTGCCAATCAGAAATCTATCTCAGAGCTACGTTGGACGGTCGTGGTATTAGGCACTTCCCAAAGCAATTCATGGGTTTCGATTCTAAAACTTGAGTAAATTCTTTCGACATCTAAGTGATCTATTCCCACCTCAGCAGAATCTTCCATCTCACCTTAAAGAAAACACCCAGAGCTAACAACCAATCTTGTTTTGTCATTTGTTAACTCCAAACCGCACCAAAACTTTCAACATTCACCGATGGCTTGTAGCCCGTTGCTTAAGTTAGCACCAACATGGTGACCTATCCACATCCCTTGAACTTGCTCAGATTCTTCTACACTAGCTTGTTTCCATCAACAAGGTGACTACTTCCAAATGAACGAATCATCAAGGCGATTCTGCTCCATTGACTCATTTCCATTCACAAGGTGACTACTTTCAAATGAACGAATCCTCAAGGTGAAAATTCGTCAAACTCCATCTTTCAATTAACTTTAAGATAGTAAGTCGATATAGTAAATTTCATTCTTTCAACTCTGAAGCTTTTCTGACCATTGATCTTGGTAAAGAATCCTTTCATCTTCGAATTATGTCGTGTTTTCATTGTAGTGCCAATAGGTAGTATTGGCGGAGGAAAAATCTCAATGTTGGCTCATAGGGCACCCTGAAATTCAAACACTAAATTCGATGCATGCGGATTAAGATGCAAATGAAATGTAACAAGTATATCACGTAAATGCAACAATCAGTTGTAATTTATAAAGCACATAAAATAAGATGTTGCATAATCAAAGTCACAATGTGCATACAATCATATAATCACGAAACAATTCATGCCGAAGGATCAAAGTATCAAGTCAAACAAATGCAATGCGCAGTTATTCCTATGCCGTACGACCTAGACAGACTCAACACGACTCAAGAGCTCGGTTTTGCAACCTAGAGCTCTGATACCACTTAAGGATGTAACACCCCAAACAGAGGATGCCACATCCCCCGCACTAAGACCCAAACCCGATCACGAAATGGAAAGTCCATGCCCGAATCCGAATCATAGCGAACGGGAGACCAACTCACACACTAGGCTAGGCGGATCTAACTTGACAGACTCAGAGTGCGGAAGCAATTAAAACCAACAACAATAGATAGCGGAAGCATTTAAAACAAAACATACAAAGCAGGTGACGGGTTCAACTAGCATAAATCCCTAGTCCCGAATATCAACATAAAGTAATAATCATCAAGTGCCATAAGGGGCCGGATGAGAGTGCCACGCAGGGCTACCGAATAGTAAAGTATAATCTCAAGTCTACAAGTGAAAGCATAAGTAAAGTGTATGAAAAGACAAATGCGAATAGAAAGACTAGACCGACGAAGTGCAACTCAAAGGACTCACTTCCGCCTAGCAAACGCCAACAACCTGCAACTAAAAGTGTAAATGAGGGGTCAGTCAACTTGACCGAGTGACGGGGCTAACGCACACCCACAATATATATATATAAGGAGCATAGCACAGAATAAAAAGGATGGACTCATGAACCGGCGATAGGTGTTACATACCAAAACGTTTTGAAAGAACCCGAATAAGATATAGATATAAGTTTAGAAACCATTTTCCAGAAAGACTCTATCCCGATTCATAATTCCATCACATAACATAATCAATTGCTCGGCGAGTACGAGCTTCCCACCTTTACTTCTCAGAACATAAATCACAATCAATCCAACCGCTACACCAATGATGGAGGGGATGTACAGTCCCCAAAACCATCGAGAATAAACCGTCTAAAAATAGACTCACCCTCAAGGGGTTGCGAACCCACAAGAGTCCTCCCCGGCCTTAGCCGAAGGCTCAAGATATCACGCCTCCCTCATCACCCTAAGGTCGCGCAATGATATCTCAAACGGAACTACGCAAATGGATAAATGCCCCGACGGCCCTAACCGTCCCGGGGGTACCCATTCCCGCAGTTCACCAGGATCGATCCACACACAGATCACAACGGATCACAACATAACAGATCACGACGGATCACATACGCCAATCTTTCATGGCAATCTGGCTACAGAACATAACGTAAGGTACTTTTCAAAACAGCTTACATATGCTTTCATATTTAATTTTCCAAACAGAGTTGATTCAGAAGGTCATAAACATATCATATCCAACACATACGTATTTATAATAGATATACTCACATGCAAGGGTTGAAATCAGCATATCAAGGTCATAGGTCGCATAACTATACAAAATCCTAAACCTCACCTGAAAAGCGACGAGATACCAGAACTGAAAGACGAATGCATACTCGATCAGGTTGTCTCCTCCCTGGAGATCACTGTACAGAAAAGGAAATACAGTGTACTCATGAGACAAGACTCAGATATGAACCACAAAGACGCACGGCGATACACCACATGATAGCGGTATGCATAAGTGTCCAAGTTGTGCTTCGAATCTGGTGTCGTGGTCAATTAGAGCATATTAGTGCACAACAAGATTATATTTACAAATAGCAATTCTAAATATAAGTATAAGAGTAATTCAAATATTGTACCACATTTAATGTTCCAAGTATGAATCAAAAATCATATTATATTGAATAAACTTATGTTCGAATACCTCATCAATTAGGATCTACACTTATCTACACGATTCAAGAATTGGCCATGTTAAAATATTAGTTTATTTATCAATTAATAAAGTTCCCTTTTATGTTGTAAGAATTCGTTTTAATTTAAGAATCAAATAACACGAACCAAGTCCGTTAGATGATAATTGGCTCAACTTAAATTTTATTGACCAAATATAAAACCATCCCTTATTCCAGAAATATTAAATGCATAGTTTATGTCCAACACTCAAGATCCCAATTAATAAACATAAACCTGTGGATCCCACAGTTTACAAATCATCAAGCATCCTCAGTTTAAGTCAACCATGTAACAACCCCAGTAACAAGTTCAAGTTAAAAGCTAAGTGAATCTCAAATCATAAATTACCAAACAATCGAACATGTGCCTAGAGAGATGTATACACACGCTTACATAATACATTTATTGTATAACATTTAATTAGCCAATTTCAATTTCATACAGAAGGTTGATCATAACCTAACATAAATCCAAAGTTGACATCAGCACATATACATGTAAGTATTTCAATTTAATGGGGCAAGCACTCACACGCACTAATCACATGATTATGTTGACTTAGTTAATGCAGTATTCCACTAGCCAGGTAATAAATAAGTTTAATTAAACTAATCTAGACCACCAAATAAGTTTAAATAACCAGTTTTATTGCACTTACTAAAATCAAACATATTAGAATTAGGTCTTAAAATTAGGGAATTATACCATGTATGCCCCAATTATACGTTATAAACTAGATTCAAATAAAATTATAAGAATTCATATCGAATAACAAATTCATTACTAAACTAAGGTTTCAAGCTTAAAACCAACTCAGATAATTAGCCAAACCACTTAAATAGATTTAGTTCAAAAACGAAATCACTTAAATAAATTGATAATACTCCAGTACTAAGTTTTAGGAATAATTCACAATTAGACAATTATATACCATTCGCACATATACATTTCATACATTTCATAGTTAATCATAATATATTGTTAAAACATCACACGTTCATTAGTTACTAAGCAGGTTCAATTAGATTAATTCATTCCCAACATACATTAGAATTAGTCAAATTTAAACAACCAATTTCCAGATTATACAATTCAGGTGTTATAAAATAATCCTAAGTTACAAGTTATCACAAGTATACAACAATCAGATACTTCATTAACACTTACAGCAAAACCGATACAAAATTCATTCAATAGGCTGAACACAAAATTCAAATATTGAAATTGGAATGCAAGAATGGTGAAGAGAGTGGCATTCCAGCAGCTTACAATTGGAAATTGAAAGAGTAAATGAGGGAGAGAGCTGCTGGCGTGATGGTTGTTGGAGCATAACGGCACCGGTGTTGACAAACTGAAGGCGGCGGCGTCTCGTCGTAGGCGGATGAAGTTAGAGTTGACGAAAGTGAGAGGCTGTGATAGCAACTCGCCGGAATCCATGGCGGCTGGCAATGGTGGTGCGTCATTGGCCGGTCGGCGGCGGTGACTCCGGGAAGAGATGCCGGCAGTTACAGAGGACCACGGCCAATATGGCAGTTGCTACTACTGTCGTCCTGCTCCCTTGGCATCTAGAAGAATGGAGACAGAGGAGAAGAATGAAAGAATTACGGTGGTTGTTGCTGTTGCTGAGAGATCGTCTGCGGGGCTTGAGGCGGTGGCTGGAGAGGTGACGACAACCCATCGTTGTTGCTGGAGTGGTGGCGGAGGGTGTCGCGTGAGGCACCAGATCTGGCGTGGTGGTGGTGCGTCGGAACCGTGGCTGGAGAAAGAAGGAATCGGTGGTGGTGATAGACTGGAGCGGCGGAGGTAGGGCTGAATCTCCGCCGTGGCGAGAAGATCTCGAAAGAACGAATTGCTGCGCCACTATTGAAGCTTATCGATGATAAAGGAAAAAGAATAAGCAGGGTGGTGATGCGGTGTTGTCGGCGAGCGAAGGTTAGCAATGGTGGAGGCTGAGTCGCGGCGGAGCTAATTCGTCGAGAGAAAAGCTGCTGCGCTGCTGCTGTATGTTGAAGACCGAAAGGGGAAGGAGGAAGAATGAAGACAGCCTTAGGGTTTCTCGGTTAAGAAGGGAGTCTTAAGTTATGAAATTACGAATAGGCCCCTCAAAAGTATGAGTTATGCGATTGAGTCCTCCGATTCCCAATAAGATCAATTAAGTCCAATTAAAGTTTAAGATATTATAAAAGTACCCCCAAGATTTAGAGTAGTGCTCAAATATGTCCAAATTGAATTTCTCATAATTAGAAACAGATCCCCAACTTTTATTATTTCCAAATTAGCCCTCATAATTTAATCTAAAGAGCAATTAGACACTAAACATATATTTCAATTAAGTCCACATATTTTCATAAGGTTGTAATCGAGTCAATTAAACTACTAAAACATAAATAAAGCAATTCAAGCACGAGCAGAGTTAAATAAATAAAATCTAATTGCACGAAAACGACATTGTATCTTGCTCCGAAATGCGGGGTGTTACAGATTCCACATACTCGTATCCTTTGCGATCAAAGCTTCTCTAAATTCCTCCCAAAGGCCCTCCATGAAGTGCTTAGCCTTCAACCAATCATCACTTGTAATATGTGGCACGTAGGCACCCGACCGTTCGAACTTCTCCAAATATTCCATAATGGTGTTGTCTTCTTATTTAAGGGCGAGAAATTCTTCAAGTCTTCACTCTTGTAGAATGGCGGGGGTATACCTTTTCCTAAATTCTCGAACAAATACATTCCATATCAATGCTTCTCCCGTCGCCTCTAGTTGATGAATAATTCTTGTCCACCATAAATTGGCTTGTCCTTGTAGAAGTAGGGCAACAAGGCGAACTTTGTTTTGAACTTCACATGGCCATACTCGGAATATCCCTTCTATCTCCACGAGCCATTCCCCGGCCTCAATATCATCACCTACTCGGAAGTGCGAAGGGTTGAAAGTTCCTAATTCCCGGTACAAAGTTGCTATCGGATCCAAAGGTGGTATCCTAAAAATCTCAAAATTTACAGTAGAGATATAGGTGCCTGTCGATTAGTTATGGCATGTTCATGTGAACGATTAACACAATTAATAACAAATGAGTCACGTAAATGAGATGGTGAATGCAAACAAACACGTAATCCTAAACCGAACGACCTAGACAAACCTACACGACACTAGAGCTCCGGTTTTACAACCAAGAGCTCTGATACCACTTTAGGGATGTAACACCCCGGAGCGAAGGGCGCCACATCCCCTCCGCACCATAGCCCAATGCGAGTAATGAAATGGGAACTCCGCACCCGCATCAAGCTACGGCGAACGGAGACAAACAAAAACCCACACGCTAGCTAGGCGGTTTAGACCCTCATTCAGAGTGCGCAAAGAAACAAAAGCAAATGCGGAAGCATCAGGATCACAAATATACAAACATACATGCCAACATTAATACAAATTATACATGTTATGCCCATCCACATAATTCATACAAAGCTTATACATAGTACCATACTTATACATATTTATACGTAGTACCATATTTATACATTGTACCAAAACTGGAAAGTAAAGATGCAAGGATGCAAAAGACTCCTCTAACAAACTCGAATGACTCAAAGTAAAAGACCATCGCCTAGCACGAACCGAAGACCTGCACCTGCAAACTCAAAAAAAAACAAAGGGGAAAAAAGAAAACAGCAGAGAGGGGTCAGTCCTAAAGACTGGTGAGGGGGCTAACACACGCACCTGTACATAAATATAAAGCATATCATATTCAAAACATAGACTGTTTATGAACCGGGCGTGGTTTTTGCAATCCAAAATATTTTAACACGTGATAACATATATATAGAAAAGGTTTAGGGCCGAAGGCCAAAATCAATCAATTTTAAGAATTAGAAATCCACCCCTGTTTCACGAACCATAGGCGAAACAAAACACACACACACCACTCGACGAGTACGAGTGCACAACCATCCTTCTTCACAAGGTAAAACTCGGAACTTAACACAAACGAAGGCATAAAGCAAACACATACACATACCTCTTCTCCGGGGGATGGAAGGGTGGCCACCCTTCACATCTATCACCCTTATACGTCAGGGTCGTGAGTTTCATGACACTCATGCCCAAGGATTCCGTTCCCCACTAACCTCCTAGCGGGTTTCGGGTTGATCCTATCGAAGTGGAGTCCATACTCGGGAGTAACCCGACGGCCCGACGTCGTCCCGGGGCTGCTTTGTACAAAACTCTGGGGCCCAACACAAAAATCACGCACACTTATCACACTTATAAAAAGGCTTATCTTTCAAAGTCAATCTCGCTGAAGCTTATCACACACACACACCAACCCCTTTTTCAAACAAAGGAACGAAAATATAGCTTACTTATATATAAAAGCATTTTTCAAACAATTCATAACAAAAGGGCTAATTCCCACAAAATACATATCAAACATGTATCTATATATATATACGTACACATAGGTCGCATGCAGTCTTAAAACACAATTAGGGTTGTAGATCGTGATAACTAAAAGAAAGAAACCTCACCTAGCCGACCAAACCGACGAAACAAACTCAAACCCTTCTAAGAGACTACCTCTTCAACCATGGGGCAAACCTAAAAGCAAAACAAAGGTCACAAGACAAACATAGACTCAAAATGAACCAAATAGATGCTCGGCCTATGCATATGGATGCTAATGATGCATAAAGATTGAGATGAAGTAGCACTTAGATCACATGAGTTCATATTAGATCATGTCAAATCATAATTCACATATTTCACGTCAAACATGTTCACAACTTCATGCAATACAAATAACATGTTATATAACACGTTAACAAATCATTCATATCATAAAAGAATCAAAGAGATATCGCATGAGGCAAAGAAATAAGGTATTCAATCAAACACATATGTTAGAGAGCAATTAGAGCTATCAAGTCATATATTGCACGTAAGAGCATCGAATTACTTCATAAATTGAATATAAGAATCATAACATGTTATATTATAACATAGAACAAGCACTCATGTGTTTGAATTACATAAACAAGGTAAAGGAATGCAAGAAAGCACCATATGTAACATTTAAATGTTCATGCAAGTACGTCACGTTGCACTAATTAAACAAGGTCTTAAAATTAATATAATTAATTAAACATATCATATACTAACATATTAACATATTGGGATCATAATTGGGGTGGGAGAAATCACTTAATAACACAAACGAAGCAAGAAACGAACAACAAGATGAAACCGAAAACGAAACAAACATAACACACGAAACACACATCAAAAGAAAGGGGGTAACGGGGGTTAACAAACCCAAGGAAAATGGGGTTAACCCCCGTTAACAAGGTCAGGAGGTAAAGGTCTCCAACAGCTATGGGGGTAAGGGGCGTTACCCCCACAAAGCTTCCATGGGTTAACGCCCGTTAACGGGCGCAAATCATCATCTTCCTCGCGCAGCAGCAGCTGTGTTCCTTCATGTCCATGGCAGCAACAGTAAGGGCTCATACACAGCAGCAAAGCCAGCCAAAAGACAAGGAAAAACAAGAAAAAACATCACACAACAACCACCAAACACGAACAAACAAAGGAGCAACAAGAATGAAGGCAAGAGATGTACAAATTCAATTATTCATCAAGCTTTCATGGATTTCATCAATGGTGGTTCGATTTTCCGCATATTTTCCATAAAATTCATACTTAAAAATGAATTATACGAGTCATCTAGATCACATAACACTCATTAATTCAAGAAATGATCATAAGAAATGGAAGAACTCATCAAATCACTCATATGACCTAACTATACATCACAACAACCATAGCATGCTCTAATCTTCAAGAAAAATGACAAAATCATATGCAAAAGAAAGGTAAGACGATGGATATCACAAACATGTACTCACCTTTCGAATTTGAGGCGACTCGGAGGTCGAACGAGCAAGAAACTCCAAGTTGTGAATAATGCCAACACCTCTTCTCTTTTTTTCCTTTTGTCCTTTGGTTTTCTGCCCTTTCTTGCTTTCCTTGGCTGCTGGTCCGAAATGAGAGAGGCAGGGATGGATAGAGGGTTTAATAAGGGTCACATGGGCTTAAAAACGGGTCGATTCGGATAAGAAACGGGTCAGTTATTAGCAAAACGGGCGAGAGTGGCAAATCTGTCACACAGGTCGCATTTCGGGCAAAAATCGGAGTATCCAACGGGCTGAGAAAAATGTGAGACCAAGTTCTCTAGCTTCCATTCTTCGTTACGAGTCCTACGCCACTTTCAAAATTCAAATCTGAATTCCCGATCTCAATTTACGCCTTCCGGAACCCAAGGTGTGCTAAAACGAGTTAGCTCCTTTAGGTCTCTTAAAAGCCCCGTCAAGTACCGACGGTCATAAACCATAACAAACGAACTCTAAAACGTACAACGATCACATAATCACATTCATAACTTACGTAGTTCACATATATAAAAAATTCACAAGAAACGAAATTAAATTCGGGCACGTACGGAGCAAATTACAAGACACACGTACATAAACGTAAAAACTCAGGTTATAAGTTAAACAAATAAATTTCAATTAATTACAAATAATAACATTGGCATAAAATAACACATAATCGCATAATTAAATAATTAATAGCGCAAAGAACTCTCTCGTAAAAGCATACCTAGAATGGTCGGACGAGTGGGACGTTACAATCCTGAAGCAACAGGTTTCGGAAGTTAGATCGCAGCTGGGATTAAAAGTATCAAGGCCGGGATTGGTCCCCCGGAATGCAGAAAAATAGGGGAACACATGGGAAATACGAGGATCCTTCCCAAGGCTTAAAACTCAACCAAAACTCAGCCCAAATCACTTAAAACATGTAATATACATTGTAGGTGTTAGGAATAGTGCCCTTAAAGCAGATGTTTGCTTTACTATTTCCTTGTGAAATCATAAATAATCTTTGAATAATATACGAGATGATTTTGTTCATAGGCAATCACTTCTTTATGTGCTTATTTATGTCTGTTTGGGTTAACTATGTTTTGCATGTATTGAACTCCCCTAATCCGATGAAGCCGTTAAGAACTTTGTTGTTATGGAAACGACACATGAAACAAGTTCTTAACTACATAGGCGAGGATTAGAAACTTCTCCAAGTCAATGAGTCCGACAGACAGTGGGAGTGTCGACCTTGAATCTGGTGAGACTTGCTTATCTGATTATGTCCTTTGGAAGGATAACTCAGTTTCATGGCGTGATAAGCACACACGTTGATGCGTTCATAATACATAAGGGTGATTGTTACAAGAACTTCATCACTGAGATGTCCCGCTTGAGAACATTCGTAAATGGGAAAGGAAGTTTCCTAAAGCTTCCTGATTAGGAAATATCTCACAGGTCAATGACGTGATTCATTAATCCTTAGACTTGAGATTCTCGAATGCCTCATAGGAGCTAACTCTGTAATCTTTGATATAGGCTCAAAAGGGCGTCGCTATATAGAAACCTGAACCACGGCCTATGTTGGGATTACACAAGTGGCATATGTAGAATTAGTAGAATCGATAAAGGACCTACGCTTGTTAAGAAGAAGAAACATAACTTTAAAGATCAAGAATATTTGGGCTCTGTGAATATTCCCATGCCTTAGTTCTTGATTGAGAGATGGAGTTGTAGGTGGATCATATTTCACTGATTGTCTTTGACTGAAAGATTCTTCGATTCATTTCATTATTCGGCTAGGGGTCACACCCCCATTGCTAGATTACGTTAGTGTGATCTGTGAAGTGATTAATTAATTAGGGAATTAATTAATTATTGTCACTGCTTATCGAATAATGAACCTAAAGGGTCACACACAAATGCCAGAACACGAGGGTTATGGTAGGATATTGATATGATTAACGAAGGATCAAATTGTTGATCGAAATGGAGTAAGGATTGCATGGGTAGCTACCACATGTCGAGCACACGTGGCTGCCATGTGCCACGCAGCCCACGTTGCTGCTACGTGTCACGCACACGTGGCTCGTACGTGAAATTCCACACGCGAATTCTTTCTAGAATTAATTAATTAAATTGTAACTAATTTTGGTATTTTAATTAATTTTGAATTAATTGTTAAGACTATTCTCAAATAAACTTAACCCAATAAATAATTGATTTATTGAATATTGACTTTTTAACTTTAGGAAAGTTGAAAAGTCCAACTTCCTATTGTAGGAGAGAGAAAGTTGTTCTTGTAAAGACTTGGAGAATAAGTTAAGAACTTATTATTCCAATTTAGTTAAATAATTAAATGAGTTAATTAATGAGCAAGAAAACAAAGTCCACTAGGTTTGGGAACCCTAGGGATTTTTGAACCCCCTTGTTTAAATACATGGGTGGGTGCTTCTCTTATTCTTTAGACCAACACTCACGAAGTGTTAAGTTTTGAGAAAATCCAAAAAGAAAAGTTTTCAAAGCAAAAATTATCCTATCCTTAACACAAGCTATAGAACTAGCATTCTCACTCGCTTGATCGTGTTCTAGGTCTGGTGTGGATACGCTTTGGTGTTCGAGGGATTCCGCTTGAAGGGTGCTCGTTAGGCGGTAACGACATCACTAGAAAGCTTCTAACTTAGTAGGCTTCTAAACAGCCAACGTTACAGTACAAAAATTGCAAGACAACGATTAAACTTTTGGAAAATTTTAAACTTCCACTGCTCAACTCTTTCGTGTTTTCCAACAAGTGGTACCAGAACCACCTTGCAATGTTCGTATTGTATCTTTACTGCTTTTGGAATTTTGATAAAAAATTCTTGAATTTGAGTATATGTTGTGTATTCATGGTTTTTGTTTGAAATACAAAGCTGCCGGATCAAAATTGTTTCTTGAAATTTTATGAAAATTGTTTCCTGATTAATATGGTTTTAAACTATTTTAATTAAGATTAATTTGAATTGTTTTAATTCCAAACGAAAGTTGGAATTTTTGAAATTGTGATACGAAAAAAGGGAACAGGAGGCGCGCGGCCTAGCACAACTCGCGCATGGCCGCCCCGCCATGTTTGCACCTGCCCGGGCGATGGCGGCTAGGAATGTTGGGATAACGCTTGCATTCGCAGGCGGGATAACCCCCCCCCCCCCCAGCAGCCCTCCCCGCGACGCGAGGCTAGCACGTAGCCTTGCGTGCAAGCCTACGAATTGGCGCGTGGGGCTGCCTGTCCCTGTCCGGCAGCTGGGCGGGCTGTTAGCGCCTTGTGCGCATGCTTGCAGGCGGCTGCCGTGTGCCTCGCCCGGGCTGTGCCGGGACACCTTTTCGTATCGTGTTTTCGGTTTCGTAAAATCCCTGAAAATCTGATTTTATTTTAAAATTTTTTTAAAAAATTATAAAATTATTTAGTTGAAATAATTATAAATTTTGGGATTTTATGAATTAAAGTCAAGTTCTAATTTTTTCGAGAAAATAATAAATATCACTTTGAATGATATTTTGGACAAAAAATTAATTTTGAATTAATTGTTGTTTCGTCAAGATCCGGTGATTCGATTTTGAATAAATTCTTAAATAATGAACTATATTCAAATTGCTTAAGTTAATTGTAACTTGAAGTCAAGGGAATTTAAATTTAATTGGTAAATTTAAATTCTAGCAGAATCATGCTAGTTTAGGTGATCATGGGTTAGTCTTATATATGTTTTAAATTCGGCACATGGATGATTTCAATTGGGGTCGGTGCCCCATAGTTGCGCGTTTTCAATTAGGGTTAGAGCCCTACTTATGTGCGTACTGTTATGTGTTTGTTATGTGGCTTTCCTTATTATTGTTTTGGGCCGGAGTATGCCCCGTGTACTTGTCTATGGTCAATATGAAAATTGAGCCATATTAATTTATGTAAAGAGAGTAGAACTTAGGAAGTGAGGTTTTTATTTTCATTTTGGAGACAAACACCCATGGAATAAGAAGGATCCACAAGGAGCACTTGAAGAACGGTGGCCATAAGAAGACCCCTCAAAATGTTTAGGACGGTTTCTATTAAATGTAATAGATAGGGTAACTTTGCATTAAATTTTGTACCCCTATGTGATATGAATTGTCTTATGTGGCATGAATGTTAGAACTAGTGATTATGGGATGGCTCCCATAATTGCATATAAGATAGGATACCCATGATCATCACGTAATTAGTATCATGCTAGAACATGTTATCTGCTAATTGCTTCTGTGATGCACTTTATGTGAAACTGCATTAAACAAGATAATTAAAATTTGGATAACATTATATGTTGGTGAGGTCATTCGAAAATCCCATTTAAATATTGAGCAAAATTCGAATAAATAGGTGTTTTAACACGGTAGTAAAATCCCTAGCATTCCATCAATAGGATTTAGGACTTAATAAGTGAAACTAATTGATGTCTCACGAGTCTTGGGGTAATTAGTGTAGCTTATTAACTCTTAGTTTCCTGATTAATTAATTTCAATAATTAATATTTCTTGACCATTTTAGAATGGACGATGTCTCACGAGTCATGGGTCGTTCCGGACTAAGTTTGGTTGAGATCTTATGGTTGATGGGTCTGGCTCAACACTAAAGAATATATGGATGTCTCACGAGTCGTGGGTCCATGATTGAAAGATTAGTGATACAAAAATATTACTAGGAATTCCATGGAGATGGAATCAGCAATTCGTACCCACATAAGGATTCTTAGACCTTTGGACGTCTCACGAGTCGTGGGTCCAAAAGTAAGAATACTTGGGATCCTAGTACCTATTGGGAAAATAATTTTCTTCTAAAGTCGTTGGGATTTCTAAACTTTCTAAAAACTGTGGGAGAACATATTTCTAAAGACCTTGATAATATGTAATCGTTATTATTCAGCATGCTCATGATTTCTCTATTTTCCATTTAGGTTGTAGTTCTGTGATTCTCTACAATTGAAATGGTAACCAAAAACCCTTTGGTATCCATCCTCGAATCAAACAAGTTGGCGGGGCCCAATTACTCTGATTGGCTTCGGAATCTAAGTTTTAGATTCTAAAAAGAGAAGATATGTTATCTTCCAGAGAGAGCCTGTCGCTGAAGGCGAGCCTCCGACTTGGGCCGAAAGAGAGGCGATTGCGAAATGGTCTGAAGACAATCTTCAAGCCCATTGCCTCATGTTGGCCAACATGTCTCTGGATATGCAAAGGCAACGTGAGTCTAAGGAAAACGCTTGGGAGATTTATGACCATCTCGAGCAATTGTACTGCCACAAAGAGCGTGTTCTAAGGTACAACACCTCTAAGGAGCTCTTTCATCTCAGAATGAAAGAAGGTACAAGTGTCCATGAGCACGGTCTCAAGTTTCTTGCTTTGAACAAGAAACTGGCCTCCATGGAAATGCCACTGAGTGAACATGTAACGCCCCAAATTCTCAATTATGCGATATGTGATTTAATGTGAAATAATTGCCAATTATGACTTAATTGTTTAATTACTTAATTGTCCTTAAGTGGTCATTTTATTAATTTGAGGACCTAATTGCATGAAATAGTTTCGGACTTAATTGATCATTTTCCATGAGATTGAACTTAATTGCATGACTCATGTTTTGGGAGGATTAAATTGCAATTTGTGCTTAGCATCATATAATATCTAGCTTATATCCTTTGGTTGCATCAAACATATGCACACATGATCCCTCCCTTCTCTCCCTCATCTCGTTCAACAGAGCAAGAAGAAAGAAGAGGATTCTTCATTGGAAGCTTGAATTCAAGGGTTAATTGCATAAATTGAAGTATCATCATCATCACAACATCATCTCTTCTCCTTCTTCTCATTCATTCAAGGTATGAGCTTTTAGTTGGGGAAATACATGAAGTTATATGAGAGCTAGGGTTATGGTTTGAGCTTGCCTAATGATGTTTGAGTTGTTGAAAGCATGATTACATGGTTCTAGCTATGATTTGATGCATATATTGTGGAGTTTATAAGCTTGGAGCATGAGTTTGTTGTGGGTTTGATCTTGTTGATTCTTGATGATTAAGCATGGATTTAAGTGTTTAAATGAGTTGTTATTGAACTATAAGTATGCAAGCATGTTTATTTCATGAATTATATGCATTTGAAGTTTGGTATATGGTCATTTGTGGAGTTTTGGTTTTGGTTCGTTCTCCCCTGCATAACTGCTCTGTTTCTGTAATGTGCAGAAACTGGGAACGGTCGTTCCCGCCTTAGTGCATTTTGGGAACGAGCGTTCCCAGGCTTCTGTGTGTGTTTAGGCTAGCGAGATTGGGAACGGCCGTTCCCACTTTGGCCTGTTAGCCGGAAGGGCCGTTCCCAGCCAAAGCGTGTTTTGTTTTGAGAAAACGCTGGTGCGTTTTGAAGGGCCACGGGAACGGCCCTTCCCATTTTCAAAGGGAAGCCGGAACGGCCGTTCCCACATGTCTGACAGAACAAAACATTCTGCATAAACGTGCATTTTTAAAACCTCATTCCGGCGACTTCTTTGACCCCGATTTGATATTATATGATCCATATTGAAGTGAAACAAGATGTTTTCATGTCACATTGCATTTTGCTCGTCGTCTCGTTGCATTTCGCCGTTCGTCCTATTTGGTACATTTTGAGTCGTGTCTTATGTACACTTGTCTTTGTTGCACAGACCGGCACGCCAGTGACGTGGAGTGGGCTTCTTAGGCCTTGCCTTTCTCTTTGTTTTATCGGTACAGGTGAGGTTTAATTGCTAGATATCTAGAACCATTACAACCCTATGTGATGTTTTAAGCCAAAAGGTATCTATATATCTATAGTTTTCTAAACTCTATTGAATTGCAACTGATTTACCGAATTGTATTGTATTGATTGACCGTGTTTTGGCCGAGTATATTGTATCGTGCACTGTGGGCCCGAGAGTTAGTGTTTGAGCCAACCGGGAAAGCATGGGCTGACGGGTAACTCTTACACTCCTCTCTACCGTGGGGATGAACCCTGAATCCACCAGGAGGTTTGGTGGAGGAAGGAGTCCCGTGCGTGGGAGTCATGTTCCCGACGTACACCGTGTTTACCGTGGATGGATCGGGCCTTGCAAACCCACCATCATTGGAGGAAGAAGGAGTTATTGAAACTGCTACGTGTGCACTGTAATTGATTGCGTGATCATTTAATTAATTAATGAAAAGTATCGTGATTGTACACTGTCGGAGTAAGGTTGGAGAATGGCCTCACTCGCCGGGCCACTGATTGATTGATTGATTGAAATGATTGATTGTTAAACCTGATAGTTGTAATCTAGGGCGAGCTTTATGTTGTTATTGAACTTAGATTGTTTTTGTCTATAAAACCTTACCCGAGGTTATGACGTGCATGTTATCTGCGCTTATATATTATTATGCCCCTTGCTCAGTCTTGTGGAGACTGACACCTCACCTTTCAGTTTTGCAGTTTGTGTGCTAGGCGGGATTGGTGTCGAGTCAAGTCTTTCATTTCGGGTCTAGCACGTGTCCATCCTACTTTGGCATATGTATTGGCATATGTATTGTTATCTACTGTTTTATGAAATGTTATGTATTTGAGAGATGATAATGTATTGATAGGATTAGAAATGGTTTGCTTGTTAAAGACTTGTTGTTAACGCACTTCAGTTTATTTCCTGTTGTGGTAATTGGTTTGGGGTTAGTCCCGCCTAGCTAGTTAGTCTTTATTTTCTTGTCACCCGTTCGCTATGGCTCAGTTCATGTATGGATTATCCGTTTCATATGTGGACTGAGCTATAGTGCGGGGGATGTGGCACCTTTGCGCTTCGGGTGTTACAGAACAACTAGCTGTGCACTTGTTGCTCGCATCGCTTCCACCATCATTCAATCCTTTCATGCTAAACTTCAATATGAATCATCCTCATGCTACTGTAGCTGAGTTGATTAGTCAACTTGTGACTGCTGAAGACACGATCAAGAAGGATCACAAAGTAATGATGGTCATTTCCTCTTCTAAGCCTTCTAAAGGCAAAGGGAATAATGTTCCCAAGTAGAAGGGATCTCTTAAACCCGATGGAGGGGTTAAAAAGAGGAAGGCCAGGAAGAGAAAGGATCAGACAGAGGACGTTTGCCACCATTGTGGCAAGAAAGGGCATTGGAAGAGGAACTGCCAAGAGTACAAGGATACTCTAAAGAAAGGTGTGTTTATTGTTGAAGTAAATCTATCTATTGATTCTAATTCTTGGGTACTTGATACCGGTTGTGGAGCTCATATCTGTAATGATGTACAGATGCTAAATGAGGTCCGGTAGCTTGAAGAAGCAGAATGCGTCTTGAAGGTTGCGAATAGATCAAGCGTTCAAAGCCATCGAGACGTGTAGATTAGATTTAGGTGTCTTTACTTTAGTTTTAAACAAAGTCCTTTATGTACCTTCTATTATTCGTAATATCATTTCCATTCCAGTACTTGATTGTGAAGGCTTTGAGACTTATTCTAGAAATGTTAACTTTTATCTTAAGAAGAATAAAACTTCTGTTTTGCTTGGTACATTATCTAATGGACTTTATACAACTAAAGACACTAATATTTTGAATATGCAACAATTAAACAAACGCAAAAGAGATGACAAGATCTTGGCTTCTTTAAGGCACACACGTTTAGGACATATTTCTAAAGATAGGATTGCTAAGTTAACCAATTTAGGATCATTCTACGATAATGAACTTAAAGAGTTAACTCTTTGTGAATCATGTCTTAAAGGAAAAATGGCCAAAACTCCCTTTAATGGTAAAGTGGAACGTGCCACTAAAGTATTGGATTTAATCCATACTGATGTTTGTGGACCACTTACTGTAAGTACGAGAAACAGTCATCAGTATTTGCTAACCTTCATAGACGACTTTAGTCGTTTTGGTTATGTATACATAATGAAGCATAAATCCGAAGCCTTTGAGAAATTCTTGGAACTACAAAAGGAGGTTGAGAACCAAATTGGTCACAAGATTAAGACACTTCGATCTGATCAAGGTGGTGAGTATCTAAGTGATGAATTCCTTAGTCATCTCAGAGATAATTGAATTATCTCTCAGTGGACTCCTCCGGGAACTCCTCAATTAAATGGAGTTTCGGAGAGAAGGAACAGAACCCTAGAATCAGCAGTTAAGATTCTGAATCGTGTTCCCTCCAAATCTGTACCCAAAACCCCATTTAAGATGTGGTTTGGCAAAATCCCTAATTATTCTTACTTAAGAATTTGGGGTTGTCCCGCATACGTAAAGAGGACAGTGGGAGATAAGCTTAAAGCTAGATCAAGCTTATGTAACTTCGAAGGATATCCTAAAGAGTCAATAGTATATTATTTCTACGATCCTCTTGAACAAAAGGTCTTTGTGTCAAGAAACGCCACTTTTCTTGAGGACTCGTTCCTTAAAGAAAAGAAATGCAAGATCACAGAACTCGAAGAGGTTCGAGACCAAGGTCCCACGCCAAGTTTGGAGACTAACGTCCCTCAGCCGATCGCAGAGAGTGATACACGCGAAAATCCTCCTCTAGTAAGACGTTCTGAACGCATTCCTAGACAACCAGAGAGATGGTATGGTTTTCTCCACCAAACATCTCAAATGGATAATGATCCATTAACTTATGAGGAGGCACTGTTAGATTCGGAGTCTGAACATTGGAAAGAAGAAATGAAATCCGAAATGGATTCCTTGTACTCTAATCAAGTTTGGGCCTTGGTTGATCCACCTGATGGGATCAAGCCCATAGGGTGTAAATGGATATATAAACGCAAGCTTGGAGTAGATGGAAGCGTGGCGGCCTTTAAAGAAAGATTAGTTATTAAAGGTTTCACTCAATGACCAGGTGTAGACTTTGATGAAACCTTCTCCCCGGTTACAATGCAAAAATCCAATCGGATTTTACTTGCCATTGCAGCGTATTATGACTACGAAATATGACAAATGGATGTGAAAACTGCCTTTCTCAATGGAGACATTGACAAAGACATTTACATGTAGCAACCCCTGGGTTTCACATTCAGTGGGAGCGAACAAAAGGTTTGTAAGCTCCAAATATCAATCTACGGATTGAAACAAGCTTCTAGGAATTGGAACATTCGATTTGATGAAGAAGTCAAATCGTTTGGCTTTATTCAAAATCCGAATGAGTCCTTCGTGTACAAGAAAGAATTGGAAACCTCGGTTCAATTTCTGATACTTTATGTAGATGGCATCCTTCTCATTGGGAATGTGAAGGATGACATGAAAGTAACAAAGTCTTGGTTATCGAACCAATTTGAGATGAAGGATCTTGGTGATGCATCCTATATTCTCGGGATAAAGATCTATCGGGATAGATCTAGGAGATTGTTAGTATTATCACAGTCGGTTTACATAGACAAAATACTAAAGAGGTTTAGTATGGAAGATTCCAAACGTGGAAAACTTTCAATGGGCCCGGGAGCAGTTCTTCGAAGAAGCTGTGTCCCAAGACTGAACTTGAAAAGTCCAGGATGTCCAGAATTCCTTATGCATCAGCTATAGGAAGCATAATGTATGCGATGCTATGTACTTGACCGGATGTGGCTTATGCACTTAGCATGACTAGCCGATTCCAATCTGACCCTGGTGAAGGTCACTGGATTGCTATAAAAAACATCCTTAAGTACTTGAGAAGAACTAAGGATCTGTTCTTGGTTTACGGAGGCCAGCAAGATCTCGTCATTAGAGGATACTGTGATGGAAGCTTTACATTAGACATGGATGATTTTAAATCCATGTCAGGATACATATTCTGCCTGAACGGTGGAGCAGTGATTTGGAAAAGTTCCAAGCAAGCGACCACTGCAGATTCGACCACTGAGGCCGAATACTTAGCTGCAAACGACGCAGCTAGGGAAGGTGTTTGGGTAAGAAACTTCATCCACGATCTGGGTGTAGTTCCTAGCATTAAAGAACCCGTTACAATGTTTTGTGACACCCCGTTTTCTCGAAGGGCGTCCTGACGACATTAATTCTATAGCTATTTCGAGACATATGTAAGCTATTTTGGAAAAACAGTTGTGTTCTAATTCTGTAGCGAGATTGCCATGAAAGATTGGCGTATGTTAGGTTATGATCTGTTCTGTTGTGGATCCAAGGAGCTATGGGATAGACAGCCCTGGAACGGTATAGGACCGTTAGGGATCAGTCTGTGTGTAGTTCCATTTGAGATATCTTCACGCGACCCGTGCTGTAGGGAAGGTGTGGTATCTTGAGCCTTCGGCTAAGGCCGGGGAGGACTCTTGTGGGTTCGCTACCCCTTGAGGGTGAGTCTATTTTAGACGGTTTATTCTCGATGGTTTGGGGATGGTACATCTCCTCCATCATTGGTGTAGAGGATGGATTGATTTTGATTTATGTTCTGAGGAGTAAAGGTGGGAAGCTCGTACTCGCCGAGCATGTGTTCTATTCTGTTATGGAATTATGAATCGGGATAGAGTCCTTCTGGAAAATGGTTTCTAAACTTATATCTATATTTATTTGGGTTATTTCGAAATGTTTTGGTATGCAACACCTATTCCCGGTTCATGAGTCCTTCCTTTTATTCTGTGCTATGCTCTTTATATATATATTGTGGGTGTGCATTAGGTCCCTCACTCGGTCAAGTTGACAGACCCCTCATTTAAACTTTTAGTTGCAGGTCTATTAGCGTTTGTTAGGCGAGAGTGAGTCATTTGAGTTGCACTTCGTCGGTCTAGCCTTTCTAGTTGCATTTTTCTTTTATACACTTTACTTATGTCATGACTTGTAGACTTGAGATTATATTTTACCTTTTTGTAGCCCTGTGTGGCATTCGTATTCGGCCCTGTGTGGCACTTGATGATTATTGCGTTATTTTGATCGGATATTCGGGACTAGGTATTTATGCTAGTTGAACCCGTCACCTGTTATGCTTGTTGATATTCGGGACTAGGTATCTATGCTAGTTGAACCCGTCACTTGTTTTGAATGTTGATTTAAATGCTTCCGCTATCTTGTTTTGAATGTTTGAATTGCTTCCGCACTCTGAGTTTGTCAAGTTAGATCTGCCTAGCATAGCGTGTGCGTTTGTCTCTCGTTCGCTCTGATTCGGATTCGGGCATGGACTCCCATTTCATGACCGGGTCTGGGTCTCAGTGTGGGGGATGTGGCATCCTCCGTTTGGGGTGTTACATATATATTCTGCCTGAACGATGGAGCAGTGATTTGGAAAAGTTCCAAGCAAGCGACCACTGCAGATTCGACCACTGAGGCCGAGTACTTAGCTGCAAACGACACAGCTAAGGAAGGTGTTTGGGTAAGAAACTTCATCCATGATCTAGGTGTAGTTCCAAGCATTAAAGAACCCGTTACAGTGTTTTGTGATAAACTGGGGCGGTTGCTCAAGCAAGAGAACCAAGATCTCACCAAAGGACCAAACATATTTTGAGGATGTCTCACTTAATCCGTGTTATCATCAAGAGAGGAGATGTGCAAATTGAAAGGGTCACATCGGCAGAGAATATGGCAGATACACTTACAAAAGCCCTTAGTCAACAGGCTTTCGAAAGACATCTTCAGAAGATGGGTCTTAGATTAGCACCTGAGTGGCTTTGACGGGCAAGTGGGAGATTATTAGAAATAGTGCCCTTAAAGCAGATGTTTGCTTTACTATTTCCTTGTGAAATCACAAACAGTCTTTGAACAATATACGAGATGATTTTGTTCATAGGCAATCACTTCTTTATGTGCTTATTTATGTTTGTTTGGGTTGACTGTGTTTTGCATATATTGAACTCCCCTAATCCGATGAGGCCGTTAAGAGCTTTGTCGTTATGGGAACGGCACATGAAACAAGTTTTTAACTCCATAGGCGAGGATTAGAAACTTCTCCAAGTCAATGAGTCCGACAGACAGTGGGAGTGTCGACCTTGACTCTGCTGAGACTTGCTTATGTGATTATGTCCTTTTGAAGGATCACTTAGTTTCATGGAGTGATAAGTGCACACGTTGATACGTTCATAATACATAAGGGTGATTGTTACAAGAACTTCATCACTGAGATGTCCCGCTTGAGAACATTCCTAAATGGGAAAGGAAGTTTCCTGAAACTTCCAGATTAGCAAATATCTCACAGGTCAATGACGTGATTCATTAATCCTTAGACTTGAGATTCTCTAATGCCTCATATGAGCTAACTCTGTAATCTTTGATATAGGCTCAAAAGGGTGTCGCCATATAGATACCTGACCACGGCCTATGTTGGGATTACACAAGTGGCATATGTAGAATTAGTAGAATCGATAAAGGACCTACACTTGTTAAGAACAAGAATGATCTCTTACTGATTGAGTTGTTCGTGGTCCATTAGACTTTAAACCCTTGGCCAAGGTAGATAAAAGATCAAGACATCTAGAAAATGGGGTTTTCTATGATTGAGATCGAAATAGATATGAAACGAACTTAACTTTAAAGATCAAGAATATTTGGGCTCTGTGAATATTCCCATGCCTTAGTTCTTGATTGAGAGATGGAGTTGTAGGAGGATCATATTTCACTGATTGTCTTTGACTGAAAGGTTCTTCGATTCATTTCATTATTCGGCTAGGGTCATACCCCCATTGCTAGATTACGGTAGTGTGATCTGTGAAGTGATTAATTAATTAGGGAATTAATTAATTGTTGTCACTGTTAATCGAATAATGAACCTAAAGGGTCACACACAAATGCAAGAACACGAGGGTTATGGTAGGATGTTAATATGATTAACGAAGGATCAAATTGTTGATCGAAATGGAGCAAGGATTACATGGGTAGCTACCACGTGTCGAACACACGTGGCTGCCATGTGTCACGCAGTCCACGTGGTTGCCACGTGTCACGTACATGTGGCTCGTACGTGACTTCATGCGTGTGGAATTTTCCACACGCGAATTCTTTTCTAAAATTAATTAATTAAATTGTAATTAATTAATTTTGGTCTTTTAATTAATTTTGAATTAATTGTTAAGACTATTCTCAAATAAATTTAACCCAATAAATAATTGATTTATTGAATATTGACTTTTTAACTTTAGGAAAGTTGAAAAGTCCAACTTCCTATTGTAGGAGAGAGAAAGTTGTTCTTGCAAAGACTTGGCGAATAAGTTAAGAACTTATTATTCCAATTAAATTAAATAATTAAATGAGTTAATTAGTGAGCAAGAAAACGAAGTCCACTAGGTTTGGGAACCCTAGGGATTTTCGAACCCCCTTGTATAAATACAAGGGTGGGTGCTTCTCTTACTCTTTAGACCAACACTCACGAAGTGTTATGTTTTGAGAAAATCCAAAAAGAAAAGTTTTCAAAGCAAAAATTATCCTAGCCTTAACACAAGCCATAGAACTAGCACTCTCACTCGCTTGATCGTGTTCTAGGTCTGGTGTGGATACGCTTTGGAGGGCTTCTACTTTGGAGTCTAATTCGAAGGTCATTCGAGGGATTCCGCTTGAAGGGTGTTCGTTAGGCGGTAACGACATCACTAGAAAGCTTCACACTTAGTAGGTTTCTAAACACCCAACGTTACAGTACGAAAATTTCAAGACAACGATTAAACTTTTGGAAAATTTTAAACTTCCGCTGCTTAACTCTTTCGTGTTTTCCAACAGTAGGATCATCAAATGCAAGTTTAAGACAACTTAGAACACATTAATCCACAAACCCAACATAAATACATACATATATATAGAGAACTAATTTTTTTTCTATCCGGACTTTGCGTGTTTTTGCAATTTACCATCTCGGGCAATTTTCATTGCTAACCGCCATCTGAACTTTGCAATTTTAACAAACCACCATCTAAACTTTATTTTTGGTGGTTTTGGTGAAAATAAAACTAACGTGGCGCATTTCAAAACATGCCACGTGTCATTTTTTTGGCCAAAACCACCAATAGATGGCGGTTTGTTAAAATTGCAAAGTTCAGATGGCGGCTTGCAATGAAAGTTGCCCGATATGGTAAATTGCAAAAATGGACAAAGTACGGATGGCAAAAAAAAATTCTCCATACATATATCTATATATACACACACCACCTCAATAACCTGTAACACCCCAAACGGAGGATGCCACATCCCCCGCACTAAGACCCAGACCCGGTCACGAAATGAAAAGTCTATACCCGAATCCGAATCAAAGCGAACGGGAGACCAACTCACACACTAGGCTAGGCAGATCTAACTCGACAGACTCAGAGCGCGGAAGCAATTAAATCAGCGTACAAAATAAGTGACGGGTTCAACTAGCATAGATACCTAGTCCCGAATATCAGCATACATAACAGGTGACGGGTTTAACTAGCATAGATACCTAGTCCCGAATATCAGCATACATAACAGGTGACGGGTTCAACTAGCATAGATACCTAGTCCCAAATCTCAAATCATCGCAACGTAATAAACCAATATAAGTATCAGCAGAATAGATAATTACATCCAAATGCTAGCATACTAACCCCACACGGGTTTAAGTCTAAGTAGAGCATAAAACATAATCTCCAAAAGTGAAATAAGAATAGATAACATAAATAGAGTATGTGACAAATGCATCTTAACACCAACTAAACCGACAAGTGTGACTCAGAAGACTCACTTCCGCCTAGCTCAAGCCAAATGAAACCTGCAACTAAAAGATAAAATGAGGTGTCAGTCAACTGACTGAATGAGGGGGCTAACGCACACCCACTGTATATATATAGAGCATAGCACATAAAAGAAGGGTGGACTCATGAACCGGAGATAGGTGTTGCATACCAAAGATATTTCCAAAAGTACCCAAAAGATAGTTATAAGTATAAGCTTTAGAAAACATTTCAGAAACTCTATCTCGATTCATGATTCCCAGATAGAACAAAACACATGCTCGGCGAGTACGAGCTTCCCACCTTTACTCCTCAGAACATAAATCACAATCAATCCAACCGCTACACCAATGATGGAGGAGATGTACAGTCCCCAAAAACCATCTATAATAACACCGTCTAAAATAGACTCGATCTCAAGAGGGTAGCGAACCCACAACAGTCATCCTCGGCCTTAGCCGAAGGCTCAAGATATCACGCCTCCCTCATCACCCTAAGGTCGCACAATAATATCTCAAATGGAAACTACGTACATGGTTGAAACTCCGATGGCCCTAACCGTCCCGGAGGCCCCATTACCCGTAGCTCCTCGGATCCACAATAGAACAAAACAGAAGAGATACCAATCTTTCATGGCAAATCTCGTTACAGAATCGTAACACAACTGAATTTTCCAAAATAGCTTACATATGCCTCAAAAACTGGTTTTTATACATATTCCTACGCGATGGAATTTAAGCACGTAGACACCCACCCACACAGAACCCACACGATGGAATTTAAGCCCGTAAGCACCCATCCACGCAGAACCCACGCGATGGAATTTAAGCCCGTAAGCACCCATCCACGCAGAACGCACGCAAGGTCATAAACATATCATATCCAACACATACGTATTTATAGTAAGGTATACTCGCATTCAAGGGTAGAAATCAGCATGTAAAGGCCATAGGTCGCATAACTATACAAAATCCTAAACCTCACCTCGTGAAAGTAGAGTCTGAGAGTGTGAAGGGCCAAACACTCTAAACCTCGGGCCCACCGGCACCACCAAACTCTGTGACAAGACATACAGAAGCCCAGACTTAGACTCTATATGAACCAAACAAGACGCACGGCGTTGCTCAACATGATCATGGTTATGCATAAGTGTTCATGTTGTGCTTTGATAAGGTGTCGTGATCATTCAAGGCATATCAATGCTCAACAAGGTCATATTTACAAGCAACTGGCACGCAATTCCATATCCAAAGATGCAAGATCAATTTAGGAAGTCAATGTATTCACAAAATGCATATTAAATCATCCAATGTCACAGGGTTCAATTATAATATTAGAATTAAGCATCAAGTTCATGTCGAGTTATAAAGTGCATAAGTAAGAGCAACTTGGTCATATAAACATACAAAGTTGTTGTACGTAGATGGCATGCTTGATACAAGTAAAGAGTGCATCTAATTCACTTAAGATCATACTTTACAACCTCACAACATGTTTGGTACACAAGCTCAAGTCACATCCATAGTTTCATAAATATTACACTTACATCCCCTAAGTCATTTATAAAAGTTTAGAATTATTACACATACATCCCCTTAGTCGATTGCTAAGCATAATTGTTCATTTAAAGTGTTTATACAATTATTCAACTAGGAATTAATTACTTACAAACATGACAATTATCAATTTATCTTAATTCATAATATACCATTTTCGAGTAGTAAGAGTAAATCAAGATATTACAATTCTAACTCCTATCATGCATCAAGTCTCAAGTTGTTCAAGCATCTTTCATGTATCTCAATTTTATATTTGAAACACAATTTAAACAAACATAACATTGAGAACGTCTCAAATCCATATAGAGAAATCACAACATGTTCGTTCTTCTAAAATATCATTCAAGTTCATTTAGTCACATAAAAGATTAGTTTCTAGATATTACACTAACACCCCTTCATATCTAAACACATAGTATAAATTCATCACATCGGGATTCAAATTGTAAATCGAAACATTCATGCATATCACAATTCATTCAATACATATTTTTGAATATGATTGGATTACATCTCGATCAACAAACCAACAATAAACAATTTATTTGCACTTAAAACAATTAATTCAAATAATCACAATTACGCAAAATAATTCGTAATAAATAGATCAAGTGTCCAATTAACGAACGGAAAGTGGCGTTGGACTCACCGTGTCGAGACCGACATTCTGTCCGTAAGTCGCCGGAGTGCCGCCACCGGAGCCACCGGAATTTGGCCGGACCGCCGCCGGGCCACCGCCGAAGGTCGCAGGAAAAATCCTGAAAAATCAGTCCTGAATGAAGTCTTCGTGCCCGTTCCGAATCCTCGATCAATTTCTGGAAATTGCAAGTCAATCTCCTCCAATTTCAGATCTAAGAACAAGAAAACCCTAAAATCTTCAAACTCAAATTACTTCCAAACCGGTGAACCAAAATGCGATCCGAAAGAAGTGTTGTCTTACCCGTGACGAGGTCTTCAAAAGCCCTAAGGTAGCTCGCCGAAAAAATCCTCGGAGCTAGCGCCACCATTGTACCACCATTGTGACACCGCGATCCGCCACCAATCGGCCAAATCTGGAGTCGCGTGATCAATGGCCACTAGTTCTCGTCGTTCCGAACAACTTTCGTGAAGGGCCCGAGGCCAACAGATGGCCGGAAAAGGCCCCCGTTGGCCGCCGAATATTCTGCCGCCACCCACATCGCCGGAACCACCACCTACGGCCAAAATCTGGTGAAATTGATGCCGGAAATGAACTCAGGGGGTCAAAAAACCTTGGAAACCATCAAGCCCAGTCGAAAACCACCGCCGGAAACGGCGGAATTGCGCCGCTACAGTGACTGGCGCCGCCGCTGCGAGCGTCACGGCCCGGATGGCCGCGCCGCCGATGTCAAACGCTTCTCCAGGAAGTCCTCTTACTGGGTCTTCGGCGCGTGCATCGACGAGGTGGCCGGAAACCGCCGCGAAAGGCCGGCGGAGTGGCGGTGGTCCGACACCTCCGCCGCTGCTACTGAAATCCGGCGATAACTCCGCCACCGTTCGTCATTAGCCCTTGAAATTGGTACTCTCGCATATGTCTCGCCGAGATAATCGAAATGGACTATTCGTTTGTTGAATTCCGTCGAGAAACGATCGAGTTATGGGCTCGTAACCGAAGCCGCGCATAGTAACCGCGGGAGAGAGAGAGAGAGAGAGAAAAGAGAGAGAGAGAGAGAAAGGAGATTGGGAGAAATGTATCTTGTGCACAAACTATATACAACCGGGTATCCTTATCGTGTAGCAAAGAGTAATAGCGCGTACAAATAATCGTAAATAAAATTGGTAAAGTTACGAATAAACATTCAAGCTCCGAATTAATTTTATAAATTAAAATGAAAGAGAGAGATTTACCAATTAGAGCTTAATTCAATTTAATTTTAGAAACCTTTCGTACAATTTAACGACACTTCGTAAACATATGATTGACAATTAATCTCAAGGAATTCAAGTAAATCGAAATTAAACAAGTTAAGTAAAATGATGGATTTAAAATCAACTTAACCATTAATTTTAGAATAATCCGAATGATCACATATTAAATTGGATTTACATTAAATCACATAATTCAAGAACTCTTAAATTAAACACACACAAGTGTAGAGACTTACTTGTTAATATCGTCAGGACGCCCTTCGAGAATACGGGGCGTCACATAACCAAATTTCTTGCAATAAATTCATAGATCATCGTATAATCATGTATATACACACAAGGATTCAAGTTATTATGCAAGAATCACACAACCCTAGCTCCTATATTCAATTCATTCATAAATGCACATATATACATACACACCTTGTATGAAGAAATGGAGAAAAAGAAGAGTGGATGTGGAGATGATGGCGGTTCGGAGACGATGATGACGGTGGCCTCTCTTCTCCTCCCTTCTCTTGCCAACCGAGGGGGTGTGTGTGTGTTGGGTTGAAATGAACCAAGAATGCATGAATAGTGCATGTCTTGAGATATTTATGCAAGTTTTGTGGTTTATGCAATTAAGCCCCTCCAATTTTAATTAAATGCAATCAAGTCCCAAATTTATTAGTTAAATCAATTAAGTTCAAGATGAAGTGCAATTGAATCCTTAAGTTTGTGGAATGTTTCAATTAAATCACCAAGGTTTCAATTAGAATAAAATTAGGCACTTAGATCATGCTCGGAAATTAAATTACAAAAATATATACGCACGGAGGTATAATATAAATCGAAGACCAGATCAAGTATATGAAATTAAATCATACGATCAAATAATTTAAGTACATAAAAGCACTTAAGTCACGTAATTAAGTAATTAAAACACGTGACACTCAGTCTGACCTCATTCGTGACTTCATACCCGATTAGTCTTGAAAACACGGGGCGTCCCAATACATAACAAATATCTAAGTTCGAGAATTTTCAGTCAAAATTCAAAAGAAGTAACGATTCGAAACGAAAGTTGCAAGGTGGCTCTAATACCACTTGTTGGAAAACACAGAGTTTGTACAGAGAAATTTTAAAAATATTTTCAAAAGCGAATCGTAAATCTTGCAATGTTCTAAGAAGGGTTTCAAAAAACTTATGAGGATTGAAGCTTTCTAGTGATGTTGATACCGCCTATCAAACACCCTTCGTGCGGATTGTCCCTTGAACGTGTTGGAAAACAGGAATAAGAAAGCAGCGGAAATTTAAAAATTTTCCAACAAAAAGGATCGAAACTCGCAATCGTGAATCCGAATTCTTAGAGATTAGAAACTTACTTTTCAATAATATTTCTTGAAGCGTTTCAAGCCACCCAAGAACGCTCTTCTCGCGGCTTGATCCCCTCTCCTTGGTAAAGCTCGAATCTTTAAAACTTCTAACTTGAAGCTCTCTAGAGATAGTCCACCAACTTGACTACAATCTAACTAGTAAGGATACTAGTTCTCTAGTTAGTGTTTCGCGTGTTCGTCGTAATCCGGGTTTTCGTTTTGTGTTTTCGTTCAAAAGCAAAACCAATTCAAGAAATCTAAAAACAGTTTATACAGTTTCAAATCTAAAACAGTTTTCAAAAACAAATTTTAACAAAAACAGTTTTCAAAAACTTTCAGGAAAAATAAAGTTTCGTAATTCAGGCTTTCTAAAACAGTTACAAATACTCAATTGCATCAAGCCTAAGAATTTCTACCAAATTCAGAATAATTGAGACGAATCAGAAACACGATTAATGAGGTGGCTCTGATACCACTTGTTGGAAAACAGGAATCAGATAGCAGCGGAAATTTAAAAATTTTCCAACAAAAAGGATCGAAACTCGCAATCGTGAATCCGAATTCGTAGAGATTAGAAACTTACTTTTCAATAATCTTTCTTGAAGCGTTTCAAGCCACCCAAGAACGCTCTTCTCGTGGCTTGATCCCCTCTCCTTGGTAAAGCTCGAATCTTTAAAACTTCTAACTTGAAGCTCTCTAGAGATAGTCCACCAGCTTGACTACAATCTAACTAGTAAGGATGCTAGTTCTCTAGTTAGTGTTTAGGCTTAACCTAGGGTTTATTTTATCTTGGAGAAAGGATGGTGTTCAACACATGAACCAAAAGAATTGTCAATTACCCTCTAAGGGGAGCTCGAGCTCCCCTATATATAGGAAGGAGAGGGGCGGCGGCCGAACCTAGTCCTATTGGACTAAGGATTTGGTCCCTCTCTCTTATTACTTGATCATCAAGTAATTCCAAACTTTGACTTTTGAATTCTAATTCAAATCAACTTTTAAGAGAGCTAAAGTATCCAAAACCCTTTTTGGATAATTTTATACTTTATTTATTAATAAATAAATAACTTATTTTTATCTAATTAATTAATTTGTAGTTAATTAAATAGATTATTTTTATCCAAAATAAGACTTTCTTTTTAATTCAAAAATTAAACCAAAGTCTATTAAATAATTAACACATTAATTATTTAATCACATATACATATATATATATGCACGTGTGACACACGTGTCCCCAAGGACACGTGTCACTCACGTAACCCACACGTGTGATTCACACGTGTGGAACCCTTTTGGCTCGATTAACTCGTTTAATCATTTCAAAGCCTCAACTCATGTAACCAAGTTGTTGTGTGTGACCCTCTAAGTTCTCAATTCAATTAGCAGTGACCCTAATTAATTAATTCACTAATTAATTAATCAATCCACAGATTAAATGACCATAGTCTAGCAACAGGTGTTTAACCCCTAGCTGAATTGGAATGTCTCGATTCGACAGAACCTTTAAGTCATTGATTCATGTGAGATGCAATCCTCCTACTTACTATCTCTCAACCAATATCTAGGGCAAGGGAACAATCAGAACCCCAATAATCTGGTCTTAAAGCTAACTGCATTTCATATCCTATTAATCTCAATCCAAGAAACCCTTTTCTTGATGTCTTGATCTACTGCCTTGGCCAAGGACTCCATATGGCATATAAATGACTTACACAATAAGAGATCACCTTGCAAATGCAAGTGTAGGTCCTTTCTTGATTCTCATGAGTCACTTGTGCAGCCCCAGCATAAGCCTTGAATTAGTTGTCTAAGGCGACACCCTTTAAAGCTTATACCTAAGACTACAGAGTTAACTCATAAAGTGACATGGAACCTCAAGTCTAAGGATCAATTAATCACATAAACGACTCGTGAGATATTTCCTAATCTGGAAGTTTCCATTTCCTAAAATAGAAACTTCCTTTCTCATTTAGGAATCTTCTCACACGAGGCACCTCAGTGAACTTACTTATGGAAGTAAACACCCTCATGTATCACGCACGTATCAACTATACATTTTGCACCTCCATGAAACAAGGTGGTCCTTCTTAAGGGCGTGATCCCACAAGCAAGCCTTAGAGGAGTCAGGTTGACACTCCCACTGTCTGTAGGACTCATCGGCTTGGAGTATTTTACTAATCATGACTTATGTGATATAGGGCTCGTTTCATGAACCATTTCAACTAAATGGTAGAGTCCTAAAGTCATCAGGATTAGGGGAGTTCTCATACATGCACAGCTAAAGTAAACGCATACCAAACAAGAGCATATAAAGAAGTGTTGCCTTAATTCGTTATTTTATTCAAAGATTGTCTGTGATTACAATAAGGAAAAGTACAAAGCGGATATACAATTGGCTTTCTAGGGCACTATTCCTAATAGAACGGTCCTCGGAAAGATCCCAAAATAGGTAATCCTCCAAAGCTTATCCACACCAGTCCTAGATCACGATCAAGCTAATGAGAATGCTAGTTCTGTGGCTTGTGTCTGGGCTAGGAATTAACTTTGAAAATGTTTCTTTTAATTTTCTCAAAATCAATTAACGCTTCAAGAACGTTGGTCTAAAATGTAAGAGAAGCCCCACCCTTGTATTTATACTAGGGGGTGTCGAACTCTAGAGGCTTCTAAAGTCTAGTGGGTCATTGATTTCTTGCTCACTAATTCACTAATTAATTATTTCTTCTAATTGAAAATAAGATCATATCTTGTTCTCCAAGATAATCCAACAAATCTTTCTCTCTCCTACAATAGGAAGTTTAACTTTTCAACCTTATCTTGCATAAAGTCAAATATCAAGATTTAATAAATACCCTAATTCATAATTAATTACTTATTGGGTTAATTGTTTTGAGATTAGACTTAACAATTAATTCATAATTAATTAAAAAACCAAAATTAATTAATCAATAATTTAATTAATTAATTCTTAGAAAAGAATTCACGTGTGGATTAAACCACATGTGTAAGGCCACGTGTACAGCCATACGTATGCATGACACGTGGCAGTCACGTACGTTACGTGACATATGGTTGGGGTCCACGTGTCCGTTGCCCTATTTCGATCAACATTTTGATCCTTCGTTAATCCAATTAACTTCCTACCAATACCCTCGTGACCTGGCATTTGTATGTGACCATTTAGGTTCATTATTCGATTTACAGTGACACTAATTAATTAATTAATCAGTTCACATATAAAACTACCTTAATCTAGCAATGGGTGTGTGACCTCTAGCCGAATAACGAAATGAATCAAAGAACCTTTTAGTCTATGATAATCAGTGAAATACTATCCTCCTATAACTCCATCTCTCAATCAAGAAATAAGTTAAGTTCGTGAGCCTTAGAGCCTTGTTATTCTTGATATTTAGAGTTAAGTTCGTTTCATATCCATTTAAATTTCAATCCAAGAAAACCCCATTTTCTTAATGTCTTGATCTTTTATCCACCTTGGCCAAGGGTTTAATATTTAATGGACTACGAACAACTTAATCAGTAAGGGATCATTCTTGTTCTTAACAACTGTACGTCCTTTATTAATTCTACTAATTCCACATATGCTACTTGTGTAATCCCAAAATAGGCCGTGGTTCATGTGTCCATATGTCGACACCCTTTTGAGCCTATATCAAAGATTACAGAGTTAGCTCATATGAGATATTACAGAATCTCAAGTCAAAGGATTATTAATCATGTTATTGACCTGTGAGATATTTCCTAATCTGGAAGTTTCTGGAAACTTCCTTTCCCATTTAGGAATGTTCTCACGTGGGACATCTCAGTGATGAAGTTCTTGTAACAATCACTCTTATGTATTATGAACGCATCATCATATGCACTTATCACTCCATGAAACTAAGTGATCCTTCTCAAGAACATAATCACATAAGAAAGTCTCAACGGACTCAAAGTCGATGCTCCCACTGTCTTTCGGACTCATCGACTTAGAGAAGTTTCTAATCCTCACCTATGAGTTAAGAACTTATTCCATTTGCCATTCTCATAAAGGCAAAGTTCTTAACGGCCTCATATGATTAGTGGAGTTCAAAATATGCAAAACACAATCAAACCCAAACAGACATAAATAAGCATATAAATAAGAGATTACCTATGGACAAAATCATTTTGTTTATTATTCAAAGATTGTTGTGATTTTACAAGGAAATAGTAAAGCAACAATACTGCTTTAAGGGCACTATTCCTAACAAAAGGTTGGAGTGGGAAGAAACCAATCTTTTCCTTCTTTTTTCTTCTCTTGGATCGTTCTTACAAGAAATAAGGGAGAGAATAGGGTGGTTCTGTTTATATGGCAAGAAAAATCGACTCGGTTAGGTTCAAAAAGGGTTTAATCCAAGAAGGTTCAAATTTTAAAATTGTAGAGGGTTCAAACGGCTCCAGAAAAATGTGAGGCTTGTTTTGTTAGACCTAAATCATCAAAATGAATCCAATGGTGAAGTCAAAATTCGAATCCGAATCCCCGAGGTTAAGTTAGCCGAAGAATGGCTCAAAAACCCTAATGGCAATTAGGTCCTTAAACTTCAATTAGATGGACTTTTGAGTCCAATCACATAATAATTAAATTCTAAGGTAATAAAAAAAACTTTAAAGAAAGATCATGCTGACACGTAGAGCATACGATGTCACGTAATTGCAATTACAATAATAAATTACATAATTAAACTCACCCGTGACGTCGTACTTGCATCGCCAAAGAGACGGGGCGTCACAGGGCACATGGTCCATCTAGTTGAATGAACCATATATTAATTAATTGGAGAATTAATTATAAAGCCCAAATATATTTAATTAGGAGAATTAAATATAAAGCCCAAGTACAATTAATTAGAGAATTAATTGTAAGTCCAAATATAATTAATTAGAGAATTAATTATAAAGGTCCATTAGAATTAATTAGAGATTTAATTCTAAAGCCCAATCCGGAATAGAAGGCCAATGGATAATTAATTATGAATTAATTAGTGATTGAAATATTAGTTTATTTATTTATGAAGTAAATAAATAAAAGATTATATCCTAGTTTATTTATTTATGAAATAAATGAATAACGGATAATATCTTAGATTATTTATTTAAGTAATAAATAAATAAAAGATAGTATCCTAAAGTTGATAGGATAAGATATTAATTAGTTTATTTATTTATGAAATAAATAAAAGATAATAACTATTTTATTTGTTTAAGCAAAAGGATAAGTCACGATTTATTTATTTATAAAATAAATAAATTTTAGATAATATTCTTAAGTAGTCAGATAATGAAATTAATTAATAATAGGATTATTAATTGATTGTATCTTAATGACGTTAAAGAAGAAACCAGATTTCTAGAACTGATTAGAATTTTTTTCTCATCAGTTTCTAATTATTTCGGATAATGAGAAAATAAAAGAAAACCTAAACTCTATCATATAAAAGGAGTTAGAGAGTTTTTTTTAGGCTTATGAGTGCGTTTTTCTCACGCATCACTGGGTTTTGCAAAAGGGGAAACTCTCTCTCTCGCTCTCTCATTTTAGTTTCTTCGATACACAATCTATAGTACTAGCATACTCACTGGATTGATCTCATTCTAGTTTGGTGTGGATACATTCTAGAGGAATTCAACTTTGGATTCTTGAAGAAAAGAAAGAACCATTCGAGGGGTGAGGATTCATTACTGCTTGAAGAACGATTGAGGGCGGCTCAAATCGTTTCAAAAAAGATTATTTAAAAGGTAGGTTCTTGAAACCCCTTTGTTTCGGAATAAAAATTGCAAGCCACCGGTCCTCTTATCAAAAAAATTTTAATTTTTCGCTGTGTTTTGAACTTGTTTTCCAACATTTAATACAGACGATCTTGATCATGGACAGTCGAGAAGGGCTAAGCTATTGCAGGTTTTCAGAAGATGCAACGGTTATTTCAAAATGCTGGATATTGTAGCCTTCGGGCTACTAGATCGAGACTTAAATGCAATTGACAGTGATATGGTTCACGATATTCGACTTTGACCGAGGAAAGATGGTTTCTTTCTCTTTACAACAACTTATAATAAGAGTCCTCAGGACGCCACTGACGATAATGCGAACAATTGTTGCCATATGAAAGCCCGGAAGTTTGGTCGCTCCCATAAGGAGCCAACAGTTGTTTCGAAAAGTTCGGTGTGTATCAAGGGCATCATTTACATGGCACCCGCAAGCTCACTTTACTTTCTTATGTTTGGGAGGGATAATTTATTTGTAATGGGGTGCTTTGTTTGGAAAACACGAAATAGTAACGCAACGCAATTTTTAAAAAATTTTCCCAAAAGAAGATCGAATCTTACAATTCTTGTTCCCAATTCGTAGGGTTATAAGAAACTCATTTAGATCGACGCTTTCTTGACACGTTTGAGCCGCCCATAAACGCTCTTCAAGTGGCAATTCCCCAAAGCTCCTTCGAATCTTTCAAGACTCCACGAAAGCAGCCCTCTAGAGAAATAGTCCACACAACCTCGATCACCATCTAAACAGGGAGGATGCTAGTTCTATGTTTAGTGTTTAGGCTCTAGGGTTTATGTGAAGTAATTTGGAGAAGGAAATTGTCTATCAATCATCAAGGGGTTCGAACCCCTTATATATATAGCTATGGGGTTCGAACCCCTCTTCCAATTTGGAATAAGATTCTTATCCCACTAGCTAGTTGATTCTTTCTTGGAGAGAAAGACTCTCTACTTTGACCAAAAGTCTCCTTTTGACCAACTTGTCTAGCAAGAATCAATATCTAAGTCTTTTAGATATTTTAGTTAATTATTTATTAATAATAAATAACTTGAAGCTAATAATTAATTAATTCACATTTAATTATTTATTAGACTTAATATCTCCAAATTAGAACTTCAATATTAATTCATAATTAAATTAAAGTCCATTAAATAATTAATCAATATTAATTATTTAATCATCACATTCACGTGACACGTGTCACGCCTAGGACACGTGTCCCACACGTGTGAATCACACGTGTGGTTCCCAACTAATCACTTATTGGTTCGATCAACTCGTTTAATCGATTCAAGCCTTAACTCTCGTGATTGGGCATTTGTGTCTGACCCTCTAGGATCTTAATCCAATTAGCAGTGACTCTAATTAATTAATTCCTAATTAATTAATCAGTCCATAGATCACACTACCATAATCTAGCAACAGATGTATGACCCCTAGCTAAATAAGGATGTCTCAATTCGAAAGAACCTTTAAGTCATTGACATATGTGAGATAAAATCCTCCTACATCCCATCTCTCAATCAAGATCTAGGGCAAGGGAATAATCGGAACCCTAATAATCTCGATCTTAAAGTTAAGTGCATTTCATATCCATTTGATCTCGATCCAAGAAACCCATTTCTTGATCTCGATCCACTGACTTGGCCAAGGACTCCATTATGGCATATGAATGACTTACACAATAAGAGATCAACTTGCTTACACAAGTGTCGGTCCTCTATCGATTCTCATATGCTTCCATGTGCCACTTGTGGAGACCCAACATGAGCTTTGAATCGGTTGTCTAAGGCGACACCCTTTGAAGCTCAAACTTAAGACCGCAGAGTTAGCCCACAAAGCATCGATGGAATCTCAAGTCTAAGGACTACTTAACCACATCAATGGCTCGTGAGATATTTCCTAATATGGAAGTTTCTATTTCCAAAAATATAAACTTCCTTTCCCATTTAGGAATCTTCTCGCACGGGACACCTCAGTGTACCTACTTAGAATAAGTAAGCACCCTCATGTATCATGCACGTATCAATCAATACACTTTGCACCCCCTGAAACAAGATGGTCCTTCTAAGGGCGTGATCACACGAACAAGCCTCAGACGAGTCATATCGACACTCCCACTGTCTTTTGGACTCTTTGGCTTCGAGTGATTTCTAATCATGACCTAAGTGATTTAAGGCTCGTCTCATGAACCACTTCACCTAAATTGTTGAGTCCTATAAGTTATATTGATTAGGGGAGTTCTTATATATGCACAGTTAAAGTAAACATACAATCAAACAAGAGCATATAAAGAAGTGTAGCCTTGGTTCGTTATGTTGGAAAACACGAAAGAGTTGAGCAGCGGAAGTTTAAAATTTTCCAAAAGTTTAATCGTTGTCTTGCAATTTTAGTACTGTAACGTTGGGTGTTTTAGAAACTTACAATGATAGAAGCTTTCTAGTGATCTCGTTGCCGCCTAACGAACATCATTCAAGCGAAATCCATCGAACGGCCTTCGAATAAGACTCCAAAGTAGAAGCCCTCCAAAGTATATCCACACCAGACCTAGAACACGATCAAGCGAGTGAGAATGTTAGTTTTATGGCTTGTGTTAAGGCTAGGATAATTTTTGCTTTGAAAAATTTTCTTTTGGTTTTTTCTCAAAAACTTAACACTTCATGAGTGTTGGTCTAAAGAATAAGAGAAGCACCCACCCTTGTATTTATACAAGGGGGCTCGAACCTACTAGGGTTCTTCTAACCCTTGTGGGCTTCTTTTCTTGCTCACTAATTAACTCGTTTAATTATTTAATTTAATTGGAATAATAAGGTCTTAACTTATTCTCCAAGTCTAGCAATAGAAGACTTCTCTGTCCTACAATAGGAAGTTTGACTTTTCAACTTTCCTAAAGTTGAAAGTCAATATTCAATAAATAAATTAATTCCCAATTAATTATTTATTGGGTTAAGTTTATATGAGAATAGTCTTAACAATTAATTAAAAGACTAAAATTAATTAATTACAATTTAATTAATTAATTCTAGAAAAGAATTCGCGTGTAAAATAAATCACAAGAAATGGGACATGCGTGAAGCCACGTGTACGTGACATGTGGCAGCCACGTTGGCCGCATTCATTAATCTTATTAACATCCTACCATAACCCTCGTATTCTGGCATTTGTGTGTGGCTCTTTAGGTTCATTATTCGATTAGCAGTGACAACAATTAATTAATTCCCTAACTAATCACTTCATAGATCACACTACCGTAACTTAGCAATGGTTGTGTGACCCCTAGCCGAATAACGAAATGAATCGAATAACCTTTCAGTCAATGATAATCAGTTAAATACGATCCTCCTACAACTCCATCTCTCAATCAAGAACTAAGGCATGGGAATATTCTCAGAGCCGAAATATTCTTGATCTTTAAAGTTAAGTTCGTTTCATATCCATTTCGATCTCAATCCTAGAAAACCCCATTTTCTAGATGTCTTGATCTTTATCCACCTTGGCCAAGGGTTTAATGTTAATGGACTACGAACAACTCAATCAGTAAGAGATCATTCTTGTTCTAAACAAGTGTAGGTCCTTTATCGATTCTACTAATTCTATATATGCCACTTGTGCAATCCCAACATAGGCCGTGGTTGAGGTGTCTATATGGCGACACCCTTTTGAGTATATAGCAAAGATTACAAAGTTAGCTCATATGAGACATTACAAAATCTCAAGTCTAAGGATTAATGAATCACGTCATTGACCTGTGGGATATTTCCTAATCTGGAAGTTTCAGGAAACTTCCTTTCCCATTTAGGAATGTTCTCATGCGGGACTTCTCAGTGATGAAGTTCTTGTAACAATCACCCTTATCTATTATGAACGCATCAACGTATGCACTTATCACTCCATGAAACTAAGTGATCCTTCAAAAGGACATAATCACATAAGCAAGTCTCAGCAGAGTCAAGGTCGACACTCCCATTGTCTGTCGGGCTCATTTACTTGGAGAAGTTTCTAATCCTCGCCTATGGAGTTAAGAACTTGTTTCATGTGCCGTTCCCACAATGATAAAGTTCTTAACGGCTTCATCGGATTAGGGGAGTTCAATACATGCAAAACATAGTCAACTCAAACAGACATAAATAAGCACATAAGGAAGTGATTGCCTATGAACAAAATCATCTCGTTTATTATTCAAAGACTGTTTGTGATTTTACAAGGAATTAGTAAAGCAAACATCTTCTTTAAGGGCACTATTCCTAATAATCTCCCACTTGCCCATCAAAGCCACTCAGGTGCTAATCTAAGACCCATCTTCTGAAGATGTCCTTCGAAAGCTTGTTGTCTAAGGGCTTTAGTAAGTGGATCTGCCATGTTCTCTGCCGATGTGACCCTTTCAATTTGTACATCTCCTCTCTTAATGATATCACCGATTAAGTGATAGTTCCTCAAAATATGCTTCGCCCTTTGGTGAGATCTTGGTTCTCTCGCTTGAGCAACCGCCCCTTTGTTGTCACAAAATATTGTAATGGGGTCTTTAATGCTAAGAACTACACCCAGCTCGTGGATGAAGTTTCTTACCCAAACACCTTCCTTAGCAGCATCGTTTGCAGCTAAGTATTAGGCCTCAGTGGTCGAATCTGTAGTGGTCGCTTGCTTGGAACTTTTCCAACTCACTGCTCCGCCATTCAGGCAGAATATGTATCCTGACATGGATTTAAAGTCATCCTTGCCTGATGCAAAGCTTGCATCACAGTATCCTCTAATGATACGATCTTGCTGGCCTTCGTAAACCAAGAACAAATCCTTAGTTCTTCTCAATTATTTAAGGATATTCTTTACAGCAGTCCAATGACCTTCAACAGGGTCAGATTGGAATCGGCTAGTCACGCTAAGTGTATAAGCCACATCCGGTGGAGTACATAGCATCGCATACATTATGCTTCCTATAGCTGACGTATAAGGAATTTTGGACATCCTGGACTTTTCAAGTTCAGTCTTGGGACACATCTTCTTCGAAAGAATTGTTCTCGGGTCTATTGGAAGTTTTCCACGTTTGGAATCTTCCACACTAAACCTCTTTAGTATTTTATCTATGTAAACAGACTGTGATAATCCTAACAATCTCCTAGATCTATCCCGATAGATTTTTATACTGAGAATGTAGGATGCATCACCAAGATCCTTCATCTTAAATTGGTTCGATAACCAAGACTTTGTTACTTTCATGTCATCCTTCGCATTCCCAATGAGAAGGATGTCATCTACATAAAGTATCAGAAATTGAACCGAGGTTTCCAATTCTTTCTTGTACACGCAGGACTCATTCGGATTTTGAATAAAGCCAAACGATTTGACTTCTTCATCAAATCGAATGTTCCAATTCCTAGAAGCTTGTTTCAATCCGTAGATTGATCTTTGGAGCTTACAAACCTTTTGTTCGCTCCCACTGAATGTGAAACCCTAGGTTGTTCCATATAAATATCTTTGTCAATGTCTCCATTGAGAAAGACAGTTTTCACATCCATTTGCCATACCTCATAGTCATAATATGCTGCAATGGCAAGCAAGATCCTAATGGATTTTTGCATTGCAACCGGGGAGAAGCTTTCATCAAAGTCTACACCTGGTCTTTGAGTGAAACCTTTAGAAACTAATCTTGCTTTAAAAGCTGCCACGCTTCCATCTACTCCAAGCTTGCGCTTATATATCCATTTTCATCCTATAGGCCTGATCCCATCAGGTGGATCAACCAAGGTCCAAACTTGGTTAGAGTATATGGAATCCATTTCAAATTTTATTGCTTATTTCCACTGTTCAGAGTCTGAATCTAATAGTGTCTCCTCATAAGTGAATGGATCATTATCCATTTGAGATGTTTGGTGGAGAAAACCATACTATCTCTCTGGTTATCTAGGAATGCTTTCAGAACGTCTTACTAGAGGAGGATTTTCGCGTGTATCACTCTCTGCGATTGGTTGAGGGATATTAGTCTCCAAACTTGGTGTGGGACCTTGGCCTCGAACCTCTTCAAGTTCTGCGATCTTGCCTTTCTTTTCTTTAAGGAACGAGTTGTAGCGCCCGGAGCGGCGAGCCACCACATCCCCCGCACCTAGACCCGAACCCACATATGAAATAGAAATCCATACATGAGCCCAAGACTAAGCGAACGGGAACCTACACACACTCGATAAGCCAGGCGGAGCTAAAACCAGAGTGCGCAAAACAACAAGAAAACGGGAGCATATAACAAAACCAAAAAAATAAATCCACAAAAACGGGTTCAACTAGCCCTAGAAACCTGTCCCGAATATATATACACAACCAAAGTCCATAAAAAGCATACATAAATCATTAACAAATGCATAATATATGCATACTTCCACTATAAAATTTGAATCATATACAAGATTGTCTCTGAATGCAAATGAAATACAACTCGAGCTAGGAGACTAGAACTTGACCGACTCACTACTCCGCCTAGCACGAACCAAAACCTGCAAACTGAAAAGTTGGAAGGAGAGGGTCATTCCACCAACTGAGTGAGGGGGCTAACGCACACCCACACACCTATATATATATAGAGTAAAGCACATAATAAACAAAAGACTATGAACCGGGAATAGGGTTTTACACACCAAAGTCATTTTCCAAATTAATCTCATACTTATTCATATATTCGTACATTCTGAAGTTTGAAAACTCGTAAGGATTCATAGATTGAAGAACGCATATGGATTCATATTAAAACTCATAGGGATTCATATTGAAACTCATGAAGATTCATAATTAAAACTCATAAAGATTCTTAGTTTAGCGTAGAAATCTTATATTGAAAACAAACTCTCCTATCCCGTTTCATAATCAACATAATAAAACAAACTTAAATTACCCGGCGAGTATGGGTCAACTTTACCTCTTAATAAAAGAATTCATAAGAAACATAATGAAACATAAATACATAAAATTCATGAGACTCATATTCCCGTATTCCATCCACCTTCTCCGGAAGTCTGCACGCAGGTTACGGGCCCATATGGTGTAACTCGATACATATACGTGGGGTAGCGATCCTGCAACGTACATTAAGGAGCACGTGCACAGGCTTAACCCGGTGGCCCAACACCGCCTCGGACGTCCTTACCCACGCCTCCGGGGCCCAGGGATTCATAAATTCAGAAGGAAACATAAGACTCATAAGAAACATACCTAACTCGCGAAACTTAGAAACATACGATTTATACTTAAGAAACATACCTTACCGTGTAACTCGGCATATGCTATACACGTACCTCTTCGTGTATTCCAAATTCATAATATACTGAGGGAGATCCATAGTTCGCTTGACACTACACGGTTTGGAGCATAACCTCGTTGCAAAACCATTTTAAGCTTATATACGCCCATACGTATAATTTCAAAAGAATTCATATTAAATCGAATTAAGAAGATTCATAACATATTATATGACACATATTTAATATACATATAGTATATTCGCATGCGGGCTTCAAAACGAGCACATAGGGTCGTAGGTCATATTAAATAAAAGAAAACAAACCTAAACCTCACCTTTCGCCAAAAGTGCTCCCGGGAAAGCTTCGATGACCAAGAAGAAGTTAAATGGTGGAACCGACATCTCCTGAACCAAGCTCTGAGATAAACAATTACAGACTCAAGACTTAGACTCGATTATGAACCAATTAGATGCACGGCGATGCATAGGAATGCGAATGGATGCAAATGAAATGCAAGAATGCATCATTTAGATCATTTAAATTCATAGCTCATATATAACGTATCAAATCATTCCATAAATTAAATTCATAATTCATAACATAAAATTCCATAATTAAAAGTTCACATTTAATTTAAAACACCAAACTTAAAGTACTTAAATTCATTTATTTAAACATATAACATAATATATATATATATATATATATATATATATATATATATATATATAACATATATTACATATCTTACATACATACATATACACGTAACCAGCATCATTGCATATCAATTTAGGAAACATTTGCATGGGAAATTGATATAAATTACATAACATATATGCAAAGCTACCAATTAATCAAATTCATAAGTGATCTTATCAATCCATGCATCTTTCACGCAAGTACCATGCATAAGGTAGGAAAAACAATTAAAGCATTCAATGGCTGCACCCCATCTCCCCGCCCGGGGAGATTTTGTTCTTAAAAGTACCCTCCCGGGTACATACCATGCAGGAGGTTTCTGTATAGAAAGTACCTAGCCGGGCACTTTCCATGATCAAAATCTCCCTGCCAGGGAGACAATTCCAGCCGCGAAAAGAGGTAAGTTCAGCCCTGTTCAGCCCTGAATCTCATATCACTCCAATACCAGATCGTAGAGGCATGTTAAGGCATGAAATATAGCAGCAAAACAGGTCATATACTCCAACATACAAGGCAAAACGAGCAGCAGACTGGAAGGAAAGAAAATGATGCAAAATTCATGCATAACTCTTCCAAAACCTCAAAGACATTAATGGTATCTCACACACAGCTCAACTACCACCAAAATCAGACATATACAACAATAAATGAAGTGTAAGTGATCAATTTTATAGCCTCAATTCACGAGAAACACCAAAAGAAGTCATGGAATTCAAATTAGGGCAAAATCCAACTATTCAAGTCACGAGGCAAAACTCAATCATACATAGCTCAAATTCTGAAATTTATGGATGAAAAAGACCACATAAGTATAGAGATATCAAATATGTACTTACCTCTTGAAGATGATGGAGAAAAAAGAAGATTGAAGCTCAAAAACCTCCTTGGGCATCAAATGACGGGAATGGAACTGTTGCTACTCCAAAGATCAGATTTTCTCCTCTTTGTCTTGCACAAACCGAGATAAGGGAGGCAAGGGGTGATAAAGGAATGAGTTGATGAGAAGTGGGTCCTGGTTTCATGTGAAAAGCTCAAAAGATGAGGGACTTATGTGCAAATTAGTGAAAGGTGGTCATATTGGCGGGGGTATGTTTTCTGGGCAAATTGCGGTGTATCAAACTAGCTTAGAAAAATGTGAGGCTAGGTTCCTTAGATCCATATCTTCGTTACGAGTCCGGTTCCACTTTCAGAATTTGAATCCAAATTCCTGAGCTCAAGATATAAATTCCGGAACACAAGGCGAGCTAAAACTAGTTAGGCCCTCGAGTCCCCAAAACAAATAAAATGGTGCGTTACCATTTCAAACAAGTCCGAAAATGTAAAACGAACACATAAACGAATTCATAACTCACAAGTCTCCAACATATCAGAAAAGCATGAGATTTCGATCTCAAATCAAACACAAACGCAACACATTTCAACAAATAAACATGTTATTCAAATACTTGGAATTCAAATATTCAAAGAAATAAATATTAAATAATACAAATATTTCAATTAATGAAAATAAACATTTAAAAATAAATATAAAATGTATAAATAACAATTTTAAATGCGCACAAACATCATACCTGTACGGTTGATCAGACGGGGTGTCACGCGAGTCCTCAAGAAAAGTAGCATTTCTTGACACAAAGACCTTTTGTTCAAGAGGATCGTAGAAATAATATCCTATTGAATTTTTAGGATATCCTACGAAGTTGCATAAGCTTGATCTAGCTTCAAGCTTATCTCTCAATGTCCTATTCACGTAAGCAGGACAACCCCAAATTCTTAAGTAAGAATAATTAGGGATTTTGCCAAACCACATCTCAAAATGGGGTTTTTGGTACAGAACTGGAGGGAACAAGATTCAGAATCTTAACTGCTGATTCTAGGGCGTAATCCCAGAGTGAAGGTGGCAATTCAGTGAAACTCATCATAGAATGAACCATATCAAGTAGGGTCCTGTTCCTTCTCTCCGAAACTCCATTTAATTGAGGGGCTCTCGGAGGAGTCCACTGAGAGATAATTCCATTATGTCTGAGATGACTAAGGAATTCGTCACTTAGATACTTGCCACCTCGATCATATCGAAGTGTCTTAATCTTGTGACCAATTTGGTTCTCAACCTCCTTTTGAAATTCCAAGAATTTCTCGAAGGCTTCGGATTTACACTTCATTAAGTACACATAACCAAAACGACTAACATCGTCTATGAAGGTTATGAAATACTGATGATTGTTCCTCGTACTTACACTAAGTGGTCCACAAACATCAGTATGGATTAAATCCAATAATTTAGTGGCACGTTCCACTTTACCATTAAAGGGAGTTTTGGCCATTTTTCCTTTAAGACATGATTCACAATGAGTTAACTCTTTAAGTTCATTATCGTAGAATGATCGTAAATTGGTTAACTTAGCAATCCTATCTTTAGAAATATATCCTAAACGTGCGTGCCATAAAGAAGCCGAGATCTTGTCATCTCTTTTGCGTTTGTTTAATTGTTGTATATTCAAAATATTAGTGTCTTTAGTTGTATAAAGTCCATTAGATAATGTACCAGGCAAAACGGAAGTTTTATTCTTCTTAAGATAAAAGTTCCCATTTCTAGAATAAGTCTCAAAGCCTTCACAATCAAGTATTGGAATGGAAATGATATTATGAATAATAGAAGGTACATAAAGGACTTTGTTTAAAACTAAAGTAAAGACACTTAAATCTAATCTACACGTCCCGATGGCTTTGAACGCTTGATCTATTCCCAACCTTCAAGACGCATTCTCCTTCTTCAAGCTGTCGGACCTCATTTAGCACTTGTACATCATTACAAATATGAGCTCCACGGCCAGTATCAAGTACCCAAGAATTAGAATCAATAGATAGATTTACTTCAACAATAAACATACCTTTCTTTAGAGTATCCTTGTACTCTTGGCAGTTCCTCTTCTAATGCCCTTTCTTGCCACAATGATGGCAAACGTCCTCAGTCTGATCTTTTCTCTTCTTGGCCTTTCTCTTTTTAACCCCTCCATCGGGTTTCAGAGATCCCTTCTTCTTAGGAGCTTTCTTTCATTTGCCTTTAGAAGGCCTAGAAGAGGAAGTGACCATCATTACTTTGCGATCTTTCTTGATCGTGTCTTCAGTAGTCACAAGCTGACTAATCAACTCAACTACAGTAGCATGAGGATGATTCATGTTGAAGTTTAGCACGAAAGGATTGAATGATGGTGGAAGCGATGCGAGCAACAAATCCACAGCGAGTTCTTCACTCAGTGGCATTTCCATGGAGGTCAGTTTCTCGTTCAAAGCAAGAAACTTGAGACCGTGCTCATGGACACTTATACCTTCTTTCATTCTGAGATAAAAGAGCTCCTTAGAGGTGTTGTACCTTAAAACACGCTCTTTGGGGTAGTATAATTGCTCGAGATGGTCATAAATCTCCCAAGCGTTTACCATTGACTCGTGTTGTCTTTGCATGTCCAGAGACATGTTGGCCAACATGAGGTAATGGGCTTCAAGATTGTCTTCAGACCATTTCGCAATGGCCTTTCTTTCGGCCCGATTCGGAGCCTCGCCTTCAGTGACAGGCTCTCCCTCGAAGAGAACATATCTTCTCTTTTCAAAATCTAAAACTATCTTTAGATTCCAAAGCCAATCAGAGTAATTGGGCCCCGTCAACTTGTTTGATTCGAGGATGGATACCAAAGGGTTTTTGGTTACCATTTCAATTGTAGAGAATCACAGAACTACAACCTAAATGGAAAAACAGAGAAATCATGAGCATGCTGAATAATAACGATTACATATTATCAAGTTGTTTAGAAATATGTTCTCCCACTGTTTTTAGAAAGTCTTGAAATCCCAACGACTTTAGAAGAAACTTATTTTCCCAATGGGTACTAGGATCCCAAGCATTCTTACTTTTGGACTCACAACTCATGAGACATCCAAAGGTCTAAGAATCTTTAGGTGGGTACAAATTGTCGATTCCATCCCCATGGAATTCCTAGTAATATTTTTGCATCACTAATCTTTCAACCATGGACCCACGACTCGTGAGACATCCACATCTACTTTAGTGTTGAGCAGGACCCATCAATCATAAGATCTCAACCAAACTTAGTCCAGAACGGCCCACGACTCATGAGACATCGCCCATTCTAAAACGGTCAAGAAATATTAATTATTTAAAATAATTAATCAGGAAACTAAGAGTTAACAAGCTACATTAATTACCCCACGACTCGTGAGACAGCAATTAGTTTCACTTATTAAGTCCTAAATCCTATTAATGGAATGTTAGGAATTTTATTACCGTGATAAAACACCATTTTATTTGAATTTTGCTCAATATTTAAATGGGATTTCCGAATGACCTCACCAACATATAATTTTATCCAAATTTTAATTGTCTTGTTTAATGCAGTTTCACATAAAGTGCATCACATAAGCAATTAGCAGAAAACATGTGTAGCACCCAAACGTAGGGACCACATCCCCCGTACAAAGATCCAAACCCAGTTATGAAATGGAAAGTCCATACCCGAATCTGAACCTTAGCAAACGGAAGACCAACTCACTCACTAAGCCAGGTGGAGCTAACTAAACTAACTCAGAGTGCGTGGAAGCAATTAAATAGAACCAAACAAGTAAGTAGATGCATAACATAGATACTTATAGATACCAACACATATATACATATCATATTTACATATAGGTACCAACATACAAAGCCTGTACAATGGCCATCACGGCCCCACCAAAACCAGATAATTGAAATCTCGAAGTAACTGAGTCATAAATATACAAAATATCATGAAGAGTATACAGACATAAACAATTAAACAAAACCTAGACCCGTAAGTGTAACAGTGCAGACACACTTCTCCACCTAGCTCAAGGTCAAAAGAAGCACCTAAAACTGAAAGGAAAATGAGGTGTCAGTCAACTGACTGAGTGAGGGGGCCAACGTACACCCGCATACTAGATATATATAAAGCAAAGCACTTATCAAATGGTGGTCTTATGAACCGGAAAAAGGTTTTACAAACCAAACATTTCAAAACAAATATATACTTGAAAAAAACCATTTTCATAAATTCTATTCCGATTCATAATTCCCATAACAAACCATATCATATGCTCGGCGAGTACGAGCTTCCAACCTTTCCTCCTCAAATCAAACAAAAACACAAATCATAAACATATCCATCCTCTCCTCCAATGATCGAAGAGCCACCGGCGGCCCTAACCATCTATAACTTTAACAAACTCAAGCGGGGTAGCTAACCCACGACGTGTCCTCCCCGAATTTTACACTGAAGGCATCAAAATCCATGCCTTCCCTAGCTCCCGGGGTCGCGCATGATACCTTGGATGGAGACTATGCACAGGTCGAACCCCAACGGCCCAATACCATCCCGGGGAATTCCTTACCCATAGCTCCTTGGATCCACAAACACATAAATATATCATACCAAACTTTCATAGCTTAACTCGCTACAGAACATGAACGTAACAATCTTTTGAAAATGGCTTACGTATGCCTTCATAATTACCCTTTTCAAATCAAACTCATTTCACAAGGTCATAAACTTATCATATTCAACACTTATTTAATTATATATATAATATATAATCACATGCGAGGCTCGAAAATATCACATAAAGGCTATAGGTCGTTATCTATACAAAATCCTAAACCTCACCTTGAATACCACGAGATAAGTGACAAGAGTAATACGGGTGCCTATTTAGTCCGGAAGTCTCCACCGTGGAAACGAACTGTACAAGAGAAGGAACAATGTGTACTCATGAGAAATGACTCAATATGAAACCATATAGATGCACGACAATGCTCATGAAGTGGTGTGACATGCTATGAAATGATACGATATATAATAAACCATAAAATGTCATGAAGTCTTGTGATCAAGCTCATATGCGCAATTAATGCTCTCATGTAAGGCGAGAATACGCATCCATAAAACGATGAACAATTAATCATTAAATAAATATTTGAGCCATTGAAATTAGATATCATGTATAGCACATTTAAGAATGCAATAAGTTTCACGGAGATCACGTATTCATGGCACTCAATCATACGAATTCATTTCATATAAATAATGAAGTCAAACAATCAAGTTCGAGCAATTAAGGATCAAGAAATATCAAATAATAGCATGATTATAAATTAATCAAGCATACAACTCATATAAGTCACACACATAAGTCAAAGGGGTGCAAGGAACGTAAGAAGAAGGGTTTTGGTGAGGTTTAGCAAAAGCTGACAATTTTCGAAAATCCACAAGCTGTGGGAAAACTGGAATATCTCGAGTTCTAGAAGATGGAATTGGATTTTGTTTGTTGGATATGAAAATAGACAAACAGACCTTTCCAATGATATATAGCTCGTATTCTAGGTCAAAGTGAGGAGAAAATGACATAAGCTCGAAGTTAGGTGAATGCAGTTTTCCAGCGAAGTGGTGACACTAAATTAAAACGGTTGTAACTCACAAAGCAGAAAGGATATTGATGTGATTCCAATTGGTGAATACTCTAGACTTCAAAAGGTTTCTGTTTTTGAAAAATCAGATCAATCGGATCACGTTTGTGGGGGGAAACGGCCATTTGAAAATTGAACTGAAAGTAGAAACGGGCGTTTGAAAGTTGTCTGTAACACAGACGGGTCTCACACGGGCGTTTGCTAAATTAACTGAGTTTGGGTACATTCTGTCCGAAAAAAAGAGCAGGGGATCAGATATGGCTCGAAGGGGTGGTTCCAAAATCACCCTAAATCATCATCCCAACCAAAATAACTCACAAATACAAACAATAAACATGTATTTAAGCATTTAGGAGCAAGAAATCATCAAAACTCAAGCTTCAATCCATAATTTCATGAAACCCACATATATATATACATATATAGATAAATATACACATATATAGAGATATATATATATATATATATATATAAGCACACATTCTTGCCTCAACCATTCAGGATCCAAGCATAAAATTTAAAGATTATCACACAATCATGCATATACACATAAGGATTCATGTTATCAAGCTTAAATCACAAAACCTTACTCAAATTATTCAATCACACACACAAACACATATATATACCTTGGAGAATGGAGGAGAAGATGAAAGAAGATGTGGAAGCATGAATCTTGAGCTTAAGAGAGGAGGATGGAGCTTAGAATCTTGCCTTCTTGCTTCATGGTTGGACCGAATTAGAGAGGGAGAGAGAGATGGAAGTGTATCTCTTGTTCTTGTGTGTAAGAAATGAGGAGGAAGAGATGTATGTGTATATACATACATATCGTGAAAACAAAGAAGAAAAGGAGGAAAAAATTGCCATCAAGTCCTTTGAAAGTTTAAGTGATTCAATTAGGCCTCCAAGGTTCGGTAATTGAGCAATTAGATCTAAATTCGAAAAGTGAAATGAGTCCAAGGATTTCAATTAGAAAGCAATTAGAATAGAATTAGGCACTTAGATCATTCTCGGGAATTAAATTACAAATCACACGCACGTAGTAATATAAATCAAAGTTAAGTTCAAGTATTTGCAATTAATCACACAATTAAATAATTTAAACACATAAAAGCAATTAAGTCACATAGTTAAATAATTAAAACATGTAACACTCGGTCTGATCTCACTCGTGACATTACATCTGATTAGTCTTGAAAACACGGGGCGTCACAACCTCTCCCCCTTAAGAAGGACTCGAGTCTTAGCTTCTAAACAAACTTCCCGTGTTCATCCCACGTGGGTGAGCAACTCCCCGTCAGGGATTAGTTCAGGATAGGTCTTCAAGCAACAAGGGGGAACTTCAAAGCACCACGATCATGGCTTGATGTTGGGGTACTCGAACCATCTTCAAGAAGTGTCAAAAGAATCTTTGTAGGCATTTCATGAATCTTGTTGTCTAGTCACGACCCTCATTTCACCGTGAGGCCTAAGCACTCAGGAATCTAAGCTGCCACCAGTTGGCAAGCTAACCAGGTAATAAGAAACAAATGAGAGAATCCCCGTCTCTCAAGCAACTAGCAAGAGAACCCTGCCTCTTAGGCAAACAACGAGAGAACCCCGTCCCTCGAACAAACAACGAGAGAACCCCGTCTCTCAAACACCAAGAAAAAGAAACCCCCAAAACAACAACTAAATAAACAATCACACAAGAATCAGGCAGGGAAAATCAAATACTTCAATTATCATACATAGAAAAGCCATTAATACAACTAACAATCAAAGCATGTAGCATCATGAAATAATTAGAATTAAAGTAGTATGTATGCATATGTCATGGATGCTTGGTGTACCCTTCACCGCTGTTTTTGGGAATCTTCCATTGAAATGATCTGATTTGACACTTGATTCTTTGTTGGAGATTCCTCTAACTATAACATCATGCCTTAAAATGTCTGATGTGTTCACGTGGCCCTAGGCCTTATTAGCTTTGTTTTCCTAACGAGCGGTATTTGACGATCTAATATGCTCGAGTTAACCTTCTAATGTTTGAGCTATGTTCTCCACTGCTAGAGATATCTCTGACTCATCACGAAAAAATGACTGTCGAAACGATAATCTCATCTTGTTTAGGTTATGTCCCACCTTCATTGCTCAGTTGAATTGGTTCTCTATGACACCCCGCCTCTTCGACATTCCAGGTACGGCGTCACGAGTGAATTTAATTCAGTAATTTATGTGAATTATGTGATTAGCATGCCTATGTGTCAACGTGAGATTTATTTTAATACGTGTGCATTAGAATTTAAATAATTGTACTTGGACTCAAGTGTCCAATAATTGTAAATTAGGATACCTAATTTTAATTAGGACGTTTGAGCCTTCGTAGCTATTTGAGCTCGGGAATTCGAATTCGAATTCTGACCTCGCCATTTGATTCGTTTCGATGATTCGGATTTAATGGATTTAACCTTTTAATTTTCTAAAGCCGTTTGATAGCCCTACCGTTTTAGAATCCGATCCGTTTGGACCGGAGTTTTGACCCTAACCATTTCTATCCGACCCGACTCGTTTGCCCAATCCGTTTTTAGCCTTAAAGGCTGAAAATATTTCCCTTTCCCTCACTTTGATCGATCAACATTGGCAAGGGAGAGAGAGGAGAGAAAGCTCCATTTTGGCCCCAAGCTTTGAGCTCAAGCTTCCGACAATCCAACCGTCCGGTCAACGACCCAAGGTAAGATTTGTGACCCTTTCATTACGTGTTTCGATTCAATATCCCTTTCGTGCCTTGGATTCGTGTTATGTGGCTATTTGGGGAAGATGATGAATAGTGCCGGGTTTGGGATTTATGTGTTCGGGTTAGTTTCGGGAGCTTTTATATGCAAATATGTGACCTACGTGTTATATATGCTTCGTGGTATGAATTTCGTGTGATTTGGTGTTGCATGGGTTCGGGTGAGCATGGGGTTTGTTCCCATTTCCGCCATTGTTACTGTTCACGCATTTTTCTGACAGAACGTAGCCAAACGCCCGTTTCATGCCTCAGTTCATTTTCTAAACGCCCGTTTGGCATTCAAAAATCGTTATAGAAGGGTACGCCACGGGAGTTTGACCGTACCTTAAGGTCACGACACGGGCGTTTCGGAAGCTACTGTGTAAAATGTGATTTTTCAACTTTTGTGGTTCGATTCCTTTGCTTCCGAAATACCTTTGTATGTCCTTTTGAGTGTTAATTTGCTACTTTCATGTTTCGTTCTTGCTGTGTGCCTGGTCTATGCATGAGCTTGAATTTCTATGCCTTTGCTTGAACTAATATGATTAATTTGAATTATTTGTGGCTTAATTTGATAGGAGGTTCTAAAATATGAATCAATATGGCTTGAGTGATGCGTTTACGCATCTCATTTACATCCATTGCATTCATGAACATTGTCGAGCTTGTTCTTAACTTGGTATAACATGTCTATGCGTTTTATTTGTTCTAATTATGCAACTTACATGAATTTATTTCTTGGTTTTATACCTTAATTGTGCGAGTGTGGTTGACAATGTGAAACCTTAAAGGAATTCCTTGTACTTGAAATGTATTTATATGCTTTTATATGACTTAATTGAGTTTCAATTAGTTGCTAACATGTCTATTTGGTTATATATGTAATATATCATGTAATTTGTTGTCGAATCACTCTTATATAGCCCATATGCTTGATTTTGTGTTTTCGCATACAACTTGAAGTAATTATACAAGGTGCCTAACTACTTGGACATGATATGAACAAGTATTATGTTGTATGTATGCCATGAATTATATTTAAAACCTACATACATGTATCCGTAGATTTCATAAGCATAAGCCTGCGTCAATGTGGTTCATTTGGAGTCTAAGCTTTGTGTTTTGTCATCAGTTGGTTCAGGTGCACCCGGGGTGCTGTTTCGTGGTCGGTTTTGATTCTGGGGTGAATCATTTGTCCGGTTTTGGTTTCTTCGGCGTAAGGTGAGGTTTAGGTTTGTTTCTTTGTAGTTAATACGACCTACGACCCTACGTGCTTGTTTTCAAAGCCTGCATGTGACTATACTATTATACTTATATAATAGATATGTGCTTATAAGATACGTTTATGATCTTGTTACAAGCTTAAATGATTTTGAACTATATGTACGAGCATTTGTGAGCTTGAAAATGTTTTGCAACGAGGCTATGCTCCAAATCGTGTGTTGTTAAGCAAGCTAGGATCTACCTCAACATCTCAATATTAAGGAAGACACGGAGAGGTATGCGTATAGCATATGCCGAGTTGCAAGCTAAGGTATGCTCGATAAGGTACGTAAGTTACGTTTATTTATATAGCGAGTTAAGTGAATTAAGGAGATAATTGGTTGTTATTGGGCCCCGGAGACGTGGGTAAGGACGCCCGGGACGGCAAGGGCCGTCGGGTTAAGCCTGTGCACGGTCTCCATTCGTAGTACCACGCACGATTCTTGGAGGTTGATGAGGCGTGGTGCTCCAAGCACAGTGTGGGTTAGCTACCCCTTGTGCATACGTAAATAGGTGGAGAGGGTTTGATCCCCGACCACCGTTGTTGTTGGGGTTGGATTGGTTTATGTTTACATTTTCTGTTTTCATACGTATGTTAATAACTGAGGAGTAAGAGTAAGACCCGTACTCGCCGGGTATAAGAATTCGTTAAGTTATGTTGATTATGAAACGGGATAGGAGCTTTCCTTTATGTTATAATACGAATATGTTAAGTTTGAGATGTTTTGATAAGTATATGTATAAGTTTGATTCAAAAATGGTTTTGGCATGCAAAACCCTACTCCCGGTTCATAATCTTTCTTTTGATACATGCTTTGCTCCTTATTATGTATATATGTGTTGGTATGCGTTAGCCCCCTCACTCAGTCGAGTTGTAGACTGACCCTCCCCCTTTTCCAATCTTTTAGTGCGCAGGTCTACTTTGGAGTTGGAGCTAGGCGGAGTTGAGTCAAGTCTTTTGAGTCGGTCGGTCTGAGTAGAGTGGTTTACATTTGCATTTGTTTTATTGGAATTCGGATCAATATGTAAGATATGTATACGTATGCTTATGCATTGTTATTTGGAATTTCCTTGATGAGATTTGTACTTTATTGAAAGAGGCCTGAGGAGCCCAAGTCTGCATGTGAACCGTGTGTTTAATTCCTGCAGGCGCGTGGCCAGTGCATGTGTTTGATCTTTTGTCTTCCACTGCTTTCTGCTTTGTTGGTTGGTTTTGCTTGACAGGGTCTACGTTCCGCCTATCTTAGGTGTTTGTTTTGTTTGTCTCCCGTTCGCTACGATTTGATCCGGGTGCGGACTCTCCATTTCGTTGCTCGGGTTAGACCGTAGTGCAGGGGATGTGGTGCCTCACGTGCGGGGTGCTACATTCTCACTTCCACCATAATGGAATATGATAATCTGATCGACTTTTCTTACCTGCTATTTTCTTCACCATTCCGTAGTTCCTTCGTACCTCCATTAACCTCGGTATTCGAAACTCACCATACAAACTTAACCCTTTTTAGATCTTGAGTAGGTTGACTTTGGACATGATCATAATGAGACATTGATGACTTTGATTTGTTTCCATTGGTCACCCATGTTCTCCTTATCGACATGACTTCCAAATATTCCTTGAACTTGCACCTTTATCCGCTTAAGTGCTCGTTTCTTTCAACAATCTTCTTGAAGCTCTAGATCTCTTAGCCTTGCCGTTCTTTGAATGCCAAAATTTGCCTAACTTATTCCTTATAACTTTGGTAGGGTCCTGTGGCTTATTAAATCTTGCATTTCTGTAGTTCCCACTAGAAGTACTTCTTTAGCACGGCCAGGAGTTCAAATTTATTCCTTGGCCATGCTCTCCCCCTTACGAATTTCCTTCTTTGTTTGTTAACTCGGCTATCATTTGCTTAGACTAAAATTCTCGATTTCTTCAAAATCCCCTTCCTCGAAATGATTGGTTCCAACTCTGCAGTGTGTTTGATGTTCTTGCCCACATTCACTTTGAAGTGATTGGTTAGGATAGGAATCATATTTCTCTCGTTCCCAACTTTCAATTCAATTCCCGACTCCTTAAAGTCTCCATCACACTTGCTCGATTCTTTGCAACCCGAGATTAACTCTTGAGCCAAACATGACTTGATTGAGATAGTATGTGAAACATGAGGTGAAGAAAGCTTCCTACCAAACAAACACTGAGCTATGTGTAACAGCCCGACTCAGGGCCAAGTTGAGAAAGGTAAGTAAAGGGTTGCTCAAGAAGCGTTTATAACCTCGATCCTTATTAATCATCTTCATGCATTGCATTTTATGTGACCTATATGTTTTTATATGATATAATTTAATTAAATGTTCGTAGATTTAATTCTTTTCTCTATTTAATTTATACTTTGAAACTCTTTGCATAAAATCCTAGAATTCTAGTATTCATTCCTTTCCAGCACCTAAAACCCCTTCATATACTTCAAAACCCATTCCTACAGTTTTAGGTTGGAAATTACAAAAATACCCCTACAGCTCAAAAAAATATTCCTACATTTCCCGAAACACTTTCACTACCCAACATTTTAACCAAAAGAATCCTCACATTATTTCGAGGATCGTGGTACTCTCCGTGAACCACAATTCCCATCCTAACTCCCGTAGTATCAAAAACCGGCAAAAACCCTAGCTTATGATTCGATCATCAATAAATCCTTATTCATCTACTTTTTGATATTCAAAATTATAACCAAAACGACCCTCAAATTATTTTATGAATTTTCATGCATTTACCAAAAACTCGATTTCACCCATAGCATATTTATAAATATTTTCCTATTTAAAAATCATCATTTTATTTTAAAACAATTAGCTTTTAATCAATAGTCGAAATTATACTTAAAACGATCCTTGAATTTTCCTCTACATTATAGTGATTTTTCCAAACTCTAAACTTTATCATAGCTTCGTTTATATAATTTTCTTATGATTTTCATCATCTTTAGTACTCATAATTTATAAACAAAAACTCCAAATATTTCATATTTATAATCAAAACGAAGCTCGTTTTTCACTCATTCTATTATTAATTCACTACATCAAAATTTTATCTCTCGACTCTTGAATAAATTTTATATTATTTTTACATTTATTTTTAATCAAAATGACATCATCCATGACCTCATGGTCTTCTAGAAGGATTAAACAAATGGGCATAATTTTTCCACATTTCCTAGTTAATTACCTAGCATTTGTTCATGAAATAATTTAACCACATCTCCAACTTAATTACCAAGCATTTGTTCAAATCTTAGGCAACCACATCTCCCATAAACTTTCATTTATTGCTTAGAAACCCCTCATGACTACCTATAAATACCCCCCTTAAGCCTCATTTATACCTCACAATTCAACACACAAAATTCACTCTCTCCTTCTCCATTCTCACGCCACAACCCTCTCTCTCTCTACAAGGTATGTTTTCTTCTATTATTTCATGTTTTATATAATGTTCTTAGTATAGAAATAATAGTAGCATGCCTAGGATTAATTAAATTATGCTTTAGGAATTTATTTTATGAAATATGTGCATAATTGTTAGTTTAAATAATAATGTGAGCACATTATGAAATTTTATTCAATTAAATGCATGAATTATGATATGATATAATGTTCTTATATATTTAAATGCTTATGATCTTGTTTGAATAAATTCATGCCTATAGTAATTTATTTAGAATTATTTTTCATAGAAAGTTCATATATTTTGCTATGTTAAGCTTTAATCTTATGTTATGAATATGAATGTGATAGAACATGTTACACACCCTCTTTGAATATTCAAATGAGCTTAAGAACATGTTCATAATGTTCTTGGATAAGTGTGTGTGCATGTGTGTGCCGTGAGTTATGTGTGGGTGTGTATGAATTTGATTTTGTGTTATAAAGTGTTTAATTCATATGAAATTGAATAGTAAATGTTTTTAATAGTAATTTTGACTTTTTGGTCAACTAAAATATCATTTATTTCGAAATTATTTCAAAAATAATTATAAAATAAGTTTTGGAATTTTTAAAGAAATAATTTTTCCCAAATTTTCCAAAAATCAATAAACTATGTAATATTTTTCAAAAGATAACCTACATTGTCAAATTAAACCTTGAATTTCATTTCAAACCTTACAATTAAAATTATAATATAGTTAATAAATATTTGATTAGTTAAAGATCCCATAAACCCTGAATTTATTAATTAAACGGGTGAATTTAGGGTTTACCGGGAGATCTTTAACACAATACATAATATGCACCTTCTATAATTATTTCATTGTGATATTGTGTGCAATTAGATTAGTTAGGAACTAAGAACCTAGTTCTGAGTCAGTAGTAGCTATTACTTTCAGGCGAACATAGGATCGAAGAGTGGAATCCTCACAGTTCCACTTAAGTCTCGGTACCGGTGAGGGTTTTAAATCTTTTCAACTGAAATCATGATAAAATACTTTACTTTATTTTCTTGAATTTCCTTTCAAGTTATTCTTCCCTTTATGGGAAGGTAATTCTTGTTAATTATTGAAAACATACATTTACCCGAGAAGTACTTAGTACCTTTTTACGGGTAAATATTCTCGTCTTGCAAGTAAAAATTATTGTTTTTCCTATGGGCCCGGTGGTCTTGGTAGAAGTAGTAGTCCGGGAGGCACGGGCCGAGGACTACTATTATACCAGCCGCCAACTAGATCTTGGTGGTGGTCTAACTGGAGGTTAGTTATTCCACACCAAGTGACGGGAAAAGGTACGCCCCTCCCACAATCTTGTTCATCGTCACTAGGGCTTGCAACCCTACGTGACACCGGAGGAAGAAGGATGGTACTCTCGTATTTGTTTTATTAAGTACCGGCACCTTGATCAGTGTCGTTACTATTTTTCTCGGATTTTACGGTGTTAAGGTTGGAGACGCCTAACTTGCGGGCATAAAATCATTTTCAAAACGGTTCATAAAGTTTCTAAAGTATAGCCTATATTCCCCCTACTCCTATTTCAACCAAATATGAACCGGATATTATTGTCATATACTTATTTGTTATTATATGATATATACATTTCAAATCAAGACTTTCTTGGTCAAAACATTTTCAAAATCTTACTTAAAATCCTAAATCTCAAACCCCCGTCACTTAGTCATTTTGACTAACCCTCCTACTCTTTTAATTCATGGTTTCAGGAATCATTCCAGCGACGCCTTAGAGGTATCTTGAAGCTTTAAGGTGTCACTTACCAGTCATTTAGATTAATCACAAGTGCATGTACAGCTTTCAATAAGCACTCTTTCGTGAATATAAACCTATCGTTGTAATTACTTATCCAACTTAATATCACGTGTCTCGTTATATATTATTCCCCTTTTACTGTTTAAGTTTATTTTTCCGTTGCATTTAAATTTTATACTCTGGTATTGTATAGTCTTGTCCGTTCGCCGAAGTATTTCTCGAGTGCTAGGTCTCACATCCACTCGGGAAGTACAACGGTGCGGGGTTGTAGTGTTAAGGGGCGCTACAACTAAGGTGGTATCAGAGCATCAGGTTTAGACAAAGAGAACTTAATCTAAACATTAGATAGAGAATGTATTTCACTATAATTTCTTTGCCCTAATAATTTGTAAAGTGTTTTTCTAGAGTAAAATGGCTGGCTTCGGTGAGCTTCTACATTCTGATAGCATTGAGTGGCTGGATCAGTATGAGCCTCCTAGGACCTTAGTAGTTACTCGTAGTGGAGGTCCTAGATACTATCCTTGGCAGAGGATTAGGCAGCATAGTCAGGATTCACATCAGGAGGCCTTTCCCGGGTATGCCTACCCGAACAGAGCAGTTCACTTATTAGAGGCCGAGAGAGATGCCTACTTTTATGAGTATCAGAGGACCGGTGAGTATAGACTGGAGGCTGAGAGGAACCGAGAGATGGCTAGACAGACAGCAGTGGATCGTGACCATGCTCGGGACCAGCTAGCCGCATCTCAGATCGCTATCTCCCAGTTAGCATCACGAGTAGCCGAGCTCGAGGAGGACGTGCTTAGTTTGACTCTGGATCGTGAGGCTTCTATAGTGATTCATGACCAGTACCGAGCCCAGATGAGGAGCCGTTTGGAGGACGCACTTCACCTGAACGATACTCAGGTTATGGAGCAGGTTCTAGAGATGCAGCCCGGACCCGCAGTAGCCCATTCTGGAGACAGTGAGGCTTCAGATGCTATAGCCCATTCTGATGAGGACGAGGAGGAGCCCCAGCAGGACGATGAGCTTGGCGAGGATGTTGATGGACTACACGTTGTTCCGGAGGAGGAGGATAGTGTTGAGCCCAGCAAGGAGTGGAGTCCTATTAGGGTTCCAGATTCAGATGATACAGTCGACCTCGAGGCAGGTAGTGCTACAGAGGATTGAGTTCTGGCCATGAGATACGAGGTACAGTATATAGGATAGTTATTCGGGGGTATGTAGCAGCCAGTGGAGACACTCCCCATTTTTGCAGCAGTACATAGTAGCAGCAGCGGACAGTAGCAGCTTTGACCTACTAGGAGTGACAGTACTTGTAGGGTGTAACTCGAGGTAGATCGGGTCCACCCCCCCTTTCTTTTTGCTTTTACTTTTGTAGCTCTCGAAGCATACTAACCTTGATGCATATATATATGACGCATTTTGATCATTTTACACTGTTATTTCATGTTACTTTACATTTCTGCATCATGAGTCTTAGAGTCGCTTCAAGATACCAGCAGGACCGTGAGTACTAATGTTATTTCTTTCTGCACTTTATCTTTGATGATTGATGTTATTTGGTGATTATTGTTCTGAAATGATCTTTGAGACATTCTTACCCCACATGCATTATATTTCCTATGTAATTGTGATTTCAGCATTCATCATGCCTCTACGAAAGACACTACGAAACAATTCTCCTTCACCACAAGATCCACCAGGACACCCCGAACTCGTAGAAGCCTTAAGGCAGTTCGTTCGAACTTGTACACCTGGAAATAACCCTACCAACGAGCGATCCTTAGAAAGGTTTCTCCGAATGAATCCCCCAAAATTCTTTGGAGAACCTAACGACCTGAAGGCTGAAAACTGGATAGCTAGTTTGGAAAAGATTTATGAAGCTATGGATATATTTCCCGAGGAACGGGAACGAGTGCAGTATGCAGCCTTTCTTTTAGAAGGACCCGCTTTGAGTTGGTGGAAGCACGTCAAGCTAACTTGGATAGAAGACCACACTGATTACAGTTGGGCGGAGTTTGTGAAGGAATTTCAAAATAAGTATATTCCTCAAGTGATAAGGGACACTCGAGAAGCTGAATTCATGACTTTAACACAAGGTTATATGTCAGTAGCAGAATACGAGGCAAGGTTTGTGAGGCTAATCCAGTATGCTCCACATATTTTAAATGATGAACGAAGGAAGACCAAGCGATTCATTGATGGATTGAAGCCAGACCTTCGATGGGCTTTAGCTTCATTAGATATTGAAACTTATAACAAAGCAGTCGATAAAGCCCTAAAAACCGAAGCAGCTCACAAGAATATTCGTCTGGCAGCTAATCGCCCTGGTCCCCCTCAAAATAAGCCCTCTCAAGGAATGAAACGACCCGCTGGACCATCCAGCCAGAAATTTGGGAAGAAACCCACACCAGCCCAGCAAAAGCCTAAGTCAGTTCCGTCTAATTCACAAGAGGAGATCACTTGTGAATATTGTCACAAACCGGGACATACTGAACAAGACTGTCGAAAGAAAGCTGGCACATGTTTGTGGTGTGGAGACCCTAATCACCAGTTTAATACATGCCCAAAGAAACCGGGGCTTAAGGAAAAGGAGAAGACTGTGGGAAAATCTGGAAAGCCACTTGTCAAAGGAAAAGCTTACGCGTTGGAAGGAAACGAGGATCCAGACCCTTCGGATATTGTGGAAGGTACGGTACACATCTTAAACACGCCAGTTAAGGTCTTATATGACCCTGGTGCCACGCATTCATTCATTGCATCCAATTTATGTGCGCGTTTAAATTTTCCACTTGAATGCTCATCATATAATTTCGAGATAAGTTCCCCTTTGGGAGCTTGTTTAATAACGGATCGAGTATATAAACGCTGCCCTATACAAATTGGTGATCGTTACTACCCAATGGATCTTATTGAACTTCCGATAACGAGATATGGAATTATTCTGGGAATGGATTGGCTCTACAAATACCATGCTAAGTTGGATTGTTTCAAGAAAGAAATCATCTTAGGACAAGATGAAAGTAGGATTCTTGAAGACAAGAGATCAGTGGCAATCATTTCTATGACAGAAGCTAAGAAGTTGGTTCAGAAGGGAGCTACAGGGTTCATTGCCTATCTCCTAAATAGGCCAAAGGACCAACTTAAAGTTGAGGAGGTAGAAGTGGTAAATGAGTTTCTCGACGTTTTTCCAGAACACCTAAACTCACTACCACCAGATCGCGAGTTAGAATTTGTAATCGATACGATTCCTGGGGCAGAGCCTTTCTCTAAAACCCCTTATCGGATGGCCCCAGCCGAACTTCAAGAGTTGAGAAAACAACTTGATGATTTGATTGAATCAGGATACATCCGTCCCAGTACATCACCTTGGGGAGCACCAGTGTTGTTTGTAAAGAAGAAAGATGGGACATTACGGATGTGCATCGATTACCGAGAACTTAATCGAATGACCATAAAGAACAAATACCCTCTACCCCATATAGAGGAGTTATTTGATGTCCTTCAAGGATCTCGAGTCTATTCCAAGTTAGACTTAAGGCAAGGGTATTATCAATTAAAGATTAGGGAGAAAGATATCCCTAAAACAGCTTTCAATACCCGCTACGGACACTTTGAATTCATAGTAATGCCTTTCGGATTGACCAATGCACCTGCTGCATTCATGGACATGATGCACCGGATATTCCGACCATGTTTGGATAAATTTGTGGTCATTTTCATCGATGACATACTGGTATTTTCCAAAACACCTGAGGAACATGCTGAACATCTTCGCATAGTGTTAAGTACTTTGCGAGATCATAAGCTATATGCTAAGTTCAGTAAATGTGAGTTCTGGATAGAAAAAGTTGCATTCCTCGGACATATAATCTCGGGATCAGGTGTTGAGGTAGATCCTTCAAAGATTGAAGCAATTACAAATTGGAAAGTACCAAGGAATCCCTCAGAGGTGAGAAGTTTCCTAGGACTTGCAGGCTATTACCGCAGGTTTGTAAAGGACTTCTCTAAGATAGCCGCACCTCTTACAAAGTTAACAAAGAAGGAAAGAAAGTTTGAATGGACTGAACAATGCGAACAAAGTTTTCAAGAATTAAAGCAACGATTGACATCTGCACCAGTACTAACCTTACCTGAAGGGAAGAAAGGTTATACAGTCTATACCGATGCCTCTAAAGAAGGGCTAGGTTGCGTATTAATGCAGCACGGAAAAGTGATAGCCTATGCCTCAAGAAAGCTCAAACCTCATGAGGAAAACTACCCTACTCATGACTTGGAACTAGCAGCAATTGTGTTTGCTCTTGTCAAGTGGAGACATTATCTTTACGGGGTTACCTTTGAAGTTTTCACTGATCATAAGAGCCTACGGTATCTTTTTACTCAAAAGGAGTTAAATATGAGGCAAAGGAGATGGATGGAATTTCTGGAAGATTACGACTGTGTAATCCAGTACCATCCAGGAAAAGCTAACGTAGTGGCTGATGCTTTAAGTCGGAAATCAAGCTTAGCATCACTCTCAAGAAAGCCTTCAAGTAACCCACGAAAATCGGTGAAAGTAATCTCACGAGCTCGATTAGCAAATTTAGTGGTATTGTCACCACTAAAGGAAAAGATAAAAGAAGCTCAGGCTCAAGATGAATGGATTCAGAAATGTCTCAAATCCAAGGAAAAGGATCTTGAAGAAAAATTCAAAACCGATGATCAAGGGGTTTTGAGATACAAGGATCGGGTCTGCGTGCCTAATGTCATTCGAAAGGAAATATTGGACGAGGCACACAAAACTCGTTACTCGATACATCCCGGAGGAACTAAGATGTATCAAGACCTCAAGAAACATTTCTGGTGGAACGGCATGAAAAGAGACATAACCAATTACATCAAGAAATGTCTAACTTGTCAACAAGTTAAAGCAGAACATCAGAGACCTGGAGGATTGTTGCAACCATTATCTATCCCTACTTGGAAATGGGATCAGGTAACAATGGATTTTGTTTATGGATTACCCAAGGTTAAAGGAGGATTTGATGGTATTTGGGTTATCATCGATAGATTAACAAAATCCGCACATTTCTTACCTGTCAAAGCAACTGATAAAGTTAACTCGCTAGCAAAGCTCTATCAAAAGGAAATTATTCGGTTGCATGGAGTACCTCTTGGAATAGTTTCAGACAGGGACCCAAAGTTCACTTCACAACTTTGGCAAAACATTCAAGAAATGATGGGTACCAAGTTAAACTTCAGCACCGCAGCACATCCTCAGACCGACGGGCAATCTGAAAGAACCATCCGATACCTGGAAGATATGTTAAGGGCTTGTGCCTTAGATTTCCAAGATAATTGGAAAGATTGCCTACCCCTTGTGGAGTTTGCATACAACAACAGCTATCAAGCTTCTATCCAAGCTGCACCTTACGAGGCTTTATATGGAAGAAAATGTAGATCTCCATTATACTGGGATATGGATGAAACCAAGGAAATTAAAAGGAAACCCCGAGGGAATATTGCTAAGAGATGGGTAGAAGAAGCAACAGAGAAAGTTGAAATCATCAAGCAGAAAATGAAAGCTGCCCAAGATCGGCAGAAAAGTTATGCTGATAATCGAAGAAGGGACATAGAATTCGCAGTAGGCGAAAAGGTATTCTTGAAAGCATCTCCAAGAAAAGGGTTTACACGAATTGGGAAAGGAGGAAAGCTAAACCCTCGATATATTGGACCTTTTGAGATACTGGAACGTATCGGTCCAACAGCCTATCGCCTAGACCTACCAGCAAGTCTTACTGGGATACATAACGTATTCCATGTGTCCCAACTTCGAAAATACTTTGCTGATGATTCACATATCCTACCTGTGGAAGAAGTACCATTAGAACCCGACCTTACTTATGAAGTAAAACCAGTCAGAATCTTGGATAGGAAATTCCAAGAGTTGAGAAACAAAAGGATTCCCCTCGTTAGAATCTTATGGAAAAGAAATGGTACAGAAGAACAGACTTGGGAAACAGAGGAAAAGATGTTGAAACATTATCCAGGACTGTTCAAGGACAGTAATAGAATCTGAGGACAGATTCTTTTAAAGGGGGGAAGATTGTAACAGCCCGACTCAGGGCCAAGTTGAGAAAGGTAAGTAAAGGGTTGCTCAAGAAGCGTTTATAACCTCGATCCTTATTAATCATCTTCATGCATTGCATTTTATGTGACCTATATGTTTTTATATGATATAATTTAATTAAATGTTCGTAGATTTAATTCTTTTCTCTATTTAATTTATACTTTGAAACTCTTTGCATAAAATCCTAGAATTCTAGTATTCATTCCTTTCCAGCACCTAAAACCCCTTCATATACTTCAAAACCCATTCCTACAGTTTTAGGTTGGAAATTACAAAAATACCCCTACAGCTCAAAAAAATATTCCTACATTTCCCGAAACACTTTCACTACCCAACATTTTAACCAAAAGAATCCTCACATTATTTCGAGGATCGTGGTACTCTCCGTGAACCACAATTCCCATCCTAACTCCCGTAGTATCAAAAACCGGCAAAAACCCTAGCTTATGATTCGATCATCAATAAATCCTTATTCATCTACTTTTTGATATTCAAAATTATAACCAAAACGACCCTCAAATTATTTTATGAATTTTCATGCATTTACCAAAAACTCGATTTCACCCATAGCATATTTATAAATATTTTCCTATTTAAAAATCATCATTTTATTTTAAAACAATTAGCTTTTAATCAATAGTCGAAATTATACTTAAAACGATCCTTGAATTTTCCTCTACATTATAGTGATTTTTCCAAACTCTAAACTTTATCATAGCTTCGTTTATATAATTTTCTTATGATTTTCATCATCTTTAGTACTCATAATTTATAAACAAAAACTCCAAATATTTCATATTTATAATCAAAACGAAGCTCGTTTTTCACTCATTCTATTATTAATTCACTACATCAAAATTTTATCTCTCGACTCTTGAATAAATTTTATATTATTTTTACATTTATTTTTAATCAAAATGACATCATCCATGACCTCATGGTCTTCTAGAAGGATTAAACAAATGGGCATAATTTTTCCACATTTCCTAGTTAATTACCTAGCATTTGTTCATGAAATAATTTAACCACATCTCCAACTTAATTACCAAGCATTTGTTCAAATCTTAGGCAACCACATCTCCCATAAACTTTCATTTATTGCTTAGAAACCCCTCATGACTACCTATAAATACCCCCCTTAAGCCTCATTTATACCTCACAATTCAACACACAAAATTCACTCTCTCCTTCTCCATTCTCACGCCACAACCCTCTCTCTCTCTACAAGGTATGTTTTCTTCTATTATTTCATGTTTTATATAATGTTCTTAGTATAGAAATAATAGTAGCATGCCTAGGATTAATTAAATTATGCTTTAGGAATTTATTTTATGAAATATGTGCATAATTGTTAGTTTAAATAATAATGTGAGCACATTATGAAATTTTATTCAATTAAATGCATGAATTATGATATGATATAATGTTCTTATATATTTAAATGCTTATGATCTTGTTTGAATAAATTCATGCCTATAGTAATTTATTTAGAATTATTTTTCATAGAAAGTTCATATATTTTGCTATGTTAAGCTTTAATCTTATGTTATGAATATGAATGTGATAGAACATGTTACACACCCTCTTTGAATATTCAAATGAGCTTAAGAACATGTTCATAATGTTCTTGGATAAGTGTGTGTGCATGTGTGTGCCGTGAGTTATGTGTGGGTGTGTATGAATTTGATTTTGTGTTATAAAGTGTTTAATTCATATGAAATTGAATAGTAAATGTTTTTAATAGTAATTTTGACTTTTTGGTCAACTAAAATATCATTTATTTCGAAATTATTTCAAAAATAATTATAAAATAAGTTTTGGAATTTTTAAAGAAATAATTTTTCCCAAATTTTCCAAAAATCAATAAACTATGTAATATTTTTCAAAAGATAACCTACATTGTCAAATTAAACCTTGAATTTCATTTCAAAACCTTACAATTAAAATTATAATATAGTTAATAAATATTTGATTAGTTAAAGATCCCATAAACCCTGAATTTATTAATTAAACGGGTGAATTTAGGGTTTACCGGGAGATCTTTAACACAATACATAATATGCACCTTCTATAATTATTTCATTGTGATATTGTGTGCAATTAGATTAGTTAGGAACTAAGAACCTAGTTCTGAGTCAGTAGTAGCTATTACTTTCAGGCGAACATAGGATCGAAGAGTGGAATCCTCACAGTTCCACTTAAGTCTCGGTACCGGTGAGGGTTTTAAATCTTTTCAACTGAAATCATGATAAAATACTTTACTTTATTTTCTTGAATTTCCTTTCAAGTTATTCTTCCCTTTATGGGAAGGTAATTCTTGTTAATTATTGAAAACATACATTTACCCGAGAAGTACTTAGTACCTTTTTACGGGTAAATATTCTCGTCTTGCAAGTAAAAATTATTGTTTTTCCTATGGGCCCGGTGGTCTTGGTAGAAGTAGTAGTCCGGGAGGCACGGGCCGAGGACTACTATTATACCAGCCGCCAACTAGATCTTGGTGGTGGTCTAACTGGAGGTTAGTTATTCCACACCAAGTGACGGGAAAAGGTACGCCCCTCCCACAATCTTGTTCATCGTCACTAGGGCTTGCAACCCTACGTGACACCGGAGGAAGAAGGATGGTACTCTCGTATTTGTTTTATTAAGTACCGGCACCTTGATCAGTGTCGTTACTATTTTTCTCGGATTTTACGGTGTTAAGGTTGGAGACGCCTAACTTGCGGGCATAAAATCATTTTCAAAACGGTTCATAAAGTTTCTAAAGTATAGCCTATATTCCCCCTACTCCTATTTCAACCAAATATGAACCGGATATTATTGTCATATACTTATTTGTTATTATATGATATATACATTTCAAATCAAGACTTTCTTGGTCAAAACATTTTCAAAATCTTACTTAAAATCCTAAATCTCAAACCCCCGTCACTTAGTCATTTTGACTAACCCTCCTACTCTTTTAATTCATGGTTTCAGGAATCATTCCAGCGACGCCTTAGAGGTATCTTGAAGCTTTAAGGTGTCACTTACCAGTCATTTAGATTAATCACAAGTGCATGTACAGCTTTCAATAAGCACTCTTTCGTGAATATAAACCTATCGTTGTAATTACTTATCCAACTTAATATCACGTGTCTCGTTATATATTATTCCCCTTTTACTGTTTAAGTTTATTTTTCCGTTGCATTTAAATTTTATACTCTGGTATTGTATAGTCTTGTCCGTTCGCCGAAGTATTTCTCGAGTGCTAGGTCTCACATCCACTCGGGAAGTACAACGGTGCGGGGTTGTAGTGTTAAGGGGCGCTACACTATGCATGTTGGGTAAGAATGCTCAATGCATGTAGTACATATTCGACAATCAAGGTATGCATCACATTCGACAATTACTTCAATTAAATAAATATAAAGCAAAATTAAAATAATTAATACGATTTATGTTGCACGTGCCATGAATGCAAATACCTTTCACCATAGTGGCAATCTTTAGTTCGACAAATTGGTCCTTTGTTCTCTAATTTGTTAATCGCCTCTTGCTTATCCATGGTCTTCCAAATTCCTTGATTCCCTTGCCTCCATCCACGTTTCAAACCCAAATTTGTCGTCTAGTTCCAATTCTTCTATACCCGAGCATCTCGACACTTTAATCTTCCCAAAACCGATTTCAAGTTCCTTTACTTCCTTGTACCTCTTGTGAGAATCCATGATCCGAAGTTGTCATTTAAACCCGATCCTTCTACATCCATGAAACCGGGCTATTGAGTCTTTCCAATCTTCGATCCCAACTGGTAGAATTTCCACCATAGTTGTCACCTTGATCGTAGCCTCCTCATTTCCTTCTTTGTGAAATCATAAGGTGAATAAACCCATCTTCCATCATAATACCAAACTTGAATGTCACTTTGGATGTTTTGATTTCCATTATACTGATTACCACGTTGCTCGGATCTTTTACTCATCCTCTTCATAACTCCAAAAGTTGGTCGGTCTTTTGTAAATTTATTCAAAACCCGAAAGCTAAAATTTCGAAATTCGAAAACCAATATACATCAACTTTCCTCAACTTAGTCCCCAAGTTTGGCTTCGACCCGAATTATTTGAATTGTCCCCTTTTTCTTCCAACAAATTGATTCTTAGTCTAACTAGTTAAAGGTCCTCAACTTGCTTGTAATCCGATCTTTAAATCCTAGTACCTTCAAGGTTCACTTCACCATTTTCCTGAATTAGACGAGCCTCTCGGGTCCGGTTGATCAATTCCATTTGTGGTGTAGGCACTTGGGTTTATCTTGTGGATTATAACCATCACACCCACACCAGTACCTCAACCATACCGATCTTCACGCAGGACTTAATTTCCAATTCGAGTTTGAACTCCCAACTTTTAGTCTTGCCATAAGGACCACCAAATACCCCAGTTTTTCTAAATTTTCGGAGCCTCCTTCAATTCACCCAAACCCAAACTTGAAAGAAAAGCTCGTGGTAATTGTTGTGATCGTGAAAATTGGTCGTGGTTTGATGTTGTGATCATATCCTACAATCACAACTCAACTTAAATACAAATGCATGCCAGTTAGCAAGTGCATATGACACATAATTAGCATCAAAAGCACGCATCGATGTAAAATACAACACATAAATAAACAAAATTTAAATTAATCACATTCAACAATATATTTTTCCATATCAAGTTTCAATAACAATGCTTATGATCAATACGGTGCACACGTTGACACGTTATTCCTGAGCCGTTCGACCTAGACTTAACACGACACAACACAAGAAACCCCGATTTTACAACCTGGGGCTCTAATACCACTTAAGGATGTAGCACCCAAACGTAGGGACCACATCCCCTGCACCAAGATCTAAACCCGGTTATGAAATGGAAAGTCCATACCCGAATCCGAACCTTAGCGAACGGGAGACCAACTCACTCACTAAGCTAGGCAGAGCTAACTAAACTAACTCAGAGTGCGCGGAAGCAATTAAATAGAACCAAACAAGTAAGTAGATGCGTAACGTAGATACTTATAGATACCAACACATATATGCATATCATATTTACATATAGGTACCAACATACAAAGCCTGTACAATGGCCATCACGGCCGCACCAAAACCAGATAATTGAAATCTCCAAGTAACTGAGTCATAAATATACAAAATATCATGAAGAGTATGCAGACATAAGCAATTAAACAAGACCTAGACCTGTAAGTGTAACAGTGCAGACACACTTCTCCGCCTAGCTCAAGGTCAAAAGAAGCACCTGAAACTGAAAGGAAAATGAGGTGTCAGTCAACTGACTGAGTGAGGGGGCTAATGCACACCCGCACACTAGATATATATAAAGCAAAGCACTTATCAAAAGGTGGACTTATGAACCGGAAATAGGTAATACAAACCAAACATTTCAAAATAAATATATACTTGAAAAAAACCATTTTCATAAATTCTATTCCGATTCATAATTCCCATAACAAATAATATCATATGCTCGGCGAGTACGAGCTTCCAACCTTTACTCCTCAAATCAAACTAAAACACAAATCATAAACATATCCATCCTCTCCTCCAATGATGGAAGAGCCACCGGCGGCCCTAACCATCTATAACTTTAACAAACTCACGCTGGGTAGCTAACCCACGACGTGTCCTCCCTGGCTTTTACACCGAAGGCATCAAAATCCCACGCCTTCCCTAGCTCCCGGGGTCGCGCGTGATGCCTTGGATGGAGACTATGCACAGGCCGAACCCCAACAGCCCAATAACGTCCCGGGGGATTCCTTACCCATAGCTTCTTGGATCCACAAACACATATATATATCATACCAAACTTTCATAGCTTAACTCGCTATAGAACATGAACGTAACAATTTTTTGAAAATGGCTTACGTATGCCTTCATAATTACCCTTTTCAAATCAAACTCATTTCACAAGGTCATAAACTTATCATATTCAACACTTATTTAATTATATATATAATATATAATCACATGTGAGGCTCGAAAACGTCACATAAAGGCTATAGGTCGTTATCTATACAAAATCCTAAACCTCACCTTGAATACCACGAGATAAGTGACAAGAGTAATACGCGTGCCTATTTAGTTCGGAAGTCTCCACCCTGGAAACGAACTGTACAAGAGAAGGAACAATGTGTACTGGTGAGAAATGACTCAATATGAAACCATATAGACGCACGGCAATGCTCATGAAGTGGTGTGACATGCTATGAAATGATACGATATATATTAAACCATAAAATGTCATAAAGTGTTGTGATCAAGCTCATGTGCGCAATTAATGCTCTCATGTAAGCGAGAATATGCATCCATAAAACGATGAACAATTAATCATTAAATAAATATTTGAGCCATTGACATTAGATATCATGTATAACACATATAAGAATGCAATAGGTTTCACGGAGATCACGTATTCATGACACTCAATCATACGAATTCATTTCATATATATCATGAAGTCAAACAATCAAGTTCGAGCAATTAAGGATCAAGAAATATCAAATAATAGCGTAATTATCAATTAAGCAAGCATAAAACTCATATAAGTCACATACATAAGTCAAAGGGGTGCAAAGAACGCAAGAAGAAGGGTTTTGGTGAGGTTTAGCAAAAACTGACAATTTTCGAAAATGCACAAGTTGTGGGAAAACTGGAATATCTCGAGTTCTAGAAGTTGGAATTGGGTTTTGTTTGTTGGATATGAAAGTATACAATTAAAATTTTTTGATGATATATGGCTCGTATTCTAGTTCAAAGCGAGAAGAAAATGGCGTAAGCTCGAAGTTAGGTGAATGCAGTTTTCCGACGAAGTGGCGACACTAGATTCAAACAGTTATAACTCACAAACCAGAAAGGATATTATGTGATTCCAATTTGAGAATACTCTAGACTTCAAAAGGTTTCTGTGGTTTAAAAATCAGGTCAATCGGATCACGTTTCAGGGGGTAAACTGCCGTTTGAAAATTGAACTGAAAGTAGAAATGGGCGTTTGAAAGCTGTCTGTAACACAGACGGGTCTCACACGGGCGTTTGGTAAATGAACTGAGTACCCAAATGGCCGTTTGGGTACATTCTGTCCGAAAAAAGAGCTGGGGATCAGATATGGCTCGAAGGGTGGTTCTAAAATCACCCCAAATCATCATCCCAACCAAAATAACTCACAAATACAAACAATAAACATGTATTTAAGCAGTTAGGAGCAAGAAATCATCAAAACTCAAGCTTCAATCCATAATTTCATCAAACCCACATATATATATATATATATACATATATATATATATATATATAAGCACGCATTCTTGCCTCAACAATTCAAGATCCAAGCATAAAATTTAAAAATTATCACACAATCATGAATATACACATAAGGATTCAAGTTATCAAGCTTAAATCACAAAACCTTACTCAAATAATTCAATCACACACACAAACATATATATACCTTGGAGAATGGAGGAGAAGATGAAAGAAGATGTGGAAGCATGAATCTTGAGCTTAAGAGAGGAGGAGTGAGCTTAGAATCTTGCCTTCATGCTTCATGGTTGGATCGAATTAGAGAGGGAGAGAGAGATGGAAGTGTATCTCTTGTTCTTGTGTGTAAGAAATGAGGAGAAAGAGATGCATGTGTATATACATACATATCGTGAAAACAAGGAAGAAAAGGAAGGTAAATTTGCCATCAAGTCCTTTGAAAGTTTAAGTGATTCAATCAGACCTCGAAGGTTCGGTAATTGAGCAATTAGATCTAAATTCCAAACGTGACATGAGTCCAAGGATTTAATTAGAAAGCAATTAGAATAGAATTATGCACTTAGATCATGCTCGAAAATTAAATTACAAATCACACGCACGTAGTAATATAAATCAAAGTCAAGTTCAAGTATTTGCAATTAATCACACAATTAAATAATTTAAACACATAAAACCAATTAAGTCACATAGTTAAATAATTAAAACATGTAACACTCGGTCTGTTCTCACTTATGACGTCACACCTGATTAGTCTTGAAAACACGGGGCGTCACAACATATCCTAGCATGATACTAATTATGAGATGATCATGGGTATCCTATCTTATATGTGATTTTGGGAGCCACTCCAAAATTACTAGTTCTAACATTCATGCCAACAGAAGATAATTCATATCACATAAGGGTACAGAATTTAATGGAAAAAAGATGCCCTATCTATTACATTTAATAGAAACCCTCCTAAACATTTTGAGGGGTCATCTTATGGCCGCCGTTCTTCAAGTGCTCCTTGTGGATCCTTCTTATTCCATGGGTGCTTGTCTCCAAAATGAAAATAAAAACCTCACTTCCTAAGTTCTACTCTCTTTACATAAAGTAATATGGCTCAATTTTCATATTAACCATAGACAAGTACACGGGGCATACCCCGGCCCAAAAACAATAATAAGGAAAGCCACATAATAAACACATAACAATACGCAAATAAGTAGGGCTCCAACCCCAATTGAAAACGCGCAACTATGGGGCACTTACCCTAATTGAAATCATCCATGTGCAGAATTTAAAACATACATAAGACTAACCCATGATCACCTAAAATAGCATGATTCCGCTCGAATTTAAATTTACCAACTAAATTTGAAATTCCCTTGACTTCAAGTTACAGTTAACTTAAGTAATTTGAATATTAGTTGATTATTCAAGAATTTATTCAAAAATCGAACTTCAGATCAAGACAAAACTACAATTAATTCAAAATTAAATTTTTGTCAAAAATATCATTCAAAGTGATATTTAAAATTTTCTTGAAAAGTAAGAACTTGACTTTAATTCACTAAAATCCCAACTTTTATAATTATTTCAAAAATAATTAATTTTAAAATAAAATCAAAAATTTTAAACGGGATTTTAACGAAAACCGAAACACGAAACGAAAACGAAAACGGTCCAGGGACAGCCCGTCGCCCGCAAGCGCGCGCCTTGTGGGCAATACCGCGCACACAGCCCGCGTGGCTGTGCTAGGCTGGTGCGGCCGTGCTAGGCGTGCTGGTCGCGCAGGGCTGCCAGGCGAGTGGTGCTTGGCGGACGACGGTGCTAGGTGCGCCTAGGCATTACCCGTGTGGACTGTCGGGCGAGTGGTGCTTGGCGGGCTGCCGGGCGAGTGGTGCGCCTAAGCGTGCCCGGCCTGTCCGCCCACGCGGACTGCAGACAAGGCAGGGCGGCTTTTGCCGCCCCCATGCGCGGTACGTGCTTAGCCATGTGTAACCCCGCGCGGAAGTCCGTTTCGATCCCATTTCGCAATTTCCAAAATTCCAGATTCAGTTTTTGAATTAAAATAGTTCTCAACAAACCAGATGCAAACAGTTTAAAACCAGATTTAAATGAAAATAATTTTTCACAAATTTTCAAGAAACAGTATTGATCCGACAGATTCATTTTTAAACAAAAACCAAGAATACATAGCCAATATCCAAATTCAAGAATTTTCGGTCAAAATTCCAAAAGAAATAAAGATACAATACGAACGTTGCATGGTGGCTCTGATACCAGTTGTTGGAAAACACGAAAGAGTTGAGCAGCGAAAGTTTAAAAGTTTCCAAAAGTTTAATCGTTGTCTTGCAATTTTCGTACTGTAACGTTGGGTGTTTTAGAAACTTACAATGATAGAAGCTTTCTAGTGATGTCGTTACCGCCTAACGAACACCCTTCTAGCGAAATCTCTCGAATGGCCTTCGAATAAGACTCCAAAGTAGATGTAGCACCCGGAACGCTAGGCCACCACATCCCCCGCACTAAAGCCCAATCCGCATACGAAATGGGAAAATCCATACACGAACCAAGCAGTAGCAAACGGGTGACAGACAAGACCCTGCCTAAGCTAGACGGTACCTAAAACCCTGTACAGCAGATAAAACCAGACCTGAAAGCGGAAGCAACGCAAAGAATACAAATTTTCAAAATTTAAAACATCAATCATATCAAATCAATCATAATCAGTTACACGGGGTTCAACTGGTCCTAGTAGCCTGTCACAAAATAATCACAATAAAGACGGGTTCAACTAATCCAAAAACCTGTCCTAACCTGTCCCGAATTCCATACATACAATCAATAAGAATAAACCTGTACAGAGTGTATACGTTTATAAATTACAGACATAATCGAAACAGAAACACTTAACAATCCCAACAAAAGACATTGACTCAACAGACATGACACACTGCCTCCTAGCTCGAACTCCAACAACCTGCACCTGCAAACTAAAAACATAGGTGGGGTGAGGATCAGTCCACTGACTGAGTGAGGGGGCTAAACACACACATACTATACATAATAAGGAGCAGAGCACGTATCAAAAGAAAGACTATGAATCGGGAGTAGAGTTTTGTATACCAAAACCATTTTCAAATCAAACTTATACATATCTTATCTTATTCAAATTATAACATACAGAGCTTAATTGTATCATATCAAAAGAGAAAGCTCCTAACCCGTTTCATAATCAACATAACAGATCATAATCTAATACCTGGCGAGCACGGGGTCTCCAACCTCCTTCCATAACTTATCATACGTATCAAAACAGAAAACAAACAGATATCATAAATAATCCAACCCCAACAACCACGCAGTTCGGGGAGCAAACCCTCACTACAACCAATACGAATACTCAAGGGGTAGCTAACCCACACTATGCCTTCCCCGGCTATCCACCGAGGGCTCAAAGCACCACGCCTCCTCAACCTCCTAGAGTCGCACGTAAGTACTTCAAATGGAGACCATGTACAAGCTTAACCCGATGGCCCTTGCCGTCCCGGGCGTCCTTACCCATATCTCCGGGGCCCAACAAATCAGAATAGAGCATAACAGATCCTAACTCACTACATATCAAATCATAACATAACAAACTTACGTACCTGATCAGATATACCATACCTTGCAACTTAGCATATGCTATAAACGTACCTCTCCGTGTCATCCTAATCCGTAGCTGGTATGAAGACACATGGTTTGGAGCATAGCCTCATTGCAAAACATTTCAAGCTCACATACGCTCGTATATATATAGTTCGAAAACCTTTAATCGTATGACAAATTCATAAACATATCATATAAACACATATCTATTATATAAATATAATAGAATAATCACATGCAGGCTTGAAAATGAGCACAGAGGGTTATAGGTCGCTTTAACTAAACAAAAGTCCTAAAACCTCACCTTACACCGACGATAAAGGAAGACACGAGCAAAGGAGTCCCACTGAACCCAAACAGCTGACAGACACTCCCTGAAGAACCCCTAAACGACTGAGCACATAGAACACAAGACTCAGACTCCAACAATAACCACAAAAGACGCACGACCATGCATATGAAGCACAAAAGAGACAACATATAATTCACGTTTATACAATTAAGTCATTCATAGCATATTACAGTTCATCTTACATATCAAGAGACACATAGCTTATAAAAATTCATAACATAAATTTCATAAAATAAGTCAAGACATTATGAATTTAATTCCTATCATGCACCAAGTCTCAAAAGGGTAAACGCAATTTACATAACAATTTTACACGTAAATACATATTGGCATATTTCAGAATATTCTAACAATTAGCATACTTAAGCAATTCATTTAAATTAAATACGACGTATCTTTTCATAATTTATTACATAGGTTTCATAATCAATTTAGTTTCTAAAATTACACTAACACCCCTTAAAAGCAAGAAATGTATACGAGGAGCGACATAAACGAGGCAATTAAATTCAATAAATCAAGAATCAAACTTATCATATATCATAACATATTTTCATACATCATACAACTCGTAATTTCCATCAATAGCACATACATGATCGAATTGCACAATTAAAATCAATTAACGAATAAAATACAATAACTTCAAAAATTCATAACAAATCAACCGGACATCCGATTGACGAACGAAAAGTGGCGTTGGACTCACCACGACAAAAGAAACCCGCTGACCGAAAGGCGTTGGAACGCCTTCACCGGAGCCGACCGAACAGCTACCGGAACACTGCCTCCGGTGGTCGGAAAAATCCCCGGAAGCACAGAAACGTGATTCTTTGCCTACTTGACAAAAGCCCTCAAACAATTTCAGAAAATACCAAACGCATCGGATTTCATTGGCAAAAACCAAACTAAATCCCTAGAATGAAAACTGAAATTAAATGCAAATCGTAAAGCAAAAACGAAATCCGAACATACCGTTGGAAAGCCCGTAACGAGGCCTTCGAAAGCCCCTAGCCAAATGCCAAAAAAAGTCACCGAAAAACTGACCGCCGGTTCACAGCCGGTCCACCGCCAACGGCCGGTTCTCGAGTCGGGACCAACACGAAAATGTCGTCCTCCACCCGCTGATCAACTTTTGTAAAGGGACCACCACCAAAACTCGCCGAAAAAGGCCCCCAATCTCCACCGAAAACCCGCCGCTGTCAACTCGCCGGTTCAGCCGACTCCGGCCGTCCTTGGCCCAAAATGACGCTGGAAATGGAATCAGGGGGCCGAAAAAGGTAGAGAACCGGCCCTGCTCGCCGGAAAAGGTCACCGGAACGTGGCGGAGCAAAGTGCTACAGTGCATGCGCCACCGGCTCCCAGTCGGGGCGTGAGCCGCCGTCCGGCCACCATTGGCCGCGCCGTCTTCACCAATCTGATTACCGAAACCTCGTGCTCCAAAACCGCCCAAGAATCGATCCATTCCGATACCGGAGGCCGTCGAAATCCATCGGCGAAGTGGTGGGGGTAAATCCCGCCACCTGAAGCTTGTCGTAGCGCCACCACCGTTGGGTTTCAGGCTCCGATTCTTGTACTAATGTGACGGGCTCGTCGAGCTGATCAATTTCCATTATTCATATGTCCAATTCCATCGAGAAACGAGCAAGTTACGGGATGTGCATGTTTTTACACCTTGAGTGTGTGTGAGGGAGGAGAGAGACGAAGGAGAGGATCAGGTGAGAGGAGAGAGAGAGAACTGAACTGGTTTGGCACGCAAAACAAGGATTCGGATATTATATCTCGGGTCCTCGTACGCAAAATAGTCGGAAGAAGGGGTTAACGATTCCAGAATTAGGCAAACTTAGAGTCTACGACTCGTTTCGATACACTGAACGCGTTGAAGGGGTCCAAGGGGTTGAAACCTAGATCGAACGAGAAATGATCGAAAAACCCCTTAAAAGAGAAAATTGCAAAACGGCCCCTAAACTCTTAAAAGGAGTTGAAAATAGGGCCACGCAACGCACAGAATCACAGAATTAAAACATTAAAAAACACATAAGCAATAAGTAAAAGTAAATTAAGCAATTAAGCACACAAGGAAATTGATATGTGGCGTCTGCTCGGACGATCGGAAAAGCAGGGTGTCACAGTAGAAGCCCTCCAAAGCGTATCCACAGCAGACCTAGAACACGATCAAGCAAGTGAGAATGCTAGTTCTATGGCTTATGTTAAGGCTAGGATAATTTTTACTTTGAAAACTTTTCTTTTGGTTTTTTCTCAAAAACTTAACACTTCGTGAGTGTTGGTCTAAAGAATAAGAGAAGCACCCACCCTTGTATTTATACAAGGGGGTTCGAACCTACTAGGGTTCTCCTAACCCTAGTGGGCATCTTTTCTTGCTCACTAATTAACTCATTTAATTATTTAATTTAATTGGAATAATAAGGTCTTAACTTATCCTCCAAGTCTAGCAAGAGAAGACTTCTCAATAGGAAGTTTGAGTTTTCAACTTTCCTAAAGTTAAAAGTCAATATTCAATAAATAAATTAATACCCAATTAATTATTTATTGGGTGAAGTTTATATGAGAATAGTCTTAACAATTAATTCAAAATTAATTAAAAGACTAAAATTAGTTAATTACAATTTAATTAATTAATTCTAGAAAAGAATTCGCGTGTGAAATAAATCACACGAAATGGGACACGCATGAAGCCACGTGTATGTGACACGTGGCAGCCACGTTTGTCGCGTGACACGTGGCAGCCACATGTACATGACACGTGGCATCAACCTCGTTTTATGCCCATTTTGATCAACTATTTTGATCCTTCGTTAATCATATTAACATCCTACCATAACCCTCGTATTCCGGCATTTGTGTGTGACCCTTTAGGTTCATTATTCGATTAGCAGTGACAACAATTAATTAATTTCCTAATTAATTAATCACTTCACAGATCACACTACCGTAATCTAGCAATGGGTGTGTGACCCCTAGCCGAATAACAAAATGAATCAAAGAACCTTTCAGTCCCTTTCAGTCAATGACAATCAGTGAAATACGATCCTCCTACAACTCCATCTCTCAATCAAGAACTAAGGCATGGGAATATTCTCTGTAGCACCCCTACACGGGGAGATGCCACACCCCCACACTACAGGTCGATCCACACACGACATGGATAGTCTGTACATGAACCAACCTGCAACGAAAGGGTGACAATAAAAATAAAATGACAACTAGCTAGGCGGGACTAACTTGTAAATGCATCAGAAATAACGCGGAAGCATAATATATCCAATATTACATACCAATTATCAAAACATGATATCTCTAACTATGTCTCACATATCAATACATGATCATCTCCATAATATATAATCTGTGTCAATAACAATAGCAATAATTTCATATGTAACAATAAATAAATGAACCGTGCATAACTCGAAATGCAAAGACTGGACTTGACTCGATTCCCGCCTAGCACGCGCCTGCACGTACCTGAAAGGTGGAGGCGTCAGTCTATGGAAGACTAACTGAGGGGTTTAAATAAATATTAGCGCAGTTAACATGCAAGTTATATTCTCGGGTAAAGCTTTGGAAAAGATAAGAATATAAGTTCAATAATGAGACATTCTTCGCCCGAGAATACAACTGTCCAATTTAATTACCCATTCAATTCATTTCATACTATACGTGGCCCGGCGAGTGAGGGCGTTCTCCAACCTTACTCCAAATGTAAATGAATCATGCTTGCTTGATTAATCAATAGGTGATCATGCAATTCAATTACCGTGTATTAGTGCGATAGTGTATTCAGGCAATACAATCAAGTAATGGCAATCATGCAATAACCCGAGGACAATCCGTGGTGCCGGACCCGTCCCCAGTCTCCTTCTCCCTCCAATGATGGAAAGGTAGCTGGTCTTTACCATCCACGACATGTTGAGCAGAGGGTACATGAATCCCTAAGCCCGGAACTCTTTTCTCCACTAATCTCCTAGTGGATTAAGGGGTGATGCCAATGTGGTGAGGATAGCGCGAGAGTTACCCGTCAGCCCATGCTTTCCCGGTTGGCTCAAGCCACTACCCTCGGGCCCAAAGTGAACAATCATGCTTACTCGCCTAAAACAAGCACGATACATGGCTTGCTTGCAATGAACGGGACTTGCTTGTAATCATGAGTATTTTCAAGGAAAATTATAGCTATAAATACATTTTGGTCAAAATCTCATGTAAGGGTTATATAGGTTCTAGGTAATTAGAAATTAAACCTCACAAGACAGGCGACACGACGACTCATAGATGCATGAACGTGCTCATGATCAACAATCTCCGTCCTGGAGAAGAACTGGACAAGAAATGGAAACATTTGTGCACTCATGAGACAGGACTCAATAATGGTACCAAATATGATGCAAGGTATGTAACACCCCAAATGGAAGGTGTTACATCCCCCGCACTCAGACCCGACCCGCATATGAAATGAAAAATCCATACACGTGCCAGATCAGAGCGAACGGGGACTCACTCACTCACTATGCTAGGCGGGAACTAAACCTTCGCAACCATACAAAATGTTTTAAGATAAAATAACAAGTGCGGAAGCAAATCATGTAATCATTTACCAATATAAGCAGAATAACTGGTTCAACTAACAAAGATACCTAGTCCCGAATCAATAACATAAAATTTATACAACTCATACATACATCATGACTTAATCAATTACAATATGCGATGGTGTGACTCGGACTAGACCACAAGACTCGACAGACTCAAACTCCCGCCCAGCACTCCAAAACCTGCAAGAACCTGAAAACAAAGTTGGGTTCAGTCTATAGGAGACTGGTGGGTATAAAACAGGGCATAACATAAATAATATTGCAGAATTTAAACACACCCACATGCAAGCTATAATCCCGTGTGAGGTTTGTTTAAATAATTCCCAAGTGGGTGAAAACAAAGTAAAACAACACTCGGGATTACAACAATCAATTTCATTCATTCATTCAATCATGTGGTCATTATGTGAGCCCGGCGAGAGGGCGAATTCTCCAACCTTCTCCTCGTGTGTGCATTAATTCCTTCATTCATTCATTCATTCATTAGTGGTCATACCATATTCATTCATTCGTTCATGCATTCGTTCATTAGCATTCATTCATAATCATAAACATATACACCTTCTTCCTCCTGGTGGTAGACGGGATTGCAAGGCCCGGCCACCTAATACATTGACCAAAGGGGGTTACATGAATTCCCCCAAAGGCACTCAGCAACCATTCCTCGCTAATCTCCTAGCGAGGGCCGGTATTACCATTATTATTTGTTGGGACTAGTGCATGGGGATCACCGTCAGCCCGAGCTTCCTCAGATAGCCATGTACACATAGTCCCGGGCCCCCATAAACAATGTGTTCACTGATCTCGCCAAAACATTTGGTAAGGGATTCATGAAAGGAAAAAGGGCTTTACATTGAAAATCATAGACTCTTTGAAAAAGACTCGATATAAATAAAATTACATACTTGGCTTAAAACTTTCACGTAAGGGGTATATATTGGGTCATCTTAGCTAATAGAAGAGAAACCCACCTGTTATACCTCTTATCGAACAAAACCAAGAAGAAAAGAAGACTTGAAGAAGCCTAAGAACCTGGCACATCTCTACCCTGGAGAAAACTGTACCAGAACCAACATGGTACACTTGTGAGACTCACGACTACATATGAACCAATTATGACGCACAGCAATGAAATGCTCATGGTATGAATTGCATAATATAAGTAATCATGTCATGAGAATGTTCTTATGTACAATTAATGTCACAATAGCACATAACCGATCAATCATTCAAATTCAATCAATACATGAAGGTTTGAAGTTCATTCGTTCCATATCTCCCATGTACCCTATCAAATCGATCCATAAATTCTGAATAATGATCATAACATGTATTTCAACAACTATACAAGTTATATGAATCATAAACGAAGGGTAAAGTATGCAATTAGGGTTCACAATCCGAGTATCAAAGTGTTCATGCGCGTTAAAGAGCAATGAAGGCATGTAAATTCATATCTTGCACATAACACGCTAAACGAATCCATAAAATTCACAAAATGAGCATAACACAACATATAACATGTTAGGGTCATAATTGGGGTGGGAAATTATGAGGAAAATGGAAAAGAAGCGTAAGAAGAAACTCCGAACATGATCTTGCAAAATCTGCCAGTTTTCCACAATGCTCAAGCTGCCATGAAACGAGGATATCTGAAGTTTGAGAAGTCCAAATTGGGTTTTGTTTATTGGGTATGAAACTAGATAAGTACACCTTTAAAATGGTAGGTGGCTTGAATCGTGGTTTAAAGCGAGGTGAAAATGGCGTAGGTTTGAAGTTGGGTCAAAGCAGAATTTCGGCGAAGTGGTGACACAAATTTAAAACGATCATATCTCACGAATGAGAAAATATATTGAGGTGATTCTAATTGGAGAATGTTCTAGACTTCAAGAGGTTTCTGTGGGTTCAAAAATCAGGTCAATTGGAGTTCATTTGGATAGGTAACTGTGGATAAAACCGAGACAGAAATGAACAAAAAAACAAAATGGTAAGCCAGTTAAAAGGGGTGGTAACGGGGGTTAACAATTTCAAGGCAAAATTTGGTAACGGGCGTTAACGGCAACAGGAGATTTAAAGCTTGGAAATGGGTGGTGGTAACGGGCGTTAACAATTTTAAGTGAAAAAGGGGTAACGGGCGTTAACGGCGTCAGGCGAAGTTCCCCTGTTTTCCTACTTTGTTCCAAAACAACAACAACGACAAAGCTTCCATGTCCAACTCGAACCAAATCATCCCAAACAACAAAAAAACACTAGCTAACCACATAATTAACCACTAGAACTCAAGGAAACATGTATATGATTCATATATCTCAAATAAACATCAATCAATCCAATGGAACATGCATAAATTCACCAAAGTTCACACATAAAACCCTTAAATAAGAAAGGTGATCAATCATGCCCTAATCTCATATACTCATGATATATTTTCACAAAACCAAACCAATATCATCATATAAACCTCATATAAACTCATGGGATGCAAAAGACCACAAACCCTAACATATACTTCAAGAATTCATCAAACCCCTAAGCAAGATCTTACCTTGATTGAGTGAAGAGATGGAGGAGATGTAGAGATGGGAGTATATAGCTTGAATTCTTGATGAAATGAGAAGAAATCTTGGCCTCCTTGCTTCCTTGGTGGATCGAAGTAGGAGGGGAAGGAAGAGGGGTTTTCTTGCTTTGTTCTTGGATGAAGAAGGAAGAAAATGAATGTATGTCTATGTGTATATAGCTTATATCGATCCAAGAAGAGAAGAAAAGGGAAGAATTTGCTACTTGGTCCTTGGAGAATTTAAGTGAATGCAATTAGATATCAAGTTTCATGAATGCTACAATTAAGTTCAATTAAATTATCAATTAAGCTCAATGGTCTCTAAATGTGTTCAATCAAGAACAATTAATCAAGGATTTTCATAATTGAAATTAGTATAACACTTAATCATGCTCGCGGAATTTAAATACATAATCCACGGAATAAAATTCATGAAAGAAGGAATTGAAAAGCATAAAATTCGCAAGTATTCAAATTAAACGAATTGAGTAGCACAATTAAAGAATGAAAAGGGAATTAAATTCAAAGATAAACGAATCAATTTCCAAGTCATGAAGTCATACATGCATAAACGTTCAAAATTCGAATGAAACGATTATCAAATAATTTCATATAATTCAAATACAACACACAAACATTATAATAAACACATTATCACATAAATAAATAATTTAAAAGCGCACGTAGCCCTCTCGTAACGTCATACCTGTACGGCCGAAGTCGCGGGGCGTTACACGGCATGATCAAGTAACAAGATGACATGCATTCACGAATGTAGCATGATATATTCATATTATGGCATGTAATTGATCATGTAATCACAAATTGGGATCAATAAAACCATTGGAATTGAAAGTGAAAATCCCAATTTTAAGCAGAAATTCTTTACATGCGCACGTTGTAGAAAATTCAACATAACTTATTGCTCGAAAGGTATTTTAACAAACCGCAAAATTCATCGCAAACTAGACAGCCATATCCTTCAAATGGTAATGGTCTCATTTCCTAAATATTTCTGTAAAATTACAGATTTTCGATCAAAGTCAAACAATACAACAACTTTGCTGCAGTGACACCTTTCAAAGACAGGTCCGTTTACCATATCAAACGAAGTCGGAAAATTCTGAAATTTTATAGGTATACTCCCAACATATATAGGTACTTTCACATAAAACATTTTTGTAAAATTCAAAGGTTTACATCATCTGCTCAGTCCGAAAAATCAGATCAGAAACAGGGCAAAACAGGGGACTGAACAGCAGTGTCGTTCGAAATTTTTTTCAGGCATCAAACAAGCTCGGATAAACGCGAAATTTGACAGAGATAAACCTTAATATGTTAGGAATATGCCATTAAAACAGTTTTCAGAAGAGAGCTGTATGAGTTCGGAAATTGGATTTGAAGTCACTGCATACAAGCTGTCACAATTCTAGTTTTTTTTTTCGGAAATACGCATGCTGTCAGAAAACTGAAATAGTTTAAGTTTTAGAATTTGGAATTGAGTTTTGTTTATTGGGTATGAAACTAGACACAAAGACCTTTCCGATGATGTATGGCTCGTAATTTATTTCAAAGCGGAATGAAAATGGCTTAGGTTCAAATTTGGGTTAATGCAGATTCGCGTCAGTTTGGCGGCACCAAATTTAAACGGCCATAACTCCCAAACGAAAATAGATATTGACAAACCGTAAAAAGGAGAGTGTTCTACACTTCAAATAATTGCTACAGTAGAAAAACTAGAGCAATTGTAACAGGGGAGGGGAGTCGGGAAAACAGGGAAGCATGAACACATTCCAAATCTTACCAAAACTTTTATAATTAATCCCAAATGCTATAATTCATGAAAAGGAACCTATATGCATGCTTAAAGTATAATAAAACCCAATATAAACACTTATATCATGCCTTGATCATCACAATTCCTCATTTAGAAACCCACACATGAACTCATCATATAACTTCCATATTCATCAATTATATGCATAAATTTCAAGACAAAAGCATGTAATCTTTTTCCAACAACTAAAGCACTAATTACTAAGCCTAAAGCATAACCCTAGCTTCACATATTAACTCATGAATCTTTCTAACTAAGCTCATATACCTTGAATGAATGAGAAGAAGGAAAAGATGGAGTGATGATGCTTGATTGAGGCTTGTAAGATCCACTTTTACTCAAATTTTAGCTTGATGATAAGAATTCCCACCTTCTTCTTCCTTGCTAGTTTGATCGTGAGAGGGAGAGAGATATGGAGATGAAGATGGTGTGTATGTATGAAATGAGATGAGATAATAATGAGATATTATATGATTCTTCTACATAATTAGATGACTAAGCATGTTTTGCAATTTGGTCCTCAAACTCTATAAGTGATGCAATTAGGTTCTAGTTCATGGAATATGATCACTTAAGTCCAATCTTATTTCATGCAATTAAGTCCTTAAATTGAAATGAATGGCCAATTAAGGACAATGGAGCAATTAGATCATGTTCGGTAATTAATTCACGTAACAAATGAATTTAATATGAAAATAATTCTCAAGTTAACAAATATTTCACATATTTTCACGTAGACACATTGAAATATAATTCATATCACTTATCATAAAATGTAGAAATTTAATAAATAAAAGAATTAAAATAAAATATAACTCTCGGAAACTCACACGTGCCGAAAATTGGGGCGTTACATTCTTAGAGCCCAAATATTCTTGATCTTTAAAGTTAAGTTCGTTTCATATCCATTTCGATCTCAATCCTAGAAAACCCTATTTTCTAGATGTCTTGATCTTTATCCACCTTGGCCAAGGGTTTAATGTTAATGGACTAAGAACAACTCAATCAGTAAGAGATCGTTCTTGTTCTTAACAAGTGTAGGTCCTTTATCGATTCTACTAATTCTACATACGCCACTTGTGTAATCCCAACATAGGCCTTGGTTCAGGTGTCTATATGGCGACACCCTTTTGAGCCTATATCAAAGATTATAGAGTTAGCTCATATGAGACATTACAAAATCTCAAGTCTAAGGATTAATGAATCACGTCATTGACCTGTGAGATATTTCCTAATCTCGAAGTTTCAGGAAACTTCCTTTCCTATTTAGGAATGTTCTCACGCGGCACATCTCAGTGATGAAGTTCATGTAACAATGTAACATCCCGCTCGTCCGATTTATAAGGTACGCCACGTTTCAACCTTTTTATGTGTTTAATTATGTGATTTTATGTTTTTCGTTACCCTATTTTGAACTCTTTTAGAGTTTAGGGGCCCCTTTGTAATTTCCTCTTTTTAGGGGTTTTTCAGACATTTCTCGTTAGATCGAGTTTTCGACCATTTCGACCCCTTCAACGCGTTCGGGGCATTGAGACGAGTCCGTAGACTCTGAGTTTGCCCTATTCTGACGTTGTTTGTCCCTTCTACCATTCGTCTTTATTGCGAGGACCCGGGATAAAACACCCGGACCCTCGTTTTTCGAGCAAACGGTTCAGCTGCTCTCTCTCTCTTCTCCCGCTCTCTCTCTCCACGACCCTCACACACACCCCAAGGTGTGATTTCACACACTTACCCAAACTCGCTTGTTTCTCGATGGAATTCGACGATCCAATAGTCCATTTCGATTATCTCGATGACGCGGTCACAACCGTACTAAGAACACGACCAACCAACGACTGACGGCGGAGATATTGGTGATTTACAGTCGCGGCTGGAAGGAGTGGCGGAGCCGCCACTTCGCCGCCCTTTCGCGGCGGTTTCCGGTGACACGTGCCCCAGACCCATAGAGAGGACTCCCCGACGCATCGTCTGACATTGGCGGTGCAGCCATCCGGGCCGCGACGGCGCCGCACGTGCCGCCTGAAGCTCACGGCGGCGATTTCACCGCTCCGGCGATCTTTTTCGACAAAGGTTAGTGTTTTCTACACTTTTCCGACCCTCTGAGTCCATTTCCGGCATCGTTTTCACCGAATTTTGGCCGTAGGTGGTGGTTCCGGAGATGTGTGCGGTGGCAGATTATTCGGCGGCCAATGGGGGCCTTTTCCGGCCATCTTTTGGTCTCGGGCTCTTCACGAAAGTTGTTCGGAACGACGAGAACTAGTGGCCTTTGATCACACGACTCCTGATTCGGCCACTTGGCGGAGGATCGCGGCGGCACAGTGGCGGTGCAACGGCGGCGCTAGCTACGAGGATTTTTTCAGCGAGCTACCTTACGGCTTTCGAAAAGCTCGTCACGGGTAAGACAATGCCTTTTACGGATCGCATTTTGGTTCACCGGTTTGGAAGTAATTTGGATTTGAAGATTTTAGGGTTTTTGTATTGTTGGATCTGAAATTGGTGACGATTGGCTTGTATTTTCCAGAAATTGATCGAGGATTTGGAACGATCACGAGGAATCCTTGCACGGGTGAATTTTTGAGATTTTTCTGGCACGGTCCGACGACGATCGAACGGCGGCGCTCCGGCGACCTTCGGACAGCTTGTCCGCTTCATCGTGGTGAGTCCAACACCACCTTCCGTTCGTCAATTGGACACTCGGTTTATTTTCTACGAATTTATTTGTGTATTTGTGATTATTTGAATTAATTGTTTAAATGCAAATTAATTACTATAGGTTTGAATTGTCGATCAATACGAACTCTAATGTATACGAAATCATGTATAAAATGAATTATGATATATGTGGATGCTTTGATTTGCAATTTGAATCCCGTTTTGTCTAATTGAGCTAATTGTTTAACTTGAAGGGATGTATGTGTAATTTTAGAAAAGATGTGAATTTGTTTGATTTAATTAGGTAAACCGTGTCAATTGAATCCGTTCTGTGATATACGAATTGGATACGCTATACATGAATTATATGAACTTAGTATGGTTGGGAATTGATAGGTAAGCTCATGTGATTTATATGAAACTCGAAGCATGCTATTATGTGATTTTATTGTTCTTGTACTACGTGCCTCTATATGAATTGTGATATGTTTTGATTTGCTGTGAGTCCCAGTATGTTAAATTTGTTAAGTGTTTAACCTAGAGGGGAGGTTTATGTAATTTTCTGAAATATGTGTAAATTGCATGATATGAACTAATTAACCTTGTTAATTGAATTTGTTATGTAATAAATAAATTATTTGTATAACAAATGAAATGATATAATTTGCTTTGCCTTTTAGTCCTTTTATTTGCATTAATTGTGCACCTGAACATGCCTTAACGTTTTGTTTTGCATGTAATTAATATGAATTTGAATCCTGCTTATGTGGTTGCATTTGCCGTGCGTCCCTGTGTGGTTGTCTGTCTGAGTCTGAGCTTAGTGGTCTGTTTTGTGTGTTCAGTTGGTTCAGGTGCACCCGGGGTGGTGACAAGTGAGTAGTGCAGGTTCCGGGGTGAACCATCTGCTGTGTCTTCGGCTGTGTTTGGTGCCAGGTGAGGTTAGGTTATAGTTATACCCTATTGCAATGTGCCCGTTTTCGAATGTGTGCGGTTTATAAGCCTTGTATATACGTAGATATGTGTGAAATATGTACTTTGATGGTTTTGTCATAAGTTTGAAAGTAAGAAACGCTATGTACGAGCCTATGTATGCTTAGCTTTGATATTTTATGATTTCGAGGTCAGTCTGCGTGATATGTACGTACGATATGCATGAGATATGTCTGTCTGTCTGTATGTGGTGGGTCAAGTTTCCGATATATGTCTGTTTATCTGTGTGATAGACCCCGGAGTTGTGGGTAAGAGAGACCCGGGACGACCATGGGGTCGCCGGTTACCACCCCTGTGCACTTCTCCACCAACGGGAGACTTAGTTCTCCTATGCCGACGGAGCGCATTTTGGCTGGCCGTCGAAGGAACCGGCGGGATCCTCCGGTTCACAAGTTTCATTCTGTGGTGGGTTGAGAGGGGCACCTCTCTTCCCCAAACGGTGTGAAGAAAGGTATGTTTGTTTTGATTCCGTTTGTTTATGCCTGTGTGTGATTTGAGGAGTTTGGTTAGATTAAATTCGTACCCGCCGAGTGTTCTGTCTGTCCGTCTGTTATAAGTTCGTGGAACGTGGGTAGATTCTTAAATTAAGATAAAAATTGGTATACCTTTATACTAATGAGTTACGTTCCGGTATGTATGCTAAGTCTGCATGAATCTGAGTTTGTGCCTTAAGAAACCTTTGATTTAAGATTTGTTTGGTCTGTTTGATAAGTCTCCCTATATGTATATTATCACGAGAAAATGTTTTGGCGTGCAAAAACTAACCCCGGGTTCACGAACGTTGCTTCTTCTATGTGCTGTGCTCTATATATATATGTAGGTGTGTGTGTGGGTAGCCCCTCGCTCAGTTTTTGGACTGGCCCCTCCCCCTTTTATGTTTTTAGTTTACAGGCTTTGCTTTGGAGGTTGTTGGAGTTCGTGCTAGGCGAGGGTGTGTCGTGTCTTTTGAGTCTGTGTCTGCACATTTTAGTTTGTTAAGTATTTTGTTCTGATTTATAATTTGTAAATTTTGTATAAGATATGTTGTGAACAGGTTGCATGTATGATTTGATTGAATGGAATTGGGGACAGGTTAGGACAGGTGCTCGGATTAGTTGAACCCGTCTTGCTGTGTACTTGTTCGGGACAGGATAGGACAGGTTGGATAGATTAGTTGAACCCGTGTAGATGATTTTGATTTCTGTATTGCTCAATATGTTTAATGTATGAAAGTTTTTGAAAGTTGTCATTTTGTATTGCTCCCGCTATCATGTTTCGCTTATTTTCTTCTGTACAGGGTTAGTTACCGCCTAGCTAGTAGGTGTGTTTTTCGTTAGTCACCCGTTCGCTGTGACTTGGTGCATGTGCGGACTCTCCATTTCGTACACGTGTCGGGTCATAGTGCGGGGGTGTGATGCCCCACCGCTTGGGGTGTTACATCTTGAGTGGTATCAGAGGTACCAGGTTCAGAACCGGTGCTCTGGAGTCGTGTCGCGTCAGTCTAGGTCGTACGGCATAGGAATATGTGTGCATTGCATCCGTTTGACGTGGAATTTTGATTTTGAGCATGAATTGTTTTAAGCTTATGTGATTATGTGTACGTTGTGATTATGATTGTGCAACATTTTATCAATGTGCCTTTAATTGTTTTTATTGTTGTGCTTACATGACTTAAGTGCCGCATTTCATTTGCACACCTAACCCTCATGCACTAATTCTAGTGTTTTAATTACAGGGTTGCAATACCAACAATTTAACCAGCTTCCATGACACCACTGCAATATTATGGTCAAGATTTCAAATACCACGGTGAACGGTACGCTAAGCATTCATGGCACGAGCATCCATGCATTCTTTATTTGATTAATCCTTGTTATTATGTGTTATATCTGTCAATTGTGATACTTGTTGATTGTTGTAATTTTGATTCTGCTTTTGTGCTTGAGTGAGAGAGATTTGATTCTCTCTATTTATATGCTAGGGGGATGTTGATTCTTCCTACTTGTGTGTTAGAGAGATGCTGGATTCCCTCTATATTACGTGACAGAAAGATGCTGGAGTCTTTCTGAGTTCTGTGCACAAGAGATGCTGGATTCTCTTGTACTTAGGTATTTGAGGGATGCTGGATTCCCTTGGATTTAGGGTTTGAGAAATGCCGGATTTTCTCAAACTAGATTGTTTGAGAGATGTGGAATCAATCAGACTTAGGTTGAGAGACGGGGTTCTCTCGATGTTGTGTTTGAGAGACGGGGTTCTCTCAATTGTGTGCCTGAGAGACGAGGTTCCCCCTTTTGTGTGTTGAGAAACGGGGTTTTCTCTTTTGTGTGCCGAGGGACGGGTTCCTTCGCTTGCGTGTCGAGAGATGGGATTCTCTCTCTTGTTTGTTGCGGTTGCGTTAGTTCTGGCCAGACGACAGTTTGCAAGCAACGAGGACGTGACGGTAACAAGCTATGGGTACAGTGGCCTAGTGGTGATCAAATGAGCTTGAAGTGACCAACGGTTAAGTACTCAGTGGGACCTCTATGACAACAAGTCAATATGAAGGGAGTTGATGCGAACTAAGGGAGAAGTATCCTGCAGAGATTGCAGTTCGCATCCTGCAGAGATTGCAGTTCGCCTAGATCAGAGTTGCGCAACGGAAGCTTGAAGTGGAATTCATTTCAGCGTCGTTCAAGATCCGACCTTAGGACCTGAGGGCAGGTCCTTTTGAAGGAGGGGAGTTTGTAACATCCCGCTCGTCCGATTTATAAGGTACGCCACGTTTCAACCTTTTTATGTGTTTAATTATGTGATTTTATGTTTTTCGTGGCCCTATTTTGAACTCTTTTAGAGTTTAGGGGCCCCTTTGTAATTTTCTCTTTTTAGGGGTTTTTTGGTCATTTCTCGTTCGATCGAGTTTTTGACCTTTTCGACCCCTTCAACGCGTTCAGGGCATCGAGACGAGTCCGTAGACTCTGAGTTCGCCCTATTCTGATGTCGTTTGTCCCTTCCACCGTTCGTCTTTCACGCGAGGACCCAGGATAAAACACCCGGACCCTCGTTTTTCGAGCAAACGGTTCAGCTGCTCTCTCTCTTTTCTCCCGCTCTCTCTCTCCACGACCCTCACACACACCCCAAGGTGTGATTTCACACAATTGCCCAAACTCGCTCGTTTCTTGATGGAATTCGACGATCCAATAGTCCATTTCGATTATCTCGATCCAATCCTCCGGTTCACAAGTTTCGTTCTGTGGTGGGTTGAGAGGGGCGCCTCTCTTCCCCAAACGGTGTGAAGGAAGGTATGTTTGTTTTGATTCCGTTTGTTTATGCCTGTGTGTGATCTGAGGAGTTTGGTTGGATTGAATTCGTACCAGCTGAGTGTTCTGTCTGTCCGTCTGTCATAAGTTCGTGAGACGGGGGTAGATTCTTAAATTAAGATAAAAATTGGTATACCTTTATACTAATGAGTTACGTTCTGGTATGTGTGCTAAGTCTGCATGAATCTGAGTTTGTGCCTTAAGAAACCTTTGATTTAAGATTTGTTTGGTCGGTTTGATAAGTCTCCCTATATGTATATTATAACGAGAAAATGTTTTGGCGTGCAAAAACTAACCCCGGGTTCACGAACGTTGCTTCTTCTACGTGTTGTGCTCTATATATATATGTAGGTGTGTGTGGGTAGCCCCTCGCTCAGTCTTTGGACTGACCCCTCCCCCTTTTATGTTTTTAGTTTGTAGGCTTTGCTTTGGAGGTGGTTGGAGTTCGTGCTAGGCGGCGGTGTGTCGTGTCTTTTGAGTCTGTGTCTGCTTTTGTTCTGATTTATAATTTGTAAATTTTGTATAATATATGTTGTGAGCAGGTTGCATGTATGATTTGATTGAATGGAATTCGGGACAGGTCAGGACAGGTGCTCGGATTAGTTGAACCCGTCTTGCTGTGTAATTGTTCGGGACAGGATATGACAGGTTGGATAGATTAGTTGAACCCGTGTAGATGATTTTGATTTTTGTATTGCTCAATATGTTTAATGTATGAAAGTTTTTGAAAGTTGCCATTTTGTATTGCTCCCGCTATCATGTTTCGCTTATTTTCTTCTGTACAGGGTTAGGTACCGCCTTGCTGGTGGGTGTGTTTTTCGTTAGTCACCCGTTCGCTGTGACTTGGTGCGTGTGCGGACTCTCCATTTCGTACACGTGTCGGGTCATAGTGGGGGGGTGTGATGCCCCACCGCTTCGGGTGTTACAAACAATCACCCTTATGTATTATGAACGCATCAACGTATGCACTTATCACTCCATGAAACTAAGTGATCCTTCAAAAGGATATAATCACATAAGCAAGTCTCAGTAGAGTCAAGGTCGACACTCCTACTGTCTGTCGGACTCATTGACTTGGAGAAGTTTCTAATACTTGCCTATGGAGTTAAGAACTTGTTTCGTGTGCCGTTCCCATAACGACAAAGTTCTTAACGGCCTCATCGGATTAGGGGAGTTCAATACATGCAAAACACAGTCAACCCAAACAGATATAAATAAGCACATAAAGAAGTGATTGCCTATGAACAAAATCATCTCGTTTATTATTCAAAGATTGTTTGTGATTTTACAAGGAATTAGTAAAGCAAACATCTGCTCTAAGGGCACTATTCCTAACACGTTTATTATTCAAAGATTGTCTGTGATTTACAAAAGAAAATGTACTAAGCAGACTATTACATCAGCTTTTAGGGCACTACTCCTAACAATCTCCCACTTGCCCGTCAAAGCCACTCAAAAGCTAATCTAAGTTCCATTTTCGCAAGATGACCTTCGAATTCTTCTCGACTAAAGGGTTTAGTAAGTGGATCTGCCACGTTCTCTGTTGATGTGACCCTATCTATTTGCGCATCACCTCATTTGATGATATCATGGATTATGTGATACTTCCTCATAATGTGTTTGGTCCGTTGGTGAGATCTTGGTTCTCTTGCTTGAGCAACAGCCCCAGTGTTGTCATAAAACATAGTAATGGGGACTTTCATGCTAGGAACGACATTTAATTCTTGAATGGAGTTTCTAATCCAAACAATTTCCTTAGCTGCATCATTTGCAGCTATGTATTTGGCCTCAGTGGTCGATTATTTGGAACTTTTCCAACTCACTGCTCCGCCATTAAGGCAGAAAATGTATCCTGACATCGACTTAAAATCATCTAAGTCAGATGCAAAACATGCAGCGTAGTATCCTTCGACGATTAGATCTTTCTGTCCTCCGTATACTAAGAACAAATCCTGTAGCACCCCAAGCGGTGGGGCACCACACCCCCGCACTATGACCCGACATGTGTACGAAATGGAAAGTCATTACACACACCAAGTCACAGCGAACAGGTGACAAAAGAAAAAAAACCAACCTAAGCTAGGCGGTACCTAAACCCTGTACAAGTAAAATATGCAAAACCTGATTGCAGAAGCAATGCAAAAATATGAACTATCAAAAACTTTAACCAACAATCATAATTTATATATTCCAGAAGGTAAATCAACATCAATTAAACGAGTTCAACTAATCAAGTAATCCTGTCCTAACCTGTCCCGAATTACAAAGTACAAATCATAAGTACCAACCTACATAATATTCATATACATAGCTTCCTACATAAATCGAAACAAAGTACTTAACAAATCAAACAGACCGACAAAGACTCGATAGACCCGACTCAAAGCCGCCTAGGTCGAACTCCAACAACCTGCACTTGCAAACTAAAAACATAGGTGGGGCGAGGGTCAGTCCACTGACTGAGTGAGGGGGCTGAACTCACACACACTATACATAATAAGGAGCAGAGCACATATCAAAAGAAAAACTATGAACCGGGAGTAGGGTTTTGCATACCAAAGACCATTTTCAAACCAACTGATACATAACTTATCTTATTCGAAACTTAACCAACTGAGCATAATCATAACATATTGAAAGAGAAAGCTCCTATCCCATTTCATAATCAACATAACAGATCATATTCATATACCCGGCGAGTACGGTTTTCCAACCTTACCTCCATATCATAATATCAAAACAGAAAACATAACATAACATAACATCCTCAACTCCTTGTGACGGAAGGGGTGTATGCGCCCCTAACCATCCATATCATATACATACCTCGAGGGGTAATGATCCCCTACGAGTCCTCAGCAGGTTTTACGCCACTGGGTCAAGAATATCTCGCCTCCCTATCTCCCTGAGTCGGGCGAGATACCTCAAATGGAGACTATGCATAGGCTTAACCCGACGGCCCGATACCGTCTCGGGGTTCCTTACCCACAGTCTCCGGGGCCCAACATATCAGAACAGAACATAGCAGATCATAACTTGCTACATATCATACATATCATATCATAATATACTTACGTACCTCATCAGACATACCTTACCTTGCAACTTAGCGTATGCTATAAACGTACCTCTCCGTGTCATCCTAATCTTGAGCTGGTACGAAGACACACGGTTTGGAGCATAGCCTCGTTGCAAAACATTTTCAAGCTTATACACGCTCGTACATATATAGTTCAAAAGCCTTTAATCGTATGACAAAATCATAAACGTATCATATAAGCACATATCTATTATATAAATATAATAGAATAATCGCATGCAGGCTTGAAAACGAGCACAGAGGGTTATAGGTCGTTGTAACTTAAACAAAATCCTAAACCTCACCTTACACCGACGAGAACGGAAAACACAAGCCAAGAAGTCCCACTGGAACCCAAACAGCTGACAGACACTCCCTGGGAAAAACCCTGATCGACTGAACACACAGAATACAAGACTCAGACTCAAATCACAACCACAAAGACGCACGACCATGCTCACGAATACAAATGATACAACATATAATCCATATCACTCAAGTCATTCAGAGCATATTATAATTCATATTACATATCAAGAGATACATAGCTTATAAAATTCATAACATTAATTACATAAAATAATTTAGGACATTAAGAATTCCATTCATATCATGCACCAATTCTCGAAAGGATAAACGCAATTTATATGACAAATTTTACAAGTAAATACATATTGGCATATTTCGCGATATTCTAACAATTAGCATACTTAAGTAATTCATCATATCTTTTCATAATTCATTTCTTAAGTTTCATAAAATTTCATAATCAATTAGTTTCTAAAATTACACTAACACCCCTTAAAAGCAATAATCATATACAAGAAGTGGCAAAAAACGAGGCAATTAAATTCAATAAATCAAGAATCAAGCTTATCATATATCATAACATATTGCCATACATCATACACCTCGTAATTTCATTTCATAGTTCATACAAGATCGAAATTACAATTAAAACAATTAACGAAAATAAATACAACAACTTCAAAAATTCATATAAAATCAACCAAACATCCGATTGACGAACGGAAAGTGGGTTGGACTCACCACGACGAAAGGAACCCGCTGACCGAAGGTCACCGGAATGCCACCACCGCAGCCGACCGAACAGCCACCGGCCGCCACCGGAACACCGCCTCCGGTGGTCGAAAAAATCCTCGGAAGGGCAGAAATGTGCGACTCGGCCTGCTTGACAAAAGCCCTCAACCAATTTCAGTAAATACCAAACACACCGGACTTCGTTGATGAAAAACCGAACTAAATCCCTAAAACGAAAACTGAAATTAAACGCAAACCGCAAAACGAAAACGAAATCCGAAAGCCCGTAACGAGGCCTTCGAAAGCCCTTAGCCAAACGTCGGAAAAAAATGTCAAAAAAATGGGCTGTCGGTCCGCCGCCGACGGCCGGTTCTTGAGTCGGGGCCAACGCGAGAAGATTGACATCATCATCCCGGACATCTTCTCTGAAGAAACCGTTGCCAAAAGATCGCCGGAAAAGCCTCCAAATCGCCGCCGAAATCCCGCCACCGCTGCCATGGTCGGAACCACCACCTACGCCGCGAATCAGACCAAATTAAGGCCGAAAAAGAGACGAGGGGGTCGAAAAATATAGGAAAGCATCAAAGGTTGTCCGAAAAACTCGCCGAAACGCGTGACGCTCCGTCGCTGCCCCGATTATCACGCCACCAACGGAAAATATTGCGCCTGGCCAATCCACTCCAAGCCCAGTCAGATTCCGTCCCATCCCGCCATCGGAAACCGCCGTACGTTACCGCTAAAGATCGCCACTGCCTACATGTCACATTCCTCCACCACCGCTGGGTTTCAGGCCATGATTTTGGTATCATCGTGATGGGCTCATCGAGCTAATAAATTTTCGCTACTCACACGTCGAATTCCGTCGAGAAACGAGCAAGTTAGGGACGAGTGTGTGTTTACGATGTTGTGTGTGTTGATCGCGTGAAGGAGAGAGAGAACGATGAAGCTGAAGTCTGGAGCTAAGGCACGGATAACGATGATCAAGATATTTTATCCCGATCCTCGCGCGTAAAAACGATCGGTAGAAGGGGCTAACGACATCAGAATTGGGCAAACTCGGAGTCTACGGACTCGTCTCGATGCCCCGAACGCGTTGAAGGGGTCCAAGGGGTCGAAACCTAGATCGAATGAGAAATGACCGGAAAACCCCTTAAAAGAAAAAATTACAAAAGGGCCCCTAAACTCTAAAAGAGTTCAAAATAGGGCCATGAAACGCACAAAATCACAGAATTAAACACATAAAAAGGTTGGAACATGGCGTACCTTATACGTCGGACGAGCGGGGTGTCACAAATCCTTAGTTCTTCGCAAGTACTTTAGGATGTTCTTCACGGCAGTCCAGTGACCATCTCCAGGGTCAGATTGGAAACGGCTTGTCATGCTAAGAGCATAAGCCACATCAGGTTGAGTACATAGCATTGCATACATTATGCTACCCATTACCGAGGCATAAGGTGTATGAGTCATTCTTTTCTTCTCAAGGTTTATCTTAGGACACATCTTCTTTGAAAGACATGTTCCTACACTCATAGGAAGAATCTTATTCTTCGCATCCTCCATGCTGAATCGTTTCAACACTTTGTCTATGTACATCGATTGTGATAGTCCTATCAATCTCTTAGATCTATCTCTATAGATCTTCATGCCGAGAATATAGGACGCATCACCAAGATCTTTCATCTGGAATTGGTTTGATAACTAAGAGTTGGTAACTATCATGTCATCCTTCGAATTTCCAATTAGTAGGATGTCATCAACATAAAGTACCAAGAATTACACTGAAGTCTCCAATTCCTTTCTATACACGCAAGACTCATTCAAATTTCGAATGAAGCCAAACGCTTTGACTGCTTCATCAAAACGAATGTTCCAATTCCTAAAAGCCTGTTTCAATCCGTAGATTGACCTTTCGAGTTTGCAAACGTTTTGCTCACTCCCACTGAATGTGAAACCTATGGGCTGATCCATATAAATGTCTTTATCAATGTCTCCATTGAGAAAGGAAGTCTTCGCATCCATTTGCCATATCTCATAGTCATATTACGTAGCTATGGCAAGCACGATTCGAATGGACTTTTGCATTGCAACCGGTGAGAAGGTTTCATCAAAGTCTACGCCGGGCCTTTGAGTGAATCCTTTGGCAACAAGTCTTGCCTTGTAGGCTGCAATACTACCATCTGATCCAAGCTTTCGCTTAAAGATCCATTTACACCCTATGGGTTTTACCCCATCAGGCAAATCCACCAAGGTCCAAACTTGGTTGGAGTACATGGAGTCCATTTCGGATTACATGGCTTGAATCCACTGTTTAGAATCCGAGTCTAATAGTGCCTTCCTCATATGTTAGAGGATCATTATCCTCTTGAGATATTTCATAGAGAAACTATACCATCTCTCAGGCTATCTAGGAACGTGTTCAGAATGCCTTAGAGGAGAATTTTCACAAGTATCGAAGTTCATGATTGGTTGTGGGATATCAGGTTGGGACGTTTCTTGTACGTGTGGTGTGGGTCATCTCAAATTTCTTCGAGTTCTGTGAACTTGCCTTTTTTTTCTTCAAGGAACGATTCCTCAAGAAAAGTCCACATTTCTTAAAACAAACACCTTTTGTTCAGATTGATCATAGAAGTAGTATCCTATAGATTCCTTAGGATAGCCAACAAAGTAGCATAAGTTAGAACGTGCTTCTAACTTATCTCCCACTGTCCTCTTCACATAAGCAGGACAACCCCAAATTCTTAAGTAAGAATAACTACAATTTACCATGCCACATTTCATAGGGCGTTTTAAGGACTGATTTGGAAGGAACAAGATTCAGAATCTTTGTTGCACTTTCTAGAGCATAACCCCAGAAAGAAGGTGGTAAGTCGGTGAAACTCATCATGGAACGAACCATATCAAGTAGGGTTCGATTCCTTCTCTCGGAAACTCCATTAAGCTGAGGAGTTCCCGGAAGAGTCCATAGAGAGATAATGTCATTATCTCTGAGATGATTAAGGAATTCTTCACTAAGATACTCGCCACCTCGATTAGATCGAAGTGTCATGATCTTGTGACCAGTTTGGTTCTCAACCTCCTTTTGAAATTCAAAAAATTTCTCGAAAGCCTCAGATTTGTACGTCATTAAGTACATATAACCATAACGGCTAAAGTCGTCAGTAAAGGTTATGAAGTACTGATGATTGTTTTGAGTGCTTAAACTAAGCGGTCCACAAACATCAGAATGGATAAAATCCAAGGTCTTAGTGGCTCGTTCCACACTCCCTTTGAAAGGAATTTTGGACATCTTTCCTTTGAGACAGGATTCACAGGAAGTTAACTGTTTAAGGTCATTTACAGAGAATGTCCCTAAGGTGGTTAACTTGCTAATTCTGCTTTTAGAAATATGTCCCAATCTAGCGTACCATAAAGATGCTGAGACTTCGCCATCTCTCTTTCGTTTTGTTTCTCGTTGTATATTTAAAAATATTGGTGTTTTGAGTTAGATAAAGTCTATTTATAATGTACCAAGATGTATTGAAAAATCATTCTTTTTAAGGAAAAAGTTGTCATTCTTAATATCAATCTCATAACCTTCGCAATCAAGTATTGGAACTGAAATTACATAACGAATAATGTTTGGTACATAAAGGACTTTATTTAAAACTAAAACAAAACGACCTAAATCTAATCTAATTGTGCCTAAATCTTGTGCCTCAACGCTTGAGCCATCTCCAATCTTCAAGATACATTTTTCCCCTTTGAGCTGCCGAGCCTCACTTAGCATCTTTAAGTCATTACAGATATAAGATCCACCACCGGTATCAAGTACCCAAGAGTTAGAATTAATAGAAAGATTTACTTCAACGAGAAACATACCTTTCTTCAGAGTAGCCTTGTACTCTTGGCAGTTTCTCCTCCAATGCCCCGATTTGCCACAATGGATGCAAACGTCCTCTTTCTGATCACGTTTCTTCTTTTGGGCTTTTCCCTTCTTGACGCCGCCATTGGACCTAAGGGATTTCTTCTTCTTTTGGGCTTTCTTGCCCTTGCCTTTAGAAGGCTTAGAAGAAGATGGAGCAGTAACCATCATAACCTTATTGTCTTTCTTGATCGTGCTTTCAGTAGTCACAAGCTGACTAATCAGCTCAGCCACAGTAGCATTTGCATGATTCATATTGAAGTTAAGGACAAAGGGGTTAAAAGATGGTGGGAGCGATGCTAGCAACAAATCCACTGAAAGCTCATCTCTCAGTGGCATGTCCATGGAAGCAAGTTTCTCAGTAAGAGCAAGAAACTTGAGTCCATATTCATGGACACTTGTACCTTCCCTCATTCTCAAATGGAACAATTCTTTTGAGGTTTTATACCTCATAACACACTCATGAGGGCAGTAAAGTTGCTCTAAGTGGTCGTAAATCTCTCAAGAGAATTCCATTAATTCATGCTGTCTTTGCATGTCTGGAGACATGTTAGCAAGCATGAGATAACGGGCTTGGAGATTATCATCCTTCCACTTCTGGATCGCGTCCCGCTCGGAGCTTCCCCTTCGGGAACAGGCTCCACCTCGTAGAGAACATAAGTTCTCTTTTCGGAATCTAGAACGATTTTTAGATTCCTGAGCCAATCAGAATAGTTGGGACCAGTCAACCTGTTTGACTCGAGGATCGATACTAGAGGGTTTTTGGTTGCCATTTCAAAACACGTAGAGAATCATAGAATCTACGACCTAAATGAAAAAACAGAGAACTAAGTGAGCATGCTGAATAATCACGATATACATGAGATTAGGTCTTTAATCTATATTGCTCCCACTATTTTTAGAAGATCTATAATTCCCTAAAAATTTTAGAGGAAACTTGTTTTCCCAATGGGTACTAAGTTCCTAAGCACTTTATCTCAAACCCACGACTGGTGGCCATTCTAAATAAAGCCTAAGGTAGGTACAACTTACCAATTCCAACACAGTGGAACTCTTAGTAATGTTTTTGCATCACCTATCTTTCAATATGGACTCATGACTCGTGTGACATCCATATTTACTTATGCGTTAAGCTAGACCCATCAATCACAAGATCAAGATCAAAACTTAGTTTGAACGACCCATGACTCGCGGTCATCGCCCTCCCTAAAATCGATTATGAAATATCAATCATTTAGAATGATCAATTAGGAAACTAAGAACTAATAGGTTTCACATAGTCACCCTACGACTCATGGACAACAACTAGCTTCCCCTATTAAACTTAAGTCCTATTGATGGAATGCTAGGAATTTAATTCAAAGTTTCCACCTTGAATTAAACACCTATTTTCAAAATTAGCTTAATATTTTAAGGGAATTTTTTATTTAACTGGAGAGTTGTCCGGTTCGACCTCACCAACATATATGTTATCCATTTTAATTAGTCTTGATTAATGCAAGTACAACTTAAATGCATTGCACACAAGCACATAGCAGATAACATGCCCTAGCATCATACTAACATGAGATAATAATGGGTTCTACCTATCTTATACGTGATATGTGGGAGTCACTCCACAATCACAAGTTCTAACATACATGCCATATAAAACAGTTTAAATCACATAACGGAATTGGAAACAAAACGATGCCCTATCTATTACAATAATAGAAACCCTCCCTAACATTTTGAGGGGTCTTCACTTATGGCCTCCTTGTTACTTGTTGTGTGGTTCCATCTTACTCCATGGTTGCAAATCTTCAAAGTAAAATAGAAAAACCTCACTTTCCTATAATGTACTCTCTTTGCATAAAGTAATATGGCTCAATCTTCATATTGGTCATAGACAAATACACGGGGCATACCCCGGCCTCAAAACAGTAATATGGAAAGCCACATAATAAACACATAGCAGTACGTACATAAGTGGGGCACCGACCCCAATTGAAAAATCCAACTATGGGGCTCCAACCCCAATTTAAACCATCCATGTGCATAAATTAAAACATCACAAGACTAAAACCCATGATCACCTAGCATGCATAAATTGCAAGAATTTAAATTTACGCATAAATTAAAATTCTCTCTTTGAACCCTAATGACTTAATATACGACTTAGATGCAATTCTTGTTCATGAGTCTTTTCAAATAATCCAAGAAATACTAAACCAAAAAAATTCCAATTAATTTCTGAAAACTAATAATTTTATCTCTCCATTATTTCAAAAAACAATAAGTGTAATTTTTCCAATTTTACAAAAATTATTAGTTCAAAAATTATTAATTTTACAAAAATTATTAATTTTACAAAAATCCCAATTTTAAAATTATTTCAAAATTAATATTCATTTTAATAAAACAGATTTTAAAAGAAAAATTAAATCGGGATCGGATCAAATAAAACACAAAACAAAAACGAACCACGAAAAGCGGATTGCCCCCATGCTGCCCCATCCGCCCAGAACGCCGTGAGCTGCCACCCCAGCGCACTTCACGCGCAGCTGTTCTAGGTGGGATGAGAGGCATGGGCGGGCAGGATAGGGCGAGGCTCCCGCATGGATGCAGGAGGCGCTAGGCTAGAACTCCCGCGTGGTTGCGGGAGTTGCTGGGCGGACGCGCCTAGGCATGGCCAGGAGTGCTCCGGCGCGGTTGCGGGACTGCTGTGCGGCGGTGGTGCGGGCCTGGGCGTGCGACTCCGTAGCACGCCTAGGCTCGCGTTTTCGTAACGCGATTTCGTGTTTTGTATTTTCAGTTTTAAAACCAAATCAATCCTTAAAATTAAAACACGATTTAATTCAATTTGATCCAAAACAGTTTTAATCAAAATTTTCAGAAAACATTTTTCAGAAATTTTAGGAAAAACACAGATTCAGTTTTTCCTAGATTTCTAAAAAACTCATGAATACTCAATAGCATCTAAATCTAAGAATTTCTATCAAATTCAGAATAAAGAGACGAATCAGAAATAAGCCTTGCAAGGTGGCTCTGATACCACTTATTGGGAAAACACGTAACAGTAACGCAGCGGAACTTTTAAAAAAATTTCCCAAAAGAAAACCGAATCTTGCAATTCTTATTCCCAATTCGTAGGGTTCTAAGAAACTCACTTAGATCGACGCTTTCTTGACACGTTTCAGCCGCCCACAAACGCTCTTCAAGCAACAACTCCCAAAGCTCCTTCGAATCTTTCAAGACTCCACGAAAGCAGCCCTCTAGAGAAATAGTCCACACCAACCTCGATCACGATCTAAACAGGGAGGATGTTAGTTCTATGTTTAGTGTATATGCTCTAGGGTTTATGTGAAGTAATTTGGAGAAGGAGATTGTCCATCAATCATCAAGGGGTTCGAACCCCTTGTATATTTAGCTATGGGGTTCGAACCCCTCTTCCTATTTAGAACAGGATTCTTATCCCACTAGCTAGTTGATTCTTGCTTGGAGAGAAAGACTCTCTACTTTGACCAAAAGTCTCATTTTGACCAACTTGTCTAGCAAGAATCAATATCTAACTCTTTTAGATATTTTAGTTAATTATTTATTAATAATAAATAACTTGAAGCTAATAATTAATTAATTCACAATTAATTATTTATTAGACTTAATATCTCCAAATTAGAACTTCAATATTAATTCATAATTAAATTAAAATCCATTAAATAATTAATCAATATTTATTATTTCATCATCACATTCACGTGACACGTGTCACGCCTAGGACACGTGTCCCACACATGTGAATCACACGTATGGTTCCCAACCAATCACTTATTGGTTCGATGAACTCGTTTAATCGATTCAAGCCCTAACCCTCGTGACTGGGCATTTGTGTGTGACCCTCTAGGTTCTTAATTCAATAAGCAGTTACCCTAATTAATTAATTCCTAATTAATTAATCAATCTACATATCATACTACCATAATCTAGCAATAGGTGTATGACCCCTAGCTGAATAAGAATATCTCAATTCGAAAGAACCTTTAAGTCATTGACATATGTGAGATAAAATCCTCTTCCATCCCATCTCTCAATCAAGATCTAGGGCAAGGGAATAATCAGAACCCTAATAATCTCGATCTTAAAGTTAAGTGCATTTCATATCCATTTGACCTCGATCCAAGAAACCCATTTCTTGATCTCGATCGACTGCCTTAGCCAAGGACTCCATTATGGCATATAAATGACTTACACAATAATAGATCAACTTATTTACACAAGTGTAGGTCCTCTATCCATTTTCATATGCTTCCATGTGCCACTTGTGCAAACCCAGCATGAGCTTTGAATCGGTTGTCTAAGGCGACACCTTTTAAAGCTCATATCTAAGATTACAGAGTTAACCCACAAAGCATCGATGGAATCTCAAATCTAAGGACTACTTAATCACATCAATGACTCGTGAGATATTTCCTAATCTGGAAGTTTCTATTTCCAGAAATAGAAACTTCCTTTCCCATTTAGGAATCTTCTCACACGGGACACCTCAGTGTACCTACTTAGAATAAGTAAACACCCCCATGTATCACGCACGTATCAATCAATACACTTTGCACCTCATGAAACAAGATGGTCCTTCTTAAGGGTGTGATCACACGAGCAAGCCTCAAACGAGTCATATCAAAACTCCCATTGTAGCTTGGAGTGATTTCTAATCATGATCTAAGTGATTTAGGGCTCGTCTCATGAACCACTTCACCTAAATGGTTGAGTCCTATAAGTTATATTGATTAGGAGAGTTCTTATAGATGCACAGCTAAAGTAAACATACAATCAAACAAGACCATATAAAGAAGTGTAGCCTTGGTTCGTTTGTTATTCAAAGATTGTCTGTGATTTACAAAAGGAAAAGTACTAAGTAGACTATTACATCGGCTTTTAGGGCACTATTCCTAACATGCTTGACACGTGGATTACGGCTCATAGTATGTACGCCATTTTTTACACTTGTTTTCCTCGATTATATATGAGGTGGGGACTCACCGGTCCTTCTGACCGGTTTTATTTAAAAAAAAAAAAGAAGAGAACGAAAGTGATACAAACATGAAACTTTAGGAACTAGAATTCACTAAAATTTTGGTCTAAAGGACTTAATCAAGATGAATTATTAGCTTTAGGTACTCAAATGTCACTTTTAAGACATGAGGACGAAAGTGATACAAAACTGAAACTTTAAGAACCAAATATGACATTTGCTCATAAAATGTTTTATCATGATATGTGAAACAAGCAACCCGATTTGTTAGAAATTCAAAATCATGTTTTTTTATAATTGCTATAAAAAGTTACAAATGAGAATACCTTCTATTGGGAATAGTGCCCTACAAAGCCGATTCGACGTAATCTACTTTGGTATTTTCCTTATATCACAAATAATTTTTGAATAATAGACATGTGATATTGATCATAGGCAAGCACTTCTTTATGTGTAATTACGTGTTATGTGTGTTTCTTATTACGTGCGCAGGTATTAGAACTCCTCTCACCCATCAGGTCGTTAGGGACTTTATCATTAGGTGAATGACACATGAAACAAGCCCTAACTCAAGCCGGATTAGAAACTACTCCAAGTCGATAAGCCTAATGAACATTGGGAGTGTCAATTAGGCTCAATTAAGGCTTGTTTGTGGGATTGTGTCCGAAGCTTTAAAATCCATCCGAATGGACCAGATCTTTTGACCCGACCCGTTTAGCCATGTCTTAACCTGGTTTTTTGACCCTTTTTCTCTACCAAACTAGCCCCACGCTCCTATTCTATCCCTTTCATACACAAACCACAGCTAGGGCGAAAGAGAAAGGAAGCAAACACCCATTCTTGCAACCTTAAGAGCTCAAGACACCTCCATTCTTCTCCATCTCTTGAAGTAAGTGTATTTTCGGATTCTTCTTGTTCTTGTGCATCTTTTGGTCCATAAATTTCTTGTTTTGAGCATGGTTTTCTTGATAGAGGAAGAATGATATGAATAGTTGTGGGTTTTGTTAAATGTGAAGAACTTGCTCCTCCTTGCTTCATTTCTTGATCCAAGACTTGTTTTGTGTTCTCTCATATTTCCTTGTTTCATTCTTGGTCTTGTAATTGATGGAGATTATGTGTGTGAAGACTTTCTACTAAAGCTCCTTGAAGCTTTTTGCCATGAAAGATGGATTTATGTTGAGTTTCATGCCTTGCTTTGTTGATCTTGATGCATCGGGTGAGAGTGTGGTGTTTTATGCTCGTTTTAGGCTTCATTTTGGTTTTGTTTTTAGTCCCTAAGATCATCCCCTCGTTTGCCCCTGTTTTGGTGTGTGTTTAGGTGTGTTTTGTGGCTATTGCAGGGCTGGGATTATGAAGAAGATGAGTTCTGGGCGAGCTAACGCCCTTTAGGGCTTTAAGCTTGGCCAAGTGTAACGCCCATTACCCCCTCCCCCTCTACGCATGTTTGTGTTAGCTAATGCCCATTAGGGTGTTGTGCATGGGAAGAAGTGACTCCCGTTACACCCCCCATGCATGGTTGTAATGCCTAACGCCCATTAGGGCTTTAAGCTTGACCAAACCTAACGGTCGTTAGCCCTTTCAGTTCGTGTGTATGCATGCTTTTGTTCGTTTCTTTGCTTGTTTTGTTCTTTTCCTTACCCGATCTTGATCCTTATAGGATGTACGCTTATTTGTGTTTATGAATTGCTATGTTATGACTTGATAATGCTTGTCTTTGATGTGTTTTGTGTTTGAATAATGTGTTATGATGTGAGTATGAAAGTTATGGCGTGATTTTTGATACGTTTTTTAGAATATGAACTTGAATGCTCGACATGTTATCTCTTTTTATCTCTTTTGCATCACTTGCATTCATATGCATATGTCGAACATCTATATGGTTCATTTTGAGTCTAAGTGTCGTCTTTGGTGTTTAGATTGTCCGTGCACAGCTTGTTGGTGTGGAGCCGCTCCGTAGCTGTGATTCGGTTCACTTTGTTTGTCTCGTTCGTCAAGGCGAGGTTTTCTTTCTTTAGTTACTTCGACCTATAACCCTATATGTGTTTTGAGCCCGCATGCGACTACGTATATATATAAGTACTTAGATATGTGTTTGGTATGTATTTTGAGGGATTTGTCCCATTTGTTATGAAACCTTTGAAAAACGTTTTTATATATACGTAAGACTATGTTTTTGTTTGTTTGTTTTGAAAAGGGTGGGTATGTGTATTTGAACAGTAGTGAGATATGGCCTTGAAAGATAGGTCATTCGAATATGAATCTGAATTTGACTTTGATGGGCCCTGGAGATTTGTGCTAAGGAGCCCCGGGACGGTGTCGGGCCGTCGGGTCTACTCCTAAGTGCAGTCTCCAACCGTTTGAAATGATCACCTCTAAACCCACCAGGAGGTTTGGTAGGGGATGGAATCCTGACGGTTTGAGTCATGTGCTCACCCTCGACTGCTTGGATGGTTAGGGGAGTATACACCCTTCCATCACCCGAAGGAGAGGTAAGTTTGTTTGAATTTGAATATGAATATGAATGAGTTTGGTTGGAAAACTCGTACTCGCTGAGTTAGTTTGAATTTGCTATGGTTCGTGAAACGGGAGTGGACTTCTAATTACTAAAATTGGTTGATTTTGGCCTTCGGCCTCAACTATTTTCTATGTATCTATTATTACGGGAAAAATGTTTTAGATTGCAAAAAATCATGCCTCGATTCATGAGCTCTTTGACTTTGACTATGCTCTGCTCTTATGTATATGTAGGTGTGCGTGTGTTAGCCCCCTCACCAGTCGTTAGGACTGACTCCTCCTCGTTATTTTTTTTCCCATTGTTCCTTTGAGTTGCAGGTACAGGTTTTGTGTAACGCCCCGATTTTCCATTCAAAAATTATGTATTAAATTATAATTTTCATAACACTATATGTAATATATTCTTATGCATTTATATGAACTATCATTAACGTGGAATTTACGTGAACTAATTGCCAACATGATTAAATGTTCTTATATGTTCTCATTTGATCATTTCCTAAATTCATGGACTAAATTGCATTTCATGATTTGGGAGTTAAATGTTTATTTATTAGAAATGATACTTGTGTGCATTCATTTAAATACATGAGGGACTAACATTAAAATTGTGGTGATTCATCTAATTCTTGGAAGACCTACACTCACACATGCATTGTATATGTATATACATTAATAGAGCACTAAGGATTTTTTTATATATATAATATACATAATATCTAACTTTATACATATATAATCTATATCTCTACAATTATGTTACATTACATACATTATATACAATATAACATATATTCAAGATATACACACATTCCACTCATCCATTCTCATCAAGACTTCACACATTAACACACTAAAAACCGATTCAAACACCATCAAGGGAAGGAAGAAAGGTTTCATCAAATTCAAGCCAAATTCAAGGAGGAATTATACAAGTTAGAAGCATCATCTTTATCATCTCATCATTTCATCCATTTCTTCTTCCATCTTGAGGTATATGGAGAATTGATTGAATCCCTTGAGATATATTTGAGTAGGGTTTGGTAAATATGATATGATTCCTTGGTTATAAGTGCTTAGAAGCATGTTTAGGATCATTATATCTCATAACTTGCATGAATTCTTGAATTAGAGGAAAGTTGGAAAACATGAGTTTATATGGGATTTTGATGATGAATTCTTGATGATTTAATGCATGTTTCCTTGGATTATATGATGATTAATTGATATATATGATCATATACATGCTATATGTTGGTTTTCATGTGTTTATTTGATGTAGTTTGGTCATTGAGTGGTTTGGGAACCTTTTCCCGCGACCTCCCCTGTTTTCTTGCCCTGTTTTTCTGTTACGTGCAGTGACACGGGGTGTCGCTTTTCCCCTCTTTCGCGTGACACGGGGGTGTTCGTTGGGTTGAGTTTCTGTACCATGACACGGGGGTGTCACGACTTAGTGTATTTTAGTGACACGGCCGTGTCACCTTTTATTTCCTGTATTTTGTCCAACTTCGGACGAACGCCATTTTCACCTAGCTTTGAATTAGAAAACGTGCCATATACCGTCGGAAAGGTCTTTGTGTCTACTTTCATACCTAATAAACAAAACTCGATTCCCACTTCTAGAATTTAAGATATTCCAGTTTTCCCACAACATATACATTTCCAAAAATTGTCGGTTTTGGCCAAACTTCACCAAAACCTTTCTTATTGCATTTCTTTCACTTCCTTGGCTCCCATATGGGAATTATATGATTTATATGCTTGCTTAATTGATAATCATGCTCCTACTTGACACTCCTTGATTGTTATTTCATAATATCTTGATTATGACTTCGCCGTGCGTCTTAATTGGTTCATTCGAGTCGAGTCTTATTTCACACTTGTCCTTGTTGCACAGATCTCGGTCCCGGAGACGAGGAGCACGGTCCGTAGGGTGCTTCCTTGCTTCTTTTGGTTGGTAGAGGTGAGGTTTAATTACAAGATATATAGAACCCTTACAACCCTACGTGATGTTTTCAGCCAAAATGTATATATATATATATATATATATATATATGTATATATCTTTCCCAAAAATCTCTACCGATTGCAAATGATTTCATGATCTATTGAATAATCGTGTTATCGTGATTGATCGTGTTTTGGCGAGTAAGCATGTCGTGTTCACATGGGCCCAAGGGTAGTGTATTGAGCCAACCGGGGAAGCAAGGGCTGACGGGTAACTCTTGCACTATCCTCACCAATTTTTGGGATCACCTCTGAATCCACCAGGAGGTTTGGTGGAGGAAGAAATCCCGTGCGTGGGAGTCATGTTCCCGACGTACACCATTCATGGATGGTTGGGCCTTGCAATCCCACCATCACCGGAGGAAGAAGGAGTTCATGAAAATGCTAAGTGTGCACTAATGATTGTATGATAATTATTGAAATAAAACCTAAAGATGGTAATGTTCACTAATTGGAGTAAGGTTGGAGATTGTCCTCACTCGCCGGGCCACTGCGTGAATTAAATTGAACTGATAACGTTTATATTGATTGAATGGATTAGTTGTAACCTCGGGCGAGATCTATTTTAATATTGAACTTATATTGTTTCTATTTTATAAACCCTTACCTGAGATTATGGCTTGCATGGTAATTGCGCTAATATTTATTTATAAACCCCTCGCTCAGTCCGTGTTGGACTGACACCTCAACTTTTCAGTTTTTGCAGGTTCGTGCTAGGCGGGAATTAGAGTCTCGTGTCTTTTATTCGGGTCTAGCACTTCACCTTAATACTTTGTTCTTGTACTGATACTAGTTATTTTGTAGCATGTCTTGGATTTATACTTGGAGATCATATTGTATTGATATATAAATGTTGGTATCTATAAGTAAATATGTAAATATGGTACCTAAAAGTATTGATTGCTATTGCTTCCGCTTTTATTGCTCTGAATTGTTTATTGGTAGTATTTGAGGGTACCCGCCTAGCTTTTGAGTTTTTGTTGTCACCCGTTCGCCATGAGTCCGTTTCATATATGGACTACCCATTTCATGTGTGAGCTAGACTTATGGTGCGGGGGTATGGCATCTCGGCGTTCCGGGTGCTACATCTTAGGTGGTATCAGAGCCCGATTGCAAAACCGTGGTTCTAGTGTTGCGTAACGCCCCAGTTTTTCAATTATGTATTTCATGATATTTGTGAATTATTTGATCAAGTGTTTACATGAAATTTTATCATCTTGTAATTTATGACATGATTTATATTTAATTGATTTGCGTCATTTAATTTTCTTGATTTGAATACTTGCAATTATGATTTAAATTATAACTTCGTGAATTCAATTTCGTGAGTGTGTATTTAATTCTCCAAGCATGATTTAAGTGATTTAGCATAACATATATATATATTCAACTCCATTTCATCATATTCTTTTAGAGCTATATATATATGTGTTTATATAATCATCAACCATGCATGCCAAGTTGAAGCATCCCTAACTTGTAAATTCCTAAGAGGTAAGGGCTTGTGTGCAAATAACTTTTAATTAGCAAGACTTTTCTCCCCACTTGAATTATATAATGTATACATACATATATACATATCTATATATATATCTTGACTCATGAAAATATCTTATCCTTCCCCCACATTTCATTTGTCCATTTTTCATCTAAGATTTCACACACTCACACACACTCAATCTCGTTCAAAACACCATGGAAGAGGAGGAGGAGATTTCATCATTTCTAGCTTGGTTTCAAGGGGAACTTGCATAATTTGAAGCATCATCATCATCACTCCATCATTTCTTCTCCTTTCTTTCATTCAAGGTAGAGCTTGAGACTTTGTTGAATTCTTGATGTTATGATTGAAGAAGGGTTTGAGATTTATAATGCAATTCCTTGGTTATTTGTGATTAGAAGCATGATCTTGATCTTTACACTTCAAAGCTTGCATGAATTCATGAATAATGTGAGACTTAGGTATCATGATATATTTGGGGTTTGGAAGATGAATTCTTGATGATATATGCTTGGTTCCTTGGATTAATTGAAGTCTAATTGATATATGTGAGATATATGCTTGATATATGATAGTTTTGGGGTGAATTCTTGTCTTGGTTTGATGTGGGTAGGCTTGGGAGCCAATTCCCGTAGGAACGCCCTGTTTTGCCCTGTTTTGTTCTGCTACGTACAGTTGACACGGGGGTATCAAATTTGCCTTGTTCCGCATGACACGGGGGTGCAGGTTGGTTTGGTTTTCTGTACCGTGACACGGGGGTGTCACGTTTTGCCTTGTAATGGTGACACGGGCGTGTCACCTTTTATTTCCTGCGTTTTGTCCAACTTCAAACCAACGCCATTTTCACCTCGGTTTGAATTAGAAAACGTGCCATATAGCGTTGGAAAGGTCTTTGTGTCTACTTTCATACCCAACAAACAAAACTCGATTCCCACTTCTAGAATTTAAGATATTTCAGTTTTCCCACAACTTGTACATTTCCAAAAATTGTCGGTTTTGGCCAAACTTCACCAAAACCTTTCTTATTGCTTTCCTTTCACTCTCTTGGCTCCCATATGTGAAGTATATACTTGATTAATTGATAAGCATGCTCTTACTTGACACTTCTTGGTACGTAATTGCTCAAACTTTATTGTGTAATTCCATGCACTATATGAATTGAACTTGAAATGATTGACTATGTGACTCCTTGAGATTTATTTCATCTCTTAGATATTGATTGGTTCTCTTACATGCTAAGTGTCACTTGATTGCTAGTTCTACTTATTTACATGAGCATTGTCGTGCGTCATACTTGGTTTCATATTGAGTCTTGTCCCACGAGTTCACGTTATTTCCTTTCTTGTCCAGTTTTTCTCCAGGGCGGAGATCATTGATCGTTGGGCACTTTCTTGTATCTTTGTCTTGTTCCGTCGCTCGTCAGGTGAGGTTTAAATTCTAGATATATAGAACCTTACAACCCTTATGTGATTTTCGGCCAAAACGTATTTATATATCTATAGTTTTCGAACCTTATGATTTTCAATTGATTTCACGGAATTGGATTGATTGATTGATTAACGCATTGATTGTTTTGGCGAGTAACTATTGTTCACGTTGGGCCCGAGGGTAGTGTATTGAGCCAACCGGGAAAGCAAGGGCTGACGGGTAACTCTTGCACTATCCTCACCATTGTGGGATCACCTCTGAATCCACCAGGAGGTTTGGTGGAGGAAGAAATCCCGTACGTGGGAGTCATGCTCCTGACGTACACCGTGCCTGGATGGTTGGGTCTTGCAAGCCCGCCATCACCCGGGGGAAGAAGGAGTTATTGATTGAAATTGCTAATTGTGCACTAAGTTCTATTGCTTGATCACTTAATTAATTATAACTGAATTATTGTACACTGTCGGAGAAAGGTTGGAGATTTGCCCTCACTCGCCGGGCCACTGATTGAATTGAATTAAATTGAGTGTATTGTTAAATTAATTAGTTGTAATCTCGGGCGAGTTATCTTTTACTATTAAACTTATATTGTTTCTATTTTATAAACCCTTACCCGAGATTATGACTTGCATGTTACTTGCGCGAATATTTATTTATAAACCCCTCACTCAGTCTGTGGTAGACTGACACCTCACACTTTTCAGGTACTGTCAGTGGCGTGCTAGGCGGGAGTCCGAGTCGTGTCCAGTTGTCGAGTTGAGTCTAGCATTGCATTTTCATGTTCTTGGTATTTTCGGCTTTTCATGTTAGTGGTTTTGGGTTATTTATAAAGGTGATGTATAGGAGATGATAATGTATTGATAATTGTTGGTACCTACTACTATATAAAAGTTGGTATCTATAAGTAAATATGTAAATATGGTACCTATAAGTATTGATGTTATTGCTTCCGGTTTTATTGTTCTGAATTGTTTTTGGGAGTATTTGAGGGTACCCGCCTAGCTTTTGAGTTTTGTTTTTTTTGTCACCCGTTCGCCATGAGTTCGGTTCATATATGGACTACCCATTTCATGTGTAAGCTAGACTTATGGTGCGGGGGTGTGGTATCTCGGCATTTCGGGTGCTACATCTTAGGTGGTATCAGAGCCCGGTTGCAAAACCGCGGTTCTAGTGTCCAGTCGTGTCATGTCTAAGTCGAACGGCATAGGATTAATTGATAATTTGAGAGTCTTGTGTCTTAATTGGAACTACTTGAACTTATTTGAATTTATTTGAACTTATTTGAACATCTTTGAGCTACTTGATGACTTGTGCATGGCATTGATTTATGTTACTACTTGATGATTAATTGATCTTCTATGACTTGGAATTTATATGTTTGATGTGTTTTCTTTAATTTAGTTGAATTAATTATTGCGTTTTGCATCAAATATGTGGTTAAATGCTAATTATGTGACATGAGCATGTACTAACCGCATGCATTTAGCTTTGAACTAATTTTGAGTTATAGGTTATGAAGATTATATCAAACCACGACCAATTTCTACAACAACTTCAATCTACCCCAAGTTCTTTTCTTTTGCTTTGAAGTTGTAAGGAATGCACCGGGGAATTTCATACAAGAAAATCAAGAGTCATGGATTGCTCTAGTTGGGTTATACTTCAAGTGTTAAGATTCGGGAATTGAAGGGCCAAAGGTGGGAGTAACTTTCAAGCTCTAATGAAGTTGGTAGATATTTAACGGGATAGTGGTAGGGCGTGATGCCTACAACTTGCAAGATTAACACTCACACGCCTATATTGCAAAAGTCTTTTTAACGGGAATCCGTAGGATCATTTCATTCAAGAGCAAAACTGAAGAAAACCTCTAGAGTGTTTTAAGGTTCAAGGTCTCAATCACCGAGGAGGCCTCGAGGGTACTAGGGACTTAGGGTTCGGAGTTGAAAGTAAGTTGAGGATTTTCCACCATTGGAATCGAAAATCAAGTTGTGGGATGATCTACGAGCTCTAGGTAAGTTGAAGAAGTTCAAAGAGGTGGAGTTGGGGTAGATGATGCTAGGTTATCATAAGACTAATACATACACCATGCCACATCAAAAGTTAAGTTAGTCAACCAAACTCAATGAGGTTGTGCAAACCGAGGGATGGAACGAAGGGAATCTTGGAGGAGGTTAGATCGATGAAGAAGAATGAAGAGATTAAGAAAAAGGGGAATTGAAGTCACTACGGATTTTGAGTAAGGAAGAAGTTGAATTGGAAGATATGGAGCAAAAATAGAAACGGTGAAAGAAGGTAACGAGCTTATAGAAGGAAACTATATGCTTGAGTGTAAGCAATTGGAGGGTGAGTTCGTTCGACTATTTAAACTTATACAAATTAAATCGAGGATTTCGATTGAGGTGATAACTAGGTGAAGACTTCGGATAACAATTAGAGACTACTTTTCGAAAGAGGGCTAGTTATCAATTTCACGGAAGTAGAAGCATTGGAGTTCAAGAATCATAATTTGATTACCAAGTTATACGAGTCGAGATAAGGAAGCTTTGAACGAGAAGATATTCAAGGTGGAGGTTCGAACCACACTTAGAATCTATAAATTGGAAGGAATACTTGGGGACAGAATTGAGTTCAAGAAATTTCAATCCTCGAGTGATGGAAACGTACTGGTTGATGTTGGGGATTTTGAAGAAAATTGGAAGACCGTGGGTAACAAGGAATAACCAACAAATTTGAGGCAAGCTCGTAATTCAACAAAACAAAGAACAAGTGCTAAGTTAAAGGATGCAGCTACGGTGACAGGTTCAAAGCATTCATGGCACGTGCATCATACATTGTTTAAATTATTTAAATTTCTTTAACTATATATGCATTCCTACTGAGCGTAAATTTTCCAACTTGTGTATTTATTATTTATAAGTGTAATACGTGCATCTACATCTTAACCCAACATGCACTTTAAGTGTTTTCTTGATAGAAAATCTCTCCACCTCATCTATCAAGCATTACTTCAACCGAGACACAACCGAAGTATGATATGTTGGAAAACACGAATCAGAAAGCAGCGGAATTTAAAAAATTTTTCCAACAAAAGGACCTTGAACTCGCAATCGTGTAACCAAATTCGTATAGATAGAAAACTTACTTTTCTTTTATTCTTTCTTGAAGCGTTTCAAGCCACCCATGAACGCTCTTCTCGCGGCTTGATCCCCTCTCCTTTGGTAAAGCTCGAATCTTCAAACTTCTAACTTGAAGTCTCTAGAGAAAGTCCACCAACTTGATCACAATCTAACTAGTAAGGATGCTAGTTCTCTAGTTAGTGTTTAGGCTTAACCTAGGGTTTAATTTAATCTTGGAGAAAGGAAGGTGTTCAACACATGAACCAAAAGAATTGCCAATTAGCTCTAAGGGGAGCTCGAGCTCCCCTATATATAGGAGGGAAGTGGCCGAAAATTCCTAGTCCTTTATGGGCTAGGATTTTGGTCTCTCTCTCTCCTATTACTTGATCATCAAGTATTTTCCAACTTTGACTTTGAATTCTAATTCAAGTCAACTTTTAAGAGAGCTAAAAATATCCAAACTATTTTTGGATAATTTTATACTTTATTTATTATAAAATAAATAACTTATTTTTATCTAATTAATTAATTCGTAATTAATTAACTAGATTATTTTCTCCAAAATTAGACTTTCTTTTTAATTCAAAATTAAACCAAAGTCTATTAAATAATTAACTAATTAATTATTTAATATATATATATAATCACGTGTGGCACACGTGTCTTAATGACACGTGTCCAATCACGTGAGCCACACGTGTGATTTCACACGTGTGGAACCCCTTAGGCTCGATTAACTCGTTTAATCATTTTTAAGCCTCAACTCATGTAACCAAGTTGTTGTGTGTGACCCTCTAGGTTCTCAATTCAATTAGCAGTGACCCCAATTAATTAATTCACTAATTAATTAATCAGTCCACAGATTAAACGACCATAGTCTAGCAACAGGTGTTTAACCCCTAGCTGAATTGGAATGTTCGGATTCGACAGAACCTTTAAGTCATTGATTCATGTGAGATACAATCCTCCTACTTACTATCTCTCAACCAAGATCTAGGGCAAGGGAATAATCAGAACCCTAATAATCCGGTCTTAAAGCTAAGTGCATTTCATATCCATTTGATCTCAATCCAAGAAACCCTTTTCTTGATGTCTTGATCTACTGCCTTGGCCAAGGACTCCATATGGCATATGAATGACTTACACAATAAGAGATCACCTTGCAAATGCAAGTGTAGGTCCTTTCTTGATTCTCATTCACTTTCATGAATCACTTGTGCAGCCCCAGCATAAGCCTTGAATCAGTTGTCTAAGGCGACACCCTTTAAAGCTTATACCAAAGACTACAGAGTTAACTCATAAAGTGACAAGGAACCTCAAGTCTAAGGATCAATTAATCACATCAATGACTCGTGAGATATTTCCTAATCTGGAAGTTTCCATTTCCTGAAATAGAAACTTCCTTTCCCATTTAGGAATGTTCTCACACGGGGCACCTCAGTGAACTTACTTATTAAAGTAAGCACCCTCATGTATCACGCACATATCAACTATACACTTTGCACCTCCATGAAACAAGGTGGTCCTTCTTAAGGGCGTGATCCCACAAGCAAGCCTTAGAGGAGTCAGGTTGACACTCCCACTGTCTGTAGGACTCATCGGCTTGGAGTATTTTACTAATCATGACTTATGTGATATAGGGCTCGTTTCATGAACCATTTCACCCAAATGGTAGAGTCCTAAAGTCATCAGGATTAGGGGAGTTCTCATACATGCACAGCTAAAGTAAACGCATACCAAACAAGAGCATATAAAGAAGTGTTGCCTCAATTCGTTATTTTATTCAAAGATTGTCTGTGATTACAATAAGGAAAAGCACAAAGCGGATATACAATCGGCTTTCTAGGGCACTATTCCTAACAATCTCCCACTTGCCCGTCAAAGCCATTCTAAAGCTACTCTAAGTCCCATCTTCTGAAGATGACCTTGGAAAGCTTCTCGACTAAGGGGTTTAGTAAGTGGATCTGCCACGTTCTCTGCTGATGTGACCCTCTCAATTTGCACATCTCCTCTTTTGATAATATCACGGATTAGGTGATACTTCCTCATAATGTGCTTGGTCCGTTGGTGAGATCTTGGTTCTCTTGCTTGAGCAACCGCCCCAGTGTTGTCACAAAACACAGTAATGGGGTCTTTCATGCTAGGAACAACATTCAACTCTTGAATGAAGTTTCTAATCCAAACACCTTCCTTAGCTGCATCATTTGCAGCTAAGTATTCGGCCTCAGTGGTCGAATCTGCAGTGGTTGTCTGCTTGGAACTCTTCCAACTCACTGCTCCGCCGTTTAGGCAGAAAATGTATCCTGACATTGACTTAAAATCATCTAAGTCAGATGCAAAGCTTGCATCGCAGTATCCTTCGACAGTAAGATCTTTCTGACCTCCGTAAACTAAGAATAAATCTTTAGTACTTTTCAAGTACTTAAGAATATTCTTCACGGCAGCCCAGTGACCATCTCCAGGGTCAGATTGGAAACGACTTGTTACACTAAGTGCATAAGCCACATCCGGTCGAGTACATAACATTGCATACATTATGCTACCTATTGCTGATGCATAAGGTGTATGAGTCATTCTCTCCTTCTCAAGGTTGGTCTTAGGACACATCTTCTTTGAAAGACATGTTCCTACACTCATAGGAAGGTTCTTAACCTTTGCTGACTCCATATTGAATCTCTTCAATACTTTGTCAATGTACATCGACTGTGATAGTCCTATTAACCTTCTAGATCTATCTCTATAGATTTTAATTCCAAGGATATAGGACGCATCATCAAGATCTTTCATCTCGAATTGGTTCGATAACCATAACTTAGTCACTTTCATGTCATCTTTCGAATTCCCAATAAGAAGGATGTCATCAACATAAAGTACTAAGAATTGCACTGAGGTCTCCAATTCCTTTCTATACACACATGATTCATTCGAAATTTGGATGAAGCCAAACGCTTTGACTGATTCATCAAATCGAATGTTCCAATTCCTAGAAGCCTGTTTCAATCCATAGATTGATCTTTGGAGTTTGCAAACCTTTTGCTCACTCCCACTGAATGTGAAACCTATGGGTTGCTCCATATAAATGTCTTTGTCAATGTCACCATTGAGAAAGGCAGTTTTCACATCCATTTGCCATATCTCATAGTCATAATATGCAGCAATGGCAAGCATGATCCGAATAGACTTTTGCATTGCAACTGGTGAAAAGGTTTCATCAAAATCCACGCCGGGTCTCTGAGTGAATCCTTTTGCAACCAGTCTTGCTTTGTAGGCTGCAATGCTTCCATCAACTCCAAGCTTTCTCTTAAAGATCCATTTGCAACCTATGGGTTTGACCCCATCAGGCAAATCTACCAAGGTCCAAACTTGGTTGGAGTTCATGGAATCCATTTCGGATTTCATGGCTTCTATTCACTGTTCAGAGTCAGAATCTGAAGTGCCTCCTCATATGTTAAAGGATCATTATCCTTTTGAGAGATTTCATGGAAGAATCCATACCATCTCTCCGGCTGTCTAGGAGTACGTTCAGAACGCCTTAGAGGAGGGTTTTCGCGTGTATCGAAATTCGTGATTGGTTGTAGTTGATCAGAGTGGGACGTTTCTTCAGTGGGTGGTGTGGGGTCATTTTGTACTTCTTCTAATTCTATGATCTTGCCCTTCTTTTCTTTAAGGAACGGTTCCTCAAGAAAAGTGGCATTTCTAGAAACAAACACCTTTTGTTCAGATTGATCATAGAAGTAGTATCCTATGGATTCCTTAGGATAACCTACAAAGTAGTATAAGTTAGAACAAGATTCTAACTTATCTCCCACTGTCCTCTTCACGTAAGCAGGACAACCCCAAATTCTTAAGTAAGAATAACTAGGGATTTTACCATGCCACATTTCATAGGGCGTTTTAGGGACTGACTTAGAGGGAACTAGATTCAAAATCTTTGCTGCACTTTCTAGGGCATAACCCCAGAAAGAAGGTGGTAAGTCAGTGAAACTCATCATGGAACGAACCATATCAAGTAGGGTTCGATTCCTTCTCTCAGAAACTCCATTAAGCTGAGGAGTTCCCGGAGGAGTCCATTGAGAGATAATCCCATTATCCTTGAGATGATTAAGGAATTCTTCACTAAGATATTCGCCTCCTCGATCAGATCGAAGTGCTTTGATCTTGTGACCAGTTTGGTTCTCAACCTCCTTTTGAAATTCTAAGAATTTCTCAAAAGCTTCAGATTTATACTTCATTAAGTATACATAACCATACCGACTAAAGTCATCAGTGAAGGTTATGAAGTACTGATGATTGTTTCTAGTGCTTACACTAAGCGGTCCACAAACATCAGTATGGATCAAATCCAAAACCTCAGTGGCACGTTCCACAGTTCCTTTAAAAGGAACTTTGGACATCTTTCCATTGAGACAGGATTCGCAAGAAGTCAACTCTTTGAGATCATTTTCAGAGAATGATCCTAAAGTGTTTATCTTGCTAATTCTGTTCTTGGAAATGTGTCCTAATCTAGCGTGCCATAAGGAAGCTGAAACTTTGTCATCTCTCTTACGCTTCGTTTCTCGTTGTATATTCATAATATTGATATTTTGAGTTAGGTAAAGTCCATTACTTAGAGTACCGATGTGAACGGAAGAGTTGTTCCGTTTGATAAAATATTTACCATTCTTAATATAAGTCTCATAACCTTCACAATCTAATATTGGAACTGAAATTATATTACGAATGATGCTCGGTACATAAAGGACTTTATTTTATACTAACTCAAAACTACCTAAATCTAATCTAATTGTGCCTAAAGCTCGAGCTTCAACGTTTGAGCCATCGCCGATCTTCAAGACACATTCTCCTTCTTTGAGTTGTTGGACTTCACTTAGCATCTGTACATCATTACAGATATGAGTTCCACAACCGGTATCAAGTACCCAAGAACTAGAATTAATAGAAAGATTTACTTCAACGAGAAAGATACCTTTCTTTAGAGTAACCTTGTACTCTGGGCAGTTTCTCCTCCAATGTCTCGCTTTGCCACAATGGAAGCAAACATCCTCTTTCTGATCACGCTTCTTCTTTTGGGCCTTCCCCTTCGAAATGCCACCAGTGGGCCTAAGGGGTTTCTTCTTCTTCTTTTGGGCTTTCTTGCCCTTACCTTTAGAAGGCCCAGAAGAGGAAGATGGAGCATTCACCATCAAAACCTTATTGTCCTTCTTGATCGTGCTTTCAGCAGTCACAAGCTGACTAATCAGCTCAGCTACAGTAGCACCAGCATGATTCATGTTGAAGTTAAGGACAAATGGGTTGAATGATGGTGGGAGCGAAGCTAGCAACAAAATCCACTAAAAGTTCATCTTTCAGTGGCATGTCCATGGAAGCAAGTTTCTCAGTAAGGGCAAGAAACTTGAGTCCATATTCATGGACACTTGAACCTTCCCTCATTCTCTAGTGGAATAATTCCTTTGAAGTGTTATACCTTGTAACACGTTCATGAGGGCGGTAAAGTTGCTCTAAGTGGTCGTAAATCTCCCAAGCAAATTCCATGGCCTCATGTTGCCTTTGCAAGTCCGGAGACATGTTAGCCAACATAAGGCAACGGGCTTGGAGATTATCATCCTTCCACTTCTGAATCGCGTCCCGCTCAGCCCGAGTGGGAGCCTCCCCTTCGGGACTAGGCTCCCCTTCGAAGAGAACATAAGTTCTCTTCTCAGAATCTAAAATGATTTTTAGATTCCTCAGCCAATCAGAATAGTTGGGACCAGTCAACTTGTTTGACTTGAGGATCGATACAAGAGGGTTTTTGGTTGCCATTTCAAAACACGTAGAGAATCACAGAATCTACGACCTAAATGGTAAAACAGAGAACTAGTGAGCATGCTGAATTATAACGATATACAAAAGATAAGGTCTTTAATCTAATGTAGCTCCCACTGTTTTTCAAAGATCTATAATTCCCAAAGATCTAAGAGGAACACGTTTCCCAATGGGTACTAAGATCCTAGGCATTTTACCTCGAACCCACGACTCGCGGACATTCTAAGTAAGAACCCTAGGTAGGTACAACTTACCAATTCTAACACCTTTAGAACTCTTAGTAATTATTTTTGCATCACCTATCTTTCAATATGGACCCACGACTCGTGCGACATCCATATTTACTTAGGCGTTAAGCTAGACCCATCAATCATAAGATCATGACCAAAACTTAGTTTGAACGACCCACGACTCGCGGACATCGCCCTTGCTAAAATTGACCACGAAATATTGATCATTTAAAATGATTAATTAGGTAACTAAAAACTAATAAGCTCCACTAGCTATCCCACGACTCGCGGACAATAACTAGCTTTACTTACTAAACTTAAAACCTATTGATGGAATGCTAGGAATTTAATTCAAAATTTGCATCTCGAATTAAACACCTATTTGTTCGAAATTAGCTTAATATTTAATGGGAATTTTTCGAATCAACCGGAGAGTTGTCCGGTTCGACCTCACCAACATATATGTTATCCAATTTTATTAGTCTTGATTAATGCAAGTACACTTAAATGCATTTCAAACAAGCACATAAACAGATAACATGTCCTAGCATGATACTAACATGTAATGATCATGGGTTCTACCTATCTTATGCGTGATATGTGGGAGCCACTCCACAATCACAAGTTCTAACATACATGCCACATAAACAGTTCAAATCACATAAGGGAAAGCAGTAACAAAATACGAGCCCTATCTCTATTACATTTAACAATTGAGATTCCCCTCCCTAACATTTTGAGGGGTCTTCACTTATGGCCTCCTTGGTACTTGAATGTGGTCCATCTTACTCCATGGGTGCATTGTCTCCAAAATGAAAATAAAACCTCACCACCTATCTCTACTCTCAAATTACAATAGAAAGAAAAAGACATAAAGTAATAAGGCTCAATCTTCATATTGGCCTTAGACAATTACACGGGGCATACCCCGGCCTCAAAAACAGTAATATGGAAAGCCACATAATAAATCACATAACAGTACCCACATAAGTGAGGCTCCAACCTCAATTGAAAAACGCAACTATAGGGCTCCAACCCCAATTTAAACCATCCATGTGCATAAATTAAAACCATACATAGATCTAAACCCATGATCACCTAACATGCTTTTGCAAGAATTTAAATTTAACCAATAAATTAAAATTCTCGCTTTAAGCTCTAATAGCTTAAAACACGACTTGATGCGAGTCTTATTTATAAAAGTTTTCAATAAATCCCAAATTACCAAAACAAATAAAATTCCAATTAATTTCTGAAAATTAATAATTTTATCAAAGATGTATTTTCCCAAAATATAAACCGCTTCAATTTCTCAAAAATCCCAATTTTAAGTTTTATTCAAAAATTAAAAATAAATATTCAAAAATAAAATTTTTAAAATTAAAATAAAAAATTGGGACTGGATTGCACGAAACACAAAAGGGTCGGATCACGAAAACGGGGCCCTAGCGCGAAACGGGACGCAGCGTCGCAAGCGCGCGCGGACGCACATGGCAGGCGCGCACAGCGCCCGGCCAAGGCCAGGCGAGTGCGCGCACTGCGCGCGTACCCTGCTGAGCGGTGGGCGGCCAGTCTCGGCCGCCCTGGGCGGGCGCGCCTAGGCGCACCCGGGAGGCTCCCGCACAGGCGTGCGGGAGGAGCTGGGCGGCTGGCCGGTCTGTCCCGGCCAGGCCTGGGCGGTGACGGGCGGCGCGCCCGGGAGGGCCTCCCTCACGGTTGCGGGAGGGTGGCGCGCGAAGCCCGCGCGCGACGCCTTCGCGCGCGGGGTTTCGCGTGTTCGTCGTGATCCGGGTTTTCGTTTCGTGTTTTCGTTCAAAAGCAAAACCAATCCAAGAAATCCAAAAACAGTTTATACAGTTTCAAATCTAAAATTGTTTTTCAAAATTAAATTTTATAAAAACCAATTTTCAGAAACTTTCAGGAAAAAATACAGTTTCGTAATTCAGACTTTCTAAAACAATTACAAATACTCAATCGCATCAAGCCTAAGAATTTCTACCAAATTCTCCAAGCATGATTTAAGTGATTTACCATAACATATATATATATTCAACTCCATTTCATCATATTCTTTTAGAGCTATATATATATGTGTTTATATAATCATCAACCATGCATGCCAAGTTGAAGCATCCCTAACTTGTAAATTCCTAAGAGGTAAGGGCTTGTGTGCAAATAACTTTTAATTAGCAAGACTTTTCTCCCCTCTTGAATTATATAATGTATACATACATATATACATATCTATATATATATCTTGACTCATGAAAATATCTTATCCTTCCCCCACATTTCATTTATCCATTTTTCATCTAAGATTTCACACACTCACACACACTCAATCTCGTTCAAAACACCATGGAAGAGGAGGAGGAGATTTCATCATTTCTAGCTTGGTTTCAAGGGGAACTTGCATACTTTGAAGCATCATCATCATCACTCCATCATTTCTTCTCCTTTCTTTCATTCAAGGTAGAGCTTGAGACTTTGTTGAATTCTTGATGTTATGATTGAAGAAGGGTTTGAGATTTATAATGCAATTCCTTGGTTATTTGTGATTAGAAGCATGATCTTGATCTTTACACTCCAAAGCTTGCATGAATTCATGAATAATGTGAGACTTAGGTATCATGATATATTTGGGGTTTGGAAGATGAATTCTTGATGATATATGCTTGGTTCCTTGGGTTAATTGAAGTCTAATTGATATATGTGAGATATATGCTTGATATATGATAGTTTTGGGGTGAATTCTTGTCTTGGTTTGATGTGGGTAGGCTTGGGAGCCAATTCCCGTAGGAACGCCCTGTTTTGCCCTGTTTTGTTCTGCTGCGTACAGTTGACACGGGGGTGTCAAATTTGCCTTGTTCCGCATGACACGGGGGTGCAGGTTGGTTTGGTTTTCTGTACCGTGACACGGGGGTGTCACGTTTTGCCTTGTAATGGTGACACGGGCGTGTCACCTTTTATTTCCGCGTTTTGTCCAACTTCAAACCAACGCCATTTTCACCTCGGTTTGAATTAGAAAACGTGCCATATAGCGTTCGAAAGGTCTTTGTGTCTACTTTCATACCCAACAAACAAAACTCGATTCCCACTTCTAGAATTTAAGATATTTCAGTTTTCCCACAACTTGTACATTTCCAAAAATTGTCGGTTTTGGCCAAACTTCACCAAAACCTTTCTTATTGCTTTCCTTTCACTCTCTTGGCTCCCATATGTGAATTATATGTTGTATATACTTGATTAATTGATAATCATGCTCTTACTTGACACTTCTTGGTACGTAATTGCTCAAACTTTATTGTGTAATTCCATGCACTATATGAATTGAACTTGAAATGATTGAATATGTGACTCCTTGAGATTTATTTCATCTCTTAGATATTGATTGGTTCTCTTACATGCTAAGTGTCACTTGATTGCTAGTTCTACTTATTTACATGAGCATTGTCGTGCGTCATACTTGGTTTCATATTGAGTCTTGTCCCACGAGTTCACGTTATTTCCTTTCTTGTCCAGTTTTTCTCCAGGGCGGAGATCATTGATCGTTGGGCACTTTCTTGTATCTTTGTCTTGTTCCGTCGCTCGTCAGGTGAGGTTTAAATTCTAGATATATAGAACCTTACAACCCTTATGTGATTTTCGGCCAAAACGTATTTATATATCTATAGTTTTCGAACCTTATGATTTTCAATTGATTTCACGGAATTGGATTGATTGATTGATTGATTAACGTATTGATTGTTTTGGCGAGTAACTATTGTTCACGTTGGGCCCAAGGGTAGTGTATTGAGCCAACCGGGAAAGCAAGGGCTGACGGGTAACTCTTGCACTATCCTCACCATTGTGGGATCACCTCTGAATCCACCAGGAGGTTTGGTGGAGGAAGAAATCCCGTACGTGGGAGTCATGCTCCTGACGTACACCGTGCCTGGATGGTTGGGTCTTGCAAGCCCGCCATCACCCGGAGGAAGAAGGATTTATTGATTGAAATTGCTAATTGTGCACTAAGTTCTATTGCTTGATCACTTAATTAATTACAACTGAATTATTGTACACTGTCGGAGAAAGGTTGGAGATTTGCCCTCAATCGCCGGGCCACTGATTGAATTGAATTAAATTGAGTGTATTGTTAAATTAATTAGTTGTAATCTCGGGCGAGTTATCTTTTACTATTAAACTTATATTGTTTCTATTTTATAAACCCTTACCCGAGATTATGACTTGCATGTTACTTGCGCGAATATTTATTTATAAACCCCTCACTCAGTCTGTGGTAGACTGACACCTCACACTTTTCAGGTACTGTCAGTGGCGTGCTAGGCGGGAGTCCGAGTCGTGTCCAGTTGTCGAGTTGAGTCTAGCATTGCATTTTCATGTTCTTGGTATTTTCGGCTTTTCATGTTAGTGGTTTTGGGTTATTTATACAGGTGATGTATAGGAGATGATAATGTATTGATAATTGTTGGTACCTACTACTATATAAAAGTTGGTATCTATAAGTAAATATGTAAATAAGGTACCTATAAGTATTGATGTTATTGCTTCCGCTTTTATTGTTCTGAATTGTTTTTGGGAGTATTTGAGGGTACCCGCCTAGCTTTTGAGTTTTGTTTTTTTTGTCACCCGTTCGCCATGAGTCCGGTTCATATATGGACTACCCATTTCATGTGTGAGCTAGACTTATGGTGCGGGGGTGTGGTATATCGGCGTTTCGGGTGCTACATCTTAGGTGGTATCAGAGCCCGGTTGCAAAACCGCGGTTCTAGTGTCCAGTCGTGTCATGTCTAAGTCGAACGGCATAGGATTAATTGATAATTTGAGAGTCTTGTGTCTTAATTGGAACTACTTGAACTTATTTGAATTTATTTGAACTTATTTGAACATCTTTGAGCTACTTGATGACTTGTGCATGGCATTGATTTATGTTACTACTTGATGATTAATTGATCTTCTATGACTTGGAATTTATATGTTTGATGTGTTTTCTTTAATTTAGTTGAATTAATTATTGTGTTTTGCATCAAATATGTGGTTAAATGCTAATTATGTGACATGAGCATGTACTAACCGCATGCATTTAGCTTTGAACTAATTTTGAGTTATAGGTTATGAAGATTATATCAAACCACGACCAATTTCTACAACAACTTCAATCTACCCCAAGTTCTTTTCTTTTGCTTTGAAGTTGTAAGGAATGCACCGGGGAACTTCATACAAGAAAATCAAGAGTCATGGATTGCTCTAGTTGGGTTATACTTCAAGTGTTAAGATTCGGGAATTGAAGGGCCAAAGGTGGGAGTAACTTTCAAGCTCTAATGAAGTTGGTAGATATTTAACGGGATAGTGGTAGGGCGTGATGCCTACAACTTGCAAGATTAACACTCACACGCCTATATTGCAAAAGTCTTTTTAACGGGAATCCGTAGGATCATTTCATTCAAGAGCAAAACTGAAGAAAACCTCTAGAGTGTTTTAAGGTTCAAGGTCTCAATCACCGAGGAGGCCTCGAGGGTACTAGGGACTTAGGGTTCGGAGTTGAAAGTAAGTTGAGGATTTTCCACCATTGGAATCGAAAATCAAGTTGTGGGATGATCTACGAGCTCTAGGTAAGTTGAAGAAGTTCAAAGAGGTGGAGTTGGGGTAGATGATGCTAGGTTATCATAAGACTAATACATACACCATGCCACATCAAAAGTTAAGTTAGTCAACCAAACTCAATGAGGTTGTGCAAACCGAGGGATGGAACGAAGGGAATCTTGGAGGAGGTTAGATCGATGAAGAAGAATGAAGAGATTAAGAAAAAGGGGAATTGAAGTCACTACGGATTTTGAGTAAGGAAGAAGTTGAATTGGAAGATATGGAGCAAAAATAGAAACGGTGAAAGAAGGTAACGAGCTTATAGAAGGAAACTATATGCTTGAGTGTAAGCAATTGGAGGGTGAGTTCGTTCGACTATTTAAACTTATACAAATTAAATCGAGGATTTCGATTGAGGTGATAACTAGGTGAAGACTTCGGATAACAATTAGAGACTACTTTTCGAAAGAGGGCTAGTTATCAATTTCACGGAAGTAGAAGCATTGGAGTTCAAGAATCATAATTTGATTACCAAGTTATACGAGTCGAGATAAGGAAGCTTTGAACGAGAAGATATTCAAGGTGGAGGTTCGAACCACAATTAGAATCTATAAATTGGAAGGAATACTTGGGGACAGAATTGAGTTCAAGAAATTTCAATCCTCGAGTGATGGAAACGTACTGGTTGATGTTGGGGATTTTGAAGAAAATTGGAAGACCGTGGGTAACATGGAATAACCAACAAATTTGAGGCAAGCTCGTAATTCAACAAAACAAAGAACAAGTGCTAAGTTAAAGGATGCAGCTACGGTGACAGGTTCAAAGCATTCATGGCACGTGCATCATACATTGTTTAAATTATTTAAATTTCTTTAACTATATATGCATTCCTACTTGAGCGTAAATTTTCCAACTTGTGTATTTATTATTTATAAGTGTAATACGTGCATCTACATCTTAACCCAACATGCACTTTAAGTGTTTTCTTGATAGAAAATCTCTCCACCTCATCTATCAAGCATTACTTCAACCGAGACACAATCGAAGTATGATACGGAAAGAATTGGGTTGCAAAGTGAGGAACAAAAGGGAGAAAGAACAATTGAAAGACCGGGAAAAGTAGTTAGGAGTTGGATGGAAGAAGTTGTCACTTCAAAAATAAACGTGAGATGAAATGTCCGAACAAGTGACGAGATTTAAAATTGCTGATATCAAGGAAGTTGAGTCGACTGGGGAAATGACTTCAAATTTGTGGTTGTGCTCAAAGGTTACATTTGTTAGAAGCAACAAAAGTGTAAGGGTTACAAATGATGGGGTTACTTGAAAGCAACAACAAGGGATGAATTAGGAGATTGAGATGCTTGATGACCTCCAAGGTCAGGATGAGGATATTTAGGAAATGATTTTGGATAGGGTGAGAGCTTCAAGAAATGGAATGGATATTCAAGAAATGAGGAAGGATTCGGTGTTCGTTGGATTTCCAATTGAGATAGAGAAATATTTCGAGAATGAGATCGAGAGTTAGAGGTACTTCAAGAGAATTAGAAAGAAGAGAAGCTTGGATTGAGAAAGGGTAGAACTGGTTCTAGAAGTTAGACATAAAATATTCCTATTTTCTTAAGGGGGAGAGCCGGTCGGGGAACAACTTAAAGTCGATGTTTGGATCTCACTTGGGAGAGTTGAAACTTCAAGGAAAATGGTTCTTTCGGAAACTCCCTATCGGAACTAGGTGAATGAAGTCTTCAATAGTTTAAATCTCGTGCGCCTAGAGTTCTCAAATGGAGATTTTAAAAGCCATAAGGAGGCATATCTTGAGCCGAGTTGAAATTGAAACAAATTTGATGAGAAATGGGAGAGATCATGATTTTTATAAGTTGAGTAAGTTTACTTTGATCAAAGGTAAGAATTTTTCAAGGAAAGCGACTGTCATTCAAGATTTGCATGAAGTGACCAAAGAGGTGCGACACTATTACCATATTACAAGATAAAAACAACTCGACGGGTACATTCTCTATCGCAAGGGATCACCTGAGAGTTATTTGGATCGGGAATATTTTGAAGGATAAAAGGTAGAACTAGAGTCATCAAATAATTAGTCTGGGCATCGGAGGAGGTCAACTATAATTGGTAAGAAGAATGGGTGGTCGGATTACTACCAAGTGCATATTCAAGAATTGAATCTTTGAACCGTGGTGGTAGAAAGGTTAGAAAATTTGATCGCGGGATGGAGATTGAGTAATTATTGGGGTACATACTGACATCAGGCATCCGAGGAATGGCATTTTGGTTAGAAGGGATTCTGATCAAAGAATCAAGTATTAAATCAAGTCACTGCCATTGAAGTTTCTAAGACCATGGTGAATGGTACACCTAATCATGCATATCATGTATAATATACAATTTATTATCAACCGTATGGTTCTTTGTCTTTATTATTTGCTTTTGTAAAACTAGATGGTATATTTGATTTCCTCCACTTGTTCATTACGTGAAGTTCTGTATGAATGTTTAATTAAGTGTTCTCTTGGAATTCTTGCTTGTGTGAGACTCGGGGTACTCTCCTTAGTTGTTTGAGAGACGGGGAGCTCTCACTACGTGTTAGAGAGACGGGGTTCTCTCTTTACTTGTTAGAGAGACGGGGTTCTCTCTTTACTTGTTAGAGAGAGGGGGTTCTCTCATTTCTTGTGGAGAGACGGGGCTCTCTCGTTACTTGTTTGAGAGACGGGGCTCTCTCATCGCTTGTTTTAAAGATTTAGAACTCGAGTATGGACCTGGGGACCAGGTCCTCTTAAGGGGGAGAGAGTTGTAACGCCCCAGTTTTTCAATTATGTATTTCATGATATTTGTGAATTATTTGATCAAGTGTTTACATGAAATTTTATCATCTTGTAATTTATGACATGATTTATATTTAATTGATTTGCGTCATTTAATTTTCTTGATTTGAATACTTGCAATTATGATTTAAATTATAACTTCGTGAATTCAATTTCGTGAGTGTGTATTTAATTCTCCAAGCATGATTTAAGTGATTTAGCATAACATATATATATATTCAACTCCATTTCATCATATTCTTTTAGAGCTATATATATATGTGTTTATATAATCATCAACCATGCATACCAAGTTGAAGCATCCCTAACTTGTAAATTCCTAAGAGGTAAGGGCTTGTGTGCAAATAACTTTTAATTAGCAAGACTTTTCTCCCCACTTGAATTATATAATGTATACATACATATATACATATCTATATATATATCTTGACTCATGAAAATATCTTATCCTTCCCCCACATTTCATTTATCCATTTTTCATCTAAGATTTCACACACTCACACACACTCAATCTCGTTCAAAACACCATGGAAGAGGAGGAGGAGATTTCATCATTTCTAGCTTGGTTTCAAGGGGAACTTGCATACTTTGAAGCATCATCATCATCACTCCATCATTTCTTCTCCTTTCTTTCATTCAAGGTAGAGCTTGAGACTTTGTTGAATTCTTGATGTTATGATTGAAGAAGGGTTTGAGATTTATAATGCAATTCCTTGGTTATTTGTGATTAGAAGCATGATTTTGATCTTTACACTCCAAAGCTTGCATGAATTCATGAATAATGTGAGACTTAGGTATCATGATATATTTGGGGTTTGGAAGATGAATTCTTGATGATATATGCTTGGTTCCTTGGGTTAATTGAAGTCTAATTGATATATGTGAGATATATGCTTGATATATGATAGTTTTGGGGTGAATTCTTGTCTTGGTTTGATGTGGGTAGGCTTGGGAGCCAATTCCCGTAGGAACGCCCTGTTTTGCCCAGTTTTGTTCTGCTGCGTATAGTTGACATGGGGGTGTCAAATTTGCCTTGTTCCGCATGACACGGGGGTGCAGGTTGGTTTGGTTTTCTATACCGTGACACGGGGGTGTCACGTTTTGCCTTGTAATGGTGACACGGGCGTGTCACCTTTTATTTCCTGCGTTTTGTCCAACTTCAAACCAACGCCATTTTCACCTCGGTTTGAATTAGAAAACGTGCCATATAGCGTTGGAAAGGTCTTTATGTCTACTTTCATACCCAACAAACAAAACTCGATTCCCATTTCTAGAATTTAAGATATTTCAGTTTTCCCACAACTTGTACATTTCCAAAAATTGTCGGTTTTGGCCAAACTTCACCAAAACCTTTCTTATTGCTTTCCTTTCACTCTCTTGGCTCCCATATGTGAATTATATGTTGTATATACTTGATTAATTGATAAGCATGCTCTTACTTGACACTTCTTGGTACGTAATTGCTCAAACTTTATTGTGTAATTCCATGCACTATATGAATTGAACTTGAAATGATTGACTATGTGACTCCTTGAGATTTATTTCATCTCTTAGATATTGATTGGTTCTCTTACATGCTAAGTGTCACTTGATTGCTAGTTCTACTTATTTACATGAGCATTGTCGTGCGTCATACTTGGTTTCATATTGAGTCTTGTCCCACGAGTTCACGTTATTTCCTTTCTTGTCCAGTTTTTCTCCAGGGCGGAGATCATTGATCGTTGGGCACTTTCTTGTATCTTTATCTTGTTCCGTCGCTCGTCAGGTGAGGTTTAAATTCTAGATATATAGAACCTTACAACCCTTATGTGATTTTCGGCTAAAACGTATCTATATTTCTATAGTTTTCGAACCTTATGATTTTCAATTGATTTCACGGAATTGGATTGATTGATTGATTGATTGATTAACGCATTGATTGTTTTGGCGAGTAACTATTGTTCACGTTAGGCCCGAGGGTAGTGTATTGAGCCAACCGGGAAAGCAAGGGCTGACGGGTAACTCTTGCACTATCCTAACCATTGTGGGATCACCTCTGAATCCACCAGGAGGTTTGGTGGAGGAAGAAATCCCGTACGTGGGAGTCATGCTCCTGACGTACACCGTGCCTGGATGGTTGGGTCTTGCAAGCCCGCCATCACCCGGAGGAAGAAGGATTTATTGATTGAAATTGCTAATTGTGCACTAAGTTCTATTGCTTGATCACTTAATTAATTACAACTGAATTATTGTACACTGTCGGAGAAAGGTTGGAGATTTGCCCTCACTCGCCGGGCCACTGATTGAATTGAATTAAATTGAGTGTATTGTTAAATTAATTAGTTGTAATCTCGGGCGAGTTATCTTTTACTATTAAACTTATATTGTTTCTATTTTATAAACCCTTACCCGAGATTATGACTTGCATGTTACTTGCGCGAATATTTATTTATAAACCCCTCACTCAGTCTGTGGTAGACTGACACCTCACACTTTTCAGGTACTGTCAGTGGCGTGCTAGGCGGGAGTCCGAGTCGTGTCCAGTTGTCGAGTTGAGTCTAGCATTGCATTTTCATGTTCTTGGTATTTTCGGCTTTTCATGTTAGTGATTTTGGGTTATTTATACAGGTGATGTATAGGAGATGATAATGTATTGATAATCGTTGGTACCTACTACTATATAAAAGTTGGTATCTATAAGTAAATATGTAAATATGGTACCTATAAGTATTGATGCTATTGCTACCGCTTTTATTGTTCTGAATTGTTTTTGGGAGTATTTGAGGGTACCCGCCTAGCTTTTGAGTTTTGTTTTTTTTGTCACCCGTTCGCCATGAGTCCGGTTCATATATGGACTACCCATTTCATGTGTGAGCTAGACTTATGGTGCGGGGGTGTGGCATCTCGGAGTTCCGGGTGCTACATGTTGTGTCTTGTGAGTCTAGGTCGTACGGCTTAGGGACTACTTGACAATGTGTTGCATATACCTCTCTTTTGTGCTTAATTGATTTAAATTTTGAATTCTGATTGAATTATTTGCATTAACATGCATAGACTAAAAATAGCACGCATTTTAGTGTTTATTGACAGGATGCCTCCACGAAGACTTCATGATCGATCTCCAGGACGACGTCATCATCGTGATCGTACTCCTACACCTCCACCTCCACAACCACCGCCGGCAGAGGCCTTTGTTAACTCAGTTATCAATATTATAGATCAAAGGCTACGAGATTATGTACCACCGGCACCTCCAGCACCACCTGCACCTGTTGTACCGCCTGAGGCACCGCTTTCTGTTATACTTAGGGAGTTTCAGAATCAAAGACCTCCCAAGTTCTTCAAGGGAAATGATATACAGGCAGAAATGTGGCTGAAAGAGGTAGAGAGGATATGGGAGCTCATTCCATGTGAGTCCCGAGAGAAGGCTCGATGCACCATCACTTTAATACAAGGGGAAGCCTACTCTTGGTGGGAAAGCACACGGATTGTATTGGAGGCAACTGGAGAGGAGATTAATTGGGAAATATTTACAAGAGAATTTAAGAACAAGTTCATCCCTCCCTCATCACGTACTCGAAGGTTGAGAGAATTTACCGAATTGAAGCAAGGATCGAGGTCTGTGGCCGAGTATATTTCAGAGTATGAAAGGTTATCTCGCTATGCACCCAATATAGCGAGTGATGATTTTCACAAAGCTACGCAGTTCATACAAGGACTCCGACCGGACATACAGAGAGCCTTGGAAGCGGTTAACACGAGTACTTGGGTCAAGGCTACCACGAAAGCTTTGAAAGTTCTAATAATGGAAAGAGGCCTATTTCTTATCAATCCTCGCCACCACAGGAAGGATCTCAGAAAAAGGCTCAATCAATAGGATCGACCTCGAAAGCTCCAAGTGTACCAACTTCAACATCATCTTCGGGAAAACCTCTTTGCACCTATTGCGGACGTGATACACATACTTATGAGGCTTGTAGGAAACGTTTGAATCTATGTCTGCGCTGTGGAAGCAATGAGCACCTAGTAGACACGTGTCCGAAGCGACAAGAGTTGTCTGCCGGGGGACAGAGGCCACTTGTTCAGGCTCGTGCATATGCTCTGGAGAGAGAGGTGCACAATATGAATGCTCATCCGAATGTGGTAGCCGAAGGTATCAACTATATTTATGGCATAATCAACAGTGAACGGTACCCTAACCATGCATATCACGTGCATCATGAATTCTATTGTTATTGTATTTAATTCTTGTTAGTTGCAATTTTGGTTGTATAAAAGCATTAGTTATGTGATTAACATGATGCTACCTGCTTTATGTGACATATACGTGAATGTTTCTACAATTTGCTTTCTTGAATCATTGTTTTGGCGTGTGTGTGTGGGACGGGGTTCTCGCCTTACTTGTTTGAGAGACGGGGTTCTCTAGTTGCGTGTTAGAGAGACGGGGCTCTTTCTCTACTTGTTTGAGAGACGGGGCTCTCTCATGCCTTGTCTAAGAGACGGGGTTCTCTTATTGCCTATGCATCATTTTAAAACTCGACAGTGGACCTGGGGACCATGTCCTTTTAAGGGGGGGAGAGTTGTAACGCCCCGGTTTTCCATTCAAAAATTATGTATTAAATTATAATTTTCATAACACTATATGTAATATATTCTTATGCATTTATATGAACTATCATTAACTTGGAATTTACGTGAACTAATTGCCAACATGATTAAATGTTCTTATATGTTCTTATTTGATCATTTCCTGAATTCATGGACTAAATTGCATTTCATGATTTGGGAGTTAAATGTTTATTTGTTAGAAATGATACTTTTGTGCATTCATTTAAATACATGAGGGACTAACATGAAAATTGTGGTGATTCATCTAATTCTTGGAAGACCTACACTCACACATGCATTGTATATGTATATACATTAATAGAGCACTAAGGATTTTTTTATATATATAATATGCATAATATCTAACTTTATAAATATATATAATCTATATCTCTATAATTATGTTACATTATATACAATATAACAGATATTCAAGATATACACACATTCCACTCATCCATTCTCATCAAGACTTCACACATTCACACACTAAAAACCGATTCAAACACCATCAAGGGAAGGAAGAAAGGTTTCATCAAATTCAAGCCAAATTCAAGGAGGAATTATACAAGTTAGAAGCATCATCTTTATCATCTCATCATTTCATCCATTTCTTCTTCCATCTTGAGGTATATGGAGAATTGATTGAATCCCTTGAGATATATTTGAGTAGGGTTTGGTAAATATGATATGATTCCTTGGTTATAAGTGCTTAGAAGCATGTTTAGGATCATTATATCTCATACCTTGCATGAATTCTTGAATTAGAGGAAAGTTGGAAAACACGAGTTTATATGGGATTTTGATGATGAATTCTTGATGATTTGATGCATGTTTCCTTGGATTATATGATGATTAATTGATATATATGATCATATACATGCTATATGTTGGTTTTCATGTGTTTATTTGATGTAGTTTGGTCATTGAGTGGTTTGGGAACCTTTTCCCGCGACCTCCCCTGTTTTCTTGCCCTGTTTTTCTGTTACGTGCAGTGACACGGGGGTGTCGCTTTTCCCCTCTTCAGCATGACACGGGGGTGTTCGTTGGGTTGAGTTTCTGTACCGTGACACGGGGGTGTCACGGCTTAGTGTATTTTAGTGACACGGCCGTGTCACCTTTTATTTCCTGTATTTTGTCCAACTTCGGACGAACGCCATTTTCACCTCGCTTTGAATTAGAAAACGTGCCATATACCGTCGGAAAGGTCTTTGTGTCTACTTTCATACCCAACAAACAAAACACGATTTCCACTTCTAGAATTGAAGATATTCCAGTTTTCCCACAACATGTACATTTCCAAAAATTGTCGGTTTTGGCCAAACTTCACCAAAACCTTTCTTATTGCATTTCTTTCACTTCCTTGGCTCCCATATTGGAATTATATGATTTATATGCTTGCTTAATTGATAATCATGCTCCTACTTGACACTCCTTGATTGTTATTGCATAATATCTTGATTATGACTTCGCCGTGCGTCTTAATTGGTTCATTCAAGTCGAGTCTTATTTCACACTTATCCTTGTTGCACAGATCTCGGTCCCGGAGACGAGGAGCACGGTCCGTAGGGTGCTTCCTTGCTTCTTTTGGTTGGTAGAGGTGAGGTTTAATTACAAGATATATAGAACCCTTACAACCCTATGTGATGTTTTCAGCCAAAATGTATATATATATATATATATATATATATATGTATATATCTTTCCCAAAAATCTCTAACGATTGCAAATGATTTCATGATCTATTGAATAATCGTGTTATCGTGATTGATCGTGTTTTGGCGAGTAAGCATGTCGTGTTCACATGGGCCCGAGGGTAGTGTATTGAGCCAACCGGGGAAGCAAGGGCTGACGGGTAACTCTTGCACTATCCTCACCAATTTTTGGGATCACCTCTGAATCCACCAGGAGGTTTGGTGGAGGAAGAAATCCCGTGCGTGGGAGTCATGTTCCCGACGTACACCGTTCATGGATGGTTGGGCCTTGCAATCCCACCATCACCGGAGGGAGAAGGAGTTCATGAAAATGCTAAGTGTGCACTAATGATTGTATGATAATTATTGAAATAAAACCTAAAGATGGTAATGTTCACTAATTGGAGTAAGGTTGGAGATTGCCCTCACTCGCCGGGCCACTGCGTGAATTGAATTGAACTAATAACGTTTATATTGATTGAATGGATTAGTTGTAACCTCAGGCGAGATCTATTTTAATATTGAACTTATATTGTTTCTATTTTATAAACCCTTACCCGAGATTATGGCTTGCATGGTAATTGCGCTAATATTTATTTATAAACCCCTCGCTCAGTCCGTGTTGGACTGACACCTCAACTTTTCAGTTTTTGCAGGTTCGTGCTAGGCTGGAATTAGAGTCTCGTGTCTTTTATTCGGGTCTAGCACTTCACCTTAATACTTTGTTCTTGTACTGATACTAGTTATTTTGTAGCATGTCTTGGATTTATACTTGGAGATGATATTGTATTGATATATAAATGTTGGTATCTATAAGTAAATATGTAAATATGGTACCTAAAAGTATTGATTGCTATTGCTTCCGCTTTTATTGCTCTGAATTGTTTATTGGTAGTATTTGAGGGTACCCGCCTAGCTTTTGAGTTTTTGTTGTCACCCGTTCGCCATGAGTCCGGTTCATATATGGACTACCCATTTCATGTGTGAGCTAGACTTATGGTGCGGGGATGTGGCATCTCGGCGTTCCGGGTGCTACATTTTGGTTCGAGCTAGGCAGCGAGTGTTGTAAAAGCCCGAAACAGGGGCAAGTTGGAAATTACGAAAATACCCCTATAACCCTAGAATTTTCCTACATTCCCGAAAGTACTTTTACTATCCAATATTGTGACCAAAAGAATCCTCACATTATTTCGAGGATCTTGACACTCTCCATGAAGCATAATTCCCATCCTAACTCTAGTAGCATCAAAAATCGGCAAAACCCTAGCTTATAGTTCGATCGTAAATAACTTTTTACTCATCCACCTTTCGATATTCAATATTATAACCAAAACGATCCTTGAATTACTTTGTGAATTTTCATGCATTTACCAAAACTCGATTCCACCCATAGCATATTTTATAAATATTTTCCCTTTTTAAAAATTGTCATTTTATTTTAAACAATTAGCTTTCATTCAATATTCGAAATTTTACTCAAAACGTTTCTTGAATTTTTCTCTAAGATATGATAATTTTTACAACCTTTAACCTCAGTCATAGCTTCGTTTATATAATTTTCTTATGATTTTCATCATCTTTAATATTCATAATTTATAAACGAAAACTCTAAATATTCCACATTTATAATCAAAACGAAGCTTATTTTTCACTCGTTCTTTCATTAATTTACTACTTCAAGGTTTCACCTCTCGACTCTTGAATAAAATTTATATCATTTTATATTTATTTTTATTCAACATAAACCTTCTAGAAAGTTTAAATAAATGGACATATTTTCCCCACATTTCCTATCTAATTACCAAGCATATGTCTAAAATATAATTCATCCACATTACCTAAGTAGCAACCAAGCATTTGTTTAGGATATGAAGCTTCCACATCTCCCCTAAACTCTTAGAAATTGCAAGGTAAGCCCCTAAATCCCAAGTATAAATACCCCTCCAAGCTCATTTCCAAAACTACACCAAAATCACTCACTTTCTCTCCCTAGTTCGGCCACTCCTCTCTTCTCTAAGGTATGATCTTGTTCTTTTATTATTTCATGCTTTATATTATGTTCTTAGTATGATAATAATAGTAACATGCTTAGATTTAATTAAATTATGCTTTAGGAATTTTATTTTATGAAATATATGCTATTTATGCTAGTTTAGGAAAAATATGATAACATATATGCATTATATTTAATTAAATGCATGAATTATGATATGATAAAGTATATTCATATGTGTAAGTATTCATGATCTTGTTTGATTAAATTCATGTCAAGAATAATTTATTTAGAATTATTTTTCATAGAGAATTAATATATTTTGCTATATTATGCTTCAAATTCTATGTTATAAATATGAATATGATCAAGTGTGTTACATACCTTCTTTGAATATTCAAATAGGCTCAAGAACATGTTCATGTTGTTCTTGAACAATTTTAAGTGCACGTGTGATAGTGTGTGAGTATGTGTGTTCGATTTTGTGTTATAAGGTGTTTAATTCATAAGAAATTGAATAGTAAATGTTTTCAAAAGTAATTTTGACTTTTTGGTCAACCCATAGGCTGAATATTTCGAAAATATTATTAAAATAATTATAAAATTAGTTTTGGAATTTTTAAATAAAGATTTTATCCGAATTTTTCAAAAATCGGTAAATTGTGAATTATTTTCAAAATATAACCTACATTGTCAAATTAAATTCTAAATTTCATTTATAATTTTATAATTAAGATTATAATGTGATTAATAAATATTTAAGTGGTTAAAGAATTCATGAAACCTGATTAATTACTTAATTTCCCTTAAATGGTTAAAATTAGAGTCTAACGGGAATTCTCTAACATGATATAGTTTATGTGTTTACTTGATTAAAATAATGTGTAACCCTTTTATGCATGAACATTATGTGCTTATTTGATTAATATAAGGAACCTAGTTCTAAGCCTATAGTAGTTAATACTTTCAGGCGCACTGGAATCCACACTACAATGTCTGACTAACGGTATAGGTGAGGGTTAAAATGTTTTCAACTGGAATCATGCTATACACATGTATCTATATAAAAACTATTTCCAAGCCTACCCATCATATTGATTTACTGCCCTATATTCATATTATTGTACTACAATGTCCCTCTTAAGGGAAAATACTTTCATGTTCATGTTACACTATCCCTCTTAAGGGAAAATACTTTCATGCCGGAATCAACGTTTTACTAAGACATTATATATTTCAAGTACACTTTATCAAAACATTGATTCTGGGTTATGCAAGCAAAATATTGTTCTTGATTCATGTTATGGGCCCCGGCTATATCCGTAGCGAGCAATTACCTGGAAGGTATCGGGCCGAGGGTATTGTTGGTGCTGCGGACTGCCACCACCTCTTGGTAGTGTTTTAACTGGAGGTTAGTTACTCCACGCCAAGGGATGAGGGAGAGATAGCTGCCTCCCGAATCTAGTTCGTGGTCTCTAGGGTTTGATTCCCTATTGACATCAATGAGTAGTGGAGTTAATATTCTTGGTTTTATTGAAGTATCGGAGCCTGATCAGCCTGATACTATTTTACCAATTATTTAAGGAGTTATGGATGGAAAGGCCTAGCTTGCGGGCATTAATGTTCTTGTTACAAACGGTTCATTTTTACAAATATTCCAAACTACCCCTATCCCTGTTTTACACATATTATGAACCGTTCCCTATTTGTTATATCCTATTGCCAATATTTTGATCAAGATCTTCTTGATTATATAAATATATATACATATACTTATACCTATAAGTTATTATACCCCCTTCACTTAGTCACTTTGACTAACCCTCTCACCTATTTTTAAAATGTATGATTTCAGGAATCAATGAACGACAACTAGAGGTATCTTGAAGTACTACAGCCGTAGGTTGGATCCGATCCTAAGAGTACACTGTCTTGAACCTACTCTCTGCAGAAACAAACTATCTCATACTTTGTCCTTGCATGTCAACCTGTTGTACTCTTTTGCGAACTACTTTGATCAATAATGATAATCCTTGCTCATTGTACGTTATCCTCCCCGTTCATTGGCAAAATTGAACCTCTTTATCTTTCGCTGCACTGTGTCACATACTCCATTCATATATTATCCTGACCGTTCGCCGTAGTATTTCCGGAGTGTTGGGTCTAACCTCCACTCAGGGAGTATTGCGGTGCGGGGTTGTAGTGCTGGGGAGGCGCTACAAGTGTCTTTTGAATCCTTTGGTCTTGTAACTCGAGTCTTTTGCATACCGCATCTTTTATTTATGCTTCGATAATATGTATATTCGTACGACTTTGGAATCTTGGAGAATTGTATGATTTAATTTGCCCCGTGGCGGGCATGTTATGTATCGTTTGTATTTATATGCTCGATGTATGTATGCATGTATTGATCCTGTTCCTTCCGCATTAGTATTTGTTTTGTTGCGCACTCTGTATTAGGGTCTAGTCCGCCTAGCTTAGGTGAGATTTTGTTTGTTTTCCGTTCGCGATGGCTTGGTACGTGTGCGGAGTTCCCGTTTCGTTACACGTGTCGGGCTATAGTGCGGGGGATGTGGTGCCCTTCGTCCGGGGTGCTACATTGCTTCTTTATCTGCGATCATGCTATATGTTGTTGCTTACGTGTTAATTTAAAGTTTTAAATTATTCTGATTTCCGCTGCTTGGCAACACCATAAAGCTCTGTCTATTACTATGTTTTGCCCGTTCGCCGAAATATCTCTCAAGTGTTAGGGTCTCTTAGTTGCTTGAGATGTACAACAATGCGAGATTGTTACATTGGGTGCGCTACATACACCAAGTATAAAGAAAAATGAATTTGGGCCATATATCCAAAACATTTACGGTTCATAACCCAAATTTGATGGACTACGACTCATTGAAAAATAAACTCTCCCTAATGAGATGATATTTCTATGTTTTAAAATTAAATTATACGACAATAACAGGTTAAAGTTAGTACGTTTTACTAACATTAAACAAATCCAAGATAGAAAATAGATCCAAAATATCTTAACGGGCGGGGTTTTCGGATATTGAGTCCAGCTATACCACCGTAGAGGCGTAGACCCGCCCCATTGGCATTGCACGAGTTGAGTATACTTTGGGGAAAAAAAAAGAAAACCACTAGGGAAAGTATATATATACTTCAACTAGGGTTAGTAGAACCATATATATTTTCGAACCCGTCGTATTTCCTCATTTCTTTATTCAGCTACTTAGCCATCGGGTTCTGCTGCTTTCGCAACGCTAAACCCCCTCGAAAACTCTCTCTCGCCCCTCTCTCTGTAAACGGCCATGGCAAACAGTTCGTATCCTCCTTTCCTACATCCAATTTTTATCAATTTCCTTTTTGTTTAGTAATTGACGAATATTTTTTCGGTGGATTTATGTCAATGCAGCTGCGACGCGATCCTTTTTGCAAGTGGCAGCGACAGAGGAGGCAACACCGCCTCTCAGAGTCGTTCAGATCGAAGGATTGGTACGCTTTATTCATAAAAAGCTTAATTGTTTTGTAAGAGAATTAGATATTGACAGAACAGGCACTTTTTCTGTTAAAAGTCTATCCTTTTTTAGTTGGTCGTGCCAGATACTGAGGCTGCAGGTTAGGGCTGGGTAAATTAGTTCTAGAAAATATAATTAGGGGGTTGGGTAAATTAGTTCTGGAAAATATAATTAGGGGTTTGACGTTGGGCTTTGTTAAATAGGAAAAACCAAATAATAGCACAAGTCTTGAGAAGTTACAAGGAAAGTCCCCCCAATATTACTGGGTTGCTTATTATTCGCATCTTTGAGTTGTTAATTTTGTTATTGAAGAAATATGACGTATAGATTCTTATAGAAAATTTGAACCAATCACAACTGTCTAAGATCTATTGCAGTTGCATGATGTTTTTCTACCTTTCGCATTAGCAGTTCTCCTCTTGTTTCTGAACCAAATTCACATGCATCCAGGTGGCACCTTGGCCAATAATATGATAATGTATCCCGAAACATTGACTGTATATACTTCATATAGGTCATCTTAAAGATAATAAAGCATTGCAAGGAATTTTCTCCAGCTCTCGTAACTGGGCAGCTTCTGGGATTGGATGTTGGTAGTGTTCTCGAAGTCACTAATTGTTTCCCATTCCCGGTATGGGTGTTTCTTTTCTGTTCATATGCATTGTTTGGTTCTGTTGGAGTTTGTTATTACAGTGAATTATGTTATGATCATTTTGAAAAAAATCTAAATACAATCTTGTAGATTCGTGAGGAAGATGAAGAGATTGAAGCAGAAGGTGCGAATTACCAGCTTGAGATGATGAGGTGCCTGAGAGAGGTTAATGTTGACAACAACACTGTTGGATGGTAAGTACTCTAGTCTCCTAAGCCTTGTCATCAACCCCATCTTCATGTCCTATAGCGTATGTACCAACTCTTTCCCTTGTTGGTTTATACTTCTCGACTCTCATCACTTGATATGGTAAAATTCTTTTTTCGGTTCCTGGTTCCTTGTATTGTATCCTGCATTTGAATTTGAGATATATCATATCAGTATGAAAGTTTGTAATGCTAATGTACCTATAGGTTAAACAAAACAATTATCAAATAATCATGTGGGTGTACATAGGCTATAGAGTTTCCCCAAGATCCATCTATTAGTAGAAATGAACTTATTTTAGAGGTTATGTTTACTTCAATGCCATTTTAGTCTCGTTGAATCTAACCTAGGTGGGTCAAGACGTGGAAACTTTCTGAACTGGTATGTGGATTGAATTACCGAGGCGAGAAGTTGTCCAATGAGGGACTTGTTTTCCCAACATGGAAACTTGGGAATTTTCTGTGTTTATACTGATCCTCACTCTACATAGTCAGCTCTAATTGAATCTCAATATCAAGCCGTATCCCTTTACTTAATCCGTATTTGTATCTGCTTCTTGCTCTCTGTTAGTCTGTTTACCACATGTAGTACTGGGTCTAGGCTGTCTGTCTGGGTGCTAGTGGCCTTCATCAAACGAGACCGAACAGCCATAGCCAATTTAGTCTTTCAATATTTAATCTTTGTAGGATCCGCTTTGAAGCAATACCTGGTTTTCTTTATTTTGAGAATACCTTTCATTGCTAAGAAAAAATTACTGTGAGCTAAAGATAGAATGTTGTTACTGATGGATATTTCTTAAATCTCCTAATTTAATCATCTTTATAAGCTTTCCACTAAAGTTCATAGTTGTATCATCTTGTTGAGTGACATTCATGGAATGTTTAAATAAATAAAGATCCATAGTTGTCAGCACTTGTTGGGTGATATTCATGGGATGTTGTCAACATTTCCATTTCCTTATTAAAGTTGTATAATTTTTCCTCCAGGTATCAATCAACTTTGTTTGGCTCTTTCCAGACAGTTGAATTGATAGAGACCTTTATGAATTACCAGGTACTATGTCTATCTATTGGCATATTCTTAGTAATATGGTATACTGATCCTGACTTGACGATTGAAATTTCACTAGTAGACACGATAAACAAGGTGATATAGATGCTGCTCTTAGATTTTTCGGCACACAAGATTATGCACCACGTCTTAGTCCCTTTTATTACAAGTTCTGATTAGAGGCCAGGGTTTTAGCTCAAGGCACTACTGAGTAAGAAAATCCATACATCAGTAGGGAGCAATTACTCAATAAAGACTATAAATTCTCAATGACAACTTTTGAGGTGGAGCAGAAATAATAAACTCAATGCCTTCACCGACATAAATATACTTTGATTCAATTCCATTAGGGACAGAAATAAGCTGAACTTTTTGAAGTGAAATAATCAAGACTGAATTAGACGTGTCACCTTTTATGTTAGTCCATGTTAGAAGTGGGTTTACTTCAAGGGATGGTTATGTGTGCTTTTAATAACATGGCTATGTTTGTAATTATGGCATACCTCAGGGGATGTAGATGTAATCCACCCAAACTAAAAGTGATTTCTCAAGAAAACAGAATCTTACCAAGTGGAAATCATACTAATAGTTGTCCTCTCTATCATAAGTTGCAGCTTATCATAATGTAGGAATGCTGTGTGAAGTTCATGGTCATTTTTTATTTTTTATTTTTTTTGTAATTTTAATGTGACTGATTCTTCGGGTTGCAGGAAAATATAAGAAGATGTGTGTGCATCATTTATGATCCATCGAGATCTAACCAGGGTGTCCTAGCTTTGAAGGCATTAAAGCTTTCTGATTCATTCATGGAGCTTTACCGCAGTAATAACTTCACTGGAGAGAAGTATGATTTTACATTTCTATCTTTCCTTAAGAATACACACATTAATCTTTAGGTATTAGACATGAGTTCCAATATGAACACATATTTAACATATATTTTGTGTAATACTGGTTTGCTCTACAGGTTGAGGGAGAAGAATCTTTCATGGGTGGATATCTTTGAAGAGATCCCAGTAAGCTCTTGGTTCTCTTGTTTATTATTTATTTTCGATCTTTTTGAGCTTCCATTTATTTTGCATTCTTGTGAACTGAGTGTTATAATGCATTGCGGAATAATCATTTTTGGTTAAAGAAGTCTTTGCTTTATTGTTTTGAATATGCTCTCACTTTGTAAATTGCATTTTTAACATAGGTTCTGTGATAGTCTTATAATTATTCTCCCTAGGTAATACTTGCAGGGATGAAATTATTTGGAATGATTTAGAAATTTTAGAAGGATATTTCGTTCAGTTCTCACTGCTCCCAGAAAAAGGCTTTTGGTTTCTGTGTGAGAGATACTGTAATGCCTTGATATACTATAATTATATGTATTAATGTATTCTATAAAAAGATTCTGTTTCAGATAAACTGGTTCTGTGATAGAATGTACAAATTCCACTTCATATATATTTTTCGTGGGTGCATCGCTCGGTCTTGCACGCGTTCACACCACTGTAGTTGATTGCATGATTTCCTGGGTGGCATCCCTCCATTTTTTTTTTTTTAAATTGGAAAGTGTAATAAATACGATTGCTGGATGTATGATTTATACATATGTTCAGATGGCAAACCATGAGTAATTAGTTCAGCCTTTTATGATGTCCTTATATTTGACAGATTAAGGTTTCAAATTCTGCTCTCATTAGTGCTTTCATGATGGAGCTGGAGGCTGATACTCCGGTCACACAGGTAAACTAAATTCCATTATCCATATGGCAGTCCTTTTATCTGATGATTAAAATTTTGATGTTGATATGTTATTGTTTGATAGTGCGACTATGAAAGGTTGCAATTGTCAACGGTTCCATTTTTAGAGAGGAATGTGGAGTTTCTGATTGAATGCATGGATGATTTATCAATGGAACAACAAAAGGTCTGTATTCTCATGGCCTCTACAACTGCAATAACTGGCTGGTAGCATGCTAAATCACTTTAGTTTTCCAGTTTCAATTCTACTACAGAAATCTTTCACGCCAACAAGCTCAACAGCAGGCCTGGCTTCAGAAGAGAAGGTATTCACCGGCAGAAGTCAATTATTTGGGCATTTTTATACATTTTTCTTTGTTTTAGTTTTGTTAGAAGCTGCTGCTGTTTTTTTTTTTTTTGGGTTGTGTTTGGGTTTGTTTCTGGTCTCCCTGTCTTTTTGGTTGGAGGAGGGTTTGCATGGGTGAGAAAACTCTCTGTTCAAAACTGCTCCCACATGCTTTTTTACCTTGGATCATTTCATCTCAGTGTGGGTCGCAGGTTAATTATTTTCACATATATCGTGGTATGTTCATGATTTTGCTGCTTTTCCTTTAGGGCTGAAAATGCAGCTCGGAAGAATGCTGGCGAAGAACCTTTACCCGAGGAAGATCCTTCTAACCCTGTGTTCAAGCCTATCCCTGAGCCATCAAGATTGGATAGCTTTTTGATAACAAATCAAATTGCCAATTATTGCAACCAAATCAATGGGTATGATTAATTTTGTAGCAATTGGTTCTGTATGCATTTCCCCCTTCCCTAAATTTGCTTGCCATTGCTATCTTCAATTATTAGTCATCGACTGATCACGATATAAAATCTATAGCTTGTTTATTTGGTAAGCTTTTCCTAGAATTTTGCATCATTTATTTCGGAAAATATATTACAAGTATTGGCATCTGGAAGGAAGATATGGTGCTGGTAAGAGGAAAGCTACACTATGTGCATTTTGTTTTGTACGTCTTTCCTGGGTTTATAAGAACATCCCCAGTTAATACTATTATTTTCCCGAATTGCTTGTTTTGGAAATTTATCCATAAATATAAGATGAAGCGTGAAGGGTGATATTTCAACATTTCCTTTTAGCAAAGCATAAAATTAAAGTTTTCTAATTACGTTTGAATTCATGCTAAATGATCTTTTGATCTTACTGCATGTCTTCCAGAGTGGCTGGACAAAGCTTTAGCAGACTATACCTGATGAACGCTCTTCATGAGAAGTAAATGACGGAACCATATGCTGGTTATAGTCACTATTAAGGTGGCTCAGGGTTATATCAGACAGACTCACAAATGTCGTGCAGCTTGGTGAAAGTGAATTTTTGGAATCCTATTATCTTTCTTTCTTTATTGGGCTTCTCTTGTATGACTCTATCTTACCTAGATAGTTATTAGATACTTGTTAATGACAGGGCAATTCATGAGTTTAGGAAAGGTATCAAATGTTAGAAAGAATCAATTAATAGTGTAATTTCTCTTAGTGTTCTGATTTTGGACATACAATGTTGTTAATTCTGATTATCATTTTTGTTTTGTCAACGTTTTGTTGCTTATGCTGTCATTTTGGTCGTGCCCGAGGAAAAGGGCATTGTAGATTTCATTTTGGATATTCATCCTTAACATCTCTGAGTTTGCGCGGCTGGGTTGCGGCCGAATTGAAATTTTAGTTTGGTTACCCAAAAATATGGTTTGGGACAGATCCTGCTTGGTTTTTGGTTGTGGGCTAAAGCCGAACATTATTTCTTTTAGAAAAATTGTTAATTTAAATTTTCTTTTTGATTTTATTGAAGGACAAACATTCTCGAGTTTTATTAGAAGTTGAAAAGGAAAAGTACTAAGAGAAATTACTCTTAAAGAGCACGAGTACGAATTTCCAAGTGAGTGGAACACCAGCAATACGGTAGGTAGTTGGAAGGGATAATTATGAATTGCCCCCTTGGTGAAATTACATATTGTCTCCGAAATTTGAGAAATTATGAATTCTTTCTTGGTTCGTTATTTTTCCCCCGTTAAATTTAATAGAATGTGTAATTTTATTATTTTACCATTCATATGTTGAAATTCAAGGGGTTATATGTAAGAAAAATTCAAAAACAATGAGGTTAATGTAAGTACTGAAATTTTGGGGGGGTTTGATGTAAGTATTTGAATTTTGTAACTATCTAATATATTTTTCTTAAGTAGCATCATTAATATTTTTATGATGAATTAAATTTCACACTTAGAGTTTATGAATACTAATTTTTATTTTTTATATTGAGCATTATACGAAATATAAATATATATGTTTATATTGGGATGTTATTCTTTGTATGTAAGATAAAAATATTAGGGATTACCAATACTGGGAATATTTGTTTCAATAACTCTTATGGATATTTATGTGAATCTTTTAATGCATTGATTGTTATTAGTGTGTTTGTTATAGTTTTCTATTCTAGAGGAAAATTTTGTTACCCTCAAACAAATTAGTTTAAATAAATTTATGCAAAATATACATAAAACTAAAATATAAACATAAGGTATGGAATAAATATGCATGAAATATCTCTTTCGATTTATACTTATAGATAAAATATAAATATTATATTAAATTATAAAATTTTAAATTAAAAAATACAAACTTAATTAATATTACAAATATATCATCATATTTTTAGTATTATTACAACTTACCCCCCTAAGGTTAGGATTGAAATTTTTAAAAATAGTTTTACTGACGTCATCAAATTTTAACACTATTATTAACGGTAGGGGCAATTTGCGAGAGAGAATGTAAACCTTAGGAAGGTGTTCGTAATTTCTCAAACCTAGGGGAAATTCGTATTTTCGCCATACCTTAGGGGGCTATTTGTAATTATCCCTAGTTGAAAAGCACGGCGATGGGTAGAACTAGTGCAATCAGGGTTGATGGTTGAAGTTGAGCCGACGGAGGCGTTCTTACATAGAAAGCTTCTGTTTGAACTTAGCGCAACATGGTGTGGTTGGAGGGGTGGTAGTGGCTGGTAGGAGCTTGGATTGCAGAGTGAAGGGCATTGGACACGGTGGTTATATTTCGAGCTGACCACTATCGCCACATGGCCCTAGCTTGGAGCTTTCAAGAACCACCACGTGGTCAAAGTTCCTTAACCTATGTCCTGCTCTTGACCCTAGCCTTCAAATATGGAGCACCCACAACTGCTTGAAAAACTAAATCTTCTGTCGGGGAAGAGCTCTCTTGACAGCCAAGCTCTTCGAGCTACTTGTTGAGCTTAACAAGAGCATTATAGGCGGAATCGTGTTTAATGCCTAAAATAACACATTAAATACTTGGGGCTCTCTTACACATTCTCTGACACAATAGGTACAAGGTGCCATATTGTATGTTATCTACCACATCAATGCATTTAACGTAATTTTGATTGGGTGTATTGGACATGCACAAGATTCTATGCTATAAATATCCAAGTATTTATGACATTAAGTCATTTATTGCTCTCCATTCAACCTCTTTTTACTATTCATTGCTTTTCTCTAGTATTATGATTGCTTTTGAGCTTCGGGTAGTCAAAACTGGCCACCAGCTCCATTTTCCCAGTTTTGGCATTTGAGCGCACGTTTGCTTCCTTTTTCAACAATCTTCCAGGTCAAAATCATACCTCAAATACAAATTCTTGAGTATTGGTGATCAAATCAGTGTCGAACTCAACGCACCAGATTCAGATACAATCATTTTGGCACTGTATGTGGGGAACTTTCTGAAAAACCTAGAAGAAAATGGTCCAAATGGAATTTATCTGCTGCCTTTATGGCGAAAGGGAGAAGGAGATCCTCTCGTGGCAGGATAATTTCGGCACCAGCTATCCACCTCTCATGCAGGAGACACGTTTCGGAGCCACATCGTGTGTATTTATCCCAGAGGCGGAGTTTGTAACATCCCGATCGTCCAACTTATAAGGTACGTCACTATTTAACCTTTTTATGTGTTTAATTATGTGATTTTATATTTTTCGAGGCCCTATTTTGAACTCTTTTAGAGTTTAGGGGCCCCTTTGTAATTTTCTCTTTTTAGGGGTTTTCCGGTCACTTCTCGTTCGGTCGAGATTTTGACCTCTTTGACCCCTTCAACGCGTTCGGGGCTTCGAAACGAGTCCGTAGACTCTGAGTTTGCCCCATTCTGACTTCGTTAGCCCGTTCATCCGACCGTTTTCGCGTACGAGGACCCGAGATAAATACCCCGGATCCTCGTTTTGCGTGCCATATTTCCAGCTTCAGCCTCTCTCTCTCTCCCCGCGTTTCACGCCATTCACACACACCCAAGGTGTGTTTTCACACACAACCCAAACTTGCTCGTTTCTCGACGGAATTCGACGTTCCGATAGTGCTTTTCGACTATCTCGACGACGCGGCCAATGGCCACCGGACGGCGGCGCACGCGCCGCCTGAAGCTCACGCCGCCGCCGCGTGAACAGTGTCACGGCGGCGCTCCGGCGACTTTTTCCGACCAAGGTTAGTGTTTTCCGAGGTTTTTCGACCCCCTGAGTCCATTTCCGGCATCGTTTTCACCGAATTTTGGCCGTAGGTGGTGGTTCCGGCGATGTGGTGGCGGCAGAAACTTCGGAGCTCAACGGGGGCCTTTTCCGGTCATCTTTTGGCCTCGGGCCCTTCACGAAAGTTGTTCGGAACGACGAGAACTAATGAACCCCATTTGCTCGACTCCAGATTTTGCCGTTTGGCGGCGGTTCGCGGTAGCTACAGTGGCGGCGCACCGGTGGCGCCACCTCCGAGGATTTTTCCGGCGAGAAAGCTTAGGGCTTTCGTAAAGCTCGTCACGGGTAAGCCGATGCCTCTTTCGGATCTCACTTTGGTTCACCGGTTTGAAAGTAATTGAAGTTTGAAGATTTTAGGGTTTTCGTATTCTTGGATTTGAAATTGGTGACGATTGGCTTGGAATTTGCAGAAATTGATCGAGGAATTGGATTGAGCATGACGAATCCTTGCACGGGTGATTTTTCGGGTTTTTCCGGCACGTTCCGGTGGTGGCCGAGCGGCGGCCGGCCACTATTCCGGCGGCTCCGGCAGCGGCGTTCCGGCGGGCTTCGGACAGCTCGTTCGCCTCGTTGTGGTGAGTCCAACACCACTTTCCGTTCGTCAATCGGACACTTGGTTTATTTTCTACGAATTTATTTGTGTATTTGAGAATTATTTGATTAATTATTCTAATTGTAAATTAATTGTCATATGCTTGAATTGCCGATCGAAATGTTTTCCGTTATGTATGAAATCATTTATGATATGGAATGTGATAAGTATGGACTTTGTAATTTGTAAATTGAACCCCGATTTATTGAATTTATGCTAATTGATTAGATTAGAGGGGGGTGTTTGTGTAATTTTGAAACAGGATGAAATTGTTTGATTTGATTTGTTCAACCTTGCTAAGTGAATCCATTTTGTAACATATGATTTGGGTATATCACGTAGGAATAATATGAACTTGGTATGATTGGGGTTTAATAGGTAACCTCGTGAGATTTATATAAATTTCGAAGCATTCTATTACGATTTGATTAGCTTTGTAATACGTGCAAATTTGTATGAAAGATAATATGAGAACTTGAACAATTATGTAACTTAGTTGGAAGTTGCTTATGACCCCGTGGATTTAAATGAATTCCTAGCATGTTATTACATGATTTATTTGGCATTGTAATACGTGCAAGTTTATGAAATGTTATGTAGGAATTTGATTTGATTGCTTTGTAAATGTGCAAGATATGAATCGATACGAGATAATGTGATTGCATTTGCCGTGCGTCTCTGTGTGGTTGTCTGTCTGAGTCTGAGCTTTGTGGGTTGTTTTGTGTGTTCAGTGGATCAGGTGCACCCGGGGAGGTGACAAGTGAGTCGTGCAGGTTCCGGGGTGGACCTTCTGCTTTGTGTTCGGCTGTGTTTGGTACCAGGTGAGGTTAGGTTATAGTTAAACCCTACAGATATGTGCCGATATGTATGTGAATATAAGCCCTATGGATACGCCAGATATGATTTATGTTCTAGAATCTGTTTATGCTAGGATCTGATATGATAGGATTATGAATATGCTATGATTATGCCTATGCTTTGACTGCTGATATGATATGCCTCCGGATATGATTTGCGCTTGCCTTGGACCTTGTTGTGCCTCTGATTCTGGTATGTTTCCGACTCTGCTTTGTTTGGGGGCCCGGTGATTATGGGTAAGGAGCCTCGGAGAGTCGAGTATTACTCCTGTGCATGATCATCAGGATGTGGGTAAGGAGCCTCGGAGCGTCGAGTATTACTCCTGTGCACATTTCCCCTCTGATTTGATGGTTTGACTCTGCTTTGTTTGGGGCCCGGTGATTATGGGTAAGGAGCCTCGGGGCGTCGAGTATTACTCCTGTGCATGATCATCGGGATGTGGGTAAGGAGCCTCGGAGCGTCGAGTATTACTCCTGTGCACATTTTCCCCTTTTGTCTGAACGTTTGCTTGGTGTGTTTGTTTTCGTTAAGTTAGTTTGTTAAGAAATTGTTCGGGAAACGGGAGTGGACTTCTAATTAATAAAATTGGGATTTTTGGCCTTTGGCCTAACTCTTTTACTCTCTTATATCTAGTATCATGTGAGAAATATTTTAGAATGCAAAAACCACGCCCTGGTTCACGAACTCCCCTTTATGATATGTGCTGTGCTCTGTATATGTATATACGCGTGTGTGTGTAGCCCCTCGCTCAGTCTTTGGACTGACCCCTCCCCTTTTAAGTTTTTAGTTTGCAGGCTTTGCTTTGGAGTTCGTTGGAGTTCGTGCTAGGCGGCTGTCTGTCGTGTTTGTTGGTCTGTCTGAGTTTGTTCAGCTCTTTGAATCGATTTATGTTTTGAAATTTTGTATAAGATATATTCTGCTCAGGTTTGCATGTTTGAATTGCTTTTATGGAATTCGGGACAGGTTAGGACAGGTACTCGATTTAGTTGAACCCGTTTTGATGTGTAATTATTCGGGACAGGATAGGACAGGTTTGCTGAACTAGTTGAACCCGTATATTTGATTCTGATGTAGGTACTTCGTTGTATGCTTGGTGTGTATAAGTTTTTGAAAGTTGGCATTTCGTACTATTTCCGCTGTCATGTTTCGTATATTGTCTTTTGTACAGGGTTAGGTACCGCCTAGCTAGTGGGTGTGTTTTTGTTTATCACCCGTTCGCTGTGACTTGGTGCGTGTGCGGACTTCCCATTTCGTACACGTGTCTGGTCATTGTGCGGGGGATGTGGCGCCTCACGTGCGGGGTGTTACATCTATAAGTGGTATCAGAGCTACCAGGTTCAGAACCGGTGCTTTGGGTCGTGTTGTGTCAGTCTAGGTCGTACGGCAAAGGAATACGTGTGCATTGCATCCGTTTTGACGTGACATTTGACTTCTTTGCATGAATTGATTTGAACTTTTGTGAGTGTGTGTATGTTGTGATTATGATTATGCAATATTTTATTTGATGCTTTTTAAATTTTAGCAGCTATGTATTGCAGTTGCATTTAATTAGGTGCTCTTAATTATTTCCCTTACTTGACATGTCCACTCACTGACCAACATGCATAGATATTCGTACAATTTGTGCTTTGTAGGTGAATGCATGTAAGATAGAACGTTGGGCTGTGGTTAACTTCTTTGTACCAAGCGATGTTCGTAGCCTCATAAATGGTTTGATGGAAGTAAGTAGATAGGTGTGGAAGCTGCTATGGAACCTCTATTAGACTTAGTTAGCAAGGATGGTATGTTAAAGCAGGATTGACCAAGCAAAGCTAAGAGAACACTTAAGAATTTGAGGAGCACTGCAATTCTGAATTAGAGGCCAGGATTCCGATCACTACGAGTGGGGATAATTGCCACCAAAGGAAATTGGAACTTTGACTCTGTTGCTACGGTGAACGGTACACTATGCATTCATGGCACGAGCATCCATACATTCTTTATTTGATTAATTCTTGTTATTATGTGTTATATCTGTCAATCGTGATACTTGTTGATTGTTGTAATTTTGATTCTGCTTTTGTGCTTGAGTGAGAGAGATTTGATTCTCTCTATTTATGTGCTAGGGGGATGTTAATTCTTCCTACTTGTGTGTTAGAGAGATGTTGGATTCTCTCTATATTACGTGACAGAAAGATGCTGGAGTCTTTCTGAGTTCTGTGCACGAGAGATGCTGGATGCTCTTGTACTTAGGTATTCGAGGGATGCTGGATTCCCTTGGATTTAGGGTTTGAGAAATGCCGGATTTTCTCAAACTAGATTGTCTGAGAGATGTGGAATCAATCAGACTTAGGTTGAGAGACGGGGTTCTCTCAATTGTGTGCCTGAGAGACGGGGTTCTCTCTTTTGTGTGTTAAGGAACGGGGTTTCTCTCTTTTGTGTGTGCTGAGGGACGGGGTTCTCTCACTTGGGTGTAGAGAGATGGGATTCTCTCTTGTTTGTTGTAGTTGAGCAACGCGCAGCCTGACGACAGTCTGCAAGCAACGAGGATGCGACAGTATCGAGCTTCGGGTGTGGTGGCCTAGTGCCGATCGAATGAGTTTGAAGGGACCAACGGTCAAGCGCTCAGTGGAACTTCAGTGACAACGAGTCACTATGAAGGGAGTTGATGCCAACTAAGGGAGGAGTATCCTGCAGAGATTGCAGTTCGCCTAGATCAGAGTTGCGCAGCGGAAGCTTGAAGTGGAATTCGTTTCAGCGTCGTTCAAGATCCGACCTTAGGACCTGAGGACAGGTCCTTTTGAAGGAGGGAAGTTTGTAACATCCCGATCGTCCAACTTATAAGGTACGTCACTATTTAACCTTTTTATGTGTTTAATTATGTGATTTTATATTTTTCGAGGCCCTATTTTGAACTCTTTTAGAGTTTAGGGGCCCCTTTGTAATTTTCTCTTTTTAGGGGTTTTCCGGTCACTTCTCGTTCGGTCGAGATTTTGACCTCTTTGACCCCTTCAACGCGTTCGGGGCTTCGAAACGAGTCCGTAGACTCTGAGTTTGCCCCATTCTGACTTCGTTAGCCCGTTCATCCGACCGTTTTCGCGTACGAGGACCCGAGATAAATACCCCGGATCCTCGTTTTGCGAACCATATTTCCAGCTTCAGCCTCTCTCTCGCTCCCCGCGTTTCACGCCATTCACACACACCCAAGGTGTGTTTTCACACACAACCCAAACTTGCTCGTTTCTCGACGGAATTCGACGTTCCGATAGTGCTTTTCGACTATCTCGACGACGCGGTCACAACCGTACCAAGAACTCGACCAACCGACGACCGACGGCGGAGATATTGCCGATTTTCAGACGCGGCAGGAGGGGTGGCGGAGCCGCCACTTCGTGGCCCTTTTGCGGCGGCTTCCGGCCACTTTCCGGCGACACGCGCCCCACAGACGGCAAGAGGAGCTTCCGGCGCAGCGAATGTCGTTGGCGGCGCGGCCAATGGCCACCGGACGGCGGCGCACGCGCCGCCTGAAGCTCACGCCGCCGCCGCGTGAACAGTGTCACGGCGGCGCTCCGGCGACTTTTTCTGACCAAGGTTAGTGTTTTCCGAGGTTTTTCGACCCCCTGAGTCCATTTCCGGCATCGTTTTCACCGAATTTTGGCCGTAGGTGGTGGTTCCGGCGATGTGGTGGCGGCAGAAACTTCGGAGCTCAACGGGGGCCTTTTCCGGTCATCTTTTGGCCTCGGGCCCTTCACGAAAGTTGTTCGGAACGACGAGAACTAATGAACCCCATTTGCTCGACTCCAGATTTTGCCGTTTGGCGGCGGTTCGCGGTAGCTACAGTGGCGGCGCACCGGTGGCGCCACCTCCGAGGATTTTTCCGGCGAGAAAGCTTAGGGCTTTCGTAAAGCTCGTCACGGGTAAGCCGATGCCTCTTTCGGATCTCACTTTGGTTCACCGGTTTGAAAGTAATTGAAGTTTGAAGATTTTAGGGTTTTCGTATTCTTGGATTTGAAATTGGTGACGATTGGCTTGGAATTTGCAGAAATTGATCGAGGAATTGGATTGAGCATGACGAATCCTTGCACGGGTGATTTTTCGGGTTTTTCCGGCACGTTCCGGTGGTGGCCGAGCGGCGGCCGGCCACTATTCCGGCGGCTCCGGCAGCGGCGTTCCGGCGGGCTTCGGACAGCTCGTTCGCCTCGTTGTGGTGAGTCCAACACCACTTTCCGTTCGTCAATCGGACACTTGGTTTATTTTCTAAGAATTTATTTGTGTATTTGAGAATTATTTGATTAATTATTCTAATTGTAAATTAATTGTCATATGCTTGAATTGCCGATCGAAATGTTTTCCGTTATGTATGAAATCATTTATGATATGGAATGTGATAAGTATGGACTTTGTAATTTGTAAATTGAACCCCGATTTATTGAATTTATGCTAATTGATTAGATTAGAGGGGGGTGTTTGTGTAATTTTGAAACAGGATGAAATTGTTTGATTTGATTTGTTCAACCTTGCTAAGTGAATCCATTTTGTAACATATGATTTGGGTATATCACGTAGGAATAATATGAACTTGGTATGATTGGGGTTTAATAGGTAACCTCGTGAGATTTATATAAATTTCGAAGCATGCTATTACGATTTGATTAGCTTTGTAATACGTGCAAATTTGTATGAAATATAATATGAGAACTTGAACAATTATGTAACTTAGTTGGAAGTTGCTTATGACCCCGTGGATTTAAATGAATTCCTAGCATGTTATTACATGATTTATTTGGCATTGTAATACGTGCAAGTTTATGAAATATTATGTAGGAATTTGATTTGATTGCTTTGTAAATGTGCAAGATATGAATCGATACGAGATAATGTGATTGCATTTGCCGTGCGTCTCTGTGTGGTTGTCTGTCTGAGTCTGAGCTTTGTGGGTTGTTTTGTGTGTTCAGTGGATCAGGTGCACCCGGGGAGGTGACAAGTGAGTCGTGCAGGTTCCGGGGTGGACCTTCTGCTTTGTGTTCGGCTGTGTTTGGTACCAGGTGAGGTTAGGTTATAGTTAAACCCTACAGATATGTGCCGATATGTATGTGAATATAAGCCCTATGGATACGCCAGATATGATTTATGTTCTAGAATCTGTTTATGCTAGGATCTGATATGATAGGATTATGAATATGCTATGATTATGCCTATGCTTTGACTGCTGATATGATATGCCTCCGGATATGATTTGCGCTTGCCTTGGACCTTGTTGTGCCTCTGATTCTGGTATGTTTCCGACTCTGCTTTGTTTGGGGGCCCGGTGATTATGGGTAAGGAGCCTCGGAGAGTCGAGTATTACTCCTGTGCATGATCATCAGGATGTGGGTAAGGAGCCTCGGAGCGTCGAGTATTACTCCTGTGCACATTTCCCCTCTGATTTGATGGTTTGACTCTGCTTTGTTTGGGGCCCGGTGATTATGGGTAAGGAGCCTCGGGGCGTCGAGTATTACTCCTGTGCATGATCATCGGGATGTGGGTAAGGAGCCTCGGAGCGTCGAGTATTACTCCTGTGCACATTTTCCCCTTTTGTCTGAACGTTTGCTTGGTGTGTTTGTTTTCGTTAAGTTAGTTTGTTAAGAAATTGTTCGGGAAACGGGAGTGGACTTCTAATTAATAAAATTGGGATTTTTGGCCTTTGGCCTAACTCTTTTACTCTCTTATATCTAGTATCATGTGAGAAATATTTTAGAATGCAAAAACCACGCCCTGGTTCACGAACTCCCCTTTATGATATGTGCTGTGCTCTGTATATGTATATACGCGTGTGTGTGTAGCCCCTCGCTCAGTCTTTGGACTGACCCCTCCCCTTTTAAGTTTTTAGTTTGCAGGCTTTGCTTTGGAGTTCGTTGGAGTTCGTGCTAGGCGGCTGTCTGTCGTGTTTGTTGGTCTGTCTGAGTTTGTTCAGCTCTTTGAATCGATTTATGTTTTGAAATTTTGTATAAGATATATTCTGCTCAGGTTTGCATGTTTGAATTGCTTTTATGGAATTCGGGACAGGTTAGGACAGGTACTCGATTTAGTTGAACCCGTTTTGATGTGTAATTATTCGGGACAGGATAGGACAGGTTTGCTGAACTAGTTGAACCCGTATATTTGATTCTGATGTAGGTACTTCGTTGTATGCTTGGTGTGTATAAGTTTTTGAAAGTTGGCATTTCGTACTATTTCCGCTGTCATGTTTCGTATATTGTCTTTTGTACAGGGTTAGGTACCGCCTAGCTAGTGGGTGTGTTTTTGTTTATCACCCGTTCGCTGTGACTTGGTGCGTGTGCGGACTTCCCATTTCGTACACGTGTCGGGTCATAGTGCGGGGGATGTGGCGCCTCACGTGCGGGGTGTTACAGAGTTAGTCACCTATTTCGAACAGTGTAAGGTGGAGGCTCTGACCGCAATAAGGAAAAATAGGGAGGCCAATCTGCAGGAGAGGCCTCGGGCTAGCCACTTTGCGGTGAAACACCCCTCCCCTCCAATAATAGCTTATTCACCTCCCTACGTGCAACCCATTCAATATACCTACCCCTAATAAGGGTATTGGGGTTACGCATAGCCCGTATATCCTCAAGCGCACCTTCAGCTGTCTTCTCCTCTACCACCGTATGTACAAGCGGAACCAGCCAGGTAGTAGACAACGACGCCCACTTCAGAGAACACATGTGGAATCCATCCATCCGTGCTGCAACCCAGCAAAGAGGCCAATAGTTGCTAGCCACAATGATGAAGAAAGATCCTCCCAGTGACACTGTCGTATGCTGTTCACTGATAGAGGAGCACAACACCTGGCGGGAACAACTGGTGAGTTTGAAAGGAGCGCCCTGCTTCCCACACAATCACCGTGTTTGAACATTTGGGGACTAAGGTTCTACCTGAAGTCGCCCGATGCGCTAATAAGGAACATTTAGTGGAATCTTGGGATGTGAGGAACCAGCTCCCACCACAACAACTGTTGCAACAGGCTTTCTCCGATGAGGAGCCCGAATACTATGACGAGCATGAGGAGTCATCTTTCGACCCCTCCTCCCCTCGAGTCCAACAACCACCACCTCAGTCAGCAATCCAACAATAAGCTCAAGCAAATTAGCCTGCTCGACATTATAGGAATGAAAGTGAGGCCAGATTCCCTTTTATTGATGTGATCATTGGTGCCGTCATTGATAAAATCCACTGCAATCTTCCAATATACAATAGGACCATCTACCCGAAAAAACTCTTGTGCCATTTTGATATGCTGATCAGCCTTTTCCAACATAGCAAGGTGATTTAGGTTAGAGTTTTCGCAATCATGCTCGAGAGCACTGCCCAAGACTAGTTTTCGAAGCTCTAGCCCATAGCATACCTTCTTATAAGGACTTTGTCAAGAAATTTTTGGGTCAATTCTTCTCAATGGCTGGTGAGAAGCCCTCTCCCTACCCCTTCCTTTATCACATTGTGCAGGGGGAGAATGAGACAGTGCGGGATTTTTTTGCTCGCTTCGCCAAAACAGTCATCCGAATCGATGACCCCAGGATCAACCTGCTCACCTAGATGCTCTATCATGCACTTCTCAACCATAAGTACGCTAACCAAATCATCCTATCAAAGCCTCAATCACTGGACGAGATCTAGGAAATTCCTCGAAGTTGGATAAGGGTCGAAGAAATACAACTTTCTCAGCATGTTCTTCCAAGAAGGAATGATTCACCCACCCTGATTCAACTTAGTCCCCTAAGGCCGATCACAAGTAGAGGCGCGATTAGCCCTCTGGAAGTGGAGCCTAAGAACACTTCACACCTCTCGATTGTCTAATCGAGAAGATTTATGATATAGTAGACAAGAACCTCTTGAAGAAGCCTAAGGCCATCAAGGAGGCACAAAAAGGATGGGACTTCGGAAAGTATTGCAACTTCCATATGCAATGGGGTCACTTGACCTCAGAATGATTTGCCCTCCATGGCGAGACTGGAAGAGTAATCAAAGGAGGGCACCTTCAGGAGTTCATCAGAAATATCAATGACAACGCTCAATTAGACCTTGAGCGAAGGGATAGATCCCCCTCACCACGAAACTAGCCACTCGAGAAGGAATAAGATCCAACTTCCACAATTTTTCCTATGGAGATGAACTTAACATGATTGCTGGGGGGTCGATTGAAGGTGTAGTACCCCGAAAGGAGACTTAGCACCCTCCCGAGTGATAGGAGACTTAGCACCCAAAAGACACGTCGACGAATGGACAATAACATACAATAACAATGTAGTAAGAGGCAAACGACGATAGAAAATTGAGGAAATTTAAAACTATTGTAAACAAGTACAGAGGACATATATAGCACCACGAGCGAAGGGCACCACATCCCCCGCACCATAATCCGACACGTGTAACGAAATGGGAACTCCGCACACGCACTAAGCCATGGCGAATGAGAGACAAACAAAATCACACCTAAGCTAGGTGGTTTAGACCCTAATACAGAGCGCGTAACAAAATCAAATGCAAATGAGAAAGCAACAGGATCAACAAACACATATAAAATGATCAACTAATTCAATTAATACATATGATACATGCCATGCCCGCCATGGGCCAAAATAAATCATACAATCTCCGAAGTCTAAGGTATACCCGTATACATACAAATGACTCAAGTTACAAGACCCAAAGGACAACCGCCGCGTAGATCGAACCAAAACTTATCCCTGCAACTCAAAGAAACAAGGGGGAAAAAGAAAACAACGAGGAGGGATCAGTCGTAATGACTGGTGAGGGGGCTAACACACGTACACATACATATACATAAGAGCATAGCATAATCAAAGTCAAAGAGCTCATAACCCGGGCGTGGTTTTTGCAATCTAAAATATTTTCTCCCATGACACTAGATATATAGAAAAAGAGTTAAGGCCGAAGGCCAAAATCAACCAATTTTAGTAATTAAGAGTCTACTCCCGTTTCACGAACCAAATTCAAATTCAAACTTACTCGGCGAGTATGAGTCCACCAACCAAACTCCTCAAATTCATATTCAAATTCAGATTCAAATCCAAATACAAACCATCCTTTACACTGGTGATGGAAAGGTTGCAAGTCCTAACCATCGGTTCAAATAACTACAGGTCATGAGTTTCATGACACTCACGCACGAGGACTCTATCCCCCAACCAAACCTCCTGGGGGTTCCGGGGTTCATCTTGTCATATGGAGACTGGTATTCAAATTCGTATTTAGATTTAGATTTAGATTCAGATTCATAACTCGCTACAAACACACACCGACCCTTTTCAAAATAAACAAACAAAAACATAGTTATGTATACATATAAAAATGTTTTTCAAGGGCTTCATAGTAAACGAGAATAACCCCTCAAATTACATATCAAACACGTATCTTGTGACACCCCGTTTCTTCGGCAAGTCAGGTATGACGTCACAAGAGGGTTTTTGATGTTTTAATTTCTCTTTTAACTTTATTTCTTCATTGAATTAATTGTTTAAGTGACCTATCTGCCCTAAATGTTTAGATTTTTCGTTTTAGCTTTCGTATTTAATTTCTAATACTTGAATTTATTTTTCGAGCTACGTGAATACGTGATATACTTGAATTATATGTTTCATGAACTTGTTTAAGTGTTTATTTTATTCGTTTTATTTGTTAGAATTGGTCGGAGACCATTTCCTTATTTTTGGGATTTGAAGGCCTAACGAGTTTTAGCGCGCCTCGGATTCCGGAGGCCATAACTTGAGATCGGGAATTCGGATTTGAATTTCGGAAGTGGTGCCGGACTTGTAACGAGATTTGAAAGCTAAGGAACCTAGATTCATATTTTTCTAAGCCCGTTTGGACCCCCGTATTTCATCCGAACCGAACATCACGCGCAGCTTCGCCACCTTGGAGTATTTTGGCCATAACACTTTTATTTGTTAACCAAATGACTTGAGTCTTGAGCCTATTTGACCCTAGTTAAACCCTATCTCTCATTATCTTCCAACCAAACACTCAAACTCAGCAAGAAAGGGGAAAAACGAGCTGGAACCGAGAGGAAGAAAAAGGGGAAAATCTGATACTATTTACTTTGCAAGTTTTGAGCTCCATACATCTTCATTTCTTCTCCAAATTGAAAGGTAAGTATATGGTTTTGATATCCTCCTTCTTATGGTCATTTAGAACTATGTTATGGTCATTTTCATGGAGTTTCAAGCATGCTACGAGTTTTGGTGTGAATAGTTAGGTTATGCTTTAAATCTTTGAATCCATGCCTTGAGTTTGTTTTGTGTGAATTGGTGTAACATCCCCGTTCGTCCGACCGTTCCAGGTACGTTTCTACGAGAGAGTTATGTGCGTATTTAATTATTTAACTATGTAATTCGGTGTTATTTTAATGCTAATTTGATTATTTGTAATTAATTGTATTTAATTATTTAACTTATAACTTGAGTTTTAACGTTTTTGTATACATGCCTTGTAATTTGCTCTGTACGTGCCCGAATTTGATTCCGTTTCTTATGCATTTTTGATATATGTGAACTACGTGAGTTATAAATATGATTATATGATCGTTACATGTTTTAGAGTGTGTTTTATTTGGTTCTTGGCTCGTTTTTTATAAACGGGATTTGTGAGGGACGTGAGGGCCTAACGCGTTTAGCGCACCTCATGTTCCGGAAGGTGTAACTTGAGCTCGGGAATTTCGATTCGAATTCTGGAAGATGCGTCGGACTCATAACGAAGAAAGGAAGACAAGGAACTTGGCCTCATATTTCTCTAAGCCCATTTGATCCTCCGAATTTCGTCCGGATTGAGCCTCGTGTGACAGATTTACCACCTTTCACTAAATAAGCCATATCTTGACCAATCCTTGACCAAATTAGGTGATTCTTGGGTCCACATTCCACTTACTCACTCCTCTATCCATCCGTCCTTGACCCATTTCGTTTTCAGCAGTCAAGGGAGAGGAAAAGCAGCAGCAACACGAGATAGAGAGAGAAGGAAGGAGAAACACTATTCAACTTCAAGTTTCAAGCTCGTTTCTTCTCGGTTTCGCCTCAAATTTGAAAGGTAAGTCCGGATTCTTGTTGTTTAGCTTCTACTATTTCTTTTAAGTGTACTTTGGCTGAATTTCTTTGAGCTTTGAGCATGGTATGTGATAATACATGAATAGTTAGGTTTTGGCTCCTTTTGATGAATCCATGCCTTCTTTGCTTTGTTTCTTGAATTGATGAGTTATATATGATCTAGGTGACTTGTTTAATTCCTTTTTATGCATGAATTTCGTGGTATTTTAGTGTCCTTTGAATCACCATAGCTGCACTTTTGAAAACTTTGAAGCTTTGAAGGTATATGTGTTTGATTTGCCCCTTTCCTTCTCCCATGTGTTTGTGTGTTGTTTTGTGGAGTTTCTTGCTGCGATTTGTTGCTGTTTTGAAGCCTTTAGCTGCTGCCTTTGATGCCTTGTTCATTGCCCATGCTGCTGATGCCATGGAGAATGAAGAAACAGGGCTGAAGTTGAAGACGAAGCTCAGCCTGCGCCCGTTAACGGGCGTTACCCCATTTGGCCTTTGTGGAGGTAACGGGCGTTACCTCCATGGCTGCTGGAGCTTTATGCTCCTGTTCCCCTTAACGGGGGTTACTCCTTTTGAACTAAGGAGTGGTAATCCCCGTTACCCTTGCTGTTTTGTGTGTGTAGTTCGTGTGTTTTGTTTGTGGTGTGTCCGGCTTTGTTTCGTTGTTCTTTTCTTGTTTCGTTTGTGATTTTAATTACTTTCTCCCACCCCAATTATGATCCTAATGTGTTTATATATGAGTATATGACATGTTTGATTAATTATTCTAATGTTATAAGCTTGTTTAATTAGAGTGAACGTAGCTTGTATGCATGAACGCTTAAACGTGCATGTGATGCCTTCTTGCATTTCATTGCCACATTTAGGTAATTCTGATTCATGAATGCATATAATATGTTATGACATGCTATATTATGATCATTATGACCACGTTATAGATTTATTTGATAAGAATTTGATGCTCTTATGTGCGCAATACGACCTAATGTGCCTCTTATATGCTTCAACTTGCCTACATGACTTCATACTTTGATTATTTGCCTTGTATGTAATATATGCCTTCCTAACTTGCTTTGTAGCGCCCGGAGCGGTGGGCCACCACATCCCCTGCACCCAAACCCGAACCCACATATGAAATGGATTTCCATACATGAATCCAGGTTTAAGCGAACGGGAACCTACACACACACGCTAGGCTAAGCGGGGCTAAACTCAAGCAGAGCGCGCAAAAACAAACAGTAAATCGGAAGCAATAACGCAAGGATCGAAAGAGAGCTCTAGCTAACATACACCTCACACATGGGCTTTACAGCCCAAAAAGGGGTTCAAATATATACATCAAGAGTGCAAAATCCTTATGAGTTTCACTTCTAATATCAAATACAAAAGATTAAATGTCCAAAAGCAGGAATTATGAATGCAACTCGACCTAGACACGCAAGTACAAGACTACGACTCGCACTTCCCCGCCTAGCTCGACACAACCTGCACTGGAGGGGAGAAAAGAGAGGGTCAGTCAACAACTCGACTGAGTGAGGGGGCGAAAAACGCACACTCACCTCTAGATATATATATATAAAGCAAAGCAAAACAGAGGTGATGACCATGAATCGAGCTTAGGGTTTTACATACCAAAACCTTTTTCTAAAGAAGGCATATAATATAAGAGAAACGTATATTGATTCATGATCTATCGAACATAACAAAACATAAACATAAGCCCGGCGAGAACGGACTATCCCAAACTCCTCCATAAATATACTGAAAACGTAAATCATAAATCAATCCACCCCAACAACATGGTGGTCGGGAATCAAACCCTTCCACCTACTTACGTATGTACGAGGGGTAGCTAACCCACAACGTACTCGGAGTGTCACGCCTCATCAACCTCCAAGAATCGCGCCTAACACTACGAATGGGAATCATACACAGGCTTAACCAGACGGCCCTTGCCGTCCCGGGCGTCCTTACCCACAATTCCCGGGCCCAAGATGCCTTACCAAATACCAATTCCCATCTTTCAGGGCATACTCGCTCCACATAACATAAATAAAGGCTCAAAACATAGCTTACATATGCTCGTACTTATACCATTTTCATAACCGAAAAACTTAGTCACAAGATCATAACATAACTTAAGCATTCGTATTTAATATATATATATATATATATATTCGCATACAGGGTGAGAAATCAACACCTAATCGGCCATAGGTCGCTTAACTAGTATCATAGATCCTAACCTCACCTTGACAAAAGAGACAAAAGGGCAGAATCGAAACGACGACCAACCACCTAAGCTTCGGGCTCTTGCGCAAATGGAAGAGGCTCTGAAACACAAAAGAAAGCAAGACCCGAGACTTAGACTCAAATATGAACCAAATAGACGCTCGGCAATGCTTAGGAATGCAACGAATGCAAATGGAGCGCATAAACATACCAAATAAATCTTACCAACTTATATCCATGCCATTCATATTAAATAAGGTCATAAATTTAAACCAATGCACATAACGCGTATTATAACAAGCTAACATTGCATACACGTCATAACCGAAGAAAGAAAACACAAGGAAAAACAACGAAGCGATAAAACGAGCAATTGCCGCCGCCATATTTTCAAATGACACGGCCGTGTTGGGTTTTTGTTAAAAATGGACACGGCCGTGTCCGGTTAAAATAAATTCAGAAGCTTAATTCGAGAGGCTGACACGACCGTGTCCAAAACATGCACAAAGTTGACACGGCCGTGTTGACCCATCGTCTTCGAAAAAAAATAGCAGCCGCAACAGTAACTCAGCAGGAAAAACAGGGGAGGGAGCAGGGCAAGCACGCAGCAACAACATGCAACCAACTCAAGCCACAAAACTCAAGTAAATCATAGCAAATCACTTCATAATCAACATATAATCATCCCATCAACATAAAAACCCAAGAATCATCATATATCACAAGAATTCTCATGCAAGAATTCAAATTTCATCAATGGCAACTTCCACCATGTTCAACCATATTCAAAAAGAGAGTCATATAATCGAATTAGAGTCATAAGGGATCAAATATACCACTTCAAACCAAAGCTTAACTCCAAGAAACTAAGGTGATCAACAAACCCTCATAATTCATGTCATGCTCCATAAATACACCAAACCTAACTCAAAGCTTGGAATTAATAGCTCAAAATGACCATATACTCATGTACATATCATATACTAACTTACCCCTTGAAGATGTTGGAAGAAAATGGAGTTTAGGGCTCAAATTCTCCTTGGGATGAATAGTGACGGGTTTGAAGGGTTAAGCTCCAAATTGCTGCACTTTTCTCCCTTTTTCCTTGCTTATACCGATAATGAGAGGGAGAGCGATGGTTATGCATTGTTTTGGTGGAGTGTGGGGCCAAGGTTGGGGTAATATGTCAAGAATTGAGGGATCAAAGTGCAATTAGGTGAAAGATAGTCAAGTAAGAGCGAGGTAAGTTTCCGGTCGGATTTCGGAACACCAAATGAACTTAAAAGGTTATGAGGCTTAGTCCATCGAACTCGAATCGTCGAAACGAGTTCAATGGTGTGACGGAATTCAAATCTAAATTCCCGAGCCCAAATTACACATATCGGAACCCAAGGTGCGCTAAAAGCGTTTTAGCCTCCTTTAGGTTCCAAACGAAACAAAATAATTCAAAAGCTCAACAAATAGATTCAAAAGCATATAACGAGCATCAAACAAGGTTCATAACACGTAAATCTCCGACATACTAAAACAATGTAAAATTCCGAATTCGATCCATGCATAAACAAATCAATCCATAACAAATTACGTACATACTCAAATAAGAATCGTTCGAATTCATAAGAAATATTTAAAATAAGAATTAAAAGAGTAAAGAATATGAATTTAAATAAGGTAAATCGCGCACATACGTCATACCTGTACGGTCTGAAAGTCGGGGTGTCACAATCCTTCCCCCTTAAAAAGGACTTGCCCTCAAGTCCGAACGGAGTTCTCGAACAACTCCGGATATAAAGTTTTCATCTTCTCCTCTGTTTCCCAAGTGAATTCCTCTGATTTCTGATCTCTCCAAAGTACCCTGACCAAAGGAATCTGTCGATTTCTTAACTCTTGCATCTTCCGATCCTGAATTGCAACTGGATGTTTCTCAATTGTCAAATCCGACTCTAACTGAACCTCTTCAACTGGGAGAATTGTTGTCTCATCGGGATAATACTTACGGAGTTGAGAAACGTGAAACACGTTGTGTATCCTGGTCAAATTTGGCGGTAAATCCAATCTGTACGCCGCTTCTCCAATTCTTTCTAAGATCTCAAACGGTCCAAGATATCGGGGACTAAGTTTCCCACCTTTACCTATTCGAGTGAAACCCTTCCTCGGAGATGCTTTTAGAAAGATCTTATCTCCTACCTCAAACTGTAAAGGTCTTCTTCTTCTGTCAGCGTAACTTTTCTGATGAGACTGAGCTGCTTTCATTCTTTGCCTGATCTGATAGACCTTCTCAATCGTAGCAGTAATATTTTCCTTAGGTTCGGCTCTCTCGAGTTTATGCTCTTCAGTCCATCTCCAATCCTCTATATCCCAGAATAAAGGGGATCTGCACTTTCTTCCATAAAGTGCCTCGTAAGGAGCCATCCCAATCGAACCCTGATAGCTGTTATTATAAGCAAACTCAACTAGAGCCAGATGCTCGTCCCATTTATCTTGGAAATCCAAAGCACACGACCGAAGCATATCCTCTAAGTACTGAATCAACCTCTCCGACTGACCGTCTGTCTGAGGATGCGAAGCAGTGCTGAACTAGAGCTTAGTACCCAAACATCTCTGAAGATTCTGCCAAAAGATCGAAGTAAACCTCGGCTCTCGATCCGAAACTATACTGACTGGAATCCCGTGTAACCTTACAATTTCCCGCACATACAACTCTGCTAGTTTCGGTACCTTATCAGACATCCGAACCTTAAGAAAATGGGCAGACTTAGTCAACCTGTCAATAATCACCCAAATTCCATCGAACCCTCCTTTGACTCTAGGCAAGCCGGACACGAAGTCCATGGTCACTTGCTCCCACTTCCACTCGGGAATAGGAAGTGGTTGGAGAGTTCCTCCCGGCTTCTGGTGCTCTGCCTTCACCTTTTGACACAATAGACATCGCTTCACGAAGTTCGCAACGTCCCTCTTCATGCCACTCCACCAGAACCTCTCTTTCAAGTCTCGATACATCTTAGTACCTCCCGGATGAATCGAGTACCCCGAGCGATGTGCTTCTTCCAAAATCAACCTCCTGAGCTCGGTTGGAACACAAACTCTCGATCCAAACCTTAACAAACCCTAGTCATCCAATCCAAACTTAGAATTCGAATCATCTCTGGAACGAGTTATCAACTTCTGAATCTCGGCATCCGAGGCTTGAGCCTCCAATAACTGCTGTTTCAAATCTGGTAAAACTGTCAGATTAACCAACCAAGTCCCTGAAACCAGAATCTCCGAACCCGGACTAGAAGAACCTACTGCCAAATTAGCCACACTCACCTTTCTACTCAAGGCATCGGCTACCACATTTGCTTTACCCGGATGGTACTGAATCTTGCAATCATAATCCTCTAGTAATTCCATCCAACGCCTCTGCCTGACATTCAGATCTTTCTGAGAAAAGAGATACTTGAGGCTTTGGTGATCCGTAAACACCTCGAATGTGGTACCGTAAAGATAGTGTCGCTACTTCATCAATGCGAACACAACGACAGCTAATTCCAAATCATGGGTAGGGTAATTCTTCTCATGCTCCTTCAATTTTCTCGAAGCATAAGCTACCACTCTACCGTGCTGCATTAAAACACAACCCAGACCTTCCTTAGATGCATCTGTGTAAACCGCATAACGCTTGGTGCCCTCGGGAAGGGTAAGAACCGGTACTGAAGTCAATTTCACTTTCAAGGTCTGAAAGCTTGCTTCACACTTATCATCCCACTCAAACTTCACTTCTTTCTTAGTCAGCCGAGTCAACGGAGCTGCAATCTTAGAAAAATCTTTAACAAACCTTCTGTAGTAACCGGCCAACCCAAGAAAACTTCGAATTTCTGACACATTCCTCGGTCTTTCCCAACGAAGCACGGATTCAATCTCAGACTGATCCACTTCAATTCCATTACCCGAAATAATATGCCCGAAAAATATAACCCGGTCGATCCAAAACTCGCATTTGCTAAACTTGGCATATAACTTATGCTCCCTTAGGGTTTCCAAAACAATCCGGAGATGCTGAGCATGCTCTTCAACCGACTTAGAATACACCAGAATGTCATCTATAAAAATTACCACAAACTTGTCAAGGAACTGCCTGAACACTCGGTGCATCATATCCATAAATACGGCTGGAGCGTTAGTTAACCCGAAAGGCATCACAACAAACTCAAAATGACCATAACGAGTGTTGAATCCAGTCTTAGGTATATCCTCCTCCCTAATCCGCAGCTGGTAGTAGCCTTGCCTCAAATCCAACTTAGAATAGACCTTAGAACCTTGTAAGATATCGAACAACTCTTCGATATGAGGCAATGGATACTTGTTCTTCACGGTCATCCGATTCAGCTCACGGTAGTCTATACACATCCGTAGCGTTCCATCTTTCTTCTTTACAAATAACACGGGAGCACCCCACGGAGAAGTGCTCGGACGGATGTACCCGCAAGCTAACAGTTCATCAAGCTGCGACTTCAATTCCTTCAACTCTGCAGGAGCCATCCTGTAGGGAGTCTTCGAGAAAGGCTCTGCTCCGGGATAAAGGTCGATTACGAACTCGATGTCCCTATCAGGCGGAAGAGAACCTAAAGTCTCAGGGAAAACATCGATATACTCTCGCACGACCTCCGTCTCTTCAAGTTTGGCCTGATCCTTCGGTCTATTCAAAAGATAGGCCACAAAACCTGTTGCTCAGTCTCGGACCAGTTTACTAGCCTCCATGAAAGAAATAAACGGGCTTAACTTAACCTTCTCGCCCTTAAACACCACTGAACCGAAGGAAACTTTCTTCTCCCGACAATCCATCTGAGCCCCACACTCATAGAACCAATCCATCCCCAGAATAACCTCATACCTTTGCATAGGCATTTCAATCAAATCTGCCAGAAAGACTTGGCCTTCAAAGCTAATTGGACAACCCCGAAAAACCCTGCAAGATACTAAGCTACCACCAAGAGGAGAACTAACCACGTAGTCATGCGCACATAAAGAAACAGGCAAGCACATAGAAGAAGCAATATCCCGGGAAATAAAGGAATGAGTGGCCCCGGGATCAAATAATGCATGTAATGTAGTGCCATGGATGCTTATAGTACCTTCGATCACAGCATTTGGGTCGATATCCACAGCTTGCTCTTCCTCAGCTCCCAACGCATACGCCCTAGCTTGAACAACAGGCCTCTGATTGCCTCCCGTAGCATGTCCCGGTCTCTTCTTCGGATAAGTGCTCAACATATGGTCCGTCGCCCCACACCCATAACACCTCTTGTATAACTTAAAACAGTTCTCCACCTTATGATTCCCCTGACAATGAGAGCATTGAACTTTAGGTGGAGCCGGAAGTGCCAAAGGTCGGTTTGGTTGAGGAGGTCCCGTGGTTCGAGGTTGCTTGTTCTGAGGCTTGGCTTGTTGATAAGTTTGAAATGCCGGCCTCTTTCCGAACTTGTTGAAATTTCCCGAGCTAGACCCTTGCCCCGGTTTGTGTACTCTTTCTCCTCAAAACCACTCTATCTTCAACTCTTAGAGCTTTATCCGTGACCTTTGCCCAAGTGCTTGTGTTAGAAGCCTCCAAAGCATCTTTCATATCCTCCCGTAACCCTTGGAGAAACTGAGAGGCCTTCGCTTCATCATCATTGGCGATATTGGGAGCATAGCGTGAAAGCCTTTCAAACTCATTAGTATATTCAGTCACGGCCATCCCTCCTTGCTTAAGGTCCATAAACTCCCTTAACCTTCGGTTTCTCGTAGCTTTAGGGATATATTTATTCTTGAATTCCCGTTCAAAGATATCCCATGTGATTTCTTCCCCGGTAGCCTCTAATCTTCCTTGCAAGCTTGACCACCAACTATAGGCCTGCCCTTGTATCATGCTGAGAGTGCACTGTAGCTTATCTATCGGGTCACAAGGAATGAAGCGCCATACCCGGTTTGTCTGGATTAACCACTCCTCTGCTTGCACATCATTTCCACCAATGAAAACCGGTGGATTCTGAGTTTTAAATTCCCAAAGTAAAGCAGTGATAGCATTCCCTCCATGATTCCCGGCCGGAGGCGCATTATTCCTTTCCTGAGCTCTTTGATCCAAATACACCGCTAATCTCTCTATAAAATTTCCGGGATCCATTTGCGGTGGTGGTGGTGGATTGTTATTTTCATGTTGTGGAGAATGATCCCGGTGGTGATGATGTTCCGGAGATCTATCTCGGCGGTGGTGTCTTCGGGGAGGCATATTTCTACAAAATAAAAGAATTCCAATTCATATGCGTGGGGGTTAGTGCAAGTTCATGTGCACTATTAACAAGAAGGTAAACAAATAGTCACATAAATGCATATAACCACATTGTCCTAAGCCGAACGACCTAGACTCACCAGACCCAACTCAAGAGTTTCGGTTTTGCAACCGAGAGCTCTGATACCACTTTAAGATGTAGCGCCCGGAGCGGTGGGCCACCACATCCCCCGCACCCAAACCCGAACCCACATATGAAATGGATTTCCATACATGAATCCAAGTTTAAGCGAACGGGAACCTACACACACACGCTAGGCTAAGCGGGGCTAAACTCAAGCAGAGCGCGCAAAAACAAACAGTAAAGCGGAAGCAATAACACAAGGATCGAAAGAGAGCTCTAGCTAACATACACCTCACACATGGGCTTTACAGCCCAAAAAGGGGTTCAAATATATACATCAAGAGTGCAAAATCCTTATGAGTTTCACTTCTAATATCAAATACGAAAGATTAAATGTCCAAAAGCAGGAACTATGAATGCAACTCAACCTAGACACGCAAGTACAAGACTACGACTCGCACTTCCCCGCCTAGCTCGACACAACCTGCACTGGAGGGGAGAAAAGAGAGGGTCAGTCAACAACTCGACTGAGTGAGGGGGCGAAAAAAGCAGACTCACCTCTAGATATATATATATATAAAGCAAAGCAAAACAGAGGTGATGACCATGAATCGAGCTTAGGGTTTTACATACCAAAACATTTTTCTAAAGAAGGCATATAATATAAGAGAAACCTATCTTGATTCATGATCTATCGAACATAGCAAAACATAAACATAAGCCCGGCGAGAACGGACTATCCCAAACTCCTCCATAAATATACTGAAAAACGTAAATCATAAATCAATCCACCCCAACAACATGGTGGTCGGGAATCAAACCCTTCCACCTACTTACGTATGTACGAGGGGTAGCTAACCCGCAACGTACTCGGAGTGTCACGCCTCATCAACCTCCAAGAATCGCGCCTAACACTACGAATGGGAATCATACACAGGCTTAACCAGACGGCCCTTGCCGTCCCGGGCGTCCTTACCCACAATTCCCGGGCCCAAGATGCCTTACCAAATACCAATTCCCATCTTTCAGGGCATACTCGCTCCACATAACATAAATAAAGGCTCAAAACATAGCTTACATATGCTCGTACTTATACCATTTTCATAACCGAAAAACGTAGTCACAAGATCATAACATAACTTAAGCATTCATATTTAATATATATATATATTCGCATACAGGGTGAGAAATCAACACCTAATCGGCCATAGGTCGCTTAACTAGTATCATAGATCCTAACCTCACCTTGACAAAAGAGACAAAAGGGCAGAATCGAAACGGCGACCAACCACCTAAGCTTCGGGCTCTTGCGCAAATGGAAGAGGCTCTGAAACACAAAAGAAAGCAAGACCCGAGACTTAGACTCAAATATGAACAAAATAGACGCTCGGCAATGCTTAGGAATGCAAAGAATGCAAATGGAGCGCATAAACATACCAAATAAATCTTACCAACTTATATCCATGCCATTCATATTAAATAAGGCCATAAATTTAAACCAATGCACATAACGCGTATTATAACAAGCTAACATTACATACACGTCATAACCGAAGAAAGAAAACATAAGGAAAAACAACGAAGCGATAAAACGAGCAATTGCCGCCGCCATGTTTTCAAATGACACGGCCGTGTCCGGTTAAAATAAATTCAGAAGCTTAATTCGAGAGGCTGACACGGCCGTGTTGAGTTTTAGTTCAAAATGGACACGGCCGTGTCCGGTTTTATAAAAATAAATTACTCCAAGTCGAGAGGCTGACACGGCCGTGTCCAAAACATGCACAAAGTTGACACGGCCGTGTTGACCCATCGTCTTCGAAAAAAAATAGCAGCAGCAATAGTAACTCAGCGGGAAAAACAGGGGAGGGAGCAGGGCAAGCACGCAGCAACAACATGCAACAAACTCAAGCCACAAAACTCAAGTAAATCATAGCAAATCACTTCATAATCAACATATAATCATCCCATCAACATAAAAACCCAAGAATCATCATATATCACAAGAATTCTCATGTAAGAATTCAAATTTCATCAATGGCAACTTCCACCATGTTCAACCATATTCAAAAGGAGAGTCATATAATCGAATTAGAGTCATAAGGGATCAAATATACCACTTCAAACCAAAGCTTAACTCCAAGAAACTAAGGTGATCAACAAACCCTCATAATTCATGTCATGCTCCATAAATACACCAAACCTAACTCAAAGCTTGGAATTAATAGCTCAAAATGACCATATACTCATGTACATATCATATACTAACTTACCCCTTGAAGATGTTGGAAGAAAATGGAGTTTAGGGCTCAAATTCTCCTTGGGATGAATAGTGACGGGTTTGAAGGGTTAAGCTCCAAATTGCTGCACTTTTCTCCCTTTTTCCTTGATTGTACCGATAATGAGAGGGAGAGGGATGGTTATGCATTGTTTTGGTGGAGTGTGGGGCCAAGGTTGGGGTAATATGTCAAGAATTGAGGGATCAAAGTGCAATTAGGTGAAAGATAGTCAAGTAAGAGCGAGGTAAGTTTCCGGTCGGATTTCGGAACACCAAATGAACTTAAAAGGTTATGAGGCTTAGTCCATCAAACTCGAATCGTCGAAACGAGTTCAATGGTGGTGACGGAATTCGAATCCGAATTCCCAAGCCCAAATTACACATATCGAAACCCAAGGTGAGCTAAAAGCGTTTTAGCCTCCTTTAGGTTCCAAACGAAACAAAATAATTCAAAAGCTCAACAAATAGATTCAAAAACATATAACGAGCATCAAACAAGGTTCATAACACGTAAAGCTCCGACATACTAAAACAATGTAAAATTCCGAATTCGATCCTTGTATAAACAAATCAATCCATAACAAATTACTTACATACTCAAATAAGAATCGTTCGAATTCATAAGAAATATTTAAAATAAGAATTAAAAGAGTAAAGAATATGAATTTAAATAAGGCAAAATCGCGCACATACGTCATACCTGTACGGTCTGAAAGTCGGGGTGTCACAATCCTTCCCCCTTAAAAAGGATTTGCCCTCAAGTCCGAACCGAGTTCTCGAACAACTCCGGATATAAAGTTTTCATCTTCTCCTCTGTTTCCCAAGTGGATTCCTCTGATTTCTGATCTCTCCAAAGTACCCTGACCAAAGGAATCTGTCGATTTCTTAACTCTTGCATCTTCCGATCCTGAATTGCAACTGGATGTTTCTCAATTGTCAAATCCGACTCTAACTGAACCTCTTCAACTGGGAGAATTGTTGTCTCATCGGGATAATACTTACGGAGTTGAGAAACGTGAAACACGTTGTGTATCCCGGTCAAATTTGGCGGTAAATCCAATCTGTACGCCGCTTCTCCAATTCTTTCTAAGATCTCAAACGGTCCAAGATATCGGGGACTAAGTTTCCCACCTTTACCTATTCGAGTGAAACCCTTCCTCGGAGATGCTTTTAGAAAGATCTTATCTCCTACCTCAAACTGTAAAGGTCTTCTTCTTCTGTCAGCGTAACTTTTCTGATGAGACTGAGCCGCTTTCATTCTTTGCCTGATCTGATGGACCTTCTCAATCGTAGCAGTAATATTTTCCTTAGGTTCGGCTCTCTCGAGTTTATGCTCTTCAGTCCATCTCCAATCCTCTATATCCCAGAATAAAGGGGATCTGCACTTTCTTCCATAAAGTGCCTCGTAAGGAGCCATCCCAATCGAACCCTGATAGCTGTTATTATAAGCAAACTCAACTAGAGCCAGATGCTCGTCCCATTTATCTTGGAAATCCAAAGCACACGACCGAAGCATATCCTCTAAGTACTGAATCAACCTCTCCGACTGACCGTCTGTCTGAGGATGCGAAGCAGTGCTGAACTAGAGCTTAGTACCCAAACATCTCTGAAGATTCTGCCAAAAGATCGAAGTAAACCTCGGCTCTCGATCCGAAACTATACTGACTGGAATCCCGTGTAACCTTACAATTTCCCGCACATACAACTCTGCTAGTTTCGGTACCTTATCAGACATCCGAACCTTAAGAAAATGGGCAAACTTAGTCAACCTGTCAATAATCACCCAAATTCCATCGAACCCTCCTTTGACTCTAGGCAAGCCGGACACGAAGTCCATGGTCACTTGCTCCCACTTCCACTCGGGAATAGGAAGTGGTTGGAGAGTTCCTCCCGGCTTCTGGTGCTCTGCCTTCACCTTTTGACACATTAGACATCGCTTCACGAAGTTCGCAACGTCCCTCTTCATGCCACTCCACCAGAACCTCTCTTTCAAGTCTCGATACATCTTAGTACCTCCCGGATGAATCGAGTACCCCGAGCGATGTGCTTCTTCCAAAATCAACCTCCTGAGCTCGGTTGGAACACAAACTCTCGATCCAAACCTTAACAAACCCTAGTCATCCAATCCAAACTTAGAATTCGAATCATCTCTGGAACGAGTTATCAACTTCTGAATCTCGGCATCCGAGGCTTGAGCCTCCAATAACTGCTGTTTCAAATCTGGTAAAACTGTCAGATTAACCAACCAAGTCCCTGAAACCAGAATCTCCGAACCCGGACTAGAAGAACCTACTGCCAAATTAGCCACACTCACCTTTCTACTCAAGGCATCGGCTACCACATTTGCTTTACCCGGATGGTACTGAATCTTGCAATCATAATCCTCTAGTAATTCCATCCAACGCCTCTGCCTGACATTCAGATCTTTCTGAGAAAAGAGATACTTGAGGCTTTGGTGATCCGTAAACACCTCGAATGTGGTACCGTAAAGATAGTGTCGCCACTTCATCAATGCGAACACAACGACAGCTAATTCCAAATCATGGGTAGGGTAATTCTTCTCATGCTCCTTCAATTTTCTCGAAGCATAAGCTACCACTCTACCGTGCTGCATTAAAACACAACCCAGACCTTCCTTAGATGCATCTGTGTAAACCGCATAACCCTCGGTGCCCTCGGGAAGGGTAAGAACCGGTGCTGAAAGGGCAGAAATCAACACCTAATCGGCCATAGGTCGCTTAACTAGTATCATAGATCCTAACCTCACCTTGACAAAAGAGACAAAAGGGCAGAATCGAAACGACGACCAACCACGTAAGCTTCGGGCTCTTGCGAAAATGGAAGAGGCTCTGAAACACAAAAGAAAGCAAGACCCGAGACTTAGACTCAAATATGAACCAAATAGACGCTCGGCAATGCTTAGGAATGCAACGAATGCAAATGGAGCGCATAAACATACCAAATAAATCTTACCAACTTATATCCATGCCATTCATATTAAATAAGGTCATAAATTTAAACCAATGCACATAACGCGTATTATAACAAGCTAACATTGCATACACGTCATAACCGAAGAAAGAAAACACAAGGAAAAACAACGAAGCGATAAAACGAGCAATTGCCGCCGCCATATTTTCAAATGACACGGCCGTGTTGGGTTTTTGTTAAAAATGGACACGGCCGTGTCCGGTTAAAATAAATTCAGAAGCTTAATTCGAGAGGCTGACACGACCGTGTCCAAAACATGCACAAAGTTGACACGGCCGTGTTGACCCATCGTGTAGCACCCCGCACGTGAGGCACCACATCCCCCGCACTAAGGCTCAACACGAGTAACGAAATGGTAAATCCGCACCCGTATCAAACCCTAGCGAACGGGAGACAAACATAAAACCTTCCTAAGCCAGGCGGAGCTAGACAACGGTTACCAATCCACAAAATATAATGCAGAAAAGCCAAAGTTCAATCATACCAATCATAAACGGAATTTGGGCTCTTCAGGCCTCTTTTAAATCATAGCAAAACCCAGCAAAGTCAGTTCAATAACAATTACATGAATATTCAAGCTTAATATATAACCGAACGAGTCATACATAATTTCAATACATGAATGAGTGAAGAGACTCTACTAATCTAACTCGACTCACTCAAAAACTTCAAACACCTCCGCCTAGCCCGAAACTCCAAAGATCAAACCTGCACACTAAAAGAGTGGGGAGGGAGAGGGGTCAGTCTCTAGAAGACTGAGTGAGCAGGAGCGATATACATATACAAAACATGCACATGCAAGTCGCAAATTCCGAACAAGGTTTTTATTTGAAATTAGTTCCCAAAAAGGGCAAGAGGATAGATAACAATGCTCGACTTTTACGACTAATTCATATTAAATTCATTACATTCATAAATCATACATAAATATAAGGCTCGGCGAGTGAGCGTGCACAACCTCCATCCAAACTCCGACCGTGTACGACAAATATCAATAATATTTTAAATAGGTGATCATGCAATACGTCATAATACACACAGACCATAATTCATATCATAAACATATTCGTTTGGGCGATCCGGATCACGGCATTCCCGCACGGTGCCTAATCATACATATACATAAACATAAGCATAATCATATTATAATTATATCCAACCTTCTTCCTCCGGACGGTGGACGGGCTTGCAGGACCCGGCCACCTAACATACATATTAGCTAGTGAGGTTCATGAACCCTCAAAGCCCGACTTGCGTTTCCTCGTCAAACTCCTAACGAGGTCCGTGTCATCGTAAATTGGTTGGAACTAGTATATGGGATCCCCGTCAGCCCTTGCTTCCTCGGTTCGCCACATATACTAAGTCCCGGGGCCCGAATAAGTATAAATATAAATGTGTCTCGCCAAAACATAATAATACATACGTATGATACATACCATAGAAAATCATACCTTACCGTGTAATTTGGCATATGCTATATACGTACCTCTCCGTGTCATCCAAATCCGTAGCTAGCTTGAAGACACACGGTTTGGAGCATAGCCTTATTACAAAACCATTTTTAAGCTTATATACGCTCATACGTATAATTCAGAAGAATTTACTCGATAACTTCATTTGAAAACCATATATATATAATCATAAGGTTTTTGGCCAAAGCTTTTCACATATGGGTCGTAGGGTTTGTTACATAACTAAAACGAAAACCACCCTCACCTTAACCGTGATGAAACAGGGAACGAGTTATCAAGTGCTTGAACGATCAAAAGCTCTCCACCCTGGAGACAAACTGTACAAAAGACCACAAGACGTGTTCGTGAGACTCAAGACTCTAAATGAACCATATATGATGCACGGCAATGCTCACACATGATATGTAGACATAAAGATCATATTAAGTCATGAAAATCATATAACCAATTCATTCACTTGTTCGCTCAATTTCATACGAATACTTCAATTCAATAATCAATCATATTAATCCAAGAATTCAAATAGAAGCTTAGAACACATTCAAACTTAACCAACATGCTACTACATACCTCATATTACCTAACATAGCATATTCCCAAGGTTTGACAACAAGGAGAAGTCATACGATATAGAAATTAAGTGATGCGATTCATAAACGACATATAAATACACACAAACGGCATTACATAAAAGCATGCCTATAACATATCCAAATATCATGAAATTGCACCATAATACTCCTAACACATAGCCAAACAAGTTCATAGTTTAACACAAAAGGAGATAAAGTCATTAAGAAGGTGAAACGAATCAAAACCCGAAGAGAAAACAACAAAGACTGCACATGGGAAGTGACACGGGGGTGTCACCTCCCTTGGCCACACTGAGCCACGGGCGTGGCTCAGTACAGAACTGAGCAGAGGGTGTGACACGCCCGTGTCACTCTTTTATGAGTAAATGTGACACGGGGGTGTCACGGTACAGAACCAAAACCCTTTACAAGATTTTTCCGGCAAAACTGATCCCTTACAAACTCAATCCAAAAGTATACCAAATGAACTCCAAATGCTCTGAAACTTAATATGCAACATATTTGGCATGTTATGAACATTTTTCATTTAGAGTGAAAAGGCTAAATCACACGTTAAGATCATCGAAACCGTGAAACAAAACTGGGTCGCTACAATCGGACATATGAGCCCTAATGATTCTATCATGCCTTGATCAAGTACTTAGGGCTTGAATTTGGATCTGAAACTTTGGGGAATGCATGCTAACATACTAAACAACTTATATACATCATATATATGCAAAATGGTACCATTTAAAGCACATTAGAATGACCAACACCCACACATAAGCAACAGCAACAAATCTGTCATGGTGCATGCATAGAAACAGGCCATGTATTTCGGTTTTGAGGCTTCAAATGGATCCAAATACTTAAAGCATGAATGTTAACATATAGAACAATAAGTGTACATCAACTCCATGCATTTTCACACGAAATGGAGGCCATATGATCATGCAACAACACCAAATTTCACACAGCAGTCACAAAACAGGGGAGGTAGTATGATCATCAAGTTTGGGGCTCCATAACTCATAATTTCATAAAAGGAGCAAGAGATGAAATCTTCCTAATATCATATACTATCAGTTAGGAAAGAAATGGGTCAAGAACCAAGTTCATATAATCATATATAAGCAAGAAATTCAGCCACACAAACATATAAGTCACAAGAGCAAAAATCCCTAAAAGTTCATACCAAACTCATAACTCAAACCCTAATCAAATCTGATCCAAAACATGTTTTAAGTAGATGAAATCAAGCATAATTGAGTAGAGAAGACATGGATATTCATACCTTGAAGATTTGGTGAAAGAAAATGGTGATTTGAGCTCCAAAATCACAAAGATGGCCTAGGGTTTTCTTTCTTCTCTTCTTCCCTCCTCTCTCGTTCATTTGCAGCTGGAAAATGGAGATATGGTTCGGTTTTCAGAGGTAAAAGGGAGAAGAAAGGGCTTAACCCAAGGTGTAAAAGTCATGGTTAAGGTATGGTTAAGTTTAGGGAGGGTTATGGGGTCCCACCATGAAGACTAGTCAACCCAAGGAGCTCTTCTTGCACGAGTTGTCCGTTACGGTTGGATTTCGGAGGTCTTAATGATTTCAAAAAGGTATGAGGCTTGTTCCATTGTCTCCGAATCGTCGATACGAAGGCAACGGAGTTGACGGAATTCGAATCCGAATTCCCGAGCTCAAGATATCACGCACGGAACCAAGGGTGCGCTAATTGCTCGTTAGCCCCCGACTTGGTTCCAAAAATCAAAATAAATTCGTAAACACGTCAAATGAATCTGAAAACATAAACCGAGCATAGAAACATGTTCATAACACACATATTTACGACATACTAAATTTTCATACCAATCCGATATCATTACATATATGAACGAAGCACAAATAGAACACTCATGCGCATGAACGAATTCATATCGTTATAAATAAATTACTAAACTTAAATTCCAAATTAAATAAATTTAAAGCCAACTTATAACATGTTGAAATTAATTAAAGAAATTTACCGAAACAATTAGGGTACGTGAAACCTCAATTAAGAAATTAAACACCAAATATCAAAGTAAAATAAAATGAATTAAATTAAAATAGAAATAGTTTATAGTTTGAATCAAATATAAACATTTATAAACAATTATTCATATGATTAAATAATTAAATCGTGCAATTTACAAATAAATACGCCACATTATTAAAGCCGAAAAACTGGGGCGTTACAATCTCTCCCCCTTAAAAAGAATCCGTCCTCGGATTCAAAACACGCTTGAAATCAAACAATGAGAGATTCCTCGTCTCTCACAACAACAAGGAGAGAGCCCCGTCCCTCGAGCAACAATGAGAGAACCCCGTCTCTCCAACAACAATGAGAGAACCCCGTCTCTCGCAAGCAAAGAGAGTACCCCGTCTCTCAAACAAAAATAAGAGAAGCCCCGTCTCTTAGAAACAACGAGAGCACCCCGTCTCTCAACCGAAAATAAAACAAGGAAGTCTCCAATACTTCCAAGCAACTCACGCAAAACCAAATTTAAAATCACGAAAATCACCCAAAGCAAGTAAGAAACGTCGCCCACATTGATATTCAATTACTCCAAGTAATTTAACATATTACAGATCATAGTACCTAGCATAAAAATTTATAAAAGTTAAATTTGCATGGATGCATGTATCATGAATGCTATAAGTACCGTTCACCGAAGTTTCAAAGTTTAGAACTGAGAGTTGCCGTTGTCCGGGGTAGGATCTATCCTGAAGATAGCTCAGTGGTCAGCTTGTCTTGAACCTCCTCAAGGTTCCTCGGTGAAGCTATTGATAAATCCTTTAAGGATCATACTCTTGGATCCGTTCTGACTTGTACTATTTCCAGTCTTCACCATTTCCCCGCAATCCTCATTCGCCCAACCAACTTCTTTTAAATTAACCGAATTTGACTTCCCAAATACCCTTAGATCATCTCTTACCACCTTGACGAATCAATCCCTACCTTGAAGTATTCGTCATTAGAATCGACATTAACACGAATCCTTTTCCGTCTTCCGCGCATATTATCCATTTATTCCCTTTAACCCCTTAAGGTTACATTCGGCATCAGGCCCCACATTTCTTGTATTGAAGATAGAATGTTCTTGATGATTCTTGTCGTTTGATGTAAATCCTCCAATGGTCACCCTTTTCCGGTTTGGTTTCTTCTTAGATTTCCTTCCGAAGTATCGGGGAACTAACCGAGGACTTGATAATAGTGTCATTATTGAACCCCCTCTTTGTACCCTATTGGATTACTCATGATCGCCATCATTCCATCATACGCCAACTTGATTCGACACTCTCTCTTGTCAATTCTGACTTAGGAGTTTCCAGACGCTCCCTTATAGTTCTGTTATCCCCAGATCCATGTTCCATACATAGGAATATTCTCCAAGACATTTCCTTTATACCTAATGAGGGACTCTAACCCGACTTAAATAACTTAACTCTCCTCTTAACCGCTTAACCATTCAAGCCGTCTTGTTTATTTCTGATCATCACTAATGGGACTCCCAGGTCTTCCTTGATTTGCAATTTCGTTATTCTTACTGAAATATTTCTTCGAGCACCATTTCAATCGTCCAATTTGTTCCTCGGTCGTGCTCTCCCCCTTAAATTTCTGTTGTCCCTGGTTGAACTCCACCAGTTCTTCTTTTGTCGAAACTCTTGGTGAGTAAAGCCCAGTAGGTGGAGTTTAACTGATATAGAAATCAAAGATTTGGCCTTTCAACTCCTTCCCTAGTTCTCTTGGTGTCCGAAACTCCTTTCTTAATCTTGTCCGGAACTCTAGTCTCACTTCTCCTTCTGAATTCTTGTTTCCGTTAACCTATCCTTTAATAGAAGTTCTTATTTCCCAATTGTCTTTCTTGTCATGTGCCACGCCACTGTTTCCTTTCCCTTAACTCAGATATGGTTCGAGCGAGGATATACTTGACAATTGAGGTGCCAGATTTTCCTATCAAGTAAACACTAAAATGCATGTCGGGGTAAAGATGGCAATGCATGTGTCACGTTTAAATCAAGCAATTATACCACACATTGGCGCAACAAAACCAATTAGAATTGCACGGATAACATAAGATCAAGAGAATAAATAATTAATGCAAAATATGATGCACGTGCTATGAATGCTTTGGAACCTGTCACCAATGGGGTAAGTAATTAGCTCGACAGCTTTTCCTTGCTACTCCAAGTCCCGCGGTTACTTTGACTTGGTAATTATTCCTTGCCTTTCCCACGGTCTTCAAGGTTCCCACGCATCTTTATAATCTAGAAATCATAACTCATTTCAAGAATGGATGCATGCGATTAGTGTATGCTCATGACACATATTCAATATAAAAGACAAGATTCCCTATAAAATGCAACAAGTAATTCAACCAAATTCTTAAAGAAACCAAATTCCATATTCAAGATCGATGCAATGCACACAATATCACATAGTCCCTATGCCGTTCGACTTAGACTGACTCCAACACGACTCAAGAACACCGGTTTTGCAACCGGGCTCTGATACCACTTAAGGATGTAGCACCCCGCACGTGAGGCACCACATCCCCCGCACTAAGGCTCAACACGAGTAACGAAATGGTAAATCCGCACCCGTATCAAACCCTAGCGAACGGGAGACAAACATAAAACCTTCCTAAGCCAGGCGGAGCTAGACAACGGTTACCAATCCACAAAATATAATGCAGAAAAGCCAAAGTTCAATCATACCAATCATAAACGGAATTTGGGCTCTTCAGGCCTCTTTTAAATCATAGCAAAACCCAGCAAAGTCAGTTCAATAACAATTACATGAATATTCAAGCTTAATATATAACCGAACGAGTCATACATAATTTCAATACATGAATGAGTGAAGAGACTCTACTAATCTAACTCGACTCACTCAAAAACTTCAAACACCTCCGCCTAGCCCGAAACTCCAAAGATCAAACCTGCACACTAAAAGAGTGGGGAGGGAGAGGGGTCAGTCTCTAGAAGACTGAGTGAGCAGGAGCGATATACATATACAAAACATGCACATGCAAGTAGCAAATTCCGAACAAGGTTTTTATTTGAAATTAGTTCCCAAAAAGGGCAAGAGGATAGATAACAATGCTCGACTTTTACGACTAATTCATATTAAATTCATTACATTCATAAATCATACATAAATATAAGGCTCGGCGAGTGAGCGTGCACAACCTCCATCCAAACTCCGACCGTGTACGACAAATATCAATAATATTTTAAATAGGTGATCATGCAATACGTCATAATACACACAGACCATAATTCATATCATAAACATATTCGTTTGGGCGATCCGGATCACGGCATTCCCGCACGGTGCCTAATCATACATATACATAAACATAAGCATAATCATATTATAATTATATCCAACCTTCTTCCTCCGGACGGTGGACGGGCTTGCAGGACCCGGCCACCTAACATACATATTAGCTAGTGAGGTTCATGAACCCTCAAAGCCCGACTTGCGTTTCCTCGTCAAACTCCTAACGAGGTCCGTGTCATCGTAAATTGGTTGGAACTAGTATATGGGATCCCCGTCAGCCCTTGCTTCCTCGGTTCGCCACATATACTAAGTCCCGGGGCCCGAATAAGTATAAATATAAATGTGTCTCGCCAAAACATAATAATACATACGTATGATACATACCATAGAAAATCATACCTTACCGTGTAATTTGGCATATGCTATATACGTACCTCTCCGTGTCATCCAAATCCGTAGCTAGCTTGAAGACACACGGTTTGGAGCATAGCCTTATTACAAAACCATTTTTAAGCTTATATACGCTCATACGTATAATTCAGAAGAATTTACTCGATAACTTCATTTGAAAACCATATATATATAATCATAAGGTTTTTGGCCAAAGCTTTTCACATATGGGTCGTAGGGTTTGTTACATAACTAAAACGAAAACCACCCTCACCTTAACCGTGATGAAACAGGGAACGAGTTATCAAGTGCTTGAACGATCAAAAGCTCTCCACCCTGGAGACAAACTGTACAAAAGACCACAAGACGTGTTCGTGAGACTCAAGACTCTAAATGAACCATATATGATGCACGGCAATGCTCACACATGATATGTAGACATAAAGATCATATTAAGTCATGAAAATCATATAACCAATTCATTCACTTGTTCGCTCAATTTCATACGAATACTTCAATTCAATAATCAATCATATTAATCCAAGAATTCAAATAGAAGCTTAGAACACATTCAAACTTAACCAACATGCTACTACATACCTCATATTACCTAACATAGCATATTCCCAAGGTTTGACAACAAGGAGAAGTCATACGATATAGAAATTAAGTGATGCGATTCATAAACGACATATAAATACACACAAACGGCATTACATAAAAGCATGCCTATAACATATCCAAATATCATGAAATTGCACCATAATACTCCTAACACATAGCCAAACAAGTTCATAGTTTAACACAAAAGGAGATAAAGTCATTAAGAAGGTGAAACGAATCAAAACCCGAAGAGAAAACAACAAAGACTGCACATGGGAAGTGACACGGGGGTGTCACCTCCCTTGGCCACACTGAGCCACGGGCGTGGCTCAGTACAGAACTGAGCAGAGGGTGTGACACGCCCGTGTCACTCTTTTATGAGTAAATGTGACACGGGGGTGTCACGGTACAGAACCAAAACCCTTTACAAGATTTTTCCGGCAAAACTGATCCCTTACAAACTCAATCCAAAAGTATACCAAATGAACTCCAAATGCTCTGAAACTTAATATGCAACATATTTGGCATGTTATGAACATTTTTCATTTAGAGTGAAAAGGCTAAATCACACGTTAAGATCATCGAAACCGTGAAACAAAACTGGGTCGCTACAATCGGACATATGAGCCCTAATGATTCTATCATGCCTTGATCAAGTACTTAGGGCTTGAATTTGGATCTGAAACTTTGGGGAATGCATGCTAACATACTAAACAACTTATATACATCATATATATGCAAAATGGTACCATTTAAAGCACATTAGAATGACCAACACCCACACATAAGCAACAGCAACAAATCTGTCATGGTGCATGCATAGAAACAGGCCATGTATTTCGGTTTTGAGGCTTCAAATGGATCCAAATACTTAAAGCATGAATGTTAACATATAGAACAATAAGTGTACATCAACTCCATGCATTTTCACACGAAATGGAGGCCATATGATCATGCAACAACACCAAATTTCACACAGCAGTCACAAAACAGGGGAGGTAGTATGATCATCAAGTTTGGGGCTCCATAACTCATAATTTCATAAAAGGAGCAAGAGATGAAATCTTCCTAATATCATATACTATCAGTTAGGAAAGAAATGGGTCAAGAACCAAGTTCATATAATCATATATAAGCAAGAAATTCAGCCACACAAACATATAAGTCACAAGAGCAAAAATCCCTAAAAGTTCATACCAAACTCATAACTCAAACCCTAATCAAATCTGATCCAAAACATGTTTTAAGTAGATGAAATCAAGCATAATTGAGTAGAGAAGACATGGATATTCATACCTTGAAGATTTGGTGAAAGAAAATGGTGATTTGAGCTCCAAAATCACAAAGATGGCCTAGGGTTTTCTTTCTTCTCTTCTTCCCTCCTCTCTCGTTCATTTGCAGCTGGAAAATGGAGATATGGTTCGGTTTTCAGAGGTAAAAGGGAGAAGAAAGGGCTTAACCCAAGGTGTAAAAGTCATGGTTAAGGTATGGTTAAGTTTAGGGAGGGTTATGGGGTCCCACCATGAAGACTAGTCAACCCAAGGAGCTCTTCTTGCACGAGTTGTCCGTTACGGTTGGATTTCGGAGGTCTTAATGATTTCAAAAAGGTATGAGGCTTGTTCCATTGTCTCCGAATCGTCGATACGAAGGCAACGGAGTTGACGGAATTCGAATCCGAATTCCCGAGCTCAAGATATCACGCACGGAACCAAGGGTGCGCTAATTGCTCGTTAGCCCCCGACTTGGTTCCAAAAATCAAAATAAATTCGTAAACACGTCAAATGAATCTGAAAACATAAACCGAGCATAGAAACATGTTCATAACACACATATTTACGACATACTAAATTTTCATACCAATCCGATATCATTACATATATGAACGAAGCACAAATAGAACACTCATGCGCATGAACGAATTCATATCGTTATAAATAAATTACTAAACTTAAATTCCAAATTAAATAAATTTAAAGCCAACTTATAACATGTTGAAATTAATTAAAGAAATTTACCGAAACAATTAGGGTACGTGAAACCTCAATTAAGAAATTAAACACCAAATATCAAAGTAAAATAAAATGAATTAAATTAAAATAGAAATAGTTTATAGTTTGAATCAAATATAAACATTTATAAACAATTATTCATATGATTAAATAATTAAATCGTGCAATTTACAAATAAATACGCCACATTATTAAAGCCGAAAAACTGGGGCGTTACACATCGTCTTCGAAAAAAAATAGCAGCCGCAACAGTAACTCAGCGGGAAAAACAGGGGAGGGAGCAGGGCAAGCACGCAGCAACAACATGCAACCAACTCAAGCCACAAAACTCAAGTAAATCATAGCAAATCACTTCATAATCAACATATAATCATCCCATCAACATAAAAACCCAAGAATCATCATATATCACAAGAATTCTCATGCAAGAATTCAAATTTCATCAATGGCAACTTCCACCATGTTCAACCATATTCAAAAAGAGAGTCATATAATCGAATTAGAGTCATAAGGGATCAAATATACCACTTCAAACCAAAGCTTAACTCCAAGAAACTAAGGTGATCAACAAACCCTCATAATTCATGTCATGCTCCATAAATACACCAAACCTAACTCAAAGCTTGGAATTAATAGCTCAAAATGACCATATACTCATGTACATATCATATACTAACTTACCCCTTGAAGATGTTGGAAGAAAATGGAGTTTAGGGCTCAAATTCTCCTTGGGATGAATAGTGATGGGTTTGAAGGGTTAAGCTCCAAATTGCTGCACTTTTCTCCCTTTTTCCTTGCTTGTACCGATAATGAGAGGGAGGGGGATGGTTATGCATTGGTTTGGTGGAGTGTGGGGCCAAGGTTGGGGTAATATGTTAAGAATTGAGGGATCAAAGTGCAATTAGGTGAAAGATAGTCAAGTAAGAGCGAGGTAAGTTTCCGGTCGGATTTCGGAACACCAAATGAACTTAAAAGGTTATGAGGCTTAGTCCATTGAACTCGAATCGTCAAAACGAGTTCAATGGTGGTAACGGAATTCGAATCCGAATTCCCGAGCCCAAATTACACATATCGGAACCCAAGGTGCGCTAAAAGCGTTTTAGCCTCCTTTAGGTTCCAAACGAAACAAAATAATTCAAAAGCTCAACAAATAGATTCAAAAACATATAACGAGCATCAAACAAGGTTCATAACACGTAAAGCTCCGACATACTAAAACAATGTAAAATTCCGAATTCGATCCATACATAAACAAATCAATCCATAAAAAATTACGTACATACTCAAATAAGAATCGTTCGAATTCATAAGAAATATTTAAAATAAGAATTAAAAGAGTAAAGAATATGAATTTAAATAAGGCAAATCGCGCACATACGTCATACCTGTACGGTCTGAAAGTCGGGGTGTCACATGCTTTATGACATGTTATATTCATTGCTTGAGGTTCTTGAACGTGAAATATGTGAGCTATGTTCCAATATATTTTGATACGATACTATGTGGTCTAAGCGCTAATCCATTTGCATCTCTTGCGCATTATTTGCACCCATATGCATATGTCGATCGTCTAATTGGTTCATATTGAGTCTAAGTGTGCCACTTACTCTTTGTTTTACTTTTAGGTGTGCCCCGAGGTTGAAGAGGTGGTTTCTTTAGGTGTTCTTCGTTCGGTTTGGTCGACAAGGTGAGGTTTTGTTCTTTTAGTTATTACGACCTACAACCCTACTTGTGTTTCAAGCCCGCATGCGACTTATATATATATATATATATATATATATATATATATATATATATATATATATATATAAATACGTGTTTGATATGTATTTTTTGGGAATTGACCCTTTTGCTATGAGATCGATTAAAAACGCTTTTATATGTATAAATTACGTTTTGCTTATTTGTTTTGAAAAGAGTTGGCGTGTGTTTGTGATGTGTTTTGCGAGATTAAGCTTTGAAAGATAAGCTTTTATATGTGTAGGTGTAAGTCTAAGTTTGGGCATCGGAGTTGTGTGTAGTGGGAGACCCGGGAAGACCATCGGGGTCGCCGGTTGCAACCCCCGGACACTTCTCCACTCTATAGGATCAACCCGAAATCCACTCGGAGGGAGGTGGGGAACGGATTCCTTGGGCGTGAGTGTCATGAAACTCACGACCCTGACATATAAGCGTATTTGCTATAAGGTAAGTGCGGGGGTTGAGGGAGCGCTCTCTCTTCCCCAAAACGGTGTTAAGGTGGGATTGATTTATGTTTTGCTTTGTTTTGTTTCGCTTTGCTATGGAGTAAGTAGGTTGGAACTCGTACTCGCCGAGTTGTTTATGCTTTGCTTCCGTTTAAGGTTTGTGAATCGGGAGTGGATTTCTAACTCCTAAAACTTGATGAATTTTGGCCTTTGGCCTTAAACCTTTCTTATATATATATAGTAGCAAGGGTTAAAGTGCTTTAGAATGCAAAAGCCACGCCCCGATTCATGAACATCTTCGTTTTGAATATGCTATGCTCTTACTTATATGTACGTGTGCGTGTGTTAGCCCCCTCACCAGTCTTAAGGACTGACCCCTCTCTGTTATTTCTTTTTCCCCTTTTGTTTTGAGTTGCAGGTACCCGGTTGGAGAGTCGAGCTAGGCGGCTGTAACGCCCCAATTTTTCGGTCGTATAGCATGACGTATGTGTTTATCAATTTGCGCGAATTAATTGTTCATAAGTGTTTTATATTTTTAACTTTATATTAAATGTTATATATTTATATCTTAACTTTATTTAATATTAAATTTATGTTAATTAGTTGACATGTAAATCGCAATGTATTACTACTAAATATATATATATATATATATATATATATATATATATATATATATATATATATATATATATATATATATATATATATATATATATATATATATATATACACGTAATTCGTGCTATTTGATTATAAAATATATGTAATTATTGTATTTTGGTTTAATTATAATTAATTCATGCACTTTGACTTTATATTAAATTTAAATCGTGCACTTGGATTTACATGTTTAAAAATGAGTTTAAGTTTTGTTAATTATTATGAAATATTATGAGTGTTATAAATGCGCTTCGTTCTTATATGATTTGATACCGAAATTTCGTGCATATGCTCGTTTCATGTTTTCGGATTTATTTGCATTAGTTTCGAATTTATTTGTTCTTGGAATCCAAATCGGGGGCTAATGAGCAATTAGCGCACCCTTGGTTCCGTATGTGATATTTTGAGCTAGGAAACTCGGATTCAAGTTTCGTCAACTTCACTGAACTCGTAACGAAAATTTGATTTTAATGAACTTAGCCTTATATTTTTCTAAGACCATCTGAACCTCCGAAATTCAACCAAAAAGTGTTACGTTCGTCAAAACTGCCATAGCTCAATAAAATGGCCATAACTTTCTCAAACCTTGACCAAATTAACCATGGTTTGATTCTTTGGAACCCTAAATCAACCCTCTAACATCCTTTAATCAGCCTAAAGCGAACCAACCCTCACAATTAGAGAAAATCAGCCAAAAACCCTCTGCTCTCCAGTTTTCCCGTAACCCTTGCCAAACCTTGGAGATTCAAGCTCAAATCTCTTCGAAACTTCATCCAATCCACAAGGTAAGCTTAGGGTTGTATTATACATTCAATATGTGTCATTTTAAGCTATACATCCCTAATTTTGAGCATGAATCCATGGAGATTTGGAGGCATGAGTGAATAGTTAGGTTTTAACATAAATTCTTGTTCTCATGCATCCCTTGATGATTTTGATTGTTTTAAAGCATGAGAATGGTCACTTTAACTCCTTTATATCAGGTATGAACATGTATTAGATGGTAGTTGGGAATTCATTGAGAATCCATTAATGAACTTTGGAGAAATTGGATGAAACTTGAAGTCATTTGCCTTCTTCACGTATGAACTACTGCTGCTGCATTTTAGAACTGAAATTGCTGTCAGTTGTTGCTTCTTTTTGTCTTGTTTGATGCACCTACATACCTGATCATGTTGAGTAAGAGATGGGATGGCTGTTGCCCTGTTTTCCTTCCGTTTGTGCCCTGTTTTTACTGTAAATTGTTGTTGTCAGCTGCTGCTAATTCCTTGCTTAGTTGCTGTCAATTTCAGTCAGTTTTGGGGAGTCTTGTTAGCCTGTTTTGATACTGATTTCTTGCCTTCATTGCTGCTACTTCCTTGTGCGTATATATGTAATGAAAACAGGGGAATAAGCTTGGTTCTGAGCTGCTGCTGTGTCTGTATACCTCTCCCCTGCCGGGGAGATTTTTGGGAATAAAAGGCCCGACCGGGTAGCCTTATGCAGAAACTGCTGCATCTTCTCTTCTTTCCTTGTGCATGCATACTAGAGTTGTTGTTGTTGTTTGTGCAGGTGTATGTTTGTTTGTGTAACTATATATATGCATGCAATTGTGTAAATTCATTATATATTAGAAATGCATGCATGCGGGTGTAGTTATGTACGTGTATATTTAGGTATAGATACATTGCATGCATGATTTATGTTTGTGAATAATTGCATGCATGTTTTGTTAATTGTTAATATTTGTATGCATGTAGTTAATATTTCATGCATATTTATAAATATATGTTCGTGCATGCATGGTAGCTACGTAGACATATATATCTCTATACATCGAAAATGATTTTATATATCTTAATTAATTGCATGGTTAATTTAATATTAAGTCTTGATTAATTTATTGAAATATGGAAATTAAATTGTTACCTATTTCATGTCCTTATCTAATTTTCGATCTTAATTTGAATATATTTATTTGTCTATTCTTTAATCGTAAATGTGATATAGTACATGCTATGGTCGTTATATTAAATTCATGAATTGATTTGGTATGAAATGTGAAAGTTATGACTCGAATTGCTATGACGTGGCTTGAGTGCTTCTATATGAAACGTTAAGTACCTTCTTGCATTCTTTTGATATCTCAAGTGATGCCCTTTACCTTTACACTTATTCTATTCGATGCAAACATGTTGAAAGGTATAATGTGATTATGGTTCAAAGATTTTGGCTGGATATCGCTATGAATTACGATATGAAACGATTGAACTTGAAACCTCCATGTATTGAATGTCCTTGAATGAATGACTTGTTTATATGCTCTGGATGCATTAATCGTGCACATGAACATGTTCATGACATAAAATCATCTCTTATGCACTCATATCATGTTCATTGCATGTCGTGCGTCCTATATGGTTTATATGGAGTCTTGAGTCTCACGTATACACTATGTCGTTTCTTGTACAGTTTTCTCCAGGGCGGAGATGCCGGGTTCATAGGACACTTTCGAGTCTCCTTTTCTTCTTGGTATTGTTCGGTAATGTGTAAGGTGGGTTTCTCTTCTACTAGCTAAATAATGACCCGATATCCCTCAATGTGCATGTTTTAAGCCAAAGTAATTATATATTTATATCGAGTAGTTTTCAGGGAGTCTATGATTTTAATGATAAGCCTTTTCTTTATTGAATACCTTACCTAACGTTTTGGCGAGTATTGATTGATTGCACATATAGGGGCCCGGGACTTGGTACATATGGCGATCCGGGAAGGCAAGGGCCGACGGTGATCCTATGTGCTAGTCCCAACCAAATTACAGATTCCGGAACTCGCTAGGAGATTAGCGAGGGAAGAGGGCTGAGCGCCTTTGGGGAACTCATGACACCCCTTTGGCCAATGATTGAGGTGGTCGGGTCTTGCTAACCCGTCCCCCACCCGTAGGAAGAAGGTGTAAGTGTAATGATTGAATGAATGAATGAATGAACGACTGAATAAATGAATGAATGAACGAGGGAATAAATGAATGATTGTGACTCAATGCATGATTGTGTGATCACTTATGAACAAATAAATGAATAAATGCACACACGAGGTGGAGGTTGGAGAATTCGCCCTCTCGCAAGGCTCACGTATTGACCGCATGATTGATTGAATGAATGAATGAAATTGATCGTTATAATTTCGGGCGTTGTTTCGTTTGTTTTACCCACTTGGGAAATTACTTCAAAACCTCGCGCGGGATTATTACTTGCATGTGTGGGTGTTTAATTTATGCTGTATTACATTAATATGCCCATTTTATACCCACCAGTCTCCTATAGACTGAACTCGGATTTGTTTTTCAGTTTTCTTGCAGGTTTGGAGTGTTAGGCGGGATTTTGGGTCTGTCGAGTCGTGTGGTCAAGTCTGAGTCCCACTACACGCATATTGTAATTGATTAAGTTATGCATTGAATTTATGAAATATTATGATTGTACTTTGTGATATTCGGGACTAGGTATTTATGTTAGTTGAAACCGTCACTTGCTGCTTATGTTGTGATTGAAATTATGATTTGCTTCCGCACGTGAATTTAATTTTGGTTATTTGCTTATTTGGTTTCAGAGTTTTAGCCCCGCCTAGCATAGTGTGTGAGTGGTCTCCCGTTCGCTATGACTCAGATTCGGGTACGGACTTCCCATATTGTAACCGAGTTTGGGTTATAGTGCGAGGGATGTGGCGCCTTTCGTTTAGGGTGTCACATCCTTAAGTGGTATCAGAGCCCGGTTGCAAAACCGCTGTTCTCTTGTTGTGAATGAGTCAGTTTAGGTCGTACGGCTTAGGAACTACGTGATGATATGTGCATTGCATCGATTTTGAGCACGAAATTATCTTTCCTTTTGAATTTTGTCGGATTACCTATTGTATTTTGTATTGGATCCGTGCCTTTCGTGTTGAATATATGCCATGGGCATGCACTAATCGCATGCATATATCTTTGAAATAAGTTATGATTTACAGGTTATGAAGATAATATGAAACCACGGCCAAGTTCTACGATAAAGATGATCGATTGCAAGCTCTTTCTGAGACATGAAAGATAGGAAGGATACACTGGGGAGGAATGTAGAGAATTCGAGATGTGAGGCTTCCTAGATAGAGCTAGAGTTCAAGGATTAGGAGCCGGAATGGGAGGTTCGACTTTGGAGGTGCAATGGTAGAGGGACACTTGATGAAATAAGGGTTAATCATGGAATGTTGTGACTCAGAAGATCGATTTATACGGATCTACTACATAGGGTGCTTTAATCGGATTCAACGTGATCGTTCAACCTAAGGAATGAAGTAAATAAACCTTGCAGGTATTTTGGTTCTGGTTTCGGAGTATTGAAGATGTCCCGAGGATTGAGAGGAGTCAAGGTAAAATGGGTCCGGTAGGAGTTATGCACCAAGGGTCGACAAAGAAGGATTTATAACTAAGCCTAGTGATTAGAAATCGAGTTTCTAGAAGTCAAGACAGGGAAGAGTTGGATTTGGGTGCTCTGGATTTCGATTAAGATGGAAAACGAGTCTGGAAAGGGGTAGAGAAAAGCAAGTAACTGGGTAAATACAAATTTAGGTAAGGTGGCGATATTGAGGACGGGATTTGAGTTCGTTTTTCCAAATCCAAGCTGAATTGTTGTGTTGTGAGGTTGAATTTGAAGATATGGAGCAATAAATGGATACGATAAAGAAAGACAAAGACTCATTGGAAGGAAATCATGCTTTCAAGTAGAAGCGATTGGAAAACAAGTTAAATGCACCAATTGAAACTCATGAAGGATAAGCACGGGAATCTTGATCAAGGTGATGACTAAAAGTAGGGGTCGATTTTCGAGGAGAAGCTTGGATGCTAACCTTGTGGACGTAGACGAATTAGGGATCAAGAAATTGTAATCCCGGACGGGAGAAGGTACAAGTTGAGGCACAAGGATTCTTCGAAATCTTGAAGACCGTGGGAAAGTCAAGGAATAATTAGCAAGTCAAAGTAACCTCGGAATTGGAGGAATGAGGAAAGCTACCGATTTAACAGCTTACTATATGGGTGACAGGTTCTAAAGCATTCATGGCACGTGCATCATACTTCGCATCAAATTATTTATTTCTCTTTACTTATGTTTGTGCACGCATTTCTGTTTGATTTCATTGCTTTAATGTGTTGCCTCTTAAATCGTTACAAGTGTGCCACATGCATCGTCATTTTAACCCGACATGCATTCTAGTGTTTATTTGATAGGAAGTTCTTTCATCTCACTTATCAAGTATCTCTTCGATCGGGCCACATCTGAGTTAAGAGGAAAAGAAATAATGGGATGGTATGTTACAAGGAAGGTGACGTCAGGAAAAATAAAGAATTTCAAGTAAGGGATAGGTTGATAGAAACGGGAATTCATAAAGAGAAGCGAGATTAGAGTTGACTGCGAGGTGTTTGGATTGGACAAGAATAGGAAAGGGGTTTCAGACATCAAGCGAATTAGAAGGGAAGTTGAAAGGCAAAACCTTGGGGTTGCCATTTCGATTAAAACCCTCCCTAATGGAAGTTGCTCATCAGGAATTTCAATGAAAGAAGGATTGATGGAGTTCGACATGTAAGGACAGAAAATTTAAGGGGGAGAGTTAAGTTACTAAATCCGGGTTGAAGTTTATCACTAGGTATAAAGGAAATGGCTTGGGGAATATTCTCATTTATGGAATTTTGGTTGGGGAAGACAAAATTATAAGGGAGCTTCTATGAACGCCTAAGTCAGAATTGACAAGAGAAAGTCGAATCAAGTAGCATTTAATGGGATGATGGCAATCAAGATTAATTCAATGGAGTACAAAGGGGGTTCAACAAAGACAATATTATTAAACCATCGGTTATTCCAATGGTAATTCTGAAGGAAATTTAAGAAGAAACCAAACCGAAAAGGATGATCATTGAAGGATTTACATCAAACTTCAAGAATCATCAAGAGCATTCTATCTTCGATTCAATAATGTGGGGCCAGATACCGAATATAACCTTAAGGGGTTAAAGAGAATGAATGGATAGCATGAACGGAAGATGGGAAAGGATTCGTGTTGAAAGAGCCCATAATGATAAATATCTCAAGGTCGGGATTAAATTGTCAAGGTTGTCAAGAGTAGTTATCCTCGAGGATATGTTAAACTCCGATAGGGGTAAGATAGTAGCTATGGACCTAACTTCGAGACGGTTGGTCTAAGGGTATACGAAAAGGTCAAAGCCCGGTTATTTAAAAGAGTTGGTTTGGCTGAATGAAGGTTATGGGAGATCATGAACGGTTGAAGAGGATTAGAAGCAGTAAAAGTCAAAAGGGAATCACGAATAAAATGCGAAGGGGATCTATCATAGCTTCACCGGGGCACACTGAATAAATTAAAGACAAGTCAAGTGCAGAGCTTTTCAAGTAAGTATATATTTATATTGAGTCGTTTTCAAGGAGTCTATGATTTTAATGATAAGCCTTTTCTTTATTGAATACCTTACCTAATGTTTTGGCGAGTATTGATTGATTGCACATACGGGGGCCCGGGGCTTGGTACATATGGCGATCCGGGAGGGAAGGGCCGACGGTGATCCTATGTGCTAGTCCCAACCAAATTACAGATTCCGGAACTCGCTAGGAGATTAGCGAGGGAAGGGGGCTGAGTGCCTTTGGGGAACTCATGACACCCCTTTGGCCAATGATTGAGGTGGTCGGGTCTTGCTAACCCGTCCACCACCCGGAGGAAGAAGGTGTAAGTGTAATGATTGAATGAATGAATGAATGAACGACTAAATAAATGAATGATTATGACTGAATGAATGATTGTGTGATCACTTATAAACGAATAAATGAATAAATGCACACACGAGGTGGAGGTTGGAGAATTCGCCCTCTCGCCGGGCTCACGTATTGACCGCATGATTGATTGAATGAATGAATGAAATTGATCGTTGTAACTCCGGGCGTTGTTTCCTTTATTTTACCCACTTGGGAAATTATTTCAAAACCTCGTGCGAGATTATAACTTGCATGTGTGGGTGTTTAATTTATGCCGTATTACATTAATATACCCATTTTATACCCACCAGTCTCCTATAGACTGAACCCGGATTTGTTTTTCAGTTTTCTTGCAAGTTTGGGGTGCTAGGCGGGATTTTGGGTCTGTCGAGTCGTGTGGTCAAGTCTGAGTCCCACTACTCGCATATTGTAATTGATTATGTTATGCATTGAATGTATGAAATATTATGATTGTACTTTGTGATATTCGGGACTAGGTATTTATGTTAGTTGAAACCGTCACTTGCTGCTTATGTTGTGATTGAAATTATGATTTGCTTCCGCACGTGAATTTAATTTCTGTTATTTGCTTATTTAGTTTCGGAGTTTTAGCCCCGCCTAGCATAGTCTGTGAGTGGTCTCCCGTTCGCTATGATTCGGATTCGGGTAAGGACTTTCCATTTCGTAACCGAGTTTGGGTTATAGTGCGGGGGATGTGACGCCTTCCGTTTAGGGTGTCACAGCGGCGTTCTTTTGTTTTAGGAATCGTTCGAGTCTTTAGTAGTGTTTTGGGATTTGCATCTTTACTTTTCGTTTTGGTACTATGTATAAATATATATAAGTTATGATTTGAATTTCGAATTTGAGGCATGTATGTTTATATGGCCCGGGTTGGGCAAGACTAGTATTATTTGATTTATGTTGCCTTTACTATGGATGCATGTGTTTAGCTTTGTTATGTGATCCTGGTGCTTCCGCATTTGCATTTGGTTTCTCTTGCGCGCTCTGTTAGGGTCTAGACGACCTGGCCTAGGGGGTGATTTTTGTTTGTCACCCGTTCGCCATGGTTGGATGCGTGGGCGGAGTCCCCATCTCGTTCCACGTGTCGGGCCCTGGTGTGGGGGATGTGGCGCCCTTCGCTCCGAGGTGTTACAATTGGAGCTTGTTTGTATGATGTTTCTTAGACCTTTTCGTGCTTGTATGTTGCTGCTTTCATGCTTCTTCCTTGCTGTTGTTGTTGTTGGTTGAGTTGCAGGGGGGAGTAGCCTTGGCTGCTCTCGTTTTGGAGAAGACGACGGGTTAATTTCGGTTAAGGATTTTCCCTTTTGGGGAGGTAACGCCCGTTACCTCCTCTAGCCTTGGAGAACTTTTGCTCCTGTTTCTAGTAACGGGCGTTAAGGCTTTCGGTATGGCCATACTTCAGTTTTGGTGTGTGTTTCGCGTTGTGTGATTTTGTGTGCTCGATTTCATTTCGTTGATCCTTTCTTGCTTCGTTCTTGATTGTATTCGATTTCTTCTACCCCAATTATGACCTCAACGTGTTAATATGTGATTATACGACATGTTTAGTCATTTATTTTAATTTTATGGATTCATTTGATAAGTGTAAATGTGACTTGAATTGATATGAGTTTAAGTGCTATATGTGATTCTTTCTTGATTCGTTTGTCTCTTTTATGCATTTTAGACTCATGAACACTTATGTTATGCTATAATATGACACATCATGAGTTTAATTCTTGAATTCCTTATGTGATATCTCATTATTTGATTTGAAATGCCTAAGTATGAATCTATATGATATGCATTGCATCCATTTGCATTCGTATGTGTCGCCGAGCGTCTAATTGGTTCATGATCGAGTCTAAGTCATGAGTTCGTGTTTGTTTGTCTCAGATTTGAGTTCGGGAGGTGTTGGTTCCACCATTTAACTTCTTCTTGATTGCTGACGCTCATCCGTGGGTACTTTTGGTAAATGTGAGGTTTTAGGATTTTCTTTTAGTTAATGCGACCTACGACCCCTATGTGCTCGTTTTCAAGCCCGCATGCGAATATACTATTATATTTATATAATAGATATGTGTTTATACGGTATGTGTATGACTTTTGCCTAGGGGTGTTCATTCGGTACTTACCGAACCGACGGAACCGAAATTTCGGTATACCGAAATTTTGGTACGCCGAAATGGCGTACCGAATACCGAACCGAAATTATCGGTTCGGTTCGATTTTTACCGAAATTATTTCGGTACGGTTCGGTATAAAACCAAATTTACCGAAATAAAAATTAAAAAAATAAAAAAAGGAAGAAAAAAAGGAAAAAAAATCATATTACATAAATACTAACTCTCAGATTTGGTATTTTAAGCTTTCAAATCTCAAATTCTCATTTTTCATATTATAACTAACAAAACAAAAATTGGGACTCGGGAATTAAATGTTTCAATTAATACATTTTTGAAGAGTTAAAAAGTTAAAAAAAATTTAATTGTGTACCTAATTATAAGATATATAATATATTATATTTGTATAAAAGAAATACAGTTATATAATTTAGGAATCAATTATTATATATTATATATGTATATAAATTAAGAATTATAATAATATCTAAAAAAATATATAAGAAATATTAAAAAATATATTTCGGTATTTCGGTCGGTTCGGTATACCGTAGGTAATTACCGATACCGAACCGAATACTGAATTTTTCAAAATTTTCATACCGAATACCGAACCGAATTATCGGTTCGGTTTTCGGTACGTACCGAATTTTCGGTTTCGGTCGGTTCGATCGGTATTACCGAACTCTGCACACCCCTACTTTTGCCAAATGATTAGGGTTTTGAAAACTATAAGTATGAGCATATGTAAGCTTATGTTTTGCAACGAGGCTATGCTCCAAACCGTATGTCTTCATGCTAGCTCTGGATTAGGAGGACACGGAGAGGTACGTTTATAGCATATGCTAAGTTGCAAGGTATGGTATGCTCCGATAAGGTACGTATGTTACGTTATGTTATGATAAGTATGTTGTAGGCTAGCGATGATATGTTATGGTATGATTCGGTATGTTATGGTATGTAATGTTTGGTATGGTATGTTGGGCCCCGGAGTTGTGGGTAAGGGAGACCCGGGACGGCCATGGGGTCGCTGGTTATGACCCCTGTGCACTTCTCCAAATGATAGGATGAACCCGGAACCCGCCAGGAGGTTTGGTTGGGGGATGGAGTCCTCGGGTGTGAGTGTCGCGAAACTCACGACCTGTAATTAATGTAAGTATGGATGGTTTTGGGTCACGCAACCCCTCCATCACCGGAGTAAGGAGGTTGGTATGAATATTATGCTATGTTTTACGTTTTCGTCTGATATGTTCTGAGGAGCCCAGGATGGGATGTTTGTGTTCGTGCTCGCCAAGTTTACGTATGATATGTTAACTATGAAACGGGATAGGAGCCTTTTGATATGATATGATAAGATTATGCTCAGTTATGTTTATGTTTCGATAAGTATGAATATAAGAATACGTTTGAGTTGAAAACGGTTTTGGTATGCAAAACCCTACTCCCGGTTCATAGTCTTTTGATTTAATAAGTGCTATACTCTATATATATGTATGTGTGGGTGTGCGTTAGCCCTCTCACTCAGTCGGTGGACTGACCCTCTCCTTTCATCTTTTAGTTTTGCAGGTGTTGGTTCGAGCTAGGCGGAGATGTGAGTCGGTCGGGTTTTCTTGCCTTCTAGATCGAGTTACATTCCACTTGCATATAGTTTTATTCCGTATAAGTTTGGAATAAGTTTGTATTTGATATTTGGTTTATGAATCTATTGAATTTAAGCTCGTTGTAATGGACTTTTATTCGGGATGGGTTTCTAGGGATAGATGAACTCGTTGTTTGTTGAATTAAGTTTTGTATTCTTTATGCATGCTTCCACTATGTTTCTTGTTTTGCGCACTCTGTCTTGTTTTAGCTCCGCCTGGCTTAGTGTGTGCGTAGGTCTCCGTTCGCTTAGTCTTGGGCTCATGTATGGATTCTCCATTTCATATGTGGGTTCGGGACTAGGTGAAGGGGATGTGGTGGCTCGCCGCTTCGGGCGCTACATATCTAAATATATATATATATATATATATATACGTAGTTCACATGAGGGCTTAAAATACACATAGGGTTGTAGGTCGAAGTATCTAAAAAGAAGAAAAAGCTCAACTTGACGAACGGGACGAACAAAACGAAGCAACCACACCTACGGAGCGGATCCACACCAACAAGCTACTCCACACGGACAATCTAAACATAAGAAACAATACTAAACTCAATAATGAACCATATAGACGCTCGACAAATACATATGGATGCAAATGATGCAATGCACGTCATACTCGTTCAACACTTAGGCATATTGAACCAATTAACATGTTATCATATAAACGACACATAGTTTAAACACATGACACGTTAAATAAACATACAATACATCACATTATAGCATATCATAAGCATACACAAGTTTAAAACACATAAGGATTGCAATAGATACAAAAAGAGGTCACATGTAGCAATTAAACTTTTAAACATTCAAGTCACGTTTACACTTAGAAAATAATACCAAAAAATTAAAATAAACATCAAAACACATTATATTACGAGTTAAACACAAGTTGGAATCATGTTTGGGGTGGGACAAATCAAATAAAAGCATAAACGCAGCAAAAAAAGCACAAAATCCTCGAGTGGTATAGAACCCATCTCCTTTAACATCTCCGAACGGCCGTTCGGTGGCACAGAAGCTCCAGCACCGTGAACGGCCGTTCTCAGCCAGCCGTTCGCCCACACTGCTGTACGCTTTCTTCTTGAATTCCAGCTGTAACTCGAGACCAAAGAAAGCAAGGAAGCAGCGCAATATATACACCACAAATCCGTGCATAAATCCAAGAAATTTCATGCTAAAAACTCCTCCAAAATATCCACAAATCTTACGCAGCACGAATTGACTTCACATTCTTGTTCAAATAACCTATCTACTATTCATATTCTCAAGATGCGTCCATGGTGGATCTTTACAAACTTAATATCCAAGAAATTAATATACATAATCATATTAAGGAAGCTCAAATAACCACAAAACAAGCACCAAAGTTCATAAAATTCATGTCTTGATCATGTATTCGAAGATTGAATTAAAACCTAACTATTCATCCATTTCTTCACTCATGCATATTAACACAATTACAAGACATGAAATGGAGATTAAAGCAAAGCTTAGAACACGGGGAATATGAGGCTTACCTTGGATCATTGAGGGACGAAGAGAAAAAGAAGAACTTGAGCTTTTTAGAGGTTGAAGATGAGGAATAGTGGCTTGCTTCCTTTCTCTCTTCTTGGCTGCTATTCTCTCACTCTGAATGGGAGAAAAAAAACAAGAATAATCCCTTTTTAGGGCTAGAGTTCGGCCAAAGTAGGTCAAGGTGGGGCCGGGTTTGAATTCTGGTCCGTTCGGATCGGATTTTAAAGTTTCGGAGGTCTAAATGGGCTTAGAAAAATATAGGACTGGTTCCATATGATCCGAATTATTGAAACGAGTCCAATGGTGGTGTCAGAATTTGAATCCGAATTTGTGAGCTCAAGTTACACGAACCGGAACCTAAGGTGCCCTAATTTGCACTTAAGGCCTTTAAGTCCCAAAAATTACAATATAGGTCCAAGACCTAGTCAAACGAGTCTCGAAGAATAAAATAAACATGTAGAAGAATTCATAAAACATATATATCAATTATATCACCTATTCACAAAGTTCGGAATCGAATTCAAAGTCAAACGGATCATACGAAGTCAAAAAAGCGTATAAGGCAAAGTTCAAGTATTAAAATCAAAGTTCTTGAATTAAATCAATCATATTCACATATAATTCAAAGATTAATAAATAAGAGCATAAATAAATAATTTAAATGCGCATATAGCTAACTCATGACGTCATACCTGTAAGGTCAAACGAACGGGGCATCACAACATAAGAGATTAAACCGATCACAACCCAAGAGATTATTATAATGCGACAAGTGAGTAGAGTTCAGCATGGTTCATGAGAACTTGACCGAAAGAGTATAGTAAAAGATCTCCTATGCTTCAAGATACCAACCAACAAGCGTTCACAATACCTGAAACCATGAGGTCAGAAAACAAGTAGACGTATTAGTCAAAGTGACTAAGTGAGGCATAACTTTTAAATATATAAGTAACCAAAAACCATAAGTTTTTTTTTTTTTAAAAACCAAAACATTTTTCGTGGAAACGGAAGTAGTTTATGAGTAATGCAAGATGCAATAATGTTATAATCCATATGCTTTGAACTTTGATTTTTGAAAAGCGATTAATGATGTGATGATGTCACACGCACATACAATGATATGCTTGATTCATATGATTTCATAAAAAGGGGATAAGGGTATGGATAAATTTTGTAAGATATGAACCAATAATTGTAAAACAATAATGCCCGCAAGTTAGGTTATCTCCATCTCCATCCTTAACTCCTTAAAATAATGAATTATAGGAGGTGTTGGACAGAGATCGACAACATCTTAAGCATATGCACCATCCTTAAAACATATGCACCATCCTTAACTCCGGTGTCACTTTGGGGAGCTACCCCTAAGCGACTAATAACAATACATGCAAAAGGATTTTTGTCCTTTCCCAAAAATTGTCCTAACTTAACCAAACTCCGATTAAAGTCGGTATCAATTGCCTAGTTTGGTGGCCAATTAGTGATGCCGTGGCGCTCACCTCCCGATTATCACTTCCACACATAACCGTTGGGCCCATAACAATACCAATAATACTTTCATTTGAATGATTAAGCATTTGGAGTATCTTTGTATGGTTGATTAACAATACAAATACCAATAGTTTGAACAATAGATGCAATAGCTTTGAACAATAGATACAATAGCTTTGAATAATAGATACAATGAAATAATACAATTTGATATTTTCAATGATCTTGAATAATAGGTAAAGATATTGGTATGTGTTGATGGTATACATTGTTATTGAAAGATGATTTTTAAACGTTAAAGATGATAAGAGTAGTTTGATTTGAAACAACTATCTCGAGAAAAGAATAATTTACAATAATGGGGCTTTGATTTGAAAGAGTTATTTTGAGAATAGAATAGTTCGCAAAATTGGGGTTTTTATTTGAGAGAGTTATCTCGAGAAAAGAATAGTTTGCAAAGTAGGATTTTGATTTAAAAGAGTTATCTCGAGGAAAGAATAGTTTGCAAAGTAGGATTTTGATTTGAAAGAGTTATCTCAAGAAAAGAATACAAATATGAAAGCTTTGAAAAAATCTTGGATTACTTTTCTGAAAAAGGTTTATGCAGGTAAGATATGATGAACTTTGATTAATGAAAACTGTGTGACATTGTGATCATTGAAATAATTTTGATCATTGAATGAGGTAGAAGTAGTTAGATCATTGAAATAGTTGTCCCAACAAGGGATAATTCATAACAAAGGTCTAAGAAGGCCTAGGGTTGGTTTTGAAAACATTTGATACTATAGTATAATCATGGATACTGTTTGAAATAGTTTAACCTCACCTGCAGTAACCAGGTATTACTTAATAATACCGGAATCCTAATAAATTCAATCTTCACCTCTAAGCGGTGGTTAACTATATGTTTCTATTCTTCAATCACATAGTCACATTACCAAGTTGAAATAATCTCGAAGCATTCAATATCACATAATGAAACCTCATGAATAAGAACATGATTAAAGCATGTACTAACACGTAACGAGATCATATAACAATTATTCAATATCCATTACTATCATGAGAGCATCATAAGAGCATGATTGATTCAAGTAAGGTAAGGCTCATAGGAGAGTAATATCATTTAAGGTATCAGAGAAAGGTATCTTATAAGTGAATCGATTAAAGTGAGTTGTCCTTAAATATGAGACTATGATCTTACTATAACCGATTAGGCATTAATCAGATTATGAATCCTAAACCCCTAAGGCTATAAAATAAGTCCACGAAAGAAAACATGATTTGGAGACGTATTTTAGATCCCTCTTTGAAAACCCTAAGTGAAAACATCTAACTAGAAATCCTCAATTTTATTTCATTTTTACTATTCAAAAGCACTATTCAATTTCACTATTCATGATTACTATTCAAGGTTACTATATACGTGCCAGGTCAAAGGTCGGGATCAAATCCACACACTAAACACACACACTACATATACACGGTACACATATACACACACACACACACGCACACCCCTAAGTAAATTATGATCTTGATTATAACCTATGACTGAAGTTCAAGGTGTTATAAGCATGTGTGGTCTATGCTTAAGGTATAACCTAAGGTTAAAAGGTCTAATTAAAGTATACATAAAGTTATGGAACACTATTTCATCTCAGGTTATAAGATCAAACACTATTCAATATATAACATATGCTTGCACTATTCCATTAACCATATCATATCATAAGCTCAATACCACATGATTCATCTAACAATAAAATAGCATATCATAAACATAAGTCATAGCATATCATGGGCACTTCTTATGTAACGTGTAACATTTATAATTGAACTACAATATGTAACAAATTATGAAATAATAGATTATAGGTTACTATTCCATTGCCAAACATGCTTGATCACAACATAATTATCATAAACATACATCATAATTCAACATTAAAGCAAGCTCAAACCATATACGAAAGCATAATATAACATTTCATGACATATATTAACAATACCATAACAACTACACAATTCATAAAACATATCATGAAAACTATATAATAAAAGCATAATAAAAGATCCTATATGTCTTGGGGAAAACCCCAAGACCCAACCGAAACATAATATAAAAAATAAGCTAAGCAAAACATAACATAAAAACTATAGCATAAAAATTAAAACCAACCTAAGGGGAGGGACATGCCTTACACCGACAATGAGGGAAAGAAGAAAGAGAGGAGAGTTTGTTAACACAAGACTTGGTGCAATAAAAAATGGGGAGAGGAGAGGGGTATTTATACTTGTTGGGAGACCCTCACCATGTAAATAAACTTAGGTTAAGGGTAGGAGAGCAAAATGACTAGCACCTTGAAAGCTTTGCTTGAAAAATAATTAGAAAATAGAAAATAAATGGTATTTTGGTAATTTAACATTCTAAAATTGAGAACGAGTGAATGAAAAAATATGTAAAGTGTTGGATTTTAAATTAGCTTCGAAACATTTATTTACTTGAAAGAAACGGTTGTACGTTTTGAAAGTTACAGTATATAGCATAAATAGTGACTTTGATCATTTGATAAAACACAAGTGAAAGAAGAACCTCAGATGTGATTTGAAAGTTCAGATATTGTGAAAAATGCATAAAATAAATCAATGGTCATTTTGAGTCTAATATTAACTATGAAATGTTTTACCAATTAAAAGTTAAAAACGTAGGATGAATAATAACTTCGTATTTAACATGTTATCTTTAAAAACACGAGCTAGGGTTCGAATCAAGGGCTGCAATGTATCTCAAAAGTCTTGAAATAAATTAACGAGTGTTTTGACTGTAAACTTGAAGAGTAAAAGCTACCCGAACGAAAAAGCATTTGTAGCAGGAATAATAAAGTAGGATTTTCGTAAACATTTTCTTTAAAACAGAGTTAGAAATGAAATTTGAAGTCAATGATGATATCAATAGACTCGTCTCAACTCAAGAATCGATTTGACTGTGAATTTGGGTAGTGAAAAATGTCCCGATCAAAAATTCATTTTAAGGAGGAATCGTAACTTCTGACCAAAAGTTTCCAAATTGCCCCTAATGATTAAGAAAGGATTTCGGAGCTCTGAAATGGAGTTCAAATGATCGGGAAACATGACTGATGAACCTCTTGAGTTCCAATGAAGTGTTGGGCAGATTGGGCTCGAGAAATGAATAGTAAATTACGTTTGTGGTAAGAAAATCCCCTCTAAAACATTGAAAGTCATACAAAAGCACATTGTTTGTAACATCCCGCTCGTTCGGCCATACAGGTACGCCATATCGAGAGTGTTATGTGCGTATTTAATTATTTATTTATACCTTTAAATGTTTATTTAATTTCTAATGTGCTTACTTGAATATTTATTTGTATTATTTGTTACGTATTTAAACATTTTACCCTCCGTTTGATCCCGTTCTTAATCCGTATGCCCCCGTATTTGCTCCTAATTATGTGATTTTATGATATGTATGAAATACGTGTTTTAAGAACTTGTTTATGTGCCCATTATATGTTTTTGAACTCGTTTGAGGTGGTCACGGACCATTTTATGATTTTAGGGATTCGAGGGCCTAACTAGCTTTAGCTCACCTCGTATTCCGGAAGGCATAACTTGAGCTCGGGAATTCGGATTCGAATTCCGGAAGAAGCGTTGGACTCTCAACGAAGAAAGGAAACCAAGGAACCTAACTTTGTATTTTTCTAAACTCGTTTGAACCCCTGTATTTCGTCCAGAATGAGCCTCGTGTGACAGATTCACCATATTTTACCATTTTGGCCATAACTTGATCAATATTTGACCAATTCAACCCATTCTTGGCCCCACTTACTCCTAACTCACCCACCTATCACCACTATCGCCCCATTTCAATTTTCAGCAGGAAAAGGGGAGAAAAAACAGCAGACAACCGAGAGAGAGAAGAGGAAGAAGGAAGCACTATTCCATTTTCAATTTCCAAGCTTGTTTCTCATCCGATTCGGCTCGAATTTGAAAGGTAAGTCTGGATTTATATTCTCTATCTCTTCCTCTTTCTTTTAAGTCCCTTTTTACTGAATTTCATGGTCATTTGAGCATACTTTGGATTAATAGATGAATAGTGAGGGTTAGAGCCTCATTTGATGAATTTGCTTGCTCCCTTGTGTTTTTCTTGAATGTGAAGCATGATAATTGAACCTAATACATCATATAACACTTATATGGATCGAATTTTCATGCTAGTTTAGGATTCATGGGAGTTTTATTCAAGAACTTTGAGTTTTGTATGAATATGTGCATATTTGATCCCTTTCTCCTTTCCTTACATTTTGATTCGGTTTTAGCATGGATTTTGGCTTGAAATTGATGTATACTTGCTGTATATTCCTTCCCTTGCATGTTGGGTTGAGTTTGGTTGGGTTTTGGTGGCGTTTTTGCTGCTGTTTTTACTTTCGCTGTTGCTGTCGCCCGTGGTCGCTACCGTAACCAAAACATGAGTGTTTTGTGTCACGGCCGCGACTCGTTTTTGCCCCAGGTTTGACTTTTTGCTATCTTGTTTGCTGGAGAAGGTGTGGTCGTGCCCGCGACCACATTTAGATAGCTTTGGGGTCGCACCCGCGACCCTTTTTGTGGACAGTTTCGAACTGCTGTCCTCTTTGTTGCTTCTTTCATTGTTTCATTGTGTTTTACTTGTTTTCCTTGCTTCTTTCTTACCTTTTATGCATGAATAACTTGTGTATTATGTGTTATGTGATTATTTGTGAATTTATTACGTAAATTCAATGCTCTTACATGAAATAAATGACCTACGTGCTCCATATGTGCTTAAACGTACATGCATGAACCAATGTAATGTTTAATTGTTTTGTATGATGATTTCTGTTAGGAATAGTGCCCTAGAAAGCCGATTCGACGTAATCTGCTTTGGGACTTTTCTTGTATCACAGACAATCTTTGAATAATATACGATTGATTATAGGCAAACACTTCTTTATATGCCAATACGTGTTTTGTGTGTTTCCATTACGTGCGCATGTATGAGAACTCCCCTAATCCTGATGACTTTAGGACTCTACCATTTAGGTGAAATGGTTCATGAAACGAGCCCTATATCACATAAGTCATGATTAGTAAAATACTCCAAGCCGATGAGTCCTACAGACAGTGGGAGTGTCAACCTGACTCCTCTAAGGCTTGCTTGTAGGATCACGCCCTTAAGAAGGACCACCTTGTTTCATGGAGGTGCAAAGTGTATAGTTGATACGTGCATGATACATGAGGGTGCTTACTTTAATAAGTAAGTTCACTAAGGTGCCCCGAGTGAGAACATTCCTAAATGGGAAAGGAAGTTTCTATTTCAGGAAATGGAAACTTCCAGATTAGGAAATATCTCACGAGTCATTGATGTGATTAATTGATCCTTAGACTTGAGGTTCCTTGTCACCTTATGAGTTAACTCTGTAGTCTTAGGTATAAGCTTTAAAGGGTGTCGCCTTAGACAACTGATTCAAGGCTTATGCTGGGGCTGCACAAGTGACTCATGAAAGTGAATGAGAATCAAGAAAGGACCTACACTTGCATTTGCAAGGTGATCTCTTATTGTTTAAGTCATTCATATGCCATATGGAGTCCTTGGCCAAGGCAGTAGATCAAGACATCAAGAAAAGGGTTTCTTGGATTGAGATCAAATGGATATGAAATGCACTTAGCTTTAAGACCGGATTATTAGGGTTCTGATTATTCCCTTGCCCTAGATCTTGGTTGAGAGATAGTAAGTAGGAGGATTGTATCTCACATGAATCAATGACTTAAAGGTTCTGTCGAATCCGAACATTCCAATTCAGCTAGGGGTTAAACACCTGTTGCTAGACTATGGTCGTTTAATCTGTGGACTGATTAATTAATTAGTGAATTAATTAATTGGGGTCACTGCTAATTGAATTGAGAACCTAGAGGGTCACACACAACAACTTGGTTACATGAGTTGAGGCTTGAAAATGATTAAACGAGTTAATCGAGCCTAGAGGGTTCCACACGTGTGAAGCCACACGTGTGGGTCACGTGAGTGACACGTGTCCTTGTGACACGTGTCACACACGTGAATTTATATATATATATATTAAATGATTAATTTAGTTAATTATTTAATAGACTTTGGTTTAATTTTGAATTAAAAAGAAAGTCTAATTTTGGAGAAAATAATCTAGTTAATTAATTATGAATTAATTAATTAGATAAAAATAAGTTATTTATTTTATAATAAATAAAGTATAAAATTATCCAAAAATAGTTTGGATAATTTTAGCTCTCTTAAAAGTTGACTTGAATTAGAATTCAAAGTCAAAGTTGGAAAATACTTGATGATCAAGTAATAGGAGAGAGAGGAACCAAATCCTTTCCCAACAAGGATTTGGATCGGCACCCTCTCTCTATAAATAGGAGAGCTCGGGCTCCTTATGGAGCTAATAGACAATTCTTTTGGTTCATGTGTTGAACACCTTCCTTTCTCCAAGATTAAATTAAACCCTAGGTTAAGCCTAAACACTAACTAGAGAACTAGCATCCTTACTAGTTAGATTGTGATCAAGTTGGTGGACTTTCTCTAGAGACTTCAAGTTAGAAGTTTGAAGATTCGAGCTTTACCAAGGAGAGGGGATCAAGCCGCGAGAAGAGCGTTCTTGGGTGGCTTGAAACGCTTCAAGAAAGAACAAAAGAAAAGTAAGTTTTCTATCTTTACGAATTTGGTTACACGATTGCGAGTCCAAGGTCCTTTTGTTGGGAAAATTTTTTAAATTCCGCTGCTTTCTGATTCGTGTTTTCCAACAATTTCTTGGTCCTTTCATGATATGCATGCATTGTTAACTTCATGAATTATATGTTACATGTTTCATTATAATTTTATGACGTGAATTCGATGCTTTTTGATTGTATTGAACTCGGGACAGGTTAGGACAGGTTATTGAATTAGTTGAAACCGTATTTACTTACCTGTTCGGATTGTATTACCTTGTTGATTGTGAATGTTTGTTAATTTGCTTCCGCAGTCCTGCTTAGTCGATTTGTTGATACAGGGTCCCTCCTAGCACAGTGTTGTTTTTTTTTTTTGTTCTGTCTCGGTTCGCTGTGAGTTTGGTTCATATATGGATTTTCCATTCCATGGGTGGACCGGGCTCACGGTGCGGGGGATGTGGGACCCTCCGTTCAGGGTGTCACATCCTAAAGTGGTATCAGAGGTCCAGGTGGCAAAACCGGAGTTCTGGTGTCATGTCGTGTGGAGTCTAGGTCGTATGGCTTAGGAACTACTTGACAACGTGTGTATTGCATCGTTCTTGAACCTTAAAATGTGCTTCTTTCAAGACTTTGTTGAATTGTTTGTTGCTCTTTGCATCGAATCCGTGCCTTTCATGTTGAATATGTTACATGAGCATGCACTAACCGCATGCACATATATCTGGAATTGAGTTTTGCTCTATAGGTTACTACGTTAATATCAAACAACGGTAAATCTCTACGATAACCATAACCTATCACAAGTTCTACTTTTAAGCATGAGATGTAAGGAATGCACTAGGATTACGTACAAGGATCCGAGGATCATGGGCTTTTTCTAAATGGAGCTATGTTCCTTGGTGTCTTTACAACGGTGTACCAAAGCTCCCTCATCGTTTCAAAGAGCCTCATTGGTAGAGAAATCAAGACAAAAACCACAAGAGAGAATGTCAGTTTTGAGTAATGCTTTGGAGATTAACGATTATGCCGCAGAAACTATACTTCGCTCTTGTGAGGTTTCTATTGGTAGTAGCTTAACTCAGGTTGAAGACCGTAGTTTTCCAAATCTTAAGCTTAAATTTAAGGGAGAAGATCTCTTCGCCAGGAATAGAAGGTGGAATCCGGAATAGAAGACCCGACTCGTGGAATAATTTACAAGCTCTAATGAAGTTGGTAAAGGTCCGATGAGAAGAGTGGTGGGGTGCGATGTTTACAACTTGTAAGATTAACACATATCCACCTACACAACAAAAGCTGACCAACCGGATTTCATAGGATCATTTAATTCGATAATGGAGCGAAGAGAATCTTGAAGGTGTCTAGATTCGAGGTGTACATCAACAAAGAGACGGCGATCATCTAACTCAAGAAAGAAGCAAAGTAAAATATGGGAAATGTTATAGCTCGGGGTTGGATCAATGAAACGAATGAAGTGATTAAGAAGTCTAAAAATACAATAGGATCAATGGATTAGAAGTTATGTCCGGGGAACAAGGAAAAGAAGTGTTGGCTTGGGATACTTCGGATTTCGTATAAGATAGGAATACAAAACTACGGAAGATCAAGAGGCTAGAAGTTCTATCTTCGGTTGGATGGGAGGTTATTTTCCAAATCCAAGCTGAATTATTATGTTGTGAGGTTGAATTGGGAGATATAGAACAACACATGGAAACGATAAAGAAAGGCAAAGAGTTTTTGAAGGAAATTGTGAAATCAAGTGTAAGCAATTAGAGCACGAGTTCATACAACCAATTTGGATTCATAAAGGGATAAGTTGAGGGAACTTTGATGAAGGTGGTAACTATGGCGAGCATTTAGATAACTTATAGAGATCGATACTTGGGAAGAAATCAAGATGCCGATTCCATGGGCGTAGAAGACTTTGGGTCAAGAAATTGCAATCTCGGGCTACAGAAACACACCAGTTAATACAAGAAAACTTTGAAGATTTTGAAGACTGTGGGAAAACAAGAAATGACTAACAAGTTTAAAGTAAGCTCATAATTAGAGAAAACAAGGACAACTTAAGCTTACCACAACGGTGCCAGGTGTATTGCATTCATAGCATATACTTCATACATCGCATTTAAATTATTAAATCTCCTTTATATATATATATATGTATGTATGCATCTTTTCTTGATATCATTGCCCCAATTTGTTGCACCATTAATTGTTTGCTACGTGCATTGGCATCTTAATCCAACATGCATTGCTTAGTGTTTACTTGATAGGAAATTTTATCTGCTTCACCATCAAGTGTTACTCCGACTGGGCCTTGTTTGAATCGAGGAAATAAGAAGAATTTTGGGTTGCAAAGTTGGGAGAGTGAAAGAGGAAATACCGAGGCTCGGGAAAGTAGAACTGGAGGTTGAAACGAAAGAAGTGAGCGGTATTCCCTATCAATCACTTCAAAGTGAATGTGACCAAGATTATCGGGCACATAGTTTAGCTAGAACCACCTATACCGGGGAAGTTAAGTTGAAAGAGGTTGAAAGTTTTGATCCAAGAAATGGTAGAACAAATTCGACGGTTGAGGATAGAGTCTCTTAAGGGGGAGAGTATGACCGGGAGATGATTTAAAAATTTCTTGGTTGTGCTCGAACGAATCACTCCTAAAAGGAACAATGGAAATGCAAGAAGTAACAAGTAATGAGATTCTATAAAGCGGGTCAAATAAGAAGATTAAGCGAATAAATGTCAAGGTTGGAAGAAGAGATGAAGGTACGCGTCCAAGAAGAGGTTTGGGAATCAGATTGATAACACAAGGTAAAGGATGATCGATGGCGACGGAGATGTAAAATTCACATCAATGATTTTGTTACGGGACCCATACGAACTCAATCTCTCAAGCGTGAGAGGACTGTGTTTGGCTTACCGTGTCGCATAACTTGTAGATGATGAGTTCGAGAATGAGTGTGCAAAGTTAGTAAGGAAAGCAGAGAATAAGAGAAGCCGAACCAATCACTATAATTGGTGACCAATTAAGTAAGAGTCAATTCAATCGAGTAATGGAAGTGGAATAGCTAGGAAAGCTCACAACATGAACAAGATGAGTTATTGGCTCGTCAATCATTTTTCCATGATGAGTCGGGAATGCTAATAGGGTTTGAGATTGTGTCTGAACTACTAAGGACAAGCTCGAGTATCTGAGAAAGGGTGAATATGAATTGTGGTGAAGAATGAGTTGATTAGGTCAGAGTAAGCGCACATGCGAGAGTGGAACTTCGGACTATGAAATTTTGTAAATAAGGGAATTGGATCAAGGACGAAGACCAGGTGATTATTGAAATATCAACACGTTGGGGATTCCAAAGTATGATACTACGAGCAAAGGAAAGTTGATCGTGGAGTGGAGATCGAGTGGTTAATGAGGTAGCTGCACATCAGGTATTTCGAGGTATGACCCTATGGTTAGAAGGATCTCCAACAACGAATAAGATGGCAAATCGGATCACTATGATGAAGCTTTCCAAAACCACGGTGAACGGTACATTTAAACATACATATCACGTGCGTCATACATTTACTTTAATCCCTGTCGTATGTGGCTACTTGTTATTTGTGAGTTGCTTTTGGAGTGAGTGAATGCCTTAGTCACATGGTGAGACGAGGGTCATGCCGTGCAATGGACTTTGCAACAGGTCTTTGGAGACTGTGTTTTGAAGCTAGTGGCGGTTCAAGAAACCAACTTCAATCCATGAAGTTGATGTGGTGATAGAAGACCCGTTTGGGTTGGAGAACGAGTGGTGGAAGTTCGTTAACTACTCCACTTATGATACCGAGTCGTGGGTTTTAGGATGGATTCAAATAGTGGGAGTTGAATCTCGTTTAGACCCTCCTATCGTGCGAGACGTCCCAGCTACTCATGGTCGGATCAAGTTCGTGTGTAGCTTACAGAGTTCGTTAAAGCCCCTTTGCATTTGAAGACCCTTCTCCGAACTAATTCCTGCTGGGATGTCGCGAACCCCACGTGGGATGAACACAGAGAGGTTTTGCTTAGAGTCCAAAACTCGAGGCAGTGGACCTGAGGACTGGTCCTTCTTAAGGGGGAGAGGTTGTGACACCCCGTTTTTCCAGCAAGCCAGGTATGACGTTACGAGAGAGTTTAATTCAGCATTTTTATGATTTATGTGACGTTGCATGCCTACGTGTCAATGTGAAGTTTATTTTAATTATGTGTGCTCTAGAATTTATTTAAATTGTACTTGGACTCAATTGTCCAATAATTACAAGTTAGGGACCTAATTATAATTAGGATGTTTTGGGGCCTTCGTGGCTACCTTGAGCTAGGGAATTCGGATTCGAATTCCAACCTTACCATTTAATTCGTTTCGATGATTCGGATTCAGTGGATTAACCTTTTAATTTTCTAAAGACATTTAATTACCCTACCGTTTTAAAATCTGATCCAGATGGACCGAATACCATTTGACCCTACCCATACTATCCGACCCATTTCAGCTCAAAAAGGGCTAAGCCCTTTTCTCCCCTCTCATTCCCACGTTTGAGCAGCCAAGGAAGAGAGAAGAGAAGGAAAATTTTGCCCTTTTTGACCCCAACCTTTCGAGCTTGGGTATTTGAGATCCAACCGTCCGATCAATGACCCAAGGTAAGATTTGTGTTCTACTCATTACGTGCTTCGATTTAACTCCTCTTTCGTACCTCGGATTTGTGCCTATGTGGTATGTGGGGAAGATGATGAATAGTATAGAGGGTCGGGATTTGATGTGTTCGAGCCCATTTCACGAGCTCTTACTTGCAATTTTGTGATCTATACGTCATATTTGCTTTGTGGTGTGATTTTGGCATGATTTGGAGGTTGTGGAGTGGTGTAAGTGTGTGTGTATGTTTTTGCTCCGCCATTGAAGGCGAAGTGTAGCACCCGAGCGCAAGGTACCACATCCCCCGCACCGAGACCCGACCCGAATATGAAACAGACAATTCATACCCGAGCTAAATCACGGCGAACGGGGACATACACACTCGCTAAGCTAGGCGGGAGCTAACTTTCGCAACCAAAGAGACAATAAAACAGAAAGAATACCAATGCGGAAGCGAAGTACATACATAAATAACAAGATAAGCAAATAACAACGGGTTCAACTAGCATAGATACCTAATCCCGAAAATCAATAAAATCATAGCACTTCAATTACGGTTTCTTATAAACTCATTCATAATTCATGATAGTGGTAACAATCAATACAAATCTTACATCCTCCAACTTAAACAAATCATGGTTCGATATGCAGATGAACAGAGTCTGACTTAACCGAAAGACTAAATAGACTTGACTTCCCGCCTAACACTCCAAACCTGCAAGAACACTGAAAACAATCCGGGTTCAGTCTATACGAGACTGGTGGGTATAAAACGAGGCATAAGTAACATATACAACAATATTTAAACATTCACATGCAAGTTATAATCCCAAATGAGGTTTTTAGAGCATTTCTCAAGTGGGTGAAATAAATAAGTCATCAAAAGGGATTATAACGTTCATTTTTCATTAGGTCGTTTGTGGCACGACGAGTGGGCGTGCATTATCTCCAACCAACACCTCGTGTAGTTCATTAAACTTTCTTTCTTTCTTTCTTTCATTCATGCATAACATTCTTTTGTGCACATTCATGAACATTTACACCTTCTTCCTCCGGGTGATGGCCGGGTGATCGGCCCAAACCATCCATTCAATGACCAAAAGGGGAACATGACTCCCCAGATGGCACTCAGCGTCCATTCCTTGCTAACTCCTAACGAGGTCCGGTTACGCTGTTCATTGGTGGGACTAGCATATATATATATATTCGTGCTTGGAATCAACCAAATACCTCAAGAAATGAAAGAAATCAACAAATATGCTCATAACCTAACTATTCACTAAGTCAGCCCTAAAACCCATGAAAACATGCTCAAAATTGGGGATGAATGGATCAAAATGACTCATAATGAATGTACAATACAACCCTAAGCTTACCTTGTTGATTAATGAAGGTTTGGAAGAGATTTGAGCTTGAATCTCCAAGGGTTGGCTTGAGCTACGGGGAAACTGGAGAGCAGAAGGTTTTGGCTGAATTTTCTCCAAGTAATGGGGGTTATCTCGGTTTGGGGTGATTAAGGCTGGTTAGAGGGTTGAGTTAGGGTTCTAAGGAATCAAACCATAGTTAATTTGGTCAAGGTTTGAATAAGATATGGTCACTTTAGTAAACTGTGGCAGATTTGGTTTCCATTTCGTGTTTTGGTTGAATTTCGGAGCTTCAAATAACTTTGGAAAAATATAAGGCTAAGTTCACTAAACTCGAATTTTTGTTGCGAGTTCAGCGAAGTTGACGAAACTCGAATCTGAGTTTCCTAGCTCAAGATATCACATACGGAACCAAGGGTGCGCTAATTGCTCGTTAGCCCCCGATTAGGTTCCACAATACAAATTAAATTCGTTACCACGTCAAACGAGTTCGAAAACATAAACCGAGCATATAGAAATGTTCATAACACATAAATCTACAACATACTAAATTTCTACGACATTTCGATATCAATTCATATAAGAACGAAGCACGACTAAATATTCACGAGCATAATCTTAATAAATTCATACATTATAAATTAAAACTAAAATTTAAATTCTATTTTAAATTAAAACAAAGTCAACGGACATTTGAAACTAATTCAGATAATTAAGGATATAGGTTAATTAACATTAATCACTTAGTTAATAAAATAAATCACTAAATTAACGAAATGCAACATTATAAATAAAATAAAATAATAACAATTTATATTAAAATTAAATATTTAAAACACTACAATTAATCACATAATTAAATGATTTAATTGCGCAATTTATAACAAATACGACATATTATTATAAATGAGAACCCGGGCGTTACAAACTCTCCTCTTTAAAAAGAATCTGTCCTCGGATTCACTGCACGCCTAAAAACAACCAATGAGTGATTCCCCGTCTCTCACAAGCAATCAGGAGAGAGCCCCGTCTCTCGAGCAGCAATGAGAGAACCCCGTCTCTCGCAAGCAAAGAGAGTACCCCGTCTCTCAAACAAAATAAGAGAATCCCCGTCTCTTACAAACAATGAGAGCACCCCGTCTCTCAAACAAAATAAGAGAATCCCGTCTCTTACAAACAACGAGAGCACCCCGTCTCTCAAACAAAAATAAAGCAAGGAAGTCTCCAATACTCCCAAGAACACACGCGAAACCATAATTAAAATCACGTAAGACACCCAAAGCAGGTAATAGATATCATCCACGTTGATCATCAATTACTCCAAGTAATTTAACATGATAAGGAATCAAAGCACCTAACATAAAAAAAAAATATTTAAGTTAAATTTGCATGGATGCATATATCATGGATGCTTCATGTACTGTTCGCTGTAGTTGCATAATTTAGAACTGAGAGTTTGGTTGTACAGTGCAGGATCTGCCCTGAAAGTGAGTACAGTGCTTGACTCGTCTTTAATTTCGTCAGTATGCCCCGGTGAAGCCATAATAGATCCTCTTCAAATATTATTCTTGATTCCCTTCTGACTTTTACTGCTCCTAGTTCTCTTCGATCTCTCATCATTTCCCATAATCTTCATTCGGCCCGACTAACTCTTTTTAATTAACCGAGCTTAACCTCCCCGAATACCCTTAAATCATCCATCCCGAAATCAAATCCATAGCTATTTTCTTTACTCAAATAAAAACCTAACCTACCATTGAAGATAACTACCCTTGGGGTCCTTAAAATTTCATTCCCGACCTTAATATATATGCTACACAAATCTTCTTATATCTTCCATTCGATTCACCCTTTTCACTCTCTTTAAACCTCTAAGGTGAAATTTGGTATTCGGCCCCTACAATTCCTTAATCGAAGATAGGATGTTCTTGATGATTCTTGAAGTTTGATTTAAATTTCCCCATGTTCATCCTTGCCGGTTTGTAGCTTCTGGAATCTCTTTCCGAATTCATTGAACCAAACTTTATTAATGACATCCCTTTCTATGATAACTTGAATCGGTTCCCTCTTGACAACTCAGCTTAGGAGTTTCCCTAAACTCCTCCGTGACTCCCTTATCTTCAAATCACTTAGATACGTAGAAAATTTCAATGAGCTATCCTCTCTATTCCCGCGAAAATCTTCAACCCGAATTTAGTGAATTAGCTTTCATTTTAAATGGTCGACCCTTAAAGTCGTGTTATTCATCTCTGCTCACCACTATGAAATTCCCAAATCTTCCTTAAATGTATTTCCATTATCTCTATTAATTATTTCCTCGGCCGCCACTTCAAGTTTCAATTTTGCCTCTTGGTTATGCTCTCCCCCTTAAAAATTCTGTTGTTACACTTTGAACTCCATCGATCCTTCTTTCATCGAAATCCTCTCATCTTTCTTTTCAATTCTCTTGGTAATCGAAACCCCCTTCTCTATTCTTATTTGATCCCAACACCCCAAAACCAAATCTAGTCTTACTTTCCTTCGGAGTTCCTTTCCACCAACCTATCCCTTACCTGAAGTTCTTCATTTCCCGAAGTCATCTTTCTTGTCATGTGCCATACCACTATCTCTTTTCCTCTTAACTCAGATGTGGCCCAGTCGTTGAGATCCTTGATAAGTGAGGTGAAAGAACTTCCTACGAAGTAAACACTAAAATGCATGTCGGGTAAAGATGTCAATGCACGTGTCACGCTTACAGTAAGCAAATATGCAACACATTAGAGCAACAAAATCAAGTAGAGATGCACACACAAGTACAATTAAAGAAAATTAAATGATTTGTTACAAAATATGATGCGCGTGCCATGAATGCTTTGGAACCTGTCACCAATATGGTAAGCTGTAAGCTCGGTAGCTTTTCCTCGTTCCTCCAATCACGAGGTTACTTTGACTTGCTAATCATGCCTTGCCTTTCTCACGGTCTTCAAGTTTTCCATGAATCTTTGTGCATCAACTCGTACTTTCCACGGTCCAGGATTGCAATTTCTCAATCTCTAACTTCTTCTACATCCACGGAATTAGCATCCAAATTCCTCCTCGAAAATCGCCCTTCAATAATGCCCAACTCTCTTATAAAATTACCCCGACTGTGTTTGCGAATCCTACTTCGAGTCATCACCCTGATCAAGATTCCTTTGTTTATCCTTTACGAGTTTGGATTGGGAATATAACTTGCTTTCCAATTGCTCCCACTTGCGCGCATGATTTCCTTCCAAATCATCTTTGCCTTTCTTTACCGTTTCCATTCGTTGCTCCATATTTCCCAATTCACCCTCACAACCTAACAATTCAGCTTGGATTTGGAAAACGAACTCAAATCTTGTTCGTAGTATGGTCACCTTCCATGAATTTGTATTTTCCACATTACTTGACTTCTTCCAATCCTTTCCCGACTCGTTTTCCATCTTAGTTGAAAGTTAGGGCTCCCGAACTCACTTCTTCCTGATGTTGACCTCTATAACCCTCTTTTCTATCCATTAGGTTTAGTTAGAAAATTCTCTTTGATGACTCTGGATGCTTAATTCCCACCGAATAGGTTTTAGCTTGAATCTTCACAATCCTCGCTATCTCTTCCATAATCCGAACTCTGAGTTAAAGTACCCTCAAGGTTCATTCACTCCATTCCTTAAGTTGAATGACCCCGTTGAATCCAATTATGGCATCCAATGTAAAAGAGCCGCATATGTCAATCTTCGAAGTCATAAGTATTCCCCGATCAACTCCTATTTCATCAAATATCCCTCTATACTTGTATCTCTAAAGTCGAACTTTCATTCTAGCTCCTAACCCTTGAACTCTAGCTCTATCTATGAGGACAACGCATCTCAAATTCTCTATATCTTTCCCCGATGCATCCTTCCTATCCTCCATGCCTCAGAAAGAACTCGTAATAAGGTGTTGTTAGCATGATACTTGGCCGTGGTTTGATAGTATCTTCATAACCTGTAATTCATAACTTATTTCAAGGATATATGCATGCGATTAGTATATGCTCATGGCAAGTATTTAACACGAAAAGCATTGATCCAATGTAGGAATGCAATAGATAAGTCAACAAAATTCAAAAACGAAGGCAATTCATATTCAAGATCGATGCAATGCACACATTGTCACGTAGTTCCTAAGCCGTACGACCTAGACTGACTCAATCACGACATGAGAACACCGGTTTTGCAACCGGGCTCTGATACCACTTAAGGATGTAGCACCCGAGCGCAAGGTACCACATCCCCCGCACCGAGACCCGACCCGAATATGAAACGGACAATTCATACCCGAGCTAAATCACGCCGAACGGGGAGACACACACTCGCTAAGCTAGGCGGGAGCTAACTTTCGCAACCAAAGAGACAATAAAATAGAAAGAATACCAATGCGGAAGCGAAGTACATACATAAATAACAAGATAAGCAAATAACAACGGGTTCAACTAGCATAGATACCTAATCCCGAAAATCAATAAAATCATAGCACTTCAATTACGGTTTCTTATAAAATCATTCATAATTCATGATAGTGGTAACAATCAATACAAATCTTACATCCTCCAACTTCAACAAATCATGGTTCTATATGCAGATGAACAGACTCTGACTTAACCGAAAGACTAAATAGACTTGACTTCCCGCCTAGCACTCCAAACCTGCAAGAACACTGACAACAATCCGGGTTCAGTCTATACGAGACTGGTGGGTATAAAACGAGGCATAAGTAACATATACAACAATATTTAAACATTCACATGCAAGTTATAATCCCAAATGAGGTTTTTAGAGCATTTCTTAAGTGGGTGAAATAAATAAGTCATCAAAAGGGATTATAACGTTCATTTTTCATTAGGTCGTTTGTGGCCCGGCGAGTGGGCGTGCATTATCTCCAACCAACACCTCGTGTAGTTCATTAAACTTTATTTCTTTCTTTCTTTCATTCATGCATAACATTCTTTTGTACACATTCATGAACATTTACACCTTCTTCCTCCGGGTGATCTGCCCGAACCATCCATTCATTGACCAAAAGGGGAACATGACTCCCCAGATGGCACTCAGCGTCCATTCCTCGCTAACTCCTAACGAGGTCCGGTTACGCCGTTCATTGGTGGGACTAGCGTGAGGGTTCACCGTCAGCCCATGCCTCCTCGGGTCACCACTCACACCAAGTCCCTGGGCCCCATTCTGTGCATTCATTCATTCTTTCTCGCCAAAACATTTGGTAGGTTCATATAAGAAGGGCTTTACGTTGCAAACATTTACTCTTGAAAAGTGACTCTATATACGTAAATAGTTTTGGCCGAAATCTTTACACATTGGGAGTATATAGGGTCAGTTAACCAATAGAAGAGAAACCCACCTGAACGCCTCTTACCGAACAATACCAAGAAGAAAAGGAGACTCGAAAGTGTCCTATAAACCCGGCATCTCCACCCTGGAGAAAACTGTACAAAGGACAACGTAACGTGGTCGTGAGACTCAAGACTCCAAATGAACCATATAAGACGCACGACATGCAATGAACATGATATGAATGCATAAAAGATGATATTATGTCATGAACATGTTCATGTGCACGATTAACGTATTTAAATCATATAAACGAGCCATTCATTCGTTCAAGGAAGCGTTCATATTCATTCAAGTTCGATCCTTCCACATTTCATAACAATTCAATCCAAGAATTCAAATAACGGTCATATCACGTACTATAACACATTTACAATTATAGAATAGACAAATAATCACATTCAATTCATGATTGGAAATTAGAGAGGAACATGAAATAGGTAATAATTTAATTCTATAATTCAATTAAATCAAATAATATTTAATATATAATAAACATATATATATAAATATATATATATATATATATATATATATATACGTATGGATATGCATGCAAAACTAATAATCTCATGCATGTAATTACACTTCAATATATACATACATATATACATATATATAGCATGCATGAACAATTCAATTAAAACATTTCATGCATGCAACCTAACTTATTTAACATGCATGCATACTTAATGTATACCTATTTATCTATACGTAAATATACATTATATGACATGTTAATATAGCATAAAAGTCATAAAAGATGTGGAAGAAGAATAAACAAGCGAAGAAAAACAAGAAAAACGGAACCGGAGTAATGAGGATAGGCTGGACAGAATCCAACCCCATGGATTCTGTTCAGAAACCCACTGACTCAAATCCACCCCCATGGATTTGTATCTGTGGCAAAAAAAAAACACATAAACAGGGCAACAACCGTTCCAACTCTTACTCAACAAGATCAGGTATGTATGTGCATCAAACAAGGCAAAAATGAGCAGCAATTGACAGCAATTAAGCACGGCAAGGAGCAGCAATGAACAGCAGCAAAACAGGCCCAAAAACAGGGCAAATCGAGGCAAAAACAGAGCAGCAACATTCTAACTTCAACCCAACATGTTCAGGTAAGGTAGGCCAGTAAATATACAGCAAAACAACATACAAATCAGCCCCAAGAATGCTCAAACGTGAGATGAAGGTATATGTGATCATTTCATGAATTTTCCTCAAAGTGCCATTAATGAAATATCATTAAATCTTCAACTACCACATAATTAATGATCATAAATGAGAAGAAGGAGTCAATACAATCATATTCGTACTTAGAATCAACCAAATACCCCAAGAAATGAAAGAGATCAACAAATATGCTCATAACCTAACTATTCACTAAGTCAGCCCAAAAACCCATGAAAACATGCTCAAAATTGGGGATGAATGGATCAAAATGACTCACAATGAATGTACAATACAACCCTAAGCTTACCTTGTTGATTAATGAAGGTTTGGAAGAGATTTGAGCTTGAATCTCCAAGGGTTGGCTTGAGCTACGGGAAAACTGGAGAATAGAAGGTTTTGGCTGAATTTTCTCCAAGTAATGAGGGTTATCTCGGTTTGGGGTGATTAAGGCTGGTTATAGGGTTGATTTAGGGTTCTAAGGAATCAAACCATAGTTAATTTGGTCAAGGTTTGAATAAGATATGGTCACTTTAGTAAACTGTGGCAGATTTGGTTTCCGTTTCATGTTTCGGTTGAATTTTGGAGGTTCAAATAACTTTGGAAAAATATAAGGCTAAGTTCACTAAACTTGAATTTTTGTTGCGAGTTCAGCGGAGTTGACGAAACTCGAATCCGAGTTTCCTAGCTCAAGATATCACATACGGAACCAAGGGTGCGCTAATTGCTCGTTAGCCCCCGATTTGGTTCCACAATTCAAATTAAATTCGTTACCACGAAAAACGAGTTCGAAAACATAAACCGAGCATATAGACATGTTCATAACACATAAATCTACAACATACTAAAATTCTACGACATTTCGATATCAATTCATATAAGAACGAAGCATGAATAAATATTCACGAGCATAATCTTAATAAATTCATACATTGTAAATTAAAACTAAAATTTAAATTCTATTTTAAATTAAAACAAAGTCAACGGACATTTGAAATTAATTCAGATAATTAAGGATATAGGTTAATTAACATTAATCACTTAGTTAATAAAATAAATCACTAAATTAACGAAATGCAACATTATAAATAAAATAAAATAATAACAATTTATATTAAAATTAAATATTTAAAACACTACAATTAATCACATAGTTAAATGATTTAATTGCGCAATTTATAACAAGTACGACATATTAGTATAAATGAGAACCCGGGCATTACACGGAGCTTGGTGCTCTGTTTCGGGGGGTGGTAACCCCCGTTACCACTTTTGCCTTTAGGGGAGGTAACGCCCGTTACCTCCCTACCTTTGTGTTTTTTTGAGCGTCTGCCTGGGGTAACGAGCGTTACCACATTTTTGCAGACAAGGGGTAACGCCCGTTACCCCTAGCCCCTTTGGCGCCTGTGGCCCTTAACGGGCATTACAGGTTTTGCTCTTGGAGGGGGGTAACCCCCGTTTCCCCCTTGGTTTTGAGAGGTGGTTTGCCTCATTTTTCCTTCCGTTCGTTTTCATTTCCGGTTTCGTTTCTCATGCGTTTTATGTTCGTTACATGATATTAATTGACGTGCATTGATATGTTAAGAATGTGAATTGTGTACTAAGTTATGAATTTCAATTATATGATTCAATTTTCTGTAATCGAACCTGATATGTGTTTATATACGATTAAATGCTATTGTTTGCATTTCATTGTACTTGATTACATTTAATTGTACATATGAACACGATCACTTCAATTCATGACATATTAAAACTTAATTCATATTGAATCATTCCATAACACGTTGCACCACTTCATGAACATTTTCCGTGCGTTCTAATTGGTTCCATTTGGAGTCGTGTCTCACGAGTACACCGTGTTTCCTTTCTTGTACAGTGACCTCCTCGGTGGAGACTTTCCAGTTTCGTGGTCCTTCTTTCACTTAGAGGTGAGGGTTTTCTTTTATAAACTACCTATAACCTTGCATGCTTGAAATAAACCAAATGGTTTTTCATACTAAACTCGCCGTATCTTTTATACCGGCTATGTACCAGAAATGCCTTGTAAACTGTGTAGTGTTAACCCTGAGCCTATTTTACGAGATATTGTTATTGCCCCCGGCTCTCCTAGCCTGGGCTAGTCGGTGTGGATCCTGTACTTGTTCCTGGGACCCAGGGGCTTATGTATTGAGTGATCCGGGGAGGTATCGGGCCGAAGGTGACCTCTTGCACAAGTTCCACACTGTTGGACTGCCCGGATATCCACCAGGAGGTTTGGTGGAAGATGGGGCTCAGATCCGAGGGAGTCATGAACCAGAAGATCATACTGCGTGGATGGCTACGGTTAGCTACCCGAACTATCAGGAGAAGGAGTGTAATTCCCCGACTTTTCAGTCATACAGGTATGACGTATGTGATAATTATTTACGCATTTAAATTATTTTAATTATGCATTTATTCATTTTATATTATATTACTTGAAATTCTTTGAATTATTTGATATGAACACTTATGAATTTTTGAACGTTATGCTCGTATGTGACTTGATTGCATGTCGTTCGTATATGATTTGAATTTCGATTTTTATGCAAATTTAATATGTTGTAGATTTATGTTTTATGAATATGTCCATATGTTCATTTCATGTTTTCGATCTCGTTGATGTGGTTTTGAATTTTATTTTGGAGACGGGACCGAAACGGGGGCCAAAGGGCATTTAGCGCACCTTCGGTTCCGGGCGGCATATCTTGAGCTCGGGAGCTCGGATTCAAGTTCTGTCAACTTCGTTGGACCCGTATCGACGATTTGGGTTCAATGAACTAAGCCTCATATTTTTATAAACTCGTTTAGACCTCCGAAATTCACCCGAAACATGCCATCCCGCCTAAAATGACCACCCTCCACCTTTTATATCATAACTACCTCCATACTTAACCAAATTAACCATGGTTTGACTCTAAATGACCCTAGTTTAAGACACTATTGATGAAACCCCTCTCATTTCGTTCCTCACTCAAAGAAGGGAGAAAAAGCTGAGCCAAGCCTAACACCAAGAACTCCATTTTCGCCACTATTCAAAATTGAGAGATTTTGAGCTCTAATCTCTTCCAAACTTTATCCAATTCAAGAGGTAAGTATATAATTGTAATATAAATTCATTTTTTGTCATTTTAGTCCATGAATCCCTAATTTTGAGTTAGTTTTCATGGGGTTTTGAATACATGGATGAATAGTTAGGTTTTGGATGATTTCTTGATCATTTTGATTCCTTGGAGTTTTTTGTTGATTGGGAGCATGAATATAGGTCACTTTAGTCTCCTTGTAACATTTATAAACTTAGTTTTGTTGGTAGTTGAGCATTGAATGATCCACCATTAATGCACTTGTTTCTTGACTTGAAGATGTAAGAGTTGATCATTTCATTTCCTTTCTTCTCTTGAATTGCTTGAATGTATATGATTATGTGATGAAAATGCTTTGATTTGTGATCAATATTGTACCTTGGATATTGGTTTCCTTGCCATTTCTTTCTAGCTTTTGGAACAGGGGTGTTAAGGTTTTGGTTTCGTTGGAGAAGAAGAGAAAAGAAGAACAGGGGAAGCTCCCGGACAGGGGTAACGCCCATTACCCCGTATGCCTTGCAAGGAGGTAACCCCCGTTATCTCCACTCCTTTTCAAAGGATTGGCTGCTTGCATGGGGTATCGCCCGTTACCCCATATCAACTAGGAGGTGGTAACACCCGTTACCACCAAGACCTTTAGTGTAACACCCCGTATTTTCAAGACAAGTCCGGTATGACGTCATGAGTGAGCTTAGGCTCAGTGTTGTGTGTTTAATTATGTTTAAAGTGCTTAATTATATTTAATTATATGAATTATTTACCTCGATTGTATTTTACATATTAATTTTTATGTTTGACCCTCTTTAATTTCATAAATTAATTATAATTATGAGAAAAACGTATTTAAATTTATTTAATTGCCCTGAAATGTCGATACATGCAACTTGTGGACTTAATTGAATTAGGTTTAGGACCTAATTGCACTTTATTTATAATTATGTGGGTTAATTTGTAGTTTTATAAGTTAAGGACTTGATTGAACTTTGTCTAATTGTTTGGGGACTCTCTTCCTAATTTATTAATTTCGAATTTGGGCTTAATTGGACCTTATTTTTAATTCTGTGGGTGTTTTTATAATTATCAAATGTCTAATTGGGCTTGATTTAAATCATACTTAAAATATGTGGACTTAATCGCTTTACTTAAACTCTCGAGGGACTTATGTGCAATTTCGGAGAAATGGGTCTCCCTATATCCCTAGAAACCCTAGCAGCCTTCTCATTCTTCATTTCTTCTTCTTCCCTTTCGGCTTGGAGCAGCACCTCCCTCTCGATCTTCAGTCGCGACTCAGCCTGCCACCGCCGCCGTGTTGTCTCCATCACCGGCCTCCATTCCAGGCGACTACCACCACCAACCCCTTTCTCTTTCTTTCTCATCTCCAGAACTTAAGGGGCCAAGAACTCCTCCCGCCACCGGCCGTCTTCTTCGGTGAACCTCTGCCGCACCGACACCACCATTCCCTCATCCCCAGATCTGAAGAAAGGGAGCCGACACCTCCATCGTCGCCGTCACAACAGCAAAGATCGCCACCACTCCAACTCGTTGACGGAATCCCTTTCCGACCACGATTCTGGCGAAGAACCACCACCCTCCATCTTCATCTCTCGTTCCAGATCTGAAAATGGAGAGACCTTAAGGCCGCACCACTCGGGATCTACCCTGGTCACCATCCTGTTCGCCCCAGACCACCGTCGAGAGCTTTCCCGCCGCTGCGCACCTCACCTCGCCTACGTTTCAACCATCGCCGCTGCTCCAGCTGGCCAACCGCCAGAGATAGAGCAGCCAGCAACAATAGCCACCAACCCTCCATCGTATTTTTGGCAACCGACCAACTTCAGCTTCGGTCACTTTAATCAACAACAACCAAATCCCGTTTCTGCACCACTTCTCCAATTGTAAACCTCTTTTTCTGCACAGTTTATTTAATTTCTTAATCGTAACTAGTATGATAGTTTGATTTCATTATTCCAATTTTTGGGCTTAGTTAGTTGTGCGATTTAGATGAATATATTTGTATAGCTACTGTAAATTGAGTTTGGTTAGTCTTAACTAAACTACCTACATTAATAATGAAGGATTTTGTGTTAATTAACTGTGATTGAATTTTCTAAATTATTTCATCGATTAAGAATTATGGTATGTAAATGGAATTAATATATGCTGTAATTATAAATGATGGATTATGATAAGGGAGTCTTGGGTTCTTGAATTCCATTTAAAGCATAATATTTTGATTAATAAATATATATTTGGTATTGTAGCGCCTCCCCAACACTACAACCCCGCACCGCAATACTCCCTGAGTGGAGGTTAGACCCAACACCCAGGAAATACTACGGCGAACGGTCAGGATAATATGAATGGAGTATGTGACACAGTGCAGCGGAAGATAAAGAGATTCAACTTTACCACTGAGCGGGGAGAATAACGTACAATGAGCAAGATTATCATCATTGATCAAAGTAGTTCGCAAAAGAGTATAACAGGTTGACATGCAAGGACAAAGTATAAGATGGTTTGTTTCTGCAGAGAGTAGGCTCAAGACAATGTACTCTTAGGATCGGATCCAACCTACGGTTGTAGTGCTTCAAGATACCTCTAGTTGTCGTTCATTGATTCCTGAAATCATGCATTTTAAAAATAGGCGAGAGGGTTAGTCAAAGTGACTAAGTGAAGGGGGTATGAGGGTTTATAGATATATGTATATATATATATATTTATATTTATATGATCAAGAAGATCTTGATCTATAATATTAACAATAGGATATGGCAAATAGGAAACGGTTCATAATAATTGTAAAACAGGGATAGGGGTAGTTTGGAATCTTTATAGAAATATGAACCGTTTGTAACAAGAACATTAATGCCCGCAAGCTAGGCCTTTCCATCCATAACTCCTTGAATAATCGGTAAAATAGTATCGGGCTGATCAGGCTCCGATACTTCAATAAAACCAAGAATATTAACTCCACTACTCCTTGATGTCAATAGGGAATCAAACCCTAGAGACCATGAACTAGATTCGGGAGGCAGCTATCTCTCCCTCATCCCTTGGCGTGGAGTAACTAACCTCCAGTTAAACCACTACCAAGAGGTGGTGGCAGTCCGCAGCACCAACAATACCCTCGGCCCGATACCTTCCGGGTAATTGCTCGCTACGGTTACAGCCGGGGCCCATAACAGGAATCGAGAACAATATTTTGCTTGCATAACCCGGAATCAATGTTTTGATAAAATGGACTTGAAATATATAATGTTCTAGGAAAACGTTGATTCCGGCAAGAAAGTATTTTTCCCTTAAAAGGGATATTGTAGTAAAGTAATATATATATATATATATATATATGGCAGTAAATCAATATGATGGGTAGGCTTGAAAATAGTTTTTATATAGATACGTATGTATAGGCATGATTCCAGTTGAAAACATTTTAACCCTCACCTATACCAGTAGTCAGACATTGTAACGTGGATTCCAGTGCGCCTGAAAGTATTAACTACTATAGACTTAGAACTAGGTTCCTTATATTAATCAAATAAGCACATAAAACACATAATGTTCATGCATAAAAGGGTTACATCAAGTAAACACATAAACTATATCATGTTAGAGAATTTCCGGTAGACTTTAATTTCAACCGTTTAAGGGAAATTAAGTAATTAATCAGGTTTCATGAATTCTTTAACCACTTAAATATTTATTAATCATATTATAATCTTAATTATAACATTAGAAATGGAACTTAGAATTTAATTTGACAATGTAGGTTATATTTTGAAAATGATTCATAATTTACCGATTTTTGGAAAATTCGGATAAAATCTTTATTTAAAAATTCCAAAATTAATTTTATAATTATTTTAATATTATTTTCGAAATTATCAGCTTATGGGTTGACCAAAATGTCAAAATTACTATTTAAAACATTTACTATTCAATTTCTTATGAATTAAACACTTTATAACACAAAATCGAACACACACACTCACACACTATCACACGTGCACTTAAAATTGTTCAAGAACAACATGAACATGTTCTTGAGCCTATTTGAATATTCAAAGAAGGTATGTAACACACTTGATCATATTCATATTTATAACATAGAATTTGAAGCATAATATAGCAAAATATATTAATTCTCTATGAAAAATAATTCTAAATAAATTATTCTTGACATGAATTTAATCAAACAAGATCATAATTATTTAAACACATATTCATATCATATCATATCATAACTCATGCATTTAATTAAATAAAATGCATATATCTTATCACATTTTTCCTAAACTAGCATAAATAGCATATATTTCATAAAATAAATTTCTAAAGCATAATTTAATTAAATCTAAGCATGCTATACTCATAAACACCCTAAGAACATATTATAAAGCATGAAATAATAAAAGAACAAGACTCATACCTTAGAGAAGAGAGGAGTGGCCGAAAATGGAGAGAAAGTGAGTGATTTTGGTGTAGTTTTGGAAATGAGCTTGGAGGGGTATTTATACTTGGGATTTAGGGGCTTACCTTGCAATTTCTAAGAGTTTAGGGGAGATGTGGAAGCTTATGATTTCAACAAATGCTTGGTAATAAATTAGGAGATGTGGTTAAATTACATGTTAAACAAATGCTAGGTAATTAACTAAGTAATGTGGAGAAATTACATTCATGTAATTAATCCTTCTAGAAGGGCATGAGGTCATGGATGATGTCATTTTGGAATAAAAAATAATATAAAATTTATTCAAGAGTCGAGAGATAAAAGATTGAAGTAGTGAATTAATGGAAGAATGAGTGAAAAATGAGCTTCGTTTTAGTTATAAACATGAAATATTTGGAGTTTTTGTTTATAAATTATGAACATTAAAGATGATGAAAATCATAAGAAAAATTATATAAACGAAGCTATGATAAAGTTTAAAGTTGGAAAAATCACTATAATGTAGTGGAAAATTCAAGGATCGTTTCAAGTATAATTTCGACTATTGAATAAAAGCTGATTGTTTAAAATAAAATGATGATTTTTAAATAGGAAAATATTTATAAAATATGCTATGGTGAGATCGAGTTTTTAGTAAATGCATGAAAATTCATAAAATAATTTAAGGATCGTTTTGGTTATAATTTTGAATATCAAAAAGTAGATGAGTAGGGATTTATTGATGATCGAATCATAAGCTAGGGTTTTTGCCGGTTTTTGATACTACGGGAGTTAGGATGGGAATTATGGTTTACGGAGAGTATCACGATCCTCGAAATAATGTGAGGATTCTTTTGGTTAAAATATTGGGTAGTGAAAGTGTTTCGGGAAATGTAGGAATATTTTTGAGCTGTAGGGGTATTTTCGTAATTTTCAACTTGCCCCTGTTTCGGGCTGTTACAATCCTTCCCCCTTAAAAAGAATCTGTCCTCAGATTCTCCTCATGTTTCATAATAACTTTAAGTAATGTTGGTGTCCTCCATTCATGATAAGATAGGTTTCCAAAGGAGGACTTACTTTTAAACACATAAGGCAATTGTTCAAGTAAGAAATTTGAATGTGCACATAAGTGATGCAATGAATGCATGGCGCCAGGATCAGTAACTGGCGTGTTTAGAATGCATACCTTTAACAACTTTGGGGATGACAATTTTAAGCTGCAACCACCCTTATAGAAATAATATAATGCATGGTAGTTGAGAATGATGTGCAGATGATCACAAAATTAAAATTTCCAAGTAATAGCAATTAACAGACACAACATCCTTAGCGAAGATAAAGCATATATAGAGGCACAGGAAATTAATAAGTTAGTTTTCGGTCCTACTGGTATCTTGAAGCAATTCTAATAACTTAAGATTTGAACGAATTAGAAAGTATAAGTGAAGTGCTTCCATGACTTAGGAATACTAGTATGATGAAGGAGATGTAGATATTGTAACCGAATCTACCAAGAATTTGATAATTGAAGGACTTGAGATTTTGGTATGGATTAAGACTGTATACTTGACTTGATCGAAGAAGGGTTTAGTACTACAATTGTAACAAATCACATGCTGGTCGGCCGCCCCAACAGTGATTGATCACAATTTAAGCACTAAAGACACGAGAGTACATATGAGACTCTATGAATGATGAACCCCAGATTTCCACAACCTGGGGCTCTGATACCACTTTAATTGTAGCGCCTCCCCAACACTACAACCCCGCACCGCAATACTCCCTGAGTGGAGGTTAGACCCAACACCCAGGAAATACTACGGCGAACGGTCAGGATAATATGAATGGAGTATGTGACACAGTGCAGCGGAAGATAAAGAGATTCAACTTTACCACTGAGCGGGGAGAATAACGTACAATGAGCAAGATTATCATCATTGATCAAAGTAGTTCGCAAAAGAGTATAACAGGTTGACATGCAAGGACAAAGTATAAGATGGTTTGTTTCTGCAGAGAGTAGGCTCAAGACAATGTACTCTTAGGATCGGATCCAACCTACGGTTGTAGTGCTTCAAGATACCTCTAGTTGTCGTTCATTGATTCCTGAAATCATGCATTTTAAAAATAGGCGAGAGGGTTAGTCAAAGTGACTAAGTGAAGGGGGTATGAGGGTTTATAGATATATGTATATATATATATATTTATATTTATATGATCAAGAAGATCTTGATCTATAATATTAACAATAGGATATGGCAAATAGGAAACGGTTCATAATAATTGTAAAACAGGGATAGGGGTAGTTTGGAATCTTTATAGAAATATGAACCGTTTGTAACAAGAACATTAATGCCCGCAAGCTAGGCCTTTCCATCCATAACTCCTTGAATAATCGGTAAAATAGTATCGGGCTGATCAGGCTCCGATACTTCAATAAAACCAAGAATATTAACTCCACTACTCCTTGATGTCAATAGGGAATCAAACCCTAGAGACCATGAACTAGATTCGGGAGGCAGCTATCTCTCCCTCATCCCTTGGCGTGGAGTAACTAACCTCCAGTTAAACCACTACCAAGAGGTGGTGGCAGTCCGCAGCACCAACAATACCCTCGGCCCGATACCTTCCGGGTAATTGCTCGCTACGGTTACAGCCGGGGCCCATAACAGGAATCGAGAACAATATTTTGCTTGCATAACCCGGAATCAATGTTTTGATAAAATGGACTTGAAATATATAATGTTCTAGGAAAACGTTGATTCCGGCAAGAAAGTATTTTTCCCTTAAAAGGGATATTGTAGTAAAGTAATATATATATATATATATATATATGGCAGTAAATCAATATGATGGGTAGGCTTGAAAATAGTTTTTATATAGATACGTATGTATAGGCATGATTCCAGTTGAAAACATTTTAACCCTCACCTATACCAGTAGTCAGACATTGTAACGTGGATTCCAGTGCGCCTGAAAGTATTAACTACTATAGACTTAGAACTAGGTTCCTTATATTAATCAAATAAGCACATAAAACACATAATGTTCATGCATAAAAGGGTTACATCAAGTAAACACATAAACTATATCATGTTAGAGAATTTCCGGTAGACTTTAATTTCAACCGTTTAAGGGAAATTAAGTAATTAATCAGGTTTCATGAATTCTTTAACCACTTAAATATTTATTAATCATATTATAATCTTAATTATAACATTAGAAATGGAACTTAGAATTTAATTTGACAATGTAGGTTATATTTTGAAAATGATTCATAATTTACCGATTTTTGGAAAATTCGGATAAAATCTTTATTTAAAAATTCCAAAATTAATTTTATAATTATTTTAATATTATTTTCGAAATTATCAGCTTATGGGTTGACCAAAATGTCAAAATTACTATTTAAAACATTTACTATTCAATTTCTTATGAATTAAACACTTTATAACACAAAATCGAACACACACACTCACACACTATCACACGTGCACTTAAAATTGTTCAAGAACAACATGAACATGTTCTTGAGCCTATTTGAATATTCAAAGAAGGTATGTAACACACTTGATCATATTCATATTTATAACATAGAATTTGAAGCATAATATAGCAAAATATATTAATTCTCTATGAAAAATAATTCTAAATAAATTATTCTTGACATGAATTTAATCAAACAAGATCATAATTATTTAAACACATATTCATATCATATCATATCATAACTCATGCATTTAATTAAATAAAATGCATATATCTTATCACATTTTTCCTAAACTAGCATAAATAGCATATATTTCATAAAATAAATTTCTAAAGCATAATTTAATTAAATCTAAGCATGCTATACTCATAAACACCCTAAGAACATATTATAAAGCATGAAATAATAAAAGAACAAGACTCATACCTTAGAGAAGAGAGGAGTGGCCGAAAATGGAGAGAAAGTGAGTGATTTTGGTGTAGTTTTGGAAATGAGCTTGGAGGGGTATTTATACTTGGGATTTAGGGGCTTACCTTGCAATTTCTAAGAGTTTAGGGGAGATGTGGAAGCTTATGATTTCAACAAATGCTTGGTAATAAATTAGGAGATGTGGTTAAATTACATGTTAAACAAATGCTAGGTAATTAACTAAGTAATGTGGAGAAATTACATTCATGTAATTAATCCTTCTAGAAGGGCATGAGGTCATGGATGATGTCATTTTGGAATAAAAAATAATATAAAATTTATTCAAGAGTCGAGAGATAAAAGATTGAAGTAGTGAATTAATGGAAGAATGAGTGAAAAATGAGCTTCGTTTTAGTTATAAACATGAAATATTTGGAGTTTTTGTTTATAAATTATGAACATTAAAGATGATGAAAATCATAAGAAAAATTATATAAACGAAGCTATGATAAAGTTTAAAGTTGGAAAAATCACTATAATGTAGTGGAAAATTCAAGGATCGTTTCAAGTATAATTTCGACTATTGAATAAAAGCTGATTGTTTAAAATAAAATGATGATTTTTAAATAGGAAAATATTTATAAAATATGCTATGGTGAGATCGAGTTTTTAGTAAATGCATGAAAATTCATAAAATAATTTAAGGATCGTTTTGGTTATAATTTTGAATATCAAAAAGTAGATGAGTAGGGATTTATTGATGATCGAATCATAAGCTAGGGTTTTTGCCGGTTTTTGATACTACGGGAGTTAGGATGGGAATTATGGTTTACGGAGAGTATCACGATCCTCGAAATAATGTGAGGATTCTTTTGGTTAAAATATTGGGTAGTGAAAGTGTTTCGGGAAATGTAGGAATATTTTTGAGCTGTAGGGGTATTTTCGTAATTTTCAACTTGCCCCTGTTTCGGGCTGTTACAGGTATTTGTTGGACTAAAACATAATTATTATAATTGTCGTTTAATGACTCAGTTACCCCTAAATGTGTATTTGAATTTGACTTATGCTATTGAAGCTTGGTTGTTGGGAATAAGGAATGCTGTGTATTGCCCAATTCTTAGAATTAGTAAGATAACACGTATTAATTGAAGATGGGCTCTTGTAATTAATAATTGTTGGGTTTTGCCAAATTTTACTTACTCCTGAATACAATTTGTAGTTAATGGGCTAAATGTAATTCTGCAATCTTTTGGTTTAATTGTACTGAGCGTATATGTATATGAGCATATGGTAATAACAATTTTGTCTTGTAACATGACATTAATACCATTGGGAAGTAGCATTTTGACTTAAATTTGAAACAATAGTTATAACCAAATTATTTTGTATATAAATTTCCTTCTAAAACTCATAAATAAAACTAATCTATTTAGCGATTTCTTATTCCAAACTCTCTTATATTAAAACAATTGTCTTTTAGAATATGCTCGTTTCTATATTGTATTATGACCTACGCGTATCCTTCTAATTGTTAAACATATTTAATTGCCAATTGAATTATGTGTTACCTATTTTCTTATTTAATTGCTATACTTGTATTATAGGTGAATTACCTTTGTGTTAAATGAATTTTACGGCTTGTAGTAAGAATATTAATTATGCACCTTGAACCCCGAACTTTATAGTATGCTTCTTTAATTGCGTACAAAGTCTTGGTGTGCAATTATGTGATTTTAAATGAAAGTTTTATGCATGTTTACGTGGCTCATGACTCCATGAACATTGCCGTGCGTCTATGTGGTTCATGTATGGGTCGTGTCTCATGAGTACTTCGTGTTTTCTCTTCTGTCATTGATCTCCAGGGTAGGGACAATGTGATCGAGTAGGCTTCCATCATCTCAGTTCTTGTGTCTTGTCACTTCTCAGGTGAGGTTTAGGATTTTGTATAGTTATTGACCTAAGGCCTTAATGTGATGATTTCAATCCCCGCATGCAAGTATATCTTATACTTATGATCTAGTATGTGTTGGCTATGATATGGGTATGATCTTATGAAGTACCTTTGGTTTTGGAAAACTATTATGAAGGTATATGTAAGGCTTTTTGGAAAATCTGTTCTGTTCTGATTCTGTAGCGAGATTGCCATGAAAGATTGGCGTATGTTATGTTCTGTTCTGTTTTGTTCTGGGGCCCAGGAGCTACGGGTCAGGAGCCCCCGGGATGGTATCGGGCCGTCGGGGTTAAACCTGTGCGTAGTCTCCATCTGTATGAAGAGGATGTACCGGGACCCACCAGGAGGTTTGGTTGGGAAACGGAGTCCTGAGGGTTTGAGTAGCATTAGCACTCCCCTCGTCTGTCTGGATGGCTAAGGTCGCGCAACCCTACCATCACCCAGAGTTGAGGTTGTATGTTATGATTCTGTATTTTTGTTTTGTTATGATATGAAGAGTTGAGGTGGGTAGCTCGTACTCGCCGAGCATATGTTCTGTTCTGTCTGGGAATTATGAATCGGGATAGAGTCTTTCTGAAAATGGTTTCTAAACATATATCTATATCTATTTTTGGTTGTTTTGAAATGTTCTAGTGTGCAACACCTATCCCCGGTTCATGAAATGTTCTAAACATATATCTATATCTATATGTGTTGTGCTATATATATATATATTGTGGGTGTGCGTTAGCCCCCTCACTCAGTCAGTTGACTGACCTCCTCGTTTTATCTTTTAGTTGCAGGCTTTGCTTTGGAGTTCGAGCTAGGCGGCATGAGTCAGTCCTTGTGTTCAGTTGTCATGTCGAGTCTGTTGTCTTCGTTTAAGGTTGTCTTGCATTAAATTCGGTTTTGGAGAAGTTATGTATGAGTGTTTAATTCTGGATCATATCATTTATTAATATGGACTTTTCGGGACAGGCTTCTAGGGATAGTTGAACCCGTCACCTACTTTGCATGTTTTGTTTTAAAAGCTTGCGCTATCTGATGTTGTTAGTTTTATTTGCTTTCGCGCTCTGAGTTTGTCGAGTTAGATCTGCCTAGCCTAGTGTATGAGTTGGTCTCCTGTTCGCTATGATTCGGATTCGGGCATGGACTTTCTATTTCGTGACCAGGTCTGGGCCTTAGTGCGGGGGATGTGGCATCGTCCGTCTGGGGTGCTACATTTAGCCACTTCCTCCAGGAACGGGCGTTAATGGAATTGGCTTTGTACGGGGTAACCCCCGTTACCCCCTTTATCCTTTGATTCATTGATGTGATAATTATATGATTAATCTTGTATAAGTTATGCCTTAATCTTGTTTTAGCTATGCTAATGACTCATATGTTGAATGATTATGAATGTGCTATTTAATTAATCATAAATTGGTTATCTTGAATCCGTGCAATGTGATTTCGTGCTACAAACGTGACTTGATATGCACCTTGATTGAATATATGATTATGAAGGAATACGGTTTCTCCGTATATTGGATGAATTGCTTGATTATATGCTTATGTGACATTAATTGTGCATAAGAACATCCTCATGACATGATTACATCTGTTATACACCTCATACCATAATCATTGCATAGTCGTGCATCATAATTGGTCATTTTGAGTTTCACACTACCTCTTTTGCACAGATTTGGGTCTGGTCGGAGACGAGGGCGATCCTTGAGGCTTCTACTTCTTCTCTTCTTCTTCTTTTGCTCATACAAGGTGGGTTTATCTTCTAATAGATATAATAACCCAATATATCGCTTATGTGAAAGGTTTTGAGCCAAATTAGTACATTATGTATCGAGTCTTTTACGAGTAAATGACTTCAAATGTAAGCATTTCCTTTATGTAACCCTACCTCTGATTTTGGCTAGAACATGATTATGAACATGGGCCCTGGGACTTAGTGAATGTCGCTATCCGGGGAGGCAAGGACCGACGGTGATCCCATACACTAGTTCTAACCAATCTTCGGTGAAACCAACCTCGTTAGGAGATTTGACGAGGAAGGGGAACCAAGCTTTTGAGGATTCATGTACCTCACTAGCAATTATGTATGAGGTGGCTGGGCCTTGCAAACCCGTCCACAACTCGGAGGAAAAAGGTGTATATGTATGATTATGAAGAATCTCATGATTGAGCATGAAAGATTATTGTATGATCACAAATGAATTAATGTCTCATGAAGTCAAGGAGTAGGTTTGAGATTGTTCAAGCCCACTCGCCGGGCCTTGAAACCCTATGAATGAAAATGAATGAATATGATAGTTATAATCCCGTTGATGCTTTCTTTATTATACCCACTTGGGAGTTTTTGTAAACTTCATACGAGATAACGTCTTGCATGTATGTGTTTAATTTCCGTGGTATTATATACTTATGCCCTATTTTATACCCACCAGTCTCCTATAGACTGAACACGGTTTGTTTTCAGTGGTGTTGTACAGGTTAAGGAGTGCTAGACGGGAATACAAGTCGTCTAGGTCTGGCATTGGTGTTTAGCACTTTCTTTCGGTTTCACATACACTCATGCTATTATGTTGCTTGTGATTATGTATTTCGGGCGTTTATGATTTTGATAGGGCGTGTAGACCATGGAATTACTTGGATAATATTTGCATATATATATTTTGGAGCTTGGTGGCTTATTGCATATGATATATGTTGTTAGTTGCTTCTGCATTTTGTTATCACTCTAATTTTATATTATCTTGTTCTTAACGGTTTAAGGGTTTGCTCCCGCCTAGCATAGCGTGTGTGTTGTGTCCCCGTTCACCATGATTTGGCACGTGTATGGACTTTCCATTTCATATACGGGCTGGGTCTAGGTGCGGGGGATGTGGTGCCTTGCTCTCGGGTGCTACATCCTTAAGTGGTATCAGAGCCTAGGTTTGCAAAACCCGGGCTCTCGTGTCGTGTCGAGTTAGTCTAAGTTGTACGGCTTTAGGAACAACATGTCAACGTGTTGCATATGCACTCTTTATATGCTTATGTGCTCTAAATCTCGATTTTGTTTGAACTAATTGCATTCTCATGCATGGACTAAAATAGCACGTATTTCAGTGTTTTTCTGATAGGTTGCCTCCAAGAAGAGACAGACATAGGTCTCCGGATTGACACCGTCATCGTAATCGATCCCCGTCACCACAACAACAAGAGCCACAACAACCACAACCACCTCCAATGGATATGGGGAATTTTATGGAAGTGGTCTTTAATTATGTTGAACATCGTAGAGCTCAAGCACCACCACCACAACCGCTGGTTAGCAGCACCTCCACCAAACAATAGGGATCCTCATGGGGTGTTTCTAAGTTATAATCCCCCACGGTTTTCTGGTTCTCTAGATGATGCTATTTCGGAAGGATGGTTGACAAGGATTGAGAGGATCTTCAGCGTTTTACAGTTCACCACGCAAGAGAAAGCCCAATTCGCCATATTTTAACTTGATGGCGAAGCTTATGATTGGTGGGAGAGAACAAGGGAGAAGTTGGAGGTTGATGGTGAAGAAGTGACTTGGGAGGTGTTTAAAAGGGAATTTTGAGAGTGCTTTGTGCCCGAGGTAGTGAGGGAAAGTAAAAAACAGGAATTCATGGACTTAAAATAAGGGAATCGTACCGTGGCCTAATATCTCGCCATGTTCAACAGACTTGGAAAATATGCTCCTCATATCAGAGGCACGGGCATGCTGGCCATAATTTCGAGTCCTTCGCGGATACGGTACAATGGGCTTTGGTTCAGGAGGAAGAATACAAGAAGAAGGATCCGATTTTTAAATCTTATATGGGCCAAAGATCAAGTTCGGGAAAGAGGCCCATGGTTCAAGCTGCTCCACCAACTAAGGGTCCTTTCAAGAAGCCACGAATTGGAGGACAAGCCCCACAAGCTTGACGAGCCTTACCAAGGCGCCCACATCCTTACAAGTTCCAAGCTTAGCACGATTGAGTCAATCGTCGTGTACACATTGTGGAAGACCAACCCACAACTACTATAACTATCGAAGAAGGTTGGGATTATGCCTTATTTGTGGAGCGGGTGATCACATGGCGGATGCTTGTCCGAAGAAGGATCCGGGGTTTCAAGCGGGAGTTCCGAGGCCTATGATCCAGGCACGTGCATATGCCCTTGAGGGCGAGGAGCAGGATGCAGAAGTTGATCCTACCAATGTGGTGGAAGGTACCATATGCATTCATGCCATGAATATTCATGCACTTTTCGATCCGGGTGCCACGCATTCCTTTATTTTGTGTGATTTAGCTGCTACTCTGTGCTTGCCTGTTACCTATTTAAATTCTTGTTCTTTGGTGAGTTCTCCTCTCGGGGAAAGTTAGCAGACAGATCAAGTGGTTTGGGTTGTTCAGTGGGTTTAGAAGGAAAAGATTATCCTGCAGATTTTATCGTTATGCATATGAAGAAGTACGGGGTTATTCTGGGTATGGATTGGCTATTCAGGCATCGGGCTACAGTTGATTGTTTTGCAAAGTGGATTAAGTTGGGTGAGGAATTGATTGTTGGTGTTGGTTCGAAGTCGGTTCCACTTTTGTCGTTTATAGAGGCTCGTAAACTGGTAAGAGAGGGAGCTACCAGATTTCTTGCTTACCTTCTTAATAGGCCGAAAGACCAGGCTAAGTTTGAGGATACTGCAATTGTAAAGGAATTTCCTGATGTTTTTTGGGAGAATTTGGGGTCCTCACCACCGGATCGAGAGATTGAATTTGTGATAGACCTATATCCAGGATCCGAACCGTATTCTAAGACCCCTTACCGAATGGCACCGGCCGAGTTGAAGGAGTTAAAGATTCAACTTGAAGAGTTACTTAAGATAGGGTATATTCGGCCAAGTTCTTCGCCTTGGGGCGCACCAGTTCTTTTTGTCAAGAAGAAGGACGGGGCATTAAGAATGTGTATAGATTACCGGGAGCTAAATCGGATGACTGTGATGAACAAGTATCCTTTGCCCCACATTGAAGATTTATTTGATATGTTGCAAGGTTCAGGGGTGTATTCGAAATTGGACTTGAGACAACCAGTTGAAAATCCGGGAAGGGGATATTCCTAAGACAAGATTCAACACCCGGTATGGGCATTGCGAGTTTGTAGTGATGCCTTTCGGATTAACTAATGCTCCGGTTACTTTTATGGATATGATGCATCGAATCTTTCGTCTCTATCTTGATAAGTTTGTGGTTATATTTATTGATGATATTCTTGTTTATTCGAGGACTCCGGAAAATCATGCCCGACATCTCAGAATTGTGTTGGATACTTTAAGAGAGTACCGGTTATATGCTAAGTTTTGCAAGTGTGAGTTTTGGATTGACCGGGTAGCTTTTCTAGGCCACATTATCTCGAATAGAGGTCTAGAAGTAGATCCTTCGAAGATTGAGACAGTCTTAAAGTGGCAAAGTCCGAAGAATGCCTCAGAAGTAAGAAGTTTCTTGGGTCTGGCTTGTTACTATCGGAGATTCGTGCAGGACGTTTCAAAAATTGCTGCCCCTTTGACCCGACTAACTAAGAAAGAGGCTAAATATGAGTGGGATGAGGCATGTGAGGCTAGTTTTCAGCTCTTGAAGGAAAAGTTGACAACTGCACCTGTATTAGCACTTCCCGAAGGTACAGAGGGATATACAGTTTACACGGACACCTCAAAGGAGGGTTTGGGATGTGTTTTGATGCAAAATGGAAAAGTTATAGCCTACGCCTCGAGGAAATTAAAGGAGCATGAACAGAATTACCCCACTCATGATCTCGAAATCGCAGTCGTGATCTTTGCTTTGCGCAAGTGGAGACACTATCTTTACGGAGTTTCCTTTGAGATCTTTTTCGACCACAAAATCTCCAGTATTTATTCTCTCAGAAGGAGTTGAACAAGAGACAACGACATTGGATGGAAATTTTGGCGGATTACAAGTGTACAATCCGATACCATCCCGGTAAAGCCAACGTGGTCGTGGATGTGCTTAGTAGGAAACCTAGCGTGTCTAATGTGAAAGTGGAATTTGGGGATGAAGCTGAGTCGTTCAAGTTGAGAGCTAGTATTCGGAATATTTTGCTTCAGCCAGATCTTCAACAGACATTGTTTGATGCTCAGAGGGTTGATCCTGAGGTTCAGAAGTTAGCACAGAAAGCTCGAGCAGATCCAGCGTGCTCGTTTGGGTTTGATGATACGCTTAAATCCATGCGAATTTTACACTCAACAAATTTCCCACACTTGTCTATTGCTCATCCTCGAGAAATACGAAAATAAAGAAAACACATCCCCATCAAACCTCGACTTCGAAGCAATCATCAAACATTCGCCTAAACAGGTCTAGCTCATCAATTCAAGTACTCATAAACACAAGATCATCAACATAGTATGAATAGTATACCCTTGTGTAATGTGTGAGTTCGAACGAAACAATGTACAACGACTAGAATGCGAAATTCCCAACTTTCGCCTAAGTTCTAATCATCAACTTCGGAATACACTCTTCGTACCTATCTCCACTAATGGAGTTAAATCAAGACTCAGGATCGGTAGGTCTTTCGGGCTTGTAATGTAGGCTTTGGGGTAAGGTTATGGCATTTGGATCAAGTGACTACTTACTAAGCTTACATCATTCAATCTTCACGCACACGCATCACTTTCAATTGCCATTAAACACTTCCCCCACACTTAGACACTTACATCCCACACTTTCAATTTCACACTTCGCATAATTTTTTCTTTTCTTTCCTTTTTCTCTTTCTTCTTTTTCATATCTTTTCTTTTTCACAACTTTCTCTCATTCTTTTCTTTCTTTACTTAAATCTCTTCACTTTCAATCCCAAGAACAATCAAAAGGGGATCCTAAAAATCTATATTCACTAAAAGATCAAATGAGCAAGCCTTGGTATAAAATTAACAAGGTGGTTTATACTTTTGTTGTGCCCATGGCTTATAATGTGGCTACAAAAATCTTTGCACAACAATTAGGCTCAACGGGGTCAATAAGATTACGTTATTTAGTGAAAAACAGCTAAAAGAAAGGCTTAATATCCTCCGACAACGAATGCCTACTTCACTTCCTTAATCTATCATCAACTCAAAATTTCACCACAATAGGACTAAAATGCGTCGTAATCAACTCTCTGACTTATTTGAATATCATCAATTCACCTTTCTAAGCAAAGTACATTATCACGTTCAAAAGTGCTCAAAAAAATAAGGGCATACTAACACACTAAATTATCCAATCTCATGCAAATTTTCCTCAATTCAATTAGCCTAACTTATTCTAGAAAATGCTCAACAATCAAACTTCAAATAAAAAGTTCAAAACGGGGGAAAATTTTCACAATTTCTCAATTCCTAACAATGCACAAGTTAAACAATTATGGTCCTAACCCAATCAAACATGTACTCCTCCCCCACACTTAAACTTTGCAATGTCCACATGCAAAATAAAGAGGTAAAGATCAAAGAAAACTCCCTCAATCATTTGAAGACCCGGTAACGTGCTAGCAAAGCTGTAGCACCCCTTACACGTGGAGGTACCACACCCCCGCACTATAGGTCAATCCACATACGAAACGGTCAATCCGTACATGAACTAGCCTATAGCGAACGGGTGACAATGTAATACACGACAAGCTAGGTGGGAACTAAACTACACATGCAATAAAATAAAGCGGAAGCACCGAACAATTCATAGGTGTCAATACTGTATTTAACTATCAATACATTATCATCTCATGCATACTTGTACATATCAACCTGTTCAAAATATAACAACGATCATGATATGATGCCAAGAGTTCTATACATGAAAGTGAAATGCTAGACTCTGTGGAATGTGCGACCTGACTCGACTCCCGCCTAGCCCACGACCGCTCTCAAGTACCTGAAAGGTGGGGTGTCAGTCCATGGAAGACTGAGTGAGGCTTAATTACATTAGAGCAATAACTATCAATATCAATAGTTTATAAACGAATATACAAGCATGCCATTCAAATACATAGCCCCCATGTCAATATCACGAACCCCCGTCACTCCACCAACTCCGTCACTCCAAGAGCTACATCACTCCAATAAACTACATCACTCCAATACCTACATCACTCCATGAACTACATCACTCCAATAACGGGAAGGTTGCGAGCCTTCACCATTCACGATAACACGGTAACATGATCATGATTCAATCACGATAACACGGTACATGATTTGCAACACGGTACCACTTGACCTGAGTTTCATGCGAGATTGTACGAGTTTCCTGCAATTAACAATTAAACCTCACCTTTACTGATACAATGCGAGTAGGTCACGGCCTACGGCCCTGCTTCTGGTCACGGGAAAACCGATCTTGAAGATGAAAATATGGAGAAAATGGATGATGATGAAGATGATCTCCCCAAAACTTGGCAAATCCCTTGAAAACTTTGATGAAATGGATTGAAATATTTTCTTCCTTTTTCCTTCTGAGTACCGAGAATGAGAGGAAGCAATTGTGTTGGGAAATATTGGAATAAAATGAATGAAGAAGCTTGAGGAAGCTTTGTACGTGAATCACCAACCTTGATTTTTGTGAAATAATCAAATTATCATTCAACCCCTCAACTAATCAAGTCATGCAATTAAGTATGCATAGTTTTGAAATATGATCAATTTAGTCCTTGAAAATGTTATGCAATTTGGTCCCTAAAGGTTAGGAAGAAAATCAAATAGGGATAATTCGGTAATTTAAAGCACTCTCGGGTTTGTTTCACGTGTTAATTATTTTCAAGCCATGGAATAACTCCTAACTTTAATATAAATTCATGAAATATTAGGAAAGTTTGGTAAGATGTGATTTATAAAATTATGATGAACATAAAATTATGATTACGAAATTCGGGGCGTTACAAAAGCTTCCCAAACCTGAACAAGTGACTAGATAACACGGATCAAGTGCTAAAGCAAATGACAATCAACATGCATCCAACAAATAACACACAAGTCACAAATCCAAATAATGAAAGGGCACATTGCATAAAAATCCGAGTTCAAAAGACAGTAGCAAAGAAATAAGGGTACCAAAAGTATCAGAATATCAAAAATTACATGCCCAAATAAAGAGTCAATATACCAAGGGGAAATGGATAGAAGAATCAAGGCTCAGGGGGCTGCTGGGGGCCTCTGAAATACTGATCAAGACGAGCATAGAACCCCTCAAACTTGGCATCCACATGAGCTTTCCATTCATCAAATCTCTCATCCACATAATGCACCAAATCCTCAATCCTTGCGTATATGGCCGTCACATCAGCTCGTAATCCAGCCAATTCCGTGCTAAGGTCTCTCACACTAGCCGGAGCACCTCCATCAGCCTTATCCACAACAACCGGTGCAGTACTGCGGAGGACCTCAAACTCGTTATCCGGCCTATCGGGAATCTAAGCTAAAAGCTCCTTCTGCACATCAAAAAGCTCCTCAAAACGAGCCTTACCCCAAGTGTACATTTGCAATAACCTATCTCTGTCCCGGATTGGCCACCATGGCAAAATTTGCTCGTTGAGTCGTCCACTCTCCCATTCAATGGCCACCCCCATATCCAAGAAATACTTCATATCAATAGAAAAACCAATATCAATGGGCAGCAATCCCCTAGGCCTCCAATCCACCTTACGGGCGAACATAGTCACAAACGCACCATGGGCAATCGTCCCGATAGCTCTCCCCGTAATCTCTCTTAGTCCCCAGAGGAACTCAGTCGTGCTATCAAATTCGATGCTCTCCTTCATCATGTACATGATCCCCAAATCCGTCTCATTGATATGGTTGTCGCTCCCGTATCGGGCACAGAATCCAGTAGCTAAAATCTTATGCACCATCACCCAAGCCAACGAATCCAAGTAGCTATCTTTTGTGTTCCAAGGGGAATAATTCGGGACACCCCCACGCAGCGGAAAGGACCTCCATACCGCCTCTCTCTGATCCGTATCCCACTTAGGCGATGAAGAAGTAGCATTACCCGAAAAACGTAGGATTTCCCTTATCCGATCCTTACTCCAAGTTTGAGTTTCCTGGTCATCTAAAGTGAAGGTCAATGTGTTATCCACCGGGTTAAAGTCCATCATGGTGAAGAAGGCGGCAGTCATCTCAGCATATGTCATATCCTTCTTAGTAAGAAAAGGCAACCAACCAATGTTATTAAAAAGTCTCTTCACCTCTTCCCAAACCCTAAGTTCTCCAGCCACGCCTCCTTAAAGAACCGAGTGGACATGATATTTCTTGTCAAATTCCATTAATATAGATTACCCAAAGTATTCACTGTTACATTGACCGAATCTCGCGGTTGATGTCCCACGGGGGCTGAGGTAGTGAAGGGTTCAATGGGTCGAGGGCGTTTGGCATGACCCATGGTACCTGAAATAAATAAATATAGCAAGCAAAGCACACAAATATCAATCATAGTTTACTCAGATAATTTATCAAACACCTTATGTGCACAGTCCTAGGGTGTGAGTTTTAGCCAAAAAGTTTCAACCTACCCAACTCAAATCAATACCATCTTATAGTATCAGAAGTCAATCTCAACATACTCCACAACCATCCCCAAATTTCGGATTCAAGGGACAATTAGAGACTAGGGTTCTTCAAAAACTCAATCAATTCAAGTTAAATTCACTTCATAGCACTCACCCTAACTCTAGCATGCAAAATCTCTCCAAATTCATCAATTCCATCTCAAGATTCATTCTAAATTGCAATCTCAATCCTAGGTCTCAACCCTTAGATTGGAAGAATTAAATCAAAATTCATACTAAGCTCGGGATGTTAACTCACCTAAACTCAAGAGAAAAGGGAGTGTGTGATTGTGGTGGTAGACGCGCCGGAAGGCAGCCGGCGGCGGCGGCTCGTGGCGGTGGCTTGCCGAAAGGGTCTACTGTTGTGCTGCGCTTGCGGTTCTGCTGTGTCTCGTGTGTGTCTAAGAGGGAGGTTCTGTGTTTTATAGGTATGTGGAGGGAAATCCGAAGTTGTTGAGAAGTAAGATTTTTAAACGCAAAACCGTGTTTTCCAACCCCCCAAGGATTCATGATTTAAGCTAGGTAATGGGCGTTACTGAGTTTACACGTCTTAGGAGTAACGCCCGTTACTCCCCTGTCCTGATCACCTGTACCTATTAACGGGCGTTACTCAGAATAACCTGAATGGGGATAACGCCCATTACTAATTATGCCTAAGATGTCTGTACTGATTAACGGGTGTTATTAATAAATGCCTAGAAGGGGGTAATGCCCTTTAATCCTAATCTCGCCCAAAAGCACAACTTTAACACAAACTCAATTCAGAAGGTGCTTAATCACGTTAATTAACACAAATTAACTCATAAAATTTAATCAAACTATAGTGCACCAATCTCGAAAACACATAAACATCTCAAAGCACATATTGCATGATTCACATAGGTTCATTCTCCACACAAATAAATCAATCTCATGCACACACATATGAACAAAGTAAATGGACCTCAACAATGAAATTAAAGCTGAAATCACGGTCCTAGCTTCCATACATGACTGCAACGCCTCCACTATCCTATAAAATGAGAGAGAAAACCAAAATTAAGACTAGAACACGAGAATGAAAGAAAAGAAAACAAAGAAGGAAGAAAGGGGAAGGGAAAATAGTTCTAAGTTATAGTTGTTAGCTTGACTTTGGACTCCGGATTATGGATCAAAATTCCAGACGTGATGAATCATAAGGCGTGACCACGTTCTTACTACTCATAACCCCAGATCTTGATTCTCATGTATCTGATTACAATGCATCCTTTTTACTTGGTTGTTGACACTTTGGTTTCTTCTCCCTTTTAACCGAATCTAATTTCTCTTGATTTTGTACCATTCTCACCGGAGGCTTAATGATGGCCTCGATCTTGCAACACTCATCCGAAATCGATGGTGATTTCGTGGAACTAAAAATCCTAAACTCCATTCTTTCTTCCCCTATGTTGAACGTGAGAAGTCTATTTTTAATGTCTATATTCGCTCCGACCGTGGCTAAAAATGGCCTCCCTAGAATCAATGGCATACTCTCATCATTCTCAACGTCAAGAATCGTTGGGGATGTAGAATTTACCCACTTTTACCAACACATCCTCCAGAATACCTACTGGGTATTTCACCGATCTGTTAGCCAGTTGGAGCATCATATTAGTCGGGATTAACTATTTCACTCCCAATTTCCTGCAAGTAGATAAAGGGATTAGACACACACTAGCTCCTAAATCACATAAACATTACGAAACTATAAAGAACCAATAGTTAGAGGGATAGAAAAACTCCCGGGATCCTTGAGTTTTGGAGGAAACCTCCCTTGGATGATGGCACTACACTCTCTAGTGAGTGCCACAGTGTCAAAATTTTAGGCCTCCTTTTCTCCGAAACCAAGTCCTTCAGGAATTTCTAGTATCTGGGCATCTGAGCTAATGCCTCTGCGAACGGGGAGGTTAAAGTGAAGCTGCTTGAATACATTGAGAAATTTTTCAAATTGCTTCACCATGTTCTGTTCACTGATTTTTCGAGGGGGTGGAGCTTGTAGCACAAAATCCTTGGGTGTCATATTCTCTTTTGGCCTTGAAGGGGGCTCTTCCTCTCTCTCCTCTATGTTCACCTTCTCAACCTCAATTACCTCTTCAACCTTCCCACCAATTATGTTGTCTATATCAGAATTTGTAGGCAACGTTGGACCTTCATTCTCCTTACCGGTTCTTACGGTGATGGCCTTGCAATGCTCCTTAGGATTTTTCAGTTTGACTCGGCAGCATTCCTAGGCCCCTCATATTCGAAGACTGGGCAATCTGACCGATTTGAGTCTCCAAATTCCTGTTCTGATTTACCACCCGTTCTACTTAAGTTTCCAATTTATGATATCTATCAGTAGAGACACTTATAAATTTCTCAAGAGCTGCTTCCCATCCTTGCTTTTGTTCCTGTTGAGGTGGTGAGGCGTGGTATAGAGCCGGTGGTCTCGGTTGAAACTGAGGCCTCTGTTGAAATTGTGGTCTAGATTAAGGTGGTGGTTGTTGGACATTCTAATTGTTAGACCAAGAAAAATAGGATGATTCTTCCATCCTAGGTTGTAGGTGCTTGAGTACGGATCGTTCACCGGTTTGGAATTATTCGCATAGCTCACTTGCTCTTGCACCTTTTCACCTGCATTGGTATAAGGGCACACGTCAAATGCATGTGGACCACTAAAAATTTCACAAGTTACCTGAACTGGTTAGGTTGGTGTCCCAACTGCATTTACAGAAAGTTGATCCAATTTCTTGCTAAGGGCTTCGAATTTGGCATTGATAGCGGTTAGGCCATCTAGCTCTGAGACTCCTGCTTGCACCTTGATTGGTAGGGAATGACTCCTTTCATGAACAAAAATATCATTTTGTGACATGTTATCTAGTAGTTCAATAGCGACCACTTCAGATTTAGACAAAAAGGCTCCGCCATCTACGGCATCCATTGCTCCTCTGAAAGTTAGGGACATCCCATTTTAGAAAGTTTGTATCAAAAGCCAACCCGGAATGCTATGATGAGGGCACTTCTTCTGCAAATCCTTGAATCTCTCCCACGCCTCGTAGAAGGACTCCCTATCTAATTGTCTGAAACCTTGAATATCATTCCTGTACTTCGTAGTTTTGGTAAGTGGGAAGAACTTGGCTAAGAAAGCCTGAGAAAGTGCGTCCTAGCTCTGAAAGGATTCATTCGGTACAGTACTCAGCCATGCTTTAGCTCTTTCCCGTAGTGAAAAGGGAAAAAGCCTGACTCGGATGGCATCGGGTGTGACATTGTGAATCTTGAAGGTATCACACACCTCGAGGAAGAACCAAGATGTGACGTTGGATCCTCCAGTGGTAATCCTGAAAATGGATTGTTCTGCAGCAGATCGATTATAACTGGTTTGATCTCAAAGTTGTTTGCTGCAATCGGGGGATGGGTTGCAGTCTGAATTGCCCCAGCATTCGGCACATTGTAATCTCTTATGGTCAGTGGTAGTGGATCTTGAGGTGGGTCAGCCATCGGTATGGTAGTCTGTTTCTTATCTTTCTTTTGCTTCCGCCTAATAGCACTCAGTGTTCTCTCGATCTCCAGATCGTAAGGTACCAATTCTGGATCTTGAGATCGTCGCATGCACCGTGAACCTGCACAAAGGAAAGGGGAATCCTTAGTTCAATTCCACAATGATAGAAGACTATGAACACAGAGTAAAGTAATAGTCTAGAGCACTAGATCTAAATAATTAAGTAATATTGATCCGCCTTTCCCGGGCAATGGCGCTAAAAACTTGTTGTGTGATTTTATAAGTTAAACCAATCGTGCAAGTGTACACTTAAGATATACGCATAGCACAACAGGATTGTACCCACAGGAAAGGAAAATCAATCACTAATCAATATCTCTTTCTAATCTAAAGACCGGACGAAATCAAGTTGGTTATTACTCTACTAAAACTGAATTGAAATAACTAGCTAGAATAAAACGCAATTAACTACTAACACCCGCGGATTGAACTCAATAAACTAAATAGGCTGGGGAGTAATAATTCATACATTCAAGATTCAATATAATACTCGTTTGACAAGTACAATTCTACAACCTAGTCACTTAAGTTTGTATTATCCTCTCTCAAGGTATAACCAAGTGCTTAATTAATTTCAACATTGTTCTCACAATCATCAATGATTAATTAAACCAATACGAACAAAACTAGTGAAAATCAAGTTCTAGCGGCTTGGCATGGAATAAGAGTTACTCGTTGTATAGATTAAGAACCAAATCTCTTTGCATTCCTAAACCTACTAGTTATGAAAACAATCTCAATTACCATCAATTTCTCAATTCTTAAGTAATCCAAGATTATTGCTAAGGGTGATCAGGCCGTCGCAATTCAATTCGAACAAGTTTTCAAACTAAGAATTAGCACAAGTCATTCAAGCATCATATCAAACACTTAGCATGCATTCATCATCACTCCCCTAGCCCTAGGGGTTTAGCTACTCATAATTAAATCTAAACTAATAAAACGAAAGGAAATTGCATTCAAGAAATTCGTGCTCATCAATTCAAAACAAAGTCTCCAAAACAAAGTTCTAAACATTTATGAATTCTGGAAAACAAATCTAACATGTAAAATGACTTAAAACGAAACTTAGAGGAATTAGTTTGATAATTAAATAAATAAAGAAAATCGGAAAAGCTGAAATTGCTTTAAGAATTCGATCCTTTCGTCTTCTCGAAATTCTCTGAACAACTCTTCCAAAGCTCTGTATCTCTCCTCTCCAATCTAGGTCACGAACTCTCGAAAAGATCCCTAAAATACTCCAAAACACGCTATAAATAGCAGCCCATAAATCTGTCTCGCCGACTCAGGTAACGGGCGTTACCTTCTCCATTACAGATCTCATTAATGCCCGTTACTTACTGAAATCATGATTGTGCTTTTATTAGTGGTAACGGGCGGTACCACTTTTCCTCTGCCTAGGGGTAACGGGCATTACCACTCGTGCCCCAAAACTCCACTCCTACTACCTCTGGTAATGGGCGTTACCAAAGTTCTTCTTCCAGTTACTTCGCCAAAAGAGGTGCTCCTGGGTCTTTTAACGGGGGTTAACAATCTTGTTCTTCCAAGGAGTAACGGGAGTTACTCCTACTTCCTCCGAAAATGTGTGAATTCGCCTCGTTTCGCCATTTCTTAACTCCAACTTCTAAAACACCTAAATGGAGCAAAATAAACATATAAACGCGTCAAACGACACAAAAATATACTCTAATTAATGCTTAAATCCATGCGAATTTTACACTCAACAACCTACAATAACAGTTATCAATACTCTATCCAGATGGCTCCGTATGAAGCTCTATACGGGGAGAAAGTGCCGATCACCCTTATATTGGGATTTAGATGAATTTAGCTAAACTAAGGATGGACACCGTCGAGCAACAAAACCACAACTAATTCAGGACGTAGTTGACAAAGTGCAATCCATTAGATTGAAAATGAACATTACCCAAGACCGCCAGAAAAGTTATGCCAATCGCCGGAGAAAGAAATTGGAGTTTCAAGTTGGTGATCGAGTATTCCTCAAACTCTCGCCTAGAAAAGAAATCCAAAGATTTGGTAAAGGAGGGAAGTTGAGCCCACGATACACTGGACCATTCGAGATCACTGAGCGGATTGAAAAAGTTGCATACCGATCGGATCTACCACCAAACCTTACAGGAATTCACAACGTTTTCCATATCTCGCAATTACGCAAATATCAACCCGATGAATCTCATATAATACCATCAGAAGATATACCGTTAGAACCAAATCTTACATATACGGAGAAACCAGTACGTATTTTGGACCGCAAGTATAAAGAAATCCGGAATAAAAGGATTCCGATGGTAAAAGTACTGTGGAAAAACCAAAAGATAGAAGAAGCTATCTGGGAACTAGAAGAGAAGATGCAGAAACACCATCCGAGATTATTTACTAGTAGCAGATAGAATCTGGGGGCCAGATTCTTTCAAGGGAGAGAGAGTTGTGACGCCCTGATATTTGGAAAAGTAAGATACAGATAAATTAGGAATAACATCATATCATAGCATGCATTCATATTATTTGGCTTAATAATAATATTATTTGGCTTAATAATACTATTATTATTAAACAAACCATAATTGTTAACCGTTGTTGCATGTTTGGTGATGAATTTTCTATACGTACATGTTACTTATCTAACTTTGGAATTTTTAGAATTCATATTACATTTTTCAAACCAATAGCAAATAATTATTTTATAATTGTAAGATGTGAATAAAGTTGTTGTCGGACTAGAAACATGTTACACTCAAATGTCATGAATTATATTATGTGCTATTTATTATTGAATTGCATGCCTTTTCTTTTATTAATAAAAGAGGAAATCCTGTACGATTTTTTTTCTTGGAATCTATAACCCTAAAAATTGTACTAGTGTCTTAAACCTTAAGGAAAAAAATGATCAGGTTGGCATAGTACACGCGTCACCTAAATTGTTGTCTAGCTGACCACCCTAATTCTAATTGCCCTTGTATGATTGCCACCAATCTGCCCCAAATGAATGGTGTAAAACTTTTAATTACGTTATGAACTATATAAATAAGACTTTGAATAAAAATTTTCTTCTTGAAGGCAGAAGGTACGTTCCCCACCTTTGCTTGTGTAATTCATTTTAATTTTTGCATGTGTTATCTATTTTTCTTCTCTCTTCTGTAAATTATTATATGGAAAAAAAAAAAGATCGTATTACTTAAACTGGTGTTGATAAAAACTAAACAATATCTTATCTTGTATATAATTATCGGTTGGCTTAGAAAAATATTATTATTAAATAAACTCATTTAAGTGGTGTGCATAATTGCTGAGTTAATAACCCAATTGAAACTAGTTACTGATTGAACATGTTACAGAAATAAAAAAATTGGCATCTTAGTAGCTAAGTGACTGCATATGAATGAATAATTTAATACCTTGACGACAAGAAGGGGCACCTAGTGAGTGGGGGAACTTTTATGTAGCGCCCCAACGAAAGGGCCCACATCCCCCGCACCGGGACCCAACCCGTATATGAAATGGGTAGTCCATACACGAGCCGAATCACGGCGAACGGGGACTCACTCACTCTCTAGGCTAGGCGGGAGCTAGAACCTCGAAACCAAATAAACAAGCTCAAGAAATAAATGCAAGTGCGGAAGCAGAACATATAATCAATCACGAGGTTATCGGAAAAGATCACTAACATGAGTACCTAATCCCGAAAGTTCCCAAACATAAAACATACATCGTAGAGCATGAATCACGGTTTTATTCTATTCCTAGAAGTCTGTCCCGAAACAATATCATAAAATCATAATAAATCATATGCAAATCTATAACTTAACACTTTACAAAATGCATAAAGTTAGACTCCAACTCGATCAAGAGACTCGACAGACTCGACTTCCCGCTTAGCACTCCAAAACCTGCAAAGAACTGAAAACAAAGTCGGGTTCAGTCTATAAGAGACTGATGGGTGTAAAACAGGGCATAACATATATAATATCGCAGAATTTAAACACCCACACATGCACGCTATAATCCCGTACGAGGTTTTTAAGATATTTCCCAAGTGGGTAAAACAAAGGAAAACAACGCTCGGGATTATAGCTATCAAATTCATATATTCCCTTCATAAGGTTTCATGGCCCGGCGAGTGGGCGTGCATAATCTCCAACCTTCTCCTCGTGTGTGCATATCGATTCAATCTTTTCATTAGTGATCATACACATTCATACATATTCGTTCATAATCATAATCATATTCATATCATGCATATTCATAATCATAAACACTTACACCTTTTTTCTCCGGGTGGTGGACGGCTTAGCAAGACCCGACCACCTCATACATAGTGGCAATGAGGTTCATGAGTCCTCATTGCCCTACTAGCGTTTTCATATCAAAACTCCTAACGAGATCCGTTCCGTCTTTATTATGTGTTGGGACTAGTGCACGGGGATCACCGTCAGCCCGAGCGTCCCCGGATAGCCAAGTACACATAGTCCCGGGCCCCCATAAACAATGTGTTCACTGATCTTGCCAAAACATTGGGTAAGGGTTCATAAATGAAAAGGGGTCATACGTTTAAAATCATTTACCCAAAATGACGTGATATATAAATATACTATTTTGGCTTAAAACATTTCACGTAAGGGATATATCGGGTCGATTTAGCTATTAGAAGAGAAACCCACCTGTTACACCTTACCGACAATACCAAAAGAAAGAAAGACTTGAGGTGTCCTAGGAACCCGGCATCTCAACATAGTGTGTACGTGAGACTCAAGACTCCATATGAACCATATACAACGCACGGCATGTTACGCACATGATATGAGATGCATACGAGGTATAAATCATGTTAAGAAGCCAAACTACCAAGTATTTCACTCAACATGTTCCATATATGAAGGTTTCATATTCAAACGTTTCATAATTCATAGCAATTCAAGTCATGAATTACATATAACAATTAAAGCTCAAATATATCAAGTTTATAATTATAAATTAAACAAAACAAAGGCATTCGAATCATTTAAATATGCAAAACATAAAATAGATAACAATTAAATTCTATAATTGAAATAAATTAAATAATACCTAATATGAAATATATACAATATACATAAATATTTATATTCATACGTACACATGCACATGCATTTAAAATAACATATAATATCATATTGAAATATATGTACATATACGTAGCATGCATGCATGCACACTATATACTAATATATACACATTACATAGAGTATATATATATACACATGCATGCCACCAAATATATATATTAATTATATACTACGTACACAACATGTATATATATACAACAGCCATGCATCATACTATACATATATACTTATACGTACTCAATATAACATATTTAATATATACTACTCATGCATGTAAATATAGTACACACTACCAGCATGCATGAAATTTTATGTGTATATATATTTACATACTAGGCATGCAATCCACCACATAAAGGTCATGCATCAGCACAATTTAACTCATACACAATTACCAACTCAAACATGCACAGACCGCAATACACACCATAAATATTTAGCATTGGAGAGAAGACAGCAGTAATTGAATCAAAGAAGTAGCAGCAATACACAACACAGCAATGCACCTCGCAAATCAATCAAACAGCAGCAGCAGCAGTAGGCTTCAAGAACGGATCTCCCCGCCCGAGGAGAGAAATACAAAGAGAAGTCCCCGGCCGGGCAAGAGGAAGGCAGTAGCTACTGCCTGGAGTGTCCCTGCCTGGGGACACAATCAAGAGAAAATCTCCCCGCCCGGGGAGATTATGCAGGCGCGGTCGAACAACAACAACTGCTGCTCTGTTTTTCACCTTCAACTCACGCAGCAACACAAGGAAAAAGGTAGCAGCAGCTGAGCAATAATACAGCAGCAAAACAATAGCAAAATAAGGGAAAAACTGACAACAACTCACGCAGCAAGAGCAACAAGGACGAAATTCCAGTCATGCCTCAGATTATCAAGCTTCCAGTCATGTTTTTTAGCTCCAAACATGGTGAACTTTCACATACACTTCATATAATCAAATTCCAGTCCAAGAACAAGTAAAGGAAGCTAGTATGGTCATATATCATGTATTAATTCTCAAAGAATTCGAAAATAAAGCCATGGATTCAAAGAATGGAAATTAAACCTAACTATTCAACCACATAATCATATCTTAATCAATCATGGTTCAAACTCAGAGATTGTTGGATCAAAATGACAAAAAGTGAGTGGAGAAAGCAATCATAAACTTACCCCTTGAATTTGGTTGAGTTTGGTTGAGATTGGAGCTCAAAATCTCACAAAATGAATAGTGATGAGAATAGTAATTTTATCTCCAAGTTGCAGCTATTTCCACTCTTTCCCTTGTGTGGATCATTGTGAGGGAGAGAGGGATGATAGAGTCTTAAGTTAGGGTCAAGTGGGTCCAAGTTTCACTCCATTTGGTTAACTATGGTTCAAGTTATGGTTAAAATAGTGGAAGGTGGTCATTTAGGCGGGTTCGTCATGTTTCGGGCAAAATTCAAGGTCGAAACGAGCTTAGAAAAATATGAAGTTGAGTTCATTAAACCCAAATCTTCGATACGAGTTCAACGAAGTTGACAAAACTCGAATCCAAGTTCCTGAGCTCAAGATATCACATACGGAACCAAGGGTGCGCTAACCCGTTAGCCCCCGATTTGGTTCCACAATTCAAAATAAATTCGTTACCACGTCAAACGAGTTCGAAAACATAAACCGAGCATATAGACATGTTTATAACACATAAATCTGCGACATACTAAATTTCCACGACATTTCAATATCAATTCATATAAGAACGAAGCACGAATAAAACACTTATGCCCAAAACATTAATAAATTCATAACATTATAAATTAAATACTGAAAATTAAATTTTATTTTTAAATAAATAAAAGTCAACGAATAAAATGTTGAAATTAATTAACATAATTACAGATATACTTAATTAACATTAAACCTTAATTAACAATTTAAAATACTAAAATAACAAATTAAAATAAAATGAAATAAATTAAAATAATAACAATTTATAAACAATTAATTCGCGCAAATTGGTAAACATATACGCCATACTTTTACGACTGAAAAGTCGGGGCGTTACAATCTCTCCCCCTTAAAAGAATCCGTCATCAGATTCACTGCTCGCCTAAAAACAATTAATGAGAGAACCCCGTCCCTTGCATGCAACAAGGAGAGAACCCCGTCTCTTGAACAACAATGAGAGAACCCCGTCTCTCAAAAGCAACAAAGAGAGAACCCCGTCTCTCGAACAACAATGAGAGAACCCGTCTCTCAAAAGCAACAAAGAGAGAACCCCATCTCTCGAAAGCAGAAATTACATCAAAGAATAAATACCAAGAAGCAAAGATTTCAAAACGTGAATTACAATAATGAATAATCACATAGGTCACACAGGGACACGTAATAAACATCAATTACAACATAACAAGGAACAACGATAATAATCAATTAACAAGGTGTATATAGCATTAAGAAACCAATTAAATTAAATTGCATGTATGCATATGCCATGAATGTTTTATGTACCGTTCACCATAGCCAAGAATTTTAAAGTTGACTAATTCATGGTCCAATTGTATAATGTGACCCAAAAGCTGGCTTGGCTCTTGACTTATCTTTAATGCCCCTCATATGAGTATCCGGTTGAAGAGAAGACCACTCTTGGCTGGTCCTACTTGACTATTACACCTTGATCATCTTCTTCAATTTGGCAGATTCCTTGGAATTCAATTAACACTTAGGATAGTGGTCACTTCCTTCTTTAACTCCTCACCCTTAACCTCTACATCTTCCATTGACATGACTAACTCCTTCAACCCGTTAAACTCTGTTTTATCCTATATGTCATCGGAACATTCCTTCCACGAATCATGTTTGAATCTTCTATCTTTGTCGATGCCCAAATTCACCATATTCAAGATCAACTACTTCCAAGGCTCTAAGTTCGATTTCCACCTCATGTTCGTTCCCACCACAGTTTTCTCCTTCATGAATTTTTCCTCAATCCAGTTAAAATCATCAGTTTCTAGAGTCCGACTAATCTCCTTGGGGATTCTTTCCTAACTCTTATTCCAGTTATCCCTTTATTCTCTTTAAGCCTGTAGACAAGCATTTGATTCTGGCCCACTCAATTCCCTACTTAAATGTAAAACATTCCTTATAATTCTTGAAGTTTGATCCAATTCCTTCAATGATCACCCTTTCGGTTTCCTTTCACCATCACTAATAGGAGTTCACAGAAGTTCCCTCATAATTCCATCATCTTCAAAAATTCAACCCCGTACTATGAATATCCCTTAGCAATCTTCAGGCTGAGTATAGTGATTTAACTTTTATTCTGATGGTTCCCTTGTTAAAACCGTTTTATTCTTTCCTATCACCATCACTTGAACTCCCAATTCGTCTATGGTTTGCATTTGCCGTTGTTCCTACTAGAATACTCTCCGGGCACAACTTTAAAGCTTAAATTCGTCTCTTGGTCATGCTCTCCCCCTTAACAAGAATTCCTGATCTCCCAAACTTATCTCCTTAGGACGAACAACTCTAAGTGGAAAATGTGTTCGATGGCCTAACTTACGTTCACTTTAAAGTGCTTGATTGGAGCAACGACCCTTTTCCTTTGCTTCCCAAACTCCTGTTTAACACCATTAAGTTCCCTAACTTGTCTCGTCCAATTTGTATATCCTGAAACCATCCACTTCTGTCTTTATCCCACTCTATCAACCCAAAATGCTCTTCTTCACTTTGTTCCATAGGACTTTGATCGAAGTAATAGTGAAAGTATTAAATGGCGAAATCCTAACAAGTAAACACTAAAATGATGCGTGTTGGGTTAGGATGATAAATGTATGTAGTAGATATTTTAAACAAGGAAATGCAACAACAAGACACATAATTCAACAAATAAGTATGCAACACTAATTTAACAATTAGAGTATTAAAACGCATATAATAAGAATTTAAATAACTAATTTACGATGCGTGATGCACGTGCTATGAATGCATTGAACCTGTCACCACAATGGTATCTTTAGCACGATATCTTGTCCTTTGATCTTAATGTTGTGAGCATAAGTAGTAAGGCTGAACATTGTTAATTTGTTGATGATGCTTCCCATAGTCCTCCATTCTCCATGGTCCGAGGACATGATCTCTTGAACCCATATGCTTCTAAATCTTCAAAGTTTTCTTGTATCCATTTATGTGTTCCCACTATCCGAAATTGAAATCCCTCGAACCCAACTTCTTCCACGCCCATGGAATCAGTATCTTGACTTCCTTCAAAGATTGATTCTAAATGATCTTTCAAATCTTACCCTTAGTTGTCTCTCTGCTCAAGGTTCCCTTAAGTATTCCTTATGAATTCAATGATTGAATGAACTCATCTTCCAATTGCTTACACTTGAGCACATAATTTCCCTTCAACAACTCTTTGCCTTTCTTTATCTCTTCCATTTGTTGCTCCATGTCTCCTAATTCGAATTCACAACCTGATAATTCAGCTAAAGTCTGGAAAGCAGACTTCAATCCGACCGAGGATAGAACCTTTGGCATCTTAGCTTTCCATGATCTTGAAATCGCCATATCGATCTGTCCTCACTAACTCCTTTCAATCCGACTTCTTTCTTGCCCGAAGTCCGAGTGTGTCAATTTACATCTTCTTCTCCCTTTGGCCCGAATTTGAGTTCTCTTGAAGGCCTTCGTCTCTTTGCTGATAAAATCCTTCTTTGGGGTTTCTATCCTGACTTCTCTTCCGATGAGGCTCTTTGAAACGATAAGAGAGCTTTGGTGCACTGTAATAAGGATACCAACAAACATGGCTTTATTTAGAAAAGACCACGAGCCCCTGATCTTTGTAGATAATCCCACCTTCTATCACGATGTTGAGTAAGGAAATACGACTCCAAATTGATAGCCTTGAAGATTCAACACACGACCTTCCAATCCCTTAATTCCATAGCCCCTCCATTGGTTTGATAGAAGGAACCCGTTGTTGAGGTTGATAAGAGCTTTATGAACATGACAATAACCTATAACCAAAGATTCCACTCAAATATAGATGCATGTAGATTAGCATATGCTTATGACACATATTTAGATCAATCAAAACACATAAAATGTAATTGCAACACCTGAAACAATGAAATTGAAAGTAGATCACATATATCAAGAAATTCCGAGCAATTAATAACAATTTAACCATGAAAATTCAATGCAATGCATACGTTGCCAAGTTGTTCCTATGTTGTACGACTTAAACTGACTCAACACGACACGAGAACCCAGGTTTTTCAACCCTAGGTTCTGATACCACTTAAGGATGTAGTGCCCCAACGGAAGGCCCCACATCCCCCGCACCGGGACCCAACCCGTATATAAAATGGGTAATCCATACACGAGCCGAATCACGGCGAATGGGGACTCACTCACTCTCTAGGCTAGGCGGGAGCTAGAACCTCGAAGCCAAATAAACAAGCTCAAGAAATAAATGCAAGTGCGGAAGCAGAGCATATAATCAATCACGAGGTTATCGGAAAAGATCACTAACATGAGTACCTAATCCCGAAAGTTCCCAAACATAAAACATACATCGTAGAGCATGAATCACGGTTTTATTCTATCCCTAGAAGTCTGTCCCGAAACAATATCATAAAATCATAACAATTCATATGCAAATCTATAACTTAACACTTTACAAAATGCATAAAGTTAGACTCCAACTCGATCAAGAGACTCGGCAGACTCGACTTCCCGCTTAGCATTCCAAAACCTATAAAGAACTCAAAACAAAGTCGGGTTCAGTCTATAAGAGACTGATGGGTGTAAAACAGGGCATAACATATATAATATCGCAGAATTTAAACACCCACACATGCACGCTATAATCGCGTACGAGGTTTTTAAGATATTTTCCAAGTGGGTAAAACAAAGGAAAACAACGCTCGGGATTATAGCTATCAAATTCATATATTCCCTTCATAAGGTTTCATGGCCCGGCGAGTGGGCGTGCATAATCTCCAACCTTCTCCTCGTGTGTGCATATCGATTCAATCTTTTCATTAGTGATCATACACATTCATACATATTCGTTCATAATCATAATCATATTCATATCATGCATATTCATAATCATAAACACTTACACCTTTTTCCTCCAGGTGGTAGACGGGTTAGCAAGACCCGACCACCTCATACATAGTGGTAATGAGGTTCATGAGTCCTCATTGCCCGACTAGCGTTTTCTCGTTAAAACTCCTAACGAGATCCATTCCGTTGTTATTATTTGTTGGGACTAGTGCATGGGGATCACCGTCAGCCCGAGCTTCCCCGGATAGCCAAGTACACATAGTCCCGGGCCCCCATAAACAATGTGTTCATTGATCTCGCCAAAATATTGGGTAAGGGTTCATAAATGAAAAAGGGTCATACGTTTAAAATCATTTACCCAAAATGACGCGATATATAAATATACTATTTTGGCTTAAAACATTTCACGTAAGGGATATATCGGGTCGATTTAGCTATTAGAAGAGAAACCCACCCGTTACACCTTACCGACAATACCAAAAGAAAGAAAGACTTGAGGTGTCCTAGGAATCCGGCATCTCAACATAGTGTGTACGTGAGACTCAAGACTCCATATGAACCATATACGACGCACGGCATGTTACGCACATGATATGAGATGCATACGAGGTATAAATCATGTTAAGAAGCCAAACTACCAAGTATTTCACTCAACATGTTCCATATATGAAGGTTTCATATTCAAACGTTTCATAATTCATAGCAATTCAAGTCATGAATTACATATAACAATTAAAGCTCAAATATATCAAGTTTATAATTATAAATTAAACAAAACAAAGGCATTCGAATCATTTAAATATGCAAAACATAAAATAGATAACAATTAAATTCTATAATTGAAATAAATTAAATAATACCTAATATGAAATATATACAATATACATAAATATTTATATTCATACGTACACATGCACATGCATTTAAAATAACATATAATATCATATTGAAATATATGTACATATACGTAGCATGCATGCATGCACACTATATATTAATATATACACATTACATAGAGTATATATATATACACATGCATGCCACCAAATATATATATTAATTATATACTACGTACACAACATGTATATATATACAACAGCCATGCATCATACTATACATATATACTTATACGTACTCAATATAACATATTTAATATATACTACTCATGCATGTAAATATAGTACACACTACCAGCATGCATGAAATTTTATGTGTATAAATATTTACATACTAGGCATGCAATCCACCACATAAAGGTCATGCATCAGCACAATTTAACTCATACACAATTACCAACTCAAACATGCACAGACCACAATACACACCACAAATATTCAGCATTGGAGAGAAGACAGCAGTAATTGAATCAAAGAAGTAGCAGCGATACACAACACAGCCATGCACCTCGCAAATCAATCACACAGCAGCAGCAGCAGCAGCAGGCTTCAAGAACGGATCTCCCCGCCCGAGGAGAGAAATACAAAGAGAAGTCCCCGGCCGGGCAAGAGGAAGGCAGTAGCTACTACCTGGAGTGTCCCTGCCCGGGGACACAATCAAGAGAAAATCTCCTCGCCCGGGGAGATTATGCAGGCGCGGTCGAACAACAACAACTGCTGCTCTGTTTTTCACCTTCAACTCACGCAGCAACACAAGGAAAAAGGTAGCAGCAGCTGAGCAATAACACAGCAGCAAAACAATAGCAAAATAAGGGAAAAACTGACAACAACTCACGCAGCAAGAGCAACAAGGACGAAATTCCAGTCATGCCTCAGATTATCAAGCTTCCAGTCATGTTTTTTAGCTCCAAACATGGTGAACTTTCACATACACTTCATATAATCAAATTCCAGTCCAAGAACAAGTAAAGGAAGCTAGTATGGTCATATATCATGTATTAATTCTCAAAGAATTCGAAAATAAAGCCATGGATTCAAAGAATGGAAATTAAACCGAACTATTCAACCACATAATCATATCTTAATCAATCATGGTTCAAAATCAGAGATTGTTGGATCAAAATGACTAAAAGTGAGTGGAGAAAGTAATCATAAACTTACCCCTTGAATTTGGTTGAGTTTGGTTGAGATTGGAGCTCAAAATCTCACAAAATGAATAGTGACGGGAATAGTAATTTTATCTCCAAGTTGCAGCTATTTCCACTCTTTCCCTTGTGTGGATCATTGTGAGGGAGAGAGGGATGATAGAGTCTTAAGTTAGGGTCAAGTGGGTCCAAGTTTCACTCCATTTGGTTAACTATGGTTCAAGTTATGGTTAAAATAGTGGAAGGTGGTCATTTAGGCGGGTTCGTCATGTTTCGGGCAAAATTCAAGGTCGAAACGAGCATAGAAAAATATGAAGTTGAGTTCATTAAACCCAAATCTTCGATACGAGTTCAATGAAGTTGACAAAACTCGAATCCAAGTTCCCGAGCTCAAGATATCACATACGGAACCAAGGGTGCGCTAACCCGTTAGCCCACGATTTGGTTCCACAATTCAAAATAAATTCGTTACCACGTCAAACGAGTTCGAAAACATAAACCGAGCATATAGACATGTTTATAACACATAAATCTGCGACATACTAAATTTCCACGACATTTCAATATCAATTCATATAAGAACGAAGCACGAATAAAACACTCATGCCCAAAACATTAATAAATTCATAACATTATAAATTAAATACTGAAAATTAAATTTTATTTTTAAATAAATAAAAGTCAACGAATAAAATGTTGAAATTAATTAACATAATTACAGATATACTTAATTAACATTAAACCTTAATTAACAATTTAAAATACTAAAATAACAAATTAAAATAAAATGAAATAAATTAAAATAATAACAATTTATAAACAATTAATTCGCGCAAATTGGTAAACATATACGCCATACTTTTACGACTGAAAAGTCAGGGCGTTACAATCTCTCCCCCTTAAAAGAATCCGTCATCAGATTCACTGCTCGCCTAAAAACAATTAATGAGAGAACCCCGTCCCTTGCATGCAACAAGGAGAGAACCCCGTCTCTTGAACAACAATGAGAGAACCCCGTCTCTCAAAAGCAACAAAGAGAGAACCCCGTCTCTCGAACAACAATGAGAGAACCCGTCTCTCAAAAGCAACAAAGAGAGAACCCCGTCTCTCGAAAGCAGAAATTACATCAAAGAATAAATACCAAGAAGCAAAGATTTCAAAACGTGAATTACAATAATGAATAATCACATAGGTCACACAGGGACACGTAATAAACATCAATCACAACATAACAAGGAACAACGATAATAATCAATTAACAAGGTGTATATAGCATTAAGAAACCAATTAAATTAAATTGCATGTATGCATATGCCATGAATGTTTTATGTACCGTTCACCATAGCCAAGAATTTTAAAGTTGACTAATTCATGGTCCAATTGTATAATGTGACCCAAAAGCTGGCTTGGCTCTTGACTTATCTTTAATGCCCCTCATATGAGTATCCGGTTGAAGAGAAGACCACTCTCGGCTGGTCCTACTTGACTATTACACCTTGATCATCTTCTTCAATTTGGAGGATTCCTTGGAATTCAATTAACACTTAGGATAGTGCTCACTTCCTTCTTTAACTCCTCACCCTTAACCTCTACATCTTCCATTGACATGACTAACTCCTTAAACCCGTTAAACTCTGTTTTATCCTATATGTCATCGGAACATTCCTTCCACGAATCATGTTTGAATCTTCTATCCTTGTCGATGCCCAAATTCACCATATTCAAGATCAACTACTTCCAAGGCTCTAAGTTCGATTTCCACCTCATGTTCGTTCCCACCACAGTTTTCTCCTTCATGAATTTTTCCTCAATCCAGTTAAAATCATCAGTTTCTAGAGTCCGACTAATCTCCTTGGGGATTCTTTCCTAACTCTTATTCCAGTTATCCCTTTATTCTCTTTAAGCCTGTAGACAAGCATTTGATTCTGGCCCACTCAATTCCCTACTTAAATGTAAAACATTCCTTATAATTCTTGAAGTTTGATCCAATTCCTTCAATGATCACCCTTTCGGTTTCCTTTCACCAACACTAATAGGAGTTCACAGAAGTTCCCTTATAATTCCATCATCTTCAAAAATTCAACCCCGTACTATGAATATCCCTTAGCAATCTTCAGGCTGAGTATAGTGATTTAACTTTTATTCTGATGGTTCCCTTGTTAAAACCGTTTTATTCTTTCCTATCACCATCACTTGAACTCCCAATTCGTCTATGGTTTGCATTTGCCGTTGTTCCTACTAGAATACTCTCCGGGCACAACTTTAAAGCTTAAATTCGTCTCTTGGTCATGCTCTCCCCCTTAACAAGAATTCCTGATCTCCCAAACTTATCTCCTTAGGACGAACAATTCTAAGTGGAAAATGTGTTCGATGGCCTAACTTACGTTCACTTTAAAGTGCTTGATTGGAGCAACGACCCTTTTCCTTTGCTTCCCAAACTCCTGTTTAACACCATTAAGTTCCCTAACTTGTCTCGTCCAATTTGTATATCCTGAAACCATCCACTTCTGTCTTTATCCCACTCTATCAACCCAAAATGCTCTTCTTCACTTTGTTCCATAGGACTTTGATCGAAGTAATAGTGAAAGTATTAAACGGCGAAATCCTAACAAGTAAACACTAAAATGATGCGTGTTGGGTTAGGATGATAAATGTATGTAGTAGATATTTTAAACAAGGAAATGCAACAACAAGACACATAATTCAACAAATAAGTATGCAACACTAATTTAACAATTAGAGTATTAAAATGCATATAATAAGAATTTAAATAACTAATTTGCGATGCGTGATGCACGTGTTATGAATGCATTGAACCTGTCACCACAATGGTATCTTTAGTACGATATCTTGTCCTTTGATCTTAATGTTGTGAGCATAAGTTGTAAGGCTGAACATTGTTAATTTGTTGATGATGCTTCCCATAGTCCTCCATTCTCCATGGTCCGAGGACATGATCTCTTGAACCCATATGCTTCTAAATCTTCAAAGTTTTCTTGTATCCATTTATGTGTTCCCACTATCCGAAATTGAAATCCCTCGAACCCAACTTCTTCCACGCCCATGGAATCAGTATCTTGACTTCCTTCAAAGATTGATTCCAAATGATGTTTCAAATCTTACCCTTAGTTGTCTCTCTGCTCAAGGTTCTCTTAAGTATTCCTTATGAATTCAATGATTGAATGAACTCATCTTCCAATTGCTTACACTTGAGCACATAATTTCCCTTCAACAACTCTTTGCCTTTCTTTATCTCTTCCATTTGTTGCTCCATGTCTCCTAATTCGAATTCACAACCTGATAATTCAGCTAAAGTCTGGAAAGCAGACTTCAATCCGACCGAGGATAGAACCTTTGGCATCTTAGCTTTCCATGATCTTGAAATCGCTATATCGATCTGTACTCACTAACTCCTTTCAATCCGACTTCTTTCTTGCCCGAAGTCCGAGTGTGTCAATTTACATCTTCTTCTCCCTTTGGCCCGAATTTGAGTTCTCTTGAAGGCCTTCGTCTCTTTGTTGATAAAATCCTTCTTTGGGGTTTCTATCCTGACTTCTCTTCCGATAAGGCTCTTTGAAACGATAAGAGAGCTTTGGTGCACTGTAATAAGGATACCAACAAACATGGCTTCATTAGAAAAGACCACGAGCCCCTGATCTTTGTAGATAATCCCACCTTCTATCACGATGTTGAGTAAGGAAATACGACTCCATATTGATAGCCTTGAAGATTCAACACACGACCTTCCAATCCCTTAATTCCATAGCCCCTCCATTGGTTTGATAGAAGGAACCCGTTGTTGAGGTTGATAAGAGCTTTATGAACATGACAATAACCTATAACCAAAGATTCCACTCAAATATAGATGCATGTAGATTAGCATATGCTTATGACACATATTTAGATCAATCAAAACACATAAAATGCAATTGCAACACCTGAAGCAATGAAATTGAAAGTAGATCACATATATCAAGAAATTCCGAGCAATTAATAACAATTTAACCATGAAAATTCAATGCAATGCACACGTTGCCAAGTTGTTCCTATGTTGTACGACTTAAACTGACTCAACACGACACGAGAACCCAGGTTTTGCAACCCTAGGTTCTAATACCACTTAAGGATGTAGTGCCCCAACGAAGGCCCCACATCCCCCGCACCGGGACCCAACCCGTATATGAAATGGGCAATCCATACACGAGCCGAATCACGGCGAATGGGGACTCACTCACTCTCTAGGCTAGGCGGGAGCTAGAACCTTGAAGCCAAATAAACAAGCTCAAGAAATAAATGCAAGTGCGGAAGCAGAACATATAATCAATCACGAGGTTATCGGAAAAGATCACTAACATGAGTACCTAATCCCGAAAGTTCCCAAACATAAAACATACATCGTAGAGCATGAATCACGGTTTTATTCTATCCCTAGAAGTCTGTCCCGAAACAATATCATAAAATCATAACAATTCATATGCAAATCTATAACTTAACACTTTACAAAATGCATAAAGTTAGACTCCAACTCGATCAAGAGACTCGGCAGACTCGACTTCCCGTTTAGCATTCCAAAACCTGTAAAGAACTGAAAACAAAGTCGGGTTCAGTCTATAAGAGACTGATGGGTGTAAAACAGGGCATAACATATATAATATCGCAGAATTTAAACACCCACACATGCACACTATAATCCCGTACGAGGTTTTTAAGATATTTCCCAAGTGGGTAAAACAAAGGAAAACAACGCTCGGGATTATAGCTATCAAATTCATATATTCCCTTCATAAGGTTTCATGGCCCGGCGAGTGGGCGTGCATAATCTCCAACCTTCTCCTCGTGTGTGCATATCGATTCAATCTTTTCATTAGTGATCATACACATTCATACATATTCGTTCATAATCATAATCATATTCATATCATGCATATTCATAATCATAAACACTTACACCTTCTTCCTCCAGGTGGTAGACGGGTTAGCAAGACCCGACCACCTCATACATAGTGGTAATGAGGTTCATGAGTCCTCATTGCCCGACTAGCGTTTTCTCGTTAAAACTCCTAACGAGATCCATTCTGTTGTTATTATTTGTTGGGACTAGTGCACGGGGATCACCGTCAGCCCGAGCTTCCCCGGATAGCCAAGCACACACAGTCCCGGGCCCCCATAAACAATGTGTTCATTGATCTCGCCAAAATATTGGGTAAGGGTTCATAAATGAAAAGGGGTCATACGTTTAAAATCATTTACCCAAAATGACGCGATATATAAATATACTATTTTGGCTTAAAACATTTCACGTAAGGGATATATCGGGTCGATTTAGCTATTAGAAGACAAACCCACCCGTTACACCTTACCGACAATACCAAAAGAAAGAAAGACTTGAGGTGTCCTAGGAACCCGGCATCTCAACATAGTGTGTACGTGAGACTCAAGACTCCATATGAACCATATACGACGCACGGCATGTTACGCACATGATATGAGATGCATACGAGGTATAAATCATGTTAAGAAGCCAAACTACCAAGTATTTCACTCAACATGTTCCATATATGAAGGTTTCATATTCAAACGTTTCATAATTCATAGCAATTCAAGTCATGAATTTCATATAACAATTAAAACTCAAATATATCAAGTTTATAATTATAAATTAAACAAAACAAAGGCATTCGAATCATTTAAATATGCAAAACATAAAATAGATAACAATTAAATTCTATAATTGAAATAAATTAAATAATACCTAATATGAAATATATACAATATACATAAATATTTATATTCATACGTACACATGCACATGCATTTAAAATAACATATAATATCATATTGAAATACATGTACATATACGTAGCATGCATGCATGCACAGTATATTTTAATATATACACATTACATACAGTATATATATATACACATGCATGCCACCAAATATATATATTAATTATATACTATGTACACAACATGTATATATATACAACAGCCACGCATCATACTATACATATATACTTATTGTAACGCCCCGGTTTCCGGATGAACAGGTAAGCACGCCACGTGTCAGTTTGAGCGTAGGTTTTATTTATAATTCTTTTAATTTCATAATATATTACGTGGCATTCATATTTTATAAAATTCATGAAACATTATTTATATTAATTCTTTGAATTTATATCATTGAAAATATTATTTAATGACACGAAAAATATTTATTGCATGAAATAATTGCCGTGAGTATTTCAAATGGCCAAATTGTCCCTAGTTGAGCAATTTTTAAAACTCTAGGGACTTAATTGCATAGATTCTTAGGGACTTGATTGAGCATATATTAAATTGTTGCATACCTAATTGCATGACTTCATGAGATGAAGGATTAAATTGCAATTACCTCATTTCACTAAAATCAAGGATGATGAATTACGTATCATCCATTCTTGCACCTTCCTTGATCATTTTATCCCAAAATTTCCAAACACAATTGCTCCCTTTCTCGGTTCCAAGGGAAGAAAAGGAAAGAGTGATCTTTTGCATCAATCATCAAGATTTCAAGAAATATTCCAAGTTCTGGGAGAGTGATCAACATCTTCATCTATTTCCTCCATATTTTCATCTCCAAGGTTGGTTTGCATGCAAGTGATGATTCTTGCTTATGGTAGACATGGCTAGGGTTTGAGTTTGTTGTGCTAAATGGATTGATTGGACATGGAGGCATGAATATGTGATCATATATTGAATTATAGCTTGGTTTATTCATGAAATCATTGAAGAATTGGCATGAGTGATCAAGTTTGATCATAAGCTTGAAACCTTGGAAATCTTGTTGTTATTGCATGTTTTATGTGTTTAAGTGTGGTATTGTTATGCTATAAGTGTGTTTGCATCATATTCCCAGAAATTATTGCATTTGGGGATCAATAATGGTATTTTGGGGTTGCTTTGTGCCATTCCCGTAGCCTTCTCCTGTTTTTGCTCTGTTTCTGTAAGTTGCAGAAACAGGGAACGGCCGTTCCCAGCCTCAAGGCATTCCGGGAACGGGCGTTCCCTTCTTTTAAACTGAAAATAGGCGGCCGACCCCGGGAACGGCAGTTCCCATTTTGGCCTAGAAGCCGGAAGGGCCGTTCCCAGTTAGGCGCATTTTTAAATGGAAAAACGTTGGCGCGTTTTGGGGATCTCATGGGAACGACCGTTCCCATTTTACAAAGGGAACCGGAACGGCCGTTCCCACCTGGATTGCAGAACAAAAGTTTTTGCATAAAATTACGAAAATGACCCCTCGATCCAACGACTTCTTTGACCCCGAATTGCTATAATATGTGCTAATATGATATGAAACGACATGTTATCATACCACATTGCATTTTCATGGTCGTCTCGACACATTTCCGCCGTTCGTCCTATTTTGGTCATTTTAGTTCATGTCTCATGTTTGTACGTCGTATTTGCACAGGTCACGAGGGCGTGGACGGGGAGCAAGCTCCTTAGAATGTTTCTTTATTATATTTTGCAAGAAAGGTGAGGTTTTGTTTTGGTAAAACGAACCCTATAACCTTTATGTGCTAGTTTTCGGCCAAAACGTATTATATTTATAAATGATTTCAAAACCATGAACATTTCAAGCAAGCAATTCATGATTTCAAGCATGTTTGGCGAGTACATGATTGCACGTGGGCCCTAGGGTAATTCTTGAGCCAACCGGGAAAGCAAGGGCTGACGGGTAACTCCTGAATTATCCTCACATTGTTGGGATCACCCCCGAAGCCACTAGGAGATTAGTGGTGGAAGGAGTTCCGTGTCTAGAGGGTCATGTCCTCTACACACACCATGTCGTGGATAGTCGAGCCTTGCAAACTCGCTATCACCCGGAGGGAGAAGGAGACTGGGGATTAATCCGGCATGTCGGGTTATCCTCGGGTTATTGCATGATTTCAGGCATGAACTTGTATATGTGAGCACTAAATAAATTGCATGATCACTTATTTATCAAGCAAGCAAGCATGATCACGTATTGTTCACGATTGGGAGTTCGGTTGGAGATTGCCCTTACTCGCCGGGGCCACATGTTCATGACATTGACAAGCATGATTAAATAAACGTGTTAAAATGATTGGCTGTAATCTCGGGCAAAGATTAAACTTCTTAAATTATATATCTATTTCATTTCCAAAGTCTTCACCCGAGGCTACACCTTGCATGTGATGTGCGTATATATAATTATTGCCCCTCACTCAGTCTTCGGTAGACTGATACTTCACTTTTCAGGTACCTTTTGAGCGTGGTTGTACTAGGCGGGAGTTGGTCGAGTCTTGCATCATCACGGGCCTAGCTTGTACTTTTCATGTATATACTTTTGCTAGATATCATGTCATGCTCATGATTAGTACATTTTGAATACTTAATTATGTATATTATCGAGAGATGATAATGTATTGATAGTTAGAATTGGTATCTATACATATCTATTCAGTAAATATGGTACCTATACGTATGATTGAATTTATTGCTTCCGCTCTCATTATCATGTTTGCTTTGGTGTTGTTGGGGAGAGTGTCCCGCCTAGTTCGTCGTTTTTATTGTCACCCGTTCGCTATGGTCTTGGTTTATGTATAAACTGTCCATTTCATACGTGGATCGAGGCTATAGTGCGGGGGATGTGGCGCCTTGGGGTTTAGGGTGCTGCATCTACAGGTGGTATCAGAGCCCGGTTGCAAAACCGAGGTTCTCGAGTCGTGTCAACTCAGTCTAGGTCGTACGGCATAGGATTATGTGGTACTTGGGAGTCTGCATTGGGTTGATTTACTTGATTTACTCCCTTATTCGTATTAATTGAACTACTTGATCTTCCTTGAACATGTGCTACTTGATATTATGGAAATTATATGCACACATTTGCATTTATTGATCAAGCCATGCATGTTTAGTGATCTAATTTCAGGATGGAGCATGATAGACGTTCCAGTGACCGATCCTCGAGGCACAGGCATCATCACCGCCGACATCATCGCCGCGAGAGATCACCACCTCCTCCACCTGCTCAGGCACAGCCCCAGGATTTTATGAACGCGGTAGTGGGGCTAATTGATCAGAGATTACAGGAAAGGGTTCCTCCACCACCTCCAGCACCAGTAGCACCTCCGGAGAACCCCATTTCTGCCATTTTACGGGAGCTTCAGAACCAGCGTCCCCCGAAGTTCTATAAGGGAGAAGATATACAGGCAGAGATGTGGCTAAAAGAGATTGAAAGGATTTGGCAGCTTATTCCTTGTGACAGTCAGGAGAAGGCTCGCTGTACACTTACTCTTATTCAGGGCGAGGCCTATTCTTGGTGGGAAAGCACGCAGATTGTTCTGGAGGCAGCCGGGACCGAGATTACATGGAGGTCTTTGCACGGGAGTTCAGAAACAAGTATATTCCGCCAGCTTCTCGTACCCGCAGGTTGAGGGAGTTTACAGAGCTAAAGCAAGGAGGCAGGTCTGTAGGTCAGTATATCGCCGAGTTCGAGAGGCTTTCTCGCTATGCACCCAACATAGCGAATGATGACTTTCACAAGGCGATGCAGTTTGTTCAGGGGCTCAGGCCAGATATTCAGGATGCCCTGAAAGCAGCCAATACTAGCACTTGGGCTAAAGCTACAGCAAAGGCCCTAAAGGTTGAGGATTCTGATATGGCGAGGAAAGCTACTCAGCGGACTGGACAGACTTCGGGCTCGAGAGCAGGTCAGGGATCGAGCTCGGGAAAGAGGCCGATGAGGTATTCTGCACCTCCAGTGCAGAGGGACTCCGGGAAGAAGTTTAAGGGTGCAGGGCCGTTACAGAGGGGTCCGAGAGCTCCAGCACCACCCCAGCCACCTCAGAAACCGGGATGCAGATGGTGTGGACTTCCTACACATACCTACGACAACTGCAGACGCCGGTTGGGCTTATGCTTGATTTGTGGGAGTAACGAGCACATGGTTGATGGCTGTCCGGATCGTCAGGATCCACCACCTGCAGGACAGAGGCCACTTGTCAGGGCTCGGGCTTATGCACTTACTGGAGAGGAGCAGGATGCAGAGATAGATCCCGCCGCGGTAGTTGAAGGTATTATTTGCGTCCATGGCACGAACATCCATACATTATTTGATCCAGGAGCCACACACTCCTTTCTTGCGCACTCTATTGCTATTACTTTGACTTTGCCTGCTATGTGTACTTCTGTGCGCTATATAGTTAGTACTCCTTTCTGTAGTAGGCGAGAGACGGATCAGGTTTACAGGGATGTTCCAGTGGTGATTGAAGGCCGGGAGTTTCTGACAGATTTCATTGTTATGCCGATGGAGAGATACGGAGCCATATTGGGGATGGAATGGTTATATAGGCATTGTGCTACCGTGGATTGTCGGGCTAAGAAGGTTCAGTTGGGTTCAGAAGTTACCACGGGCTGTACTTCGAAGACTGTACCCCTACTTTCGTTTTCAGAGGCTCAGAAGTTAGTCAGAGAAGGGGCTACAGGGTTCCTTGCCTATATTTTGAACAAGCCTAAAGATCAGGTGAAGTTAGAGGACACCGAAGTGGTAAAGGAATTCCCCGAGGTATTCCCAGAAAAGTTGGATTCTTTGCCTCCTGAACGAGAGATTGAATTTGTGATCGATCTATTCCCGAATACTGAGCCGTATTCAAAGACTCCTTACCGGATGGCTCCAACCGAATTAAAGGAATTAAAAGTTCAGCTTGAGGCTTTATTGGAAGTCGGGTACATTCGGCCGAGTTCTTCGCCGTGGGGAGCACCGGTATTGTTTGTAAAGAAAAAGGACGGGACTTTAAGAATGTGCATCGATTACAGAGAGTTGAACAGGATGACTATTAAGAACAAGTATCCCCTCCCACACATCGAGGAGTTATTCGATATACTCCAGGGTTCTAAGGTGTATTCGAAATTGGATTTAAGACAGGGATACTATCAGTTGCGAATCCGAGCAGAGGATATTCCTAAGACAGGATTTAATACTCGGTATGGGCACTACGAGTTTGTGGTTATGCCATTTGGATTAACTAACGCCCCTGCAGCTTTTATGGATATGATGCACCGGATATTCAGGCCTTTCCTCGACAAGTTCGTGGTGATTTTTATTGATGATATTCTGGTTTTCTCAAAATCAGCCGAGGAGCACGCGAGACATCTCAGGCTCGTTCTTCAGACACTAAAAGAGCATCAGTTGTTTGCTAAGTTCAGTAAGTGTGAATTTTGGATAGATCGGGTTTCCTTTTTGGGACATGTGATTTCAGGAAAAGGGTTCGAAGTCGATCCCTCGAAAATTGAGGCCGTGCTCAAGTGGGAGAAACCAAAGAACGCCTCGGAAATTAGAAGCTTCTTGGGATTGGCCGGTTATTATAGAAGATTTGTTCAGGACTTCTCCAAGATTGCGGCACCGTTAACCCGATTGACAAAGAAGGATGTTAAGTTTGTCTGGGACGAGAAGTGTGATCAAAGCTTTAATTTTCTGAAAGAAAAGTTAGTCTCAGCTCCGGTGTTAGCACTTCCTGAGGGTTCAGAAGAATATGCAGTGTATACGGATGCGTCTAAAGAAGGCTTGGGTTGTGTTCTGACTCAGAAAGGAAAAGTGATTGCCTATGCTTCGCGGAAGCTAAAGGAGTATGAAAGGAATTATCCAACACACGACCTAGAGCTGGCCGCCGTGATCTTTGCTCTCGGGAAATGGAGACATTATCTTTACGGGACTTCCTTTGAGATTTTTACCGACCACAAGAGCCTCCAGTATTTATTCACACAGAAGGATTTGAATATGAGGCAACGGCGTTGGATGGAAAAGCTAGAGGATTATGATTGTACAATTAAGTACCATCCCGGGAAAGCCAATGTGGTCGCCGATGCACTTAGCAGGAAGGCGAGTGTATCGAGTTTGGAAATAAAGGAAAGTGAGGAAATTGTCCCGATTGTGCTAAAGGCTCGGGTTTCTAATATCACAGTTCAGCCGGAATTGAAGTATCAGTTATTTGAGGCTCAGAATAGGGATCCGGAAGTACAGAAGCTTGCAAGTAAAGCTAAGGATGATCCGGAGAGTCCGTTTGGGTTTGATGAGACCGGGTTGCTTCGGTTTAAAAACAGAGTAGTAGTACCTGAAGAACTGAGACGGGTCCTACTTGAAGAAGCTCACAAGTCAGCCTACTCGATCCACCCAGGAGGAAATAAAATGTATAAGGATTTGAAACAATATTATTGGTGGAACGGGATGAAGAGAGACGTGGCAGAATACGTGAAACATTGCTTGACTTGTCAGAAGGTGAAAGCTGAGCACCAAAAGCCCGCGGGACTTCTACAGCCGTTACCTATTCCCGAGTGGAAGTGGGAACAAGTAACGATGGACTTTGTTTCCGGATTACCGAAGGTTAAAGGCGGGTTTGATGGAATTTGGGTAATCGTGGATAGATTTACAAAGTCTGCTCACTTTCTACCGGTCCGGATGTCCTATAAGATCCCGAAGTTGGCTGGAATCTATAACAGAGAGATTATTCGACTTCATGGTATTCCGGTGAGCATAGTTTCAGACCGAGACCCGAGGTTTACTTCTAAGTTGTGGCAGGAATTACAGTCCGTCTTGGGAACGAAACTTAAGTTTAGTACAGCATTTCACCCTCAAACAGACGGTCAATCTGAAAGGTTAATTAGGTATTTGGAAGATCTTCTTCGGGCTTGCGCGATGGATTTTCAGAACTCGTGGGCAGAACAGCTTCCTTTGATCGAGTTTGCTTATAATAACAGCTTTCAGGCTTCGATCGGGATGGCTCCTTATGAACTCCTTTATGGAAGAAAGTGCCGATCTCCGTTGTTCTTCGACTTGGAAGAATGGAAATGGTCGAAACAAGAAGGGGTAAAGAAAGGTGAAAGGTTCGAAAGACCTTCCAAAGTCGTCCAAGCTATGATTGAAAAGGTTCAAATGATTCAACAACGGATGAAACCCGCGCAGGATAGACAGAAGAGCTATGCTGATAAGCGCCGAAGGGATCTAGAATTCGAAGTTGGTGACCGGGTTTTCTTGAAGGTGTCACCAAGGAAAGGTTTCACCCGGATTGGGAAAGGAGGAAAACTTAATCCTCGCTACTTAGGTCCATTTGAGATTCTTGAAAGAATAGGCGAAGTAGCCTATCGACTGGACCTACCACTGAGTCTTACGGGGATTCATAACGTATTTCATGTTTCACAACTAAGGAAATATTACCCCGATGAGACCACGATTCTCCCCGCGGAAGAAGTGGAGCTGGAACCGAACTTAACTTTTGTCCAGAGACCGGTTAAAATCATGGATCGGAAATTTCAGGAATTAAGAAACCGGAGGATTCCCATGGTTAAAGTATTGTGGAGAAGCGATAAAACCGAGGAAGCCACTTGGGAAACAGAGGATAAAATGAAACGGTTCCACCCGGAGTTGTTCGAGCAAGACTAGAGAATCTGGGGACCAGATTCTTTTAAGGGGGGGGAGAGTTGTAACGCCCCAGTTTCCGGATGAACAGGTAAGCACGCCACGTGTCAGTTTGAGCGTAGGTTTTATTTATAATTCTTTTAATTTCATAATATATTACGTGGCATTCATATTTTATAAAATTCATGAAACATTATTTATATTAATTCTTTGAATTTATATCATTGAAAATATTATTTCATGACACGAAAAATATATATTGCATGAAATAATTGCCGTGAGTATTTCAAATGGCCAAATTGTCCCTAGTTGAGCAATTTTTAAAACTCTAGGGACTTAATTGCATAGATTCTTAGGGACTTGATTGAGCATATATTAAATTGTTGCATACCTAATTGCATGACTTCATGAGACGAAGGATTAAATTGCAATTACCTCATTTCACTAAAATCAAGGATGATGAATTACGTATCATCCATTCTTGCACCTTCCTTGATCATTTTATCCCAAAATTTCCAAACACAATTGCTCCCTTTCTCGGTTCCAAGGGAAGAAAAGGAAAGAGTGATCTTTTGCATCAATCATCAAGATTTCAAGAAATATTCCAAGTTCTGGGAGAGTGATCATCATCTTCATCTATTTCCTCCATATTTTCATCTTCAAGGTTGGTTTGCATGGAAGTGATGATTCTTGCTTATGGTAGACATGGCTAGGGTTTGAGTTTATTGTGCTAAATGGATTGATTGGACATGGAGGCATGAATATGTGATCATATATTGAATTATAGCTTGGTTTATTCATGAAATCATTGAAGAATTGGCATGAGTGATCAAGTTTGATCATAAGCTTGAAACCTTGGAAATCTTGTTGTTATTGCATGTTTTATGTGTTTAAGTGTGGTATTGTTATGCTATAAGTGTGTTTGCATCATATTCCCAGAAATTATTGCATTTGGGGATCAATAATGGTATTTTGGGGTTGCTTTGTGCCATTCCCGTAGCCTTCCCCTGTTTTTGCTCTGTTTCTGTAAGTTGCAGAAACAGGGAACGGCCGTTCCCAGCCTCAAGGCATTTCGGGAACGGGCGTTCCCTTCTTTTAAACTGAAAATAGGCGGCCGACCCCGGGAACGGCCGTTCCCATTTTGGCCTAGAAGCCGGAAGGGCCGTTCCCAGTTAGGCGCATTTTTAAATGGAAAAACGTTGGCGCGTTTTGGGGATCTCATGGGAACGACCATTCCTATTTTATAAAGGGAACCGGAACGGCCGTTCCCACCTGGATTGCAAAACAAAAGTTTCTGCATAAAATTACGAAAATGACCCCTCGATCCAACGACTTCTTTGACCCCGAATTGCTATAATATGTGCTAATATGATGTGAAACGACATGTTATCATACCACATTGCATTTTCATGGTCGTCTCGACACATTTCCGCCATTCGTCCTATTTTGGTCATTTTAGTTCATGTCTCATGTTTGTACGTCGTATTTGCACAGGTCACGAGGGCATGGACGGGGAGGAAGCTCCTTAGAACGTTTCTTTATTATATTTTGCAAGAAAGGTGAGGTTTTGTTTTGGTAAAACGAACCCTATAACCTTTATGTGCTAGTTTTCGGCCAAAACGTATTATATTTATAAATGATTTCAAAACCATGAACATTTCAAGCAAGCAATTCATGATTTCAAGCATGTTTGGCGAGTACATGATTGCACGTGGGCCCGAGGGTAATTCTTGAGCCAACCGGGAAAGCAAGGGCTGACGGGTAACTCCTGAATTATCCTCACATTGTTGGGATCACCCCCGAAGCCACTAGGAGATTAGTGGTGGAAGGAGTTCCGTGTCTAGAGGGTCATGTCCTCTACACACACCATGTCGTGGATAGTCGAGCCTTGCAAACTCGCTATCACCCGGAGGGAGAAGGAGACTGGGGATTAATCCGGCATGTCGGGTTATCCTCGGGTTATTGCATGATTTCAGGCATGAACTTGTATATGTGAGCACTAAATAAATTGCATGATCACTTATTTATCAAGCAAGCAAGCATGATCACGTATTGTTCACGATTGGGAGTTCGGTTGGAGATTGCCTTTACTCGCCGGGGCCACATGTTCATGACATTGACAAGCATGATTAAATAAACGTGTTAAAATGATTGGCTGTAATCTCGGGCAAAGATTAAACTTCTTAAATTATATATCTATTTCATTTCCAAAGTCTTCACCCGAGGCTACACCTTGCATGTGATGTGCGTATATATAATTATTGCCCCTCACTCAGTCTTCGGTAGACTGATACTTCACTTTTCAGGTACCTTTTGAGCGTGGTTGTACTAGGCGGGAGTTGGTCGAGTCTTGCATCATCACGGGCCTAGCTTGTACCTTTCATGTATATACTTTTGCTAGATATCATGTCATGCTCATGATTAGTACATTTTGAATACTTAATTATGTATATTATCGAGAGATGATAATGTATTGATAGTTAGAATTGGTATCTATACATATCTATTCAGTAAATATGGTACCTATACGTATGATTGAATTTATTGCTTCCGCTCTCATTATCATGTTTGCTTTGGTGTTGTTGGGGAGAGTGTCCCGCCTAGTTCGTCGTTTTTATTGTCACCCGTTCGCTATGGTCTTGGTTTATGTATAAACTGTCCATTTCATACGTGGATCGAGGCTATAGTGCGGGGGATGTGGCGCCTTGGGGTTTAGGCTGCACTTATACGTACTCAATATAACATATTTAATATATACTACTCATGCATGTAAATTTAGTACACACTACCAGCATGCATGAAATTTTATGTATATATATATTTACATACTAGGCATGCAATCCACCACATAAAGGTCATGCATCAGCACAATTTAACACCTGCACAATTACCATCTCAAACATGCACAGACCATAATACACACCACAAATATTCAGCATTGGAGAGAAGACAGCAGTAATTGAATCAAAGAAGTAGCAGCAATACACAACACAGCCATGCATCTCGCAAATCAATCAAACAGCAGCAGCAGCAGCAGCAGGCTTCAAGAACGGATCTCCCCGCCCGGGGAGAGAAATACGAAGAGAAGTCCCCGGCCGGGCAAGAGGAAGGCAGTAGCTACTGCCTGAAGTGTCCCCGCCCGGGGAGATTATGCAGGCGCGGTCGAACAACAGCAACTGCTGCTCTGTTTTTCACCTTCAACTCACGTAGCAACACAAGGAAAAAGGTAGCAGCAGCTGAGCAATAACACAGCAGCAAAATAAGGGAAAAACTGACAGCAACTCACGCAGCAAGAGCAACAAGGACGAAATTCCAGCCATGCCTCAGATTATCAAGCTTTCAGTCACGTTTTTTAGCTCCAAACATGGTGAACTTTCACATGCACTTCATATAATCAAATTCCAGTCCAAGAACAAGTAAAGGAAGCTAGTATGGTCATATATCATGTATTATTTCTCAAAGAATTCGAAAATAAAGCCATGGATTCAAAGAATGGAAATTAAACCTAACTATTCAACCACATAATCATATCTTAATCAATCATGGTTCAAACTCAGATATTGTTGTATCAAAATGACTAAAATTGAGTGGAGAAAGCAATCATAAACTTACCCCTTGAATTTGGTTGAGTTTGGTTGAGATTGGAGCTCAAAATCTCACAAAATGAATAGTGACGGGAATAGTAATTTTATCTCCAAGTTGCAGCTATTTCCACTCTTTCCCTTGTGTGGATCATTGTGAGGGAGAGAGGGATGATAGAGTCTTAAGTTAGGGTCAAGTGGGTCCAAGTTTCACTCCATTTGGTTAACTGTGGTTCAACTTATGGTTAAAATAGTGGAAGGTGGTCATTTAGGCGGGTTCGTCATGTTTCGGGAAAAATTCGAAGGTCGAAACGAGCTTAGAAATATGAAGTTGAGTTCATTAAACCTGAATCTTCGATATGAGTTCAACGAAGTTGACGGAACTTGAATCCGAGTTCCCGAGCTCAAGATATCACATAAGGAACCAAGGGTGCGCTAATTGCCCGTTAGCCCCCGATTTGGTTCCACAATTCAAAATAAATTCGTTACCACGTCAAACGAGTTTGAAAACATAAACCGAACATATAGACATGTTTATAACACATAAATCTACGACATACTAAATTTCCACGATATTTCGATATCAATTCATATAAGAACAAAGCATGAATAAAACACTCATGCGCAAAACATTAATAAATTCTTAACATTATAAATTAAATACTGAAAATTAAATTTTATTTTTAAATAAATAAAAATCAACGAATAAAATTTTGAAATTAATTAACATAATTACAGATATACTTAATTAACATTAAACCTTAATTAACAATTTAAAATACTAAAATAACAAATTAAAATAAAATGGAATAAATTAAAATAATAACAATTTATAATAAAATTAAATATAAAACACTTGGTAAACATATACGCCATACTTTTACGACTGAAAAGTCGGGGCGTTACATTTTATATCCAAGATTTGTTTGGAAAATTATAAGACTTCATAACTGGTTGATTGTCTCTCTAAAACTTTGATAATTAATTTGAATTTTAGCCCCATTTCCTAACATGAATAATGTAGCACCCCGAAGCGAAGGGCACCACATCCCCCGCACTATAGCCCGACACGTGTAACGAAATGGAAACTCCGCACACGCACCAAGCTATAGCGAACGGGAGATAAACAAAATCCCTCCTAGGCTAGGTGGTCTAGACTCTAATACAGAGTGCGCATCAAAATCAAAATCACATGCGGAAGCAACAGGATCACAAACATATTAATATACATACATCTATACCAAGAATATAATAGATCAACTAATACATGTCTTGCCCATCCCGAGCCAAATAAATCATACAAGTCCTCACAAATTGAATTCAGAAGTATAATCTTCTTATACATATTTATACATAGTACCAAGACTGGAAAGTAAAGATGCAAAGTATGCAAATACTCTACTACAAAACTCTGACAACTCAAAAGAAAGACCGCCGCCTACCTCGAACTCCCAAAACCTATGAGGGTTTGAGCTATGTTTGGTGTAATTATGGAGCATGGCATGAATTATGAGGGTTTGATGATCACCTTGGTTTCATGGAGTTAAGCTTTGATTTGAAGATATATATATATGATCCCTTATGACTCTAATTTGATTATATGACTCCCCTTTTGATTATGGTGGAGCATGGTGAAAGTTACCATTAATGGAATTCAAATTCTTGCCATGAGAATCCTTGAGATATATGATGATTCTTGAACTTTGTGATGGTTGGGAGATTATATGTTGGTTATAGAGTGATTTGCCTTGATTTGCATGAGTTTTGTAGCTTGTTGTTGTTGCTTGATGTTGCTGCGTGCCTACTCTGCTTCTTCCTCTGTTTTTGGCGCAGAGTTACTGTTGTTATTGTAATTTTTTTTCGAAGACGAAAGGCCAAGACGGCCGTGTCAGCTTTGTGCATGTTTTGGACACGGTCGTGTCAACCTCTTGACTTGGGGCAAATTATTTTTATAAAATCGGACACGGCCGTGTCCATTTTGTACTAAAACTCAACACGGCCGTGTCAGCATCTCGAATTAAGCTCCTGAATTAATTCTAATCGGACACGGCCGTGTCCATTTTGAACAAAAACCCAACACGGTCGTGTCATTTGAAAATATGGCGGCGGCAATTGCTCGTTTGATCGCTTCGTTGTTTTTCTTTGTATCTTCTTTCTTCTTTTATGACTCGTATACATTGTTAGCTTGTTATATTACGCGTTATGTTGTTTTGAATTTGTGATCTTATTTGATATGAATTGTGTGAATAAGAATTGGTAGAATTGATTTGGCATGTTTATGCATTCCATTTGTATTCTTTGCATTCACAAGCATTGTCAAGCGTCTATTTGGTTCATATTTGAGTCTAAGTCTCGGGTCTTGCTTTCTTTTGTGTTTCAGAGCCTCTTCCAGTCGTGCAAGAGCCCGAAGCTTAGGTGGTTGGTTGCTGTTTCGATCCTACCTTTTTGTCTATTTTGTTAAGGTGAGGTTAGGAAATTTATTAGCTAAATACCCTATAGCCTCTGATGTGATGAATTCTCACTTGAATGAGGATATAGTACATATATCTAGATACGAGTGCTTAAATTATGTTTATGACCTTGTGGAATAATTTGGTTCTTATGGAAATGATATAGGTACAAGCATATATAAGCTTGAATTTTGAATCTCTTTTAGTACATTTTGTTATGTTGAGCGAGTTGTGCCCTGAAAGATGGGAATTTGGTCCGTTTTGATATGTGGGCCTTGGAGACGTGGGTAAGGAAGACCCGGGACGACCACGGGGTCGCCGGGTTTGACCCCTGTGCACGCTCTCATTTGAGATATTCACGTGCGACCTAGGGAGGCTGGGAAGGCGTGATATCTTGAGCCCTCGGTGGATAACCGAGGAAGGCATATCGTGGGTTAGCTACCCCGTATGTTTTTGGTAGTGTACGTGCTAGGGTTTTATTCCCGATACACCATGGATGCGAGGGTGGAATTATGATTTGATATGTATGTTTGAAGGAGTAAGGGATAGTCCGTTCTCGCCGGGCTTTTGTTTATGTTATGACTGATAGGTTATGGATTGAGATAGGTTCTTTTCTTACTATAGGTTAGTTTCGGGAAATGGTTTTGGTGTGCAAAAACCCTGGCCTCGATTCATGACTATCACTTTTGATTTATGCTATGCTTTATACGTATTTAAGGTGTGGGTGTGTTAAGCCCCTCACTGTTAGGAATAGTGCCCTAGAAAGCCGATTGTATATCCGCTTTGTGCTTTTCCTTATTGCAATCACAGACAATCTTTGAATGAAATAACGAATTGAGGCAACACTTCTTTATATGCTCTTGTTTGGTATGCGTTTACTTTATCTGTGCATGTATGAGAACTCCCCTAATCCTGATGACTTTAGGACTCTACCATTTAGGTGAAATGGTTCATGAAACGAGTCCTATATCACATAAGTCATGATTAGTAAAATACTCCAAGCCGATGAGTCCTACCGACAGTGGGAGTGTCAACCTGACTCCTCTAAGGCTTGCTTGTGGGATCACGCCCTTAAGAAGGACCACCTTGTTTCATGGAGGTGCAAAGTGTATAGTTGATACGTGCGTGATACATGAGGGTGCTTACTTTAATAAGTAAGTTCACTGAGGTGCCCCGTGTGAGAACATTCCTAAATGGGAAAGGAAGTTTCTATTTCAGGAAATGGAAACTTCCAGATTAGGAAATATCTCACGAGTCATTGATGTGATTAATTGATCCTTAAGACTTGAGGTTCCTTGCCACTTTATGAGTTAACTCTGTAGTCTTAGGTATAAGCTTTAAAGGGTGTCGCCTTAGACAACTGATTCAAGGCTTATGCTGGGGCTGCACAAGTGATTCATGAAAGTGAATGAGAGTCAAGATAGGACCTACACTTGCATTTGCAAGATGATCTCTTATTGTGTAAGTCATTCATATGCCATATGGAGTCCTTGGCCAAGGCAGTAGATCAAGACATCAAGAAAAGGGTTTCTTGGATTGAGATCAAATGGATATGAAATGCACTTAAGACCGGATTATTAGGGTTCTGATTATTCCCTTACCCTAGATCTTGGTTGAGAGATAGTAAGTAGGAGGATTGTATCTCACATGAATCAATGACTTAAAGGTTCTGTCGAATCCGAACATTCCAATTCAGCTAGGGGTTAAACACCTGTTGCTAGACTATGGTCGTTTAATATGTGGACTGATTAATTAATTAGTGAATTAATTAATTGGGGTCACTGCTAATTGAATTGAGAACCTAGAGGGTCACACACAACAACTTGGTTACATGAGTTGAGGCTTAAAAATGATTAAACGAGTTAATCGAGCCAAGAGGGTCCCACACGTGTGAAACCACACGTGTAGCTCACATGAGTGACACGTGTCCTTGTGACACGTGTCCCACACGTGTGTGTATATATATATTAAATAATTAAATGTGTTAATTATTTAATAGACTTTGGTTTAATTTTGAATTAAAAAGAAAGTCTAATTTTGGAGAAAAATAATCTAGTTAATTAATTATGAATTAATTAATTAGATAAAATAAGTTATTTATTTTAAATAAATAAAGTATAAAATTATCCAAAAATAGTTTATATATTTTTAGCTCTCTTGAAAGTTGATTTGAATTAGAATTCAAAGTCAAAGTCAAAATTACTTGATGATCAAGTAATAGGAGTGGGAGAGACCAAAATCCTAGCCCATTAAGGACTAGGAATTTCGGCACTCCCCTCTTTATAAATAGGAGAGCTCGAGCTCCTTATGGAGCTAATTGGCAATTATTTTGGTTCATGTGTTGAACACCATCCTTTCTCCAAGATTAAATAAACCCTAGGTTAAGCCTAAACACTAACTAAAGAACTAGCATCCTTACTAGTTAGATTGTGATCAAGTTGGTGGACTATCTCTAGAGAGCTTCAAGTTAGAAGTTTGAAGATTCGAGCTTTACCAAGGAGAGGGGATCAAGCCGCGAGAAGAGCGTTCTTGGGTGGCTTGAAACGCTTCAAGAAAGAATAAAAGAAAAGTAAGTTTTCTATCTCTACGAATTTGGTTACACGACTGCGAGTCCTAGATCCTTTTGTTGGAAAATTTTTAAATTTCCGCTGCTTTCTGATTCGTGTTTTCCAACACTCACTCAGTCGAGTTGTGAGACTGACCCTCTCCTTTCCCTTTCAGGTGTGCCGAGCTAGGCAGGGAAGTGCGTCGAGTCGAGTTGTACTTAGCTGTTTAGGTCGAGTTGCATTTCATATCTATCGTTTTTGGCATCTGGTAGGAATTATAACTTTGGAATTTGAATTTTTGTATCTATTTTGGGCTGTCAAGCCATGGTATATATATATATTGTTGCTTTTTGCATGAGCTCATTTGGATCCTGGTTACTGCTTCCGCATATCTGTTTTGTTTGTTGCGCACTCTGTTCGAGTTTAGCCCCGCTTAGCCTAACGTGTGAGTGTAGGTTCCCATTCGCCTGGACTCGGACTCATGTATGGAAATTCATTTCATATGTGGGTTCGGGTTTGGGTGCGGGGATGTGGTGGCCCACCGTTCCGGGCGCTACATATAGAGCATATAAGTTCACACACGTATACAAAGATCGAAATCACATAACCGGCGCATAAAACAGCATGTAACATAACATAACACATTATTCATACTCAAAATGCATCAAAGACATGCATAAACAAGTCATAACGAAGCCATATATACACATAAACAAGCATACAAAACATAAGGAACAAGGACGGGGAGGGAAAAGAACGAAACAAGCAAAGAAACAAACATAACACAAGAACGGGGAAACAGGGGTGACTAACGGCCGTTAGCCACAAAGCACCAACGTCCATTAGTTAGGTCAGTGGCTTAAGGGAGCCACTAACGGCTGTTAGTCCCGTTTTGTGTACAAGTGCACTGATGGGCGTTAACGGGCCCAGACTTCATCTTCCTCGAGCTTCCACCTGCAAATCACACATTAAAACAAACCCAAACCTACACAAGAGCAAGGGGAACAATGGGAGGATCTTCGGCATGAAAATTACACTCGAAACACGAGCTAAAAACAAGAAATAACAAGGAGCAACAGGTAAGATACAAGTCTTGCAAGATCCAAACCTATATTATTCATGTTCTTCAAGCTTTAATGGTGGGTCTATACACACATGAGGAGCACGAAATTGGAGCATAAAAACAAGTCATAGAGCTTCAAATTATCACAAATCATGTATCAAATCTGTAATGCCCCAGTTTTCGGATGTTCAGGGAAGCACGCCACGTTTGAGTTTCGAGAGTTAGGAATTATTTTAATTCTTTCATTTATTAATTTATACATTTCATGACATTATATGAATTACGTCACAATATGTTTATGTGAAATTTATAGCAACTTGACAATTATCGCATGATTGTATTTAATTGTCACGTGAATTAATTGTCGAATATGATTTAATTGCCCACATGTTCTTAGTTGATCATCTCTTTAAATTAGAGGACTTAATTGCATGAAAGTTTATTTGGACTAAAATGATCATTTCTCATAAAGATAATCCTCAATTGCATGAACTTACACACTTGGAGGATTTAATTGCAATTTGTGGTTTTTCAACTCTTACAAGAGATGCATTCACGTAATATGTCTTCATACACAACACATACATACACCTATCATCTCTTGCTCTCTCCCTCTCTCGATTGAAACTCAAGGAAGAAGAAAGAAGGGAATTTTGAAGCTCAATCATCCTCATCATCTCATCTATTTTCTTCCCCTTTTCATCCCCTTTTCATTTGAGATATAGATGAGATATATGTGTGATTTCTTGAATTCTTTATTGAAGCTAGGGTTAGTATTTAAGTGGAATAACATGTGTATTTGGTGTTGGAAGATTGATTCTAGGCTTTGAACTAGAATTTGATGCTTAAATTATGAAATTTATGAGTTGGCTGATGAGTTGATATATGGGTTTGAGGTTGGTGATTTTGATGATCAAGGCATGATTTGAGAGATCGCGAAATTGCAATTCCGGACCGTGGAAGGTACAAGTTGATGCACAAGGACTCATGGAAATCTTGAAGACCATGGGAAAGACAAGAAATGATCAACACGTCAAAGTAAGCCGTGGTCGGAGAAATGAGAACAAGCTATCGAGTTAGCTACTTGCCATCTTGGTGACAGGTTCTAAAACATTTACGGCAAGTGCATCATACTTTGCTTTAATTGTTTATTTTTCTTTACTTATGTTCGTGCGCACATTTCTATTTGATTTCGTTGCTCTAATGTGTTGCATATTTAATTATTGCAAGCGTGACACGTATATTGACATCTTTACTCGACATGCATTTTAGTGTTTACTTTGTAGGAAGTTCTTTCACCTCACTTATCAAGTATCTCGGCGACTGGGGCACATCTGAGTTAAGAGGAAAAGAAATAATGGGATGACACACTACAAGGAAGATAACCTTGGGAAATAAAGAACTTCAAGTAAGGGATAGGTTGCTGGAAAGGAATTCCGAAGGAAAAGTGAGACTAGATTTGGCTTCGGGGTGTTCGGATCGAACAAGAATAGAGAAAGGGGTTTCGATTATCAAGGGAAGTTGAGAGGTATAATCTTTGGGATACTATGTTCGTTAAAAATTCCCCCCCCCCCCCCCCTAGTGAAATTTTCCATCAAGAATTTCGATGAAAGAAGGATAGATGGAGTTCAACGTGTAAAGACAGAAAATATTAAGGGGGAGAGCATGACTAAGAGGTAAATTTGAAACTTGAGGTTGTGCCAAAGAAATACTCTAGTAGGAACAATGGAACTGCAAATTAGGGAAGACCTGGAAGTCTTTATGGTGGTGAGCGAATAAGACGACTTTAAGGGTTAACCATTAAAGTGAGGGTTGAGCCACTAACTTCGGGTTGAAGATTATCACGAGGATTAGAGAAGATAGTTGGTTGAATCTTTCTACGTATGCAAGTTTGATTTGGAGATAAAGGAGTTATGAAGGAGTTAGGGAAACTCCTAAGTCGAGTTACCAAGGAGGAACCGATTCAAGTTATTATAGAAATAAATGCTGGTAAAAATAAAAAAAAATAAAAAAACTCAGTTCAATGAGGTACTCAAGGGGTTTGGATAATACATAACAAAGACAACAATATTATTAAGTCGTTGGGTGTTTCCAGGGTGATTCGAAAGGTAAGAAAAGGTAAAACCGAAAGGAGTGATCGTTGGGGGGAAAAATTTAAATCAAACTTCAAGAATCATCAAGAACATCCTATCTTCGATTAAAGAAATATTAGGGGTCGAATACCAAATTTCACCTTAAAGGTTTAAGGAGAGTGAAAAGGGTAAATTGAACGGAAGATAGGAAAAGATTTGTGTGACATATATATTAAGGTCGGGAATGAACTTTTAAGGACGCCAAGGGTAGTTATCTTCGATGGTATGTTAGGCTTTGATATGGGTAAAGAAAATAGCTATGGATCTGATTTCGGGATGGATGATTTAATAGTATACGGGGGATCAAAGCTCGGTTGTTAAAGAGTTGGTCTGACTAAAGGAAACTTATAGGGATTGAGGAAGGACCGAAGCAGAAAATTAAAAGCAGTACGAGTCAGAAGGGGATAAAGAATAAAATCTTTAGAGGATCTATCATTGCTTCACCGGGGTACCCTGAAGAGCTTAAAGACAAGTCAAGCACTGAGCTCACATTCGAGGCAGATCATGCATTGGACAATAAAACTCACAATTCTAAATTATGCAACTACGGTGAACGGTACATGAAGCATCCATGCAAATTTAATTCAAATAATTTTTATGTTATGTGCCTTGATTCCTTATCATGTTAAGTTACTTGGAGTAATTGATAATTAACGTGGATGATATCTATTACCTGCTTTGGGTGTCTTACGTGACTTTAATTATTGTTTCGCGTTGTGTTGCTCGGGAGTATTGGAGACTTCCTTGCTTTATTGTTGTTTGAGAGACGGGGTGCTCTCGTTGTTTGTAAGGGACGAGGTTCTCTCATTTTTGTTCGAGAGACGGGGTACTCTCTTTGCTTGCGAGAGATGGGGTTCTCTCATTATTGCTTGAGAGACGGGGTTCTCTCATTGTTGCTTGAGAGACGGGGTTCTCTCATTGTTGTTTAAGAGACGGGGTTCTCTCCTTGTTTCTTGTGAGAGACGGGGCTCTCTCATTGTTTATTTTCGGGCGAGTAGTGAATCTGAGGACGGATTCCTTTAAGGGGGGAGAGATTGTAACGTCCCAACTTTTTCGTATTCTTGTATGACGTATGTGTTTACCAAATTGCGCGAATTAACTATTTATAAGTGTTTTGTATATTTAATTTTATATTAAATATTAAAATGTTAATTATTTATATTTTAAGTTTATTAAGATTAGAATTAAATTAATTCGTACCACTTTGATTTTAAAGTATATTTAATTAGTTCACTTTAATTATAATTTAAAAATGAGTTTAAATTTTGTATTTATTTCGGAAATGTATGGATTTTCAAATGCCTTGCTTATGAGTGTTATAAACGAGCTTCGTTCTTATATGATTTGATATCGAAATTTCGTGAAAATTTAATATGTCGAAGATATACGTGTCATGAATATGAATATATGTTCGTTTCATGTTTTCGGGTTCATTTGCGTGAGTTTCGAATTTATTTTGATTTTGGAATCCAAATCGGGGGCTAACGAGCAATTAGCGCACCCTTGGTTCCGTATTTGATATCTTGAGCTAGGAAACTCGGATTTGAGTTTCGTCAACTTCGTTGAACTCGGAATGAAAATTCGAGTTTAATGAACTTAGCCTTATATTTTTTCAAAGTTATTTGAACCACCGAAATTCAACCGAAACGTGCAACGGACGCTAAAACTGCCACATTTTACTAAAAGAGCCATATCTCATTCAAACCTTGACCAATTTAACCATGCTTTGATCCCTTGGAACCCTAACCAACCCCCTAACCTGATCTTACTCTCCCTAACTGAACCAACCCTCATCACTTGGAGATATTCAGCTAAAAATCCCCTGTTCTAGAAAATCCCGTAGCTCTTGCCACCCTTGGAGATTCAAGATCAAATCTCTTCCAAACTTCATCCAATCCACAAGGTAAGCTTAGGGTTGTAATATACACTCATTATGAGTCATTTTGATCCATTTATCCCCAATTTTGAGCTTGCTTTCATGAGTTTTTGGAGAAGGAGATGAAATAGTTAGGTTTTGGAGAAATATGTTGATCTCTTTGATTCCTTGATGGTTTTGGTTGATTCAAAGCATGAATATGATTGTCTTGGCTCCTTCTTTGCATTTTTGGTGATGTATTACATGGTAGTTGAAGCATTCATGAGTTGCCATTAATGGTTATTTGAAGAAATGACATGAAAGGATCATCTTCTTCCCTTCCTCACGTTTGATTACTAGGAAAGCATCTTTAGATGTTGATTTGGAGTTGTTTTGCTGCATATTGGTTGCCTTACCTTACCTGAGTTTGTTGGATTGAGATTAAATTGTTGCTGCTCTGTTTTCATGCTGAGTTGCTGCGTCGTTTTGCTGTTGCGCACAGGGTCGCACCCGCGACCTGATGTGCATGTAATGCAGTCGCGCCCGCGACTGAATTTGAGGCTGCTCTCGTATTCTTGATTTTAGAAGAAAATTTCTGAATTTGTGGGGTAGCGGCCGCTACCATTTCATGAAGAAAATGGGTCGCGGCCTTTTCTGCATGAAGTTCCGTTTTTCAAATTAAATGCATGGCTTTATATTTGTTTCCTAGTTCCATTATTGCATTCATGCATGGCTACATATGTATTTATATATGTTTGCATGCATAGACATTAATTTCATTAGTTTTGGTAAATAAATGCCTGCTATGATTTTAATTTGTTGTTATTAAATGCATGCTTTAGTACGTATTAATTTCATTACATGCATGATTGTTCCATTTTTGGGGTAAATTGCATGAATAGTTACGTACACCTATATATAAATATATATAAATATGATTTGGTGTATATATATTTAAGTATTGTTTAATTTATTTAAATTTTAGAATTTAATTGTTATCTATTTTGTGTTATTTAATTTCCGAACATGACTTGAATGTGTCTATTTACCTATTTCCTAATTGTAAACATGTTATACTACGTGTTATGAGCGGTATTTGAAATTCTTGGATCAATTTGATTTAAATGTGAAGGTTATGAACTTCAACGGCTTTAAACGCTTCATAAAAGGAATGGAATGAATGTTTGTATGTCTTTAAGACATTAATAGTGCACATGAACGTGTTCATTACATAATATGATCTTTTATACATTCATATCATGATCATTGCATTATCGTGCGTCATATATGGTTCATTTGGTGTCTTGAGTCTCACGAACACGTTATATTATTTCTTGTACAGTTTCTCCAAGGCGGAGACTTGCCGGGTTCTTAGGACACTTCCGGGTCCTCTTGTTTCTTCTTGTTTTGGTTGGTAAGCTGAGGACAGGTGGGTTTCTCTACTATTTAGTTAAATGACCCTATGTACTCCCACCGTGTAAAGCTTTCAACCAAAAGTATATATGTATATAGAGTCGTTTTCAAGGGTCAATGATTTTAAAAGTAAAGCCCTTCTTTTATGAACCTACCAAATGTTTTGGCGAGAAAGAATGAATGAATGCACAGAATGGGGCCCAGGGACTTGGTGTGAGTGGTGACCCCGAGGAGGAATGGGCTGACGGTGATCCCTCACACTAGTTCTACCAATGAACGGCGTAACCGGACCTCGTTCGGAGTTAAGGAGGAATGGACACTGAGTGCCATCTGGGGAGTCATGTTCCCCTTTTGGTCAATGAATGGATGGTTCGGGCCGATCACCCGGCCATCACCCGGCCATCACAGGTGTAAATGTTCATGAATGTGCACAAAAGAATGTAATGCATGAAAGAAAGAATGAATGAATGAATGTTTAATGAACTGCACCAGGAGTTGGTTCGAGATAATGCACGCCTACTCGCCGGGCCACGAAAGACCTAAAGAATGAAAAATGAACGTTATAATCCCTTTTGATGACTTCTTTATTTTACCCACTTGGGAAATGTTCTAAAAACTTCATTTGGGATTATAACCTGCATGTGAATGTTTAAATATTGTTGTATATGCTACTTATACCTCATTTTATACCCACCAGTCTCCTATAGACTGAACCCGGATTATTTTTAGTGTTCTTGCAGGTTTGGAGTGCTAGGCGGGAATTCAAGTAAATTAAGTCTTTCGGTTAAGTCAGAGTCTGTCCATATGCATATTGAACTATGATTTGTTTAAGTTATGGAGAATGTATGATTTGTATTGATTGTTACTACTGTCAGGAATTCTGAATAAGTTTATAGGAACAGAGAGAATCTGATATTGATGTTTTAGGATTTTATTGAATTTCGGGATTAGGTATCTATGCTAGTCGAACCTATTACTCTCTGTTTACCTTGTTATTTATGGAAGTACTTTGCTTCCGCATTGGTAATGTTTCTGTTGTATTATCCTATTTGGTTGCGAAAGTCTAGTTCCCGCCTAGCCTATGGAGTGAGTATGTCCCCGTTCACCGTGATTTAGCTCGAGCATGGATTGTCCATTTCATATTCGGGTCGGGTCTCGGTACGGGGGATGTGGTACCTTGCGCACGGGTGCTACATATAGTCTGCTGTTTTCCAACACATGTACGGGGTTTCCCATCTCATATGTGGATTGGGCCTAGGTGTAGGGGATGTGGTGACCCACCGTGCGGGGTGGTTGTAATGCCCCCACCCGTACCAGAACATGAGGAGAGCGGCGTCTCAACCCCCGCACTGAAGCACCTCTCAAGTAATGGCGTGAGCCATCACTCGAGAAATACTCCAGCGAACGGCTATCAAGCTCAGAACTATACATATATAACGATGTGGCTATGCAGTGGAAATCAGAGTTTTTTAAAACTTTTCAAAACATGTGCGTGGTGGCATGTAAACAAGCAAGAACATGTCGATCGTTAAGAGAGACTTGGCATGCCAGAACATATAACATATTCACATAATGATACCTTTATAACAGAGTTCAAGGTATCGGTAGTAGAGTAGCAGAAAGAGTATTACAAAGATACTCAAATATTCGGAAACATATAGTGATGCAGCCATATAACATATGCAGGACATAAAAGAGAGTAATACTAAAAGTCCTGACTGAAACAAAATGATAATCTAGAGCTTCAAGATACCTCTAGACTGCGGCTGTAAGACCTGAAACCATGAGGCAAGAAAACGGGAGAGGTATTAGTCAAAAGGGCTAAGTGAGGGAATACTTTAAACAAGTTCGAATGATAAAACTCTTTTGATGCAATGCTATAAAAAAAGGAGAGTTTTCAAAACACTTTCATAAATGTTGTCACACGCGCACACATATGATATGGATGGTTCATAATATTTTCATAAAACGGGATAAGGGTAAGGTTAACTTTTCCAAATATGAACCATCATTTATGAAACAGAATTTTGCCCGCAAGCTAGGCTTCTCCATCCTTCCTCCAGAAAACATGATCAAGTAGGGTATCAGACCGGGATCAACAATACCCTAACACATACAAACATGCACCATCCTCCAACGGTTGTTACTTCGGGTAGCTAGCCCTAGGCGACCTATAAACATGTAATGGGAATAGATTTGCTGTCCATTCCTAGACAGATTATCCTGACTTAACTAATTAAATTCGGTGTCAATTGTCTAATTGTGGCGGCCGGTATTAGTGATGTCGTTGGCGCTCACCTTCCGAGCATCACTTCTACACATAACCGTCGGGCCCAAACTGTAAATTGTATGCTTGCATTTCAGAATAGCAATGACCGGAGTACCCTCCGGGTGCTATCTATTGACATGTGAAACTGTACTGTAACATGTCATGTTGTACTGTAAACATGTTATGCTGTACTTTGAAACATGTGAACATGTGAAACTTTTCATGTAATAATCTTTGAACAAGGATGCAAGTCTTTGGAAAACATATGTTGTTGATCAAGGAATACTTTTAAAGTATAATATGATCCTTTCAAAAGATGTCCCGATAAAAAGGATATTTCAAAACAAGGTTTAACTTTGAATTTCAAAACATGTGGTACTAAAGTAGAATCATGGCTCCAGTTGGAAAACGTTTTAACTTCACCTCACCTAATAACAACAAAAGGTAGGTAGACAGATTACTCGGTGCCCTGGGGATCCCAGTGCTCGACTTTAACTCCTGTAGGTGGTGTACTAGAGTGAGCTTAAGAACTAAGACCCACTACTATCATGATGCATATGAAATGCATGAAATAAATGAACAAGGAACATGTAACACAAGAGAGTAATACCATTTAAGGTATTAGAGAAAGGTAACAATCAAAGAAATACGTTAAAGTGAGTAACTCTTAATGTGGGACTATGATCTTACTACAACTGGATAAGAATTTATCAACTTATGAATCCTATCGCAAAACCTTAGGTTATGAAACAAGTCATCGAAAGAAAACACACTTTGAAATCACATTTTAGATTCCGGATTTGAAAACCCTAGGTGCAAATGTCTATTAAGAAAGCACAAGTTTTACTTCATTTTTACTATTCAAAAGCACTATTCAAAATTATTATTTAGGATTACTATTCATAGTTACTATTCATAGTTACTATTCACATATCGGGTCAAAGGGTCGGGTCAAACCCTTACTATACACACACACGTCACACATGTACACACACACACACACGGCATGCACACACCCTAATTCAATTATGATCTTGATTATAACCTATAGTTTCAAGTTCATGTTATTATAATCAAGTGTGATCTAGGTTAAAGGTATAACCTATGGTTAAGAGGTCTAATTAAGGCATAACATTAAGTTATGAAACATTATTCTATCTTAGGTTATAACGAGTGACACTATTAAAGTGTATAACATATGATCAAGGCACTATTCCATTAATCCATATCATATCATACGCTCAATTCATAATTCATGAATCATATAACCATATAAGAACATGTCTCAACATAATTCATATAATATCATGAACATTAGGCATGTAACATGTAACAAATTAAATTCAATAACAACATGTAACATGTTATAACATAATTGATCATAGGTTACTATTCCATTAGCTAACATGCATGAACATATTTTAAATATCGTAGTCATGCATCAATATACAACATATAGTAACCCTAATTCATGATCATAGCATATATCAAAGCATATCATAACATTTCATAGCATATTATAAACAATTAAATCATATAAACAACTATTCAAACATATCATAAAAACTATACCATAAATGCATAAATTAAAATCCTATATGTAACATCCCGCTCGTCCGGCCGTACAGGTACGTCGTAACGAGAGTGTTAATTGTGCATTTAAATTATTTAATTATGCAATTATGTGCTATTTTAATGACTATGTGATTAATTGAAATTATATTAAATTATTTGTTTAACTTATGAACTTGAATTTTAAACGTTTATGTTTACATGTCGTTTAATTTGCTCTATTTGAGCTCGAATTTAATTTTGATTTTTGTGAAATCTTGATATAGGTGACATACGTTAGTTATGAACGTGTTTTCATGCTCATTACGTGTTTTAGAGCTCGTTTATTTTGGTTCTTGGCTCATTTTTATGAAACGGGATTTGTGAGGGACTCGAGGGCCTAACTAGCGTAGCGCGCCTTGGGTTCCGGATACCGTAACTGGAGCTCGGGAATTCGGATTCGAATTTCGGAAGAAGCTTCGCACTCGTAACGAAGAAAGAAAACCAAGAAATCTAAATTTTTAATTTTCTAAGCCCGTTTGAATCTCCGAAGTTTTACCGAACCGAGCCTCACATGCGCTTTGTACCTTTGTTGACTATTTTGCCCATAACTTCATCAAATCTTGACCAAATTAAGTGATTCTTGGACCCACATTCTTGTGACTTAATCCCCTAACACCCCATAAGGCATAAGCCATTCATTTCGTCCAAGGCACAGGAAGAGAAGGAAAAAGGGGGGGTTTTGCATCTGTTGGCCGAAATCCCAAAGAGAGGAAGAGAGATACTATTCATTTTTCAAGTTTTGAGCTCAATACTTCACCAAATCGCCTCAAATTTGAAAGGTAAGCTTATGAATGTATTCTCCATCCTTTTCCCTTTAATTTGACATCTTATTTTCTGATTTTCATGGAAGAATGAGTGAGATATTGATAGTTGGATAAATAGTAAGGGTTTGAGACCCATTTCATGAATTTGCTTGATTCCTCGCTCTTCCTTTGGATTTGATGCATCTTATATGAACCTAAGACATCTATTTTCATCTCTATGAACTTATATTGCATGATGGTTTAGGAATTTCTAGGTTTCATTTGAAGAGCATGAAGGTTTTGTATTAATGTAAAAATGGATTTTCGTTTCTTGCCTTTCTCCCTCAATTTGCAGCTATTTTAGGTCAGATTTTGGGCTCTTTATGCATGTATTATATGATCCTATCTTAACTTTATATGTTAGCATGAATTAGGAAGAGTTTTGGGTGGTTTTGAGCCTGTTCTTTCATGTTTTGAACTGCTGCCGCCAGTGGTCACTGCCGCGATTGCGACCAGTTCACTTTTCGCGACCACTTTTTCCTCTTACCTCGACCTTGGTCACGACCGCGACCATTTTTAGGTCATTGTTTGTAACGCCCCGACCCTTAGATCTTCTAAGTACGACGTTATGGATGTGCTAAGTGTGCATCTAATTATTAAGCATGTGATAATTTGAATTATTTGGAATAATTGAATAACGATATTAAGTTTTAGGTTTGAAGTTTTAAACGTTTAAATCCTTTTCGAACCGTTTTTGATTTGTTTAATTCCGTTTCCAATTCCATTATTTGTGCCAACTTGGTATACTTGAATTATGTGAGTTATTAATGTGTTTACATGCTTACGTTGTAATTTTAAGCTCGTTTGATTTAATTTTGATTTCGGTTTTTGGAGACGGAACTTATAGGGCTTAAAACGCTTTTAAGCGCGCCCTGGGTTCCGGATATCATATCTTGAGCTCGGGAATTTGGATTCAAATTCTGTCACCTCCGTTGCCTTAGTATCGACGATTCGGAGACAATGGAACAAGCCTCATACCTTTTTGAGATCATTAAGACCTCCAAAATCCAACCGTAACAAGCAACTCGTGCAAGAAGAACCCCTTTTGTTGACTAGTCTTCATGGTGGGACCCCTTAACACCCCTCTAACCTAACCATACTTTAACCATGACTAGTGTGCTAGAGTTAAGCCTTTCTTTCCCCTTTTGGTCAGCCAAAACCGAGCCAAACCCCCTCATTCTCTGCTGCAACAAATCGAGAGGGAGGGAGAGAAGAGAAGGGGAAGAACCTTAGCCACCTTGGTGATTTTGAGCTCAAATCACTTCCTTTCTTCACCAAATCTTCAAGGTATGAATATTTATGTATCCTCTACTCTTTTATACATGATTTCATCCATTTATTTCTGATTTTGGATCAGATTTGGTTAGGGTTTGAGTTATGAGCTTGATATGAAATTTTGGGGATTTTTGCTCTAATGACTTATCTAGTTGTGTGGCTGATTTCCTTGCTTATACATGATGATATGAGCCTGTTTCTTGGCCCATTTGTTTCCTAACTGATATTATATGTTGTTAGGATGATTTTCTCTTTATACCCTTTGATGAAATCATGTGATTTAGAGCCCCAAACTTGATGATTAAAACCGCCTCCCCTGTTTCGGGGACTGCTGTGTAGAATTATGCCTTGTTGCTTGATCAAATAGCCTTCTTTGCGTGTGAATTTGCATGGAGATGATGTACACTCATTGTTTTATATGTTAGGATTCATATTACAAGCCTTTGGATCCATTTTAAGCCCCAAAACCGAAATACATGACCTGTTTTTATGCATAATCCATGACAGACCTGTTGCTGTTGCATTTTGTGGTTCGTTGGTCATTCTAAAGTGCTTCAATTCGTGTCATTTTGCATATATATGATGTATATTAGTTGTTTAGTATGTTAGCATGCATTCCCCAAGGTTTTAGATCCAAATTCAGCCCCTAAGTACTTGATCATGGCATGATTGAACTAATCGGGCTCATATGTGCGATTTTGGCGCCCCAGACTTGCTGCTCGGTTTCGGAGCTCTTAACGTGTGATTTGGAATTTTCACTCTAAATGAAATATTCTCCTAACATGCTAAATATGTTGTATATTACGTTTCATAAGATTTGGAGTTGATTTGGTATGCTTTTGGACTGATTTTGTATAAGGCTTGTTTTGTCGGTAAAACCTTGTTTTCATTTTTGGGGCTGTACCGAGACACCCCCGTGTCTCATTTACCTTGTATTGTGTGACACCCCCGTGTCACACCCTTTTTGCCTGTCTGTACTGAGACACCCCCGTGTCTCAGTATACTTAAGTTGAGGGACACGCGCCCTGCGTATTTCTTGCCTTTTTCTTTTCGGTTTTTTATTGTCTCACCTTTTTAATGCCTTTATCTTCATTTGTGATGAACTATGAACTTGTTTTACTATGTGTTGGGAGTATTGTGGTTTAATTTCTTAACCTTTGGGTGAGATTTAGGCATGCTTTTGATGAATTCCGTTTATGTCCGTTTTTGTGGCGTTTATGATTTCCGTAACCTATTTCCCTTATCATATGATTTCTTCTTGTTTTCAAACTTTGGAAATATGTTACATTATGTGATATGATGTATGAAGTAGCGTTTTGTGAAAGATTGAATACGTTTGAATGTGTGTTGAACTTAATTTACTTCAATGCTCTTAATTGCCTAAATGTTGGATCTTGTGCTTTGAATTTCTTGAATTGAATTGATTGGAAGTGAAATGTGAAGGATAGGAACTCGTTTGAATACGAATGCTTCATTGAATGAATGAATTGAATGTTTATATGTCTTTAAGACTTTAATAGTGCACATGAACGTGTTCATTACATTATAGCATCTTCTCTTCATTCATATCATGATCATTACATTGCCGAGCGTCCTATTTGGTCATTATGAGTCTCACATCACCTTTCTTGCACAGATTTTGATTCCGTTGGAGACGAGGCCGATCCGAGAGGCTCTTGTGTTCTCCAATTTGCGGTTTAAGGTGGGTTTCTCTTCTATGTAGATAGATGACCCTATATACTCCCAATGTGATAAGTTTTCGGCCAAAAGTATATATATGTATATAGGGTCGTTTTAATGAGTAAATGTTTTTAATGTAAAGCCTTTCTTTCATGAACCTACCAAATGTTTTGGCGAGAATGAATGAATGTTCACAATGAATGGGGCCCAGGGACTTGGTGTGAGTGGTGACCCGAGGTGGCAAGGGCTGACGGCGATCCCTCACACTAGTCCCACCAATGAACGGCGTAACCGGACCTCGTTAGGAGTTAGCGAGGAATGGACGTTGAGTGCCATCTGGGGAGTCATGTTCCCCTTTTGGTCAATGAATGGGTGGATGGGCCTTGCAAACCCGCCACCAACCCGGAGGAAGAAGGTGTAAATGTTATTGAATGCGCACGAAAGAATGAAATGCATGAAAAGAATAAATGAATGAATGTTAATGAATGTTAATGAACGATAATGAATTACACGAGGTGTTGGTTGGAGATAATGCCCCACTCACCGAGCCACTCACCGAGCCAATAATGACCTAATGTTAACTAATTGTTATAATCCCTTTTGATGATTTCTATTCGCCCACTTGGGAAATTCTTCAAAACCTCACTTGGGATTATAGCTTGCATGTGATTGTTTAAATACAGTCGTATATTATATTATGCCCTGCTTTTATACCCACCAGTCCCTTTTGGACTGAACCCGTTTGGCTTTCAGTTGTGTTGTGCAGGTGTCAAGGGAGCTAGGCTGGATTTCGAGTCATAGGTTTTACTTTCGTCTTTTAGCCCTTGTATTTTGGTCTTACACTCACTTATTGCACGTTGGATCATTGTATTGATTAATAATGGAGCGTATTGGTTGTTTGAGCCTTGACGGCATTTGACGATGTATATGGACTATTTTTGGAGTTTGATTGCTCATTGTTTATATTATGGCCAGTTATTGCTTCCGCATTTGTAATCACTCTAATTTTATGGTTTAAGGGTTAGCCCGCCTAGCATAGCGTGTGTGTTTGTCCCCGTTCGCCGTGACTTAGCTCGAGTATGGATCGTCCATTTCATATTCGGGTCGGGTCTCGGTGCGGGGGATGTGGTACCTTGCGCTCGGGTGCTACATTTTTGGTCGCGGGGGCGACCCTGTTTTGCCCTACTTTCGAGTTGTTCTTGTGTGTTGTGTTGTTTTCGCTTCGTTTGCATTTTTCATGAACTTCTTTCTCCTTTTTCACTTCTTATGCATTATATACTTGATGAATTATGTGTTATATGATTGTTATGAATTTATTTCGTGAATTTGATGTTTTTATACGTAATATTATGTTAGGATGTATGTTGTGAATTTATGGCTCGTTTTACATGCTCGTTTCTAAGTTATGATCTCATACGTTCTATATGTTACCTTAAGTGCATACTTGAATCCATGCTCCATTTATTTGCCTTGTATGACCTTTTCTTGCTACTTTTATTATATGCATGCATAGATAACATGTTGAAATATGTGTCACCATGTATAATATGAATTTATGATTAATTTTAGATGCCCGTTTTTTATTTATGCTCTCATGTGCTCTTATATGACCTAAGTGCTTTCTAAAATGCATGAATGAACTAGTACTTCATTTAATTGTTTGGTATGCCATTCTCTTATTTCTTTTATGACTTGAGTGATATGTTAACATGTTAATTTATGTGCTACCTTCATAGTATTGCATTTATGGATCCATTTAATATGAAATATGTGAAATATGAACGCATATGTCTTAAGTATTGCATTTCATATGCATTTTCTACATCATATGCAATTGTCGAGCGTCTATTTGGTACATTTTGAGTCTAAGGACGTCCTCTATTATTTCCTTTGTACAGAGTTTGATCCCATGAGTAACGAGGAGGTTTCGTAAGCGCCCGTTTGCGTCCGTTTATATCCTTTTGCTCCACTACGTTGGAAATGTGAGGTTTTCTTCCTGTTAGCTATTATGGCCTACAACCCTATGTGTTTTGAAGCCCGCATGCGAATTAGGTATATTATATGATAAATATGTGTATGATATGTAATTTGAGGGCTCGTCCCATTTTGTTATAAGACTTTGAAAAGGCTTTTATACGTATCTAAGTTCTATTTTGGTTTTCGTTTTGAAAAGCTTTGAATATGTGTAAGTGAGTTATGAAAATTATGATTTTTTTTTTAATTAAGAAATGGACCCCGGATAGTGGTATGACATCTCGGGACGGTCGCGGGGTCACCGAGCTCCCCCATCAACACTTTCCATTTGAGAGTTTCACCTAACCTTAGGAGTTTTGAGGAAGGGTTGTGCTCTTGAGCCAGTGGTATCCCCATCGAAGGTGCAAGGAAGTAATTAATCCTTGACTCGTTTTCGATTTATGACCGATAACTAGGGCTTGCTACCCTTCTATCACCCGGAGAAGGAGGTTTATGATTTATGTTTAATTATGATTATGTTTTGATTATGAGGAATTGGGAAGGAGAACTCGTACTCGTCGAGTTAGTGTGATTATGTATAACTCTGTGAAACGGGAATAGACTCATAAATACTTAAAATTGGTTGTTTGGCCTTTGGCCCTTAACTTCTTTTAAGTTATATATTTATTATCGCGGGAAATGTTTTAGCTTGCAAAAACCATCCCCGGTTCATGGATTCTTTTCGAACTGATAAGTGCTATACTCTATACGTATATATGGGTGTGTGTGTTAGCCCTCACCAGTCTTTAGGACTGACCCTCGTTTTTATTTCTCTTTTTCCCTTTTTTTTGTTTAAGTTGCAGTTGCTTTTGGAGGTTTAAGCTAGGCGGTTGTCCTTGTGTCATTGTCTAAGGATAGCTCGAGTCACATGCATTATATTTCATTTAGTTTATGTACTTTGATGATTTTGGAATATGTATAAATTCTGTACTTAGATTTTGGCCTGGGATAAGTTTGTATATTTGTTTTACACATGAATTTTATAAGTTGTTTATGATAGAGATAGTATGATAATTGCTAGCATTTTATGATTTAAAATTTCTCGCTTCTGTGAAATTATGTTTATTGCGCGCTCTGTATTAGGGTCTAGACCGCCTAGCCAGGGTGTGTATTTTGTTTGTCACCCGTTCGCCATATCTTGGGGCGCCTGTGGAGTTCCATTTTGTTACACGTTTCGGGCTATAGTGCGGGGGATGTGGTGCCCTTCGCTCCGGGGTGCTACATTATATGGCTTAGGGAAGACCCTAAGACCCAACCTAAACATAATATAAACACACCATAACATAAAAACATAAACTAAACTAAAACATAACATAAAACTATAGCATAAAATAAATAAAACAACTAACCTAAGGGGAGGGGAGGTCCTGGGCCAAGGGGAGAAAGGAGGGAGAGAGGAGTGCTTGTCAACACAAGACTTGGTGCAAGAGGAAATGAATAAGTTAGGGCGGTATTTATACTTGTTGGGAGACCCCTCACCTTGCAATAAAACTATCTCCAAGGGTAGGAGAGCAAAGGTAGTAGTTTCTCTTGGAAGCTTAGCTCTAGGAATTAAATAAAAATAGGAAATGAAGGGTATTTAGGTAATTTAACACCCTAAACGAGAACGAGCTGCTGGAAATGTGTACTTGTGAATCGGACAAAAATTAGCTTCGAAACAAATATTTACTCGATGAAAACGGATTTACCATTTAAAAGATATATTGATTTTAAAGAATAGTAACTTGAACGTCTTGAACAAATACGAATGAAAGACGATCTCGAAACGTGATTTGAAAGTCCGGATCATTTTAAAATGTCATAAAATAAATCGACAATCATTTTAAGCCCAATATCCACTATGAAAAGTTTTATCGATAAAAAGTTAGAAATGTAGGATGAATAGTGACTTTATTTAAAAAAAAAACCATTTTATTCAAAATTCGAGCTAGGGCTTAAATCAAGAGATGTAATGAATCTCAAAAATCATGAAATGAATCAAGAAGTACTTTAAACTCAAATTTGAAGAGTAGAAGTTCTCCGGACGAAAAACCGTTCATACAAGGAATAGTGAATAGTGTTTTGGCTCAAACGTTTCTTTAAAACGAAGTTCAAAATAGATTTTCGAGTCAAGAATGATACCAATAGACTCGTATCAACTCAAGGAATGAATTAACTATAAATTTGGGTAGCAGAGAGTGTCCGAATCAAAGCTCGTTTACAAGAATGAATAGTAACTTTGGTCGGTAAGTTCCCAAAGTGTCCTTTTGGCTCAAGAAGGGTTTTGAGGCTTGAAAAACAAGTTCAAACAATTGGGAAACATAAGTTAGGAACCTTTAGGGTTCGAGCAACAATACGGTTAAGGTAGGCTCGGAAAATGAATAGTAAACTGAGTCAAAGGTCAAGAATTCCCCATTAAAACTCTGTCAGTCACATATAAACACTTTGATCATGTAAGAATGCAATGCATAAAGTGTTAGGAATAGTGCCCTAGAAAGCCGATTAGTCATAATCCGTTTTGGGACTTTCTTGGTATCACAGGGACTTTCTTGGTATCACAGACAATCTTTGAATGAAATAACGAATTTAGGCAACACTTCTTTATATGATCTTGTTTGGTATGCGTTTACTTTAGCTGTGCATGTATGAGAACTCCCCTAATCCTGATGACTTTAGGACTCTACCATTTGGGTGAAATGGTTCATGAAACGAGCCCTATATCACATAAGTCATGATTAGTAAAATACTCCAAGCCGATGAGTCCTACAGACAGTGGGAGTGTCAACCTGACTCCTCTAAGGCTTGCTTGTGGGATCGCGCCCTTAAGAAGGACCACCTTGTTTCATGGAGGTGCAAAGTGTATAGTTGATACGTGCGTGATACATGAGGGTGCTTACTTTAATAAGTAAGTTCACTGAGGTGCCCCGTGTGAGAACATTCCTAAATGGGAAAGGAAGTTTCTATTTCAGGAAATGGAAACTTCCAGATTAGGAAATATCTCACGAGTCATTGATGTGATTAATTGATCCTTAGACTTGAGGTTCCTTGTCACTTTATGAGTTAACTCTGTAGTCTTAGGTATAAGCTTTAAAGGGTGTCGCCTTAGACAACTGATTCAAGGCTTATGCTGGGGCTGCACAAGTGATTCATGAAAGTGAATGAGAATCAAGAAAGGACCTACACTTGCATTTGCAAGGTGATCTCTTATTGTGTAAGTCATTCATATGCCATATGGAGTCCTTGGCCAAGGCAGTAGATCAAGACATCAAGAAAAGGGTTTCTTGGATTGAGATCAAATGGATATGAAATGCACTTAGCTTTAAGACCGGATTATTAGGGTTCTGATTATTCCCTTGCCCTAGATCTTGGTTGAGAGATAGTAAGTAGGAGGATTGTATCTCACATGAATCAATGACTTAAAGGTTCTGTCGAATCCGAACATTCCAATTCAGCTAGGGGTTAAACACCTGTTGCTAGACTATGGTCGTTTAATCTGTGGACTGATTAATTAATTAGTGAATTAATTAATTAGGGTCACTGCTAATTGAATTGAGAACCTAGAGGGTCACACACAACAACTTGGTTACATGAGTTGAGGCTTGAAAATGATTAAACGAGTTAATCGGGCCAAGAGGGTTCCACACGTGTGAAATCACACGTGAGTGACACGTGTCACACACGTGTGTATATATATATATTATATATATATTAAATAATTAATTAGTTAATTATTTAATAGACTTTGGTTTAATTTTGAATTAAAAAGAAAGTCTAATTTTGGAGAAAATAATCTAGTTAATTAATTATGAATTAATTAATTAGATAAAAATAAGTTATTTATTTTATAATAAATAAAGTATAAAATTATCCAAAAATAGTTTGGATAGTTTTAGCTCTCTTAAAAGTTGACTTGAATTAGAATTCAAAGTCAAAGTTGGAAAATACTTGATGATCAAGTAATAGGAGAGAGAGAGACCAAAATCCTAGCCCATAAAGGACTAGGAATTTTCGGCCACTTCCCTCCTATATATAGGGGAGCTCGAGCTCCCCTTAGAGCTAATTGGCAATTCTTTTGGTTCATGTGTTGAACACCTTCCTTTCTCCAAGATTAAATTAAACCCTAGGTTAAGCCTAAACACTAACTAGAGAACTAGCATCCTTACTAGTTAGATTGTGATCAAGTTGGTGGACTTTCTCTAGAGACTTCAAGTTAGAAGTTTGAAGATTCGAGCTTTACCAAAGGAGAGGGGATCAAGCCGCGAGAAGAGCGTTCTTGGGTGGCCTGAAACGCTTCAAGAAAGAATAAAAGAAAAGTAAGTTTTCTATCTATACGAATTTGGTTACACGATTGCGAGTTCAAGGTCCTTTTGTTGGAAAAATTTTTTAAATTCCGCTGCTTTCTGATTCGTGTTTTCTAACATGAAGGTTTATAAAGTTGGATCATGGTCTATAAATGCTTTACCAATGCCCTTAGCTTACCGTTTTCATCCAGACCCTGTTTTGGGCTGTTACAGTGCTACAGTTGCATTTCATACGATTTGAATTATGTATAAGTATGATAGTATGTTATTGTGAGCTTGGTTGTTTTGTATATATTTGAATTTCGGGACAGGCTTCTAAGGACCAGATTGAACCCGTTTGTATTTATGATTTATGTTAATATTCGGGATTAGGTATCTATGCTAGTTGAACCCGTCACCTGCTGCTTGTGCTTTAATATTTGGATGAATGATTAGCTTCCGCATACGTATTCATTTTGTGGTTTTTTTGTTGTAGGGTCTACGCTCCGCCTAGCTTAGGTGTGTGTCTGTTTGTCTCCCGTTCACCTCTGCTTGGTTCATGTACGAGTTTCCCATCTCGTATGTGGATTGGGTTAGGTGCGAGGGATGTAGTGACCCACCGTGCGGGGTGCTACATCCTTGGTGGCAATGCATACCTGTCACTACAACATCTTCAGATGTGGAATCAACAATATCAGCAGTCGGGAGTATCCACAGTATTAGGAGGAGTATCACTTGTTAGGAATAGTGCCCTAAAAGCCGATTGTATATCCGCTTTGTGCTTTTCCTTATTGTAATCACAGACAATCTTTGAATGAAATAACGAATTGAGGTAACACTTCTTTATATGCTCTTGTTTGGTATGCGTTTACTTTATATGTGCATGTATGAGAACTTCCCTAATCCTGATGACTTTAGGACTCTACCATTTAGGTGAAATGGTTCATGAAACGAGCCCTATATCACATAAGTCATGATTAGTAAAATACTCCAAGCCGATGAGTCCTACAGACAGTGGGAGTGTCAACCTGACTCCTCTAAGGCTTGCTTATGGGATCACGCCCTTAAGAAGGACCACCTTGTTTCATGAAGGTGCAAAGTGTATAGTTGATACGTGCGTGATACATGAGGGTGCTTACTTTAATAAGTAAGTTCACTGAGGTGCCCCGTGTGAGAACATTCCTAAATGGGAAAGGAAGTTTCTATTTCAGGAAATGGAAACTTCCAGATTAGGAAATATCTCACGAGTCATTGATGTGATTAATTGATCCTTAGACTTGAGGTTCCTTGTCACTTTATGAGTTAACTCCGTAGTCTTAGGTATAAGCTTTAAAGGGTGTCGCCTTAGACAACTGATTCAAGGCTTATGCTGGGGCTGCACAAGTGATTCATGAAAGTGAATGAGAATCAAGAAAGGACCTACACTTGCATTTGCAAGGTGATCTCTTATTGTGTAAGTCATTCATATGCCATATGGAGTCCTTGGCCAAGGCAGTAGATCAAGACATCAAGAAAATGGTTTCTTGGATTGAGATCAAATGGATATGAAATGCACTTAGCTTTAAGACCGGATTATTAGGGTTCTGATTATTCCCTTGCCCTAGATCTTGGTTGAGAGATAGTAAGTAGGAGGATTGTATCTCACATGAATCAATGACTTAAAGGTTCTGTCGAATCCGAACATTCCAATTCAGCTAGGGGTTAAACACTTGTTGCTAGACTATGGTCGTTTAATCTGTGGATTGATTAATTAATTAGTGAATTAAATTAATTAGGGTCACTGCTAATTGAATTGAGAACCTAGAGGGTTACACACATCAACTTGGTTACATGAGTTGAGGCTTAAAAATGATTAAACGAGTTAATCGGGCCAAGAGGGTTCCACACGTGTGAAATCACACGTGTGGCTCACGTGAGTGACACGTGTCACTGTGACACGTGTCACACACGTGTGAATAAATATATATTGTATATATATGTATTAAATAATTAAATGTGTTACTTATTTAATAGACTTTGGTTTAATTTTGAATTAAAAAGAAAGTCTAATTTTGGAGAAAAATAATCTAGTTAATTAATTATGAATTAATTAATTAGATAAAATAAGTTATTTATTTTAAATAAATAAAGTATAAAATTATCCAAAAAATAGTTTGGATATTTTTGGCTCTCTTAAAAGTTGACTTGAATTAGAATTCAAAGTCAAAGTTGGGAAATACTTGATGATCAAGTAATAGGAGAGAGAGGAACCAAATCCTTGCCCAACAAGGATTAGGATCGGCGCCCCTCTCCCTTTCCTATATATAGGGGAGCTCATGCTCCCCTTTAGAGCTAATTGGCAATTCTTTTGGTTCATGTGTTGAACACCTTCCTTTCTCCAAGATTAAATAAAACCCTAGGTTAAGCCTAAACACTAACTAGAGAACTAGCATCCTTACTAGTTAAATTGTGATCAAGTTGGTGGACTTTCTCTAGAGACTTCAAGTTAGAAGTTTGAAGATTCGAGCTTTACCAAAGGAGAGGGGATCAAGCCGCGAGAAGAGCGTTCTTGGGTGGCTTGAAACGCTTCAAGAAAGAATAAAAGAAAAGTAAGTTTTCTATCTCTATGAATTTGGATACACGATTGCGAGTCCAAGGTCCTTTTGTTGGGGAAAAATTTTTAAATTCCGCTGCTTTCTGATTCGTGTTTTTCAACATCACTTACCTCGAGTAGGACATCATTCGAAAGAGTAGGATCAGGGATGGTACTGAGCTCGTTAATGGTTGGTGTCAGTGTAGGAGACTCTACAAAGCTCAGGTCACTTAGCTAACATAGGGAATCATTAGTACTCTCCCCCTGAGCACTACGTTAGGTAAGGTAGTAATACTCAGTTTCAAGGAAGTCACAATCTATTGTAACATGAATACGATGCGTGATTGGATTATAACACCTATACCCCTTTTGGTGTGTGGCATACCCTACAAAGACACATTTAATGGCACACGGATCAAGTTTGCTCCGATCAGTTTTAGGAACATGAACAAACACCGAGCAACCAAATATTCTGGGTGGTAGGATGAGTGTCGCAGGGATAGTGGTCTGACTTTGGAGAACAGATAGAGGGGATTTATGGTTCAGGATTTTTGTGGGTAACCGATTTGTGAGATAGGTTGCTGTGGCAACAGCTTCAGGCCAAAAGTTGGAAGGTACATGGGATTCTGTCATTATGGCATGGGTTATCTCTAGGAGTGTTTGGTTTTTTTGTTCTAAAACTCCATTTTGTTGGGGGGGGTGTTTGGGCAGGTAGTTTGGTGTATAAGGCCATGTTGTTGACAGAAATCACTCATTTTCTGGTTAACATATTCCTTTCCATTATCAGACCGGAGCACACAGATTGTATCATTAAACTGGGTTTGTATCATATGAAAAACGGCAACAAAGGTATCATGCAACAAAGGTATCATACACTTCAGATTTATATCGGATAAAGTAAACCCAAGTCATACGTGAGAAATCATCGATAAATGATACAAAATAAAGATACTGATTTTTATTAGAAATGAGGGAAGGACCCCAAACGTCAGAATGTATCAAGGAAAACACAGACTCCACTCGAGAATCATTTGGTTTAAAAGATGTTCGATGACTCTTAGCAGCTACACATGTTTGACGACTTAAAGTAGATATAGGATTATTCTGAAAAAGTGTGGGAAATAACAAACGCAGATACCCGAGGAAAGGATGACCGAGGAGTCGGTGTGACACCCCGACTATTCAACCATACAGGTATGATATACGTGCGCGATTTAAATTCATTAATTATAAAATATATGATTTAACCGTCGTTTTATTTCTTATAATTTTCTTACTTGTCTTATTTGAATCTATTTGAGCTTATGTGAATTTTGATTATATTGGAATTATGATAATTTTGGATTTAAACCCAACACCTTTTGAACCAAACCAATTGAACCGGGAAACCTTGAACCGAACCGAACCCCCTTGAACCGAACCTGTCCAAGACTTAAAGCCTTGAACCCTCTTATTTCCCTCATTACGTTATTTCACCAAGGAAGAAGAAGAGAAGCTCTCAACTTTGTCCCAAGCTTTGTTCAACCTTGAATCATCATATCTCCACCATTTCTTGATCAATTTCCGATTCGAAGTAAGTTCCGAACTCTCCACGACATCCTCTATCTTTCTACCGATTGTTTTCTCTTGAGTTGGAGTTTTTTGTTTGAGTTTGTGGATATATGTGAATAGTAAGGGTTCATGCCAAATTTATAATATTTGAATTCTGGGTTGAATTTATTTGTTGTATGACTTCATTCATGTGTGCTATATGTCAAGTAAGTTGCATTTATTTCTTGGTTTTGGTTGGGACTTGCATTTATTTCATTTTGGCCATAAATGAGTATGATTTCATTCTTGTGGGTTTGTGTTTTGAAGCTTCAACACTTGCATTCTTGGTTATATATGAATTCATTAGTGTATTTAACATGTAATGTGTTGTTCTTATTGCTTTTGTTGGGAAATATGTTGGTATTTTGGAATTTGGTTCGAACCCCTGTTTCTCGCCAGTTTTTCGCTCCAGACGCGATCCAAACGGGCGTTTGGTGGCTTAGTGTATTTTGCAAACGCCCGTTTGGGAAGCCAAAATCGTCACAGTAGGGTACGACACGGGCGTTTGACCGTATCTTGGGATCACGAAAGGGGCGTTTCGGAGGCCTCTGTGTAAAATGTAAATTTTCAACTTGTGTGGTTCGATTCCTTTGCTTCCGAAATGTTGGAAAACACGAATCAGAAAGCAGCGGAATTTAAAAAATTTTCCCAACAAAAGGACCTTGAACTCGCAATCGTGTAACCAAATTCGTAAAGATAGAAAACTTACTTTTCTTTTATTCTTTCTTGAAGCGTTTCAAGCCACCCAAGAACGCTCTTCTCGCGGCTTGATCCCCTCTCCTTGGTAAAGCTCGAATCTTCAAACTTCTAACTTGAAGCCTCTAGAGAAAGTCCACCAACTTGATCACAATCTAACTAGTAAGGATGCTAGTTCTCTAGTTAGTGTTTAGGCTTAACCTAGGGTTTAATTTAATCTTGGAGAAAGGAAGGTGTTCAACACATGAACCAAGAATTGTCAATTAGCTCTAAAGGGGAGCATGAGCTCCCCTATATATAGGAAAGGGGAGGGACGGCCGAACCTAGTCCTTATTGGACTAGGATTTGGTTCCTCTCTCTCCTATTACTTGATCATCAAGTATTTTCCAACTTTGACTTTGAATTCTACTTCTAGTCAACTTTTAAGAGAGCTTAAAAATATCCAAACTATTTTTGGATAATTTTATACTTTATTTATTATAAAATAAATAACTTATTTTATCTAATTAATTAATTCATAATTAATTAACTAGATTATTTTCTCCAAAATTAGACTTTCCTTTTAATTCAAAATTAAACCAAAGTCTATTAAATAATTAACTAATTAATTATTTAATATATATATAATATATATATATATACACACGTGTGTGACACGTGTCACAGTGACACGTGTCACTCACGTGAGCCACACGTGTGAATTCACACGTGTGGAACCCTCTTGGCCCGATTAACTCGTTTAATCAATTTCAAGCCTCAACTCATGTAACCAAGTTGTTGTGTGTGACCCTCTAGGTTCTCAATTCAATTAGCAGTGACCCTAATTAATTAATTCACTAATTAATTAATCAGTCCACAGATTAAACGACCATAGTCTAGCAACAGGTGTTTAACCCCTAGCTGAATTGGAATGTTCAGATTCGACAGAACCTTTAAGTCATTGATTCATGTGAGATACAATCCTCCTACTTACTATCTCTCAACCAAGATCTAGGGCAAGGGATTAATCAGAACCCTAATAATCTGGTCTTAAAGCTAAGTGCATTTCATATCCATTTGATCTCAATCCAAGAAACCCTTTTCTTGATGTCTTGATCTACTGCCTTGGCCAAGGACTCCATATGGCATATGAATGACTTACACAATAAGAGATCACCTTGCATATGCAAGTGTAGGTCCTTTCTTGATTCTCATTCACTTTCATGAATCACTTGTGCAGCCCCAGCATAAGCCTTGAATCAGTTGTCTAAGGCGACACCCTTTAAAGCTTATACCAAAGACTACAGAGTTAATCCATAAAGTGACAAGGAACCTCAAGTCTAAGGATCAATTAAACACATCAATGACTCGTGAGATATTTCCTAATCTGGAAGTTTCCATTTCCTGAAATAGAAACTTCCTTTCCCATTTAGGAATGTTCTCACACGGGGCACCTCAGTGAACTTACTTATTAAAGTAAGCACCCTCATGTATCACGCACGTATCAACTATACACTTTGCACCTCCATGAAACAAGGTGGTCCTTCTTAAGGGCGTGATCCCACAAGCAAGCCTTAGAGGAGTCAGGTTGACACTCCCACTGTCTGTAGGACTCATCGGCTTGGAGTATTTTACTAATCATGACTTATGTGATACAGGGCTCGTTTCATGAACCATTTCACCTAAATGGTAGAGTCCTAAAGTCATCAGGATTAGGGGAGTTCTCATACATGCACACATAATGGAAACACTCAAAACACGTATTGGCATATAAAGAAGTGTTTGCCTATGATCAATCGTATATTATTCAAAGATTGTCTGTGATACAAGAAAAGTCCCAAAGTAGATTACGTCGAATCGGCTTTCTAGGGCACTATTCCTAACAATCTCCCACTTGCCCGTAAAAGCCATTTAGGTACTCTAAGTCCCATCTTCTCAAGATGCACTTAGAGACCCTATTGACTTTGGGCGTTTCCAAAGTGGATCTGCTATATTCTCTGCTGATGTGACCCTCTTGTTTACACATCTCTTAGGAAACACCTTTTCCTTATAAAGTGATTCGTAATCACGTGTTCAGTCTCTTGGTGAGGTCTTGGTTCTCTTGCTTGAGCAACCATCCTTTTTATCATACAATATGATCAAGGAGTTGTTTTCATGCTAGGAACTTCATCTAACAAGTTAGATGGAGTTTCTTACCCAAACACTTAACTTAGTGTTATATAATACGACTAAGTTCTCAACTACGATAGTTGAGTTTTGCAATGTCCGTCCTTGGAACCCCTTTCCAACACATTGCATTACCATTCTGGTAGAAGTTGTATCCTTTCAATGATTTCATAATCATCTAAGTTTGATGAACGGTTACATCAAATATCCTTCTAACAATAAGATCTATTGGGCTCTGTAAACTAATACATATCCTCATTTCTTCTCAAGTACTCTGAGGACATCCTTTACAGAGATCTAATGACCTTCTCTGAGGTCATATTAGATTCGGCCTACTACGCTTAGTGTTGCGCCATATCTAATTTAGTACATAACTTTTCACACATTATGCACCCTTTCACTTAAAGGGATTTTGGACATTCTAACTTTCTTAAAGTTATCTTAGGACATATACTCTTCAAAAGAGATGTTCCATTGTCCATACTAAACTCCTTTTAGTATTATGGTTATGTACTCGTTTTGTGATAATCCTTTTATTCTCTTGGATCTATCTTCTATAGATCTGAATGTCGAGAATATAGGATAATCACTGAGATCTTTCATGTCAAATTGTTTCTTAAACAAGAATTGGTAACTTTCACGTCATCCTTGACATTCCCAATGAGAAGGATGTCGTTTTTTTTTTTTTTTTTTAAAGAACCAAAAATTGACTCTTACATCACTAACTTTCATATGTACACTTTTAAGACTTATTCGACTTCCATCTGTGTCAAACGATTTGACTGTGGAATCGAATTGTCTAATCCTAGAAGCCTTTATCAATCCACAGATTGACTTTAGGGATTTGCATACCTTATGCATACTCCCACTGAATATGAGATTTATAGAAATACCTTATTTCAGTCTCTTTCAATCTCATATTGAACAAGATAGTTCTCATATTCATTTATCATATCTCATAGTCAGAATATGAGGATATGGTAAATACAACCCAAATGGACTTTTGCATTTCAACCGTCAAGAAGGTTGTAATACTTTCCATTTACTCGAAGCTCTAGGAGCTTGATCCTATCAGGTGGATCAACCAAGGTCAAAACTCGGTGTAAGTATATGGAATCCATATTGGATTTCAAGGCTTGCTTACACTACTCAGATTCCAAATCTGACAGTGTCTCCTCTTCAAGTAATTCCTTGGCTATCTAGGAACGCGTTCTAAACGCATCTTAAGAGAAGGGTTTCACACGTGTACATACTCTAAAATTTGGCTAAGTTTTATCAGATGGGCTCGTTTCTTCTATATGTGGCATAGATATTTTTCCTCAAATTTCTTTGAGGTCTGCTTGCTTGTCTTTCTTCTTCTACAGGAACGATTCCTTAAGAAAGATACATTTCTTGAGACAAATAACCTTTGTCTAAAGGAATTGCAGAAACGATATTCAATATCGTTGTATAAACTTGAACTCATTTCAAACTTATCTCCCACTATCCTCTTCACTTAAGAGGATTCTACTAAATTCTTGGATAAGAATAATTAGGGAATTTAATATGCCACATTGCATAGTGCAACTAAAGGACTGATTTTGGAAGATACTAAATTCAAAATCTCTAACTGCATATTCTGGGAGTTTATTCCTAGAATGATTATAAGTCAGTAAAGCTTGCTATGGAATGGACCATGTTGCATTAGGTTTCATTCCCTCATTCGGAAACACTAATGTGTTCTCGAATTAGTTTACTGAGAGATAATCCTATTATCTCTAAGATGACTAAGGAATTAGTTACTAAGATATTGGCTATCTCGATCATATCGATTTACCTATAACTTATGACTACTTCGGTTCCTAACCTCCTTTTGAAATTCCAAGAATTTCATATAAGTTTCGAATTGGTACTTTAACAAGTACATTCATTCATAATGATTAAACTGACGATTGTATCTAGTGCTTACATTAAGCATCTTACACTCATCAGCATGGATCGAAATCCACTATAATTTTGGAACGTTCCATGTTTCACCTAAACAATGTTCCGGGAACGTTTTCCCTTTGAGATAGGATTCACAGGAAGTCAACTCTATAGGTTCATTTTCATAGAAAGATCCTAAGGTGTCTGACTTGCTAATCCTTTTATATCTCAACGTTCCAAAGTAATTCGAAGCTTTGTCATCTCACTTACTTTTGTTATCTCGTTGTATGTTCAGAACATTAGTGCCTTGAGTCTTTGCACAACGGATTATGCAGAACTGACTCAAGACTAGTGAATTCTATTCCTAGTAGAATTACTAAACGAGGTAACATTTCAGAGTACTCATACTCTTCGCAGTTCCCTTTCAAAGTCCTTATTTGCTATCATAGAAGCAAACGTCCTATTTGATCTCTAGTGTCTTTTGGGCGCACCCCTTACATGCCCTTCCATTGGGCTCTTAAGGGTTTCTTCTTCTTTAGGCGTTCAAGCCTTTAACTTAGGGAGTTTAGAAGAAGAATTAACCATCTCAACCTTTTATTCCTTCTTAAGGATGCTCTCAACCATTATCAACTAAATGATTAACCATGCTACATTAGCATCATTCTAGTTGAGCATAAAGGGTTTGAATGATGGTGGAAGCAATGTAAGCAATCAGTGCATTGAGAACTCTTTTCTCAGTTAATGATCGAGACCACAAGATCTTCAAATAAGATCTTTAGACCTTGTTCATGTGCACTTGTTTCCTCATTTGGAATATTGAATGATTCCACAATGTTATACCTTGTAACATTTTTATGAGGTGGTTCAATTGCTCTTAAGTGGTTTGGAGAAATCCATTCACCTCAGATTGCTTCTCTTTTGGCCCGGGTCGAATTTTCATAATTGAAAACTTCGCCCTTTAGAGAACACCTTTCTCTATTCGGAATCTAAAACGAATTTTAGGATCCAACGCCAATTTAGAGTTAGTTAGGACTTAGTCAACTCTTTTGACTTAAGGATGGATACGAATGGGTTTGCATTTCATATTGTAGAGAATCACAGAACTACAACCTAAATGCTAAGCAGAGAACTAGGTGAGCATGCTGAATTATAACGATATACAAAAGATAAGGTCTTTAATCTAATGTAGCTCCCACTGTTTTTCAAAGATCTATAATTCCCAAAGATCTAAGAGGAACACGTTCCCCAATGGGTACTAAGATCCCAAGCATTTTACCTCAAACCCACGACTCGCGGACATTCTAAGTAAGAACCCTAGGTAGGTACAACTTACCAATTCTAACACCTTTAGAACTCTTAGTAATTGTTTTTGCATCACCTATCTTTCAATATGGACCCACGACTCGTGCGACATCCATATTTACTTAGGCGTTAAGCTAGACCCATCAATCATAAGATCATGACCAAAACTTAGTTCGAACGACCCACGACTCGCGGACATCGCCCTTGCTAAAATTGACCACGAAATATTGATCATTTAAAATGATTAATTAGGTAACTAAGAACTAATAAGCTCCACTAGCTATCCCACGACTCGCGGACAATAACTAGCTTTACTTACTAAACTTAAAACCTATTGATGGAATGCTAGGAATTTAATTCAAAACTTGCATCTCGAATTAAACACCTATTTGTTCGAAATTAGCTTAATATTTAATGGGAATTTTCGAATCAACCGGAGAGTTGTCCGGTTCGACCTCACCAACATATATGTTATCCAATTTTATTAGTCTTGATTAATGCAAGTACACTTAAATGCATTTCAAACAAGCACATAAACAGATAACATGTCCTAGCATGATACTAACATGTAATGATCATGGGTTCTACCTATCTTATGCGTGATATGTGGGAGCCACTCCACAGTCACAAGTTCTAACATACATGCCACATAAACAGTTTAAATCACATAAGGGAAAGCGGTAACAAAATACGAGCCCTATCTCTATTACATTTAACAATTGAGATTCCCCTCCCTAACATTTTGAGGGGTCTTCACTTATGGCCTCCTTGTTACTTGAATGTGGTCCATCTTACTCCATGGGTGCATTGTCTCCAAAATGAAAATAAAACCTCACCACCTATCTCTACTCTCAAATTACAATAAAAAGAAAAAGACATAAAGTAATAAGGCTCAATCTTCATATTGGCCTTAGACAATTACACGGGGCATACCCCGGCCTCAAAAACAGTAATATGGAAAGCCACATAATAAATCACATAACAGTACGCACATAAGTGAGGCTCCAACCTCAATTGAAAAACGCAACTATAGGGCTCCAACCCCAATTTAAACCATCCATGTGCATAAATTAAAACCACACATAGATCTAAACCCATGATCACCTAACATGCTTTTGCAAGAATTTAAATTTAACCAATAAATTAAAATTCTCGCTTTAAGCTCTAATAGCTTAAAACACGACTTGATGCGAGTCTTGTTTATAAAAGTTTTCAATAAATCCCAAATTACCAAAACAAATAAAATTCTAATTAATTTCTGAAAAATTAATAATTTTATCAAGATGCATTTTCCCAAAATATAAACCGTTTCAATTTCTCAAAAATCCCAATTTTAAGTTTTATTCAAAAAATTAAAATAAATATTCAAAAATAAAATTTTAAAATTAAAATAAAATTGGGACTAGATTGCACGAAACACGAAAAAGGCCGAAAGAGCCACGCACATCACGCGCGTGGGCGCGCGCGCGACAGGCGCGCACAGCGCGCGGCCTAGGCCGCTCGAGTGCGCACGCTGCGCGCCGATGCGCGCAGCCTTCTCGGCTGGGAGGCGGGCGGCCTGGGCGAGCAATCTCGCACGCCTTGCGGGATTCTCGCCTAGCCTGGGCGGACGGCGTGTGGGTGGCTGGCCGGTCTGTCCCGGCCAGCCCTGGGCGGTTATGGGCGGGCACGCCTAGGCGCGCCCGGGAGGGCCTCCCGCGCGGTTGCGGGAGGGTGGCGCGCGAAGCCCGCGGGCGCGACTCCTTCGCGCGCGGGGTTTCGCGTGTTCATCGTGATCCGGGCTTTCGTTTCGTGTTTTCGTTCAAAAGCAAAACCAATCCAAGAAATCCAAAAGCAGTTTATACAGTTTCAAATCTAAAATTGTTTTTCAAAAATTAAATTTTATAAAACCAATTTTCAGAAACTTTCAGGAAAAATTACAGTTTCGTAATTCAGGCTTTCTAAAACAATTACAAATACTCAATCGCATCAAGCCTAAGAATTTCTACCAAATTCAGTATAATTGAGACGAATCAGAAACACGATTAACGAGGTGGCTCTGATACCACTTGTTGGAAAACACGAATCAGAAAGCAGCGGAATTTAAAAAATTTTCCCAACAAAAGGACCTTGAACTCGCAATCGTGTAACCAAATTCGTAAAGATAGAAAACTTACTTTTCTTTTATTCTTTCTTGAAGCGTTTCAAGCCACCCAAGAACGCTCTTCTCGCGGCTTGATCCCCTCTCCTTGGTAAAGCTCGAATCTTCAAACTTCTAACTTGAAGCCTCTAGAGAAAGTCCACCAACTTGATCACAATCTAACTAGTAAGGATGCTAGTTCTCTAGTTAGTGTTTAGGCTTAACCTAGGGTTTAATTTAATCTTGGAGAAAGGAAGGTGTTCAACACATGAACCAAGAATTGTCAATTAGCTCTAAAGGGGAGCATGAGCTCCCCTATATATAGGAAAGGGGAGGGACGGCCGAACCTAGTCCTTATTGGACTAGGATTTGGTTCCTCTCTCTCCTATTACTTGATCATCAAGTATTTTCCAACTTTGACTTTGAATTCTACTTCTAGTCAACTTTTAAGAGAGCTTAAAAATATCCAAACTATTTTTGGATAATTTTATACTTTATTTATTATAAAATAAATAACTTATTTTATCTAATTAATTAATTCATAATTAATTAACTAGATTATTTTCTCCAAAATTAGACTTTCCTTTTAATTCAAAATTAAACCAAAGTCTATTAAATAATTAACTAATTAATTATTTAATATATATATATAATATATATATATATACACACGTGTGTGACACGTGTCACAGTGACACGTGTCACTCACGTGAGCCACACGTGTGAATTCACACGTGTGGAACCCTCTTGGCCCGATTAACTCGTTTAATCAATTTCAAGCCTCAACTCATGTAACCAAGTTGTTGTATGTGACCCTCTAGGTTCTCAATTCAATTAGCAGTGACCCTAATTAATTAATTCACTAATTAATTAATCAGTCCACAGATTAAACGACCATAGTCTAGCAACAGGTGTTTAACCCCTAGCTGAATTGGAATGTTCAGATTCGACAGAACCTTTAAGTCATTGATTCATGTGAGATACAATCCTCCTACTTACTATCTCTCAACCAAGATCTAGGGCAAGGGATTAATCAGAACCCTAATAATCTGGTCTTAAAGCTAAGTGCATTTCATATCCATTTGATCTCAATCCAAGAAACCCTTTTCTTGATGTCTTGATCTACTGCCTTGGCCAAGGACTCCATATGGCATATGAATGACTTACACAATAAGAGATCACCTTGCATATGCAAGTGTAGGTCCTTTCTTGATTCTCATTCACTTTCATGAATCACTTGTGCAGCCCCAGCATAAGCCTTGAATCAGTTGTCTAAGGCGACACCCTTTAAAGCTTATACCAAAGACTACAGAGTTAATCCATAAAGTGACAAGGAACCTCAAGTCTAAGGATCAATTAAACACATCAATGACTCGTGAGATATTTCCTAATCTGGAAGTTTCCATTTCCTGAAATAGAAACTTCCTTTCCCATTTAGGAATGTTCTCACACGGGGCACCTCAGTGAACTTACTTATTAAAGTAAGCACCCTCATGTATCACGCACGTATCAACTATACACTTTGCACCTCCATGAAACAAGGTGGTCCTTCTTAAGGGCGTGATCCCACAAGCAAGCCTTAGAGGAGTCAGGTTGACACTCCCACTGTCTGTAGGACTCATCGGCTTGGAGTATTTTACTAATCATGACTTATGTGATACAGGGCTCGTTTCATGAACCATTTCACCTAAATGGTAGAGTCCTAAAGTCATCAGGATTAGGGGAGTTCTCATACATGCACACATAATGGAAACACTCAAAACACGTATTGGCATATAAAGAAGTGTTTGCCTATGATCAATCGTATATTATTCAAAGATTGTCTGTGATACAAGAAAAGTCCCAAAGTAGATTACGTCGAATCGGCTTTCTAGGGCACTATTCCTAACACGAAATACCTTTGTATGCCCTTTTTGAGTGTTAAGTTACTACTTTCATGTTTCGTTCTTGCCGTGTACTTTGTTCATGTATGAATTTGAATTTTTATGCCTTGTTTGAACTATTATGATTAATTTGAATTATTTGTGGTTCGATTTGATATAAGGTTCCAAGTTATGAATTTATATGCTTTAAGTGATACGTATATGCACTTAAATATCATCCATTTCATGCATGAGCATTGCCGAGCGTCTAATTGGTTCATATTTGAGTCTAAGTCTCGGGTTTTATGTTCTTTTGTTTCAGAGCCCCTTCTGGACGTTGCCGAGCCCGAAGTTTAGGTGTCTCTTTGTTCGTTTTGCCTTGATCCACCCTTCTTTTGTTATAAGGTGAGGTTAGGATCTTTTGTACTAGTTAAATGACCTATGGCCGAATATGTGTGGTTTTCTCACCCCGTATACGAATATATATATATTAAATATGAGTGCTTAACCTATGTTATGATCTTGTGAATAAGTTTTACGTTTATGAAAATGGTATAAATATGCACATATGTAAGCTAAGATTTTGAATTTGTTTACGTTATGTTTGAATGAGTATGCCCTGAAAGATGGGAATTGGTATTTGGTAAGGTATCTTGGGGCCCCGGGAATTGTGGGTAAGGACGCCCGGGACGGCAAGGGCCGTCAGGTTAAGCCTGTGCATGATTCCCATTCGTAGTGTTACGCGCGATTCTTGGAGGTTGATGAGGCGTGATACTCCGAGTACGTTGTGGGTTAGCTACCCCTCGTACATACGTAAGTAGGTGGAAAGGGTTTGATTCTCGATCACCATGTTGTTGGGGTTGGATCGATTTATGATTTACGCTTTCAGTTTATGTATGGAGGAGTTTGGGATAGTCCGTTCTCACCGGGCTTATGTTTATGTTATGTTATATTCGATAGATCATGGATCGAGATAGGTTTTCTCTTATATTATATGCTATCTTTAAAAATGGTTTTGGTATGTAAAACCCTAGTCTCGATTCATGGCTATCACATTTGTTATATGCTCTGCTTTATATATATTTAGGTGTGGGTGTGCGTTTAGCCACCTCACTTAGTCGAGTTGTTGACTGACCCCCTCTCTTTTCCCACCTTCAGTGCAGGTTGTTTCGAGCTAGGCGGGGAAGTGCGAGTTGTGGTCTTGTACGTGTGTGTCTAGGTCGAGTTGCATTCATAATGCCTGCTTTTGGACACTGATCTTATGTATTTGATATTAGAATTATATTTTGAAGGATTATGAACCCTTGATGTATATACTTGACCTGTTTTTGGGTCGTGAGGCCATTGTATATGATGTAAATGTTAGTTTAGAGCTCTTTTCGATCCTTAAGTTATTGCTTGCGCATTCTTGTTTGTTTGTTTTGCGCACTCTGTCCGAGTTTTAGCCCCGCTTAGTCTAGCGTGTGAGTGTACGTTCCCGTTTGCTTAGACTTGGGCTCATGTATGGAAATCCATTTCATATGTGGGTTCGGGTTTAGGTGCGGGGGATGTGGTGGCCCACCGTTCCGGGCGCTACATCTTACAGTGGTATCAGAGTTCTCGGTTGCAATGCCGGAGCTCTAGAGTCGAGTCGGGTGAGTCTAGGTCGTACGGCTTAGGACAACGTGGTTATGTTCGTTTATGTGGCTATTTGGTTATTCTATGTTAATAGTGCACATGAACATGTACTGACCCTCACGCATATGAATTGTAATTCCTTGATTTTACAGAACATGCCTCCACGAAGACACCACTACCGAGAAAGATCTCCGGAACACCGTCACCACCGGGATCATTCTCCACAACATGAAAATAACAATCCGCCACCACCACCCCAAATGGATCCGGGCAATTTCATGGAGAGGTTTGCGGTATATTTGGAACAAAGGGCTCAGGAAAGGAATAATGCACCTCCAGCTGGAAATCATGGAGGAAATCTAATTACAGCTACTCTCCGGGAGTTCAAGAACCAAAATCCACCGGTTTTCGTGGGTGGAAATGACGTGCAAGCGGAGGAATGGTTGGTTCAGACCAATCGAATTTGGGGCCTTATACCTTGTGGAGATATGGAGAAACTGCAATGTACACTTACCATGATCCAGGGCCAAGCCTACAATTGGTGGTCGAGCATGCAAGGAAAGTTGGAAGCTTCAGGAGAGGAGATCACATGGGAGGTATTTGTTCGGGAATTCAAGAACAAATATATTCCCAAAGCTATAAGGAACCGGCGTTTGAGGGAATTTATGGATCTTAAGCAAAGGAGCATGTCCGTGACTGAGTATATCAATGAGTTTGAGAGGCTCTCCCGTTATGCCCCGAATATTGCTAATGATGATGAAGTAAAGGCCTCACAATTCCTTCAGGGTCTTCGAGAGGATATGAAGGACGCTTTGGAGGCTTCCAACACAAGCACTTGGGGAAAAGTGACTGATAAGGCTTTGAGGGCTGAGGATAGAGTGGTCTTGAGGAGGAAGACTTCACATACCGGGCAAGGGTCTAGCTCGGGGAATTTCAACAAGTTCGGGAAGAGGCCGGCATTCCAAACTTTTCAACAAGCCAAGCCTCAAAACAAGCAACCCCGACCCGCGGGACCCAATCAACCGAACCAACCTAATCGACCCTTGGCACTTCCGGCTCCACCTAAAGTTCAATGCTTACATTGCCAAGGTAATCACCGGGTGGAAAATTGTTTTAAATTACACAAGAGGTGTTATGGGTGTGGGGCGACGGACCATATGTTGAGTACTTGTCCGAAGAAGAGACCGGTACATGCTACGGGAGGCAATCAGAGGCCCGTTGTTCAAGCTAGGGCTTATGCACTCGGGGGTGAAGAGGAGGAAGCCACCGATATTGATCCTAATGCCGTGATTGAAGGTACCATTAGCATTCATGGCACTACATTACATGCATTGTTTGATCCCGGGGCTACTCATTCCTTTATTTCCCGGGATATTGCTGCTTCCATGTCCTTGCCTGTTTCTTTATGTGCGTATGATTACGTGGTTAGTTCTCCCCTTGGTGGTAGTTTGATTACTTGCAGGGTATTTCGGGGTTGTCCGGTAAGCTTTGAAGATCAGGTTTTCCTTGCTGATTTGATTGAGATGCCGATGCAAAGATATAATGTAATCCTTGGAATGGATTGGTTATTTGAACATGGGGCTCAGATGGATTGTCGGGAGAAGAAAGTTTCCTTTGGTTCAGTGGTTTTTAAGGGCGAGAAGGTGAAGTCAAGCCCGTCTATTTCTTTTTTTGAGGCGAGTAAACTGATCCGGGACGGTGCAACAGGTTTTGTGGCCTATCTTTTGAATAGACCTAAGGATCAGGCCAAACTTGAGGAGACGGAGGTCGTGCAAGAGTATACCGATGTTTTCCCTGAGACATTGGGTTCTTTGCCACCCGATAGGGACATCGAATTTGTAATCGACCTTCATCCCAGAGCAGAGTCTTTTTCGAAGACTCCCTATAGAATGGCTCCTGTTGAGTTAAAGGAGTTAAAGGCGCAGCTTGATGAACTTTTGGCTTGCGGGTACACTAGTCCGAACACTTCTCCGTGGGGTGCTCCCGTTCTATTTGTAAAGAAGGAAGATGGAACGCTACGGATGTGCATAGATTACCGTGAGTTAAATAGGATGACCGTGAAGAACAAATACCCTTTGCCTCACATCGAGGAGTTGTTCGATATTCTGCAGGGTTCTAAAGTTTACTCCAAGTTGGATTTGAGGCAGGGTTACTATCAGCGGCGAATTAGGGAGGTGGATATTCCGAAGACTGGGTTTAATACGAGATATGGGTATTTTGAATTCGATGTTATATGGGTAATACGAGACTGGGTCTAAGTCGGCTAAAGAGCATGCGCAACACCTTCAGATTGTTTTGGAAACCTTGAGGGAACACAAGTTATTTGCAAAGTTCAGTAAGTGTGAATTTTGGATTGACAGGGTTATGTTTCTTAGCCATATTATTTCGGGTAACGGAATTGAAGTGGATCCTTCTAAGGTTGAGTGTGTAGTTCGATGGGAAAGGCCGAGAAATGTTTCAGAAATCAGAAGTTTTCTTGGATTGGCCAGTTACTACCGAAGGTTTGTTAAGGATTTTTCTAAGATTGCTGCTCCGATGACTCGTCTAACTAAGAAAGAAGTGAAATTTGAATGGGATGATAAGTGTGAGGCGAGTTTTCAGACTTTGAAGGTGAATTTAACTTCTGCACCGATTCTTACCCTACCCGAAGGTACCGAAGGTTATGCAGTTTATACGGATGCTTCCAAAGAGGGTCTCAGATGCTTTCTAATGCAAAATGGTAGAGTGGTAGCTTATGCTTCAAGGAATTTGAAGGAGCATGAGAAGAATTACCCTACCCATGACCTTGAATTGGCTGCCGTTGTGTTTGCTTTGAAGAAGTGGCGACACCATCTTTACGGTGCAACTTTCGAAGTGTTTACGGATCACCAAAGCCTCAAGTATCTTTTCTCTCAGAAGGATTTAAATGTAAGACAGAGGCATTGGATTGAATTGCTAGAGGATTATGATTGCACCATTCAGTACCATCCGGGTAAAGCAAATGTGGTAGCCGATGCCTTGAGTAGAAAGGCGAGTGTGGCTAGTTTGGAAACAGGTTCTTCAAGTTCGGGTTCAGAGATCTTGATTTCAGGGACTTGGTTAACTAATCTTACGGTAATACCAGATTTAAGACAGCAGTTGCTAGAAGCTCAAGCCTCGGATGCAGAGATTCAGAAGTTAGCAACTTGTTCGAGAGATGACCCGAATTCTAAGTTTGGATTCGATGACTTCGGTTTGTTGAGGTATGAAGTGAGAATATGTGTCCCAGAATAGCTCAAGAGGATTATACTTGAGGAGGCACATCGGTCGAGGTACTCGATTCATATGGGAGGTACTAAGATGTATCGGGACCTGAGAGAGAAATTCTGGTGGAATGGCATGAAAAGGGACTTCACGAAGTTTGTGAAGCGATGTCTAAAGTGTCAAAAGGTGAAGGCAGAACACCAGAAACCCGGAGGAACTCTCCAACCGCTTCCTATTCCCGAGTGGAAGTGGGAGCAAGTGACTATAGACTTCGTATCCGGCTTGCCTAGAGTTAAAGGAGGGTTTGATGGAATATTGGTAATTGTCGATAGATTGACTAAGTCCGCCAATTTTCTCAAGGTTAGAATGTCCGTGAAGGTACCAAAACTAGCTGAGTTGTATGTTCGGGAGATTGTAAGGTTACATGGGGTTCCGGCTAGTATTGTTTCGGACAGAGATCCACGGTTTACTTCGATTTTCTGGCAGAATCTTCAGAGATGTTTGGGTACTAGGCTCAAGTTTAGCACAGCTTCGCATCCTCAGACGGACGGTCAATCTGAAAGGTTGATTCAGTACTTGGAAGATATGCTTAGAGTGTAACGCCCCAGTTTTTCAGAGGTTTGAGCATGACGTATTTGTTACCAATGTGCGCAATTTAATTAATGATATATGCTTCAATATTATTTCTTTTATTGATTTTATTAATTGATTGTGAATTCTTGAGACGTTTAAGCATGTGTGTTTATGTTTGATACCGTTTCTATTTGATTCGAATTCTGTTTTTCATGGAAACTTAGCATGAGTGAATTATGTGACTTCTGATTATGTTTATATGCTCGTTGCATGATTTTATTCTCGTATGTGTGCGTTTTGGATTCTTTTGTGTGATCGGAACCGAAAAGGGGGCTAAAGAGCATTTAGCGCACCTTGTATTCCGGGCAGCATATCTTGAGCTCGGGAACTCGGAATCGAGTTCCGTCACCTCCATTGGATCCGGATCGACGAATCGGAGACAATGGGACAAGCCTCATATTTTTCTAAGATTATTTGGTTTGCCAAATTTTAACCGGAACAAGCCCCTTGCGCCAAAAATGACAAATAATAGCTATTTCACGTTCGCGGACCTCTCCTAACGTACCTAGACCCTAACCATTGACCTATACCCACTTGCACACTCTCTCTCTCCCCCCATATCAGCCCCCCACCGAAACAAACCCCCTCTCACTCACCAAACTCAGCCAAAAGAGAAAGAAAGAGGGAGAAAGAAGAGAAAAGGGGGAAGGAGAAGGAACTATTCAAACCTTGGGGTATTTGAGCTCATACCTCCACCATTTCTACTCCAAATTGAAAGGTAAGACCATATTTGTGATGTACATCTCCTTGTAGTCATTTTGAGTTAAGGTTTGCATGATTTCTCCAAGCTTTGGGTTAGAAATGGCATGTAGGATGAATAGTGAGGGTTTGGGGAAATTGATGTATTCTAGCTTGCTTCCTTGAGTAATCTTTTAATATGAAGTATGTATATTGCTCCTAAGATGTCATTTATGATATATATGAACTTGATTTGAGTGTTAATTGAAGAATCATGACTTAACCATTTATGAAATTTGGAGGTTTTGCATGAACTTGTTCTTTCTTCTTTCCTAGCATGAGTTGTTGCATCTTTGGACCATTCATTGGCTTGAAATGCATGAATTCTTGCTACCTTAACTTACCTATGTGTGTTAATTTGATGTTTATATGGTCTAGCATGAGTTTTTCCCTGCTTGTTGTGTGTTTTTCGCCACTGACCTAAATCCACGAGGGTGGATTTTTCCTTTTGGAAAAATCCACGGGGTGGATCTGAGGCAGAAACTTTGGATCCTCTCCTATTTTCTGACTGGGATTGTTTTGTCCCGTTTACCCTCATACGAACTCGGATTGACCTGATTTTTGAACCCACGGAAACCTCTTGAAGTCTAGAACATCCTCCAATTGGAATAAACTCGATATATTTCTTAAATTGTGAGTTATGATTGTTTGAAAATTGTGTCGCCACTTCACCGAACTTCGGCATTGGCCCAAACTTCAAACCTACGCCATTTTCACCTCGCTTTGAATCATGATTCGTGCCACATATCCTTGAAAACATCTGTGTGTCTAGTTTCACCTCCAACAAGTAAAACTTAATTCCAATTTCTCAAACTCAAGATATACCCATTTTTCTACAGCTTGCGCATTTTCGAAAATTGTCAACTTTTCCTAACTTTTGCTAAACTTTGCCAAAACTCGTTCTATCGCCTTTCTTGCACTTCCTCGACCCCTTATGTGACTTATATGCATTATATACATGCCTAATTGATCCTTATGCATTTTTAACATGTATTGTAATATATTATAAATTGAATGATTAAAACATGTATATGTCTAAATGGCTTTATTGGTGTGTATGAACATGAATCACATCAACTCATGACATCTTATGATCTATTTTATATTGAAACATGATATAACATTTCACGAACACCACATGTTAATGCCGTGAGTCCTAATTGGTTTCATATTGAGTCGTTTCTCACGAGTACACATTATGTCTTTCTCTTGTACAGTTCATCTCCAGGGTGGAGATATCGTGATCGATAGGCTCACGGCCTAGCTTGTATCCTTGTATTGTCATCTTCCAGGTGAGGGTGTTTTCGTTCTAGTTATGTATAAAACCCTATAACCCTTATGTGACAAGTTTTGGCCTAAAACCTTATGTATATATATGTTATTTTTACAAAGTGGAGTCATTGAGTAAATTCTTCTGAAATTATACGTATGGGTGTATATAAGCTTAAAATGGTTTTGCAACAAGGCTATGCTCCAAACCGTGTGTCTTCATGTTAGCTACGGATTAGGATGACACGGAGAGGTACGTGTATAGCATACGCCGAGTTGCACGGTAAGGTATGTTTTCTTATAGTATGTATCCTAAGTATGAAGCAAATGTTTTGGCGAGAAATGTATGAATGAATTTACAATAGGGCCCAGGGACTTGGTGTTAGAGGCTATCCGGGGAGGCATGGGCCGACGGTGATCCCTTTCACTAGTTCCAATTATATTAACGGCGTAACCGGACCTCGTTAGGAGTTAGCGAGGAATGGACACTGAGTGCCACTAGGGGAGTCATGAAACCCTTTTGGTCCATGCATGGATGGTTCGGGCCGATCACCCGGCCATCACCCGGAGGAAGAAGGTTGGAACTTATTTTATGATTATGATTATGTTACGATTGTTATGCACCGTGCGGGAAGGCCGAGACACGGATTGCCCAAACGACGTTATATGACTTGTGTGTATTATATATATTGCATGATCACGTATTCAATGTATTAATGATATTTGTCGTACACGGTCGGAGTTTGGTTGGAGATTATGCACGCTCACTCGCCGAGCCATTATGTTTATGTATGAATTATGAACTTAATGAATTTAATATGAATTAGTCGTAAAACCCGAGCATTGCTTAGTCCTTTTATTGCCCTCGTGGGAACTAACTTTAAATAAAACTTTGCTCGGGATTTATGACCTGCATGTGCATGTTTTTATATATATGTATAGCTCCTGCTCACTCAGTCTTCTAGAGACTGACCCCTCTTTCCCACTTCTCAGGTCTTGCAGGTTTTGGCTAGGCGGGAGTCGAGTCATTGCATTCTTGATCGAGTCACACTTGTACACTCGAGTCACATTTCATATTGATATGTTATAATTGTAACTCCTGACCTGTGTGCCAACTATGATTCATTGTTGATTATTGATTCGGGACAGGTTGCATGTTTAGCTGAACCCGTTGTTAGGATGCATGATGGATTTAAATTATGTATTGGAATTGTTGGACTTGTAGTAATTGTTGAAAAGTATGAATTATATGTTATTGCTTCTGCATTGCACATTTGGTTTTTCTTTGAGTTATTTGGTATGGGGTTAGATTCCGCCTAGCAAGGTTGTTTTTATTTTGTCTCCCGTTCGCTATGAGTCCGGTTCATGCTTGGACTATCCATTTCATGTGTGGACTAGACTCATAGTGCAGGGGATGTGGCGCCTATCGTCCCGGGTGCTACATAGAGCGTGTGTTTTGGATTTCCAGGATAAGTGGGACGAGCACCTGGCTTTGGTTGAGTTTGCTTATAACAATAGTTATCAAGGTTCGATTAAGATGGCTCCTTACGAGGCACTTTATGGAAGGAAGTGCAGGTCTCCTCTATTTTGGGATATTGAGGATTGGAGATGGACTAAAGAGGATAAACTCGAGAGAGCCGAGCCTAAGGAGAATATTGCTGCTATTATTGAGAAAGTTCATATGGTTCAACAAAGGATGAGAGCAGCTCAGGCTCGTCAGAAGAGCTACGCCGATAAGAGAAAAAGACCCTTAGAGTTTGAGGTCGGAGATAGAGTTTTTCTGAAAGCATCTCCTAGGAAGGGCTTCACTCGAATAGGTAAAGGTGGAAAGCTTAATCCACGCTACCTTGGGCCGTTTGAGATCTTGGAAAGAATTGGAGCCACGGCTTACAGATTGGATTTACCGCCAAGTTTAACCGGGATACACAACGTATTTCATGTTTCACAGCTTAGGAAGTATTATCCCGACGAGGCAACAATTCTCCCAGTTGAAGAGGTTTAGTTAGAGCCGGATTTAACAATAGAAAAGCATCCGGTTGCAATTCAAGACCGTAAGTTACAAGAATTAAGGAATAAGCAAATTCCGTTGGTCAGGGTGCTTTGGAGAGATCAAAAGTCCGAGGAGTCGACTTGGGAAACCGAGGAAAAGATGAGAAGGGCCCACCCAGGTTTGTTTGAGAAGTCGGATCGAACTTGAGGACAAGTCCTTTTAAGGAGGGAAGATTGTGACACCCCGACTGTTCAACCGTACAGGTATGATATATGTGCACGATTTAAATTCATTAATTATATAATATATGATTTAACCGTCGTTTTATTTCTTATAATTTTCTTACTTGTCTTATTTGAATCTATTTAAGCTTATGTGAATTTTGATTATATTGGAATTATGATAATTTTGGATTTGAACCCAACACCTTTTGAACCAAACCAATTGAACCGGGAAACCTTGAGCCGAACCGAACCCCCTTGAACCGAACCGGTCCAAGACTTAAAGCCTTGAACCCTCTTATTTCCCTCATTACGTTATTTCACCAACGAAGAAGAAAAGAAGCTCTCAACTTTGTCCCAAGCTTTGTTCAACCTTGAATCATCATATCTCTACCATTTCTTGATCAATTTCCGATTCGAAGTAAGTTCCGAATGTTGGAAAACAGGAATCAGAAAGCAGCGGAATTTAAAAATTTTTCCAACTAAAGAATCTTGAACTCGCAATCGTGTATCCAAATTCATAGAGATAGAAAACTTACTTTTCTTTTATTCTTTCTTGAAGCGTTTCAAGCCACCCAAGAACGCTCTTCTCGCGGCTTGACAACCCGTCCCTCAAAAGTCTCTTTCTACTTCAGAATCCATTGTCAGGATAGCAATCCACACCAACCTAGATTCAATTCATGTTAGAGATGTTCTTAACAATATAACATAAAGAAAGAAACATGAAACGAGAAAAGCAGGATTGAAACTCCCTTAGAAAACCAGTTTTGCGAAAGTAGAAAACTGCCAGTCACAAAACCCTCGTGAAAAAATTCATCCTTCCGGATATGGACGAACGGTTTTCGCCATCTTCTTTGGTTCGATTTTTTCATTCGCTTCACGTCGGGTTCAGAATCGTTACATCATCCCTTCTGATCGTTTTGCTTGATCCCCACTTTTGGTAAAGCTCGAATCTTCAAAACTTCTAACTTGAAGCTCTCTAGAGATAGTCCACCAACTTGGCTACAATCTAACTAGTAAGGATGCTAGTTCTCTAGTTAGTGTTTAGGCTTAACCTAGGGTTTCGTTTATCTTGGAGAAAGGATGGTGTTCAACACATGAACCAAAAGAATTCGATTAGCTCTAAAGGGGAGCATGAGCTCCCCTATATATAAGAAAGGGGAGGGACGAAATTCCTAGTCCTTAATGGGCTAGGATTTTGGTCTCTCTCTCTCCTATTACTTGATCATCAAGTAATTTTGACTTTGACTTTGAATTCTAATTCAAATCAACTTTTAAGAGAGCTAAAAATATCCAAACTATTTTTGGATAATTTTATACTTTATTTATTTAAAATAAATAACTTATTTTATCTAATTAATTAATTCATAATTAATTAACTAGATTATATTTCTCCAAAATAAGACTTTCTTTTTAATTCAAAATTAAACCAAAGTCTATTAAATAATTAATCACATTAATTATTTAATACATAAATAAATATACACATATATTTATACACGTGTGTGACACGTGTCACAATGACACGTGTCACTCACGTGAGCCACACGTGTGGTTTCACACGTGTGGAACCCTCTTGGCTTGATTAACTCGTTTAATCATTTTAAAGCCTCAACTCATGTAACCAAGTTGTTGTGTGTGACCCTCTAGGTTCTCAATTCAATTAGCAGTGACCCTAATTAATTAATTCACTAATTAATTAATCAGTCCACAGATTAAACGACCATAGTCTAGCAACAGGTATTTAACCCCTAGCTGAATTGGAATGTTCGGATTCGACAGAACCTTTAAGTCATTGATTCATGTGAGATACAATCCTCCTACTTACTATCTCTCAACCAAGATCTAGGGCAAGGGAATAATCAGAACCCTAATAATCCGGTCTTAAAGCTAAGTGCATTTCATATCCATTTGATCTCAATCCAAGAAACCCTTTTCTTGATGTCTTGATCTACTGCCTTGGCCAAGGACTCCATATGGCATATGAATGACTTACACAATAAGAGATCACCTTGCATATGCAAGTGTAGGTCCTTTCTTGATTCTCATTCACTTTCATGAGTTACTTGTGCAGCCCCAGCATAAGCCTTGAATCAGTTGTCTAAGGCGACACCCTTTAAAGCTTATACCAAAGACTACAGAGTTAACTCATAAAGTGACATGGAACCTCAAGTCTAAGGATCAATTAATCACATCAATGACTCGTGAGATATTTCCTAATCTGGAAGTTTCCATTTCCTGAAATAGAAACTTCCTTTCCCATTTAGGAATCTTCTCACACGGGGCACCTCAGTGAACTTACTTATTGAAGTAAGCACCCTCATGTATCACGCACGTATCAACTATACACTTTGCACTTCCATGAAACAAGGTGGTCCTTCTTAAGGGCGTGATCCCACAAGCAAGCCTTAGAGGAGTCAGGTTGACACTCCCACTATCTGTAGGACTCATCGGCTTGGAGTATTTTACTAATCATGACTTATGTGATATAGGGCTCGTTTCATGAACCATTTCACCTAAATGGTAGAGTCCTAAAGTCATCAGGATTAGGGGAGTTCTCATACATGCGCACGTAATGGAAACACACAAAACACGTATTGGCATATAAAGAAGTGATTGCCTATAATCAATCGTATATTATTCAAAGATTGTCTGTGATACAAGAAAAGTCCCAAAACGGATTATGACTAATCGGCTTTCTAGGGCACTATTCCTAACACCGAACTCTCCACGACATCCTCTATCTTTCTACCGATTGTTTTCTCTTGAGTTGGAGTTTTTTGTTTGAGTTTGTGGATATATGTGAATAGTAAGGGTTCATGCCAAATTTGTAATATTTGAATTCTTGGTTGAATTTATTTGTTGTATGACTTCATTCATGTGTGCTATATGTCAAGTAAGTTGCATTTATTTCTTGGTTTTGGTTGGGACTTGCATTTATTTCATTTTGGCCATAAATGAGTATGATTTCATCCTTGCGGGTTTGTGTTTTGAAGCTTCAACACTTGCATTCTTGGTTATATATGCATTCATTAGTGTATTTAGCATGTAATGTGTTGTTCTTATTGCATTTGTTGGGAAATATGTTGGTATTTTGGAATTTGGTTCGAACCCCTGTTTCTCGCCAGTTTTTCACTGCAGACCCGATCTAAACGGGCGTTTGGTGCCTTAGTGTATTTTGCAAACGCCTGTTTGGGAAGGCAAAATCGTCACAGTAGGGTACGACACGGGCATTTGACAGTACCTTGGGATCACGACACGGGTGTTTCGGAGGCCTCTGTGTAAAATGTAAATTTTCAACTTTTGTGGTTCGATTCCTTTGCTTCCGAAATACCTTTGTATGCCCTTTTTGAGTGTTAAGTTACTACTTTCATGTTTCGTTCTTGCCGTGTACTTTGTTCATGTATGAATTTGAATTTTTATGCCTTGTTTGAACTATTATGATTAATTTGAATTATTTGTGGTTCGATTTGATAGAAGGTTCCAAGTTATGAATTTATATGCTTTAAGTGATACGTATATGCACTTAAATATCATCCATTTCATGCATGAGCATTGCCGAGCGTCTAATTGGTTCATATTTGAGTCTAAGTCTAGGGTTTTATGTTCTTTTGTTTCAGAGCCCCTTCCGGACGTTGCCGAGCTCGAAGTTTAGGTGTCTCTTTGTTCGTTTTGCCTTGATCCACCCTTCTTTTGTTATAAGGTGAGGTTAGGATCTTTTGTACTAGTTAAACGACCTATGGCCGAATATGTGTGGTTTTCTCACCCCGTATGCGAATATATATATATTAAGTACGAGTGCTTAACCTATGTTATGATCTTGTGAATAAGTTTTACGTTTATGAAAATGGTATAAATATGAGCATATGTAAGCTATGATTTTGAATTTGTTTACGTTATGTTTGAGCGAGTATGCCCTAAAAGATGGGAATTGGTATTTGGTAAGGTATCTTGGGCCCCGGGAATTGTGGGTAAGGACGCCCGGGACGACAAGGGCCGTCGGGTTAAGCCTGTGCATGATTCCCATTCGTAGTGTTACGCGCGATTCTTGGAGGTTGATGAGGCGTGATACTCCGAGTACGTTGTGGGGTAGCTACCCCTCGTACATACGTAAGTAGGTGGAAAGGGTTTGATTCCCGATCACCATGTTGTTGGGGTCGGATTGATTTATGATTTACGCTTTCAGTTTATGTATGGAGGAGTTTAGGATAGTCCGTTCTCGCCGGGCTTATGTTTATGTTGTGTTATGTTTGATAGATCATGGATCGAGATAGGTTTTCTCTTAATATTATATGCTATCTTTAAAAAAGGTTTTGGTATGTAAAACCCTAGTCTCGATTCATGGCTATCACCTTTGTTATATGCTCTGCTTTATATATATTTAGGCGTGGGTGTGCGTTTAGCCCCCTCACTCAGTCGAGTTGTTGACTGACCCCCTCTCTTTTCCCACATTCTGTGCAGGTTGTTTCGAGCTAGGCGGGGAAGTGCGAGTCGTGGTCTTGTACTTGTGTGTCTAGGTCGAGTTGCATTCATAATTCCTGCTTTTGGACACTCATCTTATGTATTTGGTATTAGAATTATATTTTGAAGGATTATGAACTCTTGATGTATATACTTGACCTATTTTTGGGCCGTGAGGCCATTGTATATGATGTAAATGTTAGTTTAGAGCTCTTTTCGATCCTTAAGTTATTGCTTCCGCATTCTTGTTTGTTTGTTTTGCGCACTCTGTCCGAGTTTTAGCCCCACTTAGTCTAGCGTGTGAGTGTAGGTTCCCGTTCGCTTAGACTTGAGCTCATGTATGGAAATCCATTTCATATGTGGGTTCGGGTTTAGGTGCGGGGGATGTGGTGGCCCACCGTTCCGGGCGCTACAGTCGGTGCCAAAGCTAGATTTGTGTCTCAGCAGACCCTTTTGATAGGAGGGTTGTGGATCTGGGTTTAAACCTCATCAACATCGTATAGACCGTTACGCTCAGTACCACACCCAATGATCTCCTTCGTATGAATGTCCTGTACAAGGCAAAAACGAGGATACATCAGAACTACACAATTCAAATCTCCATCCTTTTTGACCTTAGCCAATTCTCCATTAGCAGTTTGAATATGAGTTTTAGTGGGTGAAGTGGGCTCAAGAATATTTGCGAGATAAAAGGTCATAGAGTCGGTTGCCCCACAATCAAAGATCCATTGGGACACTTTTTGTGGTCGGGTTTTGAGTATGATAGGCATGTATTTGAATGGAACCTTTTTCAAATGTCGGATCTACAATTTTACTACATGTAGGATCAAACATGCTGGTTGTTTGTTAGGTATAGGCCAAATCGAGGCCAATTAAGGTTTTGAGAAGGATAAAGGGACGAGGATGTTGATGTTAAAACTGAGTCCCAATAATCTTAACGCCGCTTTTGGGAGAGAAATTGAAGTTTTCATTATGTAATTTTGTAGATCTGTATGAAAAGAGTTACAATTTGACTATAACTTATAGGTAGAAGAATCCCTACAAGTCAGAGATATTTTACATAATTAATGAGATTCTCCCTAAAATAGAAGATAAACACAAATCTTCTAACAATCCTGGTCAACAACATTTGGCCCTTTAATATTGTTATATCATTCACAGTTAGTTCGAACCAAGTTTTAAGTAGCAAACTCACTAGGTCAGTGCGAATTGGGAATAAGCCTCTGAACCGTTCTAGTCTGAATCTTGATGTATTTCTAGAGGTTGACTTGATTGTCGTGTATTGGGACTTAGCTGCTAGCCTGTAATTATGGATGGCAAGTCCTCGAATGGACTTCGACCTCTAAATATTTTGTACTTGTTAATCGCCTGAGATTGTTCATGCCTTATTATTTCCGTGGACACTTTTATACGTGTGCTTTACTTGATTTTTGGATGTACTGATTGTACTCGACTTATTTCTTGTTAATAAATGAGGAAGAACCTGGTTAAAACCTCTATGGTCTTATTGACTGACTTTAAAAAAAAAAAAAATATGTTATCGAGAAATATAAAAAGGGGAAAAGGTGCTCGAGTTTCGTAGTTTCGTAGTTTCGTGCTCATTTTTACTATAAATTAGCACCTGAGAGGCGAGCACTTGCTCGACGTAGTATATATATGCGAACAGTTCCCAATCTTATTCTTCAGGTGCCAAGTGCCAACGGCGGGAAATCGATTATTTCCCTCCTTGAAAAACCCTAATAAAGAATTCTTATTGCCCATACAAAGAAGAAAGGTGAAAGTGAAAACAATTCTCCCTTCTCTCTCATTCCCAGTTATTCCCCATGGCTGCCGCTGCATTCCCTTCCGCTGCCGATTTACCCCTCTCATCAGATAGAACCACCAGCGTGAAGCTGAACCCCGCATTGGAAGAGCGTGAAGAGGATGAATTTCACAGGGGGAATGCTCCTCTCAGGTACATCCCGCTATGCGACGTATACTCCGCTACATCTCCTTGCGTTACCGCCACCGGGTCGAAAAAGGTCAAGGCTGCTGCCCGTAAACCTCCACAAATCAGCAGCCACGATCAATTCAAACACCGTTCAATTGCCTTGAAGCCTAGGGTTACCCAGGTTTACTCGAGACGCCGGAAGAGGGACGAGAGAAAACCCTCAATATTTGAGTCGTTGATTTTGATGGGTTTAGGTGTGAAATCGGAGGAATTAACTGTTAATGTAGGGGAATTAGGGGACAGTGTGGTTAAGCGGAGGAGAATGGGAAGTGCTACCGAGTCAATTAAATTGGGGGTTGAATGTAAATCATCAAGCGAAGTAGCTGATCAAACACAGTTGGATGATAGTTTAGACGAAAATAATTGTAAAAATATTAGAAAAAATAGGAATTTTAACAGCATCGTCAGTAATGTTGAGAGCAGGAAGCGGAAAACTGAATCTTTGGAAACAGACTTAAAAAAATCAGGAGGTGTTCGGACAAAGAAATGGGTCTGGTATGTCTTGGTTTCTCCAATCTTCAAATATCACGCGTTCAAGTACTCACATCATGATGTTTAATTGGTATCACAATTGGATGCTTCTTGTGCTCAGGCTCAGTTTTGAGGGGGTTGATCCAAAGAAATTTATTGGGTTACAATGCAAGGTATGAACTTTAGTAATCTTAAGCAGTCTGCATAAAATGTGCACATCCGATATCACTATAAAAAGTAAAACTTGCATTTATCACATGGGCTGCATTTATTGATGTTAATGAATCATAGTTTACATATTATTGAGCTGCTCAAAATTTATATTTCTGTGAATTTTCACATGCAGTGAAAATGGTCTTTTTAAGTGCAATTTTTTACCAAATGTAATTCGGGACTTTGTGGGAACAGGTCTACTGGCCACTGGATGCAAGCTGGTATTCTGGCAAAGTGGTTGGATACGATGCTGAGACCGGGAGGCACCATGTAATGCTTATTTATTTGTATTTAGATTTGCGTGTGCCCTTTGTAGGATTATATTAATGAGGACACTATGTGGAGTGTAATGCAGGTGAAGTATGAGGACGGAGAGGACGAGAACTTGGTATTGTCAAATGAGCGAATCAAGTTTCATGTCTCTTTTGAGGAGATGCAAAATCTGAAACTGAAGTTCCACGAAAAGAGCTCAGAAGCTGATGGGATTGATGTGAATGAGATGATGGTTCTGGCTGCTAGTTTGGATGATTGCCAGGAGATTGAAACTGGAGATATCATTTGGGCTAAACTTACTGGTGCGTCTCTATATGCATTTGATTTTGAGAAGGTTAAAAGTAGATATATCCGGTGGATTTTATAATATCAGATGTGTTACCTGATATGCTTGTACGTTTCAAATATAATTTGCTAAAAGTAGTAAGGATAGGAAGATATTAAATCTTTTCCATTTTAACACCCTACATCTATGTAAATTTACCTTCTTGTGGTAATAAGAATTATTTTGGAATAAGGTTATTATTGACATAATTCCAGTGGGGTCTAGTTTGGCCAATCTTAAAGTTAGAGAAAGAGTGGCTCTGACCTGTATCAGCTAAACACTAATCAGCTTCATAGGGTGACCCAGGCCAGCTATAGCCCTTCGATGCTTAAATTCAGTTGAGCAAAGAGAGAGAGAGAGATCCACACAAAGTGGCTAATTTGAGGTAATAAATGAGCATGCTTGTATCATTTATGTCTGACTGTATTTATAGCCAGGTAAATTGCCATATCTGACACATAACCGGGGGTTTAAAATAACCAAAATACCTTGTTAAACCGTCTGTTAATTGTGCTGACACATATGGCTTGGTAGGCAACCCATAGGTCAAGGACGTGGGACTTTCCACCCAGTAGCATCAGCAGCCACCACCTAAATTCAGGGTCAACTACATGTCCTCAAATTAGGGTTTTGCATAAGAACCACTTTGGAGAACGTCTGAGGTCGATGCCGATATGTTATACTTTGAGGGACCTTGACCTTGACCTGCTGGGTTCACGTTGCTTGACCTTGCTGATCTCTGTTGACTTGGTGAAATTGCCAGGCTGGCCAATCATGATTTGCCTCATGGACCACTATATCTCTTCCCCATCAAATTTGAGTCCAGTGCAAAACATCATAAATGTAATATTATTCCAGTAATCTAGTCCATTTATCTAGCTATGAGTCTGTTACTCATTGAGCATGCAAGTTCATATATGCATCAACGAGTCTTATGATATTTATTAATTTATATATATTTTTAGAGGTAAGGACAGAAACAATGTTTGTTTTAATTGTATCAATAACTGGGAGGAGAACATGCCTAATGCCCATCTAAGTCTTTTTGTTTTACGTTCCAGTTTTAATTTATCTTTTTCTAGCATGTACAGTTTTGTAGCTTATGGAAGTTTTTTAATTTTTACTTACATCTTTTGGTTCCTTTGATTAGGACATGCTATATGGCCTGCGATTGTCTTGGATGAATCTCATGTTGGTGAACACAAGGGTCTAAGCAAACATTCTGGAGAAAAATCAGTCCTTGTACAATTCTTTGGTACCCATGATTTTGCTAGGTATTATTAGTTATTCAGTTCTGAAGATTTTTGTCCTAGTGTAGACTGTTGGACAGTTTCTTGGAGTGTTATCGGACTGGTAGTTGACTGGGTGGTAATTTTACATCCTCATGTGGGAACCCACTTAAATTTGTTCTTTCTTCATCAACATCCAGGGTAACAAGGAAACAAGTTATCTCTTTTCTCAAGGGCCTTCTGTCATCCTGTCATTCCAAGTGCAAGAAACCAACCTTTGTTCAAGGGTTGGAGGAAGCAAAAATGTGAGTCATTTTCACTGAAGTTGATTAAAGTTAATTCTAAATTGTGAATGACTTCTATTTTTGAATATGATGTGCAATTGATACTATCAGAGTCTCCCCGCAAGATTTAATCGGCAGGAGAAGAAAACTTAAAAGTGCAGATTTGTTTTATATGCATGTTAATTGCTGTCTTTGTTGGGTGATACCACAAACATAATATTCTTAGTGAGGTTTGCGATTTCATGTTTTGACTAAACAGATGTTAGATATCTTTAGAGCTGAATTGCAATCCTTTTTCTTTTTTTATTATTGTCACTATAGGATGCATCGACTTTAGCATCCAAAAGTTTATCCGCTTGTGAAGGTTATTGCTGATTTGACCTTCTTTAAGGACTTGTTTGTGTTTGTGAAGGGGATTTACTTACTATGTTCATTGATTGAAAGCATTCTCTTACTAGATAAAAGAACCATGCCATAACATTTCCCATCCTACTACAACACTTTATTGCTGTAGTTCAGGTTTTACTTTGTGAAGCACCTTTCGCCCTAATTTATAGTTATTATTCTCTTTGCAAATTATCCTGAGTTCTTACCCCTGTTTTTTAGTTTTGATTTAGTGAACTGGCTTAACCTTAACCGTAACCTTACTACATAAACTTCACCGACGAACTGCTGTGATTGGAGCTAGTTCAATGATTAATGAGGACTATCCAACCTGCATATATCCTGTTCAATTGTAGTTTGATTCAGAGATGTGGCCTTGGCTACCATTTGAATGTTTGACGGTTTTGCTAGTTTAAATGGATTTAACTTCAGGACTTGTCTTGTCGGTGTGGAAATGTTTGATTAAGTTGGCGTCACCCGGAATAATTATTTGGCTAATTAGATGCTCAGGTATCTATTTCTACAGATATCTGTTGTGTTATCTTCCGGTTATTCCTTTGTGGGTGTGAAGATAGTTTTTCAATTCCTTGTGACATAACTTCCCACTGCAATTTAGACTTGATCACTTTTTTTACTCAATTCAAGCATGTTTTTTTTCCTTGATGTAGTAATATTGTGTTTAATCATCCAGAGGAACATATTTATCATATGCTCATTTTGTAAGGATATTTTTTATGTTAACATCTGCGTCCGGAAGGTGAAAATCGTTATGCATTCTTATCATTGTAGCAGGTGTTTAATACTTGAGCTCTAAAATTTCCTAATATGAAGTATGAACTATCTACTTTGATCAGGTATCTTAGTGAACAGAGGCTCCCAGAGAGAATGCTGCAGCTACGAGGTGGCATTGATGCTGATATGAATGATACTGGAAGTGGAGAGCATGAAGAAGGTGCTGATTCTGGTGATGAAGAGTGCGTGAACCATGATGAGATAAACAAGAAACTTGAAGATCTTAAAAGCTCCCCGTTAGAAGCGGGAGAGTTGCAAATAATAAGTTTAGGTAAGTATCAATATTGTAATATAACATTATTACCTTGCACAGAAAACTTCAGGTATATTACCATACTTGGTGCTTTCTGTTATAAGGCTTGGGTAAATGTATCTGAGTGTTCCATGGCGCTAATTCCTCGTATTTCGTATGTTGGGACTGGGAGGGCCTGCAATGTATTCTGGTTGAATGCTGGTGGTCTTTAGTGCTTAGGACTTCTGTAACTTAATAGCTAGTCTTAAGACTACTGTATATTTTCGTCACTTTGACTAATGATTTTTCTGATCTACATTCAAACAAAGCATGTCATCTGTTGTATAATTAATTAATCAGCTCAATAATTTCTTGTTCATGTGAGTTTTCGTGCAGGTAAGATTGTAAAAGACTTGGGTAATTTTCAAAATGAGAGATTTATATGGCCCGAGGGATATACGGCTGTGAGGATGTTTTCTTCAATAACAGGTGAATGATTGCTCTTGGATATGCTTCCTGGTAATTTTTTCTTTTGCATGGTATCGGTTGGGAGACCTCATCATTTAAGCTGTTGGAGAGGTGAGACATCAAATATATAATATGTTTAACATGCTCCTTTTCATGTAGGTATTATTGTCAATCATTTCATGTGAAATTCCTTTTTACTTTCTTTATACTTCTTCCTTTTTTCATAAATGAGTGATGGTGAGATTTGAATGCATGACCTCTTACATGGCCTGGTTCTTTCACCATATTAGATGACCGCCTCATCTAAAAGCTTATGCTGTTAGAGAGGAGGCACAAAATGTCTAGATGCTATTTAAACTTTCATTTGTTCGTCTTCTGTGGCTATTGGTTTTTCACTTTGGTTTCAGATCCAAGTCAACATACCTTTTATAAGATGGAAGTGCTGAGAGATGTTGACCTGAGGACCAGACCTCAGTTTAGAGTTACGTCAGATTCTGGAGAAGAGGTATCCCTTAAAACTATCCAATGAATTTCAACAAATAAATTTCTCAGTGTTATAGCACACTTCGTTTACTTACTTTTTCTCTTATATTTCTTATGGAAAACTTTTAAGCTATGCACAGTCATTTTCCTCGTAACTCTTGGTGGTATTACTTTGTTATTATGTTTCTCTGAGTTTTTCCTTTCTCCCAGGATTGTCATTGAGTTTATATCTTTTTGAGGCCTATGTAAATTTTAAATCAGTGGTTTATATATAAGATGAGCCGGTAAAGTTTTGAATACTGAAGTAGATTTTCTGTTGTATTTTATGACAATGATAATAATTAATAAGTGCTTGTTGTTAGGACTTAGGTCAAGTTTGTGGAGAATTATATTGAGGCATCATGCATCCATTATGCTTATAGAAGATACTCTTTTCTCTATATATTATTTTATTTTTAATATCTGGTTTCCATAATTGAGAGCTTCCCTTTTTCTTACTTTTTAGTATTCTTCTGTCATCACTAATGGTCTCTGCATCAGAAAGATGAATGGTTTAAAGTGTATGGAATATCGGTGGATCTTCTACCTTGGTTTATGGTTTCACTTGGCTTTTTATGGCTCGTCTGAGGGTAGAGACTGCACTCCGAGCTTGATTTGAAATCTGATTCAAATTGATTGTAGCTGTACCTCTGCGTATTAGTTGTTCTCTCTTTAAATAGATCTGGGTAGGTCTCTGAATATGCTATGGTATTTACCAGGAAATCCCGTCAAAAACACACTATTCCTTGCTTTTCAAATAGTTAATTCTTTCCACGACGTCTATTCGAGGAATTTATGCACCACAATGAGCCCTTGATATGCTGTTCATCTAGATTTAGAAATGAAACAATTATCATTATAAGTGCCACAAGGAACAATTAATAAAAGCTAAATCTTATAACCCTTTGAGACGTGGGATGTATTATTGCTTTTAGGAATCAAGTGTTTTGGGTTCAAATTATGCAAAAAGTATATATCCTGTATCTAAATGAAAAATTGATGGAAATGAATATCTTCCTTTATGATTTGAACCCATACCAAAGGTTTAGAAAACCTCTATTGTATCCATGACACAATGGCCCATTCATAATGATTTGCTTGGTATTTGGAGTTTTCACCTTGACCTATGGTTCCAGGAGCTATGAAAGGAAATTCTGAAATCATGGGTCAGGACACTTAACGTGTAGGAAATTGGTTATTGAATCAAGAATGTGAGATGTTCCTGATTTTATGGGGTAAGGAGAAATGAAAATTACTCCAGCTAACGTTCAAGCACCAGGCACTTCGTAAGAGAATATCGAATCATGGACAAGGCCATGGATCCCTTACATGTCAGACCTATTGCTCCTGCAAATCAGATCGTCACTTTGGTCAAATTGTTTACTGAGGAGTTGCTTCCTATAGACAATGGATAGAGAACTCTTCAGTTTATCAGATTTTGCATACATCTATTTCCAACTTGTGCTCATATATTGATGTGTTTTCTCTTGCAGTAATATTTTTTTTTTTCTTTTTGCCATGGGTTGTTGTCTTCCTTATAATCACTTATTGAGATGTGGCACATCTTCTGATCTGATCTATGGAATATTTGTTCTGAATTCCCTGTTGGTCTGTAACTTTTTTGTTGAATATTTTATGTTACAGTTTACCGGACCAACTCCATCTTCTTGCTGGAATAAAATTTACAAAAGGATTAGGATGGTGCAAATCAGGAATCATGAGTATAAAGCTGATCAGAGTTTTGCCTCTGGTTCTTATATGTTTGGATTTTCCCACCCAAAAGTTTCCAAACTCATAAAGGTATTTATGCACAACCATAGCCTTCATTAGTAGCTCTGAAATTGATATATATTTTCTCTGGCTGTGTATCAACCATGTTACATTGCTTTAAGTACTAGTTTTGTACCTATGCTTTGACAAGTTTCTGAAATTTCCATGTCATGCATATAATGAAAAATGTGTGTGCTCTTTCCCAGTGTCAAACAAGGCAGTGAAGCAGTAGACTGCATTTAAATTAGTAGTTTGCACATGATTCTGAATTTAATTATAAAATTATATATGCATACTTCTTTCACCTTCGGACTTCTCAAATTTTCCCTTAAAGAAGCTTGCATGTGTTAATTTGTACAAGTTGTTATCTCCTCATTTAATAAGACAAGTAGTGTGTAAAAGACAGCCAAAACTATTGCATGTTTGGTTTCAATTGTTACTTCCATTCTTGCTTTTGGTCCCATTATAGTGGCAAATGTTGGCCACTCATGTTTCTTGCAAATTTTCTGTTTAACCTTAGGTATGAAGAGCCTAACTGAAGGATTTTTCCTAGTCAGCAAAATAGCAAAGGTCTTTTGAGAAACTCATCTCCGTCTACTTTTGTCAATACATTTTCAGCATACTTTACCACCTTTCATCTCCATCTTTTTACTTACTACTTGCCTCCTGCTGCTGTTGCTGCTCTTTGCTGTCTGAGTCTCTGCCTTCTCTTCCCCTCCTTTTTTCTCCATTTCTTGCACCAATCAGTAATTTTTCAATCTCAGAACCATTTTTAAGACATCAAATCTTGTTTTGAGGTGGAAGATTTTAGGACGCCTGAAATACTTGATTTAACCCCGAACAAGTCTGCATCCAATATTCCATAATATTCAAAACAATTATCGATTGTAACTGTGGTTACTTCCTGTGCAATTAAGGAAAAAAGTTCTGGGAGAGGTTTCCTGGTAATCTTGTAAAGTCTCCATCTCTGTTAGTAACTGTATAGCTTGCTTAGACATTGTAAAGCTGGTGAGACAATGCATGGTGCAAAATTTGAAGCAATATATTAACTGATTAAAAGAATCTGTGAGATGTAATATTCATGTTGATGCTTGAGGTGAGTGCTCCAAGTGTGATGTGCATGATTGTGGAACTGTTTATTGACATTGATTAAACTCGATTATACATTGAACCTGTTTGTGTATGGTTGCGAATTTCTGTCTCCTGTTTTAAATGTTTCTTATTTATTCATGTCCACTGTTGTTCTTAAATCCATCTTTATTATACTTGGATCTGCTTCACAATGAGTGTCGTATAGTGTTTTGTGTGCTCATTGCATCTTATTTATAGTTACACTGGAGACGTGTATCAGTTTCTCTTGTAACCCCCCCACCCCCCACCCCCATCCCATTTATCATAACACTGGTTATTTGTTGTCGTAGAATCTTTATGTGCATCCTGCTTCCCTGATGTTTCTTATCCTACAGCCTAACGCTCTAATATTTACAGGAAATGTCGAAATGCCGACCATGTTCAAAACCCTCCCAGTTGGCATCTAAGAAAACAAAAGGCTTTCCTGTTGGTTACAGACCTGTCCATGTTGAGTGGAGGGACCTTGATAAGTGCAATGTTTGCCATATGGATGAGGTAAGGTTTCTCTTTTACTTGGGATTAGTTTGGCCCTTTTTAATTCATTGGAATTGGCTCTTTTCTTTCATTTTATATTTTTATCCTGTCTAATTAAGCCTAGATAGCAAGAATTGCCTTCAGGATGTGGTTGTATCCTTTTCTGTAAATTCAGAGACATTCTTGGTTACGTAATCATCTTCTTGATTAGAATAACATGTTAAGTCTGCTGATGTGAAATAATTGCAATAAATACAATAATGTCAAGTATGCTAATGTGAAATACTTGCTCAGGAGTACGAGAATAATCTGTTTCTTCAGTGCGACAAGTGCAGGATGATGGTAAGTTCATTTTTCACCTTTTCCTCTTTCTTTGTCCTTTAATTAATTGCCAGTTTATTGAATTCTATGAAGCTACAGATTCTAACATTGCATATAAGTTATAATATATTATTACTTAAAAAGACACAAATGTCTTATGCTGTTGACAATAGACTCTTTAGCCAATTTTTTATCAGCATGATATCTTACATATATCTTTGTCTTTTGGCATCTCTTACTTGGATGTTTATGATTTATTTTGTATATAATAAAATGTATATATTTGCAGCACCTGAGTTTTACTATCTTTACTGGATCTGATTTCTGGTCCATTGTCTTCATTAACTTTTAAATTCTTGTATCTGCTTGGTTATGTTTAACATTTCATAATACTTGGTTAGGTGCATGCTAGATGCTATGGAGAACTTGAGCCTACTGGTGGCGTTCTTTGGTTATGTAACTTATGTCGGCCAGGAGCTCCTGAAACTCCTCCTCCTTGCTGCCTGTGTCCTGTAGTAGGTACTTAATATATTTCTATCAATTTCTTTTACTTCAACATTTGAATATTTAATAGGGCTATTTTCTGTTTAAAGCAAATAAAAGCTGAGTTTTTGTTGGATGATTTTTATTTAGGAGGTGCTATGAAGCCTACCACAGATGGACGTTGGGCTCATCTTGCTTGCGCCATATGGATACCAGGTGTCTGCTGCTTGATTCACAAACACACATTTTTGTTTTGGATAAACTATATATTCCAAGTTTTTTTCACCATCTATTTCATGCAGAAACCTGTTTATCTGATATAAAGAAAATGGAGCCCATTGATGGGTTATGTAGAATCAACAAGGTATATCTTTCCTAATCAAATTTTCAAGTATTTTCTCTAGTTCTGATAAGATTACCTTTGAAGAGGAAACATATACCAGAACATGTTTGGCCTGCATCTTTGTGTCAAACTCTGCCTATGTTTTCCTCAGAAAGTGGAATATCTTCACTTTTATCATATTATTAGAGCAATAACGACTTCTGACTTTCACTTGAACTAATGTTAAGCATCTCTCTACTCTTCCATTCTATGAAGGATCGGTGGAAGCTCTTGTGTTGCATTTGCCACGTTTCTCATGGAGCATGTATCCAGGTTGATTTATCCTTTTCCATTGCTTGAGCTCTTGCTGAATTTCCAAAATCGTATTGGTTTTATCCCTTTGGTTAGATGTCGAAATGACGATTATTAATGGTTGGCACAATCTTTTCAGTAATGTGTTATTTCCTGTGTCCTTGTTGTCAATAATAGTTCTGCGTACATATAGAAGTATTCAACTTAACTAATTCATCTGAAGAACACAAAAATTGGTACTTTTATTGAATGTTCTTTTTTTTTTTTGTCCGACTTAATAATGGGTGATAGGGTAGTCTATGGTCAATTCGACTAATTGCATCACATGTCTAGTGATGTGTGTTTCCCACGTTAAATGCAAGTTTCAGGACTTTGCGAACTTGGAATCTTGCGTGATTCTTTTCAGCAAGTTGGTTGTCCTGTATTTACTGTTTCTCGTGATCCCTCTAGAATGCAGAACCTTTTTCTCCTCCTGTGCTGTTCCATTTTCTTGCAACAAATGTAGTTTTACTGATAAGATAATGATAGTCACTGGTTTTGTCATTTAGATCAAAGCTGTTCAATATTTTTTGGTTTCCTACATGTTAGCCTTCCGGTTTTTCAATAAATACCTTCTATGTTCGAATTTCAGTTTCTGTAGTTCTACCCTCAATATCTATAATCATTTTGCAGTGCTCAAACAATAATTGTCGAGTGGCATACCATCCTCTCTGTGCGCGTGTTGCTGGCTTTTGCCTTGAGGTACTTTGACTGTGGGAAAAAAAGCTTGCCTCGATGCACCATTTCACTCTATTGAGATAGTTTACGTTATTTACATAACGGTGGTTATAACTGCAAAACTTTTTACCCCGTCTTACTCAGTATTTGTTTCTTATTTGTAGCCGGAGGATATGGATAAATTGCATTTGGTTCCTTTTGATGAGGATGAGGAGGGCCAATGCATTCAACTACTATCTTTCTGCAGGAGACACAGGCCCTCGTCTAATGAGCGTTTGCCTTTTGATGAACGAATTGGACAAAAGGCCCATGAACATGCAGACTATATTCCGCTGACAAATCCTTCTGGTTGCGCTCGTAGTGGTACTGATTTCCTGTATTCCTGACATTTTAAACAATTTCCCTCATGTAAATGGAACCAAACATGAACATAAAATGGCTTGCCTGATGAAGAATGTGAAGAGCTTAAGAGAAATATATGTGGGAGCTTAAACAGACTTGACAAGAATTGGTTGGTTGGATGTGAACTTGAATGTTTTTTTGATATAATTTTCTAACCCGATGAATAATTCAAACTCTCCAGTTAATTACTCTTTAGTTTATTGTTACATAAAATCCCTCCTAGCATCACTATTGTGATTATTGAACGACAAGCTTATATACACTTTCAGTGATCCTAATTGCCTATTGCTGTTACTGTTATCTGGTGTAAAACTGACTGTACTCTGAGTGAATTTCACGCATGTAACGAACGGTAGATGGGGACTTTTGTATTTGATCTCATAAGAGGACTTTATATGCTTATCTACATTACAGCTAAGAGGATTCCATTAATTGATACTTCATGATAAGGGAGAGCTATTCAATACACGTATTTTTAACAAAATGGGAGGTTTTCTCTGTAAATTACCTCATTTTTCAGTATATTATGCTTATTTATGCATTCCTGCTTCTTGCTCTTCTTCGGGAATTGATTAATTGGAGTGTCATTGCGAATTGCATTTTGCCTATTTACTCTTTAGCGTAATTGTATTTGGAAGTACAGGAGCATCGTTCTGAGGACTTGTGATTGTTCTTACTTCCCTTTTTTGTAAATAGAGCCCTATAATTTTCTCACAAGACGAGGGAGAAAGGAGCCTGAAGTCCCTGCTTCTTCTTCAAAGCGCTTGTATGTGGAGAACCAGCCATACTTGCTTCGTGGGTGCAGCCCACATATGCCCTTGTGGAACAAATTGTCCTCCAGTGAGCTTGATGGTTCTAAGTATTTAGTTGACCTGCAGAAGCTACAGACGTCTCAACTTGATCCATCTGGTGAGATTCATTCAGTGGCTGATAAGTACAATTATATGAGGAATACCTTTAGGAAGAGACTGGCATTTGGTAAGCCTTTGCAATGATCTCTGTTTCTTTCTCCTATTTTGCTGCCTATTTGGATGTTTATTAATATGCCCTTGATATTTCTTCAGTTCTTTCATATGCTCCTAAAACTCCAGAAGGCAGCTCATTTATTTTCGGTATAATTTAAAATGGCATCAAAATCAATATTTTACCATTATTGTTAGCACTTGCTCTTTGCCAACATGCATATCCTGTAAACCTTTAATTTCATTGTGTTATTGCATTTTTAGCTTTATTGATGTTGGATCTCTGCATGACCCTTTAAAGATCTCATTTAACCCTGAAAACAAGTTTTCCGCTCCACTGTTTTCCTACCAAGAAACTGTGCAGTATCACTTTATTAGCTTGTGGCTCTATTGTCCATTCTCTCTCTTTATGACAATGTTGCAGTAAACTTAATTAGCTTATCGTCCTATAGATCCATTCTTTATCTGCATGACAACTTTCCACATCACTGTGACTCCAATTTGCATGAAATGTTAAGCTTGATAGTTCTTCAGTTCTTTGTTATGCTCCTAAAACTCCGGAAGGCAGCTCATTTATTGTTTGGTATAATTTAAAACAGCATCAATATTTTAACATTACTGTCAGCACTTGCTCTTTGCCAATGTTAGCTTGTGGCTCTATAGTCCATTCTTTCTCTTCATGAGAATGTTGCAGTACAACTTAATTAGCTTATCATCCTATAAATTCATTCTTTTTCTGCATAGCAACCTTCCACATCACTGTAACTCCAATTTGCATGAAATGTTATGCTTTGTCTTAAGCGGGCAGACTACCTCAGTTTTCATTGATGTTTTTCCATTAAATGGTCCCCGCCTTGTAAGAACTGCTTAATTTCACTGATCAAGCTGGTACGCCACATTGGCAGTGTGGTAAGTTATTTCTTTCTTAATATCTGATCTGCTTATTTTGACTGCAATTGTTACTATCTTCACCATCACGTGGAGGTTAAATTGTGATCATGTGTCAAATTGATCGGCGGTGCCATGTATCTTTCTCACTATTCATGACTATCAGTCTCAATTAGTACTGGTTTAATAATCATGGAAAGTACTTGAAGTTACCGTTAACCTTTATTGATCTTTGTGGTTACAGGGAAGTCTGGTATACATGGTTTTGGTGTCTTCACTAAACTGCCGCATAGAGCGGGTGACATGGTGAATTTCTTGGGCGACCATTTCTGTGTTCATTTTTTAGAGGCACGGCGTTAAAATAATAGTTTTGTTGCATGATAGGTGATCGAGTATATTGGCGAACTTATTCGGGCTTCAGTAGCAGACAGAAGAGAACATTTGATATACAATTCGTTAGTGGTAAGTACCTCCATTTATAGTCTGAGATGATGTATTTTTAAAGGAGAATGGTTTATATAGCCGTTGTGGATTACCGCTATGTATGTTATGCTATGCTGTTTTTGACTAAAAAATATAGTTGACTTCATATTTTTCTGATACGGATAATAAAATGAATTCGCATATTTGTGCAACCAATTTACTTATCCATTGGAGCTAATTAGAATGATGAGTATTCATATTTCATCCACAGCTTTTGCAATTATATTATAATAAAAAATGCTTTTGGCATTTTTTATGATTTGAATGATGAGAAATTTTTCATTCACCGACTGTCTTGTAGATCATCTCATTTATGATTGCGGATTATAGAAATTTGCTTTTCGAATCTGTTAAAATTTCTGTTGTGCAGGGTGCTGGAACTTATATGTTCCGGATTGATGACGAACGTGTCATAGATGCCACCAGGGCAGGGAGCATAGCGCATTTGATTAATCACTCATGTGAAGTATGTATCAGACAACAATTTCACTACTCAGTTTTTATTTCATTGCAGATTATACCTCCTTTCATCAGGAAAAAAAGGAAAGAAAGAAAGAAAAAAGTATGTCATTGGTTATTCTCTGAATAATTAGTTCGATTTGATGACAAATGATGAAGACATATTTACGTGCTCAGTGTGAATATGAGGTTTTGCTTCTGGACTTTCAATATTAGAATGCATCAGTCTCAGAAACTTTCTAGTAAAGATGGTTTACTCTCTCTGTGTTAGTTAATTTTTCGGTCGTTCTAGTTGACCTTACCTCTGCTTAGTGATGATATCTGTGCAAGGACACTTTAACCTTCAAATCAGTAGCTTTGATTGGGGTGAAAGAAAGAAACTTGTCATTCATTACAAACTATAAAGACTTCTTTTTGTCTTTCTTTGAATTTTGAAAGCAGATTTGTAAAATATAACCCATTAGAAATGGGCAAACCGCAGATATTTTTGTGAAAATAATGACGACTTGTGTGTTCCTGGGTGGTGCCATAGAGGTGAGTGGTGTATGTTGAAAATGGTGGAGAATAACTTGCAGCATAGTGATTTTGGGGGATCAAACATATCAGGAGGGTTCTTATTTGGAGTAGCACTAGAATATTTGGTAAATTTGGTGATAATATAGTGATATAAGTGAATCGCTTGAACTTATTTTGGTTGTCTTGAATGTTTATTGTGGGCCAAGTTAATAGGTCAATCATTTGTACTTACTTTCGATTCTGTTCAACGTTGATTTTAGATTATGTCAATCAGTTGAACTTGTATTAGTTGTCTGCAATAATGGGTGGGAGTAAAAATGAGGTTTGCACCAGAAGTTTATCACTGCTTATGGAAAAGATTCCAGCTGTAAGAGATGTTATCGGATGTGTGATATCTCAAAATCATGGTTGATCCAATTTAACCAGAAAGTTGGTGAAGTTGTCTTCCTATTGCCCTTTAATCCAAAATTTGCATCTACAATAATTGTTGCATGTCTCTAACCTTATGAGGAGATAGAAATGGTGTTAGTTATAGGCAACATTGTCAATTTAGCTCATGTTTGAACAAACCTTGTGCATCTGTTTGCTTGACTGGCAATGCTCTTTTGTTCTTAGCTACTTGAGCAACAGCATTCTTTCCTTTGCATCATGAGTCAGTACACCTTCAGATTATAGTATCTCTTTTTGTTTCAGCCTAATTGCTATTCAAGAGTCATTAGTGTCAATGGCGTGGATCACATCATCATATTTGCGAAAAGGGATATTAAACAGTGGGAAGAACTGACATATGATTACAGGTTTTGCTCCTCGTCATCCTAATGTAGTTATTGGTGTCTCCTCAAGCTTATTTGTGTTGTTTCTTCTTGCAGGTTTCTTTCATTCGATGAACGGCTAGTTTGTGATTGTGGATTTCCTAGATGTCGGGGTGTGGTGAATGACATCGAAGCTGAAGAACGAGTGGCAAAGCTATATGTACCCCGTACTGAATTGAAAGACTGGCAAGGAGAATAAAAGAGGTCGGTTTATAATTCTCTTTGATCATTTCACGATTATACTTATCGGTATTTCTTTTATGTTGGGATATAATAATTTAGCAATCATTATCTTCATTTGTTTGTCTCGATTTATGCTAGGCACCATTGAAGTAACCCTTTGAATCGTCTTATTAAAGAAACAAACAGCAGTATTACAACCTAGTAAATGAGTCCTTAAATAACGATGGTGAAGTAATAAAAACACTTACGGCTGAATACTTTTTTCTGGTATTGGTGTTTACTGGCAGACAATGAGTTTTTGTCATATATATGGAGTATGAAGGTTAAGAATCATCAGATTAGTAAGAAAGTGTAGAGACTACAGATCTGATTATGTCTAAAGATACATGGAACTCTTCAAAGCTGCCAGTTAGGAGCATAAAATCTGCGGTAGGTTTGTTTAAGGATTGAACATTATGGAACTTGTTATTACAGTTATGGATAGCCTACTAACAATCTTGTAAATGAGTTTGTCAGACGAGTCATGAGACTTTGCAGTTCAACACAAGATTAATGTTGGACAATGGTTTAATATCTGCAGCTCTAGGTCTCTTTCACTTGTTACTGGGAGCCTCTCGAATTAGGGCTATGGTTAGTTCCTGGAATTTATCCAGTGTGATTGTTCAATGCTTAGATGATATTTGGTGTTGCTGCAGGTCTGAGCTCTGCATATTGTAGTTGTCGTGGGATGGTTTAAGATTGAGAAAGACTGTAAGATGCTGTTCAATCTAAAGATTTTGTTTTATGCAGTTCCAAGAAGAAAAACAACTTCAAAAAGTATATTTGCCAGTGCAATCTCAAATAAATACCATTAGCAGCTCATGTTTCCCATACAGCATACTATGATGCATCATATAAACTAGTAACCCTCCACACTCGATGCGTGTGCAAAAAAAAAATATTAAATTAAAATTTTCATATTAATTTATAATTATTTTTTAATATAATTAAAGTTTTATGATAATAAATAAATAAATTAAGATAATATTAAATTATTATAAAATAATAATTCAAATAGAAATTAAAAATATTAAAAAAAGAAAATGTAATAAAAAATTAAAATAAGGTGAGAGAAAAAAAGAATTAAAGATATATAAATGATAAAAAAATAAATAAAAAAAAGAATTTGAGAGTTCAGGGAATGTGGAAGAGGTTAAGCAAAAAGTTATAGAGACGTGGATAGCATTTGTATTTAAAAAAAATAAAGAGTCCATGACATCTGTTGGTTTTTTATGCATAGAACAAAGGTTGAGATCAAAGAAGAAAACGAAAGAAATGAGAAGTACTTTTATTCTCTAGAAAAGTCTGCATTTATTCATTGATAGAAGCTGATATTTATACAAAAGATAACTAACTGAAATTCTCAACAAATGCCCAAAATCAGAAAAAACAAATCACTTGAAAAACAAACTCCTAACAAATAACAAACCCAAATATCAGCTTATCTCTTATTCTTATCCTATCTCTAATTGAAATTTAGATAAACATTTGAGGCATTATCTCTGATACTCGTCCTTCTTATCCTATCTCTAATTGAAATTTAGATAAACATTTGAGGCATTATCTCTGATACTCCTCCTTGCATTAGATGCTGCAAATTCCAAGTTTCCCTCTGAAGAATTCAAATCTAGCTTTGGACATTGCTTTAGTAAGAATGTTTGCAACTTGCTCTTCTATTTTGCAGTAAAGTAGAAGCCCTTCTCCATCCCTTTGTACTTCTTTTAAAAAATAAAACTTAATCTTGAAGTGTTTCGTCTTTCCATGAAAAATCGGATTGTTGGATATAGAGATAGCTGCCTGATTATCAACGAAAATATGTGTGCTTTCCTCATGGTCCAAGTATAGATCTTCCAATACTTTCCTGAACCATAGAACATGGTTTACAGCTGCTGTAGCAGCCACATATTCAGCTTCTGCAGTGCTTTGAGCAACAATTTCTTGTTTCTTTGAGCACCAAGAGAACATGCCTGATCCAAAACTAAAGCAATAAATTGTAGTGCTTCGCATATCATCAACTGAACCTGCCCAATCACTATCTGAGAAGCAATGCAATTTAAATTCTTGGCAATGAGAAAACTTGATTCCATAATTTAAAGTACCCTTTATGTATCTCACAACCCTTTTTGCTGCCTGAAAATGCAACTCACTAGCACAATGCATAAAATGCGAAAGTAGGCTCACAGCAAACATGATGTCAGGTCTAGTTGCTGCGAGATACATCAAACACCCTATCAAGCTTCTGTAGAGTCCTTCACTGACCTTTTGAGCACCATAATCTTTGTTTAATTTCTCCTTAGGATCCATCGGAGTATTAGTTGATTTGCAATTCTCCATATGAAACTTTATGAGAATTTCTCTTGCATATTTTTGTTGATAGATAAATATTCCATCCCTTTCTTGCCTTACTTCCATTCCAAGAAAATAGGACATCATCCCTAAGTCTGTCATCTCAAAGACTTTAAACATTTCCTCCCCGAACTCTTTTATAAGCTCCTCATTACTTCCTGTAACAAGTAGGTCATCAACATAAACAGATACAACAATCAAATCTGAATTTACCTTCTTCAGATACAAAGTAGGCTTGTTGAGATTCTTTTTAAATCCTAGTCGTAGTAGGTGATCATCAATCCTATTGTACCTGGCCCTTGGAGCTTGTTTGAGACCGTATAAATCCTTCTTTAGGAGATACACCTTATCTTCATGTCCTTTCACAATAAATCTTTCCGGTGGTTCGACATATATTTCTTCCTGCAAGAAGCCATTAAGAAAAGCCAATTTAACGTCTAATTGATACACTTTCCAGCCCTTCTGTGCAACTATTGCTAGCAACAATTTGCTTGTATCTAGTCTTGCAACAGGTGCAAAGGTCTCAGAGAAGTCCACACCAAATACTTGAGCATATCCTTTTACCACAAGCCTAGCTTTGTGCTTGTTGATCGAACTATTTGCATTTAACTTGGTTCTAAATACCCATTTAACTCCAATAATTTTCCTGTCTTGAGGTTTCTCTACAAGCTCCCAAGTGTGATTCTTCTCAATCATTCTCAATTCTTCTTTCATGGCTTCAACCCATTTCTGGTCTTTCTGAGCTTCATTAAATTCAGCTGGCTCCACGATAGCTATATTGCACCTCTGGTAAATTTCTGAAAGTAATCTCGTTCCCCTTATTGGTATGCTATGATGCACGGACACTTCTAAAAATGTCATTTTGCCGTGTCGTGTCATGCTATGTCGTGTCAAACACTCGTGTCCGACACTCCTTACGTGGGAAATTTAAGAAAAAATCCGTGTCGCCGTATCCGTGTCGTGTCGTGTCCGTGTGATTCTTCTCAATCAGCTTCATTAAATTCACCTGGCTCCACGATAGCTATATTGCACCTCTGGTAAATTTCTGAAAGTAACCTCGTTCCCCTTATTGGTATGCCATGATGCACGGACACTTATAAAAATATCATTTTGTCGTGTCGTGTCGAACACTCGTGTCCGACACTCCTTACGTGGGAAATTCAAGGTAAAATCCGTGTCGTGTCGTGTCCGTGTCGCTGTGTCCGTGTCCGTGCATCATAGTTGGTATGTTATCAACATCATCAAGTAAAGGTTGCTCCATCTTGTCATTGCTTGTATCCTCCCAAGTCCACTGTTCATCCTCCATAAATGTAACATCTCTACTTACTAGAATTTTTCCTGTTTGGGGTTGAAAAATTCTGTAAGCTTTTCATATATTACTATAGCCAATAAATATACCAGATTCGGCTCTTTTATCTAACTTGTCTCTTTTCACCTGAGGTACAAAAGAAAAGCATAAACAACCAAATATTTTCAAATTTTGTATAGAAGGTTTGTACCCATGCCAAGCCTCAAAAGGTGTTTTCCTTTGCAAGACCCTTGTTGGAAGTCTATTTAAGAGGAATACAGCAGTGTTCGCAGCCTCTGCCCAAAACTTTTTCGGCAACTCTTTCTCATGAAGCAAACATCTTGTCATGTTCATTATGGACTTATTCTTTCTTTCACTCATGCCATTTTGTTGTGGAATATGGAGCTGTGAGTTGATGTTCAATACTAGCTTCCTCGCAAAATTGGCTGAAATTTTTTGAAGTATACTCCTTTCCATTATCTGATCTCACTACTTGTATTTGCAACCAGCTTGATTTTCCACCCAAGCTTTAAATTTCCAAAATACACCTGCAACTTCCGACTTGAACTTTAGAAAGTAAATCCAACACATTCGAGTAAAGTCATCTATGAACAAAATATAATATTTACTTCCCTTAAGAGGAGGAGTTCTTTGAGGACCTCCAACATCTGCGTGTATTAGTTGCAGCTTTTTTGAAGCTCTCCAGGCCTTTTGTGGAAATGATAACCTGCATTGTTTGCCAAATTGACAAGCTTTGCATCCAGTGAGAATTTCTTCCAATGGAGGTAAACCTTGAACCAAATTATTCCTTTACATAAATAAGAGTGTTGCATGATGGAAGTGACCAAGTCTTTTATGCCATTTTTCTGCATTGTTGATAGAGGCTGATACGCCACTTGCTCCTGCATTGGGTCTAGAGCAAAACTTTTACCTCTCATATTTATTTTGAAAACAACTTGATCCTTCCTATCTTTGATAATGCACTTATCATTTTGAAAGAGTACCTTAAAATCCTTCTCGAGTAGCTGACTTAACACTAAACAACTTTTGTTTAATTGCAGGCACATATAAAACATCAGTAATTAATTTTGTACTTGAAACACTTTCAATTGCTACTGTCCCTTTGCCTTTTACTTCAATGAACTCACCATTTCCAACCTTAACTTTGGAAATTTCTGTTTTCTCTAACTCTTTGAAGAGCTCTTTATCGTAAGTCATGTATTTGTGCAACCACTATCAACCAGCCAATGTTCATTGAAACCATTGCTTGCATAACATGAGGCATCGAACAATTGCTCCTCCTCTTGTTGATCAACTACTTGAGCTTGTTCCTCTTCTTGGATTAATTTGGTCTTGCAAATTCTCTCCACATGGCCCATCCGTTTGCGCTTCCTACATTGCACATCTGGCCTTTTCCAACAGTTTTGTGAAAGGTGATTTGTTCTTCCATAGTATTGACATGGAGGAAAATCTCCTCTGTTATTGTTGTTGCGTTCACGAGTATTGGTTTTGCTTGCTCCAACATTACCTCTTCTGATATCGCTTTTTCTACCCTTCACCTTCTTGTTTTTGTCTTCTTCTTGAGCTAATAGTTTGGCTTGAAAAGCACCTTTTACAGTCCCTTCTTGTCTCATCAGTCTTCTTTGTTCTTGTGCCTGTAAAACATTTAAAAGTTCTGCCAAAGAAATTCTTGACAGATTTTTAGACTCTTCCAAGTCAGCAATTTTTGATTCAAATCTTTCAGGCAATATAACTAAATTTTTTTCTACAACCCTATTATCAGATAAATCTTCACCAAGTAATCTTATTCACAATACAAAGAAGCCTGTCGAGTACTCTTTAATAGTCTCTGATTCTTTCATTCTTTGCATTTCAAATTCCCTCCTTAGGTTAAGCACTTGCATATTCTTGGTTCTATCATTTCTTTGATACTCCTCTCTAAGATAGTCCCATGTTGCTTTTGCTGATTCTAAGGACGTGATTCTAGTGAAGATGCTCTCAGACACAGCGGAATAAAGACAGGCTTTGGCTTTATATTTCCTTATCTTTCTCTCGCCATGATTCTTCATCTGGGCAGCTGTTGGATTGTTGGGCAATGGAGGCACTTCATAGTCATCTTCCACTGGCTCCCATAAGTCATAAGCTTGCAAAAAAGTTGACATCCTAACGGCCCAAATCTGGTAGTTTTCTCCAGAGATGATAGGGGGTGTAGAGAATGAGTTGGTTTCATATGCCATGTGTGAAATTTTTTTGTGAATATTTTTTAAAAATATATCACAGGTCCCTTAAGATAAAGGGCTCTTGATACCAATTTGTTGGTTTTTTATGCACAGAACAAAGGTTGAGATCAAAGAAGAAAACGAAAGAAATGAGAAGTACTTTTATTCTCTGGAAAAATCTGCATTTATTCATTGATAGAGGCTGATATTTATACAAAATATAACTAATAGAAATTCTCAACAAACGTTCAAAATCAGAAAAAACTAATCACTTGAAAAACAAACTCCTAACAAATAACAAACCCAAATATCCTTATCTTTTATTTTTATCTATCTCTAATTGAAATTTAGATAAGCATCTGAGGTATTATCTCTAATAACATCACAAAAAAAAAGAAAAAAAGAGTCCATGACACCAAATGAGTCTCTCGCTTATTGATATAATAGTATAGATACTAAAAAGCACCACAAAAAGAAAAAAAAAAAAAACTTTGAAATCCTAGTAGCTAATAAGTTGCTACTATAAATCCGCATTTTCAGTAAGAATAAATAAAAAAACTGAAGATGAATTAATGACTGAACAGGAATGGGTACCTTTTTGTATATTTACTTGAGTGTTTATCATGTGCCTTTCATTGGCGGGCTTATTCTTTAATTTACTCGAATCAAACTCTATTCAATATGGCATTTTGGGTTTTCCCCTATCACAAAGAAGCCTATTGAACAAAGAATGTGAAGAGGTTAATTCCCTCCCCCAACTGATCTGCGGTATTCATCTGAGGTGCCAGAATATTGTTCAGTTAGGGATCAGTTTATTCGTAACTTTGCATCAGGTTGTGTTTTCTTGATTAGCAATCTTTTACGGTGAATAGTCGATATGCTTGTTCATTTATTAGTTTTTATAATTTTCTTCTCATGTAATTTCTGCTCCCTGCAGCTTGCTAGTTTGTGCATTTCATCATTCCATGTCATTAATTATGGGTTGTGTTCCATCTCTGTCCTTTTTTTGGTGTTCTCGTAAAGATTGTCCCATATATTCCAGTGCTGACAACTCTTTGCATGCTGTGCAGAACTTGTTTTTATTGGCGGCATCATGGTATTTAAGATCCATCTAAAAGATAATGTTCTGACAGCTCTGTATATTTATTGAGAGGCTTATTGTTGTTGCTCCACTTCAATGACTTGTTCAGCCATTGATTATTGCAAGGCAGATGGAGTTGCATTCTATTATCTTTTGACCGATTTGCGGCATATCGTGGAACCGGCATACAGAACCAATAAAAGATTATTCTTACTATTTTTATTGCATTGTCCTCTGTAAAAAAAAATTGTTTTCGCCATAGGTTGAGGCATTTGAAGAGAGCAGAAATGTGCAGTAGCATGTAAGGAAGTGATTATTACTATTTTTTCCTATTCATTGAAAAAACCACAGCTTCATTGATCTGTTGGCAATTTGTATATGCAATGTGTATGTGTATGTACGTGTGCTGCATGGCTACAGTATGTTCATGCAATGAGCAGAAAATACCAGCAGCATGTCATGTTTGAAGCTATTGTGGGTTTTTGATTTAAATTTCAGCATGAAAACAGTAGATATAAGTTAACTTGAAAAGGAGGCAAGAGGACTGTGTGTGAGAGAGGGAGGAGATCGGATTTCCATGTATTCAGGTGACACTCAAATACCAAATGAAAAGGACAACAAATAACTTATTGTCATCCTACCTATAAGTGAGCTAATAATAATAAACCTTTCTAAATAAAATCACAATTTTTTTTTCTTTCTTTATTTTTCCCCCCTATGGCTGGATAATAGATCCGCTATTACGACTTTTTTGGTGTTAGATTTCGTTTTGGTGTTTTTGGGTGGTATTGGACCGATTGGGATTTTTTTTTATGCAGTGTGGTTGGTTTGGAGGTGCGCAATTTACGCTGGTGGTTCGTAATTGGCCATGATTTTGAAATACTTGTTGTGACGTTGGTCATTATCAACGAGGGTTTTATGTACAACATGATTGGTTATATCTAGGATAACCATAAATTGAGCAAATCAGAAAGACTCTCCCGCGGCAAGGTTTTACACTTTTACACATAGGGTGTTTCACTGTCCCATGGTGATGTCTGTTGTTTGGGCTTAAAATAATTTTTAATTGATTAATTTATTATTAATTAATATTATATGTCAAAATTATTTTAATTGTCCATGTGGCTGAGCCCCATGCTAATTAGCTCCATGTGGTGAGTTTTGCCACGTTGGTGCGGTCGAGCCTTGGGGAAGGGTTCAACTTTTTTAGAATTATTATAAGTTATAAGGATGTTTATTCGTAGATTTGGCCGTCTAGCCAAGTCATGCTCAACAAGGGAAGATCATGTCGATCTCCCTCAACACGGAAGAGGGCTTCGATGCCCTTGAGTAAGGAAAGGCCGTCGGTCACGCAAAATTTAGAATATCTTCTCTGGCCATGGAGCACTCCCAAAGGAATTTGGATATGACAAGCTTGAAGAGCCAGTTAGGATTTGGATTTAGAGATTTCTTGGAGGACAATACGAGTGGACGTCTATAAATTTCCCACACTTTGTATCTTTATTTTTCTGTCTTAACCACCCCAATCAAACTCCTAAAACTACTTAGAGTTTTCTAACTCTTTATATGTACTCGTGTTAACTTAATTTTCAAAGCAATTCACAGTTTCTTCAAGTGTTCTTTTTCTTTTCTTTTTTGCAACATCTAAACTCCAATCGATTGTTTTTTATTATCTAAGTCATGGTTTCACAGCATAGCTCACACGCAAGATGATAGAAGACAACTTTTCCGTTTACTCTTTTCTTTTTTTATTTTCTTTTACTCTTACCACACCATATTTTTATCCGGTTTTACTTAAAATCGTGTTGGCATGCCCCCAACACGCATCACCTTGGGTCAAGATATCACGTGCGCATTCGAAATGAAATGAAATGTCCGTACATGAACCAACACGTAAGGATGCCACACCCCCGCACCATAGGCCGCTCCACATACGAAATGAAATGTCCGTACATGAACCAACCTATAGCGAACGGGTGACAATAAGATAACACGAGAAGCAAGGTGGGACTAATTTGTAATCAATAACCATAATGCGTAACAAATAAATTAAAGTATGCGATATTATCTATCATTTATCAAGTAATTCATACCCGGAGTTTACATATCAATACATTATCATCTCCTCAAAATACGTAACATGTAACCTGAACAATAATTCCTTGAAATGATAACAAATAAGTAAATACACCTCGCGGGGCTCGAATGCAAGGACTCGACTCAGCCTGGTTCCCGTCTAGAGTTGTACCTGCAAGAATACTGCGCATATATCGATTTCATGAATTACCACATCATTCCATTAAACACCACCACCCTAGTCACATCATCCCCCAATCACTCCATCACTCCAATCACTCCATCACTCCAATCACGGTAACACGATAACACGATAATGGGAAGGTAGCGAGCCTTCACCAATCACGATAACACGATAGGGTTTGTTCTTCCTGTGGTTGGACGGACAACCACCAGCTCTGAGACTGACCCAGCGCCTTCACTAAGGAGAACCTGGCCAGGAGAACACAGGTACACGATAGGGCTTTGTTCTTCCTGTGGTTGGACGGACAACCGCCAGCCCGAAGACCAGCCCAACGCCCTCACTAAGGAGGACCTGGCCAGGAGAACCCAGGTACATGATAATCACGATGATCACGATAACATGGAGGCCGAATTGCTTTGCATGATCCTGACAATGACACGATAATCACGGTACGTGCATGGCTTGGCATGACCTGACTTGCTTGCTAGCGGGTGACACGACGATTCATGAATGCGTGAACATGCTCATTGATCCCAACCTTTATTCCCGAGAACAATTAGCAAGGAATAGAAACGATTGTGCCCTCATTAGACCATAACTTGATAACGTTACCAAATAAGCACACGACATGATCAAAAGACGAGATGGCATGCCATGAACAATGTAGCATAATATATTCACTTTTTGGCATGATATTGATCATATAATAGCATATTGGGACCAAATAGAGGTAACAAAAGGAAATGGAAATGCATGTTTTATACAGAAACTTTCTACCTCTCCAGAGGCCTGGGAACGGTTCAAAATGGGAATGGCCGTTCCCAGCTACCCAAAGTGACTCCCGAAGATGGGAACGGCCGTTCTGGCTTACAAGCCAAAATGGGAAGGGCCGTTCCCGTCCTCGCTGCCATTACACTATTCAAACTATGGGAACGGCCGTTCCCCAAATACAAAGGGAACGGGAAGGGCCGTTCCCATTATGCAGAAGATGCAGAAACAGAGGCAGAAACAGGGGAGGCACGAAATATCATCAAATCTTCATAAAACATCATTGAATCCATTTCTAATTGCAAGAACTCTGGAAACTAATATGCATATACATTCAAGGTATGATAAAATCCAACATAAACACTTAGTTCAAGCTTAATTCACCAAGAATTCAAGATCAACTCTCATGAACATTTATACCATAAAACTCCATAATTCTCAAGATATAAGCATGAAATTCAAGTTACAAGCACATGATCATACTTCTAACATCAAATAATCCAATTATTTCATGAATTCATAAACCCTAGCCTCACATATAAATTTCAAGAATTCATATAATAACTCATGTATTCCTTGGAATGAAAATTAGAAGAAAAGAGAGCAAGATAGAGGATGATGATGCTTCGAAACCCATGATTCCTCCAAATTAATAGCTTGAGATGATGGATTCCTCTTCCTTTCTTGAAGGGTTGAGTCTCGGTAAGAGAAGGGAGAAAATATGTATATATTTCTTGTACATAATGAAAGATGATCATGAAATGGAAGCATGAAGAAGCATTTAATGTGATTCATCCCTTGGAATTAATGAATTGGCACAAATTGCAATTAAGCCCCTTATTTAATCAAGTTATGCAATTAAGGATATGAGGTTTGGAAAATGATCAATTTAGTCCAAGAATATATTTATGCAATTTAGTCCTTGAATTTAAAGAAATGTAAATTAAGGACAATTAGGAAATTAAGACACATTTGACAATTAATTCGCGTACCTGGAAAGCCGAAAATTGGGGCGTTACACCCCGCACCAAAGCCCAGTCCACCTACGAAATGGGAAATCCGTACATGAACTAAGCAGTGGCGAATGGGAGACAAATAAACACACCTAAGCTAGGCGGGACGTAGACCCTGACTTCAAAATCAAATCAACGAAACCAAATGCACATGCGAAAGCAATGCATACATTCATGATAATCAATACAAGAACAGTGAAGGGTTTAATCTATCCCTAGAAGGCTGTCTCGAAAGTCACTTCAAAACATAAACAATGCGTATACATATTCATTCGTACAAACTTATCCGAATTACAAAATGCGTATGCAAAAGACTCGAACTTAAACAAGATGACAGACTCCAAGGACTCTACTCACGCCTCCTAGCTCGAACTCCGAAGCCAAACCTACAAACTAAAACATTGGGGAGGGAGAGGGTCAGTCACACTGACTGAGTGAGGGACTACCCACACATAACTACATATATATAGCACAACACGTTCAAATCATAATATTTATGAACCCGGGGATAGTTTTTGTACACCAGAACATTTGCCCGTGATGCATACATATAAGGGATTACTTAGCAAAACGAAACAAAACGTAACTTAGCTTAAGCAAACCATATCATACATTCCATATCAAAACCTATCATTTCGTAACTTATCTTATCATTTCAAAACATAGCCATATTTTATCTTATTAACAAGTCTATCCCGGTTTCACCAACCTTAACATATCATACATACTTATAACTCGGTCGGTAGGAGTATTATTCTCCATCCTTTTCTCCTCATTACATATCATTCATATTAAAACAAAATAAAACATAACGTACTTTCATATCATACCTCCCACACAACCAACTTAAGCATGCACACGGGGTAACGAGTCCACATTGTACCTTCCCCAGAATTCAACGGAGGCATAAAACACCACGCCTTCTCAACCTCCAAGAGTCGTGTGTGAATACTTCATACGGAGATCGCACACAGGCTTAACCCAATGGCCCGACACCGTCCCGGGCATCCTTAGCCACGTCTCCGGGGCCCAACATTAACCATTCATTACATACCTTACCAGAACTTTCATATCTTAACCCGTTACATATCATAACATATCATATTAAGCATAACATACCTTACCTTGCAACAACTATGCTTTACATACCTCTCCGTGTCAAATCCAAAACATTTTCCTTAGCACGTAGCTCCTGGCTCATACGAGGCACACGGTTTGAAGCATGGTTTAATGTTGCATAACTTAACAAATCATATCATACCATAACAAGAGTACATAGGCTTGTAAATTGCGTATCATACTTGTAAACGCATAACAAGGTCATAAAAATACATATCTCCCACGTATTTACTTATACTTTGGGCTATAAACCACATACATTGAAAATGAGCACGTTGCACTAGGGTATAACTATATCCTAACCTCACCTTACACCGACGAAGCCGAGAACAAGACAATTGATCCACCTCGGAATCAACTCGACTAGTGAAACACCACCCCTAGTGCACCTGGACAAACTGAAGATAAAATATGGGACTTAGACTCAAGAATGAACCACATAGACGCACGACGTATGTTTATGCACTTAAGAGATGCAATCATGTAAGCATAGTTCATATTCATATCAATTTCATACAAAACAAGATATCACATAGCTTAGCATATTCATAAAACACGTTAAGAAATGTTGACGTGCACAATTAATGCATATCACCACGTATAGATACATAACAAGGTGTATATGTGCTTTGTGCTAACAATTCACATTACTTAAGCAACATAAATTGCATATAAGAACAAATACATACACATAAACATGATATAACATGTTAGAAACAATTTCAGAGGTGGAAAGGTACAAGAAAAGCGGAAGAAAAACACAAAAAGTGGTTCCGATAAAAAATGGGCAAAGTTGGAAATCTTTTCGAAATGCACAAGTTGTAGGAAAATGGGCATATCTTGAGTTTAAAAAATGGGGATTGAGTTTTGTTTCTTGGATATCGAACTAGACAAATAGGGCTTTCCAACAGTCTATGGCTCGAAGTGTGATTTAAAGGGATCCGAAAATGGCATATATTTGAATTTGAATAAAAGCAGAATTTTGGCGAAGTGGCGACACAAAATTAAAATGGTTATATCTCACAAATCTGAATGAATTTTAAGGTGATTTTAATTGAAGAATACTTTACACTCAAAGAGGTTTCTACAGTTAAAATTTAAGGCCAAATAGAGTACAAACGAAGTTTGCATGGCCGTGCCAAGATTGGCTTGTGAAGCTGCACGACCGTGTTGAAACCAAATTTTTCCAACTCGAAATATCGGAGATGGCCATGCAAGGAATAAGCTGTGGCTTTGGACGGCTGTGTTGGGTCGTCTTCTCCGAAAATCTGCTGCAAAATAGCAGTAGGTCGACGGGGGTGGTTCCAAAACCACCCCAAACCTCATCCCAACACTTTATACACCCAAAATGCATCAAAATACATCACCAAACACAAATATACACACATAACCATCATAAATTTACATTTTGGGCACATAATTGCACAAATCCATATTCTTCAAACACTCCATTAATGGCATAACATGTATTCATCCACAAACACCCCAAAATTTTCCATTAAAGTAACAAGGAAGCTCGAGGGAACAACATATATCAATCTTGGATCAAATAATTCGAGTAAGGAAGCATGGGAGCAAATTTTCATATATATACACTATTCATCATCTTCCTCAAGAGCATGGAATCAAGCAAGTAAAACGGGATTCAATCGGATAAAAACAAAACACACGAAGAGAGGAGTTCACATCTTACCACGGATCGTTGATCGGGCGAGAAACGGAGGAGTACTACAAAAAAACTGTCGAAAACCGACCGAAAAAACCGACTGAATTTTTAGGCTTTCAGTCGGTTTTCCGTTGGAAAAACATATTTCCGACGGAAAACCAACGGGATGGCGTCCGTGGGAAAAACCATTGTCGGAATTGGGTACCGAAGGAATTGGTGTCCAACGGAATTCTAACAAAAAACCAACAGACAATTTCCGTAGGTTTTCCGTCGGAATTTTTTTTTCAACGGAAATCCAACGGAACAAAAATGATTTAATTTTTAAGCTAACCGTCGGAATTTCAACGGAATTTTCCATTGGTATTCCGTCGGAAAAAAGAATAAAAAATAAATAAAAATTTTATTTGTGAGACCCGAAATACCCCGAAAACGAGCCACACCAACACCCCGAACTCGGGTCTCCAAGGAAGAATGGTGACTCCCTTACCAACTTGGACAACTTACTTCTTTTTAATATTATGTCTTTAAATATATTTATACATTTATTTCAATTAATTATTTAAATACTTTTTGTTATTAATTTAAAATATAAAATTTTAAATATATGATTATTTGAATTAAATATAATCATATTTATTGAGATATAATATAAAAATTGTTAGCTTATATACTTTTGTGTATTAATTAATAATGTATATACTTAAAATTATATAAAATATCATATTAATAATTTATAATTTGTATATTATATAATTTTTAAATATATAATTATTGTTATTAACTATAATCATATTTTTCTAATTAAATTTGATTGAAAAATTCTAACGGAAAAACCAACGGGAAACCGACGAAAAACCAACGAAATTTTTATTGCATTGAAAATTCCAACAGCAAACTAACGAAAAAAATTCCGTTGGTTTTTTCTAAAGAAGAATAAAATTACCGATGGGATTTTCGTTGGTTTTCTGTTGGAATTTTTCTTTCAACGAAAATTCCAACAGAAAACTATTGGAAACGATTCTGTTGGTTTCTTTTTTAATGAAGAATAAAAAAACCGACGGGGATTTTCCGTCGGAATTTTTTTTTCTTTGAAAATTCCAACGGAAAAAATTCCGTTTGTTTTTTTTAATGAAGAATTAAAAAAACCGTTAGGATTTTCCGTTGGAATTATTTTTCCTTTGAAAATTCCAACGAAAAGCTAACGAAAAAAATTCCGTTGGTTTTTTTTAAAGAAGAATAAAAATACTGATGGGATTTTCGTTGGTTTCTTTTTTAATGAAGAATAAAAAAATCGATGGGATTTTCCGTCGGAAGCTAACGAAAAAAATTCCGTTGGTTTAAAGAAGAATAAAAATACAGATGGGATTTTCCGTCGGTTTTCCGTTGGAATTTTTCTTTCAATGAAAATTCCAACGGAAAACCAACGGAAAAAATTCTCTTGGTTTTTTCTAAAGAAGAATAAAAATATTGACGGGATTTTCCAATCGATTTTCCGTTGGAATTTTTCATTCAATGGAAATTCCAACGGAAAAATTCCGTTGGTATTTTTGGTGCAATTTGTTTTCAGAATTGCGCCAAAATTTCCAACGAAAAACTGATGGATTTCCGTTGGAATTTTTGGCTCGATTTTTTTTAAAATTTTGCCAATTTTTCCGTTGGAATGCAATTTTTCTTGGCCGTGGGAATTCCGTCAGTTTTCCATCAGAAATTCCAATGGAAAACCGACGGAATTTTCCATCGGTTTTTTCCCGTCGGTTTTCCGTGCGGAACTTGAGCTCATAGGTATGGGGTTGAAAACCCTTCTTCTCTTCATTTTCCTTCTCTGGAAATGTGAAGATGGAAAATGAGGGAAAGAGAGAGTGGTTTGGTTTCAAGAAAACCGGTTCGGTTCGGTTCGAGAAGGGTTCGGTTCGAATTTAAATCGGTGGGTGGTCCAAATGGCTTCAGAAAAATATGAGGCTTGTTCCGTTGGACCCAAATTTCGAAACAAATCCAATTGTAAACTTGGAATTCGAATCTGAATCCTCGAGCTCAAGTTAACCGGAGAACGGCTTAAAAACCTTAATATCGATTAGGTCCCTAAACTTAATTCAAATGGACATTTGTGTCCGATCACATAATAATCAAATTCTAAGGTAACAAATAACTTGAAATAAAGATCAAGTTCACATGTAGGGCATGCGACGTCATGTAATCCATACATTTGAAATAAAAACAATTAAATTACGTAATTAAACTCACTCGTGACGTCATACCAAAATTACCGAAGAGACAGGGCGTCATAATCTCTCCTCCTTAAGAGAACCTGGTCCCCAGGTTCTACCGCTCGAGTTAAACTATGAGCACTCTCCCGTATTCACCGAAGTTCGGGTTCGCGACATCCCGACAAGGATTAGCCCGACAAAGGTCTTCAAACACAGGCGGGTTCAATCGTTTGCTTCAAGCACCGAAGTAGTGATTCGAATCTCCAATTTAATCCGGTTATTTGAATTGCTCGGTCGACTCGCACGATAAAGAGGGTCTAAAATAGATTCATCTCTCACCGTTTGAATTCATTTGGGTCAACTCTCGAGCTCAGTGTTTTCTCGAATGGAGTAGTTAAAGAACTCATGCCTTTCACACGACCAAGCTCAACCAAATCTCTTCCTTGTCAATGATCTAAGGTTTGAAGAGTCTATCTGTAGCACCCCGAATGATGGGCACCACATCCCCCGCACTAGAGTTCGACACGTGTAACAAAATGGAGAGTCCGCACACGCATCAAACAATAGCGAATGGGAGACAAACAAAACACACGCGTAAGCTAGGCGGACTAGACCCTCAATCAGAGTGCAAAATAATTCAAATTATAGCGAAAAACGATTTAAACAATTCATATCAAATACCCAAGATCAACTTATATCATAGAGTTATAAAGAGCATACTAAATTCACTTACAAATGTACAATGACTGACCTGGCCAAAATATTCTAAGTATCCAAGTGTTCATAAATACATAACTTGTTAGATTCATAAGTACTAAACATAACCACTACAAATGCAAGAATAAAGTCCCGAACTAAGAAACAAGTGTGACTCAAAGACAGACTTGCTGCCTAGCTCAAGTCTGACGGTACCTGTAACTCAAAGATAGGGGAAAAAAGGAAACAACAACGAAGGTTAGTCCTAATGACTAGTGAGGGGGCTAACACTATGACACCTCGTCTTCTCGGCAATCCAAGTATGACGTCACGAGTGAGTTTTATTATGTAATTTAATTGTTTTAATTGTAATTATGTGATTCATAAACGTGTTTATATGCCCGTTCCTCGTTTTGGAGTTTGTTTGTTATGGTTTTAAACCATTTTTTTTGGTTGAGGGACTTGAGGGCCTAACTCGCTTAGCGTGCCTTTGGTTTCGAAAGGCATAAATTGGGCTCGGGAATTCGAATTCGAATTCCAGAAGTGACGCGGACTCGTAACAAAGATTGGGAGCTAAGGAACCTAACCTTGCATTTTTCTGAGCCCGTTTGATAGCCCTACCATTTTAAAATCCGATCCAAATGGACTGAATCTTTTGACCCGACCTGTTTTCTCTTTAAACCGACCCATTTTCAGCTCTTTTTGAGCTGAAACATAACCCTTTTACTTCTCATTTTGACATTTCAGCCATGGAAGAGAGAGAGAAGAAGACTCCCAAGCCCTAGACCCTTTCAAGCTCAAGTTCGACTTCATTCTTCACTTCTCCGGCAAATCGAGGTAAGATTACGACTCCTTGTAACACGAACTTTCATTCTATCCGATTGTTTATTCTTGAAACCTTGTGTTGGTGATTGAATGTTGAAGAATAAATAGTAGCATTCTTGTGAATTTTGTTCCCTTGCTTCCTTTCTTGAATTATTTGCTCCAGGATTTACGTATGTTGTTCCCGTGAGTTCCATTGTCGTATATTTATAGGAATTCTTGTTGTTGGTTGTGTATTATATGAAACTCCATTGTTGGAGCTTAAATGAATTTTAATGGAAACTTGTTATATACTTGATTTCATGCCTTGAACTTGAGATATATGATAGAGTATGTATGTGTGATGTTATACCTTGATTCTTGCTTGATTTGGTTGAGATTTGAGGTGGTTTTGATGATTTTTAGCTTCTCCTACATTAAGCCTTGTTTCTGCTACATTTTGGCTGCCCAGAAAGGTTCCCCGCGTGGGAAACTTTATACCTAAAATGGTCCCCGAGCAGGGACCTTGAGTGCAGAAAGTCTCTGGACTGTTTTCCCCGGGAGGGGAACTTTTGCCTTGTAATGTCCCCAACCGGGTACCCCTTCATCCGAGATCCGTTTCACCTGAATTTCAGATACGATCAACCTATTTGAGTCTAGAACACTCTCCAATTGGAATCACTTTAAAATTCGTTCTAGATTGTGAGATAAAACCGTTTTAATTTGGTGTCGCCACTTCACCGAAATTTTGCACTCGTTCAATTTCAAACCTCAGCCATTTTCGGATCCCTTTGAACCATGATTCGTGCCATATATCATTAGAAAGATCTATGTGTCTAGTTTAATTTTCAAGAAACAAAACTCAATTCTAACTTCTCAAACTCAAGGTATGCCGATTTTCCTACAGCTTGTCCGTTTCGGTAAAACTGTCAGCTTGACCTATTTTCACTCGGAGCTCTATTTTGTGTTTTATTCAGTTTTTCTCGTATCTTCCCACCTCCGAACTTGTTCCTAACTTGTTATACCATGTTTATGTGTATGAATTTGTTCTTATATGCATTTTATGTTGCTTAAGTAATATGAATTGATTGCACGAGGCACATATGCACCTTGTTACGTGTCTCCGCCTTGTGATATGCATTAATTGTGCACATGAACGTGCTATATGATTATAAATGAATATGTGGGGCTATGTAATGTATTGAATTGAATGTAATTGATTTGAATATGAGTTTTTCCTAAGTGTTTGCATCTCTTAAAGCCTATGCATTCGCCGTGCGTCTATGTGGTTCATCCTTTAGTCTAAGTTCTGTGTTCTGTCTTCAGTTTGTGCAGGAGCACCTGGGGTGGTGTTTCGTGAGCCGTGGTGATTCCGGGGTGGATCATCTATCTCGTTCTTGGCTCCGTCGGTGTAAGGTGAGGTTTAGGATTTTTTTCTTTTAGTTAAACGACCTATAACCCCTACGTGCTCGTATTTCTAGCCCACATTGTAACAGCCCAAAACAGGGCCTGGATGAAAACAGTAAGTTAAGGCAGTGGTAAAGCGTTTATAGACCGTGATCCAACTTTTTGAATCATCATGCATTGCATTCTTACATGAACTTGGTGCTCGTATATGTTCTGACATGTTTTAAGGGGAATTCTTGACCTTTGATTCAGTTTACTATTCATAACCCGAGCCTACCTTGTTCATATTGCTACTCGAACCCTAGAGGTTCATCATACATGTTTCCCAATCGTTTGAACTTGTTTCCCGAGCTCAGAGAGTCTTTCTTGAGCCATAAGGGTATTTTTGGAACTTACCGACCAAAGTTACTATTCATCAGAAAATGAGCTTTTGATTCTGATACCTTTTTCTACCCAAGTTACAGTCGAATCGATCCTTGAATCGAGACGAGTCTTTTGAAATCATTCTTGGCTTGGAAATCCATTCCGGGACTTTGTTTTATTGAAAACGTTTTTGAAAACCCTAGTTTACTATTCCTTTTACGAACGGTTTCATTCGGAAAATGTTTTCTCTTCGGATTTGCACTACATGAGCTATTTCAAGATTTTTGAGATGTTTTACAACTCTTGATTCAAGTCCTAGCTTGAAAATTTGAAGCGTACGTTCGTACGTGAGAATTCACTATTCATCCTACGTTTTCAACTTTTTAACGGTAAAACGTTTTATAGTCGATTTTGGACTCAAAACGCTTCTCGATTTATTTCTTGAATTTTAGAAGCAATCCGGACTTGAAAATCATTCTAGAAAGTCGTTTTTCACTCATGTCGAGTTTCGAGCTCAAAACTTTTATTCACTAAAACGAATGTATCTTTCAAACGGTAAATCCGATTTCGACGAATGAATATGCGTTTCGAAGCTAATTTTCTTGCCGTCGGAATGGTTAAACTTCCAGCCACTTATCCTTGAGTCTTGGGGGACGAAATTACAGAAATACCCCCAGCAGTCCCATTTTAGCTTCATGATGCCTAAAGCTTCCAAGAGAATCTATCTAATTTTTGCTCTCCTACCCTTCTCCACATTTTATTTCCAAGGTGAGGGGCTTATCTTCAGCTATAAATAGAGGGTTCATGGCATTTCATTCCTTGCTCAAAGTTGTGTTAACAACACCCTTTCTTCTCTCCCTCTCCCCCTCATTGCCGTCGGCCACTCCCCCCATTAGAGCTAGGTTTGTTTTATTTTATGATTTAGTTTATGTTATGTTAGTTTAGTTTATGTTTTTATGTTATGGTATGTTTATATTATGTTTAGGTTGGGTCTTAGGGTCTTCCCTAAGCCATATAGGATTTTATTTTATGCATTTATTATATAGTTTTTATGATATGTTTGTGTAGTTGTTTATATGTTTTAATTGTATAGTATATGCTTGAATATGTTATGAATTGCTCTAGTATATGCTATGATCATGTGATATGAATGTTATATTATGAGCATTGATGCATGATTATGGAATTTGAATTATGTTCATGCATGTTTGCTAATGGAATAGTGATTTACAATTTATTATGTCACAACTTGTTACATGTTGATATGGAATTAAATTGTTACATGTTACATGCCTAAAGGTTTATGATATGATATGATATATGTTGTGACATGTTGTCACATTGTTATATGACTCTTGATTTATGAATTGAGCTTATGGTATGATTTGGATTAATGGATTAGTGCCTTGATCATGTTGTACACTTTAATAGTGTCACACGTTATAACCTAAGATAGAATAGTGTTTCATAACTTGATCTTATGCCTTAATTGGATCTCTTAACTATAGGTTATACCTTTAACCTAGATCACACTTGATTATATTAACTTGAACTTGAAACTATAGGTTATAATCAAGATCATAATTTGATTAGGGTGTGTGTGTGTGTGCATGCCGTGTGTGTGTGGGTGTGTGTATAGTAAGGGTTTGACCCGACCCTTTGACCCGACATGTGAATAGTAATCGTGAATAGTAATCTGGAATAGTACTTTTGAATAGTGCTTTTGAATAGTAAAAATGAATTAAAAACTTGTGCTTTCTCTATAGACATTTGCACCTAGGGTTTCCATATCCAGGGTCTAAAATGTGTTTTCAAAATGTGTTTTCTTTCGTGGACTTGTTTCTTAACCTAAGGTTTGCGATAGGATTCATAATTTGACTAAAGCTTACTCGGTTATAGTAAGATCATAGTCTAACGTTAAGAGTAACTCACTTTGATGTATTCCTTTGTGTGTTACCTTTCTTGAATACCTTAAATGGTATTACTCTCTTGTGTTACATGTTCTTTACATGTTCCTTGTTCATTGTTTCTTGCATTTCATATGCATCTTGGTTAGTAGTGGGTCTTAGTTGTTAAGCTCACTCTAGTACACCACCTACAGGAGTTAAAGTTGAGCACTGGGATCCCCAGGGCACCGCTTAATCTGTCTACCTACCTTTGTTACTGATAGGTGAGGTGAAGTTATAAATGTTTTCCAACTGGAACCACGATTATACTATCGTATCATATGTTTTGAAATTCAAAGCTAAACCTTGTTTTGAACTATCCCTTTTATCGGGACATTCTCTTGAAAGGATCATTCATACTTTAATAGTATACCTTGATCAACAGTACATGTTTTCCAAAGTTCTGCATTCTTGTTCAAAGACAGTTACATGTTTTGCACATGTTTTCAAAGTACAGTTTACAGACAGTTTCACATGTTTTCAGACAGAATCATATGTTTTACAGACAGCATCATATGTTACAGTTTCAGTTTCACATGTTAAGTTAGTATACTGGAGTGTTACTCTGGTCACTGCTAATCTTAAATGCAAGCATACAGTTTACAGTTTGGGCCCGGCGGTTATGTGTGGAGGTGATGCTCGGGAGGTGAGCGCCAACGACATCACCAATACCGGCCGCCACACTTAGACAATTGACACCGACTTTTAACAGGAGGTTTGTTAAGTCAGGACAATCTGTCTGGGAACGGACAGCAAATCTGTTCCCAATTACATGTTTACAGGTCGCCTAGGGCTAGCTACCCGAAGTGACAACCGGTGGAGGATGGTGCATGTTTGTATGTGTTGGTAAGAGTTGTTGTTGACCTTGGTCCAATAGTCTACTGTGTGCGGAGTTGTTGTTGACCTTGGTCCAATGCTCTACTTTGTGTGGGGTTATTGTTGATCTTGGTCCGATACTCTACTATACGTGGAATTATTGTTGATCCTGGTCCGATGCTCAAACCAAATCATGTTTTCTGGAGTAAGGTGGAGGAGCCTAGCTTGCGGGCAAAATTCTGTTTCATAAAGGATGGTTCATATCTGGAAAAGTTCACTTTACCCTTATCCCGTTTTATGAAAGAACTATGAACCATCAACAGCATATGTGTGCGCGTGTGATAGCATTCATGAAAATGTTTTATAACGTGCATTCTTTTACAGCATCGCATTCAAAGAGTTTTATCAACCGAACTTGTTTCAAGTTCTTCTTCAAAGCATTGCATTTAACAGTTTCGAACGTTACTTCAAGTTCTTTAATTCAGTACTTTCTTTAAAGTATTCCCTCACTTAGTCCTTTTGACTAATACCTCTCCCGTTTTCTTGCCTCGTGGTTTCAGGTCTTGCAGCCGCAGTCTAGAGGTATCTTGAAGCTCTAGATTGTCATTTTTGTTTCTGTCAGGACTTAGTATTACTTCCTTTTGTGTCCTGCATATGTTTTATGGCTGCATCACTTAATGCTTCTGTATATGTTTCTGAATACTTGAGTATATTTGTTATACTCTTTCTGCTACTCGGTTACCGATATTTGGAACTCTGTTGTATCGGTACTTATATGTTTATCTGTTATATGTTCTGATATGCCGAGTCTCTCTTACACGATCAATATGTTCTTGCTTGTTACATGCCATCACGCACATGTTTTGAAAAGTTTTAAAATACTCTGATTTTCCGCTGCATAGCCACATCATTGTACATGTATAGTTCTGATAGACAGCCGTTCGCTGGAGTATTTCTTGAGTGATGGCTCACACCATTACTTGAGGGGTGCTTCAGTGCGGGGGTTGAGACGCCGCTCTCCTCTTGTTCTGGTACGGGCGGGGGCGTTACAGCCCTGAGGTGGTATCAGAGCGTCGGGTTAAGTAAGAAGAGACTTAACCTAGATTGCTCTCATGTTGCATCATGGATTGTTCACGCATTGCATCCAGGATCATTCTCATATTGCATCGAGACAGGATATTTGGGGATTGTATGGTTCTGTTATCTGGATTTCATATCTGTGGTATCTTCTGTATAGCTATGGCAGTTCAGCCACACCAGGATCCTAATCAGCAGATGGATGAGGCTTTCTTTGAGCAGTTTGAGGCCCCGCGTACTGTGGCAGTTTCTCGCCGTGGAGGCACTCGTTTCTACACCTGGCGTAGGTCTAGGAACAGTGGCAGACCTGGGTATTCCTATCCTAACAGAGTTGTGCACTATCTCGAGTCTGAGAGAGATGGTTACTTTCAGGAGTATCAGAGGACCCGTGAGGTCAGGTTGGAGTCTCTGCGCTATCAGGATCAGTCACTGCAGTACCAGATTGACAGGGACATCGCTCGTGAGCATGCTGCAGAGATGACTCATATTGCTGATCAGAGGGCTGCTCGTATTTCTGAGCTGGAGGCAGATCTTATGCAGATGACTATTGATCGCGACACCTCTATGGAGCGTCACCAGCACTACCGTGCCCGTGTGAGAGCTCGCCTGTACGATACCTATCACTTATCCGATGAGCAGGCAGTTGAGGAGGTCGAGGGTCAGGATGTCAGTCAGGCTTCTCAGGAGCCCGAGCCTATGCAGGAGCAGTCTGATGGAGGCGATGGAGGGTCTGATGATGATGATGATGGCGGAGATGAGCCAGCTGGACACGGACAGGGTGAGGTCGTTGCCGTTTCTGATGACACCACCAGGGGTTCTTTGGACCACAGTTATCAGGGTTGATTGCTGATAGGAGATTTCTGTATATAGTACTGATGCATATATATCTATCTATGGATGGCGGACGTATAGCCAGGACAGTTCAGGACTGACTTTTGGATGAGGGGATGTATAGCTCTGGTAGATGATCCCCGACTTTTGGCACCACGGATGACGGTTCAGATGACTTGGTACCTACTAGGGTATTTTCAGCAGGGTTGGACGGATTGGTAAGGCCTGTAAGGGAGTCAACTCGATAGTATCGGGTCCTCCCCATTTTGAATTAATACTGTTAACATGTGGCCTGTAGTAAATTTTACCAAACCTTGCACAGTTATAACACTTTCGGCTTTATGTTGAATATTTGTTTACTGCTTTCCCTAACTGTCATTGCATGAGTCTTAGAGTTGCTTCAAGATACCATTAGGACCGTTGATAGGATCATGCCATTTCATTTATTGTTAGCATGTTATTGTTCTTGATATGTTGATACGCTTCTGGATATGTTGATATGACAGTACACGTTCTGTTCCCGTTTTACATGTTGATCATGTTTTGGGATATGTTATACATGTTTCTGATATGTTGATATGTTGCCCGAGCTTCTGTTCTCGTTTACATGTTGTCTGACAATTGTTTCTGATTATATGATATGTTTGGAGATCTTGAATCTTTGCTGACATGTTGTTATGGGAATGTGTTGTTCTCATACTTATATGTGACTACGTGGAAATGTGAATACGTGGTTACGGATTCTGTGAATCATTATATGTCATGCATCGAATATATGTATCTGAATGCTTATGAATTCAGTAACAATATGCCACCGAGAAGAGCACCCCGGAATCGTGTACCACCACTGCCACCCCAAAGAGATGTCACTCCACCCCCTGAAAGAGAAAGAACTCCGGAATTAAGGGATGTGCTACGACAATTTATGAGGGCTTGTGCACCGAGAGATAATCCTCCTAATGAAAGGTCATTGGAGAAGTTTCTGAGGATGAATCCGCCTAAGTTCTATGGAGAACCGAACGACATAAAGGCTGAGAATTGGATTACCAGTCTTGAGAAAATTTTCGAGGCTATGGAGATCTACCCAGAGGATCGTGAACGAGTTCGGTATGCTACTTTTCTTATGGAAGGAGCTGCATACAATTGGTGGAAGCACGTTCAGCATATGTGGATTGAGAATAACGTTGAAGGAAGTTGGGATGAATTTATCAGAGAGTTTCAGCAGAAGTATACGCCTCAAGTGACTCGTGATGCACGAGAGGCTGAGTTTATGAGTCTGGTTCAGGGAACTATGAATGTGATGGAGTATGAAGCTAGGTTTGTGAGGCTGATCAAGTATGCGCCTCATATTCTGACTGATGAGCGTCGCAAGACGAAGAGGTTTATCGATGGACTGAAGCCTGAAATTCGGTTGGCACTTGCTTCTTTGGTTATTGAGACCTACAACCAAGCTGTTGATAGAGCGCTAAGGGTTGAGGCTGCACACAAGGAGATCAAGATAACTACTGCACGTCAAGGACCTTCTAACCCTAAGCCTTATCAAGGGAATAAGCGACCTTCCGGATCTTTTCCCCAAGGAACTGGAAAGAGGCCAATGGTAACACCACAGCGTCAGCAGCAGAATGCTACACCAAAACAGCAAGCACAGAAGCAGAAAGCACCACAGCAGTACCAGAGGGCGCCACAACAGCAGAGAGCACCTCAGCCAGGTCCAGAGGAAATTGTTTGCCGATACTGTCGCCGAACGGGACACACTGAGGAGAACTGTCGCAAGAAAGCTGGACAGTGTTTCGCGTGTGGTTCCCCTGAGCACCAGATGGATAGTTGCCCGCACAAGATCAGGAGATTTGGGGTCCAGGATAAAGGAAAAGGAGTGGTGGGTACGACGAACAAACCGGTGGTCAGAGGCAGAGCTTATGCTTTGGATGGTAAGGAGGAGGTTGATCCTTCGTCTGTTGTGGAAGGTATTGTGCACATTCTTAACACGCCAGTTAAGGTCTTGTATGACCCTGGTGCCACGCATTCATTTGTTGCTTCTGAATTATGTGCGCATTTACAGTTTCCGCTTGAATACTTGCCATATAAATTTGAAGTGAGTTCTCCTTTGGGAACTTGCCTTGTTACGGATCAAGTATATAAACGCTGCCCTATATGTATTGGTACCCGTTGTTACCCGACGGATCTTATTGAGTTACCGATGACGAGATACGAGGTTATACTTGGTATGGATTGGTTGTCTAAGTACCGAGCTAAGTTGGATTGTTACAAGAAAGAGATCATCTTGGAAGAAGATGAAAGTGGGACATCAGAAGGTAAAGTTGAGGAGTTATCAGTGATTTCTTCGATGGAAGCTAAGAAGTTGATTCAGAAAGGAGCTAGTGGATTTGTGGCTTATCTTCTGAATAGACCGAAAGATCAACTTAAGATCGAAGAAGTAGAGGTGGTGAACGAGTTCCTAGATGTGTTTCCTGAGCATTTGGATTCGTTACCCCCTAACCGAGAGTTGGAGTTTACGATCGAGACGATATCAGGAGCTGAGCCGTACTCGAAGACACCTTATAGAATGGCTCCAGCAGAATTGGATGAACTGAGAAAGCAATTGGACGAGTTGATTGAGTCAGGATATGTTCGACCGAGCACCTCGCCGTGGGGAGCGCCTGTACTTTTCGTTAAGAAAAAGGATGGATCATTGCGTTTATGCATTGACTATCGGGAGCTGAACAGGATGACAATCAAGAATAAGTATCCTCTCCCTCATATTGAAGAGCTGTTCGACATACTACAAGGATCGAAGGTCTACTCCAAGTTAGATCTAAGACAAGGGTATTATCAATTGAAGATAAGGGAAGCAGATATTCCAAAGACTGCTTTCAATAGCCGATACGGACATTATGAGTTTGTGGTAATGCCGTTTGGTTTGACGAACGCACCAGCTGCATTCATGGATATGATGCACCGTATATTCAAGCCGTTTCTCGACAAGTTTGTAGTGATCTTCATCGACGATATTTTGGTATTTTCGAAGACACCGGAGGAACATGCTGAACATCTTCGAATCGTGTTACGCACTTTGCTGGATCACAAGCTACATGCAAAGTTCAGTAAATGTGAGTTCTGGCTTGAGAGAGTTACATTTCTCGGACACATCATATCAGGATCTGGAATCGAAGTAGATCCCTCGAAGATCGAGACGATTATGGATTGGAAGTCACCGAAGAATCCTTCAGAAGTGAGGAGTTTTCTGGGATTAGCTGGTTACTACCGGAGGTTTGTCCAAGATTTCTCGAAGATAGCTACACCTCTCACAAAGTTGACAAAGAAAGAAGGGAAGTTTGAATGGACTGAGAAGTGTGAGCAGAGTTTTCAAAGATTAAAGGAGATGCTAACAACTGCACCCGTGTTAGCGTTACCAGAAGGAAAAGAAGGATATACTGTTTACACCGATGCTTCGAAAGAAGGACTAGGAGGAGTTTTGATGCAGAATGGAAAAGTGATTGCGTATGCATCAAGGAAACTCAAAACGCATGAAGTCAACTACCCGACACATGATTTGGAGTTAGCAGCGATAATTTTTGCTCTGGGAAAATGGAGACATTACCTGTATGGAGTTACGTTTGAGATCTTTACTGATCATAAGAGCCTGCGATATCTATTCACTCAGAAGGAGTTGAATATGCGACAGAGGAGATGGATGGAATTTCTGGAGGACTACGATTGCATTATTCAGTACCATCCAGGAAAGGCGAATGTTGTAGCAGATGCTCTAAGCAGGAAAGTTCGTTTGGCACAGATTTCTGCCAACCCCGAGGTTGAACGAAGAGAGAGAATGGAGGTGATAACCAAAGCTCGAGTCGCGAACGTTGTGATGATATCACCTTTGAAAGAACAAGTGCTGGAGGCACAGAAGAACGACGAGTGGATTAAGAAATGTCTCGAATCTAAGGAGAAGGATGATGAGACTAAGTTCAAGGTTGATGAACATGGAATATTGAGGTACAAAGGTCGAGTATGCGTACCAACTGTTTTGAGGAAAGAGATTCTCGATGAAGCGCATAAGACTAAGTACACGATACATCCCGGAGGAACTAAGATGTATCAAGATGTTAAGACGCATTTCTGGTGGAACGGAATGAAGAGAGACATCGCCAACTATGTCAAGAAGTGCTTAACTTGTCAGAAAGTTAAAGCTGAGCACCAGAAACCGAGTGGGAAGTTGCAACCATTACCGATTCCGACTTGGAAGTGGGAGCAAATCACGATGGACTTTGTCACTGGATTACCCAAAGTCAGAGGAGGACAAGATAGTATCTGGGTGATCATTGATCGATTGACCAAGTCAGCGCACTTTTTGTCGGTAAAGACGACGGATAAGGTCAGCACGTTGGCAAAGCTGTATCAACAAGAGATTGTTAGACTACATGGAGTTCCGAACAGTATAGTCTCGGATAGAGATCCGAAATTCACGTCGCACTTGTGGAAAGAAATTCAGACTTTGATGGGAACGAAGTTGAACTTCAGTACTGCAGCGCATCCTCAGACGGATGGACAATCAGAAAGGATGATCAAATACTTGGAAGATATGCTAAGAGCTTGCGCTTTGGACTTCCAGGAAAGTTGGAAAGATTGTTTACCTCTTGTGGAGTTTGCATACAATAATAGTTATCAAGCTTCTATTAAAGCTGCTCCGTATGAAGCTCTGTATGGAAGGAAATGTAGATCCCCGTTATACTGGGATTTGGATGAAGCGAGATGTACTGAGGAAGGACCGATCAGAGTGAATTCAGCAAAATGGATAAGAGAAGCGACAGAAAAGATTTAGATCATTCGCCAAAGAATGAAAGCTGCCCAGGACAGGCAGAAGAGTTATGCTGATCGACGAAGAAGGGATTTGGAATTCGCAGTGGGCGAAAAGGTATTTCTGAAGGCATCGCCAAGGAAAGGGTTTTCCCGAATTGGGAAAGGTGGAAAGTTAAACCCGAGATATGTTGGACCGTATGAGATACTAGAGAGAGTCGGACCGACTGCTTATAGATTGGATTTGCCTGTAGGTCTTACAGGAATTCACAACGTATTTCATGTATCTCAGCTTCGCAAGTGTTTCTCGGATGAGACAGAGGTTGTGCCGGTAGAGGAGATACCGTTGGAACCGGATTTGACTTATGTTTTGAAGCCCGCTAAGATTCTAGACAGGAAGTTTCAAGAGCTGAGGAATAGGAAGATTCCTTTGGTTAAAGTCCTTTGGAAGGGACATGGGACAGAAGAGGCAACCTGGGAGACAGAAGAGAAAATGCAGAAACATCACCCTGAGTTGTTTGCAGTTACAGCAGAAGAATCTGAGGACAGATTCTCTTTAAGGAGGGGTGATTGTAACAGCCCAAAACAGGGCCTGGATGAAAACAGTAAGTTAAGGCAGTGGTAAAGCGTTTATAGACCGTGATCCAACTTTTTGAATCATCATGCATTGCATTCTTACATGAACTTGGTGCTCGTATATGTTCTGACATGTTTTAAGGGGAATTCTTGACCTTTGATTCAGTTTACTATTCATAACCCGAGCCTACCTTGTTCATATTGCTAATCGAACCCTAGAGGTTCATCATACATGTTTCCCAATCGTTTGAACTTGTTTCCCGAGCTCAGAGAGTCTTTCTTGAGCCATAAGGGTATTTTTGGAACTTACCGACCAAAGTTACTATTCATCAGAAAATGAGCTTTTGATTCTGATACCTTTTTCTACCCAAGTTACAGTCGAATCGATCCTTGAATCGAGACGAGTCTTTTGAAATCATTCTTGGCTTGGAAATCCATTCCGGGACTTTGTTTTATTGAAAACGTTTTTGAAAACCCTAGTTTACTATTCCTTTTACAAACGGTTTCATTCGGAAAATGTTTTCTCTTCGGATTTGCACTACATGAGCTATTTCAAGATTTTTGAGATGTTTTACAACTCTTGATTCAAGTCCTAGCTTGAAAATTTGAAGCGTACGTTCGTACGTGAGAATTCACTATTCATCCTACGTTTTCAACTTTTTAACGGTAAAACGTTTTATAGTCGATTTTGGACTCAAAACGCTTCTCGATTTATTTCTTGAATTTTAGAAGCAATCCGGACTTGAAAATCATTCTAGAAAGTCGTTTTTCACTCATGTCGAGTTTCGAGCTCAAAACTTTTATTCACTAAAACGAATGTATCTTTCAAACGGTAAATCCGATTTCGACGAATGAATATGCGTTTCGAAGCTAATTTTCTTGCCGTCGGAATGGTTAAACTTCCAGCCACTTATCCTTGAGTCTTGGGGGACGAAATTACAGAAATACCCCCAGCAGTCCCATTTTAGCTTCATGATGCCTAAAGCTTCCAAGAGAATCTATCTAATTTTTGCTCTCCTACCCTTCTCCACATTTTATTTCCAAGGTGAGGGGCTTATCTTCAGCTATAAATAGAGGGTTCATGGCATTTCATTCCTTGCTCAAAGTTGTGTTAACAACACCCTTTCTTCTCTCCCTCTCCCCCTCATTGCCGTCGGCCACTCCCCCCATTAGAGCTAGGTTTGTTTTATTTTATGCTTTAGTTTATGTTATGTTAGTTTAGTTTATGTTTTTATGTTATGGTATGTTTATATTATGTTTAGGTTGGGTCTTAGGGTCTTCCCTAAGCCATATAGGATTTTATTTTATGCATTTATTATATAGTTTTTATGATATGTTTGTGTAGTTGTTTATATGTTTTAATTGTATAGTATATGCTTGAATATGTTATGAATTGCTCTAGTATATGCTATGATCATGTGATATGAATGTTATATTATGAGCATTGATGCATGATTATGGAATTTGAATTATGTTCATGCATGTTTGCTAATGGAATAGTGATTTACAATTTATTATGTCACAACTTGTTACATGTTGATATGGAATTAAATTGTTACATGTTACATGCCTAAAGGTTTATGATATGATATGATATATGTTGTGACATGTTGTCACATTGTTATATGACTCTTGATTTATGAATTGAGCTTATGGTATGATTTGGATTAATGGATTAGTGCCTTGATCATGTTGTACACTTTAATAGTGTCACACGTTATAACCTAAGATAGAATAGTGTTTCATAACTTGATCTTATGCCTTAATTGGATCTCTTAACTATAGGTTATACCTTTAACCTAGATCACACTTGATTATATTAACTTGAACTTGAAACTATAGGTTATAATCAAGATCATAATTTGATTAGGGTGTGTGTGTGTGTGCATGCCGTGTGTGTGTGGGTGTGTGTATAGTAAGGGTTTGACCCGACCCTTTGACCCGACATGTGAATAGTAATCGTGAATAGTAATCTGGAATAGTACTTTTGAATAGTGCTTTTGAATAGTAAAAATGAATTAAAAACTTGTGCTTTCTCTATAGACATTTGCACCTAGGGTTTCCATATCCAGGGTCTAAAATGTGTTTTCAAAATGTGTTTTCTTTCGTGGACTTGTTTCTTAACCTAAGGTTTGCGATAGGATTCATAATTTGACTAAAGCTTACTCGGTTATAGTAAGATCATAGTCTAACGTTAAGAGTAACTCACTTTGATGTATTCCTTTGTGTGTTACCTTTCTTGAATACCTTAAATGGTATTACTCTCTTGTGTTACATGTTCTTTACATGTTCCTTGTTCATTGTTTCTTGCATTTCATATGCATCTTGGTTAGTAGTGGGTCTTAGTTGTTAAGCTCACTCTAGTACACCACCTACAGGAGTTAAAGTTGAGCACTGGGATCCCCAGGGCACCGCTTAATCTGTCTACCTACCTTTGTTACTGATAGGTGAGGTGAAGTTATAAATGTTTTCCAACTGGAACCACGATTATACTATCGTATCATATGTTTTGAAATTCAAAGCTAAACCTTGTTTTGAACTATCCCTTTTATCGGGACATTCTCTTGAAAGGATCATTCATACTTTAATAGTATACCTTGATCAACAGTACATGTTTTCCAAAGTTCTGCATTCTTGTTCAAAGACAGTTACATGTTTTGCACATGTTTTCAAAGTACAGTTTACAGACAGTTTCACATGTTTTCAGACAGAATCATATGTTTTACAGACAGCATCATATGTTACAGTTTCAGTTTCACATGTTAAGTTAGTATACTGGAGTGTTACTCTGGTCACTGCTAATCTTAAATGCAAGCATACAGTTTACAGTTTGGGCCCGGCGGTTATGTGTGGAGGTGATGCTCGGGAGGTGAGCGCCAACGACATCACCAATACCGGCCGCCACACTTAGACAATTGACACCGACTTTTAACAGGAGGTTTGTTAAGTCAGGACAATCTGTCTGGGAACGGACAGCAAATCTGTTCCCAATTACATGTTTACAGGTCGCCTAGGGCTAGCTACCCGAAGTGACAACCGGTGGAGGATGGTGCATGTTTGTATGTGTTGGTAAGAGTTGTTGTTGACCTTGGTCCAATAGTCTACTGTGTGCGGAGTTGTTGTTGACCTTGGTCCAATGCTCTACTTTGTGTGGGGTTATTGTTGATCTTGGTCCGATACTCTACTATACGTGGAATTATTGTTGATCCTGGTCCGATGCTCAAACCAAATCATGTTTTCTGGAGTAAGGTGGAGGAGCCTAGCTTGCGGGCAAAATTCTGTTTCATAAAGGATGGTTCATATCTGGAAAAGTTCACTTTACCCTTATCCCGTTTTATGAAAGAACTATGAACCATCAACAGCATATGTGTGCGCGTGTGATAGCATTCATGAAAATGTTTTATAACGTGCATTCTTTTACAGCATCGCATTCAAAGAGTTTTATCAACCGAACTTGTTTCAAGTTCTTCTTCAAAGCATTGCATTTAACAGTTTCGAACGTTACTTCAAGTTCTTTAATTCAGTACTTTCTTTAAAGTATTCCCTCACTTAGTCCTTTTGACTAATACCTCTCCCGTTTTCTTGCCTCGTGGTTTCAGGTCTTGCAGCCGCAGTCTAGAGGTATCTTGAAGCTCTAGATTGTCATTTTTGTTTCTGTCAGGACTTAGTATTACTTCCTTTTGTGTCCTGCATATGTTTTATGGCTGCATCACTTAATGCTTCTGTATATGTTTCTGAATACTTGAGTATATTTGTTATACTCTTTCTGCTACTCGGTTACCGATATTTGGAACTCTGTTGTATCGGTACTTATATGTTTATCTGTTATATGTTCTGATATGCCGAGTCTCTCTTACACGATCAATATGTTCTTGCTTGTTACATGCCATCACGCACATGTTTTGAAAAGTTTTAAAATACTCTGATTTTCCGCTGCATAGCCACATCGTTGTACATGTATAGTTCTGATAGACAGCCGTTCGCTGGAGTATTTCTTGAGTGATGGCTCACACCATTACTTGAGGGGTGCTTCAGTGCGGGGGTTGAGACGCCGCTCTCCTCTTGTTCTGGTACGGGCGGGGGCGTTACACACATGCTACTATATATTATATGTATAGTTAAATATGTATTGAGTATGATATGTTATGATCTTGTTGACATCTTTGGATTTTGAAAGTATGTATACGGGCGTATATAAGCTTGAATTTAAAACTCTTATGCTATGATATGATACAATATGTTATGTTATGTTATGTAAGCGAGTTAAGCCATGAAAGATTGGTATATGTATGTTATGTTCCGTATGTTTGGGCCCCGAAGCTATGAGCAAGGACACCCGAGACGGTATCGGGTCGTCGGGATCATCACTCTTTAGCATAGTTTCCATATGATCCGAAGTGTCACTTGCGACCCTGGGAGTTTGGGGAAGGCGTACTCTTCGACGCTCGTGGTGTAAAAACCGGGAAAGACTCGTAGTGGGGTCGCTACCCCTCGAGGTTATGTTATGTATGGATAGTTAGGGTTTACGGAGCCCTTCTATCTCGGAGTCTGGTGGATTGTTATGTATGATTTCGGTTTTCTTATGATATTATGGGAGGTAAGGTTGGAAGCTAGTTACTCGCTCGAGCATTATGATTATGTCTTGGAATTGTGAAATGGGGATAGTTTTATGAAACAATTTTGACTGAGTAAGTATATGTATTAGTTTTCTTTTGAAAATGCTTTGGTATGTAAAACCTATGCCCGGTTCGTGATTCCTCCTTTTGATATGTGCTTTGCTCTATTATGTATAGTGTGTGGGTGTGCGTTAGCCCCCTCACTCAGTTGGTGGACTGACCCCTCTCTTATCTTTTCAGGTGACAGGTTCTTTGAGCTCGTGCTAGGCGGGGAAGTGCGTCTGTCGAGTCACACTTGGTCGTTTAAGTCGAGTTAGGTTGCATTTTGGTCTCATGTGCATATTTTGTACTTAGTACTCTTGGGTTTTGACTTATGTTTTGGAATTATGGAAATTGTATCCTGTATATGTATATAATTGATCTCTTAACTCTAGCTTTTGTATAGTTGGTATTGCTTCCGCTATTTTGTTGTTGTGATTGATATTTGTTTACAGTTGCGCACTCTGAGTCCGTTTTAGATCCGCCTAGCCTAGTGTGTGTGTTGGTCTCCCCGTTCGCTACAACTTGGACTTGGGTACGGACTTCCGTTTCGTATTCGGGTTCGGGTCTTAGTGTGGGGGATGTGGTGACCCACGTGCGGGGTGCTACATCCTAAAGTGGTATCAGAGCTCTAGGTTGCAAAACCTAAGTTCAGTGTCGAGTTGTGTCTGTCTAAGTCGAACGGCATAGGAAACTATGGTTACGTGTGCATTGCAATATGAATTTTCTGAACTTTTTGTTTGATTTCTAACTACTTGATAGCTTTACATACTGTGTAGCATTGCATTCCTTGGATGCTCTTGCCTAGTTTAATTAGGTGACATGCTCACGTACTAACCGACAAGTATATCTCTATCTTGTATTAGTTGATGTTTTCAGGATGCTACCACTTCAACTGAACTATGGATGACCTTCTCATCAATCATATCCGTGAGGCGTGGCGGAGTAGAGTGAAGTGGCAATGCACCACGAGATAATGAAGCAATCAAGAAATAGCAACTAACAAAAGAGGGACTAAAGGCCTCAAATTGGATATCAACACAAATTCAAAATGGAGATATTCGCATTCATGGCACATGCATCCATAACATACTTGAATTGTAATTAAATTGCTCTACGTGCTATGATTATAATGTGTAGCATTCCTACGTGCTCGAGTGGTGGCTACGTTGCGCATCTCAATTGCACTTGTAACCCGACATGTATAATTAGTGTTTGCTTGTAGGAAGTGTTACCTCCATGTAACATCCCGACTTTTCGGCCTTCCAGGTACGACGTCACGGGTGTGCTAAGTGCGCTTTTAATTAATTAAGTATGTAATTATTTGAATATTTGAATAATTATAATATGCCCTATGTTTAAGATTTTAAACGTTTTTGAACTTTTTCAACCCGTTTTTAATTCGTTTAATTTCGTTTTCAACCCTGATTTTCGTGACAACTTGCTATACATGAATTATATGATTTATTAATGTGTCTATATGTTCATTTCTTGTTTTAGAGTTCGTTTGTTACGGTTTTTAAAACCGTTCTATTTGTTAGGGACTCGAGGGCCTAACTCATTTTAGCGCCCCTTGGGTTCCGGAAGGCGTAACCTGAGCTCGGGAATTCGGATTTGAATTCCGAAAGAGGTGCTGAACTTGTAACAAAAATTGGAAGCTTTCAAACCTACCTTTGTATTTTTCTAAGCCCGTTTGAGCCTCTGAATTTCGTCCGAAACCTGAACCTCGTGCAGATTTACCAACTTTTACGGTTTTGACCATAACTTGTTCATTTCTTGACCAAATGAGGTGATTCTTGGGCCCACATGATCACAACTCAGTACCCTATTCATTCCTTCTCTCCCATTTCGAGCCATACATGAAGAAAGAGAGGAAATCAGCTGAAAAGAGGAAGGAAAGAAGAAACCCCATCACTATTCATTCTTGGTAATTTCAAGCTCAAATCTCCATCAACTCTTCTCCAATTTGAAAGGTAAGTTTATGATCTTGTTGTCCACCTTCTTGAATCTCTTTCAAGTGCTATTGCTAATTTTTATGGAGTATTGAGCATGATATGGAGATATACATGAATAGTAAGGGTTTAATGGACTTTTGATGAATTCTTTCTTGTTATTGCACTATTTGTTGAATCTTGGAGTGTTATGTGATCTTTGTTGCATCCTTAAACTTGTTATAGGCATGAATTTGATTTTTATGATGTGTGTTTGGATCTACCATGGATGAAACTTGTGAATTTTTGAAGCGTTGTGACAACTTTTCTTCCTTCTTTTGCCGTGTGAGTTTGCTGCGTTTTGTGGGAGTTTTGGCTGCGTATTTTTATCCCTTTACCTGTTGGTTTGCTGCTGCTTTGATTCCTGGAGATGTCCTGTATGGCTGCTGCTGTTTGGAGAAGGAAAACAGGGGCTGGAAGCCCTGCTCTGCGACTGCAACGGGAAGGTCATTTTTTGTCGCGCCCGCGACCCTATTTTATCCAAGTTTCGACTTCTGCATGCTGGGCTGCTGCTGGAGAGGATGGTAGCGGCCGCCACCTCATTTTTTCTGAATTATGGTTGCGGTCGTGACATACTTTTGGGGCTGTTTCGAGTTTTATTGACTGCTGCTGCGTTTTTGCTCATTTTTTTTGTTTCGTTCGTGTTTTGCATGGCTTTTCTTGCTTATATATGATTAACATATGATGTTATCATGTTATATATCTTGTTATATGTTTGAATATTAATCAATTATGTAATTCTGATGCATACTTACGTGATATATGACGTGATATGCCTTTTATGCTCTCATATGTACATGCATGAACTAATTCGTCGTTTCCTTGCCTCGCATGTTACTTCTTTGATCTTTTTATGATGCGTATGTGGTGTTAGCTCATTATATGATATATTAAGTTCGTTGCATGAGACTTACGAATCCGTTTGACGTGATTTATGTGAGATATGACTTAGTATTAATTTATATGACTTAAGTGCTTCTTTGCTTGCATACATGCATGCATTGTGACTTCTTTTATTTGCCTTGTGTGTTTCTCTTGGCTTCTTTATGACTTATGTGCTTTGTTAACATGTTATATGAAGTGTTACGTTCATTGCATGAAATTTATGAATTTGTTTGACATGAACTATGTGACTTATGACTTAATATGAATTGGCATACCTTAAGTGCCACTTTATTTCACTTTCTATACATCTGTTGTCTCTTATATGAACTTTAAATTAATGAATGCTCATGGTATGCTCTTATATGACTTAATATGAATTTATTTGACGTGTGATGAGTTTGTTTCTTGGATCAGTTGTGTGATATTTTGATATTTGCTCCGATATGCCTAAGTGTGAAATTGATATGAAGAATATTGCATCATTCGCATTCATATGCATATACCGAGCGTATATATGGTTCATTTTGAGTCTAAATTTGTCTTTTAATGTTTGTTTTATTGAGAAGAGTATCCCGTTGGTGACGAGATCGCTCCATAGGCGTTGGTTTTGTCCTTTTTGGCCCGGTTCGTTGGTGTAAGGTGAGGATAGGTTATAGTTAAACCCTAACGATATGTGTCTGATATGTATGCATGCAAAATAAGCCTATGTATATGTAATACGTATGAATCATGATTACACATGATGTGATTTAAGTTAATGAATATGTGATGCAAGGTATAAATATGAAGTGAATATAGGATTAAGAATATGCTATGTATATGATACGTTATGGAAATGGTGCGGATATGAATACAAATATGGATTCGAATGAGGTATGCCTTTGAATACGGTAAGACTTTGATTCTGATTCTGGTTCCGAATATGTCTGGGTGTGTGTCGTGTTCTGAATCCGGGACGGCTCATTTTAGGTCGATGGATGTGTGCGTGTGTTTTGAATCTGGGACGGTTCATTTTAGGTCGACGGATGGTATGTGTGTTATGTTTAATTCCCGTTATGTTAGTTTGTTAAGAAATTATTCGTGAAACCGGAGTGGATTCTCAATTACTAAAATTTGGTTGTTTTGGCCTTCGTCCTAACTCTTTTACACCCTATATCTATTATCGCGTGTGAAAATGTTTTAGAATGCAAAAACCATGCCCCGGTTCATGAACTCCCTTCTATGATATGTGCTATGCTCTCTGTACGTATGTACGCGTGCGTGTGTAGCCCCTCACTCAGTCAGTGTGACTGACCCCTCCCTCTTTATGTTTTTAGTTGCAGGTTGCGGTCCGTTGGTTTGAGCTAGGTGGTTTGTGGTTGTCTTTGGAGTTTCTAGCTTAGTTCGAGTTTGCATTCTCATTTGTAGTTGGTTTGCATTTGTAAGTTTGAAGTATTTGTAATTTAAAGAGTTCGACTTTGTATTTGTAAGCTTCGGCCCGTTGTGGCAAGTAGGTATATAATTTGTTTTAAGTTTGGTATAACTTTGCTTTATGCCTATGTTTGTTACGTTAGTGCTTCCGCTTTTGTATGTTTATGTTTTGCACGCTCTGTTTAAGGGTTTAGACCGCCTAGCTTAGGAGGGTCTTTTGTTTGTCACTCGTTCGCTAGTGCTTGGCGCATGTACGAATTCTTCATTTCGTTACACGTATCGGGCTCTAGTGCGGGGGATGTGGCGCCTTACGTTTGGGGTGCTACAGTCCATCTCTCCACCGAATTGAGTTCGATGAGACTGAAAAAGATGGATAAAAACAGGGTTGAATTGAAGACCCTATATTTGATATCAAGCCCGAAGATCAAAAATGAAAGATAAATACTTCGAAGAAGGGGTTGGATAAGGAACTCGATTATCAAGCTAGTGGTTCATCAAGGGACCCGAGTTCAAGAACTTTACACCTCGAGCTTCACAACATCAATTTTAGCATCCTACTTACGCATTCAAACATCAAGAGCCATGAAACATCGATGAACGGTATGCTACCCCTGCATATCACGTGCATCATGCATTTTAGTTTGGTTGTGTTTGTTGTTTTGTTGTTTGCTTGTCCCTATGGGGTAGTTTTGAGTGTTTGAGAGGGTTGCTTTGGTAAGATGAGGGTCGAGCTTTGCAACAATTCAACAAGCCTCTTTGAAGAGTCAGTGATGTATGAAGAGGGTTCGAATGTTAGACACTTTGGACCTTGGATCGTGGACAAAGAAGAGATTCGGTTTGAACTTGGTTATGTAAGTGGCGTGAGTTTATAGCTACGCCCTTCGAGAGAACACCGTGCTCGAGAGTTGACTCAAATGAACTCAAACGGTGAGAGTTGAATCTACCTTAGACCCTCTTTGTCGTGCGAGTCGATCGAGCAATTCAATTGACCGGATCGATTTGAAGATTTAAACCCTTTGTGCGTGAAGACCTTACCTGTAACGCCCCGATTTTCAGGCAGTCAGGTACGCTCGACACGTGTGGGTTTCGAGCGTTAGGACTTTATTTTATTATTTTCGTTTATTTAATTTAAACGTGTTAGATTAATTTCTATAAATTGTGTTTCAACATGATCACGTGAAAATATATGAAATATATGCCAATTTGGGAATTATGTTATATATCGAATTTAATTGTTACATGAATTAATTGTCCAAATTGTATTAATTGCATAATTGTCCTTAATTGTTCATTTCCTTTTATTTTGGGACCAAATTGCATGAAAGCTTTGTGGGCCTAATTGATCATTTCCAAACCTTGGGTACTCAATTGCATAACTTATAGAACTTTAGGGGTTTGATCATAAATATTACTTTTTCCCCAAATATATCACGTTATATGCATCTCTTCTCCAAGCTTCATTCTTCACTTTCATCAAAACCTACCATTTGCTTCCTTCTTCACCGAGCCAACCCTCCAAGGAAAGAAAAGGGAATTTCATCCATTTCAAGCTAAAATCTTTGAGGAATTGGGAGTCTTAGGCCATCATCTTCATCACCTCTCCATCTTTTCTTCTCCCTCTTTCATTCAAGGTATAGATATATATATATATATGATTTCTTGAATTAACATGTGAAGCTAGGGTTCATGATTTGAGCTTGATGATTGGTGTATTGTTGCTAGAGGTATGATTACATGTTCAAGGCTGGAATTCCATGTGTAATTCTTGAAGAAGATGAGATTATATGATGAAATTGTATATATGCTAAAGTTGGGAATTTTGGAGATTAAAGCATGGATTATGTGTTTATATTGTGTTTTAGTGCACTTTAAGCATGTATAGATGTTTCCTTCTATGAATTATAGCATGAGAGATTGAATTATGGGAGTTTGATGGTATTTGGGAGTGGTTCGTGCATGCTCTGTTCTTCTCCCCTGTTTTCTGAACCTTCTGTGTAACGGGAACGGCCGTTCCCGCCCCCTTTGCAATAGGGGGAACAGCCGTTCCCATTGTTTGAAAGATGTGCTTGGCGGCGAGGACGGGAACGACCGTTCCCATTTTGGCTTGCAAGCCGGAACGACCGTTCCCATCTTCGGGGAGCCCGACAGCGGGAACGGCCATTCCCATTTTGAACTGAACCTTGGAACGGCCGTTCCCAGCTCTCTGGTAGTGCAGAAACTTTCTGCATAAAAATGGAAATTTGGGACGTCGTTCCAATGGCTTATTTGATCCCGAATCGCTATTATATGATTGATTATATGTTGAAACAACATGTTTTCATGCTACATTGTGTATTGCTCGATGTCTCGTATATGATCGCACCGTGCGTCGTTATGTGGAATAATATGCTAGAATTGTGGTCTCATGCACGTACATTGTTCCGTTTCTTGTCCAGTTATTCTCCAGGGCGGAGATTGTGGATCACGAGCATGTTCACGCATTCACGAGTCATGTGTCGTCTGTCAGGTGAGGTTTAATTTCTAGTTATATAGAACCCGTATAACCTTTACGTGACTATTTTAACCAAAAGGTATTTATAGTTATATTTTCATGAAATCATTATCGTTCCAAGTTATATTATTGTTCATTAATCAAGCAAGTAAAGCATGTTAGTGTTCACGCATCAAAGCATGCCATGTTCATGAAAGCAAGCCATGTGTTCTCTTGGCCAGGTCCTCCTTAGTGGGGCGCTGGATTGGTTTCGTGCCAATGATTGTCCGTCCAATCACAAGATGAACAATACCCTACCGTGTACGTGTGTTCTCTTGGCCAGGTTCTCCTTAGTGAGGGCGCTGGACTGGTCCTGCCAGTGGTTGTCCGTCCAACCACAAGAAGAACAAAACCCTATCGTGTACCTGAGAGTCCCCTGGCCAGGTCCTTCTTAGTGGGGGCGCTGGATTGGTTTTCGTGCCAATGATTGTCCGTCCAATCACAGGAGGAACAAACCCTATCATGTTACAAGCACGCCATGTACCGATTGCATGATTTCCATTCCATGAACGTGTTAAATGATTATACTACTGCATGATTTCACGATAATTGACTTGAGTGATCACCTAATAATTAACAAGCAAGCAATCATGTTTATTAGTTGCATGAAGAGGAACTAGTATTTAATATTGATAGTTGTATTCTCGGGCGAAGCTATATTATTATTGAACTTGTATATTTATCTTTTATAAACCTTTACCCGAGAATATGACTTGCATGTTATCTGTGCTAATACGTATTTAAACCCCTCACTCGGTCTTCACAGACTGACGCCTCCACCTTTCAGGTATTGCAGGTGCACGCTAGGCGGGAGTTGAGTCGAGTCGGGTCCAGTTCATGTAGTCGTGTCATCCGTGGTTCTTGTATTTAATTATTATTGTAAATTACGGAATTTTAGTTATCGTTATTGTTTTCAAGGAAGATGATAATGTATTGATATGATAAGTTAGAATACATTTTATTTGGTAAATGAGAAATGAAATGAAATGCTAAATGGAAATATTTGACATTGATTACTTTATGTTTCCGTTTTTAAATGTCGCATATTCGAGTATCCCGCCTAGCTTGTCGAGTATTGCATTGTCACCCGTTCGCTATAGTTTTGATTTATGTATGGACTTTCCATTTCATACATGGATCGAAGCTATAGTGCGGGGGTGTGGCACCTCCACGTGTAAGGGGTGCTACATTACCGGGCTAATCCTTGTCGGGATGTCATGAACCTTGAACTGGGATGAATAGGGAAGTAGTTCGAGCTTGAAACTCGAGCTGGCGAAGTGTCAAGTACGACCCTGGGAGTGTGGGGAAGACATACTCTTCGACGCTCGCGGTGTAAAAACTGGGAAAGACTCGTAGTAGGATCGCTACCCCTCGAGGTTATGTTATGTATGAATAGTTAGGGTTTACGTAGCCCTTCTATCTCGGAGTCTGGTGGATTGTTGTGTATGAGTTCGGTTTTCTTATGATATTATGGGAGGTAAGGTTGGAAGCTCGTTACTTGCTCGAGCATTATGATTATGTCTTGGAATTGTGAAACAGGGATAGTTTTATGAAATAATTTTGACTAAGTATAAGTATATGTATTAGTTTTCTTTTGAAAATGCTTTGGTATGTAAAACCTATGCCCGATTCATGATTCCTCCTTTTGTTATGTGCTTTGCTCTATTATGTATAGTGTGTGGGTGTGCGTTAGCCCCCTCACTTAGTCGGTGGACTAACCCCTCTCTTATCTTTTCAGGTGACAGGTTCTTTGAGCTCGTGCTAGGCTGGGAAGTGCATCTGTCGAGTCACACTTGGTTGTTTAAGTCGAGTTAGGTTGCATTTTGGTCTCATGTTCAAATTTTGCACTTAGTACTCTTGGGTTTTGACTTATGTTTTGGAATTATGGAAATTGTATCCTGTATATGTATATAATTGATCTCTTAACTCTAGCTATAGTTGGTATTGCTTTCGCTATTTTGTTGTTGTGATTGATATTTTTTTACAGTCGCGCATTCTGAGTCTGTTTTAGCTCCGCCTAGCCTAGTGTGTGCGTTGGTCTCCCATTCGCTACGACTTGGACTTGGGTATGAACTTTCATTTCGTATTCGGGTTCGAGTCTTAGTGCAGGGGATGTGGTATCCCACGTGCGGGGTGCTGTAACAGCCCTACTCAGGGCCAAGTCGAGAAAGGTAAGTAAAGGGTAACTCAGGAAGCGTTTATAATCTCGATCCCTATTAATTCACTTCATGCATTGCATTTTATGTGACTTATGTGCTTTTATGTGTTACATTTTTACTAAATGTTCATAGATTTAATTCTTTTCTCTATTTAACTCATACCTCGAAACTCTTTTCATAAAATCCTAGAATTCTAGTAATCATTCCTTTCTAGCACCTAAAAACCCTTCATATGCTTCAAAACCCATTCCTACAGTTTTAGGTTGGAAATTACGAAAATACCCCTACAGCTCAAAAATATTCCTACATCTCCCGAAACACTTTCACTACACAATATTTTAACCAAAATAATCCTCACATTATTTCGAGGATCGTCATACTCTCCTTAAACCATAATTCCTATCCTAACTCCCGTAGTATCAAAAACCGGTGAAAACCCTAGCTTATGATTCGATCATCAATAAATCCTTATTCATCTACCTTTTGACATTCAAAATTATAACCAAAACGACCCTCAAATTATTTCATGAATTTTCACGCATTTACCAAAAACTCGATTTCACCCATAGCATATTTATAAATATTTTCCTATTTAAAAATCATCATTTTATTTTAAAAAAATTAGCTTTTATTCAATAGTCGAAATTATACTTAAAACGATCCTTGAATTTTTCTCTACAATATAGTGATTTTTCCAAACTTTAAACTTTATCATGGCTTCGTCTATATAATTTTTCCTATGATTTTCATCATCTTCAATGTTCATAATTTATAAACGAAAACTCCAAATATTTCATGTTTATAACTAAAACGAAGCTCATTTTTCACTCATTCCTTCATTAATTCACTACATCAAAATTTTACCTCTCGACTCTTGAATAAATTTTATATTATTTTTACATTTATTTTTATTCCAAATGACATCATCCATGACCTCATGCTCTTCTAGAAGAATTAAACAAATGAGCATAATTTCTCCACATTTCTTAGTTAATTACCTAGCATTTGTTCAACATATTATTTAACCACATCTCCAATTTAATTACCAAGCATTTGTTGAAATCTTAGGCAACCACATCTCCCATAAACTCTGATTTATTGCTTAGAAACCCCTCATGACTACCTATAAATACCCCCCTTAAACCTCATTTATACCTCACAATTCAACACACAAAAAAATCACTCTCTCCCTCTCGCAAACTCACGCCAACCCCTCTCCCTCTCTCTCTAAGGTATGTTTTCTTCTATTATTTCATGCTTTATATAATGTTCTTAGTATAGAAATAATAGTAGCTTGCCTAGGATTAATTAAATTATGCTTTAGGAATTTATTTTATGAAATATGTGCATAGTTATTAGTTTAAATATAATGTGTGCACATTATGGAATTTTATTTAATTACATGCATAAATTATGATATGATATAATGAGATTATGTATATAAATGCTTATGATCTTGTTCATGCTAAGAGTAATTTATTTAGAATTATTTTTCATAGAAAGTTCATATATTTTGCTATATTGTGCTTTAATCTTATGTTATGAATATGAATGTGATAGAACATGTTACACACCCTCTTTGAATATTCAAATAAGCTCAAGAACATGTTCATAATGTTCTTGGATGTGTGTGTGTGTGTGCATGTGTGCCGTGATCCATGTGTGTGTGTGTATGAATTTGATTTTGTGTTATAAAGTGTTTAATTCATATGAAATTGAATAGTAAATATTTTTAATAGTAATTTTGACTTTTGGTCAACCAAAATACCATTAATTTCGAAATTATTATAAAAATAATTATAAAATAAGTTTTGGAATTTTTAAAGAAATATTTTTCCTAAATTTTTCCAAAAATCAATAAACTATGTAATATTTTTCAAAAGATAACCTACATTGTCAAATTAAACCTTGAATTTCATTTCAAATCTTACAATTAGAATTATAGTATGGTTGATAAATATTTGATTAGTTAAAGATCCCATAAACCCTAATTTGTTAATCAAATTCCCTTAAACGGGTAAATTTATGGTTTACCGGGAAATCTTTAACGCATTACATAACGTGTATCTTCTCTAATTCTTTCATTATAGTATTGTGTGTAATTAGTTAGTTAGGAACCAAGAACCTAGTTCTAAGCCAGTAGTAGTTATTACTTTCAGGCGAACATAGCATCGAAGAGTGGAATCCTCACACTTCCACTTAAGTCTCGGTACCGGTGAGGGTTTTAAATCTTTTCAACTGAAATCATGATAAAATACTTTACTTTATTTTCTTGAATTTCCTTTCAAGTTATTCTTCCCTTTATGGGAAAATAATTCTTGTTAATTATTGAAAACATACATTTACCCGAAAAGTACTTAGTACTCTCTTACGGGTAAACATTCTCGTCTTGCAAGTAAAGTTATTGTTTTTTATATGGGCCCGGTGGTCTTGGTAGAAGTAGTAGTCCGGGAGGCACGGGCCGAGGTCTACTATTATACTAGCCGCCAACTAGATCTTGGTGATGGTCTAACTGGAGGTTAGTTATTCCACACCAAGTGACGGGAAAAGGTACGTCCCTCCCAAACTCATGTATATCGTCACTAGGGGTAGCTCCCTGAGGTGACACCGGAGGAAGAAGGATGGTATTGTATTGTTGTATCTCTTTTTACTGAGTAACGACATCTTGATCAATGTCGTTACGAATATTCTTGGTTTTTAAGGAGTTAAGGTTGGAGACGCCTAGCTTGCGGGCATCAAAATCATTTTCAAAACGGTTCATAAGTTTCTAAAAAGTATAGCCTATATTCCCCCTACTCCTATTTCAAACTGATATGAACCAGATATTATTGTCATATATTTATTTGTTACTATATAGTATATACATTTCAAACCAAGACTTCCTTGGTCAAAACACTTCAAAAATCTTGCTTACAATCATAACCCTCAACCCCCGTCACTTAGTCATTTTGACTAACCCTCCTGTTCTTTCAATTCATGATTTCAGGAATCTATACAGCGACGCCTTAGAGGTATCTTGAAGCTTTAAGGTGTCACATTCCAGTAAATTAGAGTAATCACGAGTGCATGTACATCTTATAATAAGCACCCTTCTCTAAAGTCAGAACTTTTGCTGTAAACACTTATCCAACTTAATAATATGTGCTTTGTTACGTATTGTCCCCTTTTATTTGCTCAAGTTTATTTTCCGTTGCATTTAAATTTCATACTCTGGTATTGCATAGTCTTGTCCGTTCGCCGGAGTATTTCTCGAGTGCTAGGTCTCACATCCACTCGGGAAGTACTACGGTGCGGGGTTGTAGTGTTAAGGGGCGCTACAGGTGTTACAAACACACACACCCACTATACTTATAGAGCAAAGCACTTATCAAAAATTCATAAAGAGATCCATGAACCGAGGATGGTTTTTGCAAGCTAAAATGTTTCTCGTGATAATAGATATATATACTTAAAAGAAGTTAAGGGCCATAGGCCAAAATGACATATTTTAAGTATTTAGGAATCCATTCCCGTTTCATAGATCAAACAAAGTCACACAACTCGTCGAGTACGAGTTATTCCTCCAAACTTCTTTTATTCAAAACATAGTCATAATCTCCGAACAAAAAAAAAAAAAAAAACATAGTCATAAACAAAACATAAATCATAAACCATCGTTTCACCGGGTGATAGAAGGGTTGACGGCCCTAACTATCGTTCTAAGTTCACACGAGACAAGGCTTAATTACGTCCTTGAAACCTTCGACGGTTGCTTCCACCGGCTTAAGAGAAATGCCCTTCCTCAACCTCCTAAGGTTAGGCGAAACTCTCTGTAACAGCCCTAAACAGGGCCTAGTTTGAATTGGTAAGCCTTGAAAGAAAGTGAAAGCATTTATAGACTTTGATCCGTCAAATGTTCTTCATGCATCACATTTCTATGTGTTTTAAGTTGTTCTTACGTGCTATTATGTGACTTTGGGAGAGATCTTGTAGCACCCTAGACCCCAAGGCGCCACATCCCCCGCACTATAGCCTCGATCCACGTATGAAATGGGCAGTTCATACATAAACCAAGACCACAGCGAACGGGTAACAATAAAAACGACGCTCTAGGCGGGACACTCTCCCCAACAACACCAAAGCAAACATGAATAGAAAAGCGGAAGCAATAAAGTCATTCGTATATATAGGTACCATATTTATTACATAGATACATATAGGTACCAATTAACTATCAATACATTATTATCTCTCAATAATATACATGACTAAGTATTCAAAATATATCAATCGTGAACATAACATGATATCCGACAAAATATATACATGAAAGGTTTAACACTAGACCCGTGAATATGCAGGACTCGACCAACTCCCGCCTAGCACAACCACGCTCAAAGTGTACCTGAAAAGTGAAGCATCAGTCTACCGAAGACTGAGTGAGGGGCAATAATTAAATTTAACACACGTCGCATGCAAGGTGTAGCCTCGGGTAAAGACTTTTAGAAACAATAATTATATAGTTCAAGAAATCTCATCCTTTGCCCGAGATTACAACTATCCAATTTAACACGTTTAATTAACTATGTTTATCAATGGCATGAACATGTGGCCCCGGCGAGCAAGGGCAATCTCCAACCGAGCTCCCAATCGTGAACAATACGTGATCATGCTTGCTTGCTTGATAAATAAGTGATCATGCAATATATTTTAGTGCTCACATAGACAATTTCATACAGGAAAACATGCAATAACCCGAGGATAACCCGACATGCCGGATTAATCCCCAGTCTCCTTCTTCCTCCGGGTGATAGCGAGTTTGCAAGGCTCGGCTATCCACGACATGGTGTGTGTAGAGGACATGACCCTCTAGACACGGAACTCCTTCCACCACTAATCTCCTAGTGGCTTCGGGGGTGATCCCAACAATGTGAGGATAATTCAGGAGTTACCCGTCAGCCCTTGCTTTCCCGGTTGGCTCAAGAATTACCCTCGGGCCCACGTGCAATCATGTACTCGCCAAACATGCTTGAAAACCATGACAATCACTACTTTCATGCTTGAAATATTCATCACTTTGAAAACGTTTATAAGTATAATATGTTTTGGCCGAAAACTCACACATAGGGGTTGTAGGGTTCATTTTACCAAAACCAAACCTCACCTTTCTTGCAAAATATAATAAAGGAGTGATCTAAGGAGCTTGCTCCCCGTCCACGCCCTCGTGACCTGTGCAAATACGACGTACATTCGTGAGACATGAACTAAAATGACCAAAATATGACGAACGGCGAAAACGTGTCGAGACGACCATGAAAATGCAATGTGGTATGATAACATTTCATTTCACATCATATTAACACATATTATAGCAATTCGGGGTCAAAGAAGTCGTTGGATCGAGGGGTCATTTTCGTAATTTTATGCAGAAATTTTTGTTCTGCAACACAGGTGGGAACGGCCGTTCCGGTTCCCTTTGTAAAATGGGAACGGTCGTTCCCATTGCCCAGAAAAACGCGGCAACGTTTTTAATATAAAAGCGCGCCTATGCTGTTAACGGCCCTTCCGGCTCCAAGGCCAAAATGGGAACGACCGTTCCCGCGGTCGGCCGCCTAATTTTTGAAAAGAGATGGGAACGCCCGTTCCCACAAGGCCTTGGGGCTGGGAACGGTCGTTCCCAGTTCCTGCAACTGAAAAAAACAGAGCAGAAACAGGGGAAGCTCTCGGGAAAGCACAAAAACAACCAACAATTTCCATGTTTGATCCCCAAAAGCTACAATTTCTGGAAATATGATGCATACACATTCAATAAATGATAATATAACACTTAGACACTTAAAACCATAAAATATCATCAAGAATTCATGATTTCAAGTGATGATCAAACTTGATCATTCTTGCCAAACTTTCAAGATTCCAAGCTAGAAATCATGCAATAATTCATGAAATAATCACATGATCATGCTTCCATGCCCAATCAATCCATCTAGCAAATAAATTCCAAACCCTAACCAACTCTAATATGATCAAAAATCATGCCAACCAACCTTGAAAGCTAAGAAATGAAGAAAGTGGATGAAGTGATGATCAATTTGCCAAAACTTGGATGATTTCTTGAAATCTTGATGATTGACTAGAAAAACTTCTTCCTTTTCTATTCTTCTTGGAACCGAGAGTGAGAGGGATGGAGTTGTTGGGAAAATTTGATGAAATATGAACAAGGAAGAACCTTGGGGATGTTTTACGTGATTCATCCCCTTGGTTTGAGTGAATTATGCCAATTTGCCAATTAATCCTTGAAGTTCCGAAGTTATGCAATAAGGTCTATAAAGTTTTGAGAAATGATCAATCATGCCCTTGAAGAATCATGCAATCAAGTCCCTAAAGTTTTTAAAATATTCAAGTAGGGTCAAATTGGTAATTTGAAATACTCTCGGTAATTGATTTTGTGCAATAAATATTTTTCATGTCATGAAATAATATTTTCAATGATATGAATTCAAAGAAATAATATAAATAATATTTCATGAATTTTATAAAATATGAATGCCACGTACGAATATTATGAAATTAAAAGAAATAAAATAAAACCTACACTCAAACTCACACGTGGCGTGCTTACCTGTTCATCCGGAAACCGGGGCGTTACAACTCTCCCCCCCTTAGAAGAATCTGGTCCCCAGATTCTCTAGTCTTGCTCGAACAACTCCGGGTGGAACCGTTTCATCTTATCTTCGGTTTCCCAAGTGGCTTCCTCGGTTTTGTCACTTCTCCACAACACTTTAACCATGGGAATTCTCCGGTTTCTCAATTCTTGAAATTTCCGATCCATGATTTTAACCGGCCTCTGAATAAATGTCAAATTCGGTTCCAGCTCAACTTCTTCCACGGGGAGAATCGTAGTCTCATCGGGGTAGTATTTCCTTAGCTGCGATACGTGAAACACGTTGTGAATCCCTGTGAGACTCGGTGGTAGGTCCAGTCGATAGGCTACCTCGCCTATTCTTTCAAGAATCTCAAACGGACCTAAATAGCGAGGATTAAGTTTTCCTCCTTTCCCGATCCGGGTGAAACCTTTCCTTGGCGACACCTTCAAGAATACCCGGTCACCCACTTCGAATTCTAGATCCCTTCGGCGCTTATCAGCATAGCTCTTCTGTCTATCCTGCGCGGCTTTCATCTGTTGTTGAATCATTTGAACCTTTTCAATCATAGCCTGAACGACTCTAGAAGGCCTTTCGAATCTTTCACCTTTCTTTACCCCTTCCTGTTTTGACCACTTCCATTCTTCCAAGTCGAAGAACAACGGAGATCGGCACTTTCTTCCATAAAGTAACTCGTAAGGAGCCATCCCGACCGAAGCCTGAAAGCTGTTATTATAAGCAAATTCGATCAAGGGAAGCTGTTCTGCCCAAGAGTTCTGAAAATCCATCGCGCAAGCCCGAAGAAGATCTTCCAAATACCTGATTAACCTTTCCGTCTGACCGTCCGTTTGCGGGTGGAAAGCTGTGCTGAACTTAAGTTTCGTCCCCAAGACAGCCTGTAATTCCTGCCACAACTTAGAAGTAAACCTCGGGTCTCGGTCTGAAACTATGCTCACCGGAATACCATGAAGTCGAATAATCTCTCTGTTATAGATTTCGGCCAACTTCGGGATCTTATAGGACATCCGGACCGGTAGAAAGTGAGCAGACTTTGTGAATCTATCCACGATCACCCAAATTCCATCAAACCCGCCTTTAACCTTTGGTAATCCAGAAACAAAGTCCATCGTTACTTGTTCCCACTTCCACTCGGGAATAGGTAACGGCTGTAGAAGTCCCGCGGGTTTTTGGTGCTCAGCTTTCACTTTCTGACAAGTCAAGCAATGTTTCACATACTCTGCCACGTCTCTCTTCATCCCGTTCCACCAATAGTACTGTTTCAAGTCCTTATACATTTTATTTCCTCCTGGGTGGATCGAGTAGGCTGACTTGTGAGCTTCTTCGAGTAGGACCCATCTCAATTCTTCAGGTACGACTACTCTGTTTTTAAACCGAAGCAACCCGGTCTCATCAAACCCAAACGGACTCTCCGGGTCTTCCTTAGCTTTACATGCAAGCTTCTGTACTTCCGGATCCCTATTCTGAGCCTCGAATAACTGATACTTCAATTCCGGCTGAACTGTGATATTAGAAACCCGAGCCTTTAACACAATCGGGGCAACTTCCTCACTTTCCTTTATTTCCAAACTTGATACACTCGCCTTCCTGCTAAGTGCATCGGCGACCACATTGGCTTTCCCGGGATGGTACTTAATTGTACAATCATAATCTTCCAACTTTTCCATCCAACGCCGTTGCCTCATATTCAAATCCTTCTGTGTGAATAAATACTGGAGGCTCTTGTGGTCGGTAAAAATCTCAAAGGAAGTCCCGTAAAGATAATGTCTCCATTTCCCAAGCGCAAAGATCACGGCTGCAAGCTCTAGGTCGTGTGTCGGATAATTCCTTTCATATTCCTTTAACTTCCGAGAAGCATAGGCGATCACTTTTCCTTTCTGAGTCAAAACACAACCTAAGCCTTCTTTAGAAGCATCTGTATACACTGCATACTCTTTTGAACTTTCGGGTAAGGTTAACACCGGAGCTGAGACTAACTTTTCCTTCAGAAAATTAAAGCTTTGATCACACTTCTCGTCCCAGACAAACTTAACATCTTTCTTAGTCAACCGGGTTAACGGTGCCGCAATCTTGGAGAAATCCTGAACAAACCTTCTGTAATAACCGGCCAATCCCAAGAAGCTTCTAATTTCCGAGGCGTTCTTTGGTTTCTCCCACTTAAGCACGGCCTCAATTTTCGAGGGATCGACTTCCAACCCTTTCCCTGAAATCACATGCCCCAAGAATGAAACCCGATCTATCCAAAATTCACATTTACTGAACTTAGCAAATAACTGATGCTCTTTTAGTGTCTGAAGAACGAGCCTGAGATGTCTCGCGTGCTCCTCGGCTGACTTTGAGAAAACCAGAATATCATCGATAAATATCACCACGAACTTGTCAAGGAAAGGCCTGAATATCCGGTGCATCATATCCATAAAAGCTGCAGGGGCATTAGTTAACCCAAATGGCATAACCACGAACTCGTAGTGCCCGTACCGAGTATTGAATCCTGTCTTAGGAATATCCTCTGCTCGGATTCGCAGCTGATAGTATCCCTGTCTTAAATCCAGTTTCGAATACACCTTAGAGCCCTGGAGTATATCGAATAACTCCTCGATGTGTGGGAGGGGATACTTGTTCTTGATAGTCATCCTGTTCAACTCCCTGTAATCGATGCACATTCTTAAAGTCCCGTCCTTTTTCTTTACAAATAATACCGGTGCTCCCCACGGCGAAGAACTCGGCCGAATATACCCAACTTCCAACAAAGCCTTAAGCTGAACTTTTAATTCCTTCAACTCAGCTGGAGCCATCCGATAGGGAGTCTTCGAATACGGCTCGGCATTCGGGAAAAGATCGATCACAAATTCAATCTCTCGTTCAGGGGGTAAGGAATCCAACTTTTCTGGGAATACCTCGGAAAATTCCTTTACCACTTCCGTGTCCTCTAACTTCACCTGATCTTTCGGTTTGTTCAAAATATAGGCAATGAACCCTGTAGCCCCGTCTCTGACTAATCTCTGAGCCTCCGAGAATGAAAGTAGGGGTACAGTCTTTGAAGTACAACCCGTAACAACCTCTGAACCCAACTGAATCTTCTTAGCCCGACAATCTACGATAGCACAATGCCTGTATAACCATTCCATCCCCAATATAGCTCCGTATCTCTCCATCGGCATAACAATAAAATCTGTCAGAAACTCCCGGCCTTCAATCACCACGGGAACATCCCTGTAAACCTGATCCGTCTCTCGCCTACTACCGAAAGGAGTACTAACTATATAGCGCACAGAAGTACACATAGCAGGCAAAGACAAGGTAATAGCAATAGAATGCGCAAGAAAGGAGTGTGTAGCTCCTGGATCAAATAATGTATGGATGTTCGTGCCATGGATGCAAATAATACCTTCAACTACTGCAGCGGGATCAATATCAGCCTCCTGCTCCTCTCCCGCGAGTGCATAAGCCCGAGCTCTCACCAGTGGCCTCGGTCCTGCAGGTGGTGGATCCTGACGATCCGGACAACCATCAACCTGGTGCTCGTTGCTCCCGCAAATCAAACATAGACCTAACCGGCGTCTGCAGTTATCATAGGTGTGCGTAGGATGTCCACACCATCTACATCCCGGTTTCTGAGGTGGCTGGGGTGGTGCTGGAGCTCTTGGACCTTTCTGTGATGGCCCTGTAAACTTAGGCTTCTTCCCGGAGTCCCTCTGCGCTGGAGGTGCAGAATATATCATCGGCCTCTTTCCCGAGCTCGATCCCTGGCCTGCTCTCGAGCCCGAAGCCTGTCCAGTCCGCTGAGTAGCTTTCTCGCCATGTCAGAATCCTCAACCTTTAGGGCTTTGGTTGTAGCTTTTGCCCAGGTGCTCGTATTAGCCGCTTTCAGTGCATCCTGAATGTCCGGTCTCAACCCCTGAACAAACTGCATCGCCTTGTGAAAGTCATCATTCGCTATGTTGGGTGCATAGCGAGAAAGCCTCTCGAACTCGGCGATGTACTGGCCCACAGACCTGCCTCCCTGCTTTAGCTCAGTAAACTCTCTCAACCTGCGGGTACGGGAAGCTGGAGGAATATACTTGTTTCTGAACTCCCGTACGAATACCTCCCAGGTAATCTCGGTCCCAGCTGCCTCCAAAACAATCTCTGTGCTCTCCCACCAGGAGTAGGCCTCGCCCTGAATAAGAGTAAGTGTACAACGAACCTTCTCCTGACTGTCGCAAGGAATGAGCTGCCAAACTCTTTCAATTTCTTTCAACCACATCTCTGCCTGTATGTCGTCTCCCTTATAGAACTTCGGGGGACGCTGATTCTGAAACTCTCGCAAGATAGCAGAAATGGGGTTCTCCGGAGGTGCTACTGGTGCTGGAGGCGGTGGAGGAACCCTGTCCTGTAACCTCTGATCAATTAGCCCCACTACTGCATTCATAAAATCCTGGGGCTGTGCTTGAGCAGGTGGAGGAGGTGGTGATCTCTCGCGGCGATGATGTCGGCGATGATGATGCCTGTGCCTCGAGGATCGATCACTATAATGTCTGTCGGGCTCCATCCTGAAATTCAATCACTAAACATGCGTGGCTTGATCAATAAATGCGAATGTGTGCATAGAATGTCAATAATATCAAGTAACACATATTCAAGGAAGATCAAGTAGTGCAATTAACGCGAGTAAAGGAGTAAATCAAGTAAATCAGCCCAATGCAGACTCCCAAATACCACATAATCCTATGCCGTGCGACCTAGACTGACTTGACACGACTCAAGAACCTCGGTTTTGCAACCGGGCTCTGATACCACCTGTAGATGTAGCACCCTAGACCCCAAGGCGCCACATCCCCCGCACTATAGCCTCGATCCACGTATGAAATGGGCAGTTCATACATAAACCAAGACCACAGCGAACGGGTAACAATAAAAACGACGCTCTAGGCGGGACACTCTCCCCAACAACACCAAAGCAAACATGAATAGAAAAGCGGAAGCAATAAAGTCATTCGTATATATAGGTACCATATTTATTACATAGATACATATAGGTACCAATTAACTATCAATACATTATTATCTCTCAATAATATACATGACTAAGTATTCAAAATATATCAATCGTGAACATAACATGATATCCGACAAAATATATACATGAAAGGTTTAACACTAGACCCGTGAATATGCAGGACTCGACCAACTCCCGCCTAGCACAACCACGCTCAAAGTGTACCTGAAAAGTGAAGCATTAGTCTACCGAAGACTGAGTGAGGGGCAATAATTAAATTTAACACACGTCGCATGCAAGGTGTAGCCTCGGGTAAAGACTTTTAGAAACAATAATTATATAGTTCAAGAAATCTCATCCTTTGCCCGAGATTACAACTATCCAATTTAACACGTTTAATTAACTATGTTTATCAATGGCATGAACATGTGGCCCCGGCGAGCAAGGGCAATCTCCAACCGAGCTCCCAATCGTGAACAATACGTGATCATGCTTGCTTGCTTGATAAATAAGTGATCATGCAATATATTTTAGTGCTCACATAGACAATTTCATACAGGAAAACATGCAATAACCCGAGGATAACCCGACATGCCGGATTAATCCCCAGTCTCCTTCTTCCTCCGGGTGATAGCGAGTTTGCAAGGCTCGGCTATCCACGACATGGTGTGTGTAGAGGACATGACCCTCTAGACACGGAACTCCTTCCACCACTAATCTCCTAGTGGCTTCGGGGGTGATCCCAACAATGTGAGGATAATTCAGGAGTTACCCGTCAGCCCTTGCTTTCCCGGTTGGCTCAAGAATTACCCTCGGGCCCACGTGCAATCATGTACTCGCCAAACATGCTTGAAAACCATGACAATCACTACTTTCATGCTTGAAATATTCATCACTTTGAAAACGTTTATAAGTATAATATGTTTTGACCGAAAACTCACACATAGGGGTTGTAGGGTTCATTTTACCAAAACCAAACCTCACCTTTCTTGCAAAATATAATAAAGGAGTGATCTAAGGAGCTTGCTCCCCGTCCACGCCCTCGTGACCTGTGCAAATACGACGTACATTCGTGAGACATGAACTAAAATGACCAAAATATGACGAACGGCGAAAACATGTCGAGACGACCATGAAAATGCAATGTGGTATGATAACATTTCGTTTCACATCATATTAACACATATTATAGCAATTCGGGGTCAAAGAAGTCGTTGGATCGAGGGGTCATTTTCGTAATTTTATGCAGAAACTTTTGTTCTGCAACACAGGTGGGAACGGCCGTTCCGGTTCCCTTTGTAAAATGGGAACGGTCGTTCCCATTGCCCAGAAAAACGCGGCAACGTTTTTAATATAAAAGCGCGCCTATGCTGGGAACGGCCCTTCCGGCTCCAAGGCCAAAATGGGAACGGCCGTTCCCGCGGTCGGCCGCCTAATTTTTGAAAAGAGATGGGAACGCCCGTTCCCACAAGGCCTTGGGGCTGGGAAAGGTCGTTCCCAGTTCCTGCAACTGAAAAAAACAGAGCAGAAACAGGGGAAGCTCTCGGGAAAGCACAAAAACAACCAACAATTTCCATGTTTGATCCCCAAAAGCTACAATTTCTGGAAATATGATACATACACATTCAATAAATGATAATATAACACTTAGACACTTAAAACCATAAAATATCATCAAGAATTCATGATTTCAAGTGATGATCAAACTTGATCATTCTTGCCAAACTTTCAAGATTCCAAGCTAGAAATCATGTAATAATTCATGAAATAATCACATGATCATGCTTCCATGCCCAATCAATCCATCTAGCAAATAAATTCCAAACCCTAACCAACTCTAATATGATCAAAAATCATGCCAACCAACCTTGAAAGCTAAGAAATGAAGAAAGTGGATGAAGTGATGATCAATTTGCCAAAACTTGGATGATTTCTTGAAATCTTGATGATTGACTAGAAAAACTTCTTCCTTTTCTATTCTTCTTGGAACCGAGAGTGAGAGGGATGGAGTTGTTGGGAAAATTTGATGAAATATGAACAAGGAAGAACCTTGGGGATGTTTTACGTGATTCATCCCCTTGGTTTGAGTGAATTATGCCAATTTGCCAATTAATCCTTGAAGTTCCGAAGTTATGCAATAAGGTCTATAAAGTTTTGAGAAATGATCAATCATGCCCTTGAAGAATCATGCAATCAAGTCCCTAAAGTTTTTAAAATATTCAAGTAGGGTCAAATTGGTAATTTGAAATACTCTCGGTAATTGATTTTGTGCAATAAATATTTTTCATGTCATGAAATAATATTTTCAATGATATGAATTCAAAGAATTAATATAAATAATATTTCATGAATTTTATAAAATATGAATGCCACGTACGAATATTATGAAATTAAAAGAAATAAAATAAAACCTACACTCAAACTCACACGTGGCGTGCTTACCTGTTCATCCGGAAACCGGGGCGTTACAACTCTCCCCCCCTTAGAAGAATCTGGTCCCCAGATTCTCTAGTCTTGCTCGAACAACTCCGGGTGGAACCGTTTCATCTTATCTTCGGTTTCCCAAGTGGCTTCCTCGATTTTGTCACTTCTCCACAACACTTTAACCATGGGAATTCTCCGGTTTCTCAATTCTTGAAATTTCCGATCCATGATTTTAACCGGCCTCTGAATAAATGTCAAATTCGGTTCCAGCTCAACTTCTTCCATGGGGAGAATCGTAGTCTCGTCGGGGTAGTATTTCCTTAGCTGCGATACGTGAAACACGTTGTGAATCCCTGTGAGACTCGGTGGTAGGTCCAGTCGATAGGCTACCTCGCCTATTCTTTCAAGAATCTCAAACGGACCTAAATAGCGAGGATTAAGTTTTCCTCCTTTCCCGATCCGGGTGAAACCTTTCCTTGGCGACACCTTCAAGAATACCCGGTCACCCACTTCGAATTCTAGATCCCTTCGGCGCTTATCAGCATAGCTCTTCTGTCTATCCTGCGCGGCTTTCATCTGTTGTTGAATCATTTGAACCTTTTCAATCATAGCCTGAACGACTCTAGAAGGCCTTTCGAATCTTTCACCTTTCTTTACCCCTTCCTGTTTTGACCACTTCCATTCTTCCAAGTCGAAGAACAACGGAGATCGGCACTTTCTTCCATAAAGTAACTCGTAAGGAGCCATCCCGACCGAAGCCTGAAAGCTGTTATTATAAGCAAATTCGATCAAGGGAAGCTGTTCTGCCCAAGAGTTCTGAAAATCCATCGCGCAAGCCCGAAGAAGATCTTCCAAATACCTGATTAACCTTTCCGTCTGACCGTCCGTTTGCGGGTGGAAAGCTGTGCTGAACTTAAGTTTCGTCCCCAAGACAGCCTGTAATTCCTGCCACAACTTAGAAGTAAACCTCGGGTCTCGGTCTGAAACTATGCTCACCGGAATACCATGAAGTCGAATAATCTCTCTGTTATAGATTTCGGCCAACTTCGGGATCTTATAGGACATCCGGACCGGTAGAAAGTGAGCAGACTTTGTGAATCTATCCACGATCACCCAAATTCCATCAAACCCGCCTTTAACCTTTGGTAATCCAGAAACAAAGTCCATCGTTACTTGTTCCCACTTCCACTCGGGAATAGGTAACGGCTGTAGAAGTCCCGCGGGTTTTTGGTGCTCAGCTTTCACTTTCTGACAAGTCAAGCAATGTTTCACATACTCTGCCACGTCTCTCTTCATCCCGTTCCACCAATAGTACTGTTTCAAGTCCTTATACATTTTATTTCCTCCTGGGTGGATCGAGTAGGCTGACTTGTGAGCTTCTTCGAGTAGGACCCGTCTCAATTCTTCAGGTACGACTACTCTGTTTTTAAACCAAAGCAACCCGGTCTCATCAAACCCAAACGGACTCTCCGGGTCATCCTTAGCTTTACTTGCAAGCTTCTGTACTTCCGGATCCCTATTCTGAGCCTCGAATAACTGATACTTCAATTCCGGCTGAACTGTGATATTAGAAACCCGAGCCTTTAACACAATCGGGGCAACTTCCTCACTTTCCTTTATTTCCAAACTTGATACACTCGCCTTCCTGCTAAGTGCATCGGCGACCACATTGGCTTTCCCGGGATGGTACTTAATTGTACAATCATAATCTTCCAACTTTTCCATCCAACGCCGTTGCCTCATATTCAAATCCTTCTGTGTGAATAAATACTGGAGGCTCTTGTGGTCGGTAAAAATCTCAAAGGAAGTCCCGTAAAGATAATGTCTCCATTTCCCAAGCGCAAAGATCACGGCTGCAAGCTCTAGGTCGTGTGTCGGATAATTCCTTTCATATTCCTTTAACTTCCGAGAAGCATAGGCGATCACTTTTCCTTTCTGAGTCAAAACACAACCTAAGCCTTCTTTAGAAGCATCTGTATACACTGCATACTCTTCTGAACTTTCGGGTAAGGTTAACACCGGAGCTGAGACTAACTTTTCCTTCAGAAAATTAAAGCTTTGATCACACTTCTCGTCCCAGACAAACTTAACATCTTTCTTAGTCAACCGGGTTAACGGTGCCGCAATCTTGGAGAAATCCTGAACAAACCTTCTGTAATAACCGGCCAATCCCAAGAAGCTTCTAATTTCCGAGGCGTTCTTTGGTTTCTCCCACTTAAGCACGGCCTCAATTTTCGAGGGATCGACTTCCAACCCTTTCCCTGAAATCACATGCCCCAAGAATGAAACCCGATCTATCCAAAATTCACATTTACTGAACTTAGCAAATAACTGATGCTCTTTTAGTGTCTGAAGAACGAGCCTGAGATGTCTCGCGTGCTCCTCGGCTGACTTTGAGAAAACCAGAATATCATCGATAAATATCACCACGAACTTGTCAAGGAAAGGCCTGAATATCCGGTGCATCATATCCATAAAAGCTGCAGGGGCATTAGTTAACCCAAATGGCATAGCCACGAACTCGTAGTGCCCGTACCGAGTATTGAATCCTGTCTTAGGAATATCCTCTGCTCGGATTCGCAGCTGATAGTATCCCTGTCTTAAATCCAGTTTCGAATACACCTTAGAGCCCTGGAGTATATCGAATAACTCCTCGATGTGTGGGAGGGGATACTTGTTCTTGATAGTCATCCTGTTCAACTCCCTGTAATCGATGCACATTCTTAAAGTCCCGTCCTTTTTCTTTACAAATAATACCGGTGCTCCCCACGGCGAAGAACTCGGCCGAATATACCCAACTTCCAACAAAGCCTTAAGCTGAACTTTTAATTCCTTCAACTCAGCTGGAGCCATCCGATAGGGAGTCTTCGAATACGGCTCGGCATTCGGGAAAAGATCGATCACAAATTCAATCTCTCGTTCAGGGGGTAAGGAATCCAACTTTTCTGGGAATACCTCGGAAAATTCCTTTACCACTTCCGTGTCCTCTAACTTCACCTGATCTTTCGGTTTGTTCAAAATATAGGCAATGAACCCTGTAGCCCCGTCTCTGACTAATCTCTGAGCCTCCGAGAATGAAAGTAGGGGTACAGTCTTTGAAGTACAACCCGTAACAACCTCTGAACCCAACTGAATCTTCTTAGCCCGGCAATCTACGATAGCACAATGCCTGTATAACCATTCCATCCCCAATATAGCTCCGTATCTCTCCATCGGCATAACAATAAAATCTGTCAGAAACTCCCGGCCTTCAATCACCACGGGAACATCCTTGTAAACCTGATCCGTCTCTCGCCTACTACCGAAAGGAGTACTAACTATATAGCGCACAGAAGTACACATAGCAGGCAAAGACAAGGTAATAGCAATAGAATGCGCAAGAAAGGAGTGTGTAGCTCCTGGATCAAATAATGTATGGATGTTCGTGCCATGGATGCAAATAATACCTTCAACTACTGCAGCGGGATCAATATCAGCCTCCTGCTCCTCTCCCGCGAGTGCATAAGCCCGAGCTCTCACCAGTGGCCTCGGTCCTGCAGGTGGTGGATCCTGACGATCCGGACAACCATCAACCAGGTGCTCGTTGCTCCCGCAAATCAAACATAGACCTAACCGGCGTCTGCAGTTATCATAGGTGTGCGTAGGATGTCCACACCATCTACATCCCGGTTTCTGAGGTGGCTGGGGTGGTGCTGGAGCTCTTGGACCTTTCTGTGATGGTCCTGTAAACTTAGGCTTCTTCCCGGAGTCCCTCTGCGCTGGAGGTGCAGAATATATCATCGGCCTCTTTCCCGAGCTCGATCCCTGGCCTGCTCTCGAGCCCGAAGCCTGTCCAGTCCGCTGAGTAGCTTTCTCGCCATGTCAGAATCCTCAACCTTTAGGGCTTTGGTTGTAGCTTTTGCCCAGGTGCTTGTATTATCCGCTTTCAGTGCATCCTGAATGTCCGGTCTCAACCCCTGAACAAACTGCATCGCCTTGTGAAAGTCATCATTCGCTATGTTGGGTGCATAGCGAGAAAGCCTCTCGAACTCGGCGATGTACTGGCCCACAGACCTGCCTCCCTGCTTTAGCTCAGTAAACTCTCTCAACCTGCGGGTACGGGAAGCTGGAGGAATATACTTGTTTCTGAACTCCCGTACGAATACCTCCCAGGTAATCTCGGTCCCAGCTGCCTCCAAAACAATCTCTGTGCTCTCCCACCAGGAGTAGGCCTCGCCCTGAATAAGAGTAAGTGTACAAGGAACCTTCTCCTGACTGTCGCAAGGAATGAGCTGCCAAACTCTTTCAATTTCTTTCAACCACATCTCTGCCTGTATGTCGTCTCCCTTATAGAACTTCGGGGGATGCTGATTCTGAAACTCTCGCAAGATAGTAGAAATGGGGTTCTCCGGAGGTGCTACTGGTGCTGGAGGCGGTGGAGGAACCCTGTCCTGTAACCTCTGATCAATTAGCCCCACTACTGCATTCATAAAATCCTGGGGCTGTGCTTGAGCAGGTGGAGGAGGTGGTGATCTCTCGCGGCGATGATGTCGGCGATGATGATGCCTGTGCCTCGAGGATCGATCACTATAATGTCTGTCGGGCTCCATCCTGAAATTCAATCACTAAACATGCATGGCTTGATCAATAAATGCGAATGTGTGCATAGAATGTCAATAATATCAAGTAACACATATTCAAGGAAGATCAAGTAGTGCAATTAACGCGAGTAAAGGAGTAAATCAAGTAAATCAACCCAATGCAGACTCCCAAATACCACATAATCCTATGCCGTGCGACCTAGACTGACTTGACACGACTCAAGAACCTCGGTTTTGCAACCGGGCTCTGATACCACCTGTAGATGTAGCACCCTAGACCCCAAGGCGCCACATCCCCCGCACTATAGCCTCGATCCACGTATGAAATGGGCAGTTCATATATAAACCAAGACCACAGCGAACGGGTAACAATAAAAACGACGCTCTAGGCGGGACACTCTCCCCAACAACACCAAAGCAAACATGAATAGAAAAGCGGAAGCAATAAAGTCATTCGTATATATAGGTACCATATTTATTACATAGATACATATAGGTACCAATTAACTATCAATACATTATTATCTCTCAATAATATACATGACTAAGTATTCAAAATATATCAATCGTGAACATAACATGATATCCGACAAAATATATACATGAAAGGTTTAACACTAGACCCGTGAATATGCAGGACTCGACCAACTCCCGCCTAGCACAACCACGCTCAAAGTGTACCTGAAAAGTGAAGCATCAGTCTACCGAAGACTGAGTGAGGGGCAATAATTAAATTTAACACACGTCGCATGCAAGGTGTAGCCTCGGGTAAAGACTTTTAGAAACAATAATTATATAGTTCAAGAAATCTCATCCTTTGCCCGAGATTACAACTATCCAATTTAACACGTTTAATTAACTATGTTTATCAATGGCATGAACATGTGGCCCCGGCGAGCAAGGGCAATCTCCAACCGAGCTCCCAATCGTGAACAATACGTGATCATGCTTGCTTGCTTGATAAATAAGTGATCATGCAATATATTTTAGTGCTCACATAGACAATTTCATACAGGAAAACATGCAATAACCCGAGGATAACCCGACATGCCGGATTAATCCCCAGTCTCCTTCTTCCTCCGGGTGATAGCGAGTTTGCAAGGCTCGGCTATCCACGACATGGTGTGTGTAGAGGACATGACCCTCTAGACACGGAACTCCTTCCACCACTAATCTCCTAGTGGCTTCGGGGGTGATCCCAACAATGTGAGGATAATTCAGGAGTTACCCGTCAGCCCTTGCTTTCCCGGTTGGCTCAAGAATTACCCTCGGGCCCACGTGCAATCATGTACTCGCCAAACATGCTTGAAAACCATGACAATCACTACTTTCATGCTTGAAATATTCATCACTTTGAAAACGTTTATAAGTATAATATGTTTTGGCCGAAAACTCACACATATGGGTTGTAGGGTTCATTTTACCAAAACCAAACCTCACCTTTCTTGCAAAATATAATAAAGGAGTGATCTAAGGAGCTTGCTCCCCGTCCACGCCCTCGTGACCTATGCAAATACGACGTACATTCGTGAGACATGAACTAAAATGACCAAAATATGACGAACGGCGAAAACGTGTTGAGACGACCATGAAAATGCAATGTGGTATGATAACATTTCGTTTCACATCATATTAACACATATTATAGCAATTCGGGGTCAAAGAAGTCGTTGGATCGAGGGGTCATTTTCGTAATTTTATGCAGAAACTTTTGTTCTGCAACACAGGTGGGAACGGCCGTTCCGGTTCCCTTTGTAAAATGGGAACGGTCGTTCCCATTGCCCAGAAAAACGCGGCAACGTTTTTAATATAAAAGCGCGCCTATGCTGGGAACGGCCCTTCCGGCTCCAAGGCCAAAATGGGAACGGCCGTTCCCGCGGTCGGCCGCCTAATTTTTGAAAAGAGATGGGAACGCCCGTTCCCACAAGGCCTTGGGGCTGGGAACGGTCGTTCCCAGTTCCTGCAACTGAAAAAAACAGAGCAGAAACAGGGGAAGCTCTCGGGAAAGCACAAAAACAACCAACAATTTCCATGTTTGATCCCCAAAAGCTACAATTTCTGGAAATATGATGCATACACATTCAATAAATGATAATATAACACTTAGACACTTAAAACCATAAAATATCATCAAGAATTCATGATTTCAAGTGATGATCAAACTTGATCATTCTTGCCAAACTTTCAAGATTCCAAGCTAGAAATCATGCAATAATTCATGAAATAATCACATGATCATGCTTCCATGCCCAATCAATCCATCTAGCAAATAAATTCCAAACCCTAACCAACTCTAATATGATCAAAAATCATGCCAACCAACCTTGAAAGCTAAGAAATGAAGAAAGTGGATGAAGTGATGATCAATTTGCCAAAACTTGGATGATTTCTTGAAATCTTGATGATTGACTAGAAAAACTTCTTCCTTTTCTATTCTTCTTGGAACCGAGAGTGAGAGGGATGGAGTTGTTGGGAAAATTTGATGAAATATGAACAAGGAAGAACCTTGGGGATGTTTTACGTGATTCATCCCCTTGGTTTGAGTGAATTATGCCAATTTGCCAATTAATCCTTGAAGTTCCGAAGTTATGCAATAAGGTCTATAAAGTTTTGAGAAATGATCAATCATGCCCTTGAAGAATCATGCAATCAAGTCCCTAAAGTTTTTAAAATATTCAAGTAGGGTCAAATTGGTAATTTGAAATACTCTCGGTAATTGATTTTGTGCAATAAATATTTTTCATGTCATGAAATAATATTTTCAATGATATGAATTCAAAGAATTAATATAAATAATATTTCATGAATTTTATAAAATATGAATGCCACGTACGAATATTATGAAATTAAAAGAAATAAAATAAAACCTACACTCAAACTCACACGTGGCGTGCTTACCTGTTCATCCGGAAACCGGGGCGTTACAGATCTCATCTAAAACCCCATATTACTATTCATTTTCAAGCCTCCATTCCCTCAATAGAATACTAAAAACGCAAATCTGTATTTCTTGAATACCTTAACTCACATCTCTTGTTTTAAAATCATTTTCGGAAATTTAACATCAGAGTTACGATTTTATCCCCATGTCATTGTTTATCCACTAAACGATATCCTCTTATCTCATTCGTAGAACCTTAGAGGCATGGAACTTATATTTTTCTATCACTTACATATGCTTTCCATGACCCGTAACTCTTTACAAAAATTGTTGATCAAAATTACCATTAGGTCCCTTGATCACTATTCATTCCATACAATTAGGAATTTCTCGGAACACTTTTTCCTATCAAATATCATAGTCAAATGAATCCTTGAATCAGTTCGAGAATTTTGATATCATCCACAAACCCTAATTCCTATTCTCACTCAAAAATCACTTCAAAACCCTAGTTACTATTCTTACCGTAAACAACTTTTTATCCGTACACTTTTTGATATTCAATATTATAGTCAAAACGATCCTTGAATTATTTTATGAATTTTCATACATTTAACAAAACTCGATTCCACCCATAGCATATTTTATAAATATTTTCCTTATTAAAAATTTTCATTTTATTTTAAACAATTAGCTTTCATTCAATATTCGAAATTTTACTAAAAACGTTTCTTGAAATTTTCTCTAAACTATCATAATTTTTCCAACCTTTAAACTTCATCATAGCCTCGTTTATATAATTTTCTCGTGATTTTAATCATCTTTAACGTTCATAATTTATAAACGAAAATTCTAAATATTCCACATTTATAATCATAACGAAGCTTATTTTTCACTCGTTCTTTCGTTAATTTACTACTTCAAGTTTTCACCTCTCGACTCTTGAATGAATTTTATACCATATTACATTTATTTTTATTCAACATGACATCATCCATGACAACACTAGACTTTCTAAAAATAGAATGTTTTGAATAAATGAATCTAATTCAACTACATTTCCTATATAGCTCCCAAGCATTTGTTTAAACTATAGTTCAACCACATTTCGTACATACCTACCGAGCATTTGTTTAGGTTATGAAGCATCCACATCTCCCCTAAACTCTTAGGAATTGCACAAAAGCCCCTCATTCCTACCAATAAATACTCATCACAAGCATTATTTCTAACTCACAAATCAACACACAAAATCACTCCCTCTCTCCCCCTAACTCACGGCAACCCCTCTTTTCTCTAAGCAAGGTGTGTTTTTCTTTTATTATTTCATGCTTTATATTATGTTTTTAGTATAATAATAATAGTAGCATGCTTAGATTTAATTAAATTATGCTTTAGGAATTTTATTTTATGAAATATGTACATAATTGTTAGTTTTAAATACAATGTGTGTACATTATGAAATTTTATTTAATTAAATGCATGAATTATGATATGATATAATGTGAATATGTATTTAAATGATTATGATCTTGTTTGATTAAATTCATGCCTATAATAATTTATTTAGAATTATTTTTCATAGAGAATTTATATATTTTGCTATATTATGCTTCAAATTCTATGGTATAAATATGAATATAATTAAGCATGTTACACACCCTCTTTGAATCTTCAAATAGACTTAAGAACATGTTCTTAGTGTTCTTGGACATGTGTGTGTGTATGTGTGTGTGGCGTATGAATAGTGTGTGTGTGTGTGTGTGTGAGTCTGATTTTATGTTATAAGGTGTTTAATTCATAAGAAATTGAATAGTAAATGTGTTCAATAGTAATTTTGACTTTTTGATCAACTTAAATTAAATTAATTTCGAAAATTATTTAAAAATAATTATAAAATAGGTTTTGGAATTTTTTAAAGGAAGATTTTATCCGAATTTTCCGAAATTGGCAATCTTGTAAACATTTTCTAAAATGTCACCTACATTGTCAAGTTAAACCCTAATTTCGTTTCCAATCTTATAATTAGAATCATGGTGATTAATAAATATTTAATTAGTTAAAGATTTCATTAAACCTAATTAATTAAAGAAATTCACTTAAACGGTGAAAATAAGGGTTTACCGGGGTAAAATTAAAGTTTACCGGATTTTTCTAACATATTACCCTTTTAGGTGTAAATATTATATGATTAAAATAAATAAGATTTCCTTATTAAAATTTATGAACTTATTTTATAATATAAAAGTTTACTAAGATTCATAATTTAATAACCGCTTGTTTTACAAGTCTTGTTTGAATGTTAAAGTTGTTTTTTTATCAGAATATTATTATATTATGTGATCTCATTCCATGATTATGACATGTTTTATGATAACTTGTGTAGCGCCCGAAGCGGCGAACCACCACATCCCCCGCACCTAGCCTCGAACCCACATATGAAATAGAAATCCATACATGAGCCCAAGACTAAGCGAATGGGAACCTACACTCACTCGCTAGGCCAGGCGGAGCTAAGATAGGATCAGAGCGCGCAAGAAAAAGGAACGGAAGCATATAACAAAATCCAAGAAGATAAATCCACAAAATATACAAAATAGAAATTCGTACATAATTCATTAACAAATGCATAACATATACATACTTCAATTACCACAATCGAATCATATACAAAAGCATGACTAAATGCAAATGAAAATACAACTCGAACTAGAAGACTTGAACCCGACTGACTCAAGACTCCGCCTAGCAAGCCCAACCTGCAAACTGAAAAGTTGAAAGGAGAGGGTCAGTCCACCGACTGAGTGAGGGGGTTAACGCACACCCACACACATATATATACATAGAGCAAAGCACGTATTAAACGAAAGATTATGAACCGGGAGTAGGGTTTTGCATACCAAAACCATTTTCCAAAAAGATCTCATATTTATACGTATGTTCATATCTTCTTAAGTTTGAAAACTCGAAAGGATTCATAGATTCAAAAACGCATATGGATTTATATTAAAATTCATAGGGATTCATATTAAAACTCGTATGGATTCTTATATTCATAATAATTCAAACCTTAGCATAAAATCTCTTATTGAAATTGAAAGATCCTACCCCGTTTCATAATCCAAAATAACAAAAGAATTCAAATACCCGGCGAGTACGGGTCAACTTTAACAAAAGAATTCATAAGAATCGTAATGAAACATAAATACATAAAATTCATAAAACACATATTCCCGTATTCCATCCACCTTCTCAAGAAGTCTACACGCGGGTTACGGGCCCACATCGTGCAACTCGATACCGATACGTGGGGTAGCGATCCCGCAATGTACCTTAGGGAGCACGTGCACAGGGGTGATAACCGGCGACCCCAACAGCCACACCGGGTCTCCCTTACCCACGCCTCCAGGGCCCAGTGATTCATAAGATTCAAAAGGACTCGTAAGATTCATAAGGATTCATAAGATTCATAAGGAGTCATACCTAACTCGCAGAACCTAGAAACATACGATTTATACTTAAGAAACATACCATAAGAAACATACCTTACCGTGCAACTCGGCATATGCTATATACGTACCTCTCCGTGTCTTCCAAATTCATAATATGCTGAGGGAGATCCATAGTTCGCTTAACACTACACGGTTTGGAGCATAGCCTCGTTGCAAAACCATTTTATACTTATATACGCCCATACGTATAATTTCAGAAGGATTCATATCAAATCGAATTAACAAAATTCATAACATATCGTAAGACACTTATTTAATATAAATATAGTATATATTCGCATGCGGGCTTGAAAACGAGCATATAGGGCTGTAGGTCGCTTTAACTAAAACAAAAATCCTAAAACCTCACCTTTTACCGATAGTGCTCAGGAGTGAGCGTTGACGACCAAGAAGAAGCTAAATGGTGGATCCGACACTTCCCGAACCCAAATCTGGGACAAACAAATACATACTCAAGATTTAGACTCGATCATGAACCAATTAGACGCACGGCGACTCATACTAATGCAAACGGATGCAATGCATATCATATAGATTCATACTTAGGTGTATCGGAGCATATAATGAAATATCACATAAGGAATTCAAGGATTAGACTCATATCACATTAAATAAGCTCATAATGTATCATATATTAACATACCATATGCATTCATAAGCTTGAAGTTCAAAGAAATAACAAGAGATGCAAGAAAGTGTTAAGCGTTTCACATATTGATCATAAATTCACGTACAATTACACTTAGCAACCAAGGTCATAAACTTAAAATAATTAATTAAACATAACATATTACAACATATTAACATATTAGGATCACAATCGGGGTGGGAATTAATGAGAAAAACGAAATAAAAGCACAAAATAGGGCTTCGAGTGAAAAGGGGCCAAAGCTGACAGATTTCCGAAACGGACAAGCTGTACGAAAACAGGAATATATTGAGTTTCAGGAATGGGAATTGAGTTTTGTTTCTTGGAAATGAAACTAAACACATACATCTATAAAATGGTAGGTGGCTCGAATCATGGTTCAAAGCGAGGCGAAAATGGCGTAGGTTTGAAGTTGAACGAGTGCAGACTCTCGGCGAAGTGGCGACACCAAATTAAAATGATTATATCTCACAATCTAGAACGGATTTTGGGGTGATTCGAATTGGAGATTGTTCTAGACTCAATAAGGTTAGACATATCTAAAAATCAGCTCAAACGGAGTTCGTATGAAGGGGTAACCGGCCGGGTAAATCACAAGACAAAAGTAACCCGCCCGGGTAAAACAGTCCAGAAAGTTTCTGCATAAAGGGGTACCCGCACGGGGAGTTTTCTTCACAAAATCTACCCGCCCGGGTAGAGGCTTACAGCGGGAAAAAGAGCAAGAACAGGGCTGTTACGAGATGGAGGAACAAGGGAAACCAAAGCAGCACATGTAGACATGAAATGGAGCATAAAACATGTGCAAATTCTTCACACAAAAGCACATAACAACCGGAAATGAAAGGGGATGAAAAGGATCAACATGTATGCATCTTAAACTTCAAGAAATGTAAGGTTAAATCATGGAAACTCATATAATACTCATCTACCATGAAATTTAAGCTCATATACCCAATAATGAAGTTCAAGTGATCAAAAAAAATCATACATCAACTCAAGCTATAACCCAAAGATGGCAAGAGATCTCATATATATACACATAACCCTTACTATTCACTCCATACATCATATCTCAATCAATAATGGTTCAAATTCAGAAATTCTTGAAGTAATAAGAAATTCTTAACACGCCAGTTATGGTTCTATGACCCTGGCACCATGCGCTCATTCATTATATCAATTTATATGTGCCTATATGTTTCCTAGTTGCATAATTTATCGTACAAACTTCGAAGTAAATTCCCTTTTGGAATTTGCCTCATTACGGATCGGTTTGTAAAAGCTACTCTTACTGGGATGGTAATCATCGAATCCGACCCCACTATCCATGACAAGACAAGATATCATATTAGGAAAGGATGAGAAGTTAGGAGTTAGAAACTATAAGGTCATTTTAGAAAGGAATTAGTGATACGTCGCCTATCTTTGGAAAGGCTAACAGATCACTTTAAAATCAGAAAAGTGGAGATGATATTGAATTTAGGTTGTTTTGAGCAACACCAGAAAGGGTGACTCGACGAAGCACAACAATGTTGAGAAGTCATTTCGGTATCTCAAGAATCTCAAGTATACTCCAAATTAGATTTGGGTAAAAAGTATTACTACTTGAAGGTTCAAGGAAAGAATACCGAAAAACTTCCTTTAACGACTGTTACCTCGAGAGAAACCACTGGTTTAACCATTTCCCCCCATAACATCTACCCCGCAAAGTGTACCGATTTTTGAAGTCATATCTCAGCAAGTTACCTTGATCGCTATCGGCAACATCTAGGTGAATTGAAGGACATTGGATGGACATACCAAACATCTCTAAATAGCATTAGGCACTTTGCTGGATCACAAGCCAAACACTAAGTTCAAGGACCGACCCGAGAAAACACACGGTCAAGCTAAGCCCTTACCCGCCTGAATGGAATTCATATCTCCCTCGTCTGGTCCTTACCTTACTATATAACATTCTTTGGAAGTTTGCTTTCACCCCATGAACTTCTATTCCATCCCTACCCGTCCTTTTTTTCTCATCGGTTTGAGTGAAAGCAGAAGTTGGATAAGGGTTGAGTGTTTGCGCAGTGTGTGAACCTCAGCGAATCCAGACTTCAAACTAAAGAATATCACTTGATCACATTATTTCCACCCGAAGGAGTTAATTAACACCTCAAGGATGGAGATAATGATAAGTTGGAGCCACTAAGGAATCTATTTGAAATGCAAAACTTCATGGGCAAGTCATTACAAAAGGGTTGTTGAAGACTTCTCAGAAATAGCTACACTAAAGGACTGGAAGTTAAAAGGTCAATGAAGTAGTAGACAGATTTCCAAGTACTGCAGCAAAGACTGATTTCTGCAGCAGTGCAAACCACTGCCTAAACAAAGGATGTTTATAGTTTACACCAATGCCTCTAAATAAGGGTCAAGGTAGGTATTGGTGATTGGAGTAGAAGTTACGCTCCAAGGAAACCTAAGTCCCTCTATAAGGAAAAAAAACGACAACGGAATATTGGAAATTTGAGAAAAGATTGCAACCATCGTTAATCCCAACATGGTAAATGGATCAGATCACAAGGAGTTCAATGGTATATAAGTCATCGTTGGAAGGGTGATAAAGTCAACATGCCTCTTGCCGGCTAAGACTACAGATAAGGAAATAAAAGCCACATCATTGTTTTGAAGAAATATTCAAGGGTGTACAGTTTTCCTTAAACATAAGAAGTTAAAGTGGATGAGTTAAACCAAGGGTGTACAGTTTTCCTTAAAGATACTAGGATACATTGAACTCCGTACTTTGCAAGTACCCTACTGGAGAATGTCAAGTTTTAACAATGGAAGAAGTACCGTTGGAATTAAATTTGACTTAGGATTGAAACCGGTTGAGGAAAATTCCCTAGTCAAGGTCTTTTGGAAAGGATATAAGAATGGGGAAACAATAAGGAAAACAAACGGAAGTATGGAAAACACTACCCAAGTTATTCCTGGACAATAAGAGAATCTGAGGACGGATTCTTTTTAAGGGGGGAGGATTGTAACAGCCCTAAACAGGGCTTAGTTGGAATTGGTAAGCCCTGAAAGAAAGTGAAAGCATTTATAGACTTTGATCTGTCAAATGTTCATCATGCATCACATTTCTATGTGTTTTAAGTTGTTCTTACATGCAATTATGTGACTTTAGGAGAGATCTCATCTAAAACCCCATATTACTATTCATTTTCGAAGCTCCATTCCCTCAATAAAATACTAAAAACTCAAATCTGTATTTCTTGAATACCTTAAGTCCCTCAATAGAAATTTTAGGGTCCGGAAGAGGAAAGTAAATTATTTGGAGGGAGATGAGCTTGTCAATGGGTTCAAGATTAGGAAAGGTCTAGCCCAAAGGTTGGATTTTTGGATAGGTTGGAGTTTATTTTCTATATCCAAGTTGAATGGTCATGTTGAGAGCGTGAAGTGGAAGTAACTTACAAGACCTTGTGAGGTTAGGGGACAATTGAGAAATGTGGTGTTTACAATTTACAAGATAGACACGAGCATTTACATTACGAAAAGAGGTGGATCAACCGGGATTCAGGAGATTTATTTGACGCAAGGAAAAGGTGAAGATGATGATGCAAGGTTCGGATTTGTAATTGAATTGAGAATCTTCCGCTTGTCGGAACTAAAATCAAAGTGTGGGAAGAAAGTAACTCAAATGATTCGGGTCGAGGTCGGAATTTGGAAATTAAGTTTGGGATGAATTGAGATATTTTAGATTTCGGGTTAAGAAAAGTCGGGTGAGAAGAGTTAAAGAGAACGACTAAAATGGTGATTTCAAGTTCGTGGTAAATTAAAGTACTAAAGATCCTATCTTTGGTCGGAAGGAGTTTATTTCCCCTATCCAAACTGAATTGTCGTGTTGCAAGGCTGAATTGGAAGATATGGAGCAACAAATGGAAGCAATAAGGAAAGGTTCGGAAACCTTTACACATCGATAATCGGGCTAAAATTTGGGTTCAAGAAATCTCAAAATCGAGTCATGGAAAGGTGCGAGTTGAGACCGGGAAATTTTGAACATTTATAGAACCATGGGAAAACTGGAGATGATAAACAGATCAAGACAAGCTTGGAATTCAACTAACAAGGAATCAGTGTCGGATTAAAGTTTATCATTATTACGGTGACAGGTTCAACGCATTCATGAGCACGTGCATCATATATTGTTTAAATTATTTAAATTTCTTTAATTATATATGAATTCTTAATTGAGCTTAATTACTCCAACGTGTATATTTTTATTACTTATAAGTGTGGCGCATGCATTAGCATATTAACCCGACATGCATTGTTAAGTGTCTACTTGATAGGAACTCTCCCCACCTCACGTATCAAGTATTACGTCAACTGAGACACACCTGAATTATGAGAAGGAAAATAATTGGATTGCAAAGTATGGACCAAAAAGGGGAAAGAGCTATTGAGAGGCCGGGAAAAGTAACCGGAAGTTGGAATGGAGGAAGTGGGTCGTTATTCCTACCAATCGCTTCAAAGGTAAACATTAGAAACTTTTTGGACAAGAGGCATGATTGGAATTATTTATACCAAGGAAGCTAAATTTAAAGAATCAAGAATCTTTAAAGTAAGAGGCGATGTTAGGAGCCAACAACTAAGTATAGGCATTCTTAAGGGGGAGAGTCGACCAGAGGATGACTTCAAATTTATGGATTGACTCAAATGGATTACTTTCAAAATAAGTAACCACGTTGCAAGAATCACCAACAACGGGATCTCTTGAAGATGGTAAAAAGGGGAAGAATTAGAAGACCTTGGCACTTGATGACTTCAAGATTTGGTTGAGAAGGTCTCGTGAGATTAATTTTAGAAAAGGCTAAGTACTTCAAGAACCAGAGGGAGCATTCAAGCAATGGTGGAGATTTTGTACTCAGATCAATTTCAAACCGAGAAGGATGAAGCTTCAAAAGAAATTGGAGGAAGTGAGTAAATTAAGAGATGAAGTTATATATATATATTCAAAGAGTGTTTGGGAATTGACTTAACAAGGTGGGGCAAAGGATTAGTGAGGGTAACTTTGAGGGCAAAATCAACATCGTTAGTTTTCTTTCGAGATCTATACAAAGTCAATCTTTCAAGGTAAGGATCTTGATGTGCAATATGTATCCAGCCTTAAGGAATTATGAGAATTGGAGAGGAGAATGTTAGTTGAGGAAAGCATAATATGAATAAGATGGATTACCGGTTCATTGAATTTTTCCCGAAGGAACCAGAAAAACTATGCGGGTTAAAAGACTAGACTTTGAGCTATTAAATGAATACCTCGAGCATCCGAGAAGGTTGATTATAAAGTGTGATGGAGATGGGGTATGATTATGGAAAAGAACGAGTTAGTTGGGTTCAAATAAAGCATACACTTAAGAATTAAAATTTTCGGATCGTGGTGTTAGATAAGGTAAAAGACTTGATCACGGGTTGAAGGCCGAGTAATCACGAAAATATTTATACTCACACCGGCCATTTCGGGGCAAGATATTGTGTTTAGAAGATGGATCGTGGAATAGAGACCGGGTGGTTATTAGAGTGTCGAATACACTGGGAAGTTTGAGCACAAACTAAAGAATGAAAGCTCAATTGGGAATTTTGGACCGTGGTACCAGTTAGGATAAGAGAAATTGATCATGGAAGCAGGATTGAATTGTCATTTGAGTATTGGATCTTGAGGGTTTCAATGTTCGATGCTCTGGGTGGAGGAATCTCCAACATCAAAACAAGTGTTGAACGGATCACTATCATGGAAAATTCCCTAACAATGGTGAACGGTACACTTGATCATGCATATCATATGCATCATGAATTTTATTGTTGTTGTATTTGACTTCTTGTTAATTACAATTTGGTGGTATATGAGTGTTAGTTATGTGATTAACGTGATGCTACTTGCCTATGTGAAATTTATATGAATGTTTTTACAATTTGCTCCCTTGAATTGCTTTCGTGTGTGTTTGGGAGACGGGGCTCTCTCACTGCTTGTTGAGAGACGAGGTTCTCTCATTTCTTTTTGAGAGACGGGGTTCTCTCATTTCTTATTGAAAGACGGGGTTCTTTCATTTTGTGTTTAAGAGACGGGGTCTCTTATTACTTGTGCATCATTTAAAACTCGACAGTGGACCTGGGGACAAGTAATAAGAGACCCCGTCTCTTAAACACAAAATGATGCACAAGTAATAAGAGACCCCGTCTATGCAAAACCGGGGGGGGAGAATTGTAACGCCCCGGTTTTACATTTATGTATTATGTGTTATTATTATAATTTTCATCATATAATATGCATCACACCTCTATGCATTTATATGAATTGTTATTTATATGAATTGACATTAATATGGATTATATGAAATAAGTGACATAAGTGATTTAATTGTATCATATGATCTTTAATTGCTCCTTTGTGTGAAATTGTATACTTAAGTGTATAGCATGACTTGGGGTTAATTGCATTATTGGTTAGAGATTATACTTGCTTGCATTATTTCAAATAAATGGAGGACTTATGTGCAAATAAGGATGAAGCCCATACTTCCATGCAAGACTTTGGCATATCTTATATCATCTTAATTCTTCCACATTATTCCATCAATTTCATTTCATCCAAGAGAGGAAAATCACACACACACACTCACCTAGTAAAACCCGACATTTACACCTCAAGAAGGGAAGGAGATTTCATCTCAAATTCAAGCTAGCTTTTAAGGAATTGAAGGGCTAAGATCATCATCAACATCATCATATCTCCATTTCATCATTTATTTCTTGGATTCAAGGTATAACATGGAGGATTTTGGAAATTCTTGAAATCTTGATTGAGTAGGGCTTACGGATTTATTGATGAATTCTTGCATGTTTAGAACTAGAAACATGTTTAGGATTAAAAAGGGTTTGGAACTTGCATGAAAACCTTGGCTTATTTTGAAATTGGAAGCATGAATATAATTGGGGTTTTGGAGATGAATTTTGGTGAATTGATGCATATTCCATGGTTAGTTTGAAGTATGAGTGAAGTATAATGTGTTTGAGATGTGTGGGATTAATTGTGATGGAGTGAACTTGCCTTGTTGTTGATTTTGTGGTGTTTTGTCTCGGAAATCCCCTGTTTTCCCCTATTTTGCTGCTGTTGCGAACTTGGTCGCGCCCGCGACCTGAAACATGCATAAAACTGGTCGCGACCGCGACCCCATTTTGGCCAACTTTCGACTTTTGGAAAATTGCATGAAAAATTCGGAAAAATATTTGGTCGCGGCCGTGACCATTTTGTGAAGGATTTTGGTCGCGCCCGCGACCCCTCCAGAAACTGCATTTTATCCAACTTCAAACCAACGCCATTTTCACCTCGGTTTGAATTAGAAAACGTGCCATATAGCGTTGGAAAGGTCTTTGTGTCTAGTTTCATATCCAATAAACAAAACTCAATTCCCACTTCTAGAATTAAAGATATTCCAGTTTTCCCTCAACATGTACATTTTCTAAAATTGTCCGTTTTTGCCAAACTTCACCAAAACCTTTCATATTGCATTCTTTTCACTTCTTTGGCTCCCGTATGTGACCTATATGAGTTATAAACTTGGTTTAGTGATAATTGTGTTCCTACTTGACATTCCTTGATTGTTATTGCATGATATATTAATTAGGGCATTGCCGTGCGTCTTAAATGGTTCATGCGAGTCGAGTCTTATGTACACTTGTCCTTGTTACACAGATCACATTCCCAGAGACGAGGAGCACGCACCATAGTTATATCCTTGTTTTGATCGTCATAGGTGAGGTTTAATTCCTAGATATATAGAACCCTAAAACCCTACTTGATGTTTCAGCCAAAATGTATCTATATATTTATAGTTTTCCCAACTTTAATTGTAACACCCCGTACACGTGGAGGTGCCACACCTCGCACTATAGATCAATTCACATACGAAATGGCCAATCCGTACATGAACCAACCTATAGCGAACGGGTGACAATGCAATACTCGACAAGCTAGGCGGGATAACTAAACGTGCAATAAGATAAAGCGGAGGCATAATGTACACACTATCACTTATTTCCATTTATCATTCATGTCTTTTCTCGTCTTCCAAACAAATATATTCTAACTTATCATATCAATACATTATCATCTCCAATTTAACAATAACAATAACTACAATTCCATAATAAATAAATACACAAACCACGGATGACATGACTACATGAACTGGACTCGACTCGACTCAACTCCCGCCTAGCACGCACCTGCAGTAACCTGAAAGGTGGAGGTGTCAGTCTGTGAAGACCGAGTGAGGGGTTTAAATACATATTAACGCAGATAACATGCAAATTATATCCTCGGGTAAAGATTTGTAAAAGATAAATATATGAGTTCAATAATAATGTAGCTTCGCCCGAGAATACAACTATCAATATTAAATACTTGTTCTTTTCATGCAATCGATAAACATGCTCGCTTGCTTGATAATCATTAGGTGATCACGCAATTCAATTATCGTGCAATCATGCAATAGTGTAGTCAATTAGCACGTTCATGGAATGGAGTTCATGCACTCACTACATGGCTTGCTTGTAACATGATAGGGTTGTTTCTCCTGTGGTTGGACGGACAACCACCAGCTCAAAAACCAGCCCAGCGCCCTCCCTAAGGAGAACCTGGCTAGGAGAACACGGGTACACGATAGGCCTTTGTTCTTCTTGTGGTTGGACGGACAACCACCGGCTCTAAGACCGGTCCAGCGCCCTCACTAAGGAGAACCTGGCCAAGAGAACACACGAACACGATAGGGTATTGTTCTTCCTGTGATTGGACGGACAATCACCGACTCGAGAACCGGTCCAGCGCCCTCACTAGGGAGGACCTGGCCAGGAGAACACATGGCTTGCTTTCATGACATGAAATGCTTGATTCATGCACACTACATAACCTACTTGCTCGATTCATGAACAATAACATGCTTGGAATAATAAGTGCTTTCATGAAATTATAAATATAAATACCTTTGGTCAAAAACCACGTAAAGGTTATACGGGTTCTATATAACTAGAAATTAAACCTCACCTGACAGGCGACACACGACTCGTGAATGCGTGAACCACAATCTCCGCCCTGGAGAATAACTGGACAAGAAACGGGACAATGTACGTGCATGAGTCTATAATTCAAGCATATTATTCCATATAAGACGCACGACACGATCATATATGAGACATCGAGCAATACACAATGTAGCATGTAAATATCATGTTTTGGCATGTAATCATTCATATAATACCAATTTGGGGTCAAATAACCCGTTGGAACGACGTACCAAAATTCTATTTTTATGCAGAAAGTTTCTGCACTAACAGAGAGCTGGGAACGGCCGTTCCAGGCTTCAGTTCAAAGTGGGAATGGCCGTTCCCGCTGTCGGGCTCCCCGAAGATGGGAACGGCCGTTCCCGTCTGTGAGACAAAGTGGGAACGGGCGTTCCCGTCCTCGCCGCCTGACACATTATTCAAACAATGGGAACGGCTGTTCCCCAATTGCAAAGGGGACGGGAACGGCCGTTCCCGTTACACAGAAGGTTCAGAAAACAGGGGAGAAGAACAGGGGAGCTACGAACCAAGCTCCCAAAATACTCATAATCCATTCCATATTTTATAATTCATAGAAGGAAACATATATACATGCTTAAAGTGCAATAAAACACAATATAAACACATATTCCATGCTTTAATCATCACAATCACTAACTTTAGCTTATATACAAATTCATCCTATAATCTTATATTCTTCAAGACTTCATGCATATTTTCAAGTCTAAAGCTTGGAGTATTGCTTCTAACATCATATAAACAAGTTGTTACACCAAAATCATAACCCTAGCTTCATGAATTATTCCCAAGAATTCACATACATGCTCAACTATACCTTAAAGGGGAAATATTGGAAGAAAATGATGAACATGGATGCTTGAGCTTGAATCATGCAATTTCTAGCTTGAAGGTGATGATTTCTCAATTTCCCTTTCTTCTTGAGTGAATACCGAGAGAGAGGATGATGATTCTTAATGAATGAAATGAAGAGCAAGAAAGAGATGCATATATCGGTATATTTGGGGAAATATGCAATATTTGCAATTAAATCCCTAATGTTTATAAGTCATGTCATTAAGTATATCAAGTTTGGAAATGAGCAACTAGGTCCCAAAAGGTTTGTATGCAATTTAGTCCCTCAATTGAAATGAATGAGCATTTAAGAACAATTTGGCAATTAAACAAATTGGACAATTAATTCATGTAACAATTAAATTCCATTCATACAAGGATTCTCAAAATGAAATGAATATCACATAATTTTCACGTAATCATGTTGAACACAATTTATAGAAATTAATCTAACACGTTTAAATTAAATAAACGGAAATAATAAAATAAAGTCCTAACGTTCGAAACCCACACGTGTCGAGCGTACCTGACTGTCTGAAAATCGGGGCGTTACAACTCTCTCCCCCTTAAGAGAATCCGTCCTCGGATTCCTTGTCCTGAATTCCTGGAATTTAATTGGCTCTTACATGTTCATCCCACGCGGGTTAGCTACTCCCCGGTCAGGGATTAGTTTGAAAGAGGTCTTCCAATGGTTGAGATCACGACCCTCAACTTCCGGAGTCTAATCACTCGAAAGAAAATCTAACCTTCCACTAGAACAACTTGACAAGCAGTTGAAAATACTGAGAGTTCCCCGTCTCTCAAACAATTAACGAGAGAGCCCCGTCTCTCGAACAAGTAACAAGAGAACCCCGTCTCTTGACAACCCTGAGAGAATCCCCGTCTCTCACGCAAACGAAATAAAAAATTCAAGCGAGCACTTAGACAATTATTTACAATTTAACACATAAAATCAAGTAAAATTTATCATTTATGCCGCTAACTTTTCACATAATAATTAATAATAACTAAGGAATCATATACAAGAATAATAATAATGAAATAATAATCAACAATTAATAACAAACAAGGATTCATGTATGGAAATAGCAAGATACTGATAATGAGAAAATAATAATGCATGTGATAGTGTACCATTCACCGAGGATTGAAATTCTGGAACTGAATTAATTCGGTTGAACACTTGATTCTTTAGTTGAGATTTTCCCGCTTTGCACCACTACAGTTCGATATTCCCATTTTTGATAACCATTTCTGCCCTTGTGCTATTTTCTAACATAATCCGTAAATCATCATTAACCACCACATCTTTATACCCGTTTGAATCTCAGATTCACCGGTTGAACCCTTCTTACACTAATTCTCACATTTACTTTCTGGTTTGCGAAGTGAAAATAACCCTGGTTTTCTTGTTAGAGAGTAATTGCCCATTCAAGCTTGAAAGACTGACTTTGTGTTCCAAGCAAGCATTTATCCGTTTTACAGAGAGGACAGCTTTTACCATTTCCTCGACCTTGCAATCGAAGTGAAGCATTTTCCCGAAGCAAAGATCTTAAGCTCTTTATTTGAAACCCGAACGTTAGGCTCTAATTCTCTTAGTAAATAGCAAGGCGGATATTTACTATAAAGGAATCAAGGTCGTCATCCCGTGAGAGTAATTCAGCAAGCACCCTTGCATAGATACCAAAGGAATCAAGTCCTAGTGAAACGTCTTCCATTTGATCCCTGAAATTTGGTAACATACCCCACAATTCCACGAAATATCTTGAAAGAGAGGATCAATCAGTCTTCCATCTTTCTGAAGTGTTTATGGTAGACTGGTATATTTATGAAGGCGACCGCAACAGCACGGATGAGAGCACTGTGTGCCATCACAGGCATCTCTAGGGTATACGTAATAACTCCGTAAGAAAACTCTTGTCGGATTAAACTTGGTTATCCATTTTCCTTCTACTTCCCACTTTCTTCCATTCCATTTATTGTAGACACTCTGATAGCAAGAGGGATCGAGATTCAAGATGTACTATCCAAATTTAGCCGGATCGGATCCCTTCTCCCATTTACTGAGTCAAACGATATCCTGAGTCCACCAGAAAATCATAAACGGTGTATCCACCTAACGGAAAACGGCTATAACAAAGTACTGTCGATGATGGGACTTTTCTTTGTGTGAGAGGGAGAAAAGTTTAAATTATTAACAACTTCTTTCCCATGGTTCTGATAGAGGATTCCAGGACGAATCGGTTTTCTTAAAATTCCCAACTCTCCTGAATGCTGTCTAGCTTCCGATTAAATTTATTTCCAGATCGGCTCTCCCCCTTAAGAAAATAGAGATTTTCTAAATTCTTTAAATGTGCCCTATTTTTTTTTTTTTTTTCCACTTGCAAGCTTCTTTGCTGATTGAATTCCCGTAACCTCTTCCTCGTTCTACTTGTTATTAACCAAGATTTTGATTGATGGTTCTTTTCTAATCTCTTCTGTTAATGGCATACCCAACTTGAAATTTCCCGGCTGTCACCACCCTGATTTGATATTAAAAATTTTCCAATATCCTACAATCACCTAATGCTTCCAGAGACTTGACATTTATAAGGTTAACACCAAAACCCAAGGTAGAGAAGTTCGTTCTCCCGCCCTTACTGAAATTCCAAAAGGCTGAGCAATTCCTGAAGGTTGAAAGACCCACTGAGCATTTATCTGCTTGAACTTATCATCATTTTCCAGTTTCCCAAAATCTCCAATATTTATTTCATACCCCGGCTCCTACTAAATTCCGAACCAATACTTCTCACAATCCCAAACATTTCTAAGCTCCAAACAACATCAATTAACTTGTTTCCCAACCTGATACCCAATACTTCAAAACCCCTTCTTTAAATTCAAGTTGTAGAAATAGGAGCAAAGATTGTGCAGAGCATCCGAAAGCCTATTGACAATAACCACTAAATAATGCATGATGATTAAAGTGCCAATGCCCATATTACCATCAACTTAAAGTGCAACATATTAGAACAATTATATCAACTTGAACCTATACTTATGAGTAAGGCAAGGTAAATAAGGAAAATAATTTAAACACGTATTCAAGGCATCAAGTAAGAAATTTCAAATACAATTAAAACAACATTTATAAGTGAAAAGCAATTTAATTAACAATTATGATGCACGTGCTTATGAATGCATTGAAGAACCTGGCACCGCAGAAATGTTGGGCTCGATTCCGGTGTCCATTCTTGGTTGACCAAATTGCAAGCTTGGCTCGAACAGTTGATCAATCTCTTAAATCTTCAAAATCCTCCGGCCTTGATTCATACATTTCCAACCTGTCACTCACAACTTACTTTGCAAATAAATGCATGTGGATAAGACGTGCTCATGTCACGTAATTGTCACATAATTGATGCTGACAACAAGAATTTAATATAAATTGAAACAAGTATTTCGTCAATATTTAAAATAAACACGTTGGTCATATAAATTCCAAACAATTCAAGATCACTCAATGGCAATTAATAGCATGAATTAATACAAAGTACAAGTTATCAAGTATTTCAGGTAATTCAAGGAATCCAAGTAGCCAAATAATTTCAAATAAAATGCAAGACTCTCAATTTGTCAAGCAATTCCTATGTCGTACGACCTAGACTCGACATGACACGACACTAGAACCTCGGTTTTGCAACCGGGCTCTGATACCACCTTAAATGTAACACCCCGTACACGTGGAGGTGCCACACCCCGCACTATAGATCAATTCACATACGAAATGGCCAATCCGTACATGAACCAACCTATAGCGAACGGGTGACAATGCAATACTCGACAAGCTAGGCGGGATAACTAAACGTGCAATAAGATAAAGCGGAGGCATAATGTACACACTATCACTTATTTCCATTTATCATTCATGTCTTTTCTCGTCTTCCAAACAAATATATTCTAACTTATCATATCAATACATTATCATCTCCAATTTAACAATAACAATAACTACAATTCCATAATAAATAAATACACAAACCACGGATGACATGACTACATGAACTGGACTCGACTCGACTCAACTCCCACCTAGCACGCACCTACAGTAACCTGAAAGGTGGAGGTGTCAGTCTGTGAAGACCGATTGAGGGGTTTAAATACATATTAACGCAGATAACATGCAAATTATATCCTCGGGTAAAGATTTGTAAAAGATAAATATATGAGTTCAATAATAATGTAGCTTCGCCCGAGAATACAACTATCAATATTAAATACTTGTTCTTTTCATGCAATCGATAAACATGCTCGCTTGCTTGATAATCATTAGGTGATCACGCAATTCAATTATCGTGCAATCATGCAATAGTGTAGTCAATTAGCACGTTCATGGAATGGAGTTCATGCACTCACTACATGGCTTGCTTGTAACATGATAGGGTTGTTTCTCCTGTGGTTGGACGGACAACCACCAGCTCGAAAACCAGCCCAGCGCCCTCCCTAAGGAGAACCTGGCCAGGAGAACACGGGTACACGATAGGCCTTTGTTCTTCTTGTGGTTGGACGGACAACCACCGGCTCTAAGACCGGTCCAGCGCCCTCACTAAGGAGAACCTGGCCAAGAGAACACACGAACACGATAGGGTATTGTTCTTCCTGTGATTGGACGGACAATCACCGGCTCGAGAACTGGTCCAGCGCCCTCACTAGGGAGGACCTGGCCAGGAGAACACATGGCTTGCTTTCATGACATGAAATGCTTGATTCATGCACACTACATAACCTACTTGCTCGATTCATGAACAATAACATGCTTGGAATAATAAGAGCTTTCATGAAATTATAAATATAAATACCTTTGGTCAAAAACCACGTAAAGGTTATACGGGTTCTATATAACTAGAAATTAAACCTCACCTGACAGGCGACACACGGCTCCTGAATGCGTGAACCACAATCTCCGCCCTGGAGAATAACTGGACAAGAAACGGGACAATGTACGTGCATGAGTCTATAATTCAAGCATATTATTCCATATAAGATGCACGACACGATCATATACGAGACATCGAGCAATACACAATGTAGCATGTAAATATCACGTTTTGGCATGTAATCATTCATATAATACCAATTTGGGGTCAAATAACCCGTTGGAACGACGTACCAAAATTCTATTTTTATGCAGAAAGTTTCTGCACTAACAGAGAGCTGGGAACGGCCGTTCCAGGCTTCAGTTCAAAGTGGGAATGGCAGTTCCCGCTGTCGGGCTCCCCGAAGATGGGAACGGCCGTTCCCGTCTGTGAGACAAAGTGGGAACGGGCGTTCCCGTCCTCGCCGCCTGACACATTATTCAAACAATGGGAACGGCTGTTCCCCAATTGCAAAGGGGACGGGAACGGCCGTTCCCGTTACACAGAAGGTTCAGAAAACAGGGGAGAAGAACAGGGGAGCTACGAACCAAGCTCCCAAAATACTCATATTCCATTCCATATTTTATAATTCATAGAAGGAAACATATATACATGCTTAAAGTGCAATAAAACACAATATAAACACATATTCCATGCTTTAATCATCACAATCACTAACTTTAGCTTATATACAAATTCATCCTATAATCTTATATTCTTCAAGACTTCATGCATATTTTCAAGTCTAAAGCTTGGAGTATTGCTTTTAACATCATATAAACAAGTTGTTACACCAAAATCATAACCCTAGCTTCATGAATTATTCCCAAGAATTCACATACATGCTCAACTATACCTTGAAGGGGAAATATTGGAAGAAAATGATGAACATGGATGCTTGAGCTTGAATCATGCAATTTCTAGCTTGAAGGTGATGATTTCTCAATTTCCCTTTCTTCTTGAGTGAATACCGAGAGAGAGGATGATGATTCTTAATGAATGAAATGAAGAGCAAGAAAGAGATGCATATATCGGTATATTTGGGGAAATATGCAATATTTGCAATTAAATCCCTAATGTTTATAAGTCATGTCATTAAGTATATCAAGTTTGGAAATGAGCAACTAGGTCCCAAAAGGTTTGTATGCAATTTAGTCCCTCAATTGAAATTAATGAGCATTTAAGGACAATTTGGCAATTAAATCAAATTGGACAATTAATTCATGTAACAATTAAATTCCATTCATACAAGGATTCTCAAAATGAAATGAATATCACATAATTTTCACGTAATCATGTTGAACACAATTTATAGAAATTAATCTAACACGTTTAAATTAAATAAACGAAAATAATAAAATAAAGTCCTAACGCTCGAAACCCACACGTGTCGAGCGTACCTGACTGTCTGAAAATCGGGGCGTTGCATTAATTACCTCAAAATTGATCGATTGTAATTGTTATTGTACAGACTGATTGTTATCGTATTGAATTGATTAATTGCTTTGGCGAGTAAAGCATGTTCACATTGGGCCCGATGGTATTGTATGGAGTCACCTGGGAAAGCAAGGGCTGGCGGGTAATCTGTGCACTAACCTCATCGTTTTGGGATCCCTTCTGAATCCACTAGGAGGTTTGGTGGAGGAAGAATATTCCGTGCGTGGGAGTCATGTTCCTAACGCACACCGTTATTGGATGGCGGGGCCTTGCAATCCCCCATCAACCGGAGGAAGAAGGAGACTGGGGACGGGTCCGGCACCACGGATTGTCCTCGGGTTATTGTCATAATTGCACTGATTGATTGTCTTGCTTGAATACAATATGCACGAATGCACCATAATTGAACTGCATGATCACCTATTGATTAATAACGCAAGCACGAATTGTACACAGTCGGAGTAAGGTTGGAGAATTGCCCTCACTCGCCGGGCCACTGATTGAACTGAATTGTAATTGATTGTATTGTTAAATTGGATAGTTGTAATCTCGGGCGAAGATTATTTCTTTTACTAACTTATATTGTTTCACTTCTAAAAGACTTTACCCGAGATTATAGCTTGCATATTACTTGTGCTAATATTTATTTAAACCCCTCACTCAGTCTGTGGTAGACTGACACCTCACCCTTTTCAGGTACTTTCAGTGGCGTGCTAGGCGGGAGTCTAAGTCGTGTTCAGTTGTAGAGATGAGTCTAGTATTGCATTTTCATATTAAGGATATTTATGGATCAATTATGTTATTGTTATATAGACAATTGTTAGAGATGATAATGTATGGATATGAAGTTGGAGGTTAACTCTTTTTGGGATATTTGATATGTGCTAATGAAATTATTATGCTTCCCCTTTAAATTCCTAGACTTGGACTTGAATGGTTTGAGGGTTAGTCCCGCCTAGCTAGTGAGTTTTTTTTAATTGTCACCCGTTCGCCATGAGTCCGGTTCATATATGGACTACCCATTTCATGTGTGAGCTAGACTTATGGTGCGGGGGTGTGGTATCTCGGCGTTCCGGGTGCTACAAATTTACTACTTCAAGTTTTCACCTCTCGACTCTTGAATAAATTTTATACCATATTACATTTATTTTTATTCAACATGACATCATCCATGACAACACTAGACTTTCTAAAAATAGAAGGTTTTGAATAAATGAATCTAATTCACCACATTTCCTATATAGCTCCCAAGCATTTGTTTAAACTATAGTTCAACCACATTTTCTACATAGCTACCAAGCATTTGTTTAGGTTATGAAGCATCCACATCTCCCCTAAACTCTTAGGAATTGCACAAAAGCCCCTCATTTCTACCTATAAATACCCCTCACAAGCATCATTTCTAACTCACAAATCAACACACAAAATCACTCCCCCTCTCCCCCTAGCTCACGGCAGCCCCTCTTTTTTCTAAGCAAGGTGTGTTTTTCTTTTATTATTTCATGCTTTATATTATGTTTTTAGTATAATAATAATAGTAGCATGCTTAGAATTAATTAAATTATGCTTTTGGAATTTTATTTTATGAAATATGTGCATAATTGTTAGTTTTAAATACAATGTGTGTACATTATGAAATTTTATTTAATTAAATGCATAAATTATGATATGATATAATGTGAACATGTATTTAAATGATTATGATCTTGTTTGATTAAATTCATACCTAAATAATTTATTTAGAATTATTTTTCATAGAGAATTTATATATTTTGCTATATTATGCTTCAAATTCTATGGTATAAATATGAATATGATTAAGCATGTTACACACCCTCTTTGAATCTTCAAATAGACTTAAGAACATGTTCTTAGTGTTCTTGGACATGTGTGTGTGTATGTGTGTGTGGCGTGTGAATAGTGTGTGTGTGTGTGAGTTTGATTTTATGTTATAAGGTGTTTAATTCATAAGAAATTGAATAGTAAATGTTTTCAATAGTAATTTTGACTTTTTGATCAACTTAAATTAAATTAATGTCGAAAATTATTTAAAAATAATTATAAAATAGGTTTTGGAATTGTTTAAAGGAAGATTTTATCCGAATTTTCTGAAATCGGCAATCTTGTAAACATTTTCTAAAATGTGACCTACATTGTTAAGTTAAACCCTAATTTCGTTTCCAATCTTATAATTAGAATCGTGGTGATTAAAAAATATTTAATTAGTTAAAGATTTCATAAAACCTAATTAATTAAAGAAATTCACTTAAACGGTGAAAATAAGGGTTTACCGGGTAAAATTAAAGTTTACTGGATTTTTCTAACATATTACCCTTTTAGGTGTAAATATTATATGATTAAAATAAGTAAGATTTCCTTATTAAAATTTATGAACTTATTTTATAATATAAAAGTTTACTAAGATTCATAATTTAATAAACGCATGTTTTACAAGTCTTGTTTGAATGTTAAAGTTGTTTTTTATCAGAATATTATTATGTGATCTCATTCCATGATTATGACATGTTTTATGATAACTTGTCTATGTGAGTAGTTTTGGTTACGAAATAGAAACTTATAGTTGATCACCACTCATAGGTGAAGATCTGGACGGACTAGGACTCCGGTATTATTACATAATACCTGGTTACTTTAAGTGAGGTTAAACGTTTTCAACTGGGATCATGAGTATATATATATATATATGAAACACTTTATGACCTACCATAATACCTTTCAATTTTTATTCCTTTATAAATTATACTGCCCTTTTTGAAAATACTTTGATATCAACCTATATTGTTCCAGTATACACAATCAATTATTTTAAAGTATTCATAACATCTTGTCATAAACAATTAAAAGTATTTCCTGCTAAATTATCTCGGTACTATGCTATCGTTTATCGGGTATCGTTAAATGCAAGTAAAATATATTTTCTTATTGTGGGCCCGGTGGTCTTGGTAGAAGTAGTAGTCTGGGAGGCATGGGCCGAGGTCTACTATTATACCAACCGCCAACTAGATCTTGGTGGTGGTCTAACTGGAGGTTAGTTATTCCACATCAAGTGACGGAAAAATGTAACAGCCCTAAACAGGGCCTAGTTGGAATTGGTAAGCCTTGAAAGAAAGTGAAAGCGTTTATAGACATTGATCCGTCAAATGTTCTTCACGCATCACATTTCTATGTGTTCTAAGTTGTTCTTACGTGCTATTATGTGACTTTGGGAGAGATCTCATCTAAAACCCCATATTACTATTCATTTCCGAGCCTCCATTCCCTCAATAGAATACTAAAAACTCAAATCCGTATTTCTTGAATACCTTAACTCACATCTCTTGTTTTATAATCATTTTCGAAAATTTAATATCAGAATTACGATTTTATTCCCATATCATTGTTTATCCACTAAACGATATCCTCTTATCTCATTCGTAGAACCTTAGAGGCATGAAACTTATACTTTTCTATCACTTACATATGCTTTCCATGACCCGAAACTCTTTACAAAAATTGTTGATAAAAAATTACCATTAGGTCCTTTGATCACTATTCATTCCATACAATTAGGAATTTTTCGGAACACTTTTTCCTATCAAGTATCATACTCAAATGAATCCTTGAATCATTTCGAGAATTTTGATATCATCCACAAACCCTAATTCATATTCTAACTCCAGTAGTGTCGAAAATCCCTTCAAAACCCTAGTTACTATTCTTACCGTAAACAACTTTTTATCCGTACACTTTTTGATATTCAATATTATAGTCAAAACGATCCTTGAATTATTTTATGAATTTTCATACATTTACCAAAACTTGATTCCAACCGTAGCATATTTTATAAATATTTTCGTTTTTAAAAATTATCATTTTATTTTAAATAATTAGTTTTCATTCAATATTCAAAATTATACTTAAAACGTTTCTTGAATTTTTCTCTAAACTATCATAATTTTTCCAACCTTTAAACTTCATCATAGCTTCGTTTATATAATTTTCTCATGATTTTCATCATCTTTAACGTTCGTAATTTATAAACGAAAATTCTAAATATTCCACATTTATAATCATGACGAAGCTTATTTTTCACTCGTTCTTTCATTAATTTACTACTTCAAATTTTCACGTCTCGACTCTTGAATAAATTTTATACCATTTTACATTTATTTTTATTCAACATGACATCATCCATGACAACACTAGACTTTCTAAAAATAGAAGGTTTTGAATAAGTGAATATATTTTCTCCACATTTCCTATATAATTACCAAGCATTTGTTTAAACTATAGTTCAACCACATTTCCTACATAGCTACCAAGCATTTGTTTAGGTTATGAAGCATCCACATCTCCCTTGAACTCTTAGGAATTGCACAAAAGCCCCTCATGACTACCTATAAATACCCCTCTCAAGCATCATTTATAACTCACAAATCAACACACAAAATCTCTCCCTCACTCCCCTAACCACACGGCAACCCCCTCTCTCTCTACAAGGTGAGTTTTTCTTTTATTATTTCATGCTTTATATTATGTTCTTAGTATAATAATAATAGTAGCATGCTTAGATTTAATTAAATTATGCTTTAGGAATTTTATTTTATGAAATATGTGCACAATTGGTAGTTTTAAATACAATGTGTGTACATTATGAAATTAAATACAATTGTTAGTTTTAAATACAATGTGTGTACACTATGAAATTTTATTTAATTAAATGCATGAATTATGATATGATATAATGTAAGTATGTATTTAAATGATTATGATCTTGTTTGATTAAATTCATGCCTAGAATAATTTATTTAAAATTATTTTTCATAAAGAAATTATATATTTTGCCATATTATGCTTCAAATTCCGTGTTATAAATATGAATATGATTAAGCATGTTACACACCCTCTTTGAATCTTCAAATAGACTTAAGAACATGTTCTTAGTGTTCTTGGACAAGTGTGTGTGTGTGGCGTGTGAATAGTGTGTGTGTGTGTGTGTTCGATTTTATGTTATAAAGTGATTAATTCATAAGAATTTGAATAGTAAATGTTTTTAATAGTAATTTTGACTTTTTGGTCAACCCATATTCTGAATATTTCGAAATTAATATAAAAATAATTATAAAATAGGTTTTGAAATTTTTTAAGGAAGATTTTATCCGAATTTTTCGAAAATCGGTAATCTTGTATACATCTTCTAAAATGTGACCTACATTGTCAAGTTAAACCCTATTTCGTTTCCAATCTTATAATTAGAATCATGGTGATTAATAAATATTTAATTAGTTATAGATTTCATAAAACCTAATTAATTAAAGAAATTCACTTAAACGGTGAAAATAAGGGTTTACTGGGTAAAATTAAAGTTTACCGGATTTTTCTAACATATTACCCTTTTAGGTGTAATTACTATATGATTAAAATAAATAAGATTTCCTTATTAAAATTTATGAACTTATTTTATAATATAAAAGTTTACTAAGATTCATAATTTAATAAACGCATGTTTTACAAGTCTTGTTTGAATGTTAAAGTTGTTTTTTATCAGAATATTATTATGTGATCTCATTCCATGATTATGACATGTTCTATGATAACTTGTCGGGGAATTCCCGAAAACTCCCCAAATGATAAGTCCAATTTCTTTTAGCTTCCATTTTCAAAAATGATGTATTAAAACTCAAGAATCGCGTATCTAAAACCCCAAATGATGTATTTGAAATACAAGGAAAAAATCACGTATCTAAATCCCAGAATCGCGTATCTAAAACCCCAAATGATGTATTTGAAAATGGGGAGCTAAAAGGAGCTTTTCAAACCCATGGGGAGTTTTCAAAAATTGCCCCACTTGTCTATGTGAGTAGTTTTGGTTACGAAATAGAAACTTATAGTTGATCACCACTCATAGGTAAAGATCTGGACGGACTAGGACTCCGGTATTATTACATAATACCTGGTTACTGTAGGTGAGGTTAAACGTTTTCAACTGGGATCATGAGTATATATATATATATATATTTGAAACATTTTATGACCTACCATAATACCGTTCAATTTTTATTCCTTTATAAATGATACTGCCTTTTTGAAAATACTTTCATATCAACTTATATTGTTCCAGTATACACAATCAATTATTTTAAAGTATTCATAACGTCTTGTCATACACAATTAAAAGTATCTCCTGCTAGATTTCTCGGTACTATGCTATCGTTTATCGGGTATGTAACGCCTCGGTTTTTCCATTTATGCATTACGTGTTATTATTATAACTTTCATATCATTATATTCATTTTATTTTCATAAACTTATGTGAAATCTCTTTCAACGTGAAAATTACGTGAACTAATTACTAATATGACTAATTGCTCTTATATGCCTTAATTGATCACTTCATAAATTTGATGACTTAATTGTATAACATGAATTGGAGTTAATTACTCATATTTTATAGAATGAAACTTGATTGCATTCACTTAAATAACTTGGGGACTCAAGTGCAATTAGTGGTGATTCATCATGGGTAGTGGGAGACATCTTATATTATATCATATACATTGTATCTCATACATTTCATTCCTTACATTACATACAAGAACTACACACACACACACACTAAGAAACGGTAAAAACACCAAGGGAAGGAAGGAATTTGCATCTCATTTCAAGACATATTTTGAAGGAATTGAGGAGCTAGCATCATCATCTTCATCATCTTGCCATTTCATCCCATTTCTAGTTCATCTCAAGGTATAACATGTACTTGTTTGACTCTTTTGATTGTAATAGAAGTAGGGTTCATGGATTAGATGTTGGATTCTTGAAATATTTGAGTTAGGAGCATGATTAGGATGATGAGAGTGGAAGCTTGCACAAATATCTTGATGCATATGTAAGTTGGAAGCATGTAACAGCCCGAAACAGGGGCAAGTTGGAAATTACGAAAATACCCCTACAACTCAAAAATATTCCTACATTTCCCGAAACACTTTCACTACCCAATATTTTAACCAAAAAAATCCTCACATTATTTCGAGGATCGTGATACTCTCCGTAAACCATAATTCCCATCCTAACTCCCGTAGTATCAAAAACCGACAAAAACCCTAGCTTATGATTCGATCATCAATAAATCCCTACTCATCTACCTTTTGATATCCAAAATTATAACTAAAACGATCCTTAAATTATTTTATGAATTTTCATGCATTTGCCAAAAACTCGATCTCACCATAGCATATTTTATAAATATTTTCCTTTCTAAAAATCATCATTTTATTTTGAACAAATTAGCTTTTATTCAATAGTCGAAATTATACTTGAAACGATCCTTGAATTTTTCTCTACATTATACTGATTTTTCCCAACTTTAAACTCTATCATAGCTTCGTTTATATAATTTTCCTATGATTTTCATCATCTTTAATATCTATAATTTATAAACAAAAGCTCTAAATATTTCACATTTATAATCAAAACAAAGCTCGTTTTTCACCTATTCTTTCATTAATTCACTACTTCAATCTTTTACCTCTCGACTCCTGAATAAATTTTATATTATTTTTACATTTATTTTTATTCAAAATGACATCATCCATGACCACATGATCTTCTAGAAGGATTAAACAAATGAGCATAATTTCTCCACATTACCTAGTTAATTACCAAGCATTTGTTCATAATGTAATTTAACCACATCTCCTAATTTATTACCAAGCATATGTTGAAATCATAAGCAACCACATCTCCCATAAACTCTCATTTATTGCTTAGAAACCCCTCATGACTACCTATAAATACCCCCTTAAGTCTCATTTATACCTCACAAATCAACACACAAAATCACTCTCTTCTCTCCATTTCTCACGCCATTCTCCCTCTCTCTCTCTAAGGTATGTTTTTCTTTTATTATTTCATGCTTTATATTATGTTCTTAGTATAATATAGTCATAGCATACTTAGATTTAATTAAATTATGCTTTAGGAATTTATTTTATGGAATATATGCTATTTATGCTAGTTTAGGAAAATGTGATAACATATATGCATTTTATTTAATTAAATGCATGAGTTATGATATGATATGATATGAATATATGTTTAAATAATTATAATCTTGTTTAATTAAATTCATGTGAAGAATAATTTATTTAGAATTATTTTTCATAGAGAATTAATATATTTTGCTATATTATGCTTCAAATTCTATGTTATAAATATGAATATGATCAAGTGTGTTACATACCTTCTTTGAATATTCAAATAGGCTCAAGAACATGTTCATGTTGTTCTTGAATAATTTTAAGTGCACATGTGATAGTGTGTGAGTATGTGTGTTCGATTTTGTGTTATAAAGTGTTTAATTCATAAGAAATTGAATAGTAAATGTTTTCAATAGTAACTTTGACTTTTTGGTCAACCCATAAGCTGATAATTTCGAAAATAATATTAAAATAATTATAAAATTAGTTTTGGAATTTTTTTAAATAAAGATTTTATCCGAATTTTCCAAAAATCGGTAAATTATGAATTATTTTCAAAATATAACCTACATTGTCAAATTAAATTCTAAGTTCCATTTCTAATGTTATAATTAAGATTATAATATGATTAATAAATATTTAAGTGGTTAAAGAATTCATGAAACCTGATTAATTACTTAATTTCCCTTAAACGGTTAAAATTAGAGTCTACCGGGAATTCTTTAACGTGACATAATTTATGTGTTTACTTGATGTAATCCTTTTATGCATGAACATTATGTGTTTTATGTGCTTATTTGATTAACATTAAGAACCTAGTTCTAAGCCTACAGTAGTTAATACTTTCAGGCGCACTGGAATCCACGTTACAATGTCTGACTACCGGTATAGGTGAGAGTTAAAATGTTTTCAACTGGAATCATGCTATACATATGTATCTATATAAAAACTATTTTCAAGCCTACCTATCATTTTGATTTACTACCCTATATACATATTATTGTACTACAATGTTCCTCTTAAGGGAAAAATACTTTCATGCGATCAACGTTTAACTAGAACATTATATATATTTCAAGTCCATTTTATCAAAACATTGATTCCGGGTTATGCAAGCAAAATATTGTTATTGATTCCTGTTATGGGCCCCGGCTGTAGCCGTAGCGAGCAATTACCCGGAAGGTATCGGGCCGAGGGTATTGTTGGTGCTGCGGACTGCCACCACCTCTTGGTAGTGGTTTAACTGGAGGTTAGTTACTCCACGCCAAGGGATGAGGAAGAGATAGCTGCCTCCCGAATCTAGTTCGTGGTCTCTAGGGTTTGATTCCCTATTGACATCAAGGAGTAGTGGAGTTAATATTCTTGGTTTTATTGAAGTATCGGAGCCTGATCAGCCCGATACTATTTTACCAATTATTCAAGGAGTTATGGATGGAAAGGCCTAGCTTGCGGGCATTAATGTTCTTGTTACAAACGGTTCATATTTCTACAAATATTCCAAACTACCCCTATTCCTGTTTTACAATTATTATGAACTGTTTCCTATTTGCTATATCCTATTGCTATTATTTCAGATCAAGATCTTCTTGATCATATACATATATATATATACACATATACATATAAGTTATTATACCCCCCTTCACTTAGTCACTTTGACTAACCCTCTCGCCTATTTTTAAAATGCATGATTTCAGGAATCAATGAACGACAACTAGAGGTATCTTGAAGCACTACAACCATAGGTTGGATCCGATCCTACGAGTACACTGTCTTGAACGTACTCTCTGTAGAAACAAACCATCTCATACTTTGTCCTTGCATGTCAACCTGTTGTACTCTTCTGCAAACTACTTTGATCAATAATGATAATCCTTGCTCATTGTACGTTATCCTCCCCGTTCATTGGTAAAGTTGAATCTCTTTATCTTCCGCTGCACTGTGTCACATACTCCATTCATATTATCCTAACCGTTCGCCGTAGTATTTCCTGGGTGTTGGGTCTAACCTCCACTCAGGGAGTATTGCGGTGCGGGGTTGTAGTGATAGGGAGGCGCTACAAAGCATGTGTATATATATAGGGTTTTCATGATGATTTCTTGATGATCTATATATGTTTCTATGGATTAAATGGTGCCTAATTGATATATATGAGTTATATGCATGTTATATGATTGTTTTGGAGTGTTTTGGGTAAGTTTTGTTGTGGCCTTTGCTTCCTTTTCCTTCCCTCCTCTATTTTCCCCTGTTTCTTCTCGGTTTTCAGCTGAAAACCCTCTACCCGGGCGGGTAAATTCATGAAGAAAATCTCCCCGGGCGGGAAGAGCTTGTGCAGAAAGTTTCTGCACAAGTTTTCCCCGGCCGGGTAGATTTTAGCTTGTACTTTCCCGGACGGGTACTCCCTCATCCGAACTCCAAATGACCTGATTTTTGATTCTTTGGAAAGATCTTGAAGTCTAGAACAACCTCCAATTGGAATCACATCAATATATTTTTCCATTTGTGAGATATTATCAATTCTTTTTGGTGTCGCTGCTTTCCCGACAAACTTCACTCGCCTAACTTCAAGCTTACGCCATTTTCTCCTCGCTTTGAACTAGAAAACGAGCCATATACCATTTTAAAGGTCTACTTGTCTAGTTTCATTCCCAACAAGAAAAACGTAATTCCAACTTCTATATCTCAAGATATTCCAGTTTTCCCTCAGCATGTACATTCCCAAAAATTGCCGGTTTTGGCCAAACTTCACCAAAACCCTTCTTATCGCATTCTTTTCACTTCCTTGGCTCCCCTATGTGACTTATGTGATAAATATACTTGAATAATTGATAATTATGCTCCTAATTGACATTCCTTGATTGTTATTGCATTATATATTGATCCATGACTTTGTCGTTCGTCTTAAATGGTTCATATGAGTCGAGTCTCACGTACACGTGTCCTTGTTATACAGATCACATTCCCGGTGATGAGGAGCACGCTCCTTAGGGTGTTTCCTTGCTTCTTTTGGTTGGTAAAGTAAAGGTGAGGTTTAATTTCTAGATATATAGAACCTTTACAACCCTATGTGATCTTTCGGCCAAAATGTATCTATATATCTATAATTTCCAAAACCTTATTGATTTTCAAATAATTTAGCGAATTGAACCGATTGATTGATTGATTGATTGATTTGGCGAGTAAAGCATGTTCACGTTGGGCCCCGAGGGTAGCGTATTGAGCCAACCGAGGAAGCAAGGGCTGACGGATAACTCTTACACTATCCTCACCAATTTTGGGATCACCTCTGAATCCACCACGAGGTTTGGTGGAGGAAGAAATCCCGTACGTGGGAGTCATGTTCCTGACGTACACCATGCATGGATGGTTGGGTCTTGCAAGCCCACCATCACCCGGAGGAAGAAGGAGTTCATGAAACTGTTAATTGTGCACTGTAATTACTTGCATGATAACCTAATAAATTGAAACACTCATGATTGTACACTTATGGAGAAAGGTTGGAGAATTGCCCTCACTCGCCGGGCCACGGATTGAATTGATAATGATTAAATTATTAAATTGATTAGTTGTAATCTCGGGCGAGAATTACATTAATATTTGAACTTATATTGCTTCTTTTAAGAAAACTTACCCGAGATTATAGCTTGCATGGTAATTGCGCTTATATTTATTTAAACCCCTCACTCAGTCTTTCATAGACTGACACCTCACATTTTCAGTTTTGCAGGTAGAGTGCTAGGCGGGGTCGAGTCAGGTCTTTACCTTTGAGTCTAGCATTTCATTTCATATATGGATTTTGGAGTATCATGTTAGTGGTTTTTAGATATTTATATATGTGTGATGTATAGGAGATGATAATGTATTGATAAGTGTTGGTACCTACTACTATATATATACTTTTGATGTAAATATGGTACCTATATGTATTGATATAATGCTTCCGTTTTTAATTTATCATGTTTTGGTTTGATTGTGTTGGCGTTAGTCCCGCCTAGCTAGATTGTTTCTTGCTTTGTCACCCGTTCGCTATAGTCTTGGTTCATGTACGGATTATCCATTTCGTATGTGGACTGAGCTATAGTGCGGGGGTGTGGCATCTCGGCGTTCGGGTTGCTACAGGGTATCGTTAAATGCAAGCAAAATATATTTTCTTATTGTGGGCCCGGTGGTCTTGGTAGAAGTAGTAGTCCGGGTGGCATGGGCCGAGGTCTACTATTATACCAGCCGCCAACTAGATCTTGGTGGTGGTCTAACTGGAGGTTAGTTATTCCACATCAAGTGACGGGAAAACGTACGTCCCTCCCAAGTTCATGTATATCGTCACTAGGGGTAACTCCCTGAGGTGACATCGGAGGAAGAAGGATGGTATCGTTGTATTTCGTTTTATTAAGTAACGACATCTTGATCAATGTCGTTACGAATATTCTTGGTTTTTAAAGAGTTAAGGTTGGAGAACGCCTAGCTTGCGGGCACCATTTTGTTTCACAAAAAGGGGTTTATATTTTCTTAAAAAGTATAGCACATAATCCCCCTACCCCTTTATCTTTAAATAAATATGAACCCAATATTGATGTTGTTGTAGTATTTTCCTATTATCTGGTACTAACCAAGGAGTTTCTTGGTTAATCCCACTATGGATACTGATTTCGCATACTCTCAAAATTATTACTTCATTCTTATTCAATTACTATTAAAGAACCTTTCAATTAAAGTCTCTTGGTAAAAATCCTAAAGTTTTATAGTTTCACTCAACCACCGCTCACTTAGTCACTTTGACTAACCCCTCGCTCTTTTCAAATTCTTGATTTCAGGTATTGCCATCATTCATTAGCTGGTATCTTGAAGCATAGAGAGTCAGTTATCTTATGCATATTAGATCAGATTTCTTAACTAAGCCAAGCTAGACTATAACCTTGTATAGTTATTATATTACTCCAGTATCATACTCTTATATCATGAACAACTCTAACCCTACGGTATTGCTTCAAAATTTTCATGAGTTTCAAATTATTCCAAATTCTTTTATTTACTGCCCCAAACCTAAGCTGTTATTTTATATGTTTCAAATTCCGCTGCCATATTTTCTTACTCTGATATCGTAAAGCATCGTTCGTTCACCGGCGTGCCTCTCAGGTGCTAGGTCTCACATCCGCCTGGGAAGTGCAACGGTGCGGGGCTGTAGAGTATTTGGGGCCTTAGCTGTAGTGCCCCTTAACACTACAACCCCGCACCGTTGTACTTCCCGAGTGGATGTGAGACTTAGCACTCGAGAAATACTCCGACGAAAGGACAAGACTATACAATACCAGCGTATGAAATTTAAACGCAACGGAAAAATAAACTTGAGCAATTAAAAGGGGACAATATATAACGAAACATATATTATTAGACTAAATAAGTAATTACAACGATAGATTTAACTTCATAGGAAAGTGTTTATTGAAAGATGTACATGCACTCGTGATAACCCTAAGTAACTGAAATGTGACACCTTAAGGCTTCAAGATACCTCTAAGGCGTCGATGCGTGGATTCCTGAAATCATGAATTAAAAGAGTAGGAGGGTTAGTCAAAATGACTAAGTGACGGGGGTTTGAGGTTTATGATTATAAGTAAGGTTTTTCTTTTGAAATCCTTTGACCAAGAAAATCTTGGTTTGAAAATATACTATATAGTCACAAATAAATATATGACAATAATATCGATTCATATTAGTTCGAAACAACAGGAGTAGGGGTAGTATAGGTTATACTTTAGAAAATTTATGAACCGTTTTGAAGAAATGATTTTGATGCCCGCAAGCTAGGCTTCTCCAACCTTAACTCCTTAAAATCTGAGAAAAATAGTAACGACACTGATCAAGGTGTTGGTACTTAATAAAACAAATACGAGAATTCCAGCCTTCACCCCTTAGTGTCACGTAGGGGAGCAAACCCTAGTGACGATGAGCAATATTGTGGGAGGGACGTACCTTTTCCCGTCACTTGATGTGGAATAACCAACCTCTGGTTAAACCATCATCAAGATCTAGTTGGCGGTTGGTATAATAGTAGACCTCGTCCCGTGCCTCCCGGACTACAACTTCTACCAAGACCACTGGGCCCATAAGAAAATAATAATTTTACTTGCAAGACGGGAATATTTACCGGGAGAAAGTACTAAGTACTTTTGGGTATATATATGAATTTTGGACAACATTATAATTATTTTCCCATAAAAGGGATAATAGTTTGAAAGGAAATTCAAGGAAATAAATTAAAATATTTTATCATGATTTCAGTTGAAAGGATTTAAACCCTCACCGAGTACCGAGATTTAGGTGGAATTGTGAGGATTCCACTCTTCGATCCTATCGTCGCCTGAAAGTAATAACTACTATTGAATTAGAACTAGGTCCTTAATCTCTGACTAATTAACTACACGCCATATCATAATTAAATAACTATACAAGGTACATGTTATAAAATATGTTAAAGATTTCCCGATAAATCGTAAATTCACCCGTTTAAGGGAATTTAATTAATAAATTAGGGTTTATGAGACCTTTAACTAATCAAATATTTATTAACTATAGTATAATTCTAATTATAAGATTTGAAATGAAATTTAAAGTTTAATTTGACAATGTAGGTTAGATTGTAAAATTATCACATAACTTACCGATTTTTGGAAAATTTGAGAAAAATCTTTCTTTAAAAAATACCAAAACCTATTTTATAATTATATTTAAATTAATTTTGAAATTAATTGAATTTAAGTTGACCAAAAGTCAAAATTACTATTGAAAACATTTACTATTCAATTTCTTATGAATTAAACACCTTATAACATAAAATCAAACTCTCTCACACACACACACTATTCACACGCCACACACACACCCACACATGTCCAAGAACACTAAGAACATGTTCTTAAGTCTGTTTGAAGATTCAAAGAGGGTGTGTAACATGCTTAATCATATTCATATTTATAACATAGAATTTGAAGCATAATATAGCAAAATATATAAATTCTCTATGAAAAATAATTCTAAATAAATTATTCCAGGCATGAATCTAATCAAACAAGATCATAATCATTTAAATACATACTCACATTATATCACATCATAATTCATGCATTTAATTAAATAAAATTTCATAATATACACACATTGTATTTAAAACTAACAATTATGCACATATTTCATAAAATAAAATTCATAAAGCATAATTTAATTAAATCTGTAACACCCGAGACGCCGAGATGCCACACTCCCGCCCTATAGCTCAGTCCACATACGAAATGGATGATCCGTACATGAACTAAGACTATAGCGAACGGGTGACAATGCAAGAAACAATCTAGCTAGGCGGGACTAGACCCCAATTCAATTTAATCCAATACATGAAAATTCGAAAGCGGAAGTATAAACACTAACATTTCATTACCATATACCAAATATCCAAAAGCGCATCCTATTCTAGCTCATATATCAATACATTATCATCTCCAATATATTATACATGCATAAGTCTCGAAAACTAACAGGAATCCTAACATGATAAAGGCAGAAATACCAAGAACATGAAAATGCGATGCTAGACTCAGTTGAACAAAAGACATAACTCGGACTCCCGCCTAGCACACGACCGTGAGTACCTGAAAAGTGAGGGTGTGAGTCTACCGAAGACTGAGTGAGGGGTTTAAATAAATATAAGCACAATTACCATGCAAGCTATAATCTAGGGTAAGTTTTCATAAAAGAAACAATATAAGTTCAAATATTAAAGTAATTCTCGCCCGAGATTACAACTATCCAATTTACAATTTCAATCAATCAGTAGCCTGGCGAGTGAGGGCAATCTCCAACCTTTCTCCCAATAGTGAACAATACATGCTTTAGTTTACATTCAAGGGTGATCATACAATTCATTACAGTGCACAAGTAGCAGTTTCAAGAACCCTTTTTCCTACGGGTGATGGTGGGCTTGCAAGACCCAACCATCCAATCATGGTGTACGTCGGGAACATGACTCCCACGCACGGGATTTCCTCCTCCACCAAACCTCTTGGTGGATTCAGAGGTGATCCCAACATGGTGAGGATAGTGCAAGAGTTACCCATCAGCCCTTCTTTCCCGGTTGGCTCAATATACTACCCTCGGGCCCAAAGTGAACATTCTTTACTCGCCCAATCAATCAATAAATCAATAACATGGCTTGCTTGATTCAATACAATAACATGGCTTGCTTGCAATCATTTTAGATTTGAAAAAGTCTAGATATATAGATACATTTTGGCCGAAAATATCACATAAGGGTTGTACGGGGTTCTATATAACTAGAAATTAAACCTCACCTTTACCAACCAACCAAAAGTAGAAAGAAAACACCCTATGGAGCGTGATCCTCATCTCCGGGACCGTGATCTGTGTACAAGGACAGGTGTACATGAGACTCGACTCGTATGAACCATTTAACACGAACGGAAAAGTCATGTGATGTCAATCATGCCTTTACAATCAATAAATATCATGAATGTGTCTAAATTCCCCAATAAAGTATCAATCAGTGTCAAATAGGAGCATACTTATCAATAAATCAAGTATATAACTCATATAAGTCACACAAAGGAGCCAAGGAAGTGAAAGGAATGCAATAAGAAGGGTTTTGGTGACGTTTGGCAAAAGTTGACAGTTTTTGGAAATGCACAAGCTGTAGGAAAATGGAAATATCTGGAGTTGTAGAAGTTTGCATTGAGTTTTGTTTATTGGAAATGAAACTAGACACAAAGGGCTTTCCAAGGATATATGGCTCGTTTTCTAGTTCAAAGTGAGGAGAAAATGGCGTAAGCTTGAAGTTGGATGATTGCAGTTTTTCGGTAAAGCAGTGACACCAAAAGAATTGATAATATCTCACAAATGGGAAAAGATATTGAGGTTTTTTTAATTGGATATTGTTCTAGACTTCAAGACCTTTTTGTGGATTCAAAAATCAGGTCAATCGGAGTTCGTTTGAGGGGTAAACGGAACACAACAAACTCAGGCTGAAAATAGGGGAAGATCCACTACCGAGTTTTAAAATGATGCACAAGCTATAAGAGAACCCCGTCTCTCAAACAAGAGATGAAAGAACCCCGTCTTTCAACAAGAAACGAATGAACCCTGTCTTTCAAGTAGAAATGAGAGTACCCCGACTCTCGCACAAGCAAGGAGAGTACCCCGACTCTCACACAAGCAAGGATCCCAAAAGAACACTTAATTAAACATTCACACAGAACTTCATGTAATGAACAAGTAGAAGAAGTCAAATATACCAATTAGTCTTACAAAAGCAATTACCAAATTCAAAGAACCATACGTGGTGATAATAAAATGTATATTGCACGTGATATGCATGTTTAGGTGTACCGTTCACCATGGTCTTAGAAAACTTCAATGGCAGTGACTTGATGTAATACTTGATTCTTTGATCAGAATCCCTTCTAACCAAAATGCCATTCCTCGAGTGCCTGACGTAAGTATATACTCCAATAATTACTCAATCTTCATCCCGTGCTCAGATCTTCTATCCTTTCCACCACCACGGTTCGAATATTCAATTCTTAACTATGCCCTTGGTAGTAATCCGACCCACTCAATCTTCTCCCGATACGACAATCCGGAGTTTCAACTCTTGAATGTGCACTTGATAGCAATCCAGCTCACTCCTTCTTCCTACAAATTAAAGTTAACCTCCTCCGATGCCCGAGCTGATTGTGTAGTAGCTCGAAGTTCGGTTTCTACCCTTATAATAGTGTAGCACCTTTTTGCTCCTTTCGTGCAGATCTTGAACGACAATCGCCTTCCTTGTAGAATTCTCATTTATGATTAAAGTATGTTCATTCTACTTGTAGAAACCATTATCTCTCCCATTCTCATCAAATTTCTTTTTATTTTAGCTCGGCTTAAGATATGCCTCCTTATGGCTTTAGAAATCTCCATTTGAGAACTTTAGGCACATGAGCTTTAAGATATTGAAGACTTCGTCCCCATGGTTCTGATAGAGGGAAAGAAAGAACCACCTTTCTTGAAGTTTTCCGGCCGGCTCTCCCCCTTAAGAAAATAAAACATATATATATTCCATCTCACTTCTTGAACTTGTTCTACCATTTCTCAATACAAAGTATCTATTCTTTCTAATTTTCTTGAAGTACCTATCACTTCCGACCTTGTTCCCGAAAATTCTGCCACCCTGGTTGGAAGTCGAAACGAGCACTAAATCTACCATCCTTTCTCGAATACTCACCTCCGGTTCTTGAAGCACTTAGCCTTTTCTGAAATTTACAAAATTTTTATCCAAATCTTGAAGGTCATCAAGTGTCAAAGTCTTCTAATCCTTCCCCTTCTCCGTTTCCAAGAAATCCCGTTGTTGATAACTCTTGCATTTTTGTTTCTCCTATTGAAAGTAACCCATTTGAACCCATCAATAACTTTGAAGTCATTTCCCCGGTCGACTCTCCCCCTTAAGAATGCCTATTCTTACTCGTTGGCTCGTAACGTCACTTCTTAAATTGAAAATTCTCAATTCCTTAAATTTAGCTTCCTTGGTATAAGTGATTCCAACCATGCCACTTAGCCGAAAATTTTTCTCAAGTTACTTTTGCAACGATCGATAGGAACAACAACCCACTTCTTCCAATCTAACTCTCGGCTACTTCTCCGACCTCTAAATTGCTCTTCCCCTTTTATCCTTTTTCAACCCCATTAATTCCTTGTCATAATTCGGTTATATCTCGGTTAAAGTAATGGTTGATACATGAATTGGGGAGAGTTCCTATCAAGAAAACACTTAACAATGCATGTCTGGTTAATATGTCAATGCATGTGTCACACTTGTAAGCAATAAAATACACAATTTGGAAAAATTAAGCTCAATTAGGAATGCATATATAATTAAGGAAATTTAAATAATTTAAACAATGTATGATGCACGTGCTCATGAATGCGTTGAACCTGTCACCGTAGTTGTATCTTTTAGCTTGACACTTTTCCTTGTTTGTTGATTTATAAGTTTGCCTTGAATTGGTTGGCCATTTCTTGTTACCCACGGTCTTCCAATTTCTTCAAAATTCCCAACATCAACTCGTACGTTTCCATCACTCGAGAATTGAAATTTCTTGAACTCGATTCCGTCCCCAAGTATTCCTTCAAATTTATCAATTCTAAGTGTAGCTCGAGCCTTCACCTTAAACATCTTCTTGACCAAAGTTTCTTGTAGCAACTCGTATAACTTTGTAAGCAAAATTATGATCCTTGAACTCAAATGCTTCTACTTCCATGATGCCTTGCCTTCTTAATCGATTCCCTTGTTACTCCATATCTTCCAATTCAACCGCCCAACCCCGATAATTCAGCTTGGATTTGGAGAATAGACTCAATCCGACCGAACATAGAATCTTTAGTACTCTAATTTACCACGAACTTGTAATCACCATATTAGTTGTTCTCTTCACTTTCCCCATCCGATTTCTTTCTTAACCCGAAATCCAAAATATCTCAATCCTTATAGATCTACATCAATTATCTCATTGTTCAATCCTTCTAATTTGTCATCTTCATAAACCCAAAATCGCTCAATTTCTTAAAATTTTCCAAGGTGATCCAAATTCTGTTTCAAAGTTCGAAGTGTCTCGATTCATCTCGATTTAATTTCCAAATTTCGACCTTGACCCGAATCGTTTAAGTTACTTTCCTCCCACAGCTTGATTTTTGTTCCAACAAGCAAAAGATCCCCAATTCTATTACAAATCCGAACCTTGAATCATTATCCTCACCTCTTACTTGCATTGGATAAATCTCCTGAACCCGGTTGATCCACCTCTTTTCGTAATGTAAACCCTCGTGTCTATCTTACAAATTGTAAGCATCACCTTCCTTAATTATCCCCTAACCTCACTAGATCTCGTATGTTAATCCCACCATGGATCCTTCTATTCCGAATCTCATCACTTGAATTATAACCCACTTAGAGAAATTCATGGCTCTTGAATTCTTGTGTGAAGTTCCCCGGTGCATTCCTTACAACTTCAAAGCTAGAGAAAGGATAGATTGAGGTTGTCATAGAATTAGCGGTGGTTTGATATGATCTTTATATCCTATAATCACAACTTGTCTCAATTATAAATGCATGGGGTTAGTGATTGCACATGACACATAATGAGCATTTAAACACATATTTGATGCAAAATGTAACAATTGATTCAACTAAGTTAAAGTAAAACACATTAAACATATAATTTCCAAGCCATAGAAGGTCAATTAATCAGCAAGTAGTGACATGAATCAATGTCATGGAAAAGTTATCAAGTAGCTCAAAGATGTTCAGGTAAGTTCAAATAAATTCAAATAAGTTCAAGTAGCACCAAATAAGATGCAAGACTCCCAAATTATCAATTAATCCTATGCCGTTCGACCTAGACTTGACACGGCACGACGCTAGAACCGCGGTTTTACAACTGGGCTCTGATACCACCTAAGATGTAGCACCCGAGATGCCGAGATGCCACACCCCCACACTATAGTTCAGTCCACATACGAAATGGATGATCCGTACATGAACTAAGACTATAGCGAACGGGTGACAATGCAAGAAACAATCTAGCTAGGCGGGATTAGACCCCAATTCAATTTAATCCAATACATGAAAATTCGAAAGCGGAAGTATAAACACTAACATTTCATTATCATATACCAAATATCCAAAAGCTCATCCTATTCTAGCTCATATATCAATACATTATCATCTCCAACATATTATGCATGCATAAGTCTCCAAAACTAACAGGAACCCTAACATGATAAAGGCGGAAATACCAAGAACATGAAAATACGATGCTAGACTCAGCTGAACAAAAGACACAACTCGGACTCCCGCCTAGCACACGACCGTGAGTACCTGAAAAGTGAGGGTGTCAGTCTACCGAAGATTGAGTGAGGGGTTTAAATAAATATAAGCGCAATTACCATGCAAGCTATAATCTTGGGTTAGTTTTCATAAAAGAAACAATATAAGTTCAAATATTAAAGTAATTCTCGCCCGAGATTACAACTATCCAATTTACAATTTCAATCAATTTATTCAATCAATCAGTAGCCCGGCGAGTGAGGGCAATCTCCAACCTTTCTCCCAATAGTGAACAATACATGCTTTAGTTTACATTCAAGGGTGATCATGCAATTCATTACAGTGCACAAGTAGCAGTTTCATGAACCTTTTTTCCTACGGGTGATGGTGGGCTTGCAAGACCTAACCATCCAATCATGGTGTACGTCGGGAACATGACTCCCACGCACGAGATTTCTTCCTCCACCAAACCTCCTGGTGGATTCAGAGGTGATCCCAACATGGTGAGGATAGTGCAAGAGTTACCCGTCAGCCCTTGCTTTCCCGGTTGGCTCAATACACTACCCTCGGGCCCAAAGTGAACATGCTTTACTCGCCCAATCAATCATTAAATCAATAACATGGCTTGCTTGATTCAATAAAATAACATTGCTTGCTTGCAATCATTTTAGATTTGAAAAACTATAGATATATAGATACATTTTGGCCGAAAATATCACATAAGGGTTGTACGGGTTCTATATAACTAGAAATTAAACCTCACCTTTACCAACCAACCAAAAGTAGAAAGGAAACACCCTATGGAGCGTGCTCCTCGTCTCCGGGACCGTGATCTGTGTACAAGGACAAGTGTACATGAGACTCGACTCGTATGAACCATTTAAGACGAACGACAAAGTCATGTGATGTCAATCATGCCTTTACAATCAATAAATATCATGAATGTGCCTAAATGCCCAAATAAAGTATCAATAAGTGTCAAATAGGAGCATACTTATCAATAAATCAAGTATATAACTCATATAAGTCACACAAAGGAGCCAAGGAAGTGAAATGAATGCAATAAGAAGGGTTTTTGTGAAGTTTGGCAAAAGTTGACAGTTTTTGGAAACGCACAAGCTGTAGTAAAATGGAAATATCTGGAGTTGTAGAAGTTGGAATTGAGTTTTGTTTATTGTAAATGAAACTAGACACAAAGGGCTTTCCAAGGATATATGACTCGTTTTCTAGTTCAAAGTGAGGAGAAAATGGCGTAAGCTTGAAGTTGGATGATTGCAGTTTGTCGGTAAAGCAGCGACACCAAAAATAATTGATAATATCTAACAAATGGGAAAAGATATTGAGGTGATTCCAACTAGAGGTTGTTCTTGACTTCAGGATCTTTCCGTGGGTTCAAAAATCTGGTCAATCGGAGTTTGTTTAAGGGGTAAACGGAACAAAATAAGCTCAGGCTGAAAATAGGAGAAGATCCACGGCCGTGGATTTCTCCATGCACAAAAATCCACGCCCGTTAATCACTCTTACCTAAACTCCCAAGTTTCTGGACGAAAATCCATGGCCGTGGGTCAAAATCCACACCCGTGGATCACTCTCCAGCAGCATAACCTAAGGAAAACCAGGGCATAATGAGGGAGGAAGCAATCAAACACCAAAACACTTAAAAACTCAACCCAAAACACTCCAAAACAATCATATAACATGTATATGATCATATATATCAATTAGGCATCATTTAATCCATGGAAACTTGTATAGATCATCAAGAATCAATTAACAAAACCCTATATAATCTCATGTCTTCCAACTCTCATATTCTTCAAGAATTCATGCAAGCTTTGAAGTAAAATGGTCCTAAACATGCTCCTAACCATAAATAAACAAGAAGGCTCCAAATAATCATCAAACCCTACATCAAATATATCTTAAGGGATTTAATCAAATTCTCCATATACCTCAAGATGCAAGAAGAAATGGATGAAATGATGAGATGATGCTTCTAGCTTCACAAATCCTCCAAGAATCTTGCTTGAAAAAGAGATCAATTCTTCCTTCCCTTCTTGGTGTGTTTGATCGTGTATTAGTGTGTGTATGTGTGTGAGATTTGGATGATATTTGATGAATGATATTTTTGGAGATAGATGTATATGATATAATATGTATGTAATGTATAGATATATACAAAAGTCCTCCACTAACTCATATGACTCAACCATTTTTGCACTTAGGTCCTTCAATTAATTGAATGCATGCAATCAAGTTTTGTTCTATGGGAAATGATCAAATAACTCCAATTCATTTCATGGAATCAAGTCCTCATTTTTAAGAAATGATCAAGTAAGGTCATATATGAACAATTAGTCACATTATCAATTAATTCATGTAAATCTCACATTAACAATAATTTCATATATTCATGGAAATATTAAGAATCTAATGTCATGAGATTTATAAATTAACACATAATGATTGAATAGAAAAACCGGGGCGTTACAAAAGCTAAGCATGCTACTATTATTATTATACTAAGAACATAAACATGAAATAATAATAGAAAAACTCACCTTGTAGACAGAGAGAGGGAATGCTGTGTGGTTAGAGGGAGAGAGAGTGATTTTTGTGTTGATTTTGTGAGTTATAATTGACGCTTGGGAGGGGTATTTATAGGTAGTCATGAGGGGCTTTTGTGCAATTCCTAAGAGTTTAGGGGAGATGTGGATGCTTCATAACCTAAACAAATGCTTGGTAGCTATGTAGGAAATGTGGTTGAACTATAGTTTAAACAAATGCTTGGTAATTATATAGGAAATGTGGAGAAAATATATTCACTTATTCAAAACCTTCTATTTTTAGAAAGTCTAGTGTTGTCATGGATGATGTCATGTTGAATAAAAATAAATGTAATATGGTATAAAATTTATTCAAGAGTCGACAGGTGAAAACTTGAAGTAGTAAATTAATGAAAAAACGAGTGAAAAATAAGCTTTGTTATGATTATAAATGTGGAATATTTAGAGTTTTCGTTTATAAATTATGAACGTTAAAGATGATGAAAATCATGAGAAAATTATATAAACGAAGCTATGATGAAGTTTAAAGGTTGTAAAAATTATCTTATTTTAGGAAAAAAATTCAAGAAACGTTTTAAGTAATATTTCGAATATTGAATGAAAGCTAATTGTTTAAAATAAAATGACAATTTTTAAAAAGGAAAATATTTATAAAATATGCTATGGGTGGAATCGAGTTTTGGTAAATGTATGAAAATTCATAAAATAATTCAAGGGTCGTTTTGACTATAATATTGAATATTGAAAAGTAGATGAGTAAAGAGTTATCTACGGTTGAACTATAGGTAGAATTTTTGCCGATTTTTGGTACTACTAGAGTTAGGATGGGAATCATGGTTCACGGAGAGTGTGAAGATCCTTGAAATAATGTGAGGATTCTTTTGGTCACAGTATTGGGTAGTAAAAGTACTTCAGGGAATATAGGAAAATTCTAGGGCTATAGGGGTATTTTTGTAATTTCTAAGCTAAAATTGTAGAAATGGGTTTTGAAGCATATGAAGGGATTTTAGGTGCTGGAAGGGGATAAATACTAGAGTTCTAAGATTCTATGAGAAAAGTTTCAAGATACATGCTTGATAGAAGAAATCATTAAATTACGAACTTTTAATTAAAACTATAGCACATAAGTCACATAGGAATGCAATGCATGAAAGAATAAATAGGGATCGAGATTATAAACGGACCACCTTAGCTATAGGGCCCCTTAACACTACAACCCCGCACCGTTGTACTTCCCGAGTGGATGTGAGACCTAGCACTCGAGAAATACTCCGGGGAACGGACAAGACTATACAATACCAGAGTATGAAATTGCAACGGAGAAATAAACTTGAGCAATTAAATGGGGACAATATATAATGAAACATATATTAGTAGACTGAATAAGTAATTACAGCGATAGATTTAACTTCACAGGAGAGTGCTTATTGAAAGATGTACATGCACTCGTGATAACCCTAAGTAACTGAAATGTGACACCTTAAAGCTTCAAGATACCTCTAAGGCGTCGATGCATGGATTCCTGAAAATCATGAATTAAAAGAGTAGGAGGGTTAGTCAAAATGACTAAGTGACGGAGGGTTTGAGGTTTATGATTATAAGTAAGGTTTTTCTTTTGAAATCCCTTGATCAAGAAAATCTTGGTTTGAAATATACTATATAGTCACAAATAATTATATGACAATAATATCTGGTTCATATTAGTTTGAAATAACTGGAGTAGGGGTAATATAGGTTATACTTTAGAAAATTTATGAACCGTTTTGAAGAAATGATTTTGATGCCCGCAAGCTAGGCTTCTCCAACCTTCTCCTTAAAATCTGAGAAAATAGTAACGATACTGATCAAGGTGTCGGTAATTAATAAAACAAATACGAGAATTCCAGCCTTCACCCCTTAGTGTCACGTAGGGGAGCAAACCCTAGTGACGATGAACAATATTGTGGGAGGGACGTACCTTTTCCCGTCACTTGATGTGGAATAACCAACCTCCGGTTAAACCATCATCAAGATCTAGTTGGCGGTTGGTATAATAGTAGACCTCGGCCCGTGCCTCCCGGACTACTACTTCTACCAAGACCACCGGGCCCATAAGAAAATGATAACTTTACTTGCAAGACGAGAATATTTACCGGGAGAAAGTACTAAGTACTTTTGGGTAAATATATGAATTTTTGACAACATTATAATTATTTTCCCATAAAAGGGATAATAGTTTGAAAGGAAATTCAAGGAAATGAATTAAAATATTTTATCATGATTTCAGTTGAAAGGATTTAAACCCTCACCGAGTACTGAGATTTAGGTGGAATTGTGAGGATTCCACTCTTCGGTCCTTTCGTCGCCTGAAAGTAATAACTACTATTGACTTAGAACTAGGTCCTTAGTCTCTAGCTAATTATCTACACACCATAATTAAATAATTATACAAGGTACATGTTATATAATATGTTAAAGATTTCCCGATAAACCCTAAATTCACTCGTTTAAGGGAATTTAATTAATAAAGTAGGGTTTATGAAATCTTTAACTAATCAAATATTTATTAACTATAGTATAATTCTAATTATAAGATTTGAAATGAAATTTAAAGTTTAATTTGACAATGTAAGTTAGATTTTAAAATTATTTCATAACTTACAGATTTTTGGAAAATTCAGGAAAATTCTTCCTTTAAAAATTCCAAAACCTATTTTATAATTATTTTTAAATTAATTTCGAAATTAATTGAATTTAAGTTGACCAAAAAGTAAAAATTACTATTGAAAACATTTACTATTCAATTTCTTATGAATTAAACATCTTATAACATAAAATCAAACTCACACAAACATACTATTCACACGCCACACACACACACACACACACATGTCCAAGAACACTAAGAACATGTTCTTAAGTCTATTTGAAGATTCAAAGAGGGTGTGTAACATGCTTAATCATATTCATATTTATAACATAGGATTTGAAGCATAATATAGCAAAATATATAAATTCTCTATGAAAAATAATTCTAAATAAATTATTCTAGGCATGAATCTAATCAAACAAGATCATAATCATTTAAATACATACTCACATTATATCATATCATAATTCATGCATATAATTAAATAAAATTTCATAATGTACACACATTGTATTTAAAACTAACAATTATGCACATATTTCATAAAATAAAATTCCTAAAGCATAATTTAATTAAATCTAAGCATGCTACTGTTATTATTATACTAAGAACATAATATAAAGCATGAAATAATAAAAGAAAAACTCACCTTGTAGAGAGAGAGAGGGGGTTGCCGTGTGGTTAGGGGAGTGAGGGAGAGATTTTGTGTGTTGATTTGAGAGTTATAAATGATGCTTGAGAGGGGTATTTATAGTTAGTCATGAGGGGATTTTGTGCAATTCCTAAGAGTTCAAGGGAGATGTGGATGCTTCATAACCTAAACAAATGCTTGGTAGCTATGTAGGAAATGTGGTTGAACTATAGTTTAAACAAATGCTTGGTAATTATATAGGAAATGTGGAGAAAATATGTTCACTTATTCAAAACCTTCTATTTTTAGAAAGTCTAGTGTTGTCATGGATGATGTCATGTTGAATAAAAATAAATGTAATATGGTATAAAATTTATTCAAGAGTCGACAGGTGAAAACTTGAAGCAGTAAATTAATGAAAGAACGAGTGAAAAATAAGCTTCGTTATGATTATAAATGTGGAATATTTAGAGTTTTCGTTTATAAATTATGAACGTTAAAGATGATGAAAATCATGAGAAAATTATATAAACGAAGCTATGATGAAGTTTAAAGGTTGTAAAAATTATCTTATTTTAGGAAAAAAATTCAAGAAACGTTTTAAGTAATATTTCGAATATTGAATGAAAGCTAATTGTTTAAAATAAAATGACAATTTTTAAAAAGGAAAATATTTATAAAATATGCTATGGGTGGAATCGAGTTTTGGTAAATGTATGAAAATTCATAAAATAATTCAAGGGTCGTTTTGACTATAATGTTGAATATTGAAAAGTAGATGAGTAAAGAGTTATCTACGGTTGAACTATAGGTAGGATTTTTGCCGATTTTTGGTACTACTAGAGTTAGGATGGGAATCATGGCTCACGGAGAGTGTCAAGATCCTCGAAATAATGTGAGGATTTTGTTGGTCACAATATTGGGTAGTAAAAGTACTTCGGGGAATGTAGGAAAATTCTAGGGCTATAGGGGTATTTTTGTAATTTCTAACCTAAAATTGTAGAAATGGGTTTTGAAGCATATGAAGGGATTTTAGGTGCTGGAAAGGGATAAAGACTAGAGTTCTAAGATTCTATGAGAAAAGTTTCAAGATACATGCTTGATAGAAAAAATAATTAAATTACGAACTTTTAAGTAAAACTGTAACACGTAAGTCACATAAAATGCAATGCATGAAAGAATAAATAGGGATCGAGATTATAAACGCTTCTTGAGTAACCCTTTACTTACCTCTCTCGACTCGGCCCTGAGTACGGTTGTTACAATCTTCCCCCCTTTAAAAGAATCTGTCCTCAGATTCTATTATGGTCCCTGAACAATTCTGGATAATGTTTCAACATCTTTTCTTTTGTTTCCCAAGTTTTTTCTTCAGTACCATTTCTTTTCCATAGGATTCTAACTAGAGGAATCCTTCGGTTTCTCAATTCTTGGAATTTCCTATCCAAGATTCTGACTGGCTTTACTTTATAAGTAAGGTCGGGTTCTAGTGGTACTTCTTCAATTGGTAGAATGTGTGAATCATCAGCAAAGTACTTTCGGAGTTGGGACACATGGAATACGTTATGTATCCCAGTAAGATTTTCTGGTAAGTCTAAGCCGTAGGCTGTTGGACCGATACGTTCTAGTATCTCAAAAGGTCCAATATATAGAGGGTTTAACTTTCCTCTTTTCCCAATTCGTATAAATCCTTTTCTTGGAGATGCTTTCAAGAATACCTTCTCGCTTACTGCAAATTCTATGTCCCTTCTTCGATTATCAGCATAGCTTTTCTACATATCTTTGGCAGTTTTCATTCTTTGCTTGATGATTTCAACTTTTTCTGTTGCTTCTTCTACCCAACTCTTAGCAGCATTCCCTTGTGGTTTCTGCTTCCTAATTCCTTTGGTTTCATCCATATCCCAATATAATGGGGATCTGCATTTTCTTCCATATAAGGCCTCGTAAGATACAGCTTGGATAGAAGCCTGATAACTATTGTTGTATGCAAATTCCACAAGGGGTAGGCAATCCTTCCTGTTATCTTGGAAGTCTAAGGCATAAGCCCTCAACATGTCTTCTAGGTATCTGATGGTTCTTTCAGATTGTCCATCAGTTTGAGGATGTGCTGCTGTGCTGAAGTTCAGCTTACTACCCATAATTTCTTGAATGTTTTGCCAAAGTTGTGAGGTAAACTTTGGATCCCTGTCTGATACTATACTAATGGGTATTCCATGTAACCGAATAATCTCCTTTTGATAGAGCTTGGCTAGCGAGTTAACTTTATTGGTTGCTTTGACAGGTAAGAAACGTGCGGATTTTGTTAATTTATCAATGATAACCCAAATACCATCAAATCCTCCTTTAACCTTGGGTAATCTATAAACAAAATCCATGGTTACCTGATCCCATTTCCAGGTAGGGATAGGTAATGGTTGCAACAATCCTCCAGGTCTTTGATGTTCTGCTTTAACTCGTTGACAAGTTAGACATTTCTTGATGTAATTGGCTATGTCTCTTTTCATACCGTTCCACCAAAAATGCCTATTGAGGTCTTGATACATCTTAGTCCCTCCAGGCTGTATCGAATAACGAGTTTTGTGTGCTTCATCTAATATTTCTTTTCGAATTATACCAAGCACGCAGACCCGATCCTTGTATCATAAAATCCCTTAATCATCGGTTTTGAATTTTTCCTCAAGATCCTTTTCTTTGGATTCGAGACATTTCTGAATCCACTCATCCTGAACTTGAGCTTCTTTAAATTATGTTAGAGAATTATGCTTTAGGAATTTATTTTCATGAAATAGAGTTTGGAAATTTAAATTAAGAAATGCATGTTTATTATATGAATTTATTTAAATATTTGTTTGAATATTCATAATCATGTTCTTGAATGTTAGAACAAATGCATGTTTAGAGAATTTAATTATGAATTAATTTTCATAGAGAATTTATATATTTTGCTATATTATGCTTCAAATTCTATGTTACAAATATGAATATGATCAAGTATGTTACACACCTCTTTTGAATATTCAAATAGACTTAAGAATATGTTCTTGATGTTCTTGGATCAATGTGTGAACCGTGTGCTAGTGTGTGTGCGTGTGAGATTGATTTTATGTTATAAGATGTTTAATTCTTAAGAATTTGAATAGTAAATGTTTTAAATAGTATTTTTGACTTTTTGGTCAACCCATAAGCTGAATATTTCGAAAATATTATTAAAATAATTATAAAATTAGTTTTGGAAACTCTAATAAAGATTTTATCCAAATTTTCCAAAAATCGATAAATTGTGAAGTATTTTCAAAATATAACCTACATTGTCAAATTAAATTCTAAATTTCATCTCTAATGTTCTAATTAGGATTATAATGTGATTAATAAATATTTAAGTGGTTAAAGAATTCATGAAACCTGATTAATTACTTAATTTCCCTTAAACGGTTAAAATTAGAGTTTACCGGGAATTCTCTAATCGAGCTCTTGAGACTACTTTCACAGATTTTCGTAGGTTACCTCAAGACTTTCCCGAGAGTGACGCCAAGCTTGATTTTCGACTTAACGCGCCAGCCACTACATTAGCCTTTTCTAGATGGTACTGGATTATACAGTCATAATCCTCCAGAAATTCCATCCATCTTCTTTGCCTCATGTAACGCCCCGCATGTTCAAATTATTCAGGTACGTGCGCCCCATGTGTGAGTTTGAGAGTTAGAATTGTTAAGCATGTTTAATTGCATTATGGGACCAAGTGATTATTTGATTAATTGCTTAATTGTCTAGGTGATCATTTTAATGGCATTTCCATTACATATTATTTCATAACATATTTTCATATATGAATATATATATATATATATATATATATATATATATATATATATATATATATACTTAAACTAATTTCATAAGAATAACATTTCATTTATATCATTCATTCATGCAAGAGACATGCAATTTATATATACATATATATGCATAATTTATATATATTACATCCTATATCTATATATATTACATACATTGTATACATTATATCATATATACAAGACTCACACACCCAACACGCACTAAACCCTTTCTCTCATTTCATCACATTCATCTTGGAGCAAGAAGAAGAGAAGGATTAAGGATTCAAGAAGGATCATCATCTTCTTCCATTCATTCCAAGGTTGGTTCTTGGGTTGATATATATATATGTGTGTAGGTTGTATGTGTGAGGGTTTGCTAGAATCTTGAGCTTTGATTTAAATTCTTGTTGTTAAGCATGATTTTATGAGCAATCTATGTGTGTATACTTGACCTCCTAGCCTTGTTCCTTTGTTACTTGAATGGCTTGTATATATTTGAAGTTTGAAAGATGTATTATGATTGTTTGGTTTGATCTTTGGCCTCAACTTGAAGTATATGTGTTGTAATTGAAGTATTAGATGTATATTGATGTTATATGTTAGTTTTGAAGTGTTTATTTGTTATGGTTTTGTGTTGGAATGGCTTGGGAGCCATTTTTCGAGCCTTGCCCTGTTTTTCCCCTGTTTTTTCGTCCAGCGACTTCCCAAACGGGAGTTTGGACTCCCCGTTCATTCACCAAACGCCCGTGTAGCAACCTACTGCATCAACACGAGGAGCTTCACAAGCCCCGTTTCTGCTTTTTGTACATTTCTCAAACGGGCGTTTCTCCCTCATACGAACTCCGATTGACCTGATTTTTGAACCCATGAAAACCTATTGAAGTCTAGAATATCTTCCAATTGCAATCACATCAATATAATTTCTAGTTTATGATATATAATTAATTATTTTTGGTGTCACCAATTTAACGAAAATCTACACTCCTTCAACTTCGGACCTACGCCATTTACTCATCGTTTGGAACTAGAATACGAGCCATATATCATTTTAAAGGTTTACATGTCTAATTTCATATCCAACAAAAAAAAAACCCAATTCCAACTTCTATACCTCAAGATATTCTTGTTTTACCACAGCATGCGCGTTTTCGAAAATTGTCCTATATGTTAATTGAATGTCACACGTGTTATAACATGATATACCACTTTATAAGCATTGTCGTGCGTCCTATTTGGTATCATATTGAGTCTCCTCTCAAGAGTACACACTTTTACTTTCTCTTGTACAGTTCATCTCCAGGGCGGAGACTTCCAGATTGAATAGGCACCGGTATCATTCATGTTTCTTGTCTGAGGTTATTCCAGGTGAGGGTGTTTTCGTTCTAGATAAGTAACCAACCCTACAACCTTTATGTTATAAGTTTTGGCCGAAAACCTAAAGTATATATATATTGATTTCAAAGTAAAGTCATCGAGTAAATCTTTATCGAGTAAATATTTCCTCATGAATTTTGAAATGAAATGTATTAAAATGTTCTAACGAATTGAAACGTTTTAGCGAGATAATGCACTTCACGTTCACGTTATTGGGCCCGAGAAAATGTGTGAATGGAGACCGGTTCGGCATCGGGCCGACGTATAGCTAAGCCATTGCACAAAGTACTCATTGAGAATCTCTCACGTGACCGTGTAGTGTGGAAGGTGAGTTATTCTTGAGCCGATGGTTAACCCATCGAAGGAGCGGGTAGGAGTCATGAGCCCCCGTCTCGTAACATTCACGTTAAATGGTTGGGTCTACAGGCCCAACCATTATGGAGGGAGAAGGTTGGAAAATGTTTTATGATCACGTTCATGTTTTATGATTAATGTTACGCACCGTGCGGGAAGGCCGGGACACGGATTGCCCAAACGACTATGTTTTACGAACGCATGTATTATTATGTATTGTACGATCACGTATTCAAAGTATTAAATCATGTTCATTGTACACGGTCGGAGTTTGGTTGGAGATAACGGACGCTCACTCGCCGAGCCATAACGATTATTCATGCATTACGAACTTTATGAATTTTAATATGGATTAGTCGTAAAGACCGAGCATTGGTAAATGATTTCATGCCCTTCGTGGGAATTAACTTTAATAAAACCTTGCTTGGGATTTATGACTTGCATGTGCTTATTTTTATATATATGTATAGCCCCGGCTCACTCAGTCTTCTAGAGACTGATCCCTCTTTTCCCTACTTCTCAGTTTCTTGTAGGTTTGCTAGGTGGGAGTCAAGTCATAGCGTTCTTGATCGAGTCACACTTGTATACTTAAGTCTCATTCCACATTGTTATGTGTTAATTATATCACGTCATGTACTTAAATAGGCCTGTGAGCCAACGCATGATTTATGATTTATGGATTTTGAATATTGATTCGGGACAGGTTGCATGAGTAGTTGAACCCGTCGTTAGGTTGCATGTTGAATTTATTTTAAGCTTTGATTTGATCTGGCTTGAAGCCATCATTGAATCCTTCAAGTTAACTTTATTGCTTCCGCATCACGTTTTGGTTATTGAGTTAATTGGTTCAGGGTTAGTTCCGCCTAGCTAGGAAAGTTTTTTTTTATTTGTCACCCGTTCGCTATGAGTCCGGTTCATGCTGGATCATCTATTTCACGTGTGGACTAGACTTGTAGTGCGGGGGCTGTGGTGCCTATCGTCACGGGTGCTACACCTCATGTTCAACTCCTTTTGAGTAAAAAGGTACCGTAGGCTTTTATGATCAGTGAAAACTTCAAAAGTAACCCCGTAGAGATAGTGTCTCCACTTGGTAAGAGCAAACACAATTGGTGCTAATTCCAAGTCATGAGTAGGGTAATTTTCCTCATGAGGTTTGAGCTTTCTTGAGGCATAGGCTATAACTTTCCCATGTTGCATCAGTACACAACCTAGTCCTTCTTTAGAGGCATCGGTATAAACCGTATAACCTTCTTTTCCTTCTGGTAATGTTAGTACTGGTGCAGATGTCAACCGTTGCTTTAATTCTTGAAAACTTTGTTCGCACCGTTCAGTCCATTCAAAATTTCTTTCCTTCTTTGTTAACCTTGTGAGAGGTGCAGCTATCTTGGAGAAGTCCTTTACAAACCTTCGATAATAGCCTGCAAGTCCTAGGAAGCTTCTCACTTCTGATGGATTTCTTGGTATTTTCTAGTTTGTAATTGCTTCAATCTTCGAAGGATCTACCTCAACACCTGATCCCGAGATTACATGTCCGAGGAATGTAATCTTTTCTATCCAGAACTCACATTTACTGAACTTAGCATATAGCTTATGATCTCGCAAAGTGCTTAACACTATGCGAAGATGTTCAGCATGTTCCTCGGGCGTTTTTGAAAACACCAAAATGTCATCGATGAAAATGACCACATATTTATCCAGATATGGTCGGAATATCCGATGCATCATATCCATGAATGCAGCTGGTGCATTAGTCAATCCAAAAGGCATTACTATGAACTCAAAGTGTCCATAGCGGGTATTGAAAGCTGTTTTAGGGATATCCTCCTCCCTAATGTTTAATTGATAATACCCTTGCCTTAAATCTAACTTGGAATAGACTCGAGATCCTTGAAGGACATCAAATGACTCCTCTATGTGAGGTAGAGGGTATTTGTTCTTTATGGTCATTCGGTTAAGTTCTCGATAGTCGATGCACATCCGTAATGACCCATCTTTCTTCTTTACAAACAACACTGGTGCTCCCCAGGGTGATGTACTAGGATGGATATATCTTGATTCAATCAAATCATCAAGTTGTTTTCTCAACTCTTGAAGTTCGGCTGGGGCCATCCGATAAGGGGTTTTAGAGAAAGGCTCTGCCCCCGGAATTGAAACACTTTTACCCCACATGCATTATATTTCCTTTGTGATTGTGATTTTAGCTTCAAAATGCCTCTACGAAGAACTCTACGAAACAATTCACCATCACCACAAGACCCACCAGGACATCCAGAACTTGTAAAAGCCTTAAGATATTTCGTTCGTACCTATACACTTGGCCATAATCCTACCAATGAACGATCATTAGAAAGGTTTCTTTGAATGAATCCCCCAAAATTCTTCGGAGAACCTAACGATCTGAAGGCCGAAAACTGGATAACCAGCTTAGAGAAAATTTATGAAGCTATGGATATGTTTCCCGAGGAATGGGAACGAGTACAGTATGCGGCCTTCCTCTTAGAAGGACCCGCTTTGAGTTGGTGGAAAGAAGTCAAGTAGACCTGGATGGAAGACCAGACTAATTACAATTAGATAGAGTTTGTAAAGGAGTTTCAGAATAAATATATCCCTCAAATGATAAGAGATACTCGAGAGGCTGAGTTCATGAGTCTAATTTAAGGGTACATGTCAGTAGCGGAGTACGAGGCAAAATTTCTAAAGCTAATTCAATACGCTCCGCATATTTTGAATGATGAATGGTGAAAGACCAAGCGCTTCATTGATGGACTCAGGCCAGACCTACGATGGGCCTTAGCTTCCTTGGATATTGAATCTTATAACAAGCTAGTAGACAAAGCCCTAAAAACCGAAGCAACTCATAAGAATATTCGCTTGGCAGCCAATCGCCCTGGTCCCCCTCAGAATAAGCCTTCTCAAGGGATAAAGCGTCCTGCTGGACCACCCAGTCAAAAATTTGGGAAAAGACCCACACCAGCCCAGCAAAAGCCTAAGTCAGTCCCGTCCAATCCACAAGAAGAGATCACTTGTGAATACTGTCACAAGCCGGGACACACCAAAAAAGAATGCCGAAAGAAAGCTGGCACATGTTTATGGTGTGGAAACCCTGATCACCAGTTTAATTCATGCCCAAAGAGACCAGGACCCAAGGTAAAGGGAAAAGTTGTGGGAAAACCAGGAAAGCCACTTGTCAAAGGTAGAGCCTATGCATTGGATGGAAACGAGGATCCAGACCCTTCGGATGTTGTCGAAGGTACGGTACACATTCTAAACACGCCAGTTAAAGTCTTATATGACCCTGGTGCCACGTATTCATTTATTGCATCAAATTTATATGCACGTTTAAATTTTCCACTTGAATGTTCATTATATAATTTCGAAGTAAGTTCCCCTTTAGGAGCTTGTTTCATAACAGATCGAGTATATAAACGTTGCCCTATACAAATCCGTGACCATTACTACCCTATGGACCTCATCGAACTCCCGATAACGAGATATGGAATCATTCTGGGAATGGATTGGCTCTACAAATATCATGGTAAATTGGATTGTTTCAAGAAAGATATCATCTTAGGACAAGATGAAAGTTGGATGTCTGAAGACAAAAGATCAGTGTCAATGATTTCTATGACAGAAGCTAAGATGTTGGTTCAGAAGGGAGCTACAGGATTCGTTGCCTATCTCCTAAATAGGCCAAAGGACCAACTCAAGGTTGAGGAGGTAGAACTGGTAAATGAATTTCTCGACATATTTCCAGAACATTTAAACTCACTACCTCCAGTTTTTCGTTTACAAGTCATGAACGTTAAAGATGATAAAAATCATGGTAAAATTATATAAACGAAGCTATGACAAAGTTTAAAGGTTGGAAAAATTATCATAGCTTAGAGAAAAATTCAAGAAACGTTTTAAGTATAATTTTGAATATTGAATAAAAGCTAATTGTTTAAAATAAAATGATAATTTTTAAAAGGGAAAATATTTATAAAATATGCTACGGTTGGAATCAAGTTTCAGTAAGTGCGTGAAAATTCATAAAATAATTCAAGGATCGTTTTAACTATAATATTGTATAAGGAAAATGTTAGAATTCGGAAATCCCTCAATTGGGCAAAACTAGGGTTTTATGACCGGTTTTGGTTACTACGGGAGTTACGATGAGAATTAAGGTTTGAGAATGATATCAAAATAATAAAATTTTGTAAGGATTCATTTGAGCCCAATATTGGATAGGTAAAGGTGCCTTGGAAAATTTCTACGTTTAGGAATGAATAGTGACTACGGACTTTAGAAGGAATTCTTCTTGACCCCGAAATCCGGGATGTTAGAATCCACCCCCCTTAAAGAGAATCTGTCCTCAGATTGTACTCATGTTTCATAATAACTTTAGGTAATGTTTGTATCCTTTATTCATGATAAGACAGGTTTCCAAAGGAGGACTTACTTTAAACACATAAGGTAATTGTTCAAGTAAGGAATTTAAATGCGCACATAAGTGATGCAACGAATGTATGTCGCCAGCATCAGTAACTGGCGTGTTTAGAATGCATACCTTTAACAACTTTGGGGATGACAATTTTTAAACTGCAACCACCCTTATAGAGATAATATAATGCATGGTAGTTGAGAATGATGTGCAGATGATCATAAAATTAAATTTCCAAGTAATAGTAATTAACAGACACAACATCTTTAGCGAAGATAAAGTATATATAAAGGCACAGGAAATTAATAAGTTAGTTTTCGGTCCTACTGGTATCTTGAAGCAATTCTAATAACTTAAGATTTGAACGAATTAGAAAGTATAAGTGAAGTGTTTCCATGAGTTAGGAATACTAGTATGATGAAGGAGATGTAGATCTTGTAACCGAATCTACCAAGAATTTGATAATTGAAGGATTTGATAGAACTCGGGATTTTGGCATGGATTAAGACTGTATGCTTGAGTTGATCGAGGAAGGGTTTAGTACTACAATTGTAACAAATCACATGCTGGTCGGCCGCCCCAACAGTGATTGATCACAATTTAAGCATTAAAGACACGAGACTCTATGAATCGGTAAATTGTGAATTATTTCTAAGAATTAAATACAATGTACACACATTGTATTTAAAACTAACAATTATGCATATATTTCATAAAATAAAATTCCTAAAGCATAATTTAATTAAATCTAAGCATGCTACTATTATTATTATACTAAAAACATAATATAAAGCATGAAATAATAAAAGAAAAAACACCTTGTAGGGAGAGAGAGAAGGGTGCCGTGTGTGAGGAGAGTGAGGGAGAGATTTTGTGTGTTGATTTTGTGAGTTAGAAATGATGCTTGGGAGGGTATTTATAGGTAGGAATGAGGGGCTTTTGTGCAATTCCTAAGAGTTTAGGGGAGATGTGGATGCTTCATAACCAAAACAAATGCTTGGTAGCTATGTAGGAAATGTGGTTGAACTATAGTTTAAACAAATGCTTGGGAGCTATATAGGAAATGTGGTTGAATTAGATTCATTTATTCAAAACCTTCTATTTTTAGAAAGTCTAGTGTTGTCATGGATGATGTCATGTTGAATAAACATAAATGTAATATGGTATAAAATTTATTCAAGAGTCGAGAGGTGAAAACTTGAAGTAGTAAATTAATGAAAGAACGAGTGAAAAATAAGCTTCGTTATGATTATAAATGTGGAATATTTAGAATTTTCGTTTATAAATTATGAACGTTAAAGATGATTAAAATCATGAGAAAATTATATAAACGAGGCTATGATGAAGTTTAAAGGTTGGAAAAATTATGATAGTTTAGAGAAAAATTCAAGAAACGTTTTTAGTAAAATTTCGAATATTGAATGAAAGCTAATTGTTTAAAATAAAATGAAAATTTTTAAAAAGGAAAATATTTATAAAATATGCTATGGTGGAATCGAGTTCTGTTAAATGTATGAAAATTCATAAAATAATTCAAGGATCGTTTTGACTATAATACTGAATATCAAAAAGTGTACGGATAAAAAGTTATTTACGGTAAGAATAGTAACTAGGGTTTTGAAGGGATTTTTTATACTACAGGAGTTAGAATATGAATTAGGGTTTGTGGATGATATCAAAATTCTCGAAATGATTCAAGGATTCATTTGACTATGATATTTGATAGGAAAAAGTGTTCCGAGAAATTCCTAATTGTATGGAGTGAATAGTGATCAAGGGACCTAATGGTAATTTTTTATCAACAATTTTTGTAAAGAGTTTCGGGTCATGGAAAGCATATGTAAGTGATAGAAAAATATAAGTTTCATGCCTCTAAGGTTCTACGAATGAGATAAGAGGATATCGTTTAGTGGACAAACAATGACATGGGAATAAAATCGTAATTCTGATATTAAATTTTCGAAAATGATTTTAAAACAAGAGATGTGAGTTAAGGTATTCAAGAAATACAGATTTGAGTTTTTATTATTCTATTGAGGGAATGGAGGCTCGAAAATGAATAGTAATATGGGGTTTTAGATGAGATCTCTCCCAAAGTCACATAATAGCACGTAAGAACAACTTAAAACACATAGAAATGTGATGCGTGAAGAACATTTGACGGATCAAAGTCTATAAACGCTTTCACTTTCTTTCAAGGCATACCAATTCCAACTAAGCCCTGTTTAGGGCTGTTACATTTTCCCCCCTTAAAAAGAATCTGTCCTCAGATTCTCTTATTGTTCAGGAATAACTGGGGTAGTGTTTTCCATACTTCCGTTTGTTTTCCTTATTGTTTCCCCATTCTTATATCCTTTCCAAAAGACCTTGACTAGGGAATTTTTCCTCAACTGGTTTCAATCCTAAGTCAAATTTAATTCCAACCGTACATCTTCCATTGTTAAAATATGAGATTCTCTAGTAGGGTACTTGCAAAGTACGAAGTTTAATGTATCCTAGCATCTTTACAAAAAACTGTACACCCTTGGTTTAACTCATCCACTTTAACTTCTTATCATTCTGAGGATTTCTTAAAACTTGGCACCCAACATCTCCCGAATATTTCTTCAAAACAATGATGTGGCTTTGATTTCCTTATCTGTAGTCTTAGCCTCAAAACAATGTTGACTTTATCACCCTTCCAACGATGACTTATATACCATTGGACTCCTTGTGATCTGATCCATTTACCATGTTGGGATTAACGATGGTTGCAACCTTTTCTCAAATTTCCAATATTCCGTTGTGGCTTTTTTCCTTATGGAGGGACTTAGGTTTCCTTAGAGCGTAACTTCTACTCCAATCACCAATACCTACCTTGACCCTTATTTAGAGGCATTGGTGTAAACTATAAACATCCTTTGTTTGGGTAGGGTTTGCACTACTGCAGTAATCAGTATTTGCTACAGTACCTGGAAATCTGTTTACTACTTCATTGACCTTTTAACTTCCAGTCCTTGAGTGTAGCTATTTCTGAGAAGTCTTCAACGACCCTCTTGTAATGACTTGCCCATGAAGTTTTGCATTTCAAATAGATTCCTTAGTGGCTCCAACTTATCATTATCTCCATCCTTGAGGTGTTAATTAACTCATTCGGGTGGAAATAATGTGATCAAGTGATATTCTTTAGTTTGAAATCTGGATTCGCTGAGGTTCACACACTGAGCAAACACTCAACCCTTATCCAACTTTTGCTTTCACTCAAACCGATGAGAAAAGAAGGACAGGTAGGGATGGAATAGAAGTTTACGGGGTGAAAGCAAACTTCCAAAGAATGTTATATAGTAAGGTAAGGATCAGACGAATGAGATATGAATTCCATTCAGGCGGGTAAGGGCTTGGCTTGACCGTGTGTTTTCTCGGGTCGGTCCTTGAACTTAGTGTTTGGCTTGTGATCCAGCAAAGTGCCTAATGCTATATAGAGATGTTTGGTATGTCCATCCAATGTCCTTCAATTCACCTAGATGTTGCCGATAGCGATCAAGGTAACTTGCTGAGATATGACTTGAAAAATCGGTACACTTTGCGGGGTAGATGTTATGGGGGAAATGGTTAAACCAGTGGTTTCTCTCTCGAGGTAACAGTCGTTGAAGGAAGTTTTTTGGTATTCTTTTCTTGAACCTTGAAGTAGTAATACCTTTTACCCAAATCTAATTTGGAGCATACTTGAGATTCTTGAGATACTGAAATGGCTTCTCAACATTGTTGTGCTTCGCCGAGTCACCCTTTCTGGTGTTGCTCAAAACAACCTAAATTCAATATTATCTTCACTTTTCTGATTTTAAAGTGATCTGTTGGTCTTTCAAAAGATAGGCGACGTATCACTAATTCCTTTCTAAAATGATCTTATAGTTTCTAATTCCCAACTTCTCATCCTTTCCTAGTATGATATCTTGTCTTGTCATAGATAGTGGGGTCGGATTCGATGATTACCATCCCGGTAAGAGTAGCATTTATAAACCGATCCGTAATGAGGCAAATTCCAAAAAGGAATTTACTTCGAAGTTTGTATGATAAATTATGCAACTAGGAAACATATAGGCACATATAAATTGATATAATGAATGAGTGCATGGCGCCAGGCTCATAGAACCATAACTGACATGTTAAGAACGTGTACCGTGCTTCTGGTCATTGATGAGATCCAGGATTTTATTTCCTCCAAGAATGTTATTCATTCTTACAAAGAATCGCATAGGGAGATATAATGCATGGAGTTAAGAATGATTCACTGATTGCCATAGAAATAGAAAATCTCAACTATAGTGCTAGAATTACTAGAACATAGAATACACATTGGAATATCACGAAATTATAACGGCCCTGTCGGTATCTTGAAGGATTCTAAGACTCGAGACATGAACATGCAGGAAAATGAGAAGAAAAAGGTTTCCTAACTTGAAGGTATCAATTTTGAAAGCATTTTGAAACATTAAAATTTTGAAAATTTAAGATTTTTAAGAAAGAGCACCAAGGATACCAAAGCAACCTGATGCTCTGATACCACCTTAGCTGTAGCGCCTCCAATTACACTACAACCCCGCACCGTTGCACTTCCCAGGCGGGTATGAGACTTAGCACCTGAAAGGCACGCCGGTGAACGGACGATGCTATACGATATCAGAGTAAGAAAATATGGCAGCGGAATTTGAAACATATAAAATAACAGCTTAGGTTTGGGGCAGTAAATAAATGAATTTGGAATAATTTGAAACTCATGAAAATTTACAAGCAATACCGTAGGGTTAGAGTTGTTCATGATATAAGAGTATGATACTGGAGTAATATAATAACTATACAAGGTTATAGTCTAGCTTGGCTTAGTTAAGAAACCTGATCTAATATGCATAAGATAATAGACTCTCTATGCTTCAAGATACCAGCTAATGAGCAATGGCAATACCTAAAATCATGAATTTGAAAAGAGCGAGGGGTTAGTCAAAGTGACTAAGTGAGGGGTGGTTGAGTGAAACTATAAAACTTTAGCAATTTTACCAAGAGACTTTTATTTGAAAGGTTCTTTAATAGTAATTGCATAAGAATGAAGTAATAGTTTTGAGAGTACGCGAAATCAGTATCCATAGTGGGATTAACCAAGAAACTCCTTGGTTAGTACCCGATAACAGGAAAATACTACAACAACATCAATATTGGGTTCATATTAATTTGAAGATAAAGGGGTAGGGGGATTATGTGTTATACTTTTTAAGAAAATATGAACCCCTTTTGTGAAACAATATGGTGCCCGCAAGCTAGGCATTCTTCAACCTTAACTCCTTAAAAACCAAGAATATTCGTAACGACATTGATCAAGGTGTCGTTACTTAATAAAACGAAATATAACGATACCTTCCTTCTTCCTCCGGTGTCACCTCAGGGAGCTACCCCTAGTGACGATATACATGAACTTGGGAGGGACGTACCTTTTCCCGTTACTTGATGTGGAATAACTAACCTCCAGTTAGACCACCACCAAGATCTAGTTGGCGGGTGGTATAATAGTAAACCTCGGCCCATGCCTCCTGGACTACTACTTCTACGAAGACCACCGGGCCCACAATAAGAAAATATATTTTGCTTGCATTTAACGATACCCGATAAATGATAGCATAGTACTGAGATAATTTAGCAGGAAATACTTTTAATTGTGTATGACAAGACGTTATGAATACTTTAAAATAATTGATTGTGTATACTGGAACAATATAAGTTGATATGAAAGTATTTTCAAAAAGGCAGTATCATTTATAAGGGAATAAAAATTGAACGGTATTATGGTAGGTCATAAAATGTTTCAAATATATATATATATATACTCATGATCCCAGTTGAAAACGTTTAACCTCACCTACAGTAACCAGGTGTTATGTAATAATACCGGAGTCCTAGTCCGTCCAGATCTTCACCTATGAGTGGTGATCAACTATAAGTTTCTATTTCGTAACCAAAACTACTCACATAGACAAGTTATCATAAAACATGTCATAATCATGGAATGAAATCACATAATAATATTCTGATAAAAAACAACTTTAACATTCAAACAAGACTTGTAAGATAAGCGGTTATTAAATTATGAATCTTAGTAAACTTTTATATTATAAAATAAGTTCATAAATTTTAATAAGGAAATCTTATTTATTTTAATCATATAATATTTACACCTAAAAGGGTAATATGTTAGAAAAATCCGGTAAACTTTAATTTTACCCGGTAAACCCTTATTTTTACCGTTTAAGTGAATTTCTTTAATTAATTAGGTTTTATGAAATCTTTAACTAATTAAATATTTATTAATCACCATGATTCTAATTATAAGATTGGAAACAAAATTAGGTTTTAACTTGACAATGTAGGTCACATTTTAGAAAATGTTTACAAGATTGCCGATTTTCGAAAAATTCGGATAAAATCTTCCTTTAAAAATTCCAAAACCTATTTTATAATTATTTTTATATTAATTTCGAAATATTCAGAATATGGGTTGACCATGTAACGCCCCAATTTTCAGACAGTCAGGTACGCTCGACACGTGTGGGTTTCGAGCGTTAGGATTTTATTTTATTACTTTCATTTATTCAACTTATATCTGTTATATTAATTTTATAAATTGTATCCCACTATGTTTACGTGAAAATATGTGAAATATCTATCAATTTGGGAATTGCTTTATAAATTGAATTGATTTGGTACGTGAAATAATTGTCGAACATGAATTATTTGCTTAATTATCCTTAATTGAATATTCTTGTCAATTAAGGGACCAAATTGCATAACTTTTTCATGGATTTAATTGACCATTTATCAAACTACTTATACTTGATTGCATAACTTATACCTTTGGAGGATTTAATTGCAAATACTACATTTCCTCAAGAAATATCACGTTATATGCTTCTTCCATCTTCCATTCATTTCATTTCATCACATACACACCTCCTTATTTGCTCTCCTTCTACCGAGCCAAAACCTCCAAGAAGGGAAGAAGAATTTCATTGTTTCAAGCTATTATTTTGGAGGAATTATGAAATTTGGAGCATCATCATCATCCATCTTCATCTCTTTTCTTCTCTTTTCCACTCAAGGTAGATATGCTCATATTCATATGAATTCATGAATTAACATGTGAAGCTAGGGCTCATGATTTAAACTTGATAATTTGTGTATTTGTTGTTAGAAGTATGATTACATGCTTGTAGCTTGAATTTCATGTTCAAATTTTGAGATTTATGAAATTATATGGTGAATTCATACATGAACTTGAAATGATGATTATGATGATTAAAGCATGGTTTGTGTGGTTATATTGGGTTAATTATACTTTAAGCATGCATATATGTTCCTTTTCATGAATTATAGCATTTGGGATTTAATTATAAGAGTTTTGGTGAGATTTGGAATGTGTTCATGCTTCCCCTGTTCTCCCGACACCCCTCCCCTATTCCAATTGCTCTGGTTTTTCTACTGTAGCAAGTATTTGAAGTGTAGAATACTCGCCTCTTTACGGTTCGTTGATATCTATTTTCCTTTGAGAGTTATGGCCGTTTAAATTTGGTGCCACCAAACTGTCGCGAATTTGCATTAACCCAAATTTGGACCTAAGCCATTTTCATTCCGCTTTGAAATAAATTACGAGCCATACATCATCAGAAAGGTCTTTGTGTCTAGTTTCATACCCAACAAACAAAACTCAATTCCAAATTCTAAAACTTAAAATATTTCAGTTTTCTGACAGCATGCGTATTTCCGAAAAAAACTGGAAATGTGACAGCTTGTATGCAGTGACTTCAAATCCAATTTTCAAACTCACACAACCTCTTTTATGAAAAATGTTTTTATGGCAAATTCCTAACATATTAAGGTTTATCTCTGCCAAATTTCGCGTTCATCCGAGCTCGTTTGATGCTTTAAAAAAATTCCGAATGACACTGACGTTCTGTCCCCTGTTTTGCCCTGTTTCTGATCTGATTTTTCGGACTGAGCAGATGATGTAAACCTTTGAATTTTAAAAAACTGTTTTATATGAAAGTACCTATATATGTTGGGAGTATACCTATAAAATTTCAGAATTTTCCGACTACGTTTGATATGGTAAACGGACCTGTCTTTGAAAGGTGTCACTGCAGCAAAGTTGTTGTATTGTTTGACTTTGATCGAAAATATGTAATTTTACAGAAATATTTAGGAAATGAGACCAATACCATTTGAAAGATATGGTTGTCTAGTTTGCTAGGAATTTTGCGGTTCGTTAAAATACCTTTCGAGCAATAAGTTATGTTGAATTTTCTACAACGTGCGCATGTAAAGAATTTCTACGTAAAATTGAGATTTTCACTTTCAATTCCAATGGTTTTATTGATCCCAATTTGTGATTACATGATCAATTACATGCCATAATATGAATATATCATGCTACATTCGTGAATGCATGTCATCTCGTTACTTGATCATGCCGTGCGTCATATCAGGTACCATTATTGAGTCCTGTCTCATGAGTGCACAAATGTTTCCATTTCTTGTCCAGTTCTTCTCCAGGGCGGAGATTGTTGATCATGAGCATGTTCACGCATCCATGAGTCATCGTGTCGGCTGTCAGGCGAGGTTTAATTCTAGTTACATAGAACCTGTACAACCCATACGTGAGCTTTCGGCCAAAAGGTATTTATATTTATACTTTTCCATGAAAATACTCATGATTTCAAGCAAGTCACATTTAATGCAAGCAAGCCATGTATCGTGCATATTTTAGGCGAGTAAGCATGATTATTCACTTTGGGCCCGAGGTTAGTGGCTTGAGCCAACCGGGAAAGTATGGGCTGACGGGTAACTCTCGCGCTATCCTCACCATATTGGGATGACCCCTGAATCCGCTAGGAGATTAGTGGAGGAAGGAGTTCCGGGCTTAGGGATTCATATACCCTGTGCTCAACATGTCGTGGATGGTAAAGGCCAGCTACTTTTCCATCATTGGAGGGAGAAGGAGACTGGGACGGGTCCGGCACCACAGATTGTCCTCGGGTTATTGCATGATTTCCATTCTTTGATTGTATTGCCTGAATACACTATCGCACTAATGCATGGTAATTGAATTGCATGATCACCTATTGATTAATCAAGCAAGCATGATTGATTTACATTTGGAGTAAGGTTGGAGAATGGCCTAACTCGCCGGGCCACGTATCGCATGAAATGAATTGAATGGATAATTAAATTGGACAGTTGTATTCTCGGGCGAACAATATCTCATTATTGAACTTATAGTCTTTTCTTTTCCAAAGCTTTACCCGAGAATATAATTTGCATGTTAACTGTGCTAATATTTATTTAAACCCCTCACTCAGTCTTCCATAGACTGATGCCTCCACCTTTCAGGTACGTGCAGGTGCGTGCTAGGCGGGAATCGAGTCAAGTCCAGTCTTTGCATTTCGAGTCATGATCGGTTCATTTATTTATTGTTACATATGAAATTATTTCTATTGTTATTGATACGGATTATGTATTATGGAGATGATCATGTATTGATATGTGAGACATAGTTAGAGATAACATGTTTTGATAATTGGTATGTGATGTTGGATATATTATGCTTCCGAATTATTTTTGATACATTTACAAGTTAGTCCCGCCTAGCTAGTTGTCATTTTATTTTATTGTCACCCGTTTGCTGCAGGTTGGTTCGTGTACGGACTATCCATTTCGTGTGTGGATCGACCTGTAGTACGGGGGTGTGGCATCTCCATGTGCAGGGGTGCTACAGACCAAAAAGTCAAAATTACTATTAAAAACATTTACTATTCAAATTCTTACGAATTAATCACTTTATAACATAAAATCGAACACACATACACACACTATTCACACGCCACACACACACACACACACATACACACACACACACTTGTCCAAGAACACTAAGAACATGTTCTTAAGTCTATTTGAAGATTCAAAGAGGGTGTGTAACATGCTTAATCATATTCATATTTATAACATAGAATTTGAAGCATAATATGGCAAAATATAAAATTTCTTTATGAAAACTAATTCTAAATAAATTATTCTAAGCATGAATTTAATCAAACAAGATCATAATCATTTAAATACATACTCACATTATATCATATCATAATTCATGCATTTAATTAAATAAAATTTCATAATGTACACACATTGTATTTAAAACTAACAATTATGCACATATTTCATAAAATAAAATTCCTAAAGCATAATTTAATTAAATCTAAGCATGCTACTATTATTATTATACTAAAAACATAATATAAAGCATGAAATAATAAAAGAAAAACACACCTTGTAGGGAGAGAAAGAAGGGTGCCGTGTGTGAGGAGAGTGAGGGAGAGATTTTGTGTGTTGATTTTGTGAGTTAGAAATGATGCTTGGGAGGGTATTTATATGTAGGAATGAGGGGCTTTTGTGCAATTCCTAAGAGTTTAGGGGAGATGTGGCATGGATTCCTGAAATCATGAATTAAAAGAATAGGAGGGTTAGTCAAAATGACTAAGTGACGGGGTTTGAGGTTAATGATTATAAGTAAGGTTTTTCTTTTGAAATCCCTTGACCAAGAAAATCTTGGTTTGAAATATACTATATAGTCACAAATAATTATATGACAATAATATCTGGTTCATATTAATTTGAAACAACAGGAGTAGGGGTAATATAGGTTATACTTTAGAAAATTTATAAACCGTTTTGAAGAAATGATTTTGATGCCCGCAAGCTAGGCTTCTCCAACCTTAACTCCTTAAAATCCGAGAAAATAGTAACGATACTGATCAAGGTTTCGGTACTTAATAAAACAAATACGAGAATTCCAGCCTTCACCCCTTAGTGTCACGTAGGGGGAGCAAACCCTAGTGACGATGAACAATATTGTGGGAGGGACGTACCTTTTTCCGTCACTTGATGTGGAATAACCAACCTCCGGTTAAACCATCATCAAGATCTAGTTGGCGGTTGGTATAATATGATTAAGCATGTTACACACCCTCTCTGAATCTTCAAATAGACTTAAGAACATGTCCGTAGTGTTCTTGGACAAGTGTGTGTGTGTGTGTGTGTGTGGCGTGTGAATAGTGTGTGTGTGTGTGTGTTCGATTTTATGTTATAAAGTGATTAATTCATAAGAATTTGAATAGTAAATGTTTTTAATAGTAATTTTGACTTTTTGGTCAACCCATATTCTGAATATTTCAAAATTAATATAAAAATAATTATAAAGTAGGTTTTGGAATTTTTAAAGGAAGATTTTATCCGAATTTTTCGAAAATCGGCAATCGTGTAAACATTTTTTAAAATGTGACCTACATTGTCAAGTTAAACCCTAATTTCGTTTTCAATCTTATAATTAGAATCATGGTGATTAATAAATATTTAATTAGTTAAAGATTTCATAAAACCTAATTAATTAAAGAAATTCACTTAAACCACTAAAATAAGGGTTTACCGGGTAAAAATTAAAGTTTACCGGATTTTTCTGACATATTACCCTTTTAGGTGTAAATATTATATGATTAAAATAAATAAGATTTCCTTATTAAAATTTATGAACTTATTTTATAATATAAAAGATTACTAAGATTCATAATTTAATAACCGCTTGTTTTACAAGTCTTGTTTGAATGTTAAAGTTGTTTTTATCAGAATATTATTATGTGATTTCATTCCATGATTATGACATGTTTTACGATAACTTGTCTATGTGAGTAGTTTTGGTTACGAAATAGAAACTTATAGTTGATCAACCCACATAGGTGAAGATCTGGACGGACTAGGACTCCGGTATTATTACATAATACGTGGTTACTGTAGGTGAGGTTAAACGTTTTCAACTGGGATCATGAGTATATATATATATATATATATATATATATATTTGAAACATTGTATGACCTACCATAATACCGTTCAATTTTTATTCCTTTATAAATGATATTGCCTTTTTGATATGAAAGTATTCAGAACGTCTTGTCATACACAATTAAAAGTATCTCCTGCTAAATAATCTCGGTACTATGCTATCATTTATCGGGTATCGTTAAATGCAAGCAAAACATATTTTCTTATTGTGGGCCCGGTGGTCTTCGTAGAAGTAGTAGTCTAGGAGGCATGGGTCGAGGTCTACTATTATACCAGCCGCCAACTAGATCTTGGTGTTGGTCTAACTGGAGGTTAGTTATTCCACATCAAGTAACGGGAAAAGGTACGTCCCTCCCAAGTTCATGTATATCTTCACTAGGGGTAGCTCCCTGAGGTGACACCGGAAGAAGAAGGATGGTATCGTTGTATTTCGTTTTATTAAGTAACGACATCTTGATCAATGTCGTTACGAATATTCTTGGTTTTTAAGGAGTTAAGGTTGAAGAATGCCTAGCTTGCGGGCACCATATTGTTTCACAAAAGGGGTTCATATTTTCTTAAAAAGTATAACACATAATCCCCCTACCCCTTTATCTTCAAATAAATATGAACCCAATATTGATGTTGTTGTAGTATTTTCCTATTATCGGGTACTAACCAAGGAGTTTCTTGTGTAATCCCACTATGGATACTGATTTCGCGTACTCTCAAAATTATTACTTCATTCTTATGCAATTACTATTAAAGAACCTTTCAAATAAAAGTCTCTTGGTAAAATTCCTAAAGTTTTACAGTTTCACTCAACCACCCCTCACTTAGTCACTTTGACTAACCCTTCGCTCTTTTCAAATTCATGATTTCAGGTATTGCCATTGCTCCTTAGCTGGTATCTTGAAGCATAGAGAGTCTATTATCTTATGCATATTAGATCAGGTTTCTTAACTAAGCCAAGCTAGACTATAACCTTGTATAGTTATTATATTACTCCAGTATCATACTCTTATATCATGAACAACTCTAACCCTACGGTATTGCTTCTAAATTTTCATGAGTTTCAAATTATTCCAAATTCATTTATTTACTGCCCCAAACCTAAGCTGTTATTTTATATGTTTCAAATTCCGCTGCCATATTTTCTTACTCTGATATCGTATAGCATCGTCCGTTTGCCGGCGTGCCTCTCAGGTGCTAAGTCTCATATCCGCCTGGGAAGTGCAACGGTGCGGGGTTGTAGCGTATTTGGGGGCGCTACAGAAAAGGTACGTCCCTCCCTAGTTCATGTATATCGTCACTAGGGGTAGCTCCCTGAGGTGACACCGGAGGAAGAAGGATGGTATCGTTGTATTTCTTTTTATTAAGTAACGATATCTTGATCAATGTCGTTACGAATATTCTTGGATTTTAAGGAGTTAAGGTTGGAGAACGCCTAGCTTGCGGGCGCAATATTGTTTCACAAAGGGGGTTCATATTTTCTTAAAAAGTATAGCACATAATCCCTCTACCCCTTTATCTTCAAATAAATATGAACCCAATATTGATATTGTTGTAGTATTTTCCTATTATCAGGTACTAACCAAGGAGTTTCTTAGTTAATCCCACTATAGATACTGATTTCGCATTACTCTCAAAATTATTACTTCATTCTTATTCAATTAATATTAAAGATCCTTTCAAATAAAAGTCTCTTGGTAAAAATCCTAGAGTTTTATAGTTTCACTCAACCACCCCTCACTTAGTCACTTTGACTAACCTCTCGCTCTTTTTAAATTCATGATTTCAGGTATTGCCATCGCACATTAGCTGGTAGCTTGAAGCATTTAGAGTCCATTATCTTATGCATATTAGATCAGGTTTCTTAACTAAGCCAAGTTAGACTATAATCTTGTATTGTTATTATATTACTCCAGTATCATACTCTTAGATCATGAACAACTCTAACCCTACGGTATTGCTTCTAAATTTTCATGAGTTTCAAATTATTCCAAATTCTTTTATTTAATGCCCCAATCATAAGCTGTTATTTTATATGTTTCAAATTCCGCTACCATATTTTCTTACTCTGATATCGTATAGCATCGTCCGTTCGCCGGTGTGCCTCTTAGGTGCTAGGTCTCACATCCACCTGGGAAGTGCAACGGTGCGGGGTTGTAACGTATTTGGGGGCGCTACAACTAAGGTGGTATCAGAGCATCAGGTTGCTTTGGCATCCTTGGTGCTCTTTCTTAAAAATCTTAAATTTTCAAAATTTTAATGTTTCAAAATGCTTTCAAAATTGATACCTTCATGTTAGGAAAACCTTTTTCTTCTATTTTCCTGCATGTTCATATCTCGAGTCTTAGAATCCTTCAAGATACCGACAGGGCCGTTATAATTTCGTGATATTCCAATGTGTATTCTATGTGCTAGTAATTCTATAACTGTAGTTGAGATTTTCCATTTCCATGACAATCTGTGAATCATTCTTAACTCCATGCATTATATCTCCCTTTGCGATTCTTTGTAAGAATGAGTAACATTCTTCGAGGAAATAAAACCCTGGATCTCATCAATGACAAGAAGTACGGTACACGTTCTTAACACTCCAGTTATGGTTCTATGACCCTGGCACAATGCACTCATTCATTATATCAATTTATATGTGCCTATATGTTTCCTAGTTGCATAATTTATCATACAAACTTCGAAGTAAATTCCCTTTTGGAATTTGCCTCATTACGGATCGGTTTATAAACGCTACTCTTACCTGGATGGTAATCATCGAATTCGACCCCACTATCCATGTCAAGACAAGATATCATACTAGGAAAGGTTGAGAAGTTGGGAGTTAGAAACTATAAGGTCATTTTAGAAAGGATAGTGATACGTCGCCTATCTTTTGAAAGGCCAACAGATCACTTTAAAATCAAAAAAGTGGAGATGATATTGAATTTAGGTTGTTTTAAGCAACAACAGAAAGGGTGACTTGGCGAAGCACAACAATGTTGAGAAGCCATTTCGGTATCTCAAGAATCTCAAGTATGCTCCAAATTAGATTTGGGTAAATGGTATTACTACTTGAAGGTTCAAGAAAAGAATACCTGAAAACTTCCTTCAACGGCTGTTACCTCTAGAGATCCCACTGGTTTAACCATTTCCCCCATAACATCTACCCCGCAAAGTGTACCATTTTTGAAGTCATATCTCAGCAAGTTACCTTGATCGCTATCGGAAACATCTAGGTGAATTGAAGGACATTGGATGGACATACCAAACATCTCTAAATAGAATTAGGTGTTGGAAAATAGGAATCAGAAAGCAGCAAAAATTTAAAAATTTTCCAACAAAAGGATCTTGGACTTGCAATCGTGTATCCAAATTCTTCGAGATTAGAAACTTACATTTCAATAATCTTTCTTGAAGCGTTTCAAGCCACCCAAGAACGCTCTTCTTGCGGCTAGATCCCTTCTCCTTGGTAAAACTCGAATCTTCAAAACTTCTAACTTGAAGCTCTCTAGGGATAGTCCACCAACTTGACTATAATCTAACTAGTAAGGATGCTAGTTCTCTAGTTATTGTTTAGGCTTAACCTAGGGTTTAATTTATCTTGGAGAAAGGATGGTGTTCAACATATGAACCAAAAGAATTCAATCACTCTCTAAGGGGAGCATAAGCTCCCCTATATATAGGAAAGGGAGTGGCCGAAAATCCCTAGTCCTTATGGGCTAAGGATTTTGGTCCCTCTCTCCTAGTATTTGATCATCAAATAATTTTGACTTTGACTTTGAATTCTAATTCAAATAAACATTTAAGAGAGCTAAAAATATCCAAACTATTTTTGGATAATTTTATACTTTATTTATTAAATAAATAAATAACTTATTTATCTAATTAATTAATTCGTAATAAATTAACTAGATTATTTTTCTCCAAAATAAGACTTTCCTTTTAATTCAAAATTAAACCAAAGTCTATTAAATAATTAACACATTAATTATTTAATTACCAAATAAATAGTCACGTGTGGCACACGTGTCATGATGACACGTGTCCAGTCACGTGACCCACACGTGTGATTTCACACGTGTGGAACCCTCTAGGCCCGATTAACTTGTTTAATCATTTTAAAGCGTCAACTCATGTAACCAAGTTGTTGTGTGTGACCCTCTAGGTTCTCAATTCAATTAGCAGTGACCCTAATTAATTAATTCACTAATTAATTAATCAGTCTACAGATTAAACGACCATAGTCTAGCAACAGGTGTTTAACCCCTAGCTGAATTGGAATGTTCGGATTCGACAGAACCTTTAAGTCATTGATTCATGTGAGATACAATCCTCCTACTTACTATCTCTCAACCAAGATCTAGGGTAAGGGAATAATCAGAACCCTAATAATCTGGTCTTAAAGCTAAGTGCATTTCATATCCATTTGATCTCAATCCAAGAAACCCTTTTCTTGATGTCTTGATCTACTGCCTTGGCCAAGGACTCCATATGGCATATGAATGACTTACACAATAAGAGATCACCTTGCATATGCAAGTGTAGGTCCTTTCTTGATTCTCATTCACTTTCTTGAGTCACTTGTGCAGCCCCAGCATAAGCCTTGAATCAGTTGTCTAAGGCGACACCCTTTAAAGCTTATACCAAAGACTGCAGAGTTAACTCATAAAGTAACATGGAACCTCAAGTCTAAGGATCAATTAATCACATCAATGACTCGTGAGATATTTCCTAATCTGGAAGTTTCCATTTCCGGAAATAGAAACTTCCTTTCCCATTTAGGAATGTTCTCACACGGGGCACCTCAGTGAACTTACTTATTAAAGTAAGCACCCTCATGTATCACGCACGTATCAACTATACACTTTGCACCTCCATGAAACAAGGTGGTCCTTCTTAAGGGCATGATCCCACAAGCAAGCCTTACAGGAGTCAGGTTGACACTCCCACTGTCGGTAGGACTCATCGGCTTGGAGTATTTTACTAATCATGACTTATGTGATATAGGGCTCGTTTCATGAACCATTTCACCTAAATGGTAGAGTTCTAAAGTCATCAGGATTAGGGGAGTTCTCATACATGCACAAATAAAGTAAACGCATACCAAACAAGAGCATATAAAGAAGTGTTGCCTCAATTCGTTATTTCATTCAAAGATTGTCTGTGATTACAATAAGGAAAAGCACAAAGCGGATATACAATCGGGTTTCTAGGGTACTATTCCTAACATTAGGCACTTTGCTGGATCACAAGCCAAACACTAAGTTCAAGGACCGACCCGAGAAAACACACGGTCAAGCCAAGCCCTTACCCGCCTGAATGGAATTCATATCTCCTTCGTCTGGTCCTTACCTTACTATATAACATTCTTTGGAAGTTTGCTTTCACCTCGTGAACTTCTATTCCATCCCTACCAGTCCTTCTTTTCTCATCAGTTTGAGTGAAAGCAGAAGTTGGATAAGGGTTGAGTGTTTGCTCAGTGTGTGAACCTCAGCGAATCCAGATTTCAAACTAAGGAATATCACTTGATCACATTATTTCCACCCGAACGAGTTAATTAACACCTCAAGGATGGAGTTAATGATAAGTTGGAGCCACTAAGGAATCTATTTGAAATGCAAAACTTCATGGGCAAGTCATTACAAGAGGGTTGTTGACAACTTCTCAGAAATAGCTACACTCAAGGACTGGAAGTTAAAAGGTCAATGAAGTAGTAGACAGATTTCCAAGTACTGCAGCAAAGACTGATTTCTGCAGCAGTGCAAACCACTGCCTAAACAAAGGATGTTTATCGTTTACACCAATGCCTCTAAATAAGGGTCAAGGTAGGTATTAGTGATTAGAGTAGAAGTTACGCTCCAAGGAAACCTAAGTCCCTCTATAAGGAAAAAAAGCGACAACGGAATATTGGAAATTTGAGAAAAGGTTGCAACCATCGTTAATCCCAACATGGTAAATGGATCAGATCACAAGGAGTCCAATGGTATATAAGTTATCGTTGGAAGGGTGATAAAGTCAACATGCCTCTTGCCGGCTAAGACTACAGATAAGGAAATCAAAGCCACATTATTGTTTTGAAGAAATATTCGGGAGATGTTGGGTGCCAAGTTTTAAGGAATCCTCAGAATGATAAGAAGTTAAAGTGGATGAGTTAAACCAAGGGTGTACAGTTTTCCTTAAAGATACTAGGATACATTGAACTCTGTACTTTGCAAGTACCTTACTGGAGAATCTCAACTTTTAACAATGGAAGAAGTACCGTTGGAATTAAATTTGACTTAGGATTGAAACCGGTTGAGGAAAATTCCCTAGTCAAGGTCTTTTGGAAAGGAAATAAGAATGGGGAAACAACAAGGAAAACAAACGGAAGTATGGAAAACACTACCCAAGTTATTCCTGGACAATAAGACAATCCGAGGACAGATTCTTTTTAAGGGGGGAGGATTGTCACAGCCCTAAACAGGGCCTAGTTGGAATTGGTAAGCCTTGAAAGAAAGTGAAAGCATTTGGAGACTTTGATCCTTCAAATGTTCTTTATGCATCACATTTCTATGTGTTTTAAGTTGTTCTTACGTGCTATTATGTGACTTTGGGAGAGATCTAATCTAAAACCCCATATTACTATTGATTTTCGAGCCTCCATTCCCACAATAGAATAATAAAAACTCAAATCTGTATTTTTTGAATACCTTAACTCACATCTCTTGTTTTAAAATCATTTTTCGAAATTTAACATCTGAGTTACGATTTTATCCCGATGTCATTGTTTATCCACTAAACGATATCCTCTTATCTCATTCGTAGAACCTTAGAGGCATGAAACTTATATTTTTCTATCACTTACATATGCTTTCCATGACCCGAAACTCTTTACAAAAATTGTTGATCAAAATTACCATTAGGTCCCTTGATCACTATTCATTCCATACAACTAGGAATTTCTCGGAACACTTTTTCCTATCAAATATCATCCACAAACCCTAATTCCTATTCTAACTCAAGTAGTATCGAAAATCACTTCAAAACCCTAGTTACTATTCTTAACGTAAACAACTTTTTATCCGTACACTTTTTGATATTCAATATTATAGTCAAAACGATCCTTGAATTATTTTATGTATTTTCATACATTTAACAAAACTCGATTCCACCCATAGCATATTTTATAAATATTTTCCTTTTTAAAAATTGTCATTTTATTTTAAACAATTAGCTTTCATTCAATATTCGAAATTTTACTTAAAACGTTTCTTGAATTTTTCTCTAAACTATCATAATTTTTCCAGCCTTTAAACTTCATCATAGCTTCGTTTATATAATTTTCTCATGATTTTCATCATCTTTAACGTTCATAATTTATAAACGAAAATTCTAAATATTCCACATTTATAATCATAACGAAGCTTATTTTTCACTTGTTCTTTCATTAATTTACTACTTCAAGTTTTCACCTCTCGACTCTTGAATAAATTTTATGCCATATTACATTTATTTTTATTCAACATAACATCATCCATGACTGTAGCACCCCGCACGTGAGGCACCACATCCTCCGCACTATGGCTCAACACGAGTAACGAAATGGGAAGTCCGCACCCGTATCAGACCATAGCGGACGGGAGACAAACAAAACAACCCTCCTAAGCTAGGCGGAACTTAGACCCTGCAAATATAACCAACCAACAAAACATAATGTAGTGGAAAATTAAAACCACACACATGCATTGGCCACGGGCCTGTAGAAATTAAACACACGAACCACAAGCAGACTTGGGCTCCTTAGGCCTCCTTTAACTCATAACAAAGCCCGACAAGGGCAATTCAATAACAAATACATAAAGATTCAAATTCATAATCTTACAAAGTCGGATCATACACAATTTAAATACATATGCGAGTGTAGAGACTCTTCTAACTTAACTTGACCGACTCAAGACTCAACACAACTCAGCCTAGCTCGAAACTCCAACGCCAAATCTGCGCACTAAAAGATTGGGGAGGGAGAGGGTCAGTCTCTAGAAGACTGAGTGAGCAGGAGCGATACATATATATAAAAACATGCACATGCAAGTTATAAATCCCGAGAAAAAATTTTATTTAAAGTTAGTTCCCAAGAAGGGCTAAAAGATAACTAGCAATGCCCGGACTTTACAACTAAATCATATTAAATTCATTAAGTTCATAATTCATACATAATCAATAAAGCTTGGCGAGTGAGCGTGCATAATCTCCAACCAAACCTCGACCTTGTACGACAAATATCATTAATACATTGAATACGTGATCATGCAATATATTATAATACACACAAATCATATATCATAACATAGGGAGATATGCCATTTTTAGTAAAGGGTGGCAAATTTGCATCCGTTTCAGTTTTCGGTTGAATTTCGGGGGTTCAAATGATCTTAGAAAAATATGAGGTTAAGTTTATTGAACCTAAATTTTCGTTATGAGTTCAACGAAGTTGACGGAACTCGATTCCGGTGCGCTAAGTGCCCATTAGCCCCCGGTTTGGTTCCAAACATACCAAATAAATTTAAAACGCAATCAGATGAATCCGAAAATGTAAAACGAGCATACGTACACATTCATGACACACATATCTACGACATATTAAATTTCCACAAAATTCCGAATTCGTTTCATATAGTAACGGCATGCAACTTGTCACCTAAATGCAAATTGACAAAGAATTCATATGATTTCAAATTTCAAATAAAATTTAAGAATCAAATTTTAAATATTTATTAAAAAAAAATGAAGTATATATTATAGAAAATTAATTAAAATTACAATAAGAATTATCAAAACAATTAGTTATGCAATTAAATAATTTAAACGCGCAATTAGGGAACACATAATTACTCATGCACCAGTGGTTCAAGTAAGCCTATTCGTTCCAATTCAAATATTGCACATATTTCAATTAATCACATATTTAACATTTAAATAAATAAATTTAAATATAGAAAACACTTATAGCCAATTAATTCGCGCAAATTAGTAAACACATACGTTATATTAAATTACTAAAAGTTGGGGCGTTGCAATGTCTCCCCCTTAAAAAGAATCCGTCCTCGGATTCACTACTCGACCGAACAAACAATGAGAGATTCCCCGTCTCTCGAGCAACAATGAGAGAACCCCGTCTCTCGCAAACAAAGAGAACACCCCGTCTCTCAAACAAAAATAAGAGAATCCCCGTCTCTTACAAACAACGAGAGCACCCTGTCTCTCAACCAAAAATTAAGCAAGGAAGTCTCCAATACTCCCGAGCAACACAACGCAACATTATAATGAAAATCACATAAGACACCCAAAGTAGGAACTAGCTATCAACCACGTTGACTATCAAATACTCCAAGCAATTTAACATGATAAGAAATCAAAACACATAACATAGAAAATATTTAAATTAAATCTTGCATGACTGCATGTATCATGGATGCTACTAGTACCGTTCAACGTAGCCACGAAATTTAGAATTGTGAGTTTCGTTGTCCAATGCATGATTTGCCCCGAAAATAAACTCAGTGCTTGGCTTGTATTTAAACTCTTCAGGGTACCCCGGTGACGCAATTGAGAAATCCTTTAAGGATTTTACTCTTAAATCCCTTCTGACTTTTATTGCTTCTCAACTTCTTCCATCCTTCCTCAATCCCTATTATATTCTTCCAGCCGGACTAACTGTTCCAAGTAACCCACCTTGACATCCGCTTTTGCGTTTAGAATATCCGTTCCGATGTCCAGTCCATAGCTTCTATCTTTACCAATATCGGTGTTTAACATATCCCCGAGGATAACCACTCTTGACAATCTCGACAATTCAAATAAAAAGTTTCCTTAACTTCTTCATAACTTCTTTGTCTCCAAGTCGAACTTGCATACGTGGAAAGATTTGATAAGCTGTTTTCTCTAATCCTCATGATAATCCTCAACCTGAATTTAGCGACTCAGCCCTCACTTTAATGATTAACCTTTAAAGTCGTAATATTCGCTCACCACCATAAGTGCTTCCAAGTCCTCCCTAATTTGCAGTTCCGTTGTTCCTACTAGAATATTTCTTTGACACGGCCTCTAGCTTCTAATTTACCTCTTGTCAAGCTCTCCCCCTTAAAAATTTCCGTTGTTACCTGGTGAAATCCGTCGATCCTTCTTTCGTTGAAATTCTTGATGAGTAATTTTCATTTAGAGAGAACTTTAGTCCAAATCCAACCCGAAAATTTTGCCTTTCAATTCCTTTCCTAATTTCTCGGTTCTTTCTCGGTCCGAACACCTCAAAGCCAACGCCGGTTGCACTTTTCCTTCTGAAACTTCTTTTCCATCAACCTATCCCTTATTTGAAGTTCGTTATTTCTCAAAGTCACCTTCCTTGAAACGCACCATCCCATTATTTCTTTTCCTCTTAACTCAAATGTGGGCCGTTCACAGAGATACTTGATAAATGAGAAGACAGAACTTCCTATCAAATAAACACTAGAATGCATGTCCGGTTAAAATGACAATGCACGTGACACACTTACAACAATTAAATAGGCAGCACATTAGAGCAACAAAATCAAATAGAAATACGCGCACGAACCAAAATAAAGAAAATAAACAATTGATGCAAAATATGATGCACGTGACATGAATGTTTTGAACCTGTCACCAATGTAGTAAGCCGTTAGCTTAGTAGCTTTTCCTCGTTCCTCCAATCACAAGATTACTTTGACTTGCTAATCACGCCTTGTCTTTCCCATGGTCTTCAAATTTTCCATAAATCATTATACATCACTTGTATCTTCCATGGTCCGAATTAACCCCTGACTTCTTTGACATCCACTGAATTAGCATCTAGATTTCTCCCTGAGAATCACCCTTTCACATTGCCTAAGTTTTCTTATACAAATGAACCCTAATGTAGTTCTGAACCCTACTTCTCATCATCGCCGTGATCAAGACTCCCGTGCTTATCCGTTATGAGTGTAGATTAGTGAATCAACTCATTTTCTGATTGCTTATACTGGAGCACCTGATTTCCTCCCAACGAGTCTTTGTCTTTCTTTACCGTTTTCATTTGTTGCTCCGTATTTCCCATTTCAACCTCACAACAAGACAATTCAGCTTGGATTTGGGAGAAAAGAACTCAAATCTTGTCCATAGGATAGTCACCTTCCATGTAGTTGTATTTTTCACGTTACTTGCCTTTCCTCAATCCCTTCCTAACTCGTCTTCCATCTTAATCGAAATCTAGAACACCCGAATCCGAACACTTCCCGATCTTGACTTCTACAACTCATGTTCTAATAAATAGGTTTATTCAGAAACCCTTCCTTGATGTCCCTTGGTGCATGACTCCCACCGGACCCCTTTTACCTTGACTCTTCTTCATTATCAATATTACTTCAATAATCCGAGCCCTGAAGCAAAATACCTTCATGGTTCGTTCCTTAGACTGAACGATCCCGTTGAATCCGATTATCGTATTTTATGTTGGAGAGCTGCATATATCAATCTTCGGAGTCAACAACATTCCCCTAACCACTTCTTATCTCATCAAATGCCTCTCTACCCTTGCATCTACAAAACGATCATCCATTCGGACTCCTAGTCATTAACTCTAACTCCATGTATGAAGACCACGCATCTCAAATTCTCTATATTCTCTCCAATGCATCCTTTCTATCTTCCGTGCCTCAGAAAGAATTTATAATAGATTGCTGTGATCGTAGAACTTGGCCGTGGTTTGATATCATCTTCATAACCTAGAAATCATGACTCATTTCGAGAATATATGCATGCGATTAGTGCATGCTCATGGCACATATTCAACACGAAAGACACTGATCCAATGTAACAATGCAATAACTAATTTCAATAAGATTCAAAAAGGAAAGCAATTCCATATTCAAGATCGATGCAATGCACACATTGTCACGTAGTTCCTAAGCCGTACGACCTAGACTGACTCAAACATAACACGAGAACACCGGTTTTGCAGCCGGGCTTTGATACCACTTAAGGATGTAGCACCCCGCACGTGAGGCACCACATCCCCTGCACTATGACACAACACGAGTAACGAAATGGGAAGTCCGCACCCGTATCAAACCATAGCAAACGGGAGATAAACAAAACAACCCTCCTAAGCTAGGCGGAACTTAGACCCTGCAAATATAACCAACCAACAAGATATAATGTAGTGGAAAATTAAAACCACACATATGCATTGGCCAAGGGCCTGCAGAAATTAAACACACAAACCACAAGCAGACTTGGGCTCCTTAGGCCTCTTTTAACTCATAACAAAGCCCGGTAAGGGCAATTCAATAACAAATACATAAAGATTCAAATTCATAATCTTACAAAGTCGGATCATACACAATTTAAATACATATGCGAGTGCAGAGACTCTTCTAACTTAACTTGACTGACTCAAGACTCAACACAACTCCGCTTAGCTCGAAACTCCAACGCCAAATCTGCGTACTAAAAGATTGGGGAGGGAGAGGGTCAGTATCTAGAAGACTGAGTGAGCAGGAGCGATACATATATATAAAAACATGCACATGAAAGTCATAAATCCCGAGCAAAGTTTTATTTAAAGTTAGTTCCCAAGAAGGGCTAAAAGATAACTAGCAATGCCCGGACTTTACAACTAAATCATATTAAATTCATTAAGTTCATAATTCATACATAATCAATAAGGCTCGGCGAGTGAGCGTGCATAATCTCCAACCAAACCTCGACCGTGTACGACAAATATCATTAATACATTGAATACGTGATCATGCAATATATTATAATACACACAAATCATATATAATAACACAAGACATAGTCGTTTGGGCAATCCGTGTCCCGGCCTTCCCGCACGGTGCATAACAATCATAACATAATCATAATCATAACACAATTCCAACCTTCTTCCTCCGGGTGGTGGACGGGTTTGCAAGACCCGACCACCTCATACAAAATGGCTAGAGGGGTTCATGAGGCCCCAAAAGCCCGACTAGAGTTTCCTCGTCAAAACTCCTAACGAGGTCCGCTCCGTCGTAAGCATAAATGGAATTAGCATATGGGATCATCGTCGGCCCTTGCCTCCCCGGATAGCCGCATGTACTAAATTCCTGGGCCTGTGAACATAACATAATCTCGCAAAACATTTTATTCATAAGAAACATAACATTTATCATACTCCTTGAAAACATTTTATTCATAAGAAACATATGGGATCACCTTCGACCCTTGCCTCCCCGGATAGCCGCATGTACTAAATTCCTGGGCCCGTGAACATAACATAATCTCGCAAAACATTTTATTCATAAGAAACATAACATTTATCATACTCCTTGAAAAAGGTTTACTCGATAAACTCATTTGAAAACCATACATAGATATACATTAGGTTTTTGGCCAAACATGTCACATAAGCTTGTAGGGTTTAACATGTAACTAAAACGAAAACACCCTCACCTGGAATATCACAAGCCATAAAGCATAAGAAATGCGGGTGCTATTCAAATCGGAAGTCTCCGCCCTGGAAACGAACTGTACAAGAGAAGGAACAAGGGTAACTTCAACCAACACATTCAAGCGTCAATCAACAACATATAAGCATCAATTCCATCCCAAATCAACATCTAAACATGCACCAAAGTGAGGTGTACGTGAGAAGGAGATGTTAGAGACCATTTGAAGAAAATTTCTCTCAAACCCAATAATGATAACTCGTTAAACTCTCAACCACCATCAAATATAGGATCATAGATGAAAAGAGGAAGTTAAGACAATCATATTCATGCTTGGAATCAACCTAAATCATCAAGGAATGAGAGAGATCAACATATGACTTCAAAACCTAACTATCTCTTCTCTTCAGCCATAAACCCATGAAATCATGCTCAAAATTGGGGATGAATGGATCAAAATGACTCATATTGAATGTATAACACAACCCTAAACTCACCTTGTGGATTGATGAAGGTTTGGAAGAGATTTGAGCTTGAATCTCCAAGGGTTGGCTTGAGCTACGGGAATGAACTGGAGCAGGGCTTGGGGCTGATTTTTCTCTTGTTTTCTGAGTGTATCTCGGTTGGGAAAGGGTATGGGCAGATAGTGGGTGTAACTAGGGTTCCATAGCCTCCAACCATGGTTAATTTGGTCGAGGTTTGAGGGAGATATGCCATTTTTAGTAAAGGGTGGCAAATTTGCATCCGTTTCAGTTTTCAGTTGAATTTCGGGGTTCAAATGATCTTAGAAAAATATGAGGTTATTGAACCTAAATTTTTGTTATGAGTTCAACGGAGTTGACGAAACTCGATTCCGAGTTCGCTAGCTCAAGATATCACATACGGAACCAAGGATGCGCTAAGTGCTCGTTAGCCCCCGGTTTGGTTCCAAACATACCAAATAAATTTAAAACGCAATCAAACGAATCCAAAAATATAAAATGAGCATACGTACACATTCATGACACACATATCTACAACATATTAAATTTCCACAAAATTCCGAATTCATTTCATATAGTAACGGCGCGAAACTTGTCACGTAAATGCAAATTGACCAAGAATTCATATGATTTCAAATTTCAAATAAAATTTAAGAATCAAATTTTAAATATTTATTAAAAAAAAAGAAATATATAATATAGAAAATTAATTAAAATTACAATAAGAATTATCAAAACAATTAGTTATGCAATTAAATAATTTAAACGTGCAATTAGGGAACACATAATTACTCATGCACCAGTGGTTCAAGTAAGCCTATTCGTTCCAATTCAAATATTGCACATATTTCAATTAATCACATATTTAACATTTAAATAAAGAAATTTAAATATGGAAAACACTTATAGCCAATTAATTCGTGCAAATTAGTAAACACATACGTCATATTAAAATACTAAAAGTTAGGGCGTTACATTGACAACACTAGACTTTCTAAAAATGGAAGGTTTTGAATAAATGAATCTAATTCCACCACATTTCCTATATAGCTCCCAAGCATTTGTTTAAACTATAGTTCAACCACATTTCCTACATAGCTACCAAACATTTGTTTAGGTTATGAAGCATCCAGATCTCCCCTAAACTCTTAGGAATTACACAAAAGCCCCTCATTCCTACCTATAAATACCCCTCACAAGCATCATTTCTAACTCACAAATCAACACCCAAAATCACTCCCTCTCTCCCCCTAGCTCACGACAGCCCCTCTCTTCTCTAAGCAAGGTGTGTTTTTCTTTTATTATTTCCTTCTTGTCCCTCCCAATTAGGGTTATTTCTCTAATTTTGTTGTAACTGATTCAAGAGAGCCTGTACAATATTTTCGGCATTCAAGGGAGGTGTAGGTGGTGTTCCTTGACCATGTGGAGGCGGTTGATTAAGATCCGGAGTTTGCTCCCTATCCACTCTTCTTCGTGGTGGCATTCTGAAAATCACAATTTCAAAGAATATCGATGCATGGGATTCAATACATGTTCATGAGATCAAATGTCATCACTTTAAACAAATAAGTCACATAAAATGCAAATGAATGCAAAGAATCACATACTCCTAAGCCGATCGACCTACACAACTCAACACGACGCCAGAGCTCCGGTTTTGCAACCAGGAGCTCTGATACCACGCAAGGATGTAACACCCCCGGAGCGATGGGCGCCACATCCCCCGCACTAAGGTCTAACCCGAGTAACGAACTGGAGGGTTCGTACCCGAATCAAACCATAGCGAACGGGAGACACACAAAACACACCCTCGCTAGGCGGCCTAGACCCTGAAGAACTGAGCAAATTAAAACGAGAGTAGCGGAAGCGTAAACATGCATACATAAATCCCAAGATCTCAAATCATAGCATAAGAAAGTTCAAGTTGTCAAGATAACTATAAGAACAAATATATATATACATCATATACAATGCCCATCCGGGGCCAAAAGGCATGAGTAATCAAGAAACATAAATCAAAAGTGCATAAGGGTAAGGTACATAATCCAAAACGAAATGCATGAGACCCGAGCTACACCACAAAACAACTCGACAGACTCTTGCCGCCTAGCTCGACTCAAGAGGTACCTGCAACTCAAAAGAAAGGGGGAAAAGAAGGAAAAACAACGAGGGTTAGTCCTAAAGACTAGTGAGGGGGTTGAACTCACACACCCGATATACATATAGAGCATAACACTTAACAACATAAAGAATCCATGGACCAAGAATGGTTTTTGCAAGCCAAAGTGTTTTCCCTTGTTATAGGTATATACATACTTTAGAGAAAACAAGGGCCGGAGGCTAAATAACAAGTTTTAAGCACTTATAAATCATTTCTCGTTCCATAGATTGTACAAGATCCACTAACTCAGCGAGTATGAGTCACATCTCCAAACTTCCATAAACAAAGGGACAAAACAAAGCAAAACAAAACAAAATCCAACCTTCACACCGGCTGACAGAAGGGTTGACGGCCCTAACTATCGAAAAATTACAAGAGACAAGGCTTAATTACGACCTTGAAACCTTTGACGGTTGCTTCCGCCGGCTCAAGAGAAACACCCTTCCCCAAACCTCCCGAGGTTAGGTGAGACTCTCAAAAGGAAAATGTTGATGGAAGAGCTCGGCGACCCCACGGCTGACCCAAGATTACCATACCATTCTCCGGGGCCCAAACATCTCACAAAAATCACGCAAAGAGCAAAGCTTATCTTTCAAAGCCACATATCTCGCTTACACACACACGCTTAATCGAAGGTTTTCAAAACAGAGGCAAAATAACTTATATACTTATACAAAGCATTTTCAAGATCATATAACAAACGGGAGAAGCCCTCAAGATATATATCTTACACATATCTATCATATAATATACGTATTTCGCATGCGAGGCTTCAAACCATATAGGGGTTGTAGGGCAAATAACTAAAAGAAGCAAAACCTCACCTTAACACCGATAACAGAGACAAAAGAAAGTAACCGGGCACCTAGGGGGCAACCTCATCATCCACGGGAAGATCCTCTGAACAAAACAAACAACAAAGGGGTACTCTTAGACTCAAAATGAACCACATTGACGCTCGGTAAATGCATATGTATGTTCATGATGCAAAGGACATAAAATAAATTCACCCTTAAGTCATACGAGAGCATACATTGCATATAAGATCATAATTCACTAACGAGGGTATAAAATAAGTCAATGATTCATAACATTAAGCTTAACACATAATGTAACAAGTTAATCAAGCATAAAAGTCATAGACAAGACAAGAAAGCTAACGAAAAGCAATGGAATTAACAAAGGAAATCCTCCCGAAGGCTAGCGTGTAAGGTACGGCCGAACCCAAGACTCGAGGGCCAAAACACCATCTCCCAACCCGGGGTAGATTTTGTTTTTTAAAGTACCGACATGCAGAAAGTTTCTGCATAAGAAGTACCCGGCCGGGCACTTCCCAGGCCAAAATCTCCCCGCCCCGGGAGGTCCTTCCAACCACGAAAAATGGTGGTTTCACCCCTGTTCAGCCGTGCAAACCTTCCCAAACAAATACCAACTTATCTAGGCATGTTAAGGCATGAAGTAAGGCTGCAAATCAACACAAAAACTCCATCAAACATGATCAAATCGAGCAGCAACTGACAGGAATGAAAAAGAAGCAATAAACAAGCATAACTCCTCTAAAACCTCAAGAACACTAATGGTGGATTGATGTAATCAACTCTAACACTTGAAACAAGTCCATAAAACTTAAAAGGGATGACTAAGGAATCACAATCATGCATCAAGCTCCAATAATTCACAAGGAAACATGTTAAATAACTCAAAATCCACAAAACCCTTACTATTCATGTGGTATGCTCATTCTCATGAAATTCAAAGATAAAGTTCAACATATTACACTTAATAGAACCATACAAGCTTGGAGAACTCAAAAATATGCTTACCTTCAAAATTTGAGAAGAAATGGAGGAGTAGATTGACCAAAACCTTCAAAAATGCAATAGTTCTCTTTCTTCTTCCTTGGTTTCTCTTGGAGCTGAATTTGGGGAATTTTTTCTTGCTTATTGGGGTGTGGAGCACGAAATGGGAGAATAAAAGAGGGCATATGCTGAGTTCAAGTCATTAACCAAGGTTAAGGAAGGGTTTGGTTAAGTTTAGGGGCCCACAAGTATTGACTAGTCAACAAAGGAGGGCTATTATGCAACAAGGGCTCGTTCCGATCAATTTTCGAGGGTCCAAATGGGCTTAAAAATGTGTGAGGATAGGTTCCAAAGCTTGAAAATCTCGTCACGAATCTAACGCCTCTTCCGAAATTCAAATCCGAATTCCCTAGCTCAAGGTACGCCGCCCGGAACCCGAGGTGCGCTAAATGCTCTTTAACCATCCTCTAGGTTCCGAAAAACAAAACGAGCACAAAGCCACACCAAACAAAATCCAAAACACCAAACGAACATGCTAACACGTAAATAACTCACATAGGCCACGTATCTTAAGAATTCACAAAAGTCGGAATCAAAGAAGGGTGCCGCAAGGAACAAAACACAAAAAAAAAGGTCATAAACGTTCAAAAATTCAAATAGCAATTAAACAAGTAATAGCAAGCAATTAAGAACATTAAAAGCAATCAAAGGCATAATTAAATAAATATAACACATTTAACACCCCGTAAATGCATACCTGTAGATCCGGAAGGTCGGGATGTTACAACCTCCCCCCCTTCAAAAGGACCTGTCCTCAGGTCCGAAGCGAGGGTCTTGAAAAGCTCCGGATATAACTGAACCATCTTAGCCTCTGTCTCCCACGTGGCTTCCTCAGATTTCTGATCACGCCACAACACTTTAACAAGAGGTATTTGGCGGTTCCTCAACCCTTGCATCTTCCGGTCCAAAATCTTAACCGGGTGCTTCTTGATTGTCAAATCCGGCTCAAGTTGCACCTCTTCAACCGGTAGAATAGAAGACTTATCGGGATAGAATTTCCTTAACTGAGAAACATGGAAAACATTGTGTATCCCGGTTAAGCTCGATGGTAATTCCAAACGGTAAGCCACTTCCCCAACTCGATCAAGGATCTCAAAGGGGCCTAAGTAGCGCGGGTTAAGCTTCCCACCTTTACCAATCCGAGTAATCGCTTTTCTAGGAGATGCCTTTAGAAAGACCTTATCTCCCACTTCAAACTCCAAGGGACGTCTCCTCTTATCCACATAACTCTTCTGTCGATCTTGTGTCTCTTTCAACCTCTGTTTAATTACCTTAACCTTCTCAATGGTATCTTGGATCTCCTTCGGTTTCTTAGCTCTTTCGAGCTTTCCATCCTTGGTCCATCTCCACTCATCAATATCCTAAAAGAGTGGGGATCAACACTTTCTTCCATACAAAGCTTCATAGGGAGCCATACCAATTGAGGACTGAAAGTTGTTATTGTAGGCGTACTCAACCAAATCCAACTACTCATCCCACGAATCTTGAAAATCCAAGGCACAAGCACGAAACATGTAACGCCTCGGTTTCCGGATGATCAGGTAAGCACGCCACGTGTGAGTTTGAGCGTAGCTTTTATTTTATTTCTTTTAATTTCATAATATATTACGTGGCATTTCACATTTTTATAAAATTCAAGAAACATTATTTACATCAATTATTTGATTTCATATCATTGAAAATATTATTTCATGGCACGGAAAATATTTATTGCATGAAAACAATTACCGAGAGTGATAAAATTACCAAATTGTCCCTAGTTAACTATTTTCTAAAATATTAGGGACTCAATTGCATAAACTTGTAGGGACCAAACTGAGCATATTTTAAATTGTGGCATACCTAATTGTATAACTTAAAGACTTCAAGGATTAATTGGCAATTTGGCAATTTTCACAAAAATCAAGATGATGAATTACGTATCATCTCTTCTCCCACATTCCATGATCATTTTTCATCCATTTCATCCTCTCTCACTCTCGGTAGTCCAAGGAAGAAAAAGGAAGAAGTAGTTCATCATTCAATCATCAAGATTTCAAGAGATCATCCAAGTTTTTGGCAAATTGATCATCATCTTCACTCATCTTCTTCATTTCTTTCATCTTCAAGGTCACGAGGGCGTGGACGGGGAGCAAGCTCCTTAGAACACTCCTTTATTGTATTTTGCAAGAAAGGTGAGGTTTTGTTTTGGTACAATGAACCCTATAACCCTTATGTGCTAGTTTTCAGCCAAAACGTATTATATTTATAAATGATTTCAAAACCATGAACATTTCAAGCAAGCAATTCATGATTTCAAGCATGTTTGGCGAGTACATGATTGCACGTGGGCCCAAGGGTAATTCTTGAGCCAACCGGGAAAGCAAGGGCTGACGGGTAACTCCTGAATTATCCTCACATTGTTGGGATCACCCTCGAAGCCACTAGGAGATTAGTGGTGGAAGGAGTTCCGTGTCTAGAGGGTCATGTCCTCTACACACACCATGTCGTGGATAGTCGAGCCTTGCAAACTCGCTATCATCCGGAGGAAGAAGGAGACTGGGGATTAATCCGGCATGTCGGGTTATCCTCGGGTTATTGCATGATTTCAAGCATGAAATTGTTTATGTGAGCACTAATTAAATTGCATGATCACGTATTTACCAAGCAAGCAAGCATGATCACGTATTGTTCACGATTGGGAGTTCGGTTGGAGTTTGCCCTTGCTCGCCGGGGCCACATGTTCATGACATTGACAAGCATGATTAATTAAACGTGTTAAAATGATTGGTTGTAATCTCGGGCTAAGATTAAGTTCTTGAATTATATATATATTCCTTTCATTTCCAAAGTCTTCACCCGAGGCTACACCTTGCATGTGATGTGTGTATATATAATTATTGCCCCTCACTCAGTCTTCGGTAGACTGATACTTCACTTTTCAGGTACCCTTTTTGAGCGTGGTTGTGCTAGGCGGGTATCCGGTCGTCTTTTGCATCTTCACGAGTCTAGTACCTTTCATGTATAGTACTTTTGGAACATTTCATGTTATTGATCGTATTAGTATTTTGGGAATACTTGGTTATGTATATTATTAAGAGATGATAATGTATTGATAGTTAGAATTGGTATCTATACATATCTATTCAATGAATATGGTACCTATACGTATGATTGATTTAATGCTTCCGCTTTTATATTCATGATTTGAGTAATTATGTTGGGGAGAGTGTCCCGCCTAGCTCGTCATTTTTATTGTCACCCGTTCGCTATAGTTTTGGTTTATGTATGAACTTTCCATTTCATACGTGGATCGAGGCTATAGTGCGGGGGATGTGGTGCCCAGGGGGTTAGGGTGCTACATCTACAAAGCATGTCCTCGGGATACCTTATCAACCTCTCGGATTGTCCGTCTGTTTGTGGGTGAAATGCGGTGCTAAACTGAAGCTTCGTACCCAAGCACTTCTGCAATTCTTGCCAAAAACTTGAGGTGAACCGAGGATCCCTATCTGAAGCAATACTTACCGGAACACCATGTAACAATCTCTTTCCGGTACAACCGGGCAAGCTTAGGCACCTTGTCGGACATTCGGACCTTGAGAAAATGGGCTGACTTCGTCAACCGATCAATAATTACCCATATCCCATCGAAACCTCCTTCGGTCCTTGGCAAGCCAGACACAAAGTCCATCGTCACTTGCTCCCACTTCCATTCGGGAATTGGAAACGGTTGGAGAGTTCCTCCCGTTTTTTGGTGTTCGGCTTTCACCACTTGGCACGTTTGACATCTTCTAACATAGTTAGCAACGTCTCTCTTCATGCCATTCCACCAATATAGAGTCTTCAAATCTCTATACATCTTGGTGGTACCAGGATGTACCGTGTAAGCCGACTTATGTGCCTCGTCCAAAACCACCTTCTTCAACTCTTCCGGAACACCAACCCGAGCCTTAAACCGAAACAAACCGAAATCATCAAATCCAAACTTAGTTACCGGATCAATCCTTCCTTTCGCCACTAATCTCTATGTTCCCGGATCATTAGATTGAGCTTCAATCAATCTTTGCTTCAAGACCGGTTGAACCGAGATATTTGCTAGGCGAGCTTCCAAAACTAGAGTTACCGAAACCTTCTTACTTGAACCTGCTTCCAAACCCAAAACACTCGCTTTGCGGCTCAAAGCATTTGCAACCACATTGGCTTTACCCGGATGGTATTGAATCCGACAATCATAATCCTCAAGAAGTTCCACCCAACGTCGTTGCCTTACATGTTAGGAATAGTGCCCTAGAAAGCCGATTGTATATCCGCTTTGTGCTTTTCCTTATTGTAATCACAGACAATCTTTGAATGAAATAACGAATTGAGGCAACACTTCTTTATATGCTCTTGTTTGGTATGCGTTTACTTTATCTGTGCATGTATGAGAACTCCCCTAATCCTGATGACTTTAGGACTTTACCATTTAGGTGAAATGGTTCATGAAACGAGCCCTATATCACATAAGTCATGATTAGTAAAATACTCCAAGCCGATGAGTCCTACCGACAGTGGGAGTGTCAACCTGACTCCTCTAAGGCTTGCTTGTGGGATCACGCCCTTAAGAAGGACCACCTTGTTTCATGGAGGTGCAAAGTGTATAGTTGATACGTGCGTGATACATGAGGGTGCTTACTTCAATAAGTAAGTTCACTGAGGTGCACCGTGTGAGAACATTCCTAAATGGGAAAGGAAGTTTCTATTTCAGGAAATGGAAACTTCCAGATTAGGAAATATCTCACGAGTCATTGATGTGATTAATTGATCCTTAGACTTGAGGTTCCATGTCACTTTATGAGTTAACTCTGTAGTCTTACGTATAAGCTTTGAAGGGTGTCGCCTTAGACAACTGATTCAAGGCTTATGCTGGGGCTGCACAAGTGATTCATGAAAGTGAATGAGAATCAAGATAGGACCTACACTTGCATTTGCAAGGTGATCTCTTATTGTGTCAGTCATTCATATGCCATATGGAGTCCTTGGCCAAGGCAGTAGATCAAGACATCAAGAAGAGGGTTTCTTGGATTTAGATCAAATGGATATGAAATGCACTTAGCTTTAAGACCTAATTATTAGGGTTCTGATCATTCCCTTACCCTAGATCTTGGTTGAGAGATAGTAAGTAGGAGGATTGTATCTCACATGAATCAATGACATAAAGGTTCTGTCGAATCCGAATATTCCCATTCAGCTGGGGGTTAAACACCTGTTGCTAGACTATTATCGTTTAATCTGTGGACTGATTAATTAATTAGTGAATTAATTAATTGGGGTCACTGCTAATTGAATTGAGAACCTAGAGGGTCACACACAACAACTTGGTTAAATGAGTTGAGGCTTGAAAATGATTAAACGAGTTAATCGAGCCAAGAGGGTTTCACACGTGTGAAACCACACGTGTGGCTCACGTGAGTGACACGTGTCCTTGTGACACGTGTCCCACACGTGTGAATATATATATATTATATATATATATATATTAAATAATTAAATGTGTTAATTATTTAATAGACTTTGGTTTAATTTTGAATTAAAAAGAAAGTCTAATTTTGGAGAAAAATAATCTAGTTAATTAATTATGAATTAATTAATTAGATAAAATAAGTTATTTATTTTAAATAAATAAAGTATAAAATTATCCAAAAATAGTTTGGATATTTTTAGCTCTCTTGAAAGTTGATTTGAATTAGAATTCAAAGTCAAAGTCAAAATTACTTGATGATCAAGTAATAGGAGTGAGAGAGAGACCAAAATCCTAGCCCATTAAGGACTAGGAATTTCGGCACTCCCCTCTTTATAAATACGAGAGCTCGAGCTCCTTATGGAGCTAATTGGCAATTCTTTTGGTTCATGTGTTGAACACTATCCTTTCTCCAAGATTAAATAAACCCTAGGTTAAGCCTAAACACTAACTAGAGAACTAGCATCCTTACTAGTTAGATTGTGATCAAGTTGGTGGACTTTCTCTAGAGACTTCAAGTTAGAAGTTTGAAGATTCGAGCTTTACCAAGGAGAGGGGATCAAGCGAGAAGAGCGTTCTTGGGTGGCTTGAAACGCTTCAAGAAAGAATAAAAGAAAAGTAAGTTTCTTAACTCTACGAATTTGGATACACGATTGCGAGTCCAAGATCCTTTTGTTGGAAAATTTTTTTAAATTCCGCTGCTTTCTGATTCGTGTTTTCCAACAAGTGGTATCAGAGCCACCTCGTTAATCGTGTTTCTGATTCGTCTCAATTATACTAAATTTGGTAGAAATTCTTAGGCTTGATGCGATTAAGTATTTGTAATTGTTTTAGAAAGCCTGAATTACGAAACTGTATTTTTTCCTGAAAGTTTCTGAAAATTAGTTTTTACAAAATTTAATTTTTGAAAACAATTTTAGATTTGAAACTGTATAAACTGTTTTGGATTTCTTGGATTGGTTTTGCTTTTGAACGAAAACACGAAACGAAAACCCGGACCTGTCCTAGGCGCGCGCAGGCATCACCGCCATCGCCCTCCCGCAAACGTGCGGGCGCGCCCACCCAGGCTGCCGGGAGAGGCCGCCCGCCGTCTCGCCCAAGCTGGGCGAGAATCCCGCAAGGTGTTCGGGATTGCTCGCCCAGGCCGCCCGCCACCCAGCCGAGAAGACTGCGCGCATCGGCGTGCAGCGTGCACACTCGCGCGGCCTAGAGCTCTTTCGTGCACCGGCCCTTTTTTTTTTTTTTTCGTAATCCGTGTTTTCGTGTTTCGTGCAATCCAGTCCCAATTTTTTTTTGATTTTAATTTTAAAATTTTATTTTTGAGTATTTATTTTAATTTTTGAATAAAACTTAAAATTGGGATTTTTGAGAAATAGAAACGGTTTATATTTTGGGAAAATACAATCTTTGATAAAATTATTAATTTTCAGAAATTAATTGGAATTTTATTTGGTTTTGTTAATTTGGGATTTATTGAAAACTTTTATAAATAAGACTCGCATCAAGTCGTGTTTTAAGTCATTAGGACTTGAAACGGGAATTTTAATTTATTGGCTAAATTTAAATTCTCGCAAAAGTATGTTAGGTGATCATGGGTTTAGATCTATGTATGGTTTTAATTTATGCACATGGATGGTTTAAATTGGGGTTGGAGCCCTATAGTTGCGTTTTTCAATTGAGGTTGGAGCCTCACTTATGTGCATACTGTTATGTGATTTATTATGTGGCTTTCCATATTACTGTTTTTGAGGCCGGGGTATGCCCCGAGTAATTGTCTAAGGCCAATATGAAGATTGAGCCTTATTACTTTATGTCTTTTTTCCTTTTTATTGTAATTTGAGAGTAGAGATAGGTGGTGAGGTTTAATTTTCATTTTGGAGACAATGCACCCATGGAGTAAGATGGATCACATTCAAGTAACAAGGAGGCCATAAGTGAAGACCCCTCAAAATGTTAGGGAGGGGAATCTCAATTGTTAAATGTAATAGAGATAGGGCTCGTATTTTGTTACCGCTTTCCCTTATGTGATTTAAACTGTTTATGTGGCATGTATGTTAGAACTTGTGATTGTGAAGTGGCACCCACATATCACGCATAAGATAGGTAGAACCCATGATCATTACATGTTAGTATCATGCTAGGATATGTTATATGTTTATGTGCTTGTTTGAAATGCATTTAAGTGTACTTGCATTAATCAAGACTAATAAAATTGGATAACATATGTGTTGGTGAGGTCGAACCGGACAACTCTCCGGTTGATTCGAAAATTCCCATTAAATATTAAGCTAATTTCGAATAAGTAGGTGTTTAATTCGAGATGCAAATTTTGAATTAAATTCCTAGCATTCCATCAATAGGTTTTAAGTTTAGTAAGTGAAGCTAGTTATTGTCCGCGAGTCGTGGGATAGCTAGTGGAGCTTATTAGTTCTTAGTTACCTAAGCCGAATGGCCTAGACAGGCCCGACATGACTCTAGAGCTCCAATTTTGCATCCGAGAGCTCTGATGCAACTTTAGGATGTAGCACCCCGAACATTGGGCACCACATCCCCCGCACTAGAGTCTGACACGTGTAACTAAATGGAGAGTCCGTACACGCATCAAACAATAGCGAACGGGAGACAAACCAAACACACTCCTAAGCTAGGCGGACTAGACCCTCAATCAGAGTGCAAAATAATTCAAATTATAGCGGAAGCGATTTAAACAATTCATATCAAATACCCAAGATCAACATATATCATAGAGTCATAAAGAGCATGCTAAATTCACTTACAAATGTTCAATGCCCGACCGGGCCAAAATATTCTAGGTATCCAAGTGTTCATAAATACATAACTTCATAGATTCAAAAGTACTAAACATAACCACTACAAATTCCAGAATGAAGACCCGAGCTAAGAAACAAGTGAGACTCAAAGACAGACTTTCCACCTAGCTGAACTCTGACAGTACCTGCAACTCAAAGATAGGGGAAAAAGGGAAACAACAACGAGGGTTAGTCCTAATGACTAGTGAGGGGGCTAACACACGCACCCAATATACGTATAGATCAAAGCACTTATCAAAAATTCATAAAGAGATCCATGAACCGGGGATGGTTTTTGCAAGCTAAAATGTTTCCCGTGATAATAGATCTACATACTTAACAGAAGTTAAGGGCCATAGTCCAAAATGACAAATTTTAAGTATTTAGGAATCCATTCCCGTTTCATAGATCAAACAAAGCCACACAACTCGGCGAGTACGAGTTATTCCTCCAAACTTCTCTTATTCAAAACATAGTCATAATCAAAACATAAATCATAAACCATCCTTTCACCGGGGGATAGAAGGGTTAACGGCCCTAACTATCATTCAAAGTCTACACGAGATAAGGCTTACGTCCATGAAACCTTCGACGGTTGCTTCCGTCGGCTCAAGAGAAATGCCCTTCCTCAACATTCTAAGGTTAGGCGAGACTCTCAAAAGAAAGTGTTGATGGGAGCTCGGCGACCCCACGACCGTCCTGAGATACCATACCACTCTCCGGGGCCCAAATCATAGTTCAAAAATCATATTTTCCAATAAAGCTTATCTTTCAAAGCCCAAAGCTCGCTTACAAACACACACACTTATCACAGGTTTTCAAATCAAAGGAAAAATAGCCTATATACGTATGCAAATTGTTTTCAAAGTCTTATAACAAATAGGAAAAGCCCTCTAAGTATATATCATACACATATCTAACATATAATATACATAACTCACGTGCAGGATTCAAAACATTTAGGGTTTTAGGTCATTATATCTAAAACAATAAAAGCTCACCTTTCCAACGTGTAGTGGTGACAAAAGAGAGTGAATCTGATTAGGTCATTATATCTAAAACAACAAAAGCTCACCTTTCAAACGTGTAGTGGTGACAAAAGAGAGTGAATCGGATGCCACAGGAGCAACCTCGTCGTCAATAGGAGGGTCAACTGGACAAAACAAACAACAAAGGATACTCTTAGACTAAAAATGTACAAAATAGACGCTCGGAAAACGCATATGAATGTAAATGATGCAAATGAAATGAAATGAAATCATACTTAGGTCATTCAAGGACATATAAAGACATATGAGATCATAACTCATAAACGAGGGCATAAAACGAGCCATAAATCCATAACATATAACCTAACACATAATATAACATGTTAAAATAACATATGAGCCATAAACGAACCATAAAGAGCAAGAAAAGCACAAACGAAAGGAAGAAAACATCATACAAGCATGCAGGAGGGTGGTCGTGGCCGCTACACATTTTCTTCAAGAAATGGTCGCGGTCGCGACCCTAAAATCGAAACTCAGGCAAATTTAGGTCATGGCCTTCACCCAAAAACACTTGAAAATGGTCACAACCACGACTTGAAGTCGAAACAAGGCCAAAAAGTGGTCGCGGCCTTCACCAAAAATGAACTAAGCGCGATCATGGCTGCGACATCTGGCGGCAGCAGGGGAAAACTCGAAAATTCAGTCCAAAACTCAAGGTAATTCATGTTATCTTCAAGTTAACATATAATGGTAAGATAATATAGCAAGAATTTATTCATTTCATGCAAAAATCTTGGCCTAACTTGAAGATTAATGTGAAACAAATGCAAGATATATATATATATATATATATATATATATATATATATATATATATATTCATCTTCATGTCAAAAACTTTAAGAACTCAAATGGTATCCCGAAAATTCCTCAACTACCATGCAAATTCAGTTCATACACTTACTCAAGGATGCCTCAAGATCAAATAGGATGCATAAATTCTAAAGAAATCACAAGAGATTAACCCAAAATTATCAAATTAGCTCTAACCCTTACTATTCGCTAAGAATTCAATATCATACTCATTTTACCATGGATATCAAAAAATAAGGTGTCAAATTGAAGAGGAGAAGATGGAGAACACTTTCATAAACTTACCTTTTGAATTTGTAGTGATTTGATGAGGTATTGAGCTCAAAAGGTGAAATTGTGAATAGTGACTTTTTCTCTTCTGTTGGAGCTCGGTTTGAACAGATGAAAACCCTTATTTTTCTTATGTTTGAACAAAATGAGAGGCTTATGGATAATAGATATTTAATTTATGTGAATGTGGGGCCAAGAATTAGTCAATTTGGTCATATATTTCTCAAGATATGGCTAAAAGAATGAATAAAGGTCTAAATTGCACACGAGGCTCGTTTCGGTAAAATTTCGGAGGTCCAAATGAGCTTAGAAAAATATGAATCTTAGTTCATTAAACTTTAATCGTCGATACGAGCCCAATGGAGGTGACAAAATTCGAATCTGAATTCCCGAGCTCAAGTTATGCCGCCCGGAACCCAAGGTGCGCTAAATGCCCTTTAGTCCCTTTAGGTCTCGTCTCCCAAAAACAAATCAAAAGACAAACCAAACAAGCTCTAAAACATGAAATGAGCATATAATCAGGTTCATAACTCACATATTTCACGCATATAAATTCACAAATAACGGAATTGAATTCGGATACATATAGATCAAATTACAAGCCATAAAAGCATAAACATTCAAAAATCAAATTCATGCTTAAAAAAATAATTGCAAATAAATTCAAATAATCACATAAATATTAAAATATCGTATAATTACGTAATTAAATAATTAGGTTGTGCACGTATCACACCCGTAACAGCATACCTGAATGTAGCACCCGTAACGATAGGCAAGTCCACCCATGAAATGGATAATCCAAGCATGAACCGAACTCATAGCTCACGGGGTGACAAAAGAAAACAACGTGGCTAGGGGAAATCTAACCCTGTACTAGTTAATCAAGAATATCCAAAATGCGGCGCGGAAGCAATAAGTTAAATACATGAATTCCAACAATTTCATAACAATAATTAAAATGCAACATGCAACCTAACAATGGGGTTCAACTAAGCACGCAACCTGTCCCGAATCAGTATCCAATAATCATAATTGGCACATAGGCCCGAATACATGAAGTGATACAGTTAATTTATAACAATTTGAAATGAGACTCAAGTGTACAAGTGAGACTCGAATGACATCAAGACTCGACTCCCGCCTAGCAGAACCTGCAAGAAACTGAAAAGTGGGAATGAGGGGTCAGTCTCTAGAAGACTGAGTGAGCAGGGGCTATACATATATATATATAAAGAAACGTGCACATGCAAGTCATAAATCCCGAGCAAAGTTTTATTGGAAGTTAGTTCCCGAGATGGGCAAGAGATAGCTTAAGCAATGCTCGAACATTATGACTAATTCATATTAAATTCGTTACGTTCGTAATTCATAAATAATCATTGAGGCTCGGCGAGTGAGCGTGCATAATTTCGAACCAAACTCCGACCGTGTACAAGAAACGTGATTAATACTTTTGAATACATGATCATGCAATACGTAATAATACATGCGAATTACATGTTCATGAAATAACCGCAATAATAATCGTAATCGTGATCGTAATCGTAACAATAATAATAGTTCCAAACTTCTTCCTCCGGGGCCGTGGAAGGGTTTACAAGGCCCTGCCACCTCGTTCATTCGTTCTGAGTCGGGGGATCATGACTCCTACACGCTCCTTCGATGGGGTAACACCACCCACACTACACGGTCGCATGAGAAATTCTCAAAGGGTACTCTCTGTGAATGGATGGTCCGATGGCCCGATGTCATACCAGGTTCCACACACACTTTTCCCCGGGCCCAATAATACTAGAACATGATCGTGCGTGATCTCACCAAAACGTTTAAGTCGTGAGAATAATAATAACAATACATTTCAAATCCCTTGAGAAAAGGTTAACTTGATAAGAATTTACTCGATGACTTTGCTTTGAAATCAATATATATACATATACGTTAGGTTTTTGGCCAAAACTTATCACATAAAGGTTGTAGGGTTTGATACGTAACTAAAACGAAAACACCCTCACTTGGAATACCACGAGACAAGAAACAAGAACAATACAGGTACCTATTTGATCCGCAACTCTTTGCCCTAGAAACGAACTGTACAAGAGAAGGAATCATGTGTGCTCGTGAGAAATGACTCAATATGAAACCAATTAGGACGTATGACATTTGTATGAGGTGTTAGTGGCGTGATATGGAATGATAGAGTACGCATATGAGAATTATAAAATGATATGCTATACCGTGATAGTGTTCATGTGCATAATTAATTTCCCACATATCGAATAGACGAAAGATATAAGTGTACGTGTGATATGTGATCATATAACACATGCTCGAATATATATATATTATATATATATATATATATATATATATATATAATTCATGGAAGCATATAAGCACATTAAGCACGTTAGGAAAAACAAGCAAGGCATGAAGACAAGCTCACGGTAAGAAAACAATGCAAGCCAAAGCAAGAACACAAGGCCAAAAGAGGCACTCCTGGCCGGGATTCCAAAAGCACTGAAACTAATCCAGGCCGTGACAGACGTCCAAGCTAACACGCTGACAGGCATTCCCAGCCGGGATCCCACATCAGGCACCAAACTAACAGCCCTTACCGGTCGGGATTAGAAATGAACTAATCCCGATCCCAGTCGGGACGTCCTGCGACAGAAATAGGGCAGCACGCTGTGACTGAAAAACGGCCCAAGGAACGCCGCCGGAGCCTGGAACTCACACCAAGCAACAAGCAAACACCAAAGTGTTGGAAAACAGAATCAGAAAAGCAGCAGAAATTTAAAAAATTTCCAACAAAAGGATCTTAGGCTCACAATCGTGTATCCAAATTCGTAGGGATTAGAAACTTACTTTCTTAATTATCTTTCTTGAAGCGTTTCAAGCCACCCAAGAACACTCTTCTCGGGGCTTGATCCCCTCTCCTTGGTAAAGCTCGAATCTTCAAACTTCTAACTTGAATCTCTCTAGAGATAGTCCACCAACTTGACTACAATCTAACTAGTAGGGATGCTAGTTTTCTAGTTAGTGTTTAGGCTTAACCTAGGGTTTCGTTTATCTTGGAGAAAGGATGGTGTTCAACAAATGAACCAAAAGAATTCTCGATTAGCTCTAAGGGGAGCTCGAGCTCTCCTATTTATAGGAGGGGGAGGACTGAAAATCCTAGTCCTTATGGGCTAGGGTTTTGGTCTCTCTCCTATTACTTGATCATCAAGTATTTTCCAACTTTGACTTTGAATTCTAATTCAAATCAACTTTTATGAGAGCTAAAATATCCAAATTATTTTTGGATAATTTTATACTTTATTTATTTAAAATAAATAACTTATTTTATCTAATTAATTAATTCGTAATTAATTAACTAGATTATTTTTTTTCTCCAAAATAAGACTTTCTTTTTAATTCAAAATTAAACCAAAGTCTATTAAATAATTAATCACATTAATTATTTAACACATAAATAAATATACACATATATTTACACACGTGTGAGACACGTGTCACAAGGACACGTGTCACTCACGTGAGCCACACGTGTGGTTCACACGTGTGGAACCCTCTTGGCCCGATTAACTCGTTTAATCATTTTAAAGCCTCAACTCATGTAACCAAGTTGTTGTGTGTGACCCTCTAGGTTCTCAATTCAATTAGCAGTGACCCTAATTAATTAATTCACCAATTAATTAATCAGTTCACAGATTAAACGACCATAGTCTAGCAACAGGTGTTTAACCCCTAGCTGAACTGGAATGTTCGGATTCGACAGAACCTTTAAGTCATTGATTCATGTGAGATACAATCCTCCTACTCACTATCTCTCAACCAAGATCTAGGGTAAGGGAAAAATCAGAGCCCTAATAATCTGGTCTTAAAGCTAAGTGCATTTCATATCCATTTGATCTCAATCCAAGAAACCCTTTTCTTTATGTCTTGATCTACTGCCTTGGCCAAGGACTCCATATGGCATATGAATGACTTACACAATAAGAGATCACCTTGCAAATGCAAGTGTAGGTCCTTTCTTGATTCTCATTCACTTTCATGAATCACTTGTGCAGCCCCAACATAAGCCTTGAATCAATTATCTAAGGCGACACCCTTTAAAGCTTATACCTAAGACTATAGAGTTAACTCATAAAGTGATAAGGAACCTCAAGTCTAAGGATCAATTAATCACATCAATGACTCGTGAGATATTTTCTAATCTGGAAGTTTCTATTTCCTGAAATAGAAACTTCCTTTCCCATTTAGGAATGTTCTCACACGGGGCACCTCAGTGAACTTACTTATTGAAGTAAGCACCCTCTTGTATCACGCACGTATCAACCATACACTTAGCACCTCCATGAAACAAGGTGGTCCTTCTTAAGGGCGTGATCCCACAAGCAAGCCTTAGAGGACTCAGGTAGACACTCCCACTGTCTGTAGGACTCATCGGCTTGGAGTATTTTACTAATCATGACTTATGTGATATAGGGCTCGTTTCATGAACCATTTCACCTAAATGGTAGAGTCCTAAAGTCATCAGGATTAGGGGAGTTCTGATACATGTACAGATAAAGTAAACGCATACCAATCAAGAACATATAAAGAAGTGTTGCCTCAATTCGTTATTTCATTCAAAGATTTTCTGTGATTACAATAAGGAAAAGCACAAAGCGGATATACAATCGGCTTTCTAGGGCACTATTCCTAACAATCTCCCACTTGCCCGTCAAAGCCATTCTAAAGCTATTCTAAGTCCCATCTTCTAAAGATAACCTTGGAAAGCTTCTCGACTAAGGGGTTTAGTAATTGGATCTGCCATGTTCTCCGCTGATGTGACCCTTTCAATTTGCACATCTCCTCTTTTGATAATATCACGGATTAGGTGATACTTCCTTATAATGTGTTTGGTCCGTTGGTGAGATCTTGGTTCTCTTGCTTGAGCAACCGCCCCAGTGTTGTCACAAAACACAGTAATGGGGTCTTTCATGCTAGGAACAACATTAAACTCTTGAATGAAGTTTCTAATCCAAACACCTTCCTTGGCTGTATCATTTGCAGCTAAGTATTCGGCCTCAGTGGTCGAATCTGCAGTGGTTGTTTGCTTGGAACTCTTCCAACTCACTGCTCCGCCGTTTAGGCAGAAAATGTATCCTGACATTGACTTAAAATCATCTAAGTCAGATGCAAAGCTTGCATCGCAGTATCCTTAGATAGTAAGATCTTTCTGACCTCAGTAAACTAAGAATAAGTCTTTTGTACTTTTGAAGTACTTAAGAATATTCTTCACGGCAGCCCAGTGACCATCTCCAGGGTCAGATTGGAAACGACTTGTTACACTAAGTGCATAAGCCACATCGGGTCGAGTACATAACATTGCATACATTTATCTACCTATTGCTGATGCATAAGGTGTATGAGTCATTCTTTCCTTCTCAAGGTTAGTCTTAGGACACATCTTCTTAGAAAGACATGTTCCTATACTCATAGGAAGGTTCTTAACCTTTGCTGACTCCATATTGAATCTCTTCAATACTTTGTCAATGTACATCGACTGTGATAGTCCTATTAACCTTCTAGATCTATCTCGATATATTTTAATTCCAAGGATATAGGATGCATCACCAAGATCTTTCATCTCGAATTGGTTCGATAACCATAACTTAGTCACTTTCATGTCATCCTTCGAATTCCCAATAAGAAGGATGTCATCAACATAAAGTACTAAGAACTGCACTGAGGTCTCCAATTCCTTTCTATACACACATGATTCATTCGAAATTTGAATGAAGCCAAACGCTTTGACTGATTCATCAAATCGAATGTTCCAATTCCTAGAAGCCTGTTTCAATCCATAGATTGATCTTTGGAGTTTGCAAACCTTTTGCTCACTCCCACTGAATGTGAAACCTATGGGTTGCTCCATATAAATGTCTTTATCAATGTCACCATTGAGAAAGGCAGTTTTCACATCCATTTGCCATATCTTGTAGTCATAATACGCAGCAATGGCAAGCATGATCCGAATAGACTTTTGCATTGCAACTGGCGAAAAGGTTTCATCAAAGTCCACGCCGGGTCTCGAGTGAACGGAAGAGTTGTTCCGTTTGATAAAGTATTTACCATTCTTAATATAAGTTTCATAACCTTCACAATCTAAAATTGGAACTAAAATTATATTACGAATAATGCTCGGTACATGAAGCACTTTATTTAAGACTAACTCAAAACTACCTAAATCTAATCTAATTGTGCCTAAAGCTCGAGTTTCAACGTTTGAGCCATCGCCGATCTTCAAGACACATTCTCCTTCTTTGAGTTGTTGGACTTCACTTAGCATCTGTACATCATTACAGATATGAGTTCCACAACCGGAATCAAGTACCCAAGAACTAGAATTAATAGAAAGATTTATTTCAACGAGAAACATACCTTTCTTTAGAGTAGCCTTGTACTCTGGGCAGTTTCTCCTCCAATGTCCCGCTTTGCCACAATGGAAGTAAACATCCTCTTTCTGATCACGCTTCTTCTTTTGGGCCTTCCCCTTCGAAATGCCTCCAGTGGGCCTAAGGGGTTTCTTCTTCTTCTTTTGGGCTTTCTTGCCCTTACCTTTAGAAGGCCCAGAAGAGGAAGATGGAGCATGCACCATCAAAACCTTATTGTCCTTCTTGATCGTGCTTTCAGTAGTCACAAGCTGACTAATCAGCTCAGCTACAGTAGCACCAGCATGATTCATATTGAAGTTAAGGACAAAAGGGTTGAATGATTGTGGGAGCGAGGCTAGCAACAAGTCCACTGAAAGCTCATCTTTCAGTGGCATGTCCATGGAAGCAAGTTTCTCAGTAAGGTCTAGAAACTTGAGTCCATATTCATGGACACTTAAACCTTCTCTCATTCTCAAGTGGAATAATTCCTTTGAAGTGTTATACCTTGTAACACGTTCATGAGGGCGGTAAAGTTGCTCTATGTGGTCGTGAATCTCCCAAGCGAATTCCATGGCCTCATGTCGCCTTTGCAAGTCCGGAGACATGTTAGCCCACATAAGGCAACGGGCTTGGAGATTATCATCCTTCCACTTCTGGATCGCTTCCCGCTCGGCCCGAGTGGGAGCCTCCCGTTCGGGACTAGGCTCCTCTTCGAAGAGAACATAAGTTCTCTTCTCAGAATCTAAAATGATTTTTAGATTCCTCAGCCAACCAGAATAGTTGGGACCAGTCAACTTGTTTGACTCGAGGATCGATACAAGAGGGTTTTTGGTTGCCATTTCAAAACACGTAGAGAATCACAGAATCTACGACCTAAATGGTAAAACAGAGAACTAGTGAGCATGCTGAATTATAACGATATACAAAAGATAAGGTCTTTAATCTAATGTAGCTCCCACTGTTTTTCAAAGATCTATAATTCCCAAAGATCTAAGAGGAACACGTTTCCCAATGGGTACTAAGATCCTGAGCATTTTACTTCGAACCGACGACTCGCGGACATTCTAAGTAAAACCCTAGGTAGGTACAGCTTACCAATTCTAACACCTTTAGAACTCTTAGTAATTGTTTTTGCATCACCTACCTTTCAATATGGACCCACGACTCGTGCGACATCCATATCTACTTAGGCGTTAAGTTAGACCCATCAATCATAAGATCATGATCAAAACTTAGTTCGAACGACCCATGACTCACGGACATCGCCCTTGCCAAAATTGATCATGAAATATTGATCATTTAAAATGATCAATTAGGTAACTAAGAACTAATAAGCTCCACTAGCTATCCCACGACTCGCAGACAATAACTAGCTTCACTTACTAAACTTAAAACCTATTGATGGAATGCTAGGAATTTAATTCAAAATTTGCATCTCGAATTAAACACCTATTTGTTCGAAATTAGCTTAATATTTAATGGGAATTTTCGAATCAACTGGAGAGTTGTCCGGTTCGACCTCACCAACATATATGTTATCCAATTTTATTAGTCTTGATTAATGCAAGTACAACTTAAATGCATTTCAAACAAGCACATAAACAGACAACATGTCCTAGCATGATACTAACATGTAATGATCATGGGTTCTACCTATCTTATGCGTGATATGTGGGAGCCACTCCACAATCACAAGTTCTAACATACATGCCACATAAACAGTTTAAATCACATAAGGGAAAGCGGTAACAAAATACGAGCCCTATCTCTATTATATTTTCCAATTGAGATTCCCCTCCCTAACATTTTGAGGGGTCTTCACTTATGGCCTCCTTGTTACTTGAATGTGGTCCATCTTACTCCATGGGTGCATTGTCTCCAAAATGAAAATAAAGCCTCACCACCTATCTCTACTCTCAAATTATAATAAAAAGAAAAAGACATAAAGTAATAAGGCTCAATCTTCATATTGGCCTTAGACAATTACACGGGGCATACCCCGGCCTCAAAAACAGTAATATGGAAAGCCACATAATAAATCACATAACAATACGCACATAAGTGAGGCTCCAACCTCAATTGAAAAATGCAACTAGAGGGCTCCAACCCCAATTTAAACCATCCATGTGCATAAATTAAAACCATACATAAGTCTAAACCCATGATCACCTAACATGCTTTTACGAGAATTTAAATTTACCCAATAAATTAAAATTCCCGTTTCAAGTCCTAATGACTTAAAACACGACTTGATGCGAGTCTTATTTATAACAGTTTTCAATAAATCCCAAATTAACAAAAACAAATAAAATTCCAAATTTCTTAAAATTAATAATTTTATCAAAGATGTATTTTCCCAAAATATAAACCGTTTCAATTTCTCAAAAATCCCAATTTTAAGTTTTATTCAAGAATTAAAATAAATATTCAAAATTAAAATTTTAAAATTAAAATAAAAATTGGGACTGGATTGCACGAAACACGAAAACGGATAACGAGAAAAATGGGGCCCGTACGTGAAGAAGACTGCACGCGTCTCACACGTGTATAAATATCCCAAGGTAGCGCGAGTACGCGCGCTGCTGCGTGCGGTCCTCCCGCATGCTTGCGGCCGGGCGTGGGTGGGCGGCGGGCGGCCTTTCTCGGCCAGCTCTAGGCGGGCGCGCCTAGGAGCACCCGGAACGCCTCCCTCGCGGTTGCGGAAGGGAGTAGGCGCACGGCCTGCGCGCCTAGGATAGGCGGGCGGCGGCACGCGAAGCCCGCACCCGAGACGCCTTCGCGGCGGGGTTTCGTATGTTCGTAATCCAGGCTTTTGGTTTCGTGTTTTCGTTCAAAAGCAAAACCAATCCAAGAAATCAAAAAACAGTTTATATAGTTTCAAATCTAAAATAGTTTTTCAAAAATTAAATTTTGTAAAAACCAGTTTTCAGAAACTTTCAGGAAAAAATACAGTTTCGTAATTCAGGCTTTCTAAAACAATTACAAATACTCAATCGCATCAAGCCTAAGAATTTCTTCCAAATTCAGTATAATTGAGACGAATCAGAAACACGATTAACGAGGTGGCTCTGACACCACTTGTTGGAAAACAGAATCAGAAAAGCAGCGGAAATTTAAAAAATTTCCAACAAAAGGATCTTAGGCTCGCAATCGTGTATCCAAATTCGTAGGGATTAGAAACTTACTTTCTTAATTATCTTTCTTGAAGCGTTTCAAGCCACCCAAGAACGCTCTTTTCGCGGCTTGATCCCCTATCCTTGGTAAAGCTCGAATCTTCAAACTTCTAACTTGAATCTCTCTAGAGATAGTCCACCAACTTGACTACAATCTAACTAGTAAGGATGCTAGTTCTCTAGTTAGTGTTTAGGCTTAACCTAGAGTTTCGTTTATCTTGGAGAAAGGATGGTGTTCAACACATGAACCAAAAGAATTCTCGATTAGCTCTAAGGGGAGCTCGAGCTCTCCTATTTATAGGAGGGGGAGGACCGAAAATCCTAGTCCTTATGGGCTAGGGTTTTGGTCTCTCTCTCCTATTACTTGATCATCAAGTATTTTCCAACTTTGACTTTGAATTCTAATTCAAATCAACTTTTAAGAGAGCTAAAATATCCAAACTATTTTTGGATAATTTTATACTTTATTTATTTAAAATAAATAACTTATTTTATCTAAATAATTAATTCGTAATTAATTAACTAGATTATTTTTTTTCTCCAAAATAAGACTTTCTTTTTAATTCAAAATTAAACCAAAGTCTATTAAATAATTAATCACATTAATTATTTAACACATAAATAAATATACACATATATTTACACACGTGTGAGACACGTGTCACAAGGACACATGTCACTCACGTGAGCCACACGTGTGGTTCACACGTGTGGAACCCTCTTGGCCCGATTTGTGTGTGACCCTCTAGGTTCTCCATTCAATTAGCAGTGACCCTAATTAATCAATTCACCAATTAATTAATCAGTTCACAGATTAAACGACCATAGTCTAGCAACAGGTGTTTAACCCCTAGTTGAACTGGAATGTTCGAATTCGACAGAACCATTAAGTCATTGATTCATGTGAGATATAATCCTCCTACTCACTATCTCTCAACCAAGATCTAGGGTAAGGGAATAATCAGAACCCTAATAATCTGGTCTTAAAGCTAAGTGCATTTCATATCCATTTGATCTCAATCCAAGAAACCCTTTTCTTGATGTCTTGATCTACTGCCTTGGCCAAGGACTCCATATAGCATATGAATGACTTACACAATGAGAGATCACCTTGCAAGTGCAAGTGTAGGTCCTTTCTTGATTCTCATTCACTTTCATGAATCACTTGTGCAACCCCAGCATAACCCTTGAATCAGTTGTCTAAGGCGACACCCTTTAGAGCTTATTCCTAAGAGTACAGGGTTAACTAATAAAGTGACAAGGAACCTCAAGTCTGAGGATCAATTAATCAGATCAATGACTCGTGAGATATTTCCTAATCTGGAAGTTTCTATTTCCTGAAATAGAAACTTCCTTTCCCATTTAGGAATGTTCTCACACGGGGCACCTCAGTGAACTTACTTATTGAAGTAAGCACCCTCATGTATCACGCACGTATCAACTATACACTTTGCACCTCCATGAAACAAGGTGGTCCTTCTTAAGGGCGTGATCCCACAAGCAAGCCTTAGAGGAGTCAGGTTGACACTCCCACTGTTTGTAGGACTCATCGGCTTGGAGTATTTTACTAATCAGGACTTATGTGATATAGAGCCCGTTTCATGAACCATTTCACCTAAATGGTAGAGTCCTAAAGTCATCAGGATTAGGGGAGTTCTCATACATGCACAGATAAAGTAAACGCATACCAAACAAGAGCATATAAAGAAGTGTTGCCTGAATTCGTTATTTCATTTAAAGATTGTCTGTGATTACAATAAGGAAAAGCACAAAGCGGATATATAATCGGCTTTCTAGGGCACTATTCCTAACACAAAGAACATAAAAGTACAACCGAAATACGAAATGAGGCACGTAAACATACAAACCTAGAAAAGTTATATACAATATATACATACACATATACACTCATATATATATTCAAATAAAGCAAGAAATGAAAGAAAACTTTCCAGAATGGAAATGGGGACGTCGAGGTCTGTTCGTGGTGGTCGGGAATCGTCGGAATCCTTACCGGAGTTGGTGAAGCTTGTTTGGTTCTTGTCTTAAGCTCTCTTGCCTTGACTTGGATGAAGAAAAGAGAAAAGAGAGGGGAAAGAGAGTGATTGAGATGTGGTGGTGAGGGAAGACGGAGTGTCGGCCGGAATGCAGTGGCAGAGTGGCGGCCGAGGTGGTAGTGGTCTCGGAAGGTGAAGTTGGGAAAGAAAAGGGAAAGGAAAGAGTGAAGAAAAGAAATGTAGCACCCTAGACCGAAGGGCACCACGTCCCCCGCACCATAGCCCAACACGTGTAACAAAATAGGAACTCCGCACACGTATCAAACTATGGCAAATGGGAGACAAATAAAATCTCTCCTATGCTAGGCGGTCTTGACCCTAAATCAGAGTGCGCAATCAAAACAAATAACAAATGCAGAAGCACCAGGAATCAAACTACAAACATACATGCTTTCAAATTAGGGATATAATAAAACAATTATGCATGCCATGCCCAACCCGGGCCAAATTAAATTCGACAAGTTCTCATAATTCGAATTCGAAAACAAAGTCTTATACATATTTATACATAGTACCAAAACTGAAAGGTAAGGATGCAATATGTAATGACTCTCCTACAAGACTCGAACAACCCAAAGTAAAAAACCACCGCCTAGCACGAACTCTCCAGACGGGTACCTACAGCTCAAGAGACAAAGGGGAAAAAGAAACAACGAGGAGGGGTCATTCCTAAAGACTGGTGAGGGGGCTAACACACACACACACGTACATATACGTAAGAGCATAGCATATTCAAAATTAAAGATTTCGTGAACCGGGACGTGGTTTTTGCATTCTAAAACGTTTTAACCCATGATAATACATATAAATAAAAACGTTTTCAACCAATTTTAGAAGTTAGAAGTCCACTACCGTTTCACAAACCATAAGCAGAAGCAAAAGCACGCTAACTCGACGAGTACGAGTTTCCAACCGACCTACCTGTTAGGAATAGTGCCCCAGAAAGCCGATTCGACGTAATCTGCTTTGGGACTTTTCTTATATCACAGACAATCTTTGAATAATATACGATTGATTAATATCATAGGCAAACACTTCTTTATATGCTCTTGTTTGGTATGCGTTTACTTTAGCTGTGCATGTATGAGAACTCCCCTAATCCTGATGACTTTAGGACTCTACCATTTAGGTGAAATGGTTCATGAAACGAGCCCTATATCACATAAGTCATGATTAGTAAAATACTCAAAGTCGATGAGTCCTATAGACAGTGGGAGTGTCAACCTGACTCCTCTAAGGCTTGCTTGTGGGATCATGCCCTTAAGAAGGACCACCTTGTTTCATGGATGTGCAAAGTGTATAGCTGATACGTGCGTGATACATGAGGGTGCTTACTTCAATAAGTAAGTTCACTGAGGTGCCCCGTGTGAGAAGATTCCTAAATGGGAAAGGAAGTTTCTATTTCAGGAAATGGAAACTTCCAGATTATGAAATATCTCACGAGTTATTGATGTGATTAATTGATCCTTAGACTTGAGGATCCTTGTCACTTTATGAATTAACTCTGTAGTCTTAGGTATAAGCTTTAAAGGGTGTCGCCTTAGACAACTGATTCAAGGCTTATGCTGGGGCTGCACAAGTGATTCATGAAAGTGAATGAGAATCAAGAAAGGACCTACACTTGCGTTTGCAAGGTGATCTCTTATTGTGTAAGTCATTCATATGCCATCTGGAGTCCTTGGCCAAGGCAGTAGATCAAGACATCAAGAAAAGGGTTTCTTGGATTGAGATCAAATGGATATGAAATGCACTTCGCTTTAAGACCAGATTATTAGGGTTCTAATTATTCCCTTACCCTAGATCTTGGTTGAGAGATAGTAAGTAGGAGGATTGTATCTCACATGAATCAATGACTTAAAGGTTCTGTCGAATCCGAACATTCCTATTTAGCTAGGGGGTTAAACACCTGTTGCTAGACTATGGTCGTTTAATCTGTGGACTGATTAATTAATTAGTGAATTAATTAATTAGGGTCACTGCTAATTGAATTGAGAACCTAGAGGGTCACACACAACAACTTGGTTACATGAGTTAAAGCTTTAAAATGATTAAACGAGTTAATCGGGCTGAGAGGGTTCCACACGTGTGAAACCACACGTATGGATCACGTGAGTGACATGTGTCATGTAACACCCCCGGAGCGAAGGGTGCCACATCCCCCGCACTAAGGCCCAACACGAGTAACGAAATGGAAGTTCGCACCCGTATCAAACCATAGCGAACGGGAGACACACAAAACTCACACCCTCACTAGGCGGCCTAGACCCTCAAGAACTGCGAGAATTAAAATCAGAGTAGCGGAAGCAATTCATATACCAAACATGATTCCCAAGATCATCATATATACATATCAAAATGACGGAGGGTCAAGTATTCAATCAACAGGCTAGCTTATATACAAATGTACAATGCCATCACGGCCAAAAGAGCATAAGTGTATGCCGAATACATAATCCAAAATGCGAAAAGTAAAGAAAAGGAAAATCCACTACGATGCATGAAGACCCAAGCTATACCACAAGTAAACCCAAAAGACACTTGCCGCCTAGCTTGACCCGGAAGAACCTGCAAACTCAAAAGAAAGGGAAAAGGGAAAAAACAACAACGAGAGTTAGTCCTAGTGACTAGTGAGGGGGATAACTCACGCACCTGATATATATGTATATAGAGCAAAGCATTTAATCAAAACGGAAGAATCCTTGAACCGAGAGTGGTTTTTGCAAGCCAAATTAATTCCCGTGATATAGATATACATAGGTTAAAGGAAAGGTACAAGGCCAAAGGCCAAACTCCAAGTTTTAGGTAGATTAAGAATCCACTCTCGTTCCATAGATCATACAGAGCTAAACCAACTCGGCGAGTACGAGTCATACACATCCCAACTTCCATATACGAAGATCAAAGCAAAACAAAACAAATCAGAATCCATCCCCAACACCGGTTGATAGAAGGGTTGATCGGCCCTAACTATCCACATACACAGACGAGACAAGGTTTAATTACTACCTTGAAACCTTCGGCGGTTGCCTCCGCCGGCTCAAGAGAAACACCCTTCCTCAACCTCCCAAGGTTGGGCGAGACTCTCAAATGGAGGAGTTGATGGAAGAGCTCGGCGACCCCTCGGTCGTCCCGAGATTACCATACCACACTCCGGGGCCCAAACATATCACGAAAGTCACACAAACATATCTCAAAGCTTATCTTTCAAAGCCACATCTCACTTACACACACACACACTTGCGCAAAACTAAACTTTTCAAACAAAAGCAAAATAGCTTATATACTTATACAAAACATTTTAAACTCTTATAACAAATGGGGCGAATCCCGCAACATAAGTATCATACACTTATTTACCATATATTATGCGTATCCACATGCGAGGCCTCAAATCAAGTAGGGTTATAGGTCGAATAACTAAAAGAACAAAACCTCACCTTGTTAACGAACGTAGTGGAGACAAAAGTGTGACAAACGGACACCTACGGAGCAAGCTCGTCCTCTACAGGGAGATCCTCTGAACAAGACAAACAACAAGAAACACTCTTAGAGTCAATATGAACCACATTGACGCTTGGTACATGCGTATGTATGTTTATGATGCAAGTTGTATGAAATGAAACCACATTTAGACCATTTATGAGCATTCAATGCATATACGGTCATATATCATAAACGAGGAGATAAAACAAAGCATAAATTCCTAACATAAGGCTTAACACAAAATATAACAAGTCGTTCATGCATACACATCAAAACGAGGGAAGAAGGAACAACAAGAAGCCACGGAAAGGAAACAAAGACAAGCAAAGACAGGCGAAGAAACTCGAGTTCCTAGGGGACACGCCCGTGCCCCCCCCCCTCCCCCCCCCGGGAGGGCAAGCTGAGATACCCCCGTGTCTCAGTACAGAAACCGAACAACGAAATCAAAAGGTGACACGCCCGTGTCACCAGAAAAGGGCAAACCGAGATACCCCCCGTGTCTCGGTACAGAAAAACGAACAACAAAAACCCGAAGGTGACACACCCGTGTCACCAACAAAGGGCAAACCGAGACACCCCCGTGTCTCGGTGCAGAAAATGTAATTAGCTCAACAACCAAACTCAAGAACCTACTTATGACCAAACACTCAAACTCCAACTACCAAGCAAGGAAATGTAATAAATGCTACGAATCAAGTCCTAGGAGCATAATATCATCATCAAATTTCAAGAAAACAAGAAAAGGGCAAGAATCCAACAAATTCTCCCAACACCTACTACTCACAAGCTTGCTATATCTCAAAAATCAACCATGGAAATGAACTCAAGAGCACCTAAAAGAGAGAAGAGAGAGTGTAGATGACAACCATGAACTTACCTTTCAAATTTGAGAAGCTTGGGTGAAGATTTGAGCTCAAAATCAAGAAAATGGGCAAAGGGTTTTCTCCTTCCTTCTTGCTTCCTTGTGCTGATCAGTTTTGGAGAGAGAGAGAGAGAGGTTTGGCTCGGTTTTCAGAGGTTAAGGGGGAGTGGAGAGCTTAACTCATGGATACAAAGTCAAGGTTAAGGTTGGGTTGAGTTAAGAGGGTCCCACAAAGCTAGGTTAGGTCAAAACATGTCTCTCAAGCATAAGGGGCCCGTTACGGGTGAAATTCGAAGGTCTTAACGAGCTTAGAAAAAATGTGAGGCTTGTCCCATTAAATCTAAATCATCGAGACGAGTTCAACGGAGGTGACGAAATTTGAATCCGAATTCCCGAGCTCAAGATACGCGTCCCGGAACCCAAGGTGCGCTAAATGTTCTTTAGCCTCCTTTAGGTCCCATCTCCAAAACGAACCCAAAAAGGAAACCAAATCAAATACCAAAACATATAACGAGCATATAAACGAGTCCATAAAGCATATAATTAACACATATTATGAATTCACAAAAATCAGAATTAAATACGAATCTAATACGAGCAAAATACAAAGTGAAGGAAAAATTAAACGTTCAAGTTAAACAAATTCATACCAAAGCAATTAAGTTCAAATAACTTCAATTAATACACGTTAGCAATTAAATATCGCACATCATAGGTTACCTGAGAGTCGGATCAATCGGGATGTTACAAACCTCCCTCCTTCAAAAGGACCTGTCCTCAGGTCCGAGGCGAGGTCTTGAAAAGATCCGGATACAACTGCTTCATCTTATCCTCAGTCTCCCAAGTGGCTTCCTCGGATTCCTGATCACGCCACAAGACTTTCACAAGAGGGATCTGTCTATTTCTCAACTCTTGCATCTTCCGATCCAACACCTGAACTGGATACTTCTTAAAAGTCAAATCCGGCTCTAACTGAACTTTCTCAACTGGAAGAATAGAATACTCATTGGGATAATGTTTCCGAAGCTGCGAGACATGGAACACATTATGAATCCCGGTCAAACTCGGTGGTAAATCAAGTCTTTAGACTACTTCCCCAACTCGATCGAGGATTTCAAAGGGGCCTAAGTAGCGTGGGTTAAGCTTCCCGCCTTTACCAATCCGAGCATACCCTTTTCTAGGAGATGCCTTTAGAAAGACCTTATCTCCTTTCTCAAACTCTAAGGGACGTCTTCTCTTATCTGCATAGCTTTTCTGCCGGTCTTGTGCTGCTTTCAACCTCTGTCTAATCACTTTCACCCTCTCAATGGTATCCTGGATTTCCTTAAGCTTCTTAGCTCTCTCAAGCTTTCCATCTTTAGTCCATCTCCACTCATCTATATCCCAAAAGAGAGGGGATCGGCACTTCCTATCACATAAAGCCTCATACGGTGCCATCCCAATAGAGGACTGAAAGCTGTTATTGCAGGCAAACTCAATCAAATCCAACTGCTCATCCCACGAATCCTGATAATCCAAGGCACAAGCACGAAACATGTCCTCAAGATACCTTATTAGCCTTTCAGACTGGCCATCCGTCTGTGGGTGGAATGTAGTACTGAATTGAAGCTTCGTCCCCAAACACTTCTGCAATTCCTGCTAAAAACTGGAAGTGAACCGAGGGTCTCTATCTGAAACAATGCTGACCGGAGTACCATGCAATCTAACAATCTCCTTCCGATATAACCGGGCTAACTTAGGAACCTTATCGGACATCTTCACCTTAAGAAAGTGCGCCGACTTCATCAACCGATCAATAATCACCCAAATTCCATCGGAACCTCCTTTGGTCCTTGGCAAGCCAGACACGAAGTCCATTGTCACTTGCTCCCACTTCCACTCTGGTATTGGAAGTGGTTGGAGAGTTCCTCCCGGTTTCTGGTGTTCTGTTTTCACCACTTGGCATGTTTGACATCTTTTAACATAGTTAGCAACGTCTCTCTTCATGCCGTTCCACCAATATAAAGTCCTTAGATCCTTGTACATTTTGGTGGTACCGGGATGTACTGCATACACTGACTTGTGGGCTTCATCAAGTACCAACTGCTTAAGATCTTCCGGAACACAAACCCGAGCCTTAAACCTGAACAATCCTGAATCATCAAATCCAAACTTGGTTTCAGGATCAATCCTTGATTTAGTTATTAATTTCTAAATCTCCGAATCCACAGATTGAGCTTCTATCAATCTCTGCTTCAAAACCGATTGAACTGAAATATTAGCCAAGCGAGCCTCTGAAACCAAAACCACTGAATCCTGTCTATTAGATCCTGCTTCCAAACCTGAAATACTAGCCTTCCGACTTAAAGCATCTGCCACCACATTAGCTTTACCCGGATGGTACTGAATCTTACAATCATAGTCCTCAAGTAGCTCCATCCATCTTCTCTGTCTTACGTTCAAATCCTTCTGAGTAAACAGATACTTAAGACTCTGGTGATCGGTGAACACTTCAAAAGTAACTCCATAAAGGTAATGACGCCATTTCATCAAAGCGAACACCACTGCTGCGAGTTCCAAGTCATGAGTGGGATAATTTTTCTCATGATCCTTTAACTTCCTTCAGGCGTAGGCTACAACCTTACCATTCTGCATCAACACACAACCGAGACCTTCCTTCGAGGCATCAGTGTAGACTGAGTAGCCTTCTGAACCCTCGGGTAGGGTTAAGACCAGTGCAGTAGTCAACCTCTCCTTAAGAGTTTGGAAACTCTTCTCACACGCCTCATCCCACTCGAATTTAACCTCTTTCTTAGTTAACCGGTTCAACGGGGTGGCAATCTTCGAGAAATCTTTCACAAAGCGCCTATAGTACCCTGCCAACCCGAGAAAACTTCTCACTTCTGAGGTATTCTTCGGTGGTTTCCAAAGCATCACCGTCTCAATCTTTGCCGGATCGACTTCTATACCATTCCCTGAAATGAAGTGACCCAAAAAGGAAACTCGATCCAACCAGAACTCGCACTTACTGAACTTGGTGAACAATCTGTGCTCCCGAAGCGTAGACAAGACAATACTCAAATGTCGCACGTGTTCTTTCTCGGACCTCGAATACACCAGAATATCATCTATAAAGATGACCACGAATTTATCGAGGTAAGGCCGGAATATTCGGTGCATCATATCCATAAACGCGGCTGGGGCATTGGTAAGACCAAAAGGCATGACCACAAACTCGAAATGCCCATATCTCGTGTTAAAACCCGTCTTTGGTACATCTCCCTCCCGCATACGCAATTGGTAATACCCTTGCCTTAAATCCAACTTGGAATAAACACTTGAACCTTGCAAGAGGTCGAACAACTCTTCAATGTGAGGAAGCGGGTATTTGTTCTTAACCGTTAACCAGTTCAGCTCACGGTAGTCAATAAACTTTCGCAAAGTCCCGTCTTTCTTCTTTACAAACAGGACCGGAGCACCCCACGGGGAAGTGCTCGGGCGAATGTAACCACACTCTAAGAGCTCGTCCAATTGCGTCTTCAACTCCTTCAACTCGGCTGGAGCCATCCTATAGGGAGATTTTGCATACGGTTTTGCTCCGGGATAGAGATCTATTACAAACTCGACGTCCCGATCCGGTGGTAAAGATCCCAAATTCTCCTGAAACACATCGGGGAATTCCTTCACGATCTCCGTCTCTTCGAGCTTGGCCTGATCCTTTGGCTTATTCAAAAGGTAGGCCACATAGCCCGTCGCACCGTCTCGGAACAATCTACTTGCTTCCATGAAGGAAATAAACGGGCAGGTCTTCAACCTCTGACCTGCAAAGAACGTAGAACCCAAAGTCACCCTCTTGGCAAAACAATCCATCATGGCTCTATAACGGTACAACCAGTCCATACCTAGAATCACCCCATAATTCTTAATAGGCATCTTGATCAAATCTGTCGGATACTCTTGATCTTCCACAACCAACGGACAACCTCGGTGAACACAATTCGTAGCCAAAGTAGCACCAAGGGGGGAAGAAACAATAAATGAATGCGTTGCTCTCGGATCGAACAATGCATGCAATGGAATGCCATGAATGTGGATAGTACCTTCAACAACGGCATTGGCGTCCACTTCCACATTCTTTTTCTCTCCCTCCAAAGCATAAGCTCTTGCTTGGATCGATGCTCTAGGAGACATCACATTCAACGGCTGAGGAGCTCGAGGCTGAGGTACTCTCGCTTGAGGACAAGTACTAATCAAATGACCGGTCTCTCCACACTTATAACATCTTCTCACTTTCTTCCGGCAATTCTCCTCGGTGTGATTGGGACCCTTGCAATAACTACATTGAATCGGGCCCGGTAGAGCTGGTGTTGCCGGTACCGGAGGTCGAGCTTTCTTAACTAAAGTTGTATGACATTGGGGTTTGAAAACCGGAGGCCCACTATAGGATGCAGACCTCTTCCCCAAATTAGAGCTCGAACCTTGGCCTGAAGAGTAAGTCGGTCTCAATCTTGTGTTGTTAGCTTCCACTTTGATCGCCTTCCTCGTAGCCTTTTCCCACGTATCCACGGTAGCAGCCTTAAGAGCATTTTGGATGTCATATCTCAAGCCATGAACGAAATTACGGGCTTTCTAGGTGTCATCATTGGCGATATGTGGAGCATACGGTGCTAGTCTCTCAAATTCCAAAATATACTCTTCAATCGAACGGTTCCCTTGTCTCAATTCTGTAAATTACTGAAGTCTTCTCTCACGAGCACTTGGTGGAACATACTTGTGACGAAACTCTCTCACAAAGCTCTCCTAATCAAACTCTTCTCCATTTCTCTCCAATCGAGCTCTCATAGCCTTGAGCCAATTGGACGCGGGGCCTTGAACAAACCGGGCAGTGCAAACAGCTTTCTCATGCGAAGGAGCGGGGCAAATTTCCCAAATTCCCGCAACTTCTGACAACCACTCTTCGGCTTGGATATCATCCCCTCCATACCACTTAGGTGGATTGTTGTTTCTGAACTCCTTAAAGGCCGGAGTTACTTGCCCACCTTGTCCTTCCCAATGTGGATTATCTCTTTGATTCTGCTGAAGCTGATTTAAAAGAGCCTGCACAATATTCTCAGCATTCATCGGAGGAGGTGGAGGTGCTTGTGGAGGGGGTTGATTGAGATTAGGAGTCTGCTCCCTATCTGCTCTCCTTCTTGGAGGCATCCTGAAAATTCACAAATCAAGAAGATATCGATGCATGGGGTTCAGTTCATGATTATGAAGTCAATTATCGAGAATTTAAGCAATTAAGTCACATAGAGATGTAAATGAATGCAAATAATCACATACTCCTATACCGAATGACCTAGACAGACTCAACACAACTCCAGTGCTCTGGTTTTGCAACCGAGAGCTCTGATACTACGCAAGGATGTAACACCCCCGGAGCGAAGGGTGCCATATTCCCCGCACTAAGGCCCAACACGAGTAACGAAATGGAAGTTCGCACCCGTATCAAACCATAGCGAACGGGAGACACACAAAACTCACACCCTCACTAGGCGGCCTAGACCCTCAAGAACTGCGAGAATTAAAATCAGAGTAGCGGAAGTAATTCATATATCAAACATGATTCCCAAGATCATCACATATACATATCAAAATGGGGGAGGGTCAAGTATTCAATCAACAGGCTAGTTTATATACAAATGTACAATGCCATCACGGCCAAAAGATCATAAGTGTATACCGAATACATAATCCAAAATGTGAAAAGTAAAGAAAAGGAAAATCCCCTACGATGCATGAAGACCCAAGCTATACCACAAGTAAACCCAAAAGACACTTGCCGCCTAGCTTGACCCAGAAGAACCTGCAAACTTAAAAGAAAGGGAAAAGGGAAAAAACAACAACGAGAGTTAGTCCTAGTGACTAGTGAGGGGGCTAACTCACGCACCCGATATATATGTATATAGAGCAAAGCATTTAATCAAAACGGAAGAATCCTTGAACCGAGAGTGGTTTTTGCAAGCCAAATTAATTCCCGTGATATAGATATACATAGGTTAAAGGAAAGGTACATGGCCAAAGGCCAAACTCCAAGTTTTAGGTAGATTAAGAATCCACTCTCGTTCCATAGATCATACAGAGCTAAACCAACTCGACGAGTACGAGTCATACACATCCCAACTTCCATATACGAAGATCAAAGCAAAACAAAACAAATCAGAATCCATCCCCAACACCGGTTGATAGAAGGGTTGATCGGTCCTAACTATCCATATACACAGATGAGACAAGGTTTAATTACTACCTTGAAACCTTCGGCGGTTGCCTCTGCCAGCTCAAGAGAAACACCCTTCCTCAACCTCCCAAGGTTGGGCGAGACTCTCAAATGGAGGTGTTGATGGAAGAGCTCGGCGACCCCTCGGTCGTCCTGAGATTACCATACCACACTCCGGGGCCCAAACATATCACGAAAGTCACACAAACATATCTCAAAGCTTATCTTTCAAAGCCACATCTCGCTTACACACACACACTTGCACAAAACTATACTTTTCAAACAAAAGCAAAATAGCTTATATACTTATACAAAACGTTTTAAACTCTTGTAACAAATGGGGCAAATCCTGCAACATAAGTATCATACACTTATTTACCATATATTATACGTATCCACATGCCAGGCCTCAAATCAAGTAGGGTTATAGGTCGAATTACTAAAAGTACAAAACCTCACCTTGTTAACGAACGTAGTGGAGACAAAAGTGTGACAACCGGACACCTACGGAGCAAGCTCGTCCTCTACAGGGAGATCCTCTGAACAAGACAAACAACAAGAAACACTCTTAGACTCAATATGAACCACATTGACGCTCAGTACATGCGTATGTATGTTTATGATGCAAGTGGTATGAAATGAAACAACATTTAGACCATTTATGAGCATTCAATGCATATACGGTCATTTATCATAAACGAGGAGATAAAACAAAGCACAAATTCATAACATAAGGCTTAACACAAAATATAACAAGTCGTTTATGCATACACATCGAAACGAGGCAAGAAGGAACAACAAGAAGCTACGGAAAGGAAACAAAGCCAAGCAAAGACGGGCGAAAAAACTGGAGTTCCTAGGGGACATGCCCGTGCCCCCCCCCCCCCCCGGAAGGGCAAGCTGAGACACCCCCGTGTCTTAGTACAGAAACCGAACAACGAAATCAAAAGGTGACACGCCCGTGTCACCCGAAAAGGGTAAACCGAGACACCCCCCGTGTCTCGGTACAGAAAAACGAACAACAGAAACCCGAAGGTGACACGCCCGTGTGGCGTGTCACCAACAAAGGGCAAACCGAGAGACCCCCGTGTCTCGGTGTAGAAAAACGTAATCAGCTCAACAACCAAACTCAAGAACCCACTTATGACCAAACACTCAAACTCCAACTACCAAGCAAGAAAATGTAATAATTGCTAAGAATCAAGTCCTAGGAGCATAATATCATCATCAAATCTCAAGAAAACAAGAAAGGGGCAAGAATCCAACAAATTCTCCCAACACCTACTATTCACAAGCTTGCTATATCTCAAAAATCAACCATGGAAATGAACTCAAGAGCACCTAAAAGAGAGAAGAGAGAGCGTAGATGATAACCATGAAGGTACACCCGACTGAGTGAGGGGGCTAACGTACACCCACACACTATACATATATAGCAAAGCACGTAAAAGATAAAGGTTATGAACCGGGAATAGGTTTTGCATACCAAATCATTTTCAAAGGACATTACATATCATATACATATACAATTCATATTCCTTAACAAAAACATTAACATAAAGTCTGTATTCCCGTTTCATAATCCAACCATTTCATTAAGCTCGGCGAGTACGAGCATAGATCCCATCCTGGGCTTCTCATTACTTTACATTACATAAAACAGAAATCACATTCAATCCCCTTCTCCGGTGATGGAAGAGTCCGTCGACCCTAGCCATCCATTACATTATACATTCCTCGAGGGGTGATTAACGCACACGAGTGCCATTATACATTCCTCGAGGGGCGATTAACCCACACGAGTGCCATTACATTATACATTCCTCGAGGGGTAGCTAGCCCACACGAGTCCTCCCCGGTTCATTCCAAAGGCATCAAGAGCACCGCGACTTCCCCAACCTCCCTAGGGTCGTACGTAGTACCTTGGATGGAGAACGTGCACAGGGGTCATAATCGGCGACCCCATAGCCGACCCGGGTCTCCCTTACCCACGTCTCCGGGGCCCAACAATACCATTACATTACCTTACCTTACCTTTCATTGCATTGCATTCTCTCTCATTACAAATCATTAACATTACGAACATTAGCATTAAGCTCCCATAAACATTAAACTTTCATTAAAACATAAGCTTATATATGCTCGTAGATATAGCCCTTTAGAAAGCCGAAACTTGATAGCAAGATCATAACATATCGTACATTACACGTATTTAACTATATATATAATATATAGTCACATGCGGGCTAGAAAACGAACATTAAGGGTCTTAGGTCGCTTAACTAAAAAGAAAAGAACCTAAACCTCACCTTTGAACAAAAGTGTAGTGTGGTGCGAGAAAACGATCCCAAACAACTTAAACTCCGGGCACGACTCCTCCCGGAAGCACTCCTGTGACAAACAAACGCAACACTAAAGACTTAGACTCAAACGTGTACCACTTAGACGCACGGCGATGCATATGAATGCAATGAATGCAAGAAAGTGGCATAAGGTGACATTTAAAACGTTCAAGTTCATAACAAATAAAATTCATATCAATTGAATGCATAAAATTAATTCAAGACATTTGAAATATAATATCACATGTCTTCATAACATATAAGTCATAAGCAATTAAAAGAAGGCATTCAAAGAGCATGAAATTAAATACGAAAATCATGCACGCGAGATCGAATTAATTAAGATCATAATGTTTTAAACTTAAGAAAACAATTCAATTTAAAATTCATACATATAACATATTACATATATAAAATATATATATATATATATATATATATGCTCATTCACGTACACAGACATTCACAAAAATGTAATCATATATATATATAAATGTAATCATATATATATATATATATATATATATATATATATATATATACACGTATATATACATATACCATACAAATATATACATATATATATCATATATAACACACATTATATTATATATATATACAACATATCATATAACATATATATATGCATACAACCTCACGTACACACACATTCACAGTTTATATTACATTTATACATGCATGCAAATCTTAATTTCCCATAATTATAGCAATTACACATATGCACAATTCATGTACATATAGATATATCTATACACAAACACACCTGTGCATTACATAGTTACACAAGAAAATAAGGAAAAACATGCAGTAGCTCTACACGAAAATTACCCCAACCAAAACGCACATACCCAAACAACAAGCTCATACATGCACACAACGAGTTCATGAAATTAGCAGCCACACACACACACACACGTAACATGCAGCATCCATGCATGAGAAAGAAATAAACAAAACACCCACATACACAACAAAGAAGCAAGGGAAAACTACACAAGTTTCTGCATAGAAGTCCCCCGGCCGGGTACTTTTCTTTGCAAATTCTCCCCGGCCGGGGAGAGGCGTAACAGTAGCAGCAGCGAACAGCAGTTAGACGAAGCAAAAACAGGGGAGAAAAGGTAAGGAGCAGCAGCAGCAAAACAAGTATGAAAATAGCAGCAAAACAAAGAGGTTTCAGTTCATATTTATGCACAGTAGCGGCAGAAACGTAACAGCAACAAAGAAGGGAAACAACTCAATATTTTCATGCGCAAATCCCCTGTTTTAACATGTAGCAGCAGCAACAACGTAATGGAAGCAATAACAACAGCTAGGGTCATAAAATCATGCTCAAATTTCATACAAAACAGCCCCTAAATGTTCACATAAAGCAGCCGGCAAGAAAAGGAGTTCAAAGAGGCATGTTCTTCAAGTTCTCATAAAGCCCTAACTATTCAACACCATCTTCATATAACATGAATCCATAACTTAAAACATGAATTAATTGGGTGACTATGTGCATACATAATGAAGAACAACGATCTAAACTTACCTTAAGGCTTGAAGAAGAAGAGGAAACCGAAGGAGCTCTCAAGGTACCCAAAAAGGTGAAATGGCTTGGTTTCTTTTCTTTCCTTGCTTTCTCTTGGCTCTAGATCGTAGCAGCAGGTAAGGGAGGGAGAGAGAGATAGCATAGGTTGTAAATAAGTCAAGGAAATGATGAAGGGTAGGTTTCATAGCTCAAACATAGGCCATAGGTGTGTTTTAAGGTACGAATGGCTGAAATCTGCTCCGTCGGGGGTCGAAACGACATTGAAAAATTACGAAACTTGTTCCATTGTGTCCGGGTCGTTGAAAGGAGTTGAACGCCGAAGACGGGGCTGAAATCCGAGTGCCGTAGCTCAAGATATAAATTAAAACGTGCACACATGTACTAAATTGACTCATTTTTCAAATGAGTCCAAAACTTTCACAAAGTTGCAAATAGGTCCAAATTCGAAATTCCAATTAAGTCCAATAATTTTTAAAAACATACAATTACATCCTTAAATCACGTATTTCACATAATTCATGAAATTAACATACTCGGGAATAAAATTAACATAACATAAATTCATAATTCACACGAATTCACATCATAGTTCCACTTAAGGCATTTAAATCACATATTTCATATAATTTCAAATAATTCATATAAGAAACAATTAGAAATAAATATGAATGCATCAAATAAAATGAAAATAAATATAATTATGGAAAATAAACTCATACGTGGTACAAACCTGTACGTGTGAACGAGCGGGGTGTCATAAGACCCCTCAAAATGTTAGGGAGGGAAATATCAATGGAAAATGTAATAGAGATAGGGCTCGTATTTTGTTAACGCTTTCCCTTCTGTGATTTAAACTGTTTATGTGGCATGTATGTTAGAACTTGTGATTGTGGAGTGGCTCCCACATATCACGCATAAGATAGGTAGAACCCAAGATCATTACATGTTAGTATCATGCTAGGACATGTTATCTGTTTATGTGCTTGCTTGAAATGCATTTAAGTTGTACTTGCATTAATCAAGACTAATAAAATTGGATAACATATATGTTGGTGAGGTCGAACCGGACAACTCTCCGGTTGATTCGAAAATTCCCATTAAATATTAAACTAATTTCGAACAAATAGGTGTTTAATTTGATATGCATATTTCGTATTTCGAATTAAATTCCTAGCATTCCATCAATAGGTTTTAAGTTTAGTAAGTGAAGCTAGTTATTGTCCGCGAGTCGTGGGATAGCTAGTGGAGCTTATTAGTTCTTAGTTACCTAATTGATCATTTTAAATGATCAATGTTTCGTGATCAATTTTGGCAAGGGCGATGTCCGCGAGTCGTGGGTCGTTCGAACTATGTTTTGATCATGATCTTATGATTGATGGGTCTAGCTTAACGCCTAAGTAAATATGGATGTCGCACGAGTCGTGGGTCCATATTGAAAGATAGGTGATGCAAAAACCAATTACTAAGAGTTCTAAAGGTGTTAGAATTAGTAAGTTGTACCTACCTAGGGTTTTTACTTAGAATATCCGCGAGTCGTGGGTTTGAGGTAAAATGCTTAGGATCTTAGTACCCATTGGGAAACGTGTTCCTCTTAGATCTTTGGAAATTATGGATCTTTGAAAAACAGTGGGAGCTACATTAGATTAAAGACCTTATCTTTTGTATATCGTTATAATTCAACATGCTCACATTTTCTCTGCTTAGCATTTTGGGTGTAGTTCTGTGATTCTCTACAATATGAAATGCAAACCCATTCGTATCCATCCTTAAGTTAAAAGAGTTGACTAAGTCCTAACTAACTCTAATTGGCTTCAGACCCTAAATTTCGTTTTAGATTCCGAATAGAGAAAGGCGTTCTCTAAAGGGCGAAGTTTTCAATTGTGAAAATTCGACCCGGGCCAAAAAGAGAAGCGATCTGAGGTGAATGGATTTCTCCAAACCACTTAAGAGCAATTGAACCGCCTCATAAAAATGTTACAAGGTATAACATTATGGAATTATTCAATATTCCAAATGAGGAAACAAGTGCACACAGGTCTAAAGATCTTATTTGAAGATCTTATGGTCTCGATCATCAATCGAGAAAAGAGTTCTCAATGCACTGATTGCTTACATTGCTTCCACCATCATTCAAACCCTTTATGCTCAACTAGAATGATGCTAATGTAGCATAGTTAATCATTTAGTTGATAATGGTTGAGAGCATCCTTAAGCAGGAATAAAAGGTTGAGATGGTTAATTCTTCTTCTAAACTCACTAAGTTAAAGGCTTGAAGGCCTAAAGAAGAAGAAACCCTTAAGAGCCCAATGGAGGGGCATGTAAGGGGTGCGCCCAAAAGACACTAGAGATCAAATAGGACGTTTGCTTCTATGGTAGCAAATAAGGACTTTGGAAGGGAACTGCAAAGAGTATGAGTACTCTGAAATGTTACCTCGTTTAGTAATTCTACTAGGAATAGAATTCACAAGTCTTGAGTTGATTCTGCATAATCTGTTGTGCAAAGACTCAAAGCACTAATGTTCTGAACATAAAACGAGATAACAAAAGTAAGATGACAAAGCTTCGAATTACTTTGGAACGTTGAGACTTAAAAGGATTAGCAAGTTAGACATCTTAGGATCATTTCACGAAAATGAACCTGTACAGTTAACTTCCTATGAATCCTATCTCAAAGGGAAAACGTTCCTGGAACATTGTTTAAGTGAAATATGGAACGTTCCAAAATTATAGTGGATTTCGATCCATGCTGATGAGTGTAAGATGCTTAATGTAAGCACTAGATACAATCGTCAGTTTAATCATTATGAATGAATGTACTTGTTAAAGTACAAATTCGAAACTTATATGAAATTCTTAGAATTTCAAAAGGAGGTTAGGAACCGAAGTAGTCATAAGTTATAGGTAAATCGATATGATCGAGATAGCCAATATCTTAGCAACTAATTCCTTAGTCATCTTAGAGATAATAGGATTATCTCTCAGTAAACTAATTCGAGAACACCTTAGTGTTCCCAAATGAGGGAATGAAACCTAATAGGATATGGTCCATTCCATAGTAAGTTTTACTGACTTATAATCATTCTAGGAATAAACTCCTAAAATATGCAGTTAGAGGTTTTGAATTTAGTGCCTTCCAAAATCAGTCCATTAGTTGCACTATGCAATGTGGCATACTAAATTCCCTAATTATTCTTGTCCAAGAATTTAATGGAATCCTCTTAAGTGAAGAGGATAGTGGGAGATAAGCTTGAAATGAGTTCAAGTTTATACAACGATATTGGATATCGTTTCTCGATTCCCTTAGACAAAGGTTGTTTGTCTCAAGGAATATATCTTTCTTAAGGAATCGTTCGTATAGAAGAAGAAAGGCAAGCAAGCAGACCTCAAAGAAATTTGAGGATAAATATCCATGCCACATATAGAAGAAACGAGCCCATCTGATAAAAATTTAGCCAAATTTTAGAGTATGCACATGTATGAAACCCTCCTCTTAAGACGCATTTAGAACACGTTCCTAGATAGCCGAGGAATTACTTGAAGAGGAGACACTGTCAGATTTGGAATCTAAGTAGTGTAAGCAAGCCTTGAAATCCAATATGGTTTCCATATATTCAAACCAAGTTTGGACCTTGGTTGATCCACCTGATAGGATCAAGCTAATAGAGCATCGAGTAAATGGAAAGCATTACAACCTTCTTGACGATTGAAATGCAAAAGTCCATTTGGATTGTGTTTACCGCATCCTCCTATTCTGACTATGAGATATGATAAATGAATATGAGAACTGTCTTGTTCAAATTAAGATTGAAAGAGACTGAAATAAGGTATTTCTATGAATCTCATATTCAGTGGGAGTATGCATGGGGTATGAAAATCCCTAAGTCAATCTGTGGGTAGATAAAGGCTTCTAGGAGTTAGACAATTCGATTCCACAGTCAAATTGTTTGACACAGATGGAAGTCAAATAAGTCTCAGAGTGTACATATGAAAGTTAGTGATGTAAGAGTCAATTTTGGTTCTTTAGAAGACGACATCCTTCTCATTAGGAATGTCAAGGATGACGTGAAAGTTACCAATTCTTGTTTAAGAAACAATTTGGCATGAAAGATCTTAGTGATTATCCTAAATTCTCAACATTGCGATCTATAGAAGATAGATCTGAGAACATAAATGGATTATCACAAAACGAGTACATAACCACGGTACTAAAAGGAGTTTAGTATGGACAATGGACCATCTCTTTTGAAGAGTGTGTGTCGTAAGATAACTTTAAGAAAGTTAGAATGTCCAAAACCCCTTTAAGTGAAATGGTGCATAATGTATGAAATGTTATGTACTAAACTTGATTTGGCTCAACACTAAGCATAGTGGGTCGAATCTAATATGACCTCAGAGAAGGTCATTAGATTTCTGTAAAGGATGTCCTCAGAGTACTTAAGAAGAAATGAGGATATGTATTAGTTTACAGAGCCCAAAAGATCTTGTTGTTAGAAGGATATTTGATGTAACCGTTCATCAAACATAGATGATTATGAAATCATTGAAAGGATACAACTTCCACCAGAATGGTAATGCAATGTGTTGGAAAGGGGTTCCAAGGACGGACATTACAAAACTCGACTATCGTAGTTGAGAACTTAGTTGTATTATATAACCCTAAGTTAAGTGTTTGGGTAAGAAACTCCATCTAACTGGTTAGATGAAGTTCCTAGCATGAAAAAACTCCTTTATCATATTGTATGATAAAAAGGATGGTTGCTCAAGTAAGAGAACCAAGACCTCACCAAGAGACTGAACACGTGATTACGAATCACTTTATAAGGAAAAGGTGTTTCCTAAGAGATGTGTAAACAAGAGGGTCACATCAGCAGAGAATATAGCAGATCCACTTTGGAAACGCCCAAAGTCAATAGGCTCTCACAGTGCATCTTGAGAAGATGGGACTTAGAGTACCTAAATGGCTTTTACGGGCAAGTGGGAGATTGTTAGGAATAGTGCCCTAGAAAGCCGATTCGACGTAATCTGCTTTGGGACTTTTCTTATATCACAGACAATCTTTGAATAATATACGATTGATTAATATCATAGGCAAACACTTCTTTATATGCTCTTGTTTGGTATGCGTTTACTTTAGCTGTGCATGTATGAGAACTCCCCTAATCCTGATGACTTTAGGACTCTACCATTTAGGTGAAATGGTTCATGAAATGAGCCCTATATCACATAAGTCATGATTAGTAAAATACTCCAAGCCGATGAGTCCTATAGACAGTGGGAGTGTCAACCTGACTCCACTAAGCCTTGCTTGTGGGATCACTCCCTTAAGAAGGACCACCTTGTTTCATGGATGTGCAAAGTGTATAGCTGATACGTGCGTGATACATGAGGGTGCTTACTTCAATAAGTAAGTTCACTGAGGTGTCCCGTGTGAGAAGATTCCTAAATGGAAAAGGAAGTTTCTATTTCAGGAAATGGAAACTTCCAGATTAGGAAATATCTCACGAGTCATTGATGTGATTAATTGATCCTTAGACTTGAGGTTCCTTGTCACTTTATGAATTAACTCTGTAGTCTTAGGTATAAGCTTTAAAGGGTGTCGCCTTAGACAACTGATTCAAGGCTTATGCTGGGGCTGCACCAGTGATTCATGAAAGTGAATGAGAATCAAGAAAGGACCTAGACTTGCGTTTGCAAGGTGATCTCTTATTGTGTAAGTCATTCATATGCCATATGGAGTCCTTGGCCAAGGCAGTAGATCAAGACATCAAGAAAAGGGTTTCTTGGATTGAGAACAAATGGATATGAAATGCACTTAGCTTTAAGACCAGATTATTAGGGTTCTAATTATTCTCTTACCCTAGATCTTGGTTAAGAGATAGTAAGTAGGAGGATTGTATCTCACATGAATCAATGACTTAAAGGTTCTGTCGAATCCGAACATTCCAATTCAGCTAGGGGTTAAACACCTGTTGCTAGACTATGGTCGTTTAATCTGTGGACTGATTAATTAATTAGTGAATTAATTAATTAGGGTCACTGCTAATTGAATTGAGAACCTAGAGGGTAACACACAACAACTTGGTTACATGAGTTAAGGCTTTAAAATGATTAAACGAGTTAATCGGGCCGAGAGGGTTCCACACGTTTGAAACCACACGTGTGGGTCACTTGAGTGACACGTGTCATTATGACACGTGTCTCACTTGAATATATATATATTGTATATATATTAAATAATTAATTTGTTAATTATTTAATAGACTTTGGTTTAATTTTGAATTAAAAAGAAAGTCTTATTTTGGAGAAAAATAATCTAGTTAATTAATTATGAATTAATTAATTAGATAAAATAAGTTATTTATTTTAAATAAATAAAGTATAAAATTATCCAAAAATAGTTTGGATATTTTAGCTCTCTTAAAAGTTGATTTGAATTTGAATTCAAAGTCAAAGTCAAAATTACTTGATGATCAAGTAATAGGAGAGAGGGACCAAAATCCTTAGCCCATAGGGACTAGGGATTTTCGGCCACTCCCTTAATATAAATAGGGGAGCTCGAGCTCCCCTTAGAGCTAATTGGCAATTCTTTTGGTTCATGTGTTGAACACCTTCCCTTCTCCAAGATCAAATAAACCCTAGGTTAAGCCTAAACACTAACTAGAGAACTAGCATCCTTACTAGTTAGATTGTAGCCAAGTTTGTGGACTATCTCTAGAGAGCTTCAAGTTAGAAGTTTTAAAGATTCGAGCTTTACCAAGGAGTGGGGATCAAGCAAAACGACCCGAAGGGATGATGAAACGATTCTGAACCCAATAGAAAACGAATGAAAAAATCGAACCAAAGAAGATGGCGAAAACGTTCGTCCATATCCTGAAGGATAAATTTTTTCACGAGGGTTTTATGGCTGGCAGATTTCTACTTTCGCAAAACTGGTTTTCGAAGGGAGTTTCAATCATGCCTTTCTCGTTTCATGTTTCTTTCTTTATGTTATATTGTTAAGAACTTCCCTAACATGATTTGAATCTAGGTTGGTGTGGATTGTTATCCCTACAATGGATTCTGAAGTAGAAAGAGACTTTCGAGGGACGGGTTGCCATTACCGCATGAAGCGCGTTTGAGGACGGCTCAAAACGTGTCAAGAAAGCTACTACCCAAGTGAGTTTCTTGATCTCTACGAATTCAGATTCACGATTGTGAGTCTAAGATCCTTTTGTTGGAAAAAATTTATAAATTTCCACTGCTTTCTGATTCCTGTTTTCTAACACTACCTCATATCATAAGCGAAATACAAAGGCAAAGAAAAATGTAAAATCAATCCAACCTTCTCCGTTTGGGGAAGAGAGGCGCGACCCCTCAACCCCTGCTCTCAGCAAAACATATGAGCGGGGGATCCTACCCGCCCCTTTGATGATATTCTACGTCGGCTCAAGAAAACCCACCTTCCCCTCGACCTCCGGAGGTTGGGCTAAGTCTCCCTTTGGTGGAGTTGTGTTGATGAGAGAGCTCGGCGACCCCCACGACCGACCCGAGATCACATGACACTTCTCCGGGGCCCAAGGCAAAGTGCAAAATGCAAATACATAAACTTATCTTTCAATGTCCAAACTCACTAGTGCAAAACACACACCAACCCTTTTCAAAAACAAACAAACAAAAGCGTAGCTTATATATATATATAAAATCATTTTCAAAAGATTCATAGCAAACTGGCCAATTCCCATAAAATACGTATCAAACATGTATCTATATACATATATTGTAGCACCCCGCACGTGAGGCACCACATCCCCCGCACTAAGGCTCAACACGAGTAACGAAATGGTAAATGTAGCGCCCCTTAACACTACAACCCCGCACCGTAGTACTCCCCGAGTGGATGTGAGACCTAGCACTCGAGAAATACTTCGGCGAACGGACAAGACTATACAATATCAGAGTATGAAATTTAAATGCAACGGAAAATAAAATTGAACAATAAAAAGGGAACAATACATAACGGGACACATATTATTAAGTTGGACAAGTAATTACAACGATAGGTTTAACTTCACAGAAGAGTGCTTATTGAAAGATGTGCATGCACTCGTGATCACTCTAATTGACTGGAATGTGACACCTTAAAGCTTCAAGATACCTCTAAGGCGTCGCTGTATAGATTCCTGAAATCATGAATTAAAAGAGTAGGAGGGTTAGTCAAAATGACTAAGTGACGGGGGGTTTGGGATTTAGGATTATAAGTAAGATTTTGAAAAGGTTTTGACCAAGAAAGTCTTGGTTTGAAATATATATACTATATAGTAACAAATAGATATATGACAATAATATCCGGTTCATATTTGTTTGAAATAGGGGTAGGGGAAATATAGGCTATACTTTTAGAAAACTTATGAACCGTTTTGAAAAATGATTTTTATGCCCGCAAGCTAGGCGTCTCCAACCTTAACTCCTTAAAAAAAACCAAGAATATTCGTAACGACATTGATCAAGATGTCGTTACTCAGTAAAAAGAAATACAACAATACAATACCATCCTTCTTCCTCCGGTGTCACCTCAGGGAGCTACCCCTAGTGACGATAAACAATATTGTGGGAGGGACGTACCTTTTCCCGTCACTTGATGTGGAATAACTAACCTCCAGTTAGACCACCATCAAGATCTAGTTGGCGGCTGGTATAATAGTAGACCTCGGCCCATGCCTCCCGGACTACTACTTCTACCAAGACCACCGGGCCCATAGGAAAAACAATAATTTTGCTTGCAAGACGAGAATATTTACCCGTAAGAAAGTACTAAGTACTTTTCGGGTAAATGTATGTTTTCAATAATTAACAAGAATTACTTTCCCATAAAGGGAAGAATAACTTGAAAGGAAATTCAAGAAATAAAGTAAAGTATTTTATCATGATTTCAGTTGAAAAGACTTAAACCCTCACCGATACCGAGACTTAAGTGGAAGTGTGAGGATTCCACTCTTCGATGCTATGTTCGCCTGAAAGTAATAACTACTATGGACTTAGAACTAGGTTCTTAGTTCCTAACTAACTAATTGCACATAACATCATAATGAAATAATTAGGAAAGATGCACGTTGTGTAATGCGTTAAAGATTTCCCGGTAAACCCTAAATTTACCCGTTTAAGGGAATTTGATTAATAAATTAGGGTTTATGGGATCTTTAACTAATCAAATATTTATCAACCATACTATAATTCTAATTATAAGATTTGAAATGAAATTCAAGGTTTAATTTGACAACGTAGGTTATCTTTTGAAAAATATTTCATAGTTTACCGATTTTGGAAAGATTTGGGAAAAATATTTCTTTAAAAATTCCAAAACTTATTTTATAATTATTTTTGTAATAATTTCGAAATTAATGACATTTTGGTTGACCAAAAGTCAAAATTACTATTAAAAACATTTACTATTCAATTTCATATGAATTAAACACTTTATAACACAAAATCAAACTCACACACATACACACATTAGTCACGGCACACACATGCACACACACACATCCAAGAACATTATGAACATGTTCTTGAGCTTATTTGAATATTCAAAGAGAGTGTGTAACATGTTCTATCATATTCATATTCATAACATAAGATTGAAGTATAATATAGCAAAATATATGAACTTTCTATGAAAAATAATTCAAAATAAATTACTATAGGCATGAATTTATTCAAACAAGATCATAAGCATCTAAATACATAAGAACATTATATCATATCATAACTCATGCATTTAATTAAATAAAATTTCATAATGTACACACATTGTTATTTAAACTAACAATTATGCACATATTTCATAAAATAAATTCCTAAAGCATAATTTAATTAATCCTAGGCATGCTACTATTATTTCTATACTAAGAACATTATATAAAACATGAGATAATAGAAGAAAACATACCTTAGAGAGAGGAGAGGGAAAGTGGCGTGAGGTTTGGGGAGAGGGAGAGTGATTTTGTGTGTTGAATTGTGAGGTATAAATGAGGCTCAAGGGGGGTATTTATAGGTAGTCATGAGGGTTTCTAAGCAATAAATGAAAGTTTATGGGAGATGTGGTTGCCTAAGGTTTCAACAAATGCTTGGTAATTAAATTGGAGATGTGGTTTAATTATTTCATGAACAAATGCTTGGTAATTAACTAGGAAATGTGGAGAAATTATGCTCATTTGTTTAATTCTTCTAGAAGAACATGAGGTCATGGATGATGTCATTTGGAATAAAAATAAATGTAAAAATAATATAAAATTTATTCAAGAGTCGAGGGATAAAATTTTGATGTAGTGAATTGATAGTAGAATGAGTGAAAAGTGAGCTTCGTTTTGATTATAAATATGAAATATTTGGAGTTTTTGTTTATAAGTTATGAATACTAAAGATGATGAAAATCATAAGGAAATTATGTAAACGAAGCTATAATATAGTTTAGAGTTTGGAAAAATCACTATAATGCAGAGGAAAATTCAAGGATCGTTTTAAGTATAATTTCGACTATTGATCAAAAGCTAATTGTTTTAAAATAAAATGATGATTTTTAAATAGGAAAATATTTATAAATATGCTAGGGGTGAAATCGAGTTTTTGGTAAATGCATGAAAATTCATGAAATAATTTGAGGGTCGTTTTGGTTATAATTTTGAATATCAAAAGGTAGATGAATAAGGTTTTATTGATGATCGAATCATAAGCTAGGGTTTTTGCCGGTTTTTTGATACTACGGGAGTTAGGATGAGAATTATGGTTTAAGGAGAGTATCACGATCCTCGAAATAATGTGAGGATTATTTTGGTTAAAATATTGGGTAGTGAAAGTACTTCGGGAGATGTAGGAATATTTTTGAGCTGTAGGGGTATTTTCGTAATTTCTAACCTAAAACTGTAGGAATGGGTTTTGAAGTATATGAAGGGTTTTTAGGTGCTAGAAGGGAATGAATACTAGAATTCTAGGATTTTATGAAAAGAGTTTCAAAGCACAAATTAAATAGAGAAAAGAATTAAATTGACGAACATTTAATTAAATTATAACATATAAAAACATATAAGTCACATAAAATGCAATGCATGAAGTGAATTATTAAGGATCGAGATTATAAACGCTTCCTGAGTTACCCTTTACTTTCCTTTTCTCAACTTGGCCCTGAGTCGGGCTGTTACAATCTTCCCCCCTTTAAAAGAATCTGTCCTCAGATTCTATTACTGTCCTTGAACAGCCCTGGATAATGTTTCAACATCTTTTCCTCTATTTCCTAAGTCTATTCTTCTGTACCATTTCTTTTCCATAAGATTCTAACGAGTGGAATTCTTTTGTTCCTAAATTCTTGGAATTTCCTATCCAAGATTCTGACTGGTTCTTACTTCATAAGTAAGGTCGGGTTCTAGTGGTACTTCTTCAACAGATAGGATATGTGAATTGTCAGCAAAGTATGTTCGGAGTTGGGACACATGGAATACGTTATGTATCCCAGTAAGACTTGCTGGTAGGTCTAGGCGATAGGCTGTTGGACCGATACGTTCTAGTATCTCAAAAGGTCCTATATATCGAGGGTTTAGCTTTCCCCCTTTCCCAATTCGTGTAAACCCTTTTCTTGGGGATGCTTTCAAGAATACCTTTTCGCCTACTGCGAATTCTATGTCCCTTCTTCGGTTATCAGCATAACTTTTCTACCGATCTTGGGCAGCTTTCATTTTCTGCTTGATGATTTCAACTTTCTCTGTTGCTTCTTCCACCCATCTTTTAACAATATTCCCTCGGGGTTTCCTTTTACTTTCCTTGGTTTCATCCATATCCCAGTATAGTGGAGATCTACATTTTCTTCCATATAAAGCCTCGTAAGGTGCAGCTTGGATAGAAGCTTGATAGTTGTTGTTGTATGCAAACTCCACAAGGGGTAGGCAATCTTTCCAATTATCTTGGAAATCTAAAGCACAAGCCCTTAACATATCTTCCAGGTATCGAATGATTCTTTCAGATTGTCCATTAGTTTGAGGATGTGCTGCCGTGCTGAAGTTCAGTTGGGGCCATCCGATAAGGGGTTTTAGAGAAAGGCTCTGCCTCAGGAATTGTATTGATTACAAATTCCAACTCGCGGTCTAGAGGTAACGAGTTTAGATGTTCTGGGAAAACGTCGAGAAACTCATTTACCACTTCTACCTCTTCAACCTTAAGTTGGTCCTTTGGCCTATTTAAGAGATAGGCAACGAATCATGTGGCTCCCTTCTGAATCAACTTCTTAGCCTCTGTCATAGAAATCATTGCTACTGATCTCTTATCTTCAGGAATCCAACTTTCATCTTGTCCTAAGATGATTTCTTTCTTGAAACAATCCAACTTAGTATGGTATTTGTAGAGCCAATCCATTCCCAGAATGATTCCATATCTTGTTATCGGAAGTTCGATGAGGTCCATTGGGTAGTAACGGTCACCGATTTGTATAGGGCAGCGTTTATATACTCGATCCGTTATTAAACAAGCTCCCAAAGGGGAACTTATCTCGAAATTATATGATGAACATTCAAGGGGAAAATTTAAATGCGCACATAAATTTGATGCAATGAATGAATGCGTGGCACCAGGGTCATATAGGACCTTAACTGGCGTGTTTAGGATGCGTACCGTACCTTCCACAACATCCGAAGGGTCTGGATCCTTGTTTCCTTCCAACGCGTAAGCTTTTCCCTTGACAAGTGGTTTTCCGGACTTTCCCACGGCTTTCTCCTTTTCCTTAAATCCCGGTCTCTTTGGGCATGTATTAAACTGATGGTTAGGGTCTCCACACCACAAACAAGTGCCAGCTTTCTTTCGACAGTCTTGTTCAGTATGTCCCGGTTTGTGACAATATTCACAAGTGATCTCTTCTTGTGAATTAGACGGGACTGACTTAGGCTTTTGCTGGGCTGGTGTGGGTTTCTTTCCAAATTTCTGGTTAGATGGTCCAGCGGGACGTTTCATTCCTTGAGAGGGCTTATTTTGAGGGGGAACAGGGCGATTAGCTGTCTGGCGAATATTCTTGTGAGCTGCTTCGGTCTTCAGGGCTTTATCGACCGCTTTATTATAAGTTTCAATGTCCAATGAAGCTAAAGCCCATCGAAGATCTGGCTTTAATCCATCAATGAATCGCTTGGTCTTTCTCCGTTCATCATTCAGAATGTGTGGAGCATACTGAATAAGTCTCACGAACTTTGCCTCGTACTCAGCCACTGACATATAACCCTGAGTTAAAGTCATAAACTCAGCCTCTCGAGTATCTCTTACCACTTGAGGAATATATTTATTCTGAAATTCCTTCACAAACTCCACCCAACTGTAATCAGTTCGATCTTCTATCCAGGTCAACTTAACGTGCTTCCACCAACTCAAAGCAGGTCCTTCTAGGAGAAAGGCTGCATACTGCACTCGTTCCCGTTCCTCGGGAAATATATCCATAGCCTCATAAATCTTTTCCAAACTAGCTATCCAATTTTCAGCCTTCAGGTCGTTAGGTTCTCCAAAGAATTTTGGAGGATTCATTCGGAGAAACCTCTCTAAGGATCGCTCGTTGGTAGGGTTATTCCCAGATGTACATGTTCGGACGAACTGCCTTAAAGCTTCTACAAGTTCAGGGTGTCCGGGCGGATCTTGTGGCGATGGAGAGTTATTTCGTAGTGTTCTTCGTAGAGGCATTGTGAATACTGAAATCACAACTATATAGGAGATATAATGCATGCAGGGTTAAGAATGTTTCAATGATCATCACAGAACAACAATCACCAAGTAACATCAATCATCAAACATAGAGTGCAGAAAGAAATAACATTAATACTCACGGTCCTGCTGGTATCTTGAAGCGACTCTAAGACTCATGATGCAGAAATATAAAGTATCATGATATAACAGTGTAAAATGATCAAAATGCGTCATATATATATATGCATCATGGTTAGTATGCTTCAAGAGCTACAAAAGTAAAAGCAAAAGAAAGGGGGGTGGACCCGATCTACCTCGAGTTACACCCTACAAGTACTGTCACCGTCACCCCTAGTAAGTCAAAGCTGCTACTGTCTGCCGCTGCTACTATGTACTGCTGCAAAAATGGGGAGTGTCTCCACTGGCCGCTATATACATACCCCGGATAACTATCCTATATACTGTACCTCGTATCTCATAGTCTGAACTCAATCCTCCGTAGCACTACCTGCCTCGAGGTCAACCGTATCATCTGAATCTGGAACCCTAATAGGACTCCACTCCTCACTGGGCTCAATACTATCCTCCTCATCGGGAACAACCTGTAGTCTATCAACATCCTCGTCAATCTCATCGTCCTGCTGGGGCTCCTCCTCGTCCTCATCAGAATGGGCTATAGCATCTGAAGCCTCACTGTCTCCAGAATGGGCTACTGCGGGTCCGGGCTGCATCTCCAGAACCTGCTCCATAACCTGAGTATCGTTCAGGTGAAGTGCGTCCTCCAAACGGCTCCTCATCTGGGCTCGGTACTGGTCATGGATCACTATAGAAGCCTCACGATCCAGAGTCAAACTAACCACGTCCTCCTCGAGCTCAGCCACTCGTGATGCTAACTGAGAAATAGCAATCTGAGATGCGGCTAACTGGTCCTGAGCATGATCACGGTCTACTGCTGTCTGTCTAGCCATCTCTCGGTTCCTCTCAGCCTCCAATCGATACTCACCAGTCCTCTGATACTCATAAAAGTAGGCATCTCTCTCGGCCTCTAATAGGTGAACTGCTCTGTTCGGGTAGGCATACCCGGGAAAGGCCTCCTGATGTGAATCCTGACTATGCTGCCTAATCCTCTGCCAAGGATAGTATCTAGGACCCCCACTACGAGTAACAACTAAGGTCCTAGGAGGCTCATACTGATCAAGCCACTCAATGCTATCAGAATGTGGAAGCTCACCGTAGCCAGCCATATTACTCTAGAAAAACACTTTACAAGTTATTAGAGCAAAGAAATTATAGTGAAATACTTTCTCTATCTAATGTTCAAGTTAAGTTCTCTCTATCTAAACCTGGTGCTCTGATACCACCTTAGCTGTAGCGCCCCTTAACACTACAACCCCGCACCGTAGTACTCCCCGAGTGGATGTGAGACCTAGCACTCGAGAAATACTTCGGCGAACGGACAAGACTATACAATATCAGAGTATGAAATTTAAATGCAACGGAAAATAAAATTGAACAATAAAAAGGGAACAATACATAACGGGACACATATTATTAAGTTGGACAAGTAATTACAACGATAGGTTTAACTTCACAGAAGAGTGCTTATTGAAAGATGTGCATGCACTCGTGATCACTCTAATTGACTGGAATGTGACACCTTAAAGCTTCAAGATACCTCTAAGGCGTCGCTGTATAGATTCCTGAAATCATGAATTAAAAGAGTAGGAGGGTTAGTCAAAATGACTAAGTGACGGGGGGTTTGGGATTTAGGATTATAAGTAAGATTTTGAAAAGGTTTTGACCAAGAAAGTCTTGGTTTGAAATATATATACTATATAGTAACAAATAGATATATGACAATAATATCCGGTTCATATTTGTTTGAAATAGGGGTAGGGGAAATATAGGCTATACTTTTAGAAAACTTATGAACCGTTTTGAAAAATGATTTTTATGCCCGCAAGCTAGGCGTCTCCAACCTTAACTCCTTAAAAAAAACCAAGAATATTCGTAACGACATTGATCAAGATGTCGTTACTCAGTAAAAAGAAATACAACAATACAATACCATCCTTCTTCCTCCGGTGTCACCTCAGGGAGCTACCCCTAGTGACGATAAACAATATTGTGGGAGGGACGTACCTTTTCCCGTCACTTGATGTGGAATAACTAACCTCCAGTTAGACCACCATCAAGATCTAGTTGGCGGCTGGTATAATAGTAGACCTCGGCCCATGCCTCCCGGACTACTACTTCTACCAAGACCACCGGGCCCATAGGAAAAACAATAATTTTGCTTGCAAGACGAGAATATTTACCCGTAAGAAAGTACTAAGTACTTTTCGGGTAAATGTATGTTTTCAATAATTAACAAGAATTACTTTCCCATAAAGGGAAGAATAACTTGAAAGGAAATTCAAGAAATAAAGTAAAGTATTTTATCATGATTTCAGTTGAAAAGACTTAAACCCTCACCGATACCGAGACTTAAGTGGAAGTGTGAGGATTCCACTCTTCGATGCTATGTTCGCCTGAAAGTAATAACTACTATGGACTTAGAACTAGGTTCTTAGTTCCTAACTAACTAATTGCACATAACATCATAATGAAATAATTAGGAAAGATGCACGTTGTGTAATGCGTTAAAGATTTCCCGGTAAACCCTAAATTTACCCGTTTAAGGGAATTTGATTAATAAATTAGGGTTTATGGGATCTTTAACTAATCAAATATTTATCAACCATACTATAATTCTAATTATAAGATTTGAAATGAAATTCAAGGTTTAATTTGACAACGTAGGTTATCTTTTGAAAAATATTTCATAGTTTACCGATTTTGGAAAGATTTGGGAAAAATATTTCTTTAAAAATTCCAAAACTTATTTTATAATTATTTTTGTAATAATTTCGAAATTAATGACATTTTGGTTGACCAAAAGTCAAAATTACTATTAAAAACATTTACTATTCAATTTCATATGAATTAAACACTTTATAACACAAAATCAAACTCACACACATACACACATTAGTCACGGCACACACATGCACACACACACATCCAAGAACATTATGAACATGTTCTTGAGCTTATTTGAATATTCAAAGAGAGTGTGTAACATGTTCTATCATATTCATATTCATAACATAAGATTGAAGTATAATATAGCAAAATATATGAACTTTCTATGAAAAATAATTCAAAATAAATTACTATAGGCATGAATTTATTCAAACAAGATCATAAGCATCTAAATACATAAGAACATTATATCATATCATAACTCATGCATTTAATTAAATAAAATTTCATAATGTACACACATTGTTATTTAAACTAACAATTATGCACATATTTCATAAAATAAATTCCTAAAGCATAATTTAATTAATCCTAGGCATGCTACTATTATTTCTATACTAAGAACATTATATAAAACATGAGATAATAGAAGAAAACATACCTTAGAGAGAGGAGAGGGAAAGTGGCGTGAGGTTTGGGGAGAGGGAGAGTGATTTTGTGTGTTGAATTGTGAGGTATAAATGAGGCTCAAGGGGGGTATTTATAGGTAGTCATGAGGGTTTCTAAGCAATAAATGAAAGTTTATGGGAGATGTGGTTGCCTAAGGTTTCAACAAATGCTTGGTAATTAAATTGGAGATGTGGTTTAATTATTTCATGAACAAATGCTTGGTAATTAACTAGGAAATGTGGAGAAATTATGCTCATTTGTTTAATTCTTCTAGAAGAACATGAGGTCATGGATGATGTCATTTGGAATAAAAATAAATGTAAAAATAATATAAAATTTATTCAAGAGTCGAGGGATAAAATTTTGATGTAGTGAATTGATAGTAGAATGAGTGAAAAGTGAGCTTCGTTTTGATTATAAATATGAAATATTTGGAGTTTTTGTTTATAAGTTATGAATACTAAAGATGATGAAAATCATAAGGAAATTATGTAAACGAAGCTATAATATAGTTTAGAGTTTGGAAAAATCACTATAATGCAGAGGAAAATTCAAGGATCGTTTTAAGTATAATTTCGACTATTGATCAAAAGCTAATTGTTTTAAAATAAAATGATGATTTTTAAATAGGAAAATATTTATAAATATGCTAGGGGTGAAATCGAGTTTTTGGTAAATGCATGAAAATTCATGAAATAATTTGAGGGTCGTTTTGGTTATAATTTTGAATATCAAAAGGTAGATGAATAAGGTTTTATTGATGATCGAATCATAAGCTAGGGTTTTTGCCGGTTTTTTGATACTACGGGAGTTAGGATGAGAATTATGGTTTAAGGAGAGTATCACGATCCTCGAAATAATGTGAGGATTATTTTGGTTAAAATATTGGGTAGTGAAAGTACTTCGGGAGATGTAGGAATATTTTTGAGCTGTAGGGGTATTTTCGTAATTTCTAACCTAAAACTGTAGGAATGGGTTTTGAAGTATATGAAGGGTTTTTAGGTGCTAGAAGGGAATGAATACTAGAATTCTAGGATTTTATGAAAAGAGTTTCAAAGCACAAATTAAATAGAGAAAAGAATTAAATTGACGAACATTTAATTAAATTATAACATATAAAAACATATAAGTCACATAAAATGCAATGCATGAAGTGAATTATTAAGGATCGAGATTATAAACGCTTCCTGAGTTACCCTTTACTTTCCTTTTCTCAACTTGGCCCTGAGTCGGGCTGTTACAGTAAATCCGCACCCGTATCAAACCCTAGCGAACGGGAGACAAACATAAAACCTTCCTAAGCCAGGCGGAGCTAGACCCTGCAGTGCAAACCGTACAACCAAAAATAAGGCATAGTAAAGCCAAATTTCAATCATACGAACCATAAACGGAATTTGGGCTCTTCAGGCCTCTTTTAAAACATAATAAAATCCAGTAAAAGCAATTTAATAATCATTACATAATTATTCAGTTCATGAACTGCAGAGTCAAATCGAACATAAGTCCAATACATGAATGAGTGCAGAGACTCTCCTAACCTAACTCGAAGATTAAACCTGCACACTAAAAGAGTGGGAGGGAGAGGGGTCAGTCTCTAGAAGACTGAGTGAGCAGGAGCGATATACATATATAAAACATGCACATGCAAGTCATAAATCCCGAGCAGGGTTTTTATTTGAATTTAGTTCCCGAAAGGGGCAAGAAAATAGACAAACAATGCTCGACTTTTACGACTAATTCATATTAAATTCATTACTTTCATAAATCATACATAAATATAAGGCTCGGCGAGTGAGCGTGCATCATCTCCAACCAAACTCCGACCGTGTACGACAAATATCCATAATAGTTTAAATAGGTGATCATGCAATACGTCATAATACACACAGACCTTAAATCATATCATAAACATATTCGTTTGGGCGATCCGGATCCCGGCATTCCCGCACGGTGCATAATCATACATATACATAAACATAAGCATAATCATATCATAATATATTCAACCTTCTTCCTCCGGGTGGTGGACGGGCTTGCAAGACCCGGCCACCGGAACATACATAATGGCTAGTGAGGTACATGAATCCTCAAAAGCCCGACCTGCGTTTCCTCGTCAAAACTCCTAACGAGGTCCGTATCGTCGTAAATTTGGTTGGGACTAGTATATGGGATCCCCGTCAGCCCTTGCTTCCTCGGTTAGCCACATATACTAAGTCCCGGGGCCCGTGAATAAATCATATTCTCGCCAAAACATATCAATACATACATATGATACATACCATAAGAAATCATACCTTACCGTGTAACTCGGCATATGCTAGATACGTACCTCTCCGTGTCATCCAAATCCGTAGCTAGCAAGAAGACACACGGTTTGGAGCATAGCCTCATTACAAAACCATTTTTAAGCTCATATACGCTCATAAGTATAATTCAGAAGAATTTACTCGATAGCTTCATTTGAAAACCATATATATATATATAATTATAAGGTTTTGGCCAAAGCTTTTCACATAAGGGTTGTAGGGTTTGGTACGTAGCTAAAACGAAAACCACCCTCACCTTAACCGTGATGAAACAAGGGTCGAGCACCAAGTGCCTGAACGATCAAAAGCTCTCCACCCTGGAGACAAACTGTACAAAAGACCACAAGACGTGTTCGTGAGACTCAAGACTCTAAATGAACCATATATGACGCACGGCAATGCTCAAGCAAGATATGAAGGCATAAAAATCATATTAAGTCATGAAAATCATATAACCAATTCATTCACTTGTTCAATCATAAATCATTCAATTCATACTTCCAATCCAATAATTCAAGAATCCAAATAAGAGCACAGAACATGTTCAAGCTCTTCCATAATGTTACCATATACTTCATATTACATAACATAGCATATATTCAAGGTTGGGCAACAAGAAGAAGTGATAAGATATAGAAAATAAGCGAGGCGATTCATAAACGACACATAAACACCCATAACCGGCATTAAGTAAAAGCATGCCTATAGCACATCCAAATGCCATGAAATTAAACCACAATACTCCTAACACATAGTACAACAAGTTCATAGTTCAACATAAAGGGAGATAAAGTCATTAAGGAGGGGAAACAAATCAAAAACCGAAGAGGAAGTAACGAAGACTGCACATGGGAAGTGACACGGGGGTGTCACCTCCCTTAGCCAAACTGAGCCACGGGCGTGGCTCAGTACAGAACTGAGCAGAGGGTGTGACACGCCCGTGTCTCACTCTTAGGAGTAAATGTGACACGGGGGTGTCACGGTACAGAACCAAAACCGTTCACAAGGTTTTTCCGGCAAAACTGATCCCTTACAAACTCAATCCAAAAGCATATCAAATGAACTCCAAATGCTCTGAAACTTAATATGAAACATATTTGGCATGTTATGAACATTTTTCATTTAGAGTGCAAAAGCTAAATCACACGTTAAGATCATCGAAACCGTGAAACAAAACTGGGTCGCCACAATCGGACATATGAGCCCTAATGATTCTATCATGCTTTGATCAAGTATTTAGGGCTTGAATTTGGATCTGAAACTTTGGGGAATGCATGCTAACATACTAAACAATTTATATACATCATATATATGCAAAATGGTACCATTTAAAGCACATTAGGAGGACCAACAACTTACCAAACACAACAGCAACAAATCTGTCATGAAGCATGCATAAAACAGGCCATGTATTTCGATTTTAAGGCTTCAAATGGATCCAAATACTTAAAGCATGAATGCTAACATATAGAACAATGAGTATACATCAACTCCATGCATTTTCACACGAAATGGAGGCCATATGATCATGCAACAACACCAAATTTCACACAGCAGTCACAAAACAGGGGAGGCAGTTTGAACATCAAGTTTGGAGCTCTATATCTCATAATTTCATAAAAGGGTCAAGAAATGAAATCCTCCTAACATCATATACTATCAGTTAGGAAAGAAATAAGCCAAGAAACAAGTTCATATGATCACATATAAGCAAGAAGTTCAGCCACACAACCATATAGGTCACAAGAGCAAAAATCCCTAAAAGTTCATACCAATCTCATAATACAAACCCTAATCAAATCTGATCCAAATCATGTTTTAAATAGATGAAATGAAGCATAATAGAGTAGAGAAGACATAAATATTCATACCTTGAAGTTTTGGTGAAAGAAGGAAGTGATTTGAGCTCAAAATCACAAGATTGGCCAAGTTTTCCCTTCTTCTCCTCTATCTCTCTCTCTCGATCAGTAGCTGCAGAAATGAGGGAGATATGGTTCGGTTTTTGCAGCTTAAGGGGAAGAGAAAGGGTTAACTCAAGGTACAAGAGTCAAGGTTAAGGTTTGGTTAGGTTAAGGAGTGTTATGGGGTCCCACCATGAAGACTAGTCAACCAAAGGAGCTCTTCTTGCACGAGTTGTCCGTTACGGTTGGATTTCGGAGGTCTTAATGATTTCAAAAAGGTATGAGGCTTGTTCCATTGTCTCCGAATCGTCGATACGAAGGCAACGGAGGTGTCGGAATTCGAATCCGAATTCCCGAGCTCAAGATATCACGCACGGAACCAAGGGTGCGCTAATTGCTCGTTAGCCCCCGACTTGGTTCCAAAAATCAAAATAAATTCATAAACACGTCAAATAAATCCGAAAACATAAACCGAGCATATAGGCATGTTCATAACACATATATTTACGACATATTAAATTTTCACGCCAATCCAGTATCATTTCATATATGAACGAAGCACAAATAGAACACTCATGCGCATGAACGAATTCATATTGTTATAAATTAATTACTAAAACTTAAATTCCATACTAAATAAACTAAACAAACTAATAACATGTTGTAATTAATTAAAGAAATTACCGAAGCAGTTAAGGTACGTGAAACCTCAATTAAGAAATTAAACACCAATTATCAAAGTAAAATAAAATGAATTAAATTAAAATAGAAATAGTTTATAGTTTGAATCAATTATAAACATTTATAAACAATTAATCATATAATTAAATAATTAAATCGCGCAATTTACAAATAAATACGCCACATTATTAAAACCGAAAAACTGGGGCGTTACAATCTCTCCCCCTTAAAAAGAATCCGTCCTCGGATTCAAAACACGCGTGAAAACAAACAATGAGAGATTCCCCGTCTCTCACAAGCAACAAGGAGAGAGCCCCGTCTCTCGAGCAGAAATGAGAGAACCCCGTCTCTCCAACAACAATGAGGGAACCCCGTCTCTCGCAAATAAAGAGAGTACCCCGTCTCTCAACCGAAAATAAAGCAAGGAAGTCTCCAATACTCCCAAGCAACTCACGCAAAAACCAATTTTAAAATCACGTAAGGCACTCAAGGTAAGTAATAGATGTCGCCCACATTGGTTATCAAATACTCCAAGTAATTTAACACGATAAGAAATTGGAGCACATAACCAAGAAATTATTTAAATTAAATATGCATGAATGCATGTATCATGAATGCTATAAGTACCGTTCACCGTAGTATGCAAAATTCAGAGTTGTGAGTTGTTGTTGTCCAGTGCATGATCTGTCCTGAAGATAGCTCAGTGGTCAGCTTGTCTTGGACCTCTTCAAGGTTCCTCGGTGAAGCAATGGATAAATCCTTTAAGGATCATACTGGATCCGTTCTATCTTGTACTGTTTCCAGTCTTCAACATTTCCCACAATTTTCGTTCGACCGACCAATTCTTTTTAATTGACCGAGCTTGACTTCCTCGAATATCCCTAAATCGTCTGTCTCGAAATCCGATCCATAGTTACTACCTTTACCCATCTTGAGATGTTTGTTATTATGATTTCTTTTCCATCTTTTGTTCATGTCATCCATTTCTTTTCTTTAACCCCATTAGAGTTAAATTCGGCAAATGGCCCCTTATCTCTTGAATCAAAGGTAGAATGTTCTTAATGACTCTCGAAGTTTGATGTAATCTTCCAATTATCATCCTTTTCTATGTGGTTCCTTATTAAGTTTCCTTCTAGACCACTTTTGATATGACCGATAACTTAATAAAATTATCCCGGACCCCCTTCAAACTTTATTGAATAAATCTTGATCGACACCATCCCCTTATAAGATAGTTTAATTCGGTTCCTTTTGATGATTTCAACTTAGAAGTTCATAGAAACTCTCTTAACAGCTTCACCATAACCGCCGTCTTATTCATTTCCAATGATCATCATTAGGATTTCCAGATCCTCTTTAATTTGCATCCCATTGTCACTACTACCCTATTTCTTCGAGCACCCCTTCCATCCTCCAATTCACGTCTTAGTCGTGCTTTTCCCCTTAAAATTTTTCGCTCTTACATATCGACCTCCATGAACCCTTCTTTCATTGAAATTTGATGAGCCACTTCCATTTCTTTAATTCACTACTAAGGTTTAATTCAAACCTTTCAATAATTACCTCTTTCTAATCCCCAACTCTTCTCTTTCTTTCTCCTCTTGAAATCTAGACCAATTTAATCCCCTCTTGTATTTCCATTCTTTCAACTTAGTTTCTTCGGTGTAGATTGTGCTAGCTAAGCTACCTACCCGGAATTCCCAAGATATAATCCAACTATTCTTCTCGTCTTGATTCGAGTAAGCCTTGATCAAAGAATCACGTGATGAACAAGGTGTAGCCATTCCCTATCAATTAAACACTAAACCATGCATGTTGGATTAACATGCCTGTGCACATAGTAAGCAGTTAAAGATGCAACACGTTGGAGCAATCATATTAATTAAACATAACCGTACATATAGATAAAGAAAGCAATAAATTTAAATCGATGCGTGATGCTCATGCCATGAATATGCAGAACCTGTCACCGAGGTGGTCAACTTTTAACTTGATGACGTGTTCTTCATTCCCATAATTGTAACTTTCTTTGAAGACATTGATAACTCCTTAGCTTTCCATGGTTTTCGAATCTCCCTAACCTTCTTCCATCCATTTGTATATCCCATGGCCCGAACGTGCTATTCTTGAACCCAAGGTCATCTTTATCAATGAAGTTACACCTCAACATACTTCCAAGCATCAACCTCCAAAGGTTGTCCCACGCTTATATTCGTATCACGTGAGCTTCCATAGTTGACCTCATAGTAAGATTTATGATTAACGGCTCCCAATCCTTGCATCTGAGTTGAGTCGAATTCCCTTTTTAACACCTCATGTATCCGACTCCTTGAAACTTCCCTATTTGACCTCCAATCCCTCATCATTCCAAACTTGGAGCTTCAAAAGTGAACCTTGGCCATTTACTCTTGTATTAGATGTCTCCAAAATCGGGGTGGTGAAGAGTTCCACACCCCTCTCGTTGTCTCACGCATCCCCTTAAGTCGGAACTTGAATTTTTGCAATTCTTGTATGTTGAGAACCTTCAAGGTTTGTAGGTAGGGTAAGATTGATGAACCTTCCCGTGATCCAAGCTTCCTCCCATGATACGAGCCATGATAGATGGTTTCATTGTACAAGCCGTGAAATTTGAACATTCGGCCTTCAAGTTACTTTGCCAATTGTAGTTGGGATGATTTGTGGCTTTGTTTGCATGATAGTAGCCTATATAAGAAAGATCAACTCAAATATGGATGCATGAAGATTAGCGTATGCTTATGACACGTAGTTAAATGAATCAAGGCACATAAAATGCAAATTGCAACATTTAAGGCAACTAAATAAAAGAGTAGATGGTATCTAAGTATTAAGCAATTCCCGACAATTAATATCAAATATTCATGCCAAACGATGCAATGCACATATTAACAAGTTGTTCCTATGCCGTGCGACCTAACTGACTCAAACACGACTCAAGAACACCGGTTTTGCAACCGGGCTCTGATACCACTTAAGGATGTAGCACCCCGCACGTGAGGCACCACATCCCCCGCACTAAGGCTCAACACGAGTAACGAAATGGTAAATCCGCACCCGTATCAAACCCTAGCGAACGGGAGACAAACATAAAACCTTCCTAAGCCAGGCGGAGCTAGACCCTGCAGTGCAAACCGTACAACCAAAAATAAGGCATAGTAAAGCCAAATTTCAATCATACGAACCATAAACGGAATTTGGGCTCTTCAGGCCTCTTTTAAAACATAATAAAATCCAGTAAAAGCAATTTAATAATCATTACATAATTATTCAGTTCATGAACTGCAGAGTCAAATCGAACATAAGTCCAATACATGAATGAGTGCAGAGACTCTCCTAACCTAACTCGACCAACTTAAAGACTCCAACACCTCCGCCTAGCCCGAAACTCCGAAGATTAAACCTGCACACTAAAAGAGTGGGAGGGAGAGGGGTCAGTCTCTAGAAGACTGAGTGAGCAGGAGCGATATACATATATAAAACATGCACATGCAAGTCATAAATCCCGAGCAGGGTTTTTATTTGAATTTAGTTCCCGAAAGGGGCAAGAAAATAGACAAACAATGCTCGACTTTTACGACTAATTCATATTAAATTCATTACTTTCATAAATCATTCATAAATATAAGGCTCGGCGAGTGAGCGTGCATCATCTCCAACCAAACTCCGACCGTGTACGACAAATATCCATAATAGTTTAAATAGGTGATCATGCAATACGTCATAATACACACAGACCTTAAATCATATCATAAACATATTCGTTTGGGCGATCCGGATCCCGGCATTCCCGCACGGTGCATAATCATACATATACATAAACATAAGCATAATCATATCATAATATATTCAACCTTCTTCCTCCGGGTGGTGGACGGGCTTGCAAGACCCGGCCACCGGAACATACATAATGGCTAGTGAGGTACATGAATCCTCAAAAGCCCGACCTGCGTTTCCTCGTCAAAACTCCTAACGAGGTCCGTATCGTCGTAAATTTGGTTGGGACTAGTATATGGGATCCCCGTCAGCCCTTGCTTCCTCGGTTAGCCACATATACTAAGTCCCGGGGCCCGTGAATAAATCATATTCTCGCCAAAACATATCAATACATACATATGATACATACCATAAGAAATCATACCTTACCGTGTAACTCGGCATATGCTAGATACGTACCTCTCCGTGTCATCCAAATCCGTAGCTAGCAAGAAGACACACGGTTTGGAGCATAGCCTCATTACAAAACCATTTTTAAGCTCATATACGCTCATAAGTATAATTCAGAAGAATTTACTCGATAGCTTCATTTGAAAACCATATATATATATATAATTATAAGGTTTTGGCCAAAGCTTTTCACATAAGGGTTGTAGGGTTTGGTACGTAGCTAAAACGAAAACCACCCTCACCTTAACCGTGATGAAACAAGGGTCGAGCACCAAGTGCCTGAACGATCAAAAGCTCTCCACCCTGGAGACAAACTGTACAAAAGACCACAAGACGTGTTCGTGAGACTCAAGACTCTAAATGAACCATATATGACGCACGGCAATGCTCAAGCAAGATATGAAGGCATAAAAATCATATTAAGTCATGAAAATCATATAACCAATTCATTCACTTGTTCAATCATAAATCATTCAATTCATACTTCCAATCCAATAATTCAAGAATCCAAATAAGAGCACAGAACATGTTCAAGCTCTTCCATAATGTTACCATATACTTCATATTACATAACATAGCATATATTCAAGGTTGGGCAACAAGAAGAAGTGATAAGATATAGAAAATAAGCGAGGCGATTCATAAACGACACATAAACACCCATAACCGGCATTAAGTAAAAGCATGCCTATAGCACATCCAAATGCCATGAAATTAAACCACAATACTCCTAACACATAGTACAACAAGTTCATAGTTCAACATAAAGGGAGATAAAGTCATTAAGGAGGGGAAACAAATCAAAAACCGAAGAGGAAGTAACGAAGACTGCACATGGGAAGTGACACGGGGGTGTCACCTCCCTTAGCCAAACTGATCCACGGGCGTGGCTCAGTACAGAACTGAGCAGAGGGTGTGACACGCCCGTGTCTCACTCTTAGGAGTAAATGTGACACGGGGGTGTCACGGTACAGAACCAAAACCGTTCACAAGGTTTTTCCGGCAAAACTGATCCCTTACAAACTCAATCCAAAAGCATATCAAATGAACTCCAAATGCTCTGAAACTTAATATGCAACATATTTGGCATGTTATGAACATTTTTCATTTAGAGTGCAAAAGCTAAATCACACGTTAAGATCATCGAAACCGTGAAACAAAACTGGGTCGCCACAATCGGACATATGAGCCCTAATGATTCTATCATGCTTTGATCAAGTATTTAGGGCTTGAATTTGGATCTGAAACTTTGGGGAATGCATGCTAACATACTAAACAATTTATATACATCATATATATGCAAAATGGTACCATTTAAAGCACATTAGGAGGACCAACAACTTACCAAACACAACAGCAACAAATCTGTCATGAAGCATACATAAAACAGGCCATGTATTTCGATTTTAAGGCTTCAAATGGATCCAAATACTTAAAGCATGAATGCTAACATATAGAACAATGAGTATACATCAACTCCATGCATTTTCACACGAAATGGAGGCCATATGATCATGCAACAACACCAAATTTCACACAGCAGTCACAAAACAGGGGAGGCAGTTTGAACATCAAGTTTGGAGCTCTATATCTCATAATTTCATAAAAGGGTCAAGAAATGAAATCCTCCTAACATCATATACTATCAGTTAGGAAAGAAATAAGCCAAGAAACAAGTTCATATGATCACATATAAGCAAGAAGTTCAGCCACACAACCATATAGGTCACAAGAGCAAAAATCCCTAAAAGTTCATACCAATCTCATAATACAAACCCTAATCAAATCTGATCCAAATCATGTTTTAAATAGATGAAATGAAGCATAATAGAGTATAGAAGACATAAATATTCATACCTTGAAGTTTTGGTGAAAGAAGGAAGTGATTTGAGCTCAAAATCACAAGATTGGCCAAGTTTTCCCTTCTTCTCCTCTATCTCTCTCTCTCGATCAGTAGCTGCAGAAATGAGGGAGATATGGTTCGGTTTTTGCAGCTTAAGGGGAAGAGAAAGGGTTAACTCAAGGTACAAGAGTCAAGGTTAAGGTTTGGTTAGGTTAAGGAGTGTTATGGGGTCCCACCATGAAGACTAGTCAACCAAAGGAGCTCTTCTTGCACGAGTTGTCCGTTACGGTTGGATTTCGGAGGTCTTAATGATTTCAAAAAGGTATGAGGCTTGTTCCATTGTCTCCGAATCGTCGATACGAAGGCAACGGAGGTGTCGGAATTCGAATCCGAATTCCCGAGCTCAAGATATCACGCACGGAACCAAGGGTGCGCTAATTGCTCGTTAGCCCCCGACTTGGTTCCAAAAATCAAAATAAATTCATAAACACGTCAAATAAATCCGAAAACATAAACCGAGCATATAGGCATGTTCATAACACATATATTTACGACATATTAAATTTTCACGCCAATCCAGTATCATTTCATATATGAACGAAGCACAAATAGAACACTCATGCGCATGAACGAATTCATATTGTTATAAATTAATTACTAAAACTTAAATTCCATACTAAATAAACTAAACAAACTAATAACATGTTGTAATTAATTAAAGAAATTACCGAAGCAGTTAAGGTACGTGAAACCTCAATTAAGAAATTAAACACCAATTATCAAAGTAAAATAAAATGAATTAAATTAAAATAGAAATAGTTTATAGTTTGAATCAATTATAAACATTTATAAACAATTAATCATATAATTAAATAATTAAATCGCGCAATTTACAAATAAATACGCCACATTATTAAAACCGAAAAACTGGGGCGTTACATATATATATATATATATATATATATATATATATATATAAAAGTCGCATGCGGGCTTAAATCTCATATAGGGTTGTAGGTCGTATTAACGAAAAGAAAGAAAGCCTCACCTTGTCGACCAAACCGAACGCAACGAACCGAAAGACTTCTAAAACACCTCGTCGTCACCCACGGAACAAACATAAGGATAAAATAAAAACAAAAGACAACCTTAGACTCAAAATGTACCAAATTTGGATGCTCGGCAAATGCGTATGGATGCTAATGATGCATAAAGAATGCAATGAAATATCGACTATGTCATATAAGTTCATATTGAATCATATTAAATCATAACGCATATATTTCACGTTAAACGAATCCATAAAATTCATATAACGGGCATAACACATCATATAACACCTATACAATTCCTACATATCATAAAAGGAGCAAATAGATATCACACAAATCAAATAAACAAAATATTATTGTATGCATGCACGTACGAAAACATATAGAGCACATTAGGTCATATTTTGCACATAAAAGCATTGAATTTACATCAAATAAATTCATAACTTGAGCATAATGATCATATCATATCATATTAAAACATATTATATGCATTCATGAGTTCAAATTCATGAGAAAGGCGAAAGGTTGCAAGAAAGTCTCATACGTATCATATAAACATTCACTCAATTAACTCACTTTTACACTTATTAAACAAGGCAATAAAATTAGAATAATTAACGAAACATATCATATACTAACATATTAACATGTTGGGATCATAATTGGGGTGGGATAAATTAAATAAAATCAAGAACGAAGCACGAAAATCACACACAAACAAACCCCAGGGCAGTCACGGGGTGACAAGGTGCAAGCACAAAACCTTGTACCCCAGTTAACGCACCCAGGTGCCAAAACCACAAAAGGAACGGGGGGTTAACACTCCCAAAAAGAATGGGAGTGACCCCCGTTAACAGCAATAACACGTTACTCCCTCCCCTCCACAAAAAGGTAACGGGCGTTCCTCAACGCAGGGGCTGAAATTCTGTTCTTCTTCTTTCTCTCCATCCATGAAGCAGCAGCAGTAGAGGACACAAGGAGAAGCAAGAGCGGCATCAAAACAACAACTAAACGTAACAAAAACACCCCACAAAATAACACACAAGCACAAGACAAGAGCAAGGGAACAAATTCAATCACAAAGCTTAAAGAATCTCCAAGTTCTTCAAAGTTCTTACAATGGAGGATCCAAATAATCAACATGTAATTCAAATTCAAGTTTATGAATGCATAAAGGAAGTTAAAGTGATCATATTTCATGCATCAATCCTCAATAAAACTGAAATCATAGTCATGAATCCAAGAAATGGAATTAAACCTAACTTTTCACATATCTCTTCATACCATGCTCAAAAATGGATGAAACCTTGCAAACAGTTAAAATGATCACAAAGAGATGGAGATAAAAAATATTGACTTACCTCTTGAGTTATAAGAGATTTGATCAAGGTTTGAGCTCAAATCTTGGAGAGATGAATAGTTCGTCCTCTTTTCCTTTCTTCTTCTCTTATATCTGAGTTGGGGGGCTGAATTTCTCCTTTTTCTTCGGGTGATTTCAAAGTGAGGCTGAGGGAGAGAGATATAGGTGTGAGTTGGTGAAATGTGGGACCAAGAATCACTTAATTTGGTCAAGGGATGAGAAAGATATGGCCATTTTGTTCAAAGGTGGCAAATCTGTCAGACGGGGCACGTTTCGGGCAAAATACGGGGGATAAAACGGGTTATAACGCCAAATTCCTTGTCTTCCTTTCTTCATTATGAGTTCAACGCCTCTTCCAAAATTCGAATCCGAATTCCCGATCTCGGTTTACGCCTTCCGGAACCCAAGTCGCGCTAAAATAAGTTAGGCCCTTAAGTCCCTAATAAATAAAACGGTTCGAAAACCATAACAAACGAACTTAAAAACATATAACGAACATGCAAAAAAGTTCATAACAAATATATATCATGCATATCGCTTAATGACAAAAGTTAGAATTGAAAACGGGTTCAAACGAATTAAAAACGAGGTAAGTTAGCATAAACGTTCAAAAATAGCATATAAGGTTCAAATATAAATTCAAATAATAAATCAAATAATTTAAGTATTTCACATAAAGAATAAAATAAATACATAAGTCACGTAAATAAATAATTTAAATGCGCATTTAGCTCACTCGTGAGGGTGTACCTGTACGGCCGGACGAGTGGGATGTTACAAGAAAGAAAGGAGAAGTAAAGACAAGAGAAAGGAAGGAGGGGGGTTGTCGTGAGATTGAGGGGGAGAGAGAGAGAGAGAGAGAGACTGGTGTGGGTTGGTCAAAGCGGGACCCGGTTGAAAGATATTTTGGTGTGGTGATATTTTGAGTGGTTTCGGCTCGGATTGAAATACAGTTGGGGTAGAATTAGGTTCCGGAATTAAATAAAAAGATGGGTAACGGATTCGGGAATTTATGAGGAATAAAAGGTAAGGCTCGAGGAAAAAGGAGTAAACGTGATCATGTGTGAAATTGCAAAACGAACAAACAATTAGTCATGCGCACACAGAACAAGAATGAAATCACATGGACAAACAGTTAAAGCTCGTAAAACACGTAACACTCAACCTGATCTCACTCGTGACGTTATACCTGGTTAGTCTTCAAAACACGGAGGCGTCACAACCTCTCCCCCTTAAGAAGGACCTGTCCTCAGGTCCAATGCCTCGAGTTCTGAACTCTAAGCACAACTTCTCCTTGTTCATCCCATGCGCGGTTCATGACACCCTGACAGGAATTAGTTCAGAAAAGGTCTTCAAAGCAAAAGGGGTCTTGACTCATTGTAGAGAAGGCTTGTCTTCGAACTAGATCCGGCATTAAGCGAGTAGCTCGGTTGGACTCGTAAAACAAGAGGATCCAAAGGATTCATCTCCCATCACTTAAGTCCATTACGACCTAACTCGTGGGGTTCGGTTTAAAATGAGTATGGTGCCTTAGATAACCACTAACCCACAAACATGAGCCTAACCGAACTCTTCAATGCTTTCAAGTCTAGGCTCGATGTTGGGCGAATCGAACCATTCTTGATCAAGTACTTCGGTGTGTTGTAGAAAGCTTGGCTCCACAATCTGCATGATCCTTATCTCACCGAAGAGCCTAAGCACTCACAAAACTAAGCTAACTCCAGCAGCGAGCTAGCCAACAACAAGCAAAACTCACGCACGTGGCATGCGCAAAGAAATAGTCTTCATGTACATGCAACCACTAATGGGATACATACCATAAAGAACAATGTATTCATAAATGTGTTATGAATGTTTTAATGTATCGTGCACCAGAGAATGAAATTGGTGATGGTGGTCCCGTTGCTTATGTGAATGCATTAACCATGGTTGAGTTGGTTCTCGACTTCTTTCTTACACTCTTAGTATATGTCTAGTGCTTAATTGATCCCATCTTCCGAATATTCTAATTCTTTATTACCCTTCTTAAGTTCTTAAGTGTTCGCTTAGTCTTGATCCTATCAATTCATTCTCCCTAACGAGTTATATTTGAAGATCTCATACACTCGAGTTAACCTACTAGCGTTCGAGCTATGTTTCCAATCCTAGAGGTGTTCCCAGTTCCTCATGGAAAATGATTGATGAACCGAAAATTCCGTCTTGCTCATATCATGTCCCACCTTCATTGCTCGGTTGAATTGACTCTCGCTATCACCAACACGAAATATGATAATCTGTTTGGCTTTCCTTTACTTGATATTCTTTTCACCAATTCCTCTACTTCCTTTGTGACTCCATTAACCTTGGTATTCAGAGCTTACAATACAACTCAACCCTTTTAAGTCTTAGGGGATTGAGTTTGTACCCGACCATAATGAAAGATTGATGACTTGATTCATTTCCACCGATCATCCTTTGAGCTTGTCATTTACCATTTGACGAACTCATTGTCTTTTGCGAGTCCCTAAGGTACTAGTTACTTTGTCCTTGAATTCCGGCGAATGCTAAAGTCCTCCAACTTATTCCATATATCTTTCGTAGGGTCCTTTAGTTTACTAAACCTTGCATTCCCATTGTTCCTGCTGGAAGTACTTCCCTAGTGCGACCGAGAGTTTAAATTTATTCCTTAGCCGTGCTCTCCCCCTTAGTTTCCACCTTGACTCGTTGAACTTGGTCCATCATCTCTTTAAGCCCAATACCCAACTTCCTCAAATTCATCTTTCTGGGAATGGTTGGTTCTTGTCATGTGGTGTGTTTGGTACTCTTGCCCATACCAAACTCCTCTCTTTTCCAATTCCCACTTCAATTCCCAAACTTTTCAAATTTTTCTTTGCATCATTGTTTGCTTCACAACCCGAGATCCCTTCTTGACCCAAACATGGCTTGTTTGAAATGGCACATGAAGTATAAGGTGAAAAAGACTTCCTATCAAGAAAACACTAAACTATGCATGTTGGGTAAGAATGTTCAATACATGTAGCACATTTCAACAATCAAAGTATGCATATCATTTGGGCAATTACTTCAATTAAATGGATATGAAGCGAAATTAAAATAATTAATATGATGTATGATGTACGTGCTATGAATGCAAGTACCTTTCACCGTAGTGGTAATCTTTAGCTCGGCACTTGGTCCTTTGTTTTCGAATTCGTTGATCACCTCTTGCTTACCCACGGTCTTCTAATCTCCCTGATTTTACTTTGCATCCACTCAAGTGTTCCAAGATCCGAATTCATCGTACATTTTCTGATTCTTCCGTACCCGAACGTCTTGATACTTCTATTCTCTACAAATGCCGATTTCCCAGTTCCCTTTCTGGTTCCTTGTTTCTCTTGTGCAACACCACGGACTCCCAAGTTCTTTAATCCTCTTGCATCAAGGGGTATATTCTCATAACCTAAGGTTGTCATTTGATCCCAAGTCTTTCATACCCGAGTGACACCATCCCCCTCAACTCTTGCTTTAGAGCCAATTCCTCATTTGTCCAACTCTTCACCGTAGTTGTTATCTTGACCAAAGCCTCCTTGTTTGAACCTTGAAGAATTCCAACGGTCGGGCAACTTCACCTTCCATAATTGAGTGCCTCCACTCTTCACTCCGAATCGAAATAATGAATCTCAAATGTTGATTCGAGTGTCTTGCTTATCTTCTTAATAAATCCAAAATGTCTCGGTTCACCTCTTCCTTCCCATTTTGTTACTTCAACCTCGAAATCTTCTTTTCCATGGTCGTTACTTTAATTAAAGTCACCTTGCTCTATCCTTTGTGAGTTCATAAGAGTGTATGAAGTCACCTTCCATGAGTATGTAATCCTATTTCTTCCACTCCGACCCAACTACCGAATTTGTAGGTCAATTCGGTTATCTTGACTTCTCGTGGTCTCCCTTAATTATCTCGTTGTTCGGTCCCACTACTTGTTACCTTCAGGTACCCAAAATAGTCAGTCTCTAAATTCTTTTCAACCGACATGAACCTTACCCCAAAAATCCAATATGTCTCGACTTATTACTTTTTTCCCGATCTCTTATATTTCGAAATTATAAAATCTTCTTACCCCGAACTAAATTTCTCAATCTTTGAATTTGATTCGAATCACTCCGTCAACTCGACCTCAATTCAACTACTTAAAGATCCCTAACTCGGTTGTAAACTTGAACTTGGAATCTTAATGCCGTCAGGGTTTCTTTCAGTTCTTCCTTAAATTAAACGGGCCTCTTGAACTTGGCCAATCACCTCCGGTTGCGGTATACAAGTGTGTGTTTATTTTTGTGGGTATGAATACTACATATCCATACCATTAGCTCATCCATGCCCAATCTTCACCCATGGTTTAGTTCCCATCTCAAGCTTGAATTCCATCTTATATCCTCTTCATAAGAATCACCAATTACTCGAATTCTTTTAAATCTTCGGAGCCTTCTCTAATTCACACACACTTGAAAGAAGATCTCATGACAAGTTGTTGTGATCGCGGAAATTGGTTGTGGTTTGATATCATAATAATATCCTACAATCACAACTCAACTCAAATATAATCCATGCCGATTAGTATGTGCATATGACATATAATTAGCATCAAAAGCACGTACTGATGCAAAAAACAAAACATAAATCAGCAAAATTTAAGTTAAATACATTTAACAATATATTTTCCATATCAAGTTTCGATAACAATGCTCATGATCAATGCGGTGCACACGTTGACACGTTGTTCCTATACCGTTCGACCTACACTTGACATGATATGACACTAGAAACCCCAATTTGACAACCTGGGGCTCTAATACCACTTTAGGAGGTAGCACCCACAACAATAGGCACTACATCCCCCACACTACCAGTCTAGTCCACCCATGAAATGGATAATCCAAGCATGAACCGAACTCATAGCGAACGGGTGATAAAATAAAACAACCTGGCTAGGCTGAATCTAACCCTGTACCAGTTAATCAAGAAAATCCAAAATGCGGTGATGAAGTAATAAGTTAAATACATGAATTCTAACAATTTCATAACAATAATTAAAATCCAACATGCAGCCTAACAACGGGTTCAACTAAGCATGCAACCTGTCCCGAATCAATATCCAATAATCATAATTGGCACACAGGCCCGAATACTTGAAGTGATACAGTTAATTCGTAACAATGTGAAATGAGACTCAAGTGTACAAGTGAGACTCGAATGAGATCAAGACTCTACTCCCGCCTAGCAGAACCTGAAAGAAACTGAAAAGTGGGAAAGAGGGGTCAGTCTCTAGAAGACTGAGTGAGCAGGGGCTATACATATATAATATATATATATATATATATATATATATATATATATATATATATAGAAACATGCATATCCAAGTCATAAATCCCGAGCAAAGTTTTATTGGAAGTTAGTTCCCATGATGGGCAAGAAATAGCTTAAGCAATGCTTGAACTTTACGACTAATTCATATTAAATTCGTTACATTCGTAATTCATAAATAATCATTGAGGCTCGGCGAGTGAGCGTGTATAATCTCCAACCAAACTCCGACCGTGTACCAGAAACGTGATTAATACTTTTGAATACGTGATCATGTAATACGTAATAATACATGCGAATTACACGTTCATGAAATAACCGTAATAATAATCGTAATCGTGATCGTAATCTTAACAATAATAATAGTTCCAACCTTCTTCCTCCGGGACGGTAGAAGGGTTTGCACCACCTCTTTCGTTCGTTCTGAGTCGGGGGATCATGACTCCTACCCGCTCCTTCGATGGGGTAACACCACCCACACTACACGGTCGCATGAGAAATTCTCAAAGGGTACTCTATGTGAATGGATGGTCCGACGGCCCGATGCCGTACCGGGTTTCACACACACTTTTCCCCGAGCCCAATAATACGTGAACATGATCGTGCATGATCTTGCCAAAATGTTCAAGTCGTGAGAATAATAATAACAATACATTTCAAATCCCTTGAAGAAAGGATTACTCGATAATAATTTACTCGATGACTTTGCTTTGAAATCAATATATATATATATATATATATATATATATATATACGTTAGGTTTTTGTCCAAAACTTACCACATAAAGGTTGTACGATTTGATACATAACTAGAATGAAAACACCCTGACCTGGACTACCACGAGACAAGGAACAAGAACAATACGGGTGCCTATTTGATCCGGAAGTCCCCACCTTGGAAACGAACTTTACAAGAGAAGAAATCATTTGTACTCATGAGAAATGACTCAATATGAAACCAATTAGGACGCACGACATTGGTATGAGGTGTTCGTGGCGTGATATGGAATGATAGAGTATGCATATGAGAATTATAAAATGATATGCTATGCCGTGATAGTGTTCATGTGCACAACTAATATCCCACATATGGAATAGACGAAAGATATAAGTGTACGTGTGATACGTGGTCATATAACGCATGCTTGAATATATATATATATATATATATATATATATATATATATATCAATTAAGAAACCGACATATTCACATATTGCATTTAAACACGTAATTACAATTCATGGAAGCATATAAGCACATTAAGCACGTTAGGAAAAACAAGCAAGGCACGAACACAAGCTGACGGTAAGAAAATAACGTAAGCCAAAGCAAGAACACAAGGCCAAAAGAGGTAATCCCGGCTGGGATTCCAAAAGCACTGAAACTAATCCAGGTCGTGAGAGGCGTCCAGGCCAACACGCACACAGGCATTCCCGACCGGGACAAAAAAAGGCACTAAAAAGGATCCCGGCCGGGATCTCACATCAGGCACCAAACTGACAGCCCATCCCGGCCGAGATTAGAAATGAACTAATCTCGATCCCGGCCAGGGCGTCCTGCGACAAAAACAGGGCAGCTCGCTGTGACTGAAAAACTTACCGAAAACTGTCCACGGGGCGCCGCTGGAGCCCGAAACTCACACCAAGCAACAAGCAAACACCAAAGAACATAAAAGTACAATCGAAATACGAAACGAGGCACATTAACATACAAACCTGGCAAAGTTATATATAATATATACATACACATATATACTCATATACACACATATATACATTCAAATATAGCAAGGAATGAAGGAAAACTTACCGGAATGGAGTGAGCTCGTGGTGGTCGGGAATCGTCGGAATCCTTGCTGGAGTTGGTGAAGCTTGTTTCGTTCCTTGTCTTGAGCTCTCTTGCCTTGACTTGGATGAAGAAAAGAGAAAAGAGGGGGGGAAAAGAGTGGTGGAGCTATGGTGGTGAGGGATGACAGAGTGTCGACCGGAATGCGGTGGCGGAGTGGCGGCTGAGGTGGTGGTTGTCTCGGAAGGTGAAGGGGGAAAGAAAAGGGAAAGGAAAGAGTGAAGAAAAGAAAGAAAGGAGAAGGAAAGAAAAGAGAAAGGAAGGAGGGGGAGTTGTCGTGAGATTAAGGGGGGGAGAGAGAGAGAGAGAGTGGTGTGGGTTGGTCAAAACGGGACCCGGTTGAAAGATATTTTGGTGTTGTGATATTTTGTGTGGTTTCGGCTCGAATTGAAATACGGCTGGGGTAGAATTAGGTTCCCGAATTAAATAAAAAGATAGGCAACGAATTCGGGAATTTACGAGGAATAAAAGGTAAGGCTCGAGGAAAAAGGAATAAACGTGATCGTGTGTGAAATTGCAAAACAAACAAACAATTAGTCACGAGCACAGAGAACAAGAATTAAATCACACGGATAAACAATTAAAGCTCGTAAAACACTTAATCACATAATCAAATAAGTAAAACACATAACACTCAACCTGACCTCACTCGTGATGTTATACCTAGTTAGTCTTGAAAACACGGGCGTCACACTGAAAGTACGAACGGTCAGGATGTTACACTATCATCCAAACCTTCTTCTCACACCACCCAAAATTCTTTGTAAGAGTTTGTTGGATTCATTGCAAAGCACGACCCTCGTCTAACCTCGTGATAACGACACTCGCACACTGAAAGCTACCCTGTAGGGAAACTAACAAACCATAATAAACAAATACGTAACAAAATTAAAGGATGCATGATGCACATGATATGTATGTTTAACATACGGTTCACCGATGTTTGGAATTGTTGTCTTTTGGAATGATCTGGATCGAGTGTCGAATCATTTTTGGTGATTTTATCGCTTATAAAGTCACGCTTTAAAATCCCATGGTGTCTCGATGTTTCCATAACTATCCGGATTTCAGCCCCACCGTTAATTTCTTCCTTTAACGAATCCGGAGCCAATTTCCACTCTTGAGTGTACGCTTTGTCTTACTTCTTTTCCCATAGTTTGGTTCTCTCGGTTTCTAATTTGCTACCATGATTCTTAACAATCGATGCCCTTCAACCTTCCTTCGGAACTACCCCCAAGAGAGAATTATCCTTGTGAGACCTACAAACCTGACAACTCATCAACACCTCCGAGGTTCTAATTTCCACCTTGACAAATCCCCTTCTCTTGAAGCCTAAGGGGAGAGCTCCAACGTTTCTCAAGGTTTCTCTTTATTCTCCTCACTATCTCGAGGATGACCGTTTGTATGACCTGTATACTTGGGAATTTTTTACGACCTCGAGACTTCACTCCAACACTGATAAGCTCCTTAAAGTTCCCCCCAAAAGGATGTCTTTCTTCTTTGTCGTGGTTACTTCCTATTCTTCTTCTTCTTAGAATTCATGAAAGCCCGATCGAAGTCTCTTGGAAATTTTACCGATCTATTCTTCCGAGGCATGGTTGAACTGTGAATCAATCTCCATGCCCCAAACTGTTAGGAATAGTGCCCTAGAAAGCCGATTGTATATCCGCTTTGTGCTTTTTCTTATTGTAATCACAGACAATCTTTGAATGAAATAACGAATTGAGGCAACACTTCTTTATATGCTCTTGTTTGGTATGCGTTTACTTTAGCTGTGCATGTACGAGAACTCCCCTAATTCTGATGACTTTAGGGCTCTACCATTTAGGTGAAATGGTTCATGAAACGAGCCCTATATCACATAAGTCATGATTAGTAAAATACTCCAAGCCGATGAGTCCTACAGACAGTGGGAGTGTCAACCTGACTCCTCTAAGGCTTGCTTGTGGGATCACGCCCTTAAGAAAGACCACCTTGTTTCATGGAGGTGCAAAGTGTATGGTTGATACGTGCGTGATACATGAGGGTGCTTACTTTAATAAGTAAGTTCACTGAGGTGCCCCGTGTGAGAACATTCCTAAATGGGAAAGGAAGTTTCTATTTCAGGAAATGGAAACTTCCAGATTAGGAAATATCTCACGAGTCATTGATGTGATTAATTGATCCTTAGACTTGAGGTTCCTTGTCACTTTATGAGTTAACTCTGTAGTCTTAGGTATAAGCTTTAAAGGGTGTCGCCTTAGACAACTGATTCAAGGCTTATGCTGGGGCTGCACAAGTGATTCATGAAAGTGAATGAGAATCAAGAGAGGACCTACACTTGCGTTTGCAAGGTGATCTCTTATTGTGTAAGTCATTCATATGCCATATGGAGTCCTTGGCCAAGGCAGTAGATCAAGACATCAAGAAAAGGGTTTCTTGGATTGAGATCAAATGGATATGAAATGCACTTAGCTTTAAGACCGGATTATTAGGGTTCTGATTATTCCCTTACCCTAGATCTTGGTTGAGAGATAGTAAGTAGGAGGATTCTATCTCACATGAATCAATGACTTAAAGGTTCTGTCGAATCCGAACATTCCAATTCAGCTAGGGGTTAAACACCTGTTGCTAGACTATGGTCGTTTAATCTGTGGACTGATTAATCAATTAGTGAATTAATTAATTAGGGTCACTGCTAATTGAATTGAGAACCTAGAGGGTCACACACAACAACTTGGTTACATGAGTTGAGGCTTGAAAATGATTAAACGAGTTAATCGGGCCAAGAGGGTTCCACACGTGTGAAATCACACGTGTGGCTCACGTGAGTGACACGTGTCACACACGTGTGAATATATATATATTATATATATGTATTAAATAATTAAATGTGTTAATTATTTAATAGACTTTGGTTTAATTTTTGAATTAAAAAGAAAGTCTTATTTTGGAGAAAATAATCTAGTTAATTAATTACGAATTAATTAATTAGATAAAAATAAGTTATTTATTTTATAATAAATAAAGTATAAAATTATCCAAAAATAGTTTGGATATTTTTAGCTCTCTTAAAAGTTGACTTGAATTAGAATTCAAAGTCAAAGTTGGAAAATACTTGATGATCAAGTAATAGGAGAGAGAGGAACCAAATCCTTGCCCAACAAGGAATAGGTTCGGCCGTCCCTCTCCCTTTCCTATATATAGGGGAGCTCATGCTCCCCTTTAGAGCTAATTGGCAATTCTTTTGGTTCATGTGTTGAACACCTTCCTTTCTCCAAGATAAAATAAAACCCTAGGTTAAGCCTAAACACTAACTAGAGAACTAGCATCCTTACCAGTTAGATTGTGATCAAGTTGGTGGACTTTCTCTAGAGACTTCAAGTTAGAAGTTTGAAGATTCGAGCTTTACCAAGGAGAGGGGATCAAGCCGCGAGAAGAGCGTTCTTGGGTGGCTTGAAACGCTTCAAGAAAGAATAAAAGAAAAGTAAGTTTCTTCTATCCTTACGAATTTGGATACACGATTGCGAGTTCAAGATCCTTTTGTTGGGAAAATTTTTTTAAATTCCGCTGCTTTCTGATTCGTATTTTCCAACAAGTGGTATCAGAGCCACCTCGTTAATCGTGTTTCTGATTAGTCTCAATTATTCTGAATTTGGTAGAAATTCTTAGGCTTAGATGCGAATTAGGTATTCATGAGTTCTTTTAGAAAGCCTGAAATACAAAACTATAAATTTTCCTGAATTTCTGAAACTGTTTTCTTAAATTGTGATTTTGAAAACCGTTTTGATTGAAATATGTTTAAATCGTATTTTTTAATTTTGGATTGAACCAGGTTTTGGAGAAACCCAAAAATATGAAACGGGACACGAAAAGAACGGGCCTGGGCGTGCTAGCACGTCGCACGCCCAAGCCCCATCACCGCCGCCCAGCCCTCCCGCATCCGCACGGGAGGCCTCCCGCCCGCCTAGGAGCCTTGCTCGCCTGTCCCGCAACCGTGCGGGACAGCCGCCTGCTCCTCCAGCAACCGCGCGGGAGCGCCCGCCCAGCCCGCCCAGGGATGGGCGGGACTGCCTGCACGCGCCGCATGTCTGCGCGCAAGGGCGCGACTTGTGCGCGCACGTTGGCGGCAATCGCTGCAGGCTGTGCGCAGCGCTGGCGCGTGCCTAGCGCGCGTTCCTTCGCGGCGGGCGGGCGATCCCGCGTCGTCCCGGGCCCGTGCTTTCGTGTTTTCGTGTTTCGTGTTTTTCGGTCCGTAAAATCCCGATTTAATTTTATTTTAATTTTATCTTTTAAAATCAGTTTTGCTAAAATAAAATTATTTTAAATTTTTGATTAAATTGGGATTTTTGAGAAATTAAAGCGATTTGGATTTTGGGAAATTTATGAATTTTATTTTCTGAAAATAATGAAAGAATAAAATTATTAATTTTGGAAATTAATTGGAATTTTATTGGTTTATAGTTTTTCGGGTTTTATTGAAAAGGCTCTTGAACAAGAATTGCATCTAAGTCGTGTTTTAAGTCATTAGGACTTGAAACGAGAATTTTAATTTATTGGCTAAATTTAAATTCTCGCAAAAGCATGTTAGGTGATCATGGGTTTAGATCTATGTATGGTTTTAATTTATGCACATGGATGGTTTAAATTGGGGTTGGAGCCCTATAGTTGCGTTTTTCAATTGAGGTTGGAGCCTCACTTATGTGCGTACTGTTATGTAATTTATGATGTGGCTTTCCATATTACTGTTTTTGAGGCCGGGGTATGCCCTGTGTAATTATCTAAGGCCAATATGAAGATTGAGCCTTATTACTTTATGTATTTTTCTTTTTTATGGTAATTTGAGAGTAGAGATAGGTGGTGAGGTTTTATTTTCATTTTGGAGACAATGCACCCATGGAGTAAGATGGTCCACATTCAAGTAACAAGGAGGCCATAAGTGAAGACCCCTCAAAATGTTAGGGAGGGGAATCTCAATTGTTAAATGTAATAGAGATAGGGCTCGTATTTTGTTACCGCTTTCCCTTATGTGATTGAAACTGTTTATGTAGCATGTATGTTAGAACTTGTGATTGTGGAGTGGCTCCCACATATCACGCATAAGACAGGTAGAACCCATGATCATTACATGTTAGTATCATGCTAGGACATGTTATCTATTTATGTGCTTGTTTGAAATGCATTTAAGTGTACTTGCATTAATCAAGACTAATAAAATTGGATAACATATATGTTGGTGAGGTCGAACCGGACAACTTTCCGGTTGATTCGAAAATTCCCCTTAAATATTAAGCTAATTTCGAACAAATAGGTGTTTAATTCGAGATGCAAATTTTGAATTAAATTCCTAGCATTCCATCAATAGGTTTTAAGTTTAGTAAGTGAAGCTGGTTATTGTCCGCGAGTCGTGGGATAGCTAGTGGAGCTTGTTAGTTCTTAGTTACCTAATTGATCATTTTAAATGATCAATATTTCATGGTCAATTTTATCAAGGGCGATGTCCGCGAGTCGTGGGTCGTTCGAACTAAGTTTTGGTCTTGATCTTATGATTGATGGGTCTAGCTTAACGCCTAAGTAAATATGGATGTCGCACGAGTCGTGGGTCCATATTGAAAGATAGGTGATGCAAAAACAATTACTAAGAGTTCTAAAGGTGTTAGAATTGGTAAGTTGTACCTACCTAGGGTTCTTACTTAGAATGTCCGCGAGTCGTGGGTTCGAGGTAAAATGCTTAGGATCTTAGTACCCACTGGGAAACGTGTTCCTCTTAGATCTTTGGGAATTGTAGATCTCTGAAAAACAGTGGGAGCTGCATTAGATTAAAGACCTTATCTTTTGTATATCGTTATAATTCAGCATGCTCACTAGTTCTCTGTTTTACCATTTAGGTCGTAGATTCTGTGATTCTCTACGTGTTTTGAAATGGCAACCAAAAACCCTCTTGTATCGATCCTCGAGTCAAACAAGTTGACTGTTCCCAACTATTCTGATTGGCTGAGGAATCTAAAAATCATATTAGATTCTGAGAAGAGAACTTATGTTCTTTTCGAAGGGGAGCCCAGTCCTGAAGGGGAGGCTCCCACTCGGGCCGAGCGGGATGCGATTCAGAAGTGGAAGGATGATAATCTCCAAGCTCGTTGCCTTATGTTGGCTAACATGTCTCCGGACTTGCAAAGACAACATGAGGCCATGGAATATGCTTGGGAGATTTACGACCACTTAGAGCAACTTTACCGCCCTCATGAACGTGTTACAAGGTATAACACATCAAAGGAATTGTTCCACTTGAGAATGAGGGAAGGTTAAAGTGTCCATGAATATGGACTCAAGTTTCTTGCCCTTACTGAGAAACTTGCTTCCATGGACATGCCGCTGAAAGATGAGCTTTTAGTGGATTTGTTGCTAGCTTCGCTCCCACCATCATTCAACCCATTTGTCCTTTACTTCAACATGAATCATGCTGGTGCTACTGTAGCTGAGCTGATTAGTCAGCTTGTGACTGCTGAAAGCACGATCAAGAAGGACAATAAGGTTTTGATGGTGAATGCTCCATCTTCCTCTTCTGGACCTTCTAAAGGTAAGGACAAGAAAGCCCAAAAGAAGAAGAAGAAACCCCTTAGGCCCACTGGTGGCATTTCGAAGGGAAAGGCCCAAAAGAAGAAGCGTGATCAGAAAGAGGATGTTTGCTTCCATTGTAGCAAAGCGGGACATTGGAGGAGAAACTGCCCAGAGTACAAGGCTACTCTAAAGAAAGGTATCTTTCTCGTTGAAATAAATCTTTCTATTAATTCTAGTTCTTGGGTACTTGATACCGGTTGTGGAACTCATATCTGTAATGATGTACAGATGCTAAGTGAAGTCAAACAACTCAAAGAAGGAGAATGTGTCTTGAAGATCGGCGATGGCTTAAACGTTGAAGCTCGAGCTTTAGGCACAATTAGATTAGATTTAGGTAGTTTTGAGTTAGTCTTAAATAAAGTCCTTTATGTACCAAGCATTATTCGTAATATAATTTCAGCTCCAATATTAGATTGTGAAGGTTATGAAACTTATATTAAGAATGGTAAATACTTTTTCAAACGGAACAACTCTTCCGTTCACATCGGTACTCTAAGTAATGGACTTTATCTAACTCAAAATATCAATATTATGAATATACAACGAGAAACAAAGCGTAAGAGAGATGACAAAGTTTCAGCTCCCTTACGGCACGCTAGATTAGGACACATTTCCAAGAACAGAATTAGCAAGATAAACACTTTAGGATCATTCTCTGAAAATGATCTTAAGGAGTTAACTTCTTGCGAATCCTGTCTCAAAGGAAAAATATCCAAAGTTCCTTTTAAAGGAACTGTGGAACGTGCCACTAAGGTTTTGGATTTGATCCATACTGATGTTTGTGGACCGCTTAGTGTAAGCACTAGAAACAATCATCAGTATTTCATAACCTTTACTGATGACTCAAGTCGGTATGGTTATGTATACTTAATGAAGTATAAATCTGAAGCTTTTGAGAAATTCTTAGAATTTCAAAAGGAGGTTGAGAACCAAACTGGTCACAAGATCAAAGCACTTCGATCTGATCGAGGAGGCGAGTATCTTAGTGAAGAATTCCTTAATCATCTCAAAGATAATGGGATTATCTCTCAATGGACTCCTCCGGGAACTCCTCAGCTTAATGGAGTTTCTGAGAGAAGGAATCGAACCCTACTTGATATGGTTCGTTCCATGATGAGTTTCACTGACTTACCACCTTCTTTCTGGGGTTATGCCCTAGAAAGTGCAACAAAGATTCTGAATCTAGTTCCCTCTAAGTCAGTCCCCAAAACGCCCTATGAAATGTGGCATGGTAAAATCCCTAGTTATTCTTACTTAAGAATTTGGGGTTGTCCTGCTTACGTGAAGAGGACAGTGGGAGATAAGTTAGAATCTCGTTCTAACTTATGCTACTTTGTAGGTTATCCTAAGGAATCCATAGGATACTACTTCTATGATCAATCTGAGCAAAAGGTGTTTGTTTCCAGAAATGCCACTTTTCTTGAGGAACCGTTCCTTAAAGAAAAGAAAGGCAAGATCATAGAATTAGAAGAAGTACAAAGTAACCCCACGCCACCCACTGAAGAAACGTCCCCTACTGATCAACCACAACCAATCACGAATTTCGATACACATGTAAATCCTCCTCTAAGGCGTTCTGAACGCACTCCTAGACAGCCGGAGAGATGGTATGGATTCTTCCATGAAATCTCTCAAAAGGATAATGATCCTTCAACATATGAGGAGTCACTTTCAGATTCTGACTCTAAACAGTGGATAGAAGCCATGAAATCCGAAATGGATTCCATGAACTCCAACCAAGTTTGGACCTTGGTAGATTTGCCTGATGGGGTCAAACCCATAGGTTGTAAATGGATCTTTAAGAGAAAGCTTGGAGTTGATGGAAGCATTGCAGCCTACAAAGCAAGACTGGTTGCAAAAGGATTCACTCAAAGACCCGGCGTGGACTTTGACGAAACCTTTTCACCAGTTGCAATGCAAAAGTCTATTCGAATCATGCTTGCCATTGCTGCATATTATGACTATGAGATATGGCAAATGGATGTGAAAACTGCCTTTCTCAATGGTGACATTGACAAAGACATTTATATGGAGCAACCCATAGGTTTCACATTCAGTGGGAGTGAGCAAAAGGTTTGCAAACTCCAAAGATCAATATATGGATTGAAACAGGCTTCTACGAATTGGAACATTCGATTTGATGAATCGGTCAAAGCGTTTGGCTTCATCCAAATTTCGAATGAATCATGTGTGTATAGAAAGGAATTGGAGACCTCAGTGCAATTCTTAGTACTTTATGTTGATGGCATCCTTCTTATTGGGAATTCGAAGGATGACATGAAAGTGACTAAGTTATGGTTATCGAACCAATTCGACATGAAAGATCTTGGTGACGCGTCCTATATCCTTGGAATTAAAATCTATAGGGATAGATCTAGAAGGTTAATAGGACTATCACAGTCGATGTACATTGACAAAGTATTGAAGAGATTCAATATGGAGTCAGCAAAGGTTAAGAACCTTCCTATGAGTGTAGGAACATGTCTTTCAATGAAGATGTGTGCTAAGACTAACCTTGAGAAGGAGAGAATGACTCATACACCTTATGCGTCAGCAATAGGTAGCATAATGTATGCAATGTTATGTACTCGACCGGATGTGGCTTATGCACTTAGTGTGACAAGTCGTTTCCAATCTGACCCTAGAGATGGTCACTGGGCTGCCGTGAAGAATATTCTTAAGTACTTGAAAAGTACTAAAGATTTATTCTTAGTTTACGGAGGTCAGAAAGATCTTACTGTCGAAGGATACTGCGATGCAAGCTTTGCATCAGACTTAGATGATTTTAAGTCAATGTCAGGATACATTTTCTGCGTAAATGGCGGAGTAGTGAGTTGGAAGAGTTCCAAGCAAACAACCACTGCAGATTCGACCACTGAGGCCGAATACTTAGCTGCAAATGATGCAGCTAAGGAAGGTGTTTGGATTAGAAACTTCATTCAAGAGTTGAATGTTGTTCCTAGCATGAAAGACCCCATTACTGTTGTAACAGCCCGAAAACCCGCCGTTCGATATTGTCCGCTTTGGATGGGAACCAGACCCCGAAGGGAACCACCCTCACGGTTTTGTTTCTCCCAGGTGGGAACCAGACCCCGAAGGGAACCACCCAGGAAAAGGCCTCTACAAGGGGAGGGGGATCCACCACTTTATAAAGTGGCTTCAAGCCCACCTCCAATCCGATGTGGGACAAAGCACCTTTGGCTATTACAATCCACCCCCCTTAAGAGGGCCCAGCGTCCTCGCTGGCACACCGAATCCGGGTCCCCGGCTCTGATACCATTTGTAACAGCCCGAAAACCCGCCGTTCGATATTGTCTGCTTTGGATGGGAACCAGACCCCGAAGGGAACCACCCTCACGGTTTTGTTTCTCCCAGGTGGGAACCAGACCCCGAAGGGAACCACCCAGGAAAAGGCCTCTACAAGGGGAGGGGGATCCACCACTTTATAAAGTGGCTTCAAGCCCACCTCCAATCCGATGTGGGACAAAGCACCTTTGGCTATTACAACTGTGTTTTGTGACAACACTGGGGCGGTTGCTCAAGCAAGAGAACCAAGATCTCACCAACGGACCAAGCACATTATGAGAAAGTATCACCTAATCCGTGATATTATCAAAAGAGGAGATGTGCAAATTGAGAGGGTCACATCAGCAGAGAACGTGGCAGATCCACTTACTAAACCCCTTAGTCGAGAAGCTTTCCAAGGTCATCTTCAGAAGATGGGACTTAGAGTAGCTTTAGAATGGCTTTGACGGGCAAGTGGGAGATTGTTAGGAATAGTGCCCTAGAAAGCCGATTGTATATCCGCTTTGTGCTTTTCCTTATTGTAATCACAGACAATCTTTGAATGAAATAACGAATTGAGGCAACACTTCTTTATATGCTCTTGTTTGGTATGCGTTTACTTTAGCTGTGCATGTATGAGAACTCCCCTAATCCTGATGACTTTAGGACTCTACCATTTTGGTGAAATGGTTCATGAAACGAGCCCTATATCACATAAGTCATGATTAGTAAAATACTCCAAGCCGATGAGTCCTACAGACAGTGGGAGTGTCAACCTGACTCCTCTAAGGCTTGCTTGTGGGATCACGCCCTTAAGAAGGACCACCTTGTTTCATGGAGGTGCAAAGTGTATGGTTGATACGTGCGTGATACATGAGGGTGCTTACTTTAATAAGTAAGTTCACTGAGGTGCCTCGTGTCAGAACATTCCTAAATGGGAAAGGAAGTTTCTATTTCAGGAAATGGAAACTTCCAGATTAGGACATATCTCACGAGTCATTGATGTGATTAATTGATCCTTAGACTTGAGGTTCCTTGTCACTTTATGAGTTAACTCTGTAGTCTTAGGTATAAGCTTTAAAGGGTGTCGCCTTAGACAACTGATTCAAGGCTTATGCTGGGGCTGCACAAGTGATTCATGAAAGTGAATGAGAATCAAGAAAGGACCTATACTTGCGTTTGCAAGGTGATCTCTTATTGTGTAAGTCATTCATATGCCATATGGAGTCCTTGGCCAAGGCAGTAGATCAAGACATCAAGAAATGGGTTTCTTGGATTGAGATCAAATGGATATGAAATGCACTTAGCTTTAAGACCGGATTATTAGGGTTCTGATTATTCCCTTACCCTAGATCTTGGTTGAGAGATAGTAAGTAGGAGGATTCTATCTCACATGAATCAATGACTTAAAGGTTCTGTCGAATCCGAACATTCCAATTCAGCTAGGGGTTAAACACCTGTTGCTAGACTATGGTCATTTAATCTGTGGACTGATTAATCAATTAGTGAATTAATTAATTAGGGTCACTGCTAATTGAATTGAGAACCTAGAGGGTCACACACAACAACTTGGTTACATGAGTTGAGGCTTGAAAATGATTAAACGAGTTAATCGGGCCAAGAGGGTTCCACACGTGTGATTTCACACGTGTGGCTCACGTGAGTGACACGTGTCACACACGTGTGAATATATATATATTATATATATATGTATTAAATAATTAAATGTGCTAATTATTTAATAGACTTTGGTTTAATTTTTGAATTAAAAAGAAAGTCTTATTTTGGAGAAAATAATCTAGTTAATTAATTATGAATTAATTAATTAGATAAAAATAAGTTATTTATTTTATAATAAATAAAGTATAAAATTATCCAAAAATAGTTTGGATATTTTTAGCTCTCTTAAAAGTTGACTTGAATTAGAATTCAAAGTCAAAGTTGGAAAATACTTGATGATCAAGTAATAGGAGAGAGAGGAACCAAATCCTTTCCCAACAAGGAATAAGTTCGGTCGTCCCTCTCCCTTTCCTATATATAGGGGAGCTCATGCTCCCCTTTAGAGCTAATTGGCAATTCTTTTGGTTCATGTGTTGAACACCTTCCTTTCTCCAAGATAAAATAAAACCCTAGGTTAAGCCTAAACACTAACTAGAGAACAAGCATCCTTACTAGTTAGATTGTGATAAAGTTGGTGGACTTTCTCTAGAGACTTCAAGTTAGAAGTTTGAAGATTCGAGCTTTACCAAGGAGAGGGGATCAAGCCGCGAGAAGAGCGTTCTTGGGTGGCTTGAAACGCTTCAAGAAAGAATAAAAGAAAAGTAAGTTTCTTCTATCCTTACGAATTTGGATACACGATTGCGAGTTCAAGATCCTTTTGTTGGGAAAATTTTTTAAATTCCGCTGCTTTCTGATTCGTGTTTTCCAACATAAACGTATGATCGGTCTCAATTGTTTTCCCCAAATTATCGAGTCGGAGTCTTGACCTAGCTCCGGTGATGTTCTCTCCGAGCCATACTGTAGCACCCCGCACGGTGGGTCACCACATCCCCCGCACCTAGACCCAATCTACATACGAGATGGGAGACCCGTACATAAATCGAGCATAAGCAAACGGGAGACAGACAAACACGCCTAAGCTAGGCGGAACGTAGACCCCGAACTTCAAAGTACAACCAAACGAAAATGTGGAAGCATAAACATGACATACAAAATTCAAACATACATAAGCAGGTGACGGGTTCAACTAGCATAAATTCCTAATCCCGAAATTAAACATAAATCATAAATACAAACGTGTTCATCTATTCCTAGAAGCTGTCCTGAAACAAATAATATATAATTCAAATCATACTACGAGAATATACATACATACAAACGTACAACATATTCGAGTTACAAAATACGAAAGCAAAGGACCCAACTTAAATATGGATTTGACTCAACAAAGGACTCCAAAGACCGACACACACTGCCTAGGTCGAACTCTAAAGCAAAACCTGCAAACTAAAAACAAAGGGAGGGGAGGGGTCAGTCTAAAGACTGAGTGAGGGGCTACCCACACACCCCTACATATACATAGAGCACAACACGTTCAAATTAGATGTTCGTGAATCCGGAATTAGTTTTTGCATGCCAAAACAGTTACCCGTGATAATATATATATAGGGTGACTTAACAAAGTAAACAAACGGAACTTAAGTTACATATATCAAATTGTACGTTCAAATTAAGGCAAACTAAGTAGACATACCGGAGCACGTTTTATTAGATTAAAATATACCAACTTTTATCTTAATTTATGAATCTACCCCCATTTCATGAACTTATGACATGCGAGCGTTCTCAAACTCCAACCAACTCCTCAGTTCAAATTCATATTCAAATTCAAAGAAAAATAAAGTCAAACATACGTACCTCTTCTCCAGTGATGGAAGGGTTGTACCTACCCTAACCATCGGTTCCAATATGTGTGGGCCGTGAGTTTCATGACACTCACGCCCGAGGATTCCATCCCCCAACCAAACCTCCTGACGGGTTCCGGGTTGATCCTTTCAAATGGAGATCGTTCTCAGGAGTTGATCCGATGGCTCGACACCATCCTAGGGCTCCTTTATACAAATCTCCAGGGCCCTTCAAAATCAACTTCAAAGTTCAAAGTTTAAAGCCCGCTTAGAAAGACAGACAGAAAGACATAACTCATGCATATCGTACTTATCGTATCGTACGTACATACCACACACACTCACCTCAAAGTCATATCAAAACTAAAACTAAGCATACATAGGCTCATACATAGGATTTGTACTTTCAAACTTGCGACAAAACCATCAAAATACTTATCTCACACATATCTACTTATACATAGAGGTTTATAAGTCACATGTAGTAAAAAACGGGCACATTTCATTAGGGTCTAACTATATCCTAACCTCACCTTACACCAAACGAAGCCAAAGACAAGACGTTTGATTCACCCCGGAATCAACTTGGCCGACAAAACACCACCCCGGGTGCACCTGAACAAACTGAAAACAAAATACAAGACTTAGACTAAAAATGAGCCACATAGGCGCACATCGTATGAATAAGCACTTAAGAGAATGCAAAAACGTAAACAAGACTCATATTCAAATCAATTTCATACAAAGAAATACATTTCATAACTTATCATAATCATAAAACATGTTAAGGGATGTTCATGTGCACAATTAATGCATATCACCATGTATAGATACATAACAATGTGCACATGTGCTTCGTTCAAATAATTCACATTACTCAAGCAACATAATATACATGTAAGAAAGAATACATACACATAAGTATGATATAACAAGTTAGGAACAAGTTTGGAGGTGGAAAGGTGCAAGAAAAGCGTAAGAAAAACACGAAAAGGGGTTCCGAGTGAAATTAGGCTAAAGCTGACAGTTTTCCAAAACGGACAAGTTGTAGGAAAACGGGCATAACTTGAGTTTGAGAAATGGGAATTAAGTTTTGTTTCTTGGAAATGAAACCAGAAAAATATATATTTCCAACGATATATGGCTCGAATCATGGTTCAAAGCGAGGCAAAAATGGCAAAGGTTTGAAGTTGAACAAAAGCAGATTTTTAGTGAAGTGGCGACACAAAAATAAAATGGTTATAACTCGCAAACCACGATGAGTTTTGCAGTGATTCTAACTGGATAATGTTCTAAACTCAAAAAGATTTCTACAGTTAAAAACAGCCAAATCTGAGCACGTATGAGTTCGTTGCGGCGGCGACAAAATTGCACTGAAAACCAATCGCGGCTGTAAACCAAATCTCGAAACTCCTCTAAAAACGGGTTGCGGGCGCGACCATTTTTACACATAATTCGGTCACGGGCGCAACCCAGCCTAGAGCAGCACACCCATGGTAGCTGATACGCACGGGGGACGTTCCAACCTCCCCAAAATCGAACCCACACCCCACGAAAAGGCACAAAATCAACATATAACATCATATAACACATATAGAACACATTAGAGCACAAATCGGACTTTGAAATGAGTCCGAACACCCAAAATAGGAAACCTACACTACTCATTATCTTCCCCAAAACTACTTATATTCACCAAATCACAACACAATATATACATAGAATCGAAGCACGTAATGAGAGGAGTACATTGCTTACCTTGGATCGTTGATCGGACGAACGGAGGCGGAGTTCTTGAGCTCGAAAGGGGTGGGTGGGGGTTTTCTTCTTCTTCTCTTCTCTCTTCCTTGTCGCATGTGAAAATGGGAGAAAAGGAAAGAGATTGGCCCTTTTTCTTAGGGCTAAGAAACGGGTTAGTTAAAACGGGTAGGGTCAAACGGTATCCAGTCCTTTCGGATTGGATTTTAAAACGGTAGGGGTATCAAACGGGCTCAGAAAAGAACAAGGTTAATTTTATTGGATCCAAATCATCGAAATGAATCCAATGGCAAAGTCGGAGTTCGAATCCGAATTCCCGAGATCAAGATAGCCAAAAAGGCTCCAAAACACCCTAATTTCAATTGGGTCCCTAAACTCTCAATTATTGGGCATTCGAGCCCAGTCATGTTTAATTAAATTGTAAAGTGTATATAACTTAAAATAAATTCACGTTAATACATAGTGTTAGGAATAGTGCCCTAGAAAGCCGATTCGTCGAAATCTGCTTTGGGACTTTCCTTGTGTCACAGACAATCTTTGAATAATATACAATTGATTAATATCATAGGTAATGTAGCACCCGGAACGCTAGGCGCCACATCCCCCGCACTATAGCCTCAATCCACATATGAAACGGCAATTCATACATGAACCAAAACTATAGCGAACGGGAGACAATAAAAACTCAAAAGCTAGGTGGGTACCCTCAATTAATACCACTAAACAATTGTATCAATAAAAGCGGAAACAATAACATTCAATACTTATAGTTACCATATTTACATATTTATTATTAGATACCAACATTTCATACAATACAATATCACCTCCAACATTAAGTAAGGCATAATACAAAATATAAGAAGCATCAATACATGAGTCAAAATATGAAGGTGAAGTGCTAGACCCGAATAAAAGACAGGCTAGACTCTAATTCCCGCCTAGCACGAACCTGCAAAAACTGAAAGGTTGAGGTGTCAGTCCAACACGGACTGAGCGAGGGGTATAAATAAATATTTGTGCACGTACATACAAGTTATAATCTCGGGTAATAATTTGGGAAAATAACAACACGATTTAGAAAAGAAGAGATAATATCGCCCGAGGTTACAACTAATAAATTTTATCCATTCAATCAATTCAATACAATCAATTTGTGGCCCGGCGAGTGAGGGCAAATCTCCAACCTTTCATCGACTGTGTATAATACTTCAATTTATTACGGCATTATGTGATCACACAACAATTCCTTACACAATTAGTAATTTCAATCAATAAATCCTTCTTCCTCCGGGTGATGGCGGGCTTGCAAGACCCAGCCATCAAATCATGGTGTACATCGGGAACATGACTCCCACACACGGGATTTCTTCCTCCACCAAACCTCCTAGTGGATTCAGAGGTTATCCCACAATGGTGAGGATAGTGCAAGAGTTACCCGTCAGCCCTTGCTTTCCCGGTTGGCTCAATACACTACCCTCGGGCCTAACGTGAACAATAGTTACGCGCCAAAACAATCAATTCGTCAATCAATCAATCCATTTTCATGAAATCATTTGAAAATCATAAGGTTCGAAAACTATAGATATATAGATACGTTTTGGCCGAAAATCACGTAAGGGTTGTAAGGGTTCTATATATCTAGAATTTAAACCTCACATTAACCAACAAAAGGAACAAAGAAACACCCTATGGAGCGTGCTCCTCGTCTCCGGGACCGAGATCTGTGCAACAAGGACAAGTGTGAAATAAGACTCGACTCGAATGAACCAATTATGACGAACGACAATGATATGTAACCTCAATCATGAATTTGTAATCAATGAGTGTCAAATAGGAGCATACTTATCAATAAAGTAAGCATATAATTTATGTAAGTCATATATGGGAGCCAATAAAGTGAAAGGAACGCAATAACAAGGGTTTTGGTGAAGTTTGGCAAAAACTGGCAATTTTTTAAAATGACCAAGCAGTGGAAAAAGGGAAATATCTAAAGTTCTAGAGATTGGAATTGGGTTTTGTTTGTTGGGAATGAAACTAGATAAGTATACCTTTAAAATTATATATGGCTCGTTTTCTAGTTCAAAGCGAGGAGAAAATAGCATAGGTTTGAAGTTGGGTGAATGCAGTTTGTCGGTAAAGCAGCGATACCAAAAAGAATTGATTATATCTCACAAAATAGAAAAGATATTGAGATGATTCGAATTGGAGGTTGTTCTAGACTTCAAGAGCTTTCGAAAGAATAAAAAATCAGGTCATTTAGAGTTCGGATGAGGGAGTACCCAGCCGGGTAAAGTTCAAGGGAAAAGTTCCCCGACCGGGTAAAGCAGTCCAGAAGCTTTTCAGCATAAAACTACCCGCCCAGGTACTTTTTATGCACAAAAAGTACCCGCCCGGGTACTGTTCCAGAGCTAGAAAAAGGGGCAAAACAGGGGTAGCTTCGGGGAAGAAAGAAAAGGAATGAAACCCCAAAGTAAACCCAACCAAAATGCTCCAAAATAATCATATAAACTATGAAACAGGCATCAATCATCAAGATTTCATCATTCCAAACCCATATCAATTCATGCCATCAACCTCCCATTTCTTCAAGAATTCATGCAAGTTGGCAAACTAAATGATCAAGATCATGCTTCTAACTCCAAGTAACCAAGAATTCATCAAATACTTCCTAAACCCTATTCAATCACCAATCAAGAAATTCATCCAAGTTCATCTTATACCTTGAGATAAGCTAGAAGTGAAATGGAATGGCAATAGGATGAAGATGATGATGCTAGATTCTCAATTATTTCCAAATATGACTTGAATTATGAGATGAATCTTCCTTCTCCTCCTTGGTGTTTTGATCGATCTTCAATGTGTGTGTGTGTGTAGCTCTCTTGCAAATATAATGTATGAAATGAAATGTATACATATAATGTAATATAAAAGCTAATCAATCTAAAGTCTTCCACTAACTATGATGAATCACCAGAATTTGCAACTAAGTCCTCCTAATAATTGAATTCATTCAATCAAATTTCCTCTCTACACAAAAGATCAAGTAGCTCCAATTTCTTTAATTCAATTAGGTCCATAAATTTACACAAAGGGTCAATCAAGGTCATTTAGTGCAATTAGGTCACATATAACAATTAGTTCATATAATTCACGTAAATGACAATTCATATAAATGCACAGAGATGTAATGTATATAATATGATGAAGGTTGTAAATAATTGAATGAAATGATTAAATTAAATTCCCCCAACTCCCGAAGACCCGCTCGTGGCGTGCTTACCTGAACTTCTGGAAATTGGGGCGTTACAACTCTCCCCCCCTTAGAAGAATCTGGTCCCCAGATTCACTGATCAGAATTAAATAACTCTGGGTGGAACCTTTGCATCTTCTCTTCCGGCTCCCAAGTCATTTCATCAGTTTTATCACTCCGCCATAATACCTTGACCATAGGAATCCGCCGATTTCTCAATTCTTGATATTTCTTATTCAAAATCCTAACCGGTTTCTGAATAAAGGATAGATTTGGCTCCAACTCAACCTCTTCAACGGGGCGAATCTCGGTTTCATCCGGATAATATTTTCTTAATTGAGATACATGAAAAACATTGTGAATTCCGGGAAGATTAGGAGGTAGGTCCAATCTATAAGCCACTTCTCCAATTCTCTTAAGAATCTCAAACGGACCCAAATAACGAGGATTAAGTTTTCCTCCTTTTCCAATACGAGAAAACCCCTTTCTTGGAGATACTTTCAAGAAAACTCGATCTCCAACTTCAAACATAAGATCCCTCCGACGAATATCGGCATAGCTTTTCTGCCTATCTTGGGCAGCCTTCATCCGTTGTTGTATGAGCTGAACTTTCTCAATCATGGCTTCCACAGCTTTAGAAGGTCTTTCTAGTTTCTCCCCTTTCTTCACCCCTTCTTGTTTCGTCCATATCCACTCCTCTAGATCAAAGAATAATGGGGATCGACATTTCCGCCCATAAAGTAACTCATAAGGAGCCATGCCGATAGAGGATTGATAGCTATTGTTATAAGCAAATTCAATCAAGGGGAGTTGGTCACACCATGAATTTGAAAAATCCAAAGCACACGACTGGAGCAAATCTTCTAAATATCTTATCACCCTCTCAGATTGACCATCGGTTTGGGGATGAAAAGCCGTGCTAAACTGAAGCTTCGTTCCCAAAATATCTTATAATTCTCGCCACAACTTAGAAGTAAAGCAGGGATCTCTATCCGAAACAATACTCACTGGAATCCCATGGAGGCGAACAATCTCTCTATTATAAATCTCGGCTAACTTTCTAATCTTGAAAGACATTCGGACCGGTAAGAAATGAGCAGATTTCGTTAACCGATCAACAATCACCCAAATACCGTCGTAGCCACCTTTCACTCTAGGTAATCCGGATATAAAATCCATTGTCACCTGTTCCCACTTCCACTCGGGGATAGGCAACGACTGTAAGCGACCTCCCGGCTTTTGATGTTCAGCCTTTACTTTCTGATACGTTAAACAACACTTCACGAACTTGACTACATCCTTCTTTAATCCACGCCACCAATAAAATTGTTTTAAGTCTCTATACATTTTGTTTCCTCCCGGATGCACTGAATAGCCGACTTATGAGCTTCCTCCAACAATACCCTTTTCAATTCATCGGGTACCACTACTCGGTTCTTGAAGCGAAGAAAACCAGCTTCATCAAACCCAAATGGACTTTCCGGATCCTCTCTTGCTTTAGCAACTAGCTTTTGCACTTCCAGATCCTTTCCTTGAGCCTCAAACAATCTAGATTTCAATTCCAGTTGAATCGAGATATTAAATACCCGGGCTTTTATCACAATAGGCTCAATCTTACCACTTCCTCCCAACTCCAAATTCGAAGCCCCAATTTTTTGGCTTAATGCATCGGCAACTACATTAGCTTTCCCGGGGTGATACTTGATCACACAATCATAATCCTCTAGTCGTTCCATCCATCTCCGTTGTCTTAAATTAAGATCTTTCTGAGTAAATAAATATTGGAGACTCTTATGATCCGTGAAAATCTCAAAGGTAACTCCATATAAATAATGTCTCCATTTTCCAAGTGCGAATATCACTGCTGCGAGTTCAAGATCATGCGTTTGATAATTCTTCTCATAATCCTTCAACTTCCGAGAAGCATAAGCAATAACTTTGCCCTTCTGAGTCAAAACACATCCCAAACCTTCTCTAGAGGCATCCGTGTAGACTGCATATCCTTCTAAACCATCCGGAAGAGTTAGAACCGGGGCTGAAACCAATTTCTCTTTCAAAACGTTAAAACTCCTTTCACAACTTTCATTCCACTCGTACTTAACATCTTTCTTTGTTAACCGAGTCAAAGGGGTGGCAATTTTAGAAAAATCTTGTACGAACCTCCTATAGTAACCCGCCAATCCCAAGAAACTTTTAATCTCAGAGGCATTCTTCGGTCTCTCCCACTTCATTACCGCCTCAATTTTGGAAGGATCAACTTCTAATCCATTGCCCGAAATAATATGGCCCAAGAAAGAAACTCGGTCGATCCAAAACTCGCACTTACTAAATTTTGCAAACAATTGGTGTTCCTTCAAAGTTTTCAACACGAGCTCAAGATATCTTGCATGTTCCTCAACCGACTTGGAGAAAACCAAAATATCATCAATAAAGATCACAACGAACTTGTCAAGAAACGGTCGAAAAATCCTATGCATCATATCCATGAAAGCGGCGGGAGCATTCGTCAAACCAAAAGGCATAACCACGAATTCATAATGCCCATATCTCGTATTGAAGCCCGTCTTTAGAATATCCTTGGCTTGGATCCGTAGTTGATAATACCCTTGTCTTAAATCAAGCTTCGAATACACTTTTGATCCTTGGAGTATATCAAATAACTCCTCGATGTGTGGAAGAGGATATTTATTCTTAATTGTCATCCGATTCAATTCCCGATAATCAATACACATCCTCAAGGTACCATCTTTCTTCTTCACAAATAATACCAGTGCTCCCCACGGCGATGAACTTGGTCTAATATATCCAACTTCCAAGAGACCCTCAAGATACACCTTTAACTCCTTCAACTCTGTCGGAGCCATCCGATATGGAGTTTTAGAATACGGCTCAGCATTCGGATATAAGTCAATCACAAATTCTATCTCCCTTTCTGGCGGCAATGAATCTAAATTTTCCGGAAACACTTCAGGAAACTCCTTAACCACTTCTGTCTCTTCTAACTTCATCTGATCCTTGGGTTGATTAAGAATATAAGCTATAAATCCCGTAGCCCCATCACGAACCAATTTTTGAGCTTCGGAGAAAGATAATAAAGGCACGGTTTTAGAACTTCGACGCGTTATAATTTTTGAACCCAACTGGACTCTCTTAGCCCGGCAATCAACAGTAGCACAGTGCTTATAAAGCCAATCCATACCCAAGATAGATCCATACCGAGACATAGATAATTCAATAAAATCCGTGGAAAAAACCCGACCCTCAATACTCACCGGCACCTCTCTAAAACCCGGTTAGTTTTTACACTACCACCAAAAGGAGTACTCACAACATAATAAGCAGAAGAAAGAGTAACACATAGAGGCAATTTCATAGAGATATCACAAGAGATAAAAGAATGGGTAGCCCCCGGATCAAACAAAGTATGTATGTTCGTGCCATGAATGCAAATGGTACCTTCAACAACGGTAGCGGGGTCCACATCTGCATCCGTTTCCTCGCCCTCTAAGGCATAAGCACGGGCTCTAACAAGCGGCCTCTGACCCCCAGGCGGTGGATCCCGTTTATCTGGACACGTATCCACTTTATGAGCGGCCTTCCCACAAATCAGACAAAGATTCAGGCGACGCCGGCAATTCTCGTAGGTATGGGTAGGCCACCCACAATAAGAACATCCCGGCTTCCCGGTGGATGGTAGTGCGGCAGGAGTAATCCGGGGAGCTTTCTGAACCGGCACTTGTGGCGTTTGGGGCTTGAATTTCTTCATCGGGCCCTTGGACTGCGGTGGTGGGATATCGTAATTGATGGGCCTCTTTCTGGAATTGTAATTCGACCTCGACCCCGAACCGGAACCCTGACTTGATCTGTAAGTAAATCTTCAAGCATTTACCGAGTCTTCCACTTTCAAGGCCTTTTGGGTAGCCTTCCTCCAAGTATTAGTATTAACAGCTTCTATTGCAGCTTGAATGTCCGGTCTCAGACCCTGCACGAATTGCATAGCCTTATGAAAGTCATCACCGGCGATGTTAGGTGCATATTTGGACAATCTCTCAAACTCGGCTATATATTCGGCAATCGAGCTATTCCCTTGCTTGAGCTCCATGAATTCCCTGAGCCTTCTAGTGCGAGAGGAGGGAGGAATGAACTTGTTCTTGAATTCCCTTACGAAAACCTCCCTTGTAACCTCTTCCTCGGCGGCATTTAAAACGATCTGGGTGCTTTCCCACCAAGAATAAGCTTCTCCTTGTATCAAAGTAAGGGTACACCTAGCTTTCTCTCGAGTCTCGCAAGGAATAACTTCCCAAATTCGTTCCACCTCCTTAAGCCATTGTTCGGCTTGCATGTCATTTCCCTTGAAGAATCTAGGTGGATGTTGGTTTTGGAATTTCCTCAAAATAGCTGAGATTGGGGCCGGTGGTGCGGGTGGAGGAGCTGGTGGTGCAGGAGGCACATAATCTCTTAGTCTTTGATCAATAAGCTACACCATAGAGTTTAAGAAATCTTGAGGTTGCGCTTGAGGCGGTGGAGGTGGAGTTCGATCACGACGGTGATGCCGATGACCGGGAGAATGCTCTCTGCGAGGCCTTCCACGAGGCATCCTGAAATTCAAACACTGTATATGCATGGTCGATTAAAAAGTATGAATAAATGTAATTAATGTCCATAGAACACGTAAGTCACATAATTCAAATAAGGTCAAATATTTTCAAATAAGATGCAAGACTCTCAAGTAATCAAGTAATCCTATGCCGTACGACTTAGACTCACAAGACACGACACTAGAACCGCGGTTTTTCAACCGGGCTCTGATACCACCTTAGGATGTAGCACCCGGAAAGCTAGGCGCCACATCCCCCGCACTATAGCCTCAATCCACATATGAAACGACAATTCATACATGAACCAAAACTATAGCGAACGGGAGACAATAAAAACTCAAAAGCTAGGCGGGTACCCTCAATTAATACCACTAAACAATTGTATCAATAAAAGCGGAAACAATAACATTCAATACTTATAGGTACCATATTTACATATTTATTATTAGATACCAACATTTCATACAATACAATATCACCTCCAACATTAAGTAAGGCATAATACAAAATATAAGAAGCATCAATACATGAGTCAAAATATGAAGGTGAAGTGCTAGACCCGAATAAAAGACAGGCTAGCCTCTAATTCCCGCCTAGCACGAACCTGCAAAAACTGAAAGGTTGAGGTGTCAGTCCAACACGGACTGAGCGAGGGGTATAAATAAATATTTGTGCACATACATACAAGTTATAATCTCAGGTAATAATTTGGGAAAATAACAACACGATTTAGAAAAGAAGAGATAATATCGCCCGAGGTTACAACTAATCCATTTTATCCATTCAATCAATTCAATACAATCAATTTGTGGCCCGGTGAGTGAGGGCAAATCTCCAACCTTTCACCGACTGTGTATAATACTTCAATTTATTAGTGAATTATGTGATCACACAACAATTCCGTGCACAATTAGTAATTTCAATCAATAAATCCTTCTTCCTTCGGGTGATGGCGGGCTTGCAAGACCCAGCCATCCAATCATGGTGTACGTCGGGAACATGACTCCCACGCACGGGATTTCATCCTCTACCAAACCTCCTGGTGGATTCAGAGGTGATCCCAAAATGGTGAGGATAGTGCAAGAGTTACCCGTCAGCCCTTGCTTTCCCGGTTGGCTCAATACACTACCCTCGGGCCCAACGTGAACAATAGTTACTCGCCAAAACAATCAATTCGTGAATCAATCAATCAATCAATCCATTTTCGTGAAATCGTTTGAAAATCATAAGGTTTGAAAACTATAGATATATAGATACGTTTTGGCCGAAAATCACGTAAGGGTTCTATATATCTAGAATTTAAACCTCACCTTAACCAACAAAAGGAACAAAGAAACACCCTATGGAGCGTGCTCCTCGTCTCCGAGACCGAGATCTGTGCAACAAGGACAAGTGTGAAATAAGACTCGACTCGAATGAACCAATTATGACGAACGACAATGATATGTAACCTCAATCATGCATTTATAATCAATGAGTGACAAATAGGAGCATACTTATCAATAAAGTAAGCATATAATTAATATAAGTCATATATGGGAGCCAAGAAAGTGAAAGGAACGCAATAACAAGGGTTTTGGTGAAGTTTGGCAAAAACCGGCAATTTTTGAAAATGACCAAGCTGTGGAAAAAGGGAAATATCTAAAGTTCTACAGATTGGAATTGGGTTTTGTTTGTTGGGAATGAAACTATACAAGTATACCTTTAAAATGATAAATGGCTCGTTTTCTAGTTCAAAGCGAGGAGAAAATGGCATAGGCTTGAAGTTGGGTGAATGCAGTTTGTCGGTAAAGCAGCGACACCAAAAAGAATTGATTATATCTCACGAAATAGAAAATATATTGAGATGATTCCAATTGGAAGTTGTTCTAGACTTCAAGATCTTTCCAAGTAATCAAAAATCAGGTCATTTGGTGTTCGGATGAGGGAGTACCCGGCCAGGTAAATTTCAAGGGAAAAGTTCCCCGACTGGGTAAAGCAGTCCAGAAGCTTTTCGGCGTAAAACTACCCGCCCGGGTACTTTTTATGCACAAAAAGTACCCGGCTGGGTACTGTTCCAGAGCTGGAAAAAGGGGCAAAACAGGGGTAGCTTTGGGGAAGAAAGAAAAGGAATGAAACCCCAAAGTAAACCCAACCAAAATGCTCCAAAATAATCATATAACATGTATATAACTTAAAGACATCATTTAGGTAGCATATAAACCATGAAACATGCATCAATCATCAAGATTTCATCATTGCAAACCCATATCAATTCATGCCATCAACCTCCCATTTCTTCAAGAATTCATGCAAGTTGGCAAACTAAATGATCAGGATCATGCTTCTAACTCCAAATAACCAAGAATTCATCAAATACTTCCTAAACTCTATTCAATCACCAATCAAGAAATTCATCCAAGTTCATCTTATACCTTGAGATAAGCTAAAAGTGAAATGGAATGGCAATAGGATGAAGATGATGATGCTAGCTTCTCAATTCTTTCCAAATATGACTTGAATTATGAGATGAATCTTCCTTCTCCTCTTTGGTGTTTTGATCGATCTTCAATGTGTGTGTGTGTGTAGCTCTCTTGCAAATATAATGTATGAAATGAAATGTATACATACAATGTAATATAAAAGCTAATTAATCTAAAGTCTTCCACTAACTATGATGAATCACCACAATTTGCAACTAAGTCCTCCTAATAATTGAATTCATTCAATCAAATTTCCTCTCTACACAAAAGATCAAGTAGCTCCAATTTCTTTAATTCAATTAGGTCCATAAATTTACACAAAGGGTCAATCAAGGACATTTAGTGCAATTAGGTCACATATAGCAATTAGTTCATATAATTCACGTAAATGACAGTTTATATAAATGCATAGAGATGTAATGTATATAATATGATGAAGGTTGTAAATAATTGAATGAAATGATTAAATTAAATTCCCCCAACTCCCGAAGACCCGCTCGTGGCGTGCTTACCTGAACTTCTGGAAATTGGGGCGTTACAGGCAAACACTTCTTTATATGCCAATATGTGTTTTGTGTGTTTCCATTACATGCGCATGTATTAGAACTCCCCTAATCCATAAGGCTGTTAGGGACTTTGTCATTAGGTGAATGATAAATGAAACACGCTCTAACTCAAGGCCGGATTAGAAATCACTCCAAGTCGATGAGTCCAACAAACAGTGGGAGTGTTGCTTTGGCTCGATTGAGACTTGCTCGTGGATTGCGTCCTTAAGAAGGAGCATCCTGTTTCATGGGGTGTAAAGTGAATAGCTGATGCGTACGCAATACATGAGGATGCTCGTTATTAAAACGGGTACACTGAGGTGTCCTGCGTGAGAAGATTCCTAAATGGGAAAGGAAGTTTGTATACCTAGAAATAGAAACTTCCAGATTAAGAAATATCTCACAGGTCAATGGTGTGAGTAAATTAATCCTTTGACTTGAGATTCCATTGATGCTTTGTGGGCTAACTCTGTAGTCTTAGGTATAAGTTTTAAAGGGTGTCGCCTTAGATAACTGATTCAAGGCTTATGCTGGGGCTGCACAAGTGGCACATGGAAGCATATGAGAATCAGCGAAGGACCTACACTTGCATAAGTCGTTCATATGCCATCCTAAACCCTCGGTCGAGGTAGTGGATCAAGACATCAAGAAAATGGGTTTCTTGGATTGAGATAAAATGGATATGAAATGAACTTAGCTTTAAGATTGAGATTAGTAGGACTCTCATTATTCCCATGCCCTATATCTTAATCGAGAGATGGGTTGGTAGGAGGATCGTACCTCACAGCTGTCATTGACTGAAAGGTTCTTTTGAATATATATTCATTGTTCGGGTAGGGGTCACACACCTGTGGCTAGACTATGGTCGTGTGATCTGTGAACTAATAAAGCGTATTAGTCTCATTGCTAACTGAAAATGAACCTAGGGGGTCACACACAAATGCCAGATTCAAAGAGTATTGAAAGAAAGATCAAATAGTTGATCAAAACGAGACCACACGTGTAAATGTACACGTGTGGCACGTGAACAATCTTTTGGGCGTGTGGTCCGATTGAGAAATTGGACCATGTGTTAATTAATTGGAGAATTAATTATAAATCCCAAATATAATTAATTAGAGAATTAATTATTGTAACGCCCCGGTTTCCGGATGATCAGGTAAGCACGCCACGTGTGAGTTGAGTGTAGGTTTTATTTTATTTCTTTAACTTTATAATATATTCTTACGTGGCATTCATATTTTATAAAATTCATGAAACATTATTCATATCAATTCTTTGAATTCATATCATTGAAAATGTTATTTCATGACACGAAAAATGTTTCTTGCATAAAACAATTATCGAGAGTACTTCAAATTACCAAATTGTCCCTAGTTAAATATTCTTTAAAATTCTAGGGACTTAATTGCCAATCCTTTAGGGACTTAATTGATCATATTTGAAAACCTCATATACTCAATTGCATAGATTGAATTCTTGGAGGATTTATTGGCAAATTAGCATATTTCACATTTTTCAAAAATGGGTGTTACGTTATTTCCATCTCCAAGCTTCCATGAGCTCATTTCACACCAAAAATCTTCCAACCACTTTGCTTCCTCATTCTCGGTTCTCCAAGGAAGGAAAAGGAAAGAAGTTTTTCAATCAATCATCAAGATTTCAAGAAATCTTTCAAGGAATTGGAAGTTCATCATCATCATCTTCTTCTTCATCCATTTCTTAGTTTCAAGGTTGGTTTGGCATGAGTTGATGATTCTTGATTGTGTTTGATGTGGTTAGGGTTTGGAAATTATATGCTAAATGATGAATTAGAATTAGAATCATGATTATGTGATTATTTCATGAATTATGACATGATTTATAGCTTGAATCCTTGAATATGGAGCTTGATTGATCAAAGTGAGCATGAAATTGAAATCATGAATTCTTGGTGATATTTGGTGTTTTAAGTGTCTAAGTGTTATATTATCATCTATTGAAGTTGTATGCATCCTATTACCAGAAATTCATAACTTTGTTGATTGAAAATGGAATTTTGTGGTTGCTTTGTGCCATTCCCGTAGCCTTCCCCTGTTTTTGCTCTGTTTCTGTAAGTTGCAGAAACAGGGAACGGCCGTTCCCAGCCTCAAGGCATAGTGGGAACGGGCGTTCCCTTCTTTTAAACTCAAAATAGGCGGCCGACCACGGGAACGGCCGTTCCCATTTTGGCCTTGGAGCCGGAAGGGCCGTTCCCAGCTAGGCGCGTTTTTTAAAAATGGAAAACGTTGGCACGCTTTGGGGTTTCTTGGGAACGACCGTTCCCATTTTTCAAAGGGAGGCGGAACGGCCGTTCCCACCTGGAATGCAGAACAAAATTCACTGCATAAAATTACGAAAATGACCCCTCGATCCGACGACTTCTTTGATCCCGAATTGCTATAATATGTGCTAATATGATGTGAAACGACATGTTATCATACCACATTGCATTTTCATGGTCGTCTCGACACATTTCCGTCGTTCGTCATTTTTTGGTCATTTTAGGTCATGTCTCACGAATATACATCGTATTTGCACAGGTCACGAGGGCGTGGACGGGGAGCAAGCTCCTTAGAACACTTCTTTATTGTATTTTGCAAGAAAGGTGAGGTTTTGTTTTGGTAAAACGAACCCTATAACCCTTATGTGCTAGTTTTCGGCCAAAACGTATTATAATTATGAATGATTTCAAAACCATGAACATTTCAAGCAAGCAATTCATGATTTCAAGCATGTTTGGCGAGTACATGATTACACGTGGGCCCGAGGGTAATTCTTGAGCCAACCGGGAAAGAAAGGGCTGACGGGTAACTCCTGAATTATCCTCACATTGTTGGGATCACCCCCGAAGCCACTAGGAGATTAGTGGTGGAAGGAGTTCCGTGTCTAGAGGGTCATGTCCTCTACACACACCATGTCGTGGATAGTCGAGCCTTGCAAACTCGCTATCACCCGGAGGAAGAAGGAGACTGGGGATTAATCCGGCATGTCGGGTTATCCTCGGGTTATTGCATGATTTCAAGCATGAAATTGTTTATGTGAGCACTAAATAAATTGCATGATCACGTATTTATCAAGCAAGCAAGCATGATCACGTATTGTTCACGATTGGGAGTTCGGTTGGAGATTGCCCTTGCTCGCCGGGGCCACATGTTCATGACATTGACAAGCATGATTGAATAAACGTGTTAAATGATTGGTTGTAATCTCGGGCAAAGATTAAGTTCTTGAATTATATATCTATTTTATTCTAAAGTCTTCACCCGAGGCTACACCTTGCATGTGATGTGTGTATATATAACTATTGCCCCTCACTCAGTCTTCGGTAGACTGATACTTCACTTTTCAGGTACCCTTTAAGCGCGGTCGTGCTAGGCGGGAGTTGTTCGAGTCTTGCATTTCCACGGGTCTAGTTTCATACCCTTTTTGTATAGTACTTTTGAGACATTTCATGTTATGATCGTTGTTGTCACGTTTTGGGATACTTAAGTACGTATATTATTAAGAGATGATAATGTATTGATAGTTAAGTTGGTACCTATACGTATCTATTCAATAAATATGGTACCTATATGTATGAATGATCTCATTGCTTCCGCTTTTATTATTTTGTCGGCTCTGTTTGTTGGGGAGAGTGTCCCGCCTAGCTCGTCATTTTTACTGTCACCCGTTCGCTATAGTTTTGGTTTATGTATGAACTTTCCATTTCATACGTGGATCGAGGCTATAGTGCGGGGGATGTGGTGCCCAGGGGGGTTAGGGTGCTACATCTACAGGTGGTATCAGAGGCCGGTTGCAAAACCGAGGTTCTCGAGTCATGTCGAGTCAGTCTAGGTCGCACGGCGTAGGATTATGTGCTATTTGGGAGTCTGCATTTGGTCGACTTACCTGATTTACTCACTTCTTCGCATAAATTGAGCTACTTGATCTTGCGTGAACATCTGATACTTGATATTATGGAAATTGTATGCACACATTTGCATTTATTGATCAAGCCACGCATGTTTAGTGATCTAATTTCAGGATGGAGCACGACAGACATTCCAGTGACCGATCCTCGAGGCACAGGCATCATCACCGCCGACATCAACACCGCGAGAGATCACCACCTCCTCCACCTGCTCAGGCACAGCCCCAGGATTTTATGAACGCGGTAGTGGGGCTAATTGATCAGAGGCTACAGGAAAGGGTTGCTCCACCACCTCCAGCACCAGTAGCACCTCCGGAGAACCCCATTTCTGCCATCTTGCGAGAGTTTCAGAACCAGCGTACCCTGAAGTTCTACAAGGGCGACGATATACAGGCAGAGATGTGGCTAAAAGAGATCGAAAGGATTTGGCAGCTTATTCCTTGTGACAGTCAGGAGAAGGCTCGCTGTACACTTACTCTTATTCAGGGCGAGGCCTATTCTTGGTGGGAAAGCACACAGATTGTTCTGGAGGTAGCCGGGACCGGGATTACTTGGGTGGTATTTGTACGGGAGTTTCGAAACAAGTATATTCCTCCAGCTTCCCGTACTCGCAGGTTGAGAGAGTTCACCGAGTTAAAGCAGGGAGGCAGGTCTGTGGGTCAGTATATCGCCGAGTTTGAGAGACTTTCTCGCTATGCACCCAACATAGCGAATGATGACTTTCACAAGGCGATGCAGTTCGTCCAGGGACTCAGGCCAGAGATTCAGGATGCGCTGAAAGCAGCCAATACCAGCACCTGGGCAAAAGCTACCACTAAGGCCCTAAAAGTTAATGATTCGGATAATGCTAGGAAAGCTACTTCACGGACTGGACAGACTTGGGGCTCGAGAGCAGGTTAGGGATCGAGCTCAGGGAAGAGGCCGATGATTTACTCTGCACCTCCAGCTCAGAAGAACCCCGGGAAGAAGCTTAAGGCGACAGGGCCATTTCCGAGAGGTCCAAGAGCTCCAGTACCACCCCAGCCACCTCAGAGACCGGGCTGCAGATGGTGTGGACTTCCTACACATACCTACGACAACTGCAGGCGCCGGTTGGGTTTGTGTTTGATTTGCGGGAGTGACGAGAACATGGTTGACGGCTGTCCGGATCGTCAGGATCCACCACCTGCAGGACAGACGCCACTGGTGAGAGCTCAGGCTTATGCACTCGCTGGAGAGGAGCAGGATGCAGAGATAGACCCCGCCGCGGTAGTTGAAGGTATTATTTGCATTCATGGCACGAACATCCATACATTATTTGATCCAGGAGCTACACACTCCTTTCTTGCGCACTCTATTGCTATTACTTTGTCTTTGCCTGCTATGTGTACTTCTGTGCGCTATATAGTTAGTACTCCTTTCGGTAGTAGGCGAGAGACGGATCAGGTTTACAGGGATGTTCCAGTTGTGATTGAAGGCCGGGAGTTTCTGACAGATTTCATTGTTATGCCGATGGAGAGATACGGAGCTATATTGGGGATGGAATGGTTATACAGGCATTGTGCTACCGTAGATTGCCGGGCTAAGAAGGTATAGTTGGGTTCAAAGGTTGTTACGGGTTGTACTTCAAAGACCGTACCCCTACTTTCGTTTTCAGAGGCTCAGAGATTAGTCGGAGACGGGGCTACAGGGTTCATTGCCTACATTCTGAACAAGCCCAAGGATCAGGTGAAATTAGTGGACACCGAGGTAGTAAAGGAATTTCCCGAGGTATTCCCAGAAAAATTGGATTCTTTGCCTCGTGAACGAGAGATTGAATTTGTGATCGATCTTTTCCCGAATGCTGAGCCGTATTCAAAGAATCCTTACCGGATGGCTCCAGCTGAATTAAAAGAATTAAAAGTCCAACTGGAAGCATTGTTGGAAGTTGGGTACATTCGGCCAAGTTCTTCGCCGTGGGGAGCACCAGTTTTATTTGTAAAGAAAAAGGACGGGACTTTAAGAATGTGTATCGATTACAGGGAATTGAACAGGATGACTATTAAGAACAAGTATCCCCTCCCACATATCGAGGAGTTATTCGATATACTTCAGGGTTCCAAGGTTTATTCAAAATTGGATTTAAGACAGGGATACTATCAGCTGCGAATCCGAGCAGAGGATATTCCTAAGACAGGATTCAATACTCGGTATGGGCACTACGAGTTCGTGGTTATGCCATTTGGATTAACTAACGCTCCTGCAGCTTTTATGGATATGATGCACCGGATATTCAGGCCTTTCCTCGACAAGTTCGTGGTAATTTTTATTGATGATATTCTGGTTTTCTCAAAATCAGCCGAGGAGCACGCGAGACATCTCAGGCTCGTTCTTCAGACTTTGAAAGAGCATCAGTTGTTTGCTAAGTTCAGTAAGTGTGAATTTTGGATCGATCGGGTTTCCTTTTTGGGACATGTGATTTCAAAAAAAGGGTTGGAAGTCGATCCCTCGAAAATCGAGGCCGTGCTCAAGTGGGAGAAACCAAAGAATGCCTCGGAAATTAGAAGCTTCTTGGGATTGGCCGGTTATTATAGAAGGTTTGTTCAGGACTTCTCCAAGATTGCGGCGCCGTTAACCCGATTGACAAAGAAGGATGTTAAGTTTGTCTGGGACGAGAAGTGTGATCAAAGCTTCAACTTTTTGAAAGAAAAGTTAGTCTCAGCTCCGGTGTTAACTTTACCCGAGGGTTCAGAGGAGTATGCAGTGTATACAGATGCGTCTAAAGAAGGCTTAGGTTGTGTTTTGACTTAGAAAGGAAAAGTGATCGCCTATGCTTCTCGGAAACTAAAGGAATATGAAAGGAATTATCCGACACACGACCTAGAGCTTGCAGCCGTGATCTTTGCTCTCGGGAAATGGAGACATTATCTTTACGGGACTTCCTTTGAGATTTTTACCGATCACAAGAGCCTCCAGTATCTGTTCACACAGAAGGATTTGAATATGAGGCAACGGCGTTGGATGGAAAAGCTAGAGGATTGTGATTGTACAATTAAATACCATCCCGGGAAAGCCAATGTGGTCGCCGATGCACTTAGCAGGAAGGTGAGTGTATCGAATTTGGAAATAAAGGAAAGTGAGGAAGTTGTCCCGATTGTGTTAAAGGCTCGGGTTTCTAATATCACAATTCAGCCGGAATTAAAATATCAGTTATTTGAGGCTCAGAATAAGGATCCGGAAGTGCAGAAGCTTATAAGTAAAGCTAAGGATGACCCGGAGAGTCCATTTGGGTTTGATGAGACCGGGTTGCTTCGGTTTAAAAACAGAGTAGTAGTACCTGAAGAATTGAGACGGGTCCTACTTGAAGAAGCTCACAAGTCAGCCTACTCGATCCACCCAGGAGGAAATAAAATGTATAAGGATTTGAAACAATATTATTGGTGGAACGGGATGAAGAGAGACGTGGCAGAGTATGTGAAACATTGCCTGACTTGTCAGAAGGTGAAAGCTGAGCACCAAAAACCCGCGGGACTTCTGCAACCGTTACCTATTCCCTAGTGGAAGTGGGAACAACTAACGATGGACTTTGTTTCAGGATTACCGAAGGTTAAAGGCGGGTTTGATGGATTTTGGGTAATCGTGGATAGATTTACAAAGTCTGCTCACTTTCTACCGGTTCGGATGTCCTATAAGATTAGTTGGCTGAAATCTATAACAGAGAGATTATTCGACTTCATGGTATTCCGGTGAGCATAGTTTCAGACCGAGACCCGAGATTTACTTCTAAGTTGTGGCAGGAATTACAGGCCGTCTTGGGAACGAAACTTAAGTTCAGTACAGCATTTCACCCTCAAACAGACGGTCAAACTGAAAGGTTAATCAGGTATTTGGAAGATCTTCTTCGGGCTTGCGCGATGGATTTTCAGAACTCTTGGGCAGAACAGCTTCCCTTGATCGAGTTTGCTTATAACAACAGCTTTCAGGCTTCGATCGGGATGGCTCCTTATGAACTTCTTTATGGAAGAAAATGCCGATCTCCGTTGTTCTTCGACTTGGAAGAATGGAAATGGTCGAAACAGGAAGGGGTAAAGAAAGGTGAAAGATTCGAAAAGCCTTCCAAAGTCGTTCAAGCTATGATTGATAAAGTTCAAACGATTCAACAATGGATGAAAGCCGCGCAAGATAGGCAAAAGAGTTATGCCGATAAGTGCCGAAGAGATCTAGAGTTCGAAGTTGGTGACCGGGTTTTCTTGAAGGTGTCACCAAGGAAAGGTTTCACCCGGATCGGGAAAGGAGGAAAACTTAATCCTCGCTACTTAGGTCCGTTTGAGATTCTTGAAAGAATAGGCGAGGTAGCCTATCGACTGGACCTACCACCGAGTCTTACGGGGATTCATAACGTATTTCATGTTTCACAACTAAGGAAATATTACCCCGATGAGACTACGATTCTCCCCATGGAAGAAGTTGAACTGGAACCGAATTTAACGTTTGTTCAGAGACCGGTTAAAATCATGGATCGGAAATTTCAAGAGTTGAGAAACCGGAGAATTCCCATGGTTAAAGTATTGTGGAGAAACGATAAAACCGAAGAAGCTACGTGGGAAACAGAGGATAAAATGAAACGGTTCCACCCGGAGTTGTTCGAGCAAGACTAGAGAATCTGGGGACCAGATTCTTCTAAGGGGGGGAGAGTTGTAACGCCCCGGTTTCCGGATGATCAGGTAAGCACGCCACGTGTGAGTTGAGTGTAGGTTTTATTTTATTTCTTTAACTTTATAATATATTCTTACGTGGCATTCATATTTTATAAAATTCATGAAACATTATTCATATCAATTCTTTGAATTCATATCATTGAAAATATTATTTCATGACACGAAAAATGTTTCTTGCATAAAACAATTATCGAGAGTACTTCAAATTACCAAATTGTCCCTAGTTAAATATTCTTTAAAATTCTAGGGACTTAATTGCCAATCCTTTAGGGACATAATTGATCATATTTGAAAACCTCATATACTCAATTGCATAGATTGAATTCTTGGAGGATTTATTGGCAAATTAGCATATTTCATATTTTTCAAAAATGGGTGTTACGTTATTTCCATCTCCAAGCTTCCATGAGCTCATTTCACACCAAAAATCTTCCAACCACTTTGCTTCCTCATTCTCGGTTCTCCAAGGAAGGAAAAGGAAAGAAGTTTTTCAATCAATCATCAAGATTTCAAGAAATCTTTCAAGGAATTGGAAGTTCATCATCATCATCTTCTTCTTCATCCATTTCTTAGTTTCAAGGTTGGTTTGGCATGAGTTGATGATTCTTGATTGTGTTTAATATGGTTAGGTTTTGGAAATTATATGCTAAATGATGAATTAGAATTAGAATCATGATTATGCGATTATTTCATGAATTATGACATGATTTATAGCTTGAATCCTTGAATATGGAGCTTGATTGATCAAAGTGAGCATGAACTTGAAATCATGAATTCTTGGTGATATTTGGTGTTTTAAGTGTCTAAGTGTTATATTATCATCTATTGAAGTTGTATGCATCCTATTACCAGAAATTCATAACTTTGTTGATTGAAAATGGAATTTTGTGGTTGCTTTGTGCCATTCCCGTAGCCTTCCCCTGTTTTTGCTCTGTTTCTGTAAGTTGCAGAAACAGGGAACGGCCGTTCCAAGCCTCAAGGCATAGTGGCAACGGGCGTTCCCTTCTTTTAAACTCAAAATAGGCGGCCGACCATGGGAACGGCCAACCCCATTTTGGCCTTGGAGCCGGAAGGGCCGTTCCCAGCTAGGCGCGTTTTTTAAAAATGGAAAACGTTGGCACGCTTTGGGGTTTCTTGGGAACGACCGTTCCCATTTTTCAAAGGGAGGCGGAACGGCCGTTCCCACCTGGAATGCAGAACAAAATTCACTGCATAAAATTACGAAAATGACCCCTCGATCCGACGACTTCTTTGATCCCGAATTGCTATAATATGTGCTAATATGATGTGAAACGACATGTTATCATACCACATTGCATTTTCATGGTCGTCTCGACACATTTCCGCCGTTCGTCATATTTTGGTCATTTTAGGTCATGTCTCACGAATATACATCGTATTTGCACAGGTCACGAGGGCGTAGACGGGGAGCAAGCTCCTTAGAACACTTCTTTATTGTATTTTGCAAGAAAGGTGAGGTTTTGTTTTGGTAAAACGAACCCTATAACCCTTATGTGCTAGTTTTCGGCCAAAACGTATTATAATTATGAATGATTTCAAAACCATGAACATTTCAAGCAAGCAATTCATGATTTCAAGCATGTTTGGCGAGTACATGATTGCACGTGGGCCCGAGGGTAATTCTTGAACCAACCGGGAAAGCAAGGGCTGACGGGTAACTCCTGAATTATCCTCACATTGTTGGGATCACCCCCGAAGCCACTAGGAGATTAGTGGTGGAAGGAGTTCCGTGTCTAGAGGGTCATGTCCTCTACACACACCATGTCGTGGATAGTCGAGCCTTGCAAACTCGTTATCACCCGGAGGAAGAAGGAGACTGGGGATTAATCCGGCATGTCGGGTTATCCTCAGGTTATTGCATGATTTCAAGCATGAAATTGTTTATGTGAGCACTAAATAAATTGCATGATCACGTATTTATCAAGCAAGCAAGCATGATCACGTATTGTTCACGATTGGGAGTTCGGTTGGAGATTGCCCTTGCTCGTCGGGGCCACATGTTCATGACATTGACAAGCATGATTGAATAAACGTGTTAAATGATTGGTTGTAATCTCGGGCAAAGATTAAGTTCTTGAATTATATATCTATTTTATTCCAAAGTCTTCACCCGAGGCTACACCTTGCATGTGATGTGTGTATATATAACTATTGCCCCTCACTCAGTCTTCGGTAGACTGATACTTCACTTTTCAGGTACCCTTTGAGCGTGGTCGTGCTAGGCGGGAGTTGTTCGAGTCTTGCATTTCCACGGGTCTAGTTTCATACCCTTTTTGTATAGTACTTTTGAGACATTTCATGTTATGATCGTTGTTGTCACGTTTTGGGATACTTAAGTACGTATATTATTAAGAGATGATAATTTATTGATAGTTAAGTTGGTACCTATACGTATCTATTCAATAAATATGGTACCTATATGTATGAATGATCTCATTGCTTCCGCTTTTATTATTTTGTCGGCTCTGTTTGTTAGGGGGAGTGTCCCGCCTAGCTCGTCATTTTTATTGTCACCCGTTCGCTATAGTTTTGGTTTATGTATGAAATTTCCATTTCATACGTGGATCGAGGCTATAGTGCGGGGGATGTGGTGCCCAGGGGGGTTAGGGTGCTACAATTATAAATCCATAATATAATTAATTATATAGCCCAAAGAAATTAATTAGAGAATTAATTTTAGCCCATTAGAATTAATTAAGAGAATTAATTCTAAAGCCCTTCATGGAATTAATTGAGAGAATTGATTCTAAGTATTTAAGTTTTTAATTATTTGGTTGTTCTAATTTGATTAGAATAAATAAGTAAATAAATATTAAATAACTTCTATTTAGTATTCTAGTAAATATTAATTCTAATATGATTAGAATAAATATTATTGAAATAAGATATTAATTATTATTAGAATAATTAATATTCCTAATTTGGTTAGGAACTCCTTTTCAAGAAGAAATAGATATCTTATTTTGAATAAGACTCCTATTACTTTGAGAGAAAGGAAATAGAAGAAAAGTCAAAGTTGGAATCCAATTCCAACAAGACCTAGGGTTCGAGAACCCTAGCCTATTTATAGGCTAAGGGGTTAGAATTTTGGGGCTCAAGCATGATAGAGAGATCATGCCCAAACGACACGATGGCTTCATGATGGGATGATTCTCTTGCTCTCTTCCTTCTCGTTTTATGTTTCTTTCTTTACACATGTTATATCGCTAGCACTTTCCCTAACATGATTTGAATCTAGGTTGGTGTGGATTATTACTCTAGAGGAAACCTACTTTGGAATCTAATAGGAAGAATCTTTCGAGGGACAAGGGTTGCCATTATCGTATGAAGCGCGTTTGAGGGCGGCTCAAAACGTGTCAAGAAAGCATCGATTCTTGTAAGTTCTTGGATTCCTAAGATTAGAAATAGAAATTACAAGTCCGATCTTGCTTTTTGGGAAAATTTTTAAATTCCACTGGGCTTTCTGATCGTGTTTTTCCCAACACATAGGGCATGCGATAGCACAAAATTCTTGAAAATACTGAATTAAACTCTCTCGTGACGTCTTACCTGAGTTGCCAAAGAGTCGGTGTGTTACACATACCGTTAATAAAATCCTTTGGTGCCCTTCTTAGTTGTTTTTCATAAATCTACTCGGTGTCTTCATCACCTTTCGAACCCAAATTTATGACCAACCACGCCTTAGAGCCGGTAATGGGAGCCTTCTTGGTGTCTTTGTTTATGAGTAGCCCTTGTAACTTGAGTTCTATTGTGATGCCCTCCTAACTCCTTTAACCGATTCCCTTTCTTCTCTTCATTGTGGTCTCCCAATCTCCAACCCTAATTCCAAGTGTGGATTCTTAAATTCGTCTCTCTTTGTACTCATTTCTTCCGACATCATTAAACTCAACTTGGTGGTTTGAAGGAAGCACAGTTCTAGCAAGCAAACACTAAATATGCATGTCGGGTTAGGAGTGCCAATGGAATGCATCATAGAGTCACCACTCGAGCACATAGGATACTACACATTGCATTTATACCTCATAGAGAAATTTAAGTACAAAATTAAATATGTTATGGATTCACGTGCTATGAATGCGAATACCTCCATTTGGGGATTAATGTCAGTCTCAAATTTGAAGCCTTTGATCCTTCTTTCATTGTTTGTTAACCCTTGATTAACCGTAGTCGTAATTCTCATGCTCTGTTGACTAGCAGGTGTAGCACCTCTTCACTCTACCCCAACACACTTCGTAAATACGGTTAGCGAAGAGACCAATCATAGTTTGATCGATGTAGTGGCATCCTAAAAATATCAACCAATAAAAGGTATATATATGCATGCGGGTCAGTTCGTGCATATGTCACATACTTAAACCAAGTAAGAGCAATCAAGAAATGCAATGCAATACGGTATTTAAAGCCAACAAGTAGTTAGAAAGTAGGCACATAGTTTAGAAAAATCACATTACAATGCACACATAACCACATTATCCTATATCGTTCGACCTAGACAGACACAACTCGACACTGAACACAGGTTTTGCAACCTGGAGCTCTTATACCGATTTAGGATGTAGCACCCCACATGGTGGGTCACCACATCCCCAGCACCAAACCCCGGTCTACCTACGAAATGGAAAATCCATATATGAACTAAGCAGTGGCGATGTGCATGTAGACCCTGACTTCAAAATCAAATCAACGAAAGCAAGTGCACATGTGGAAGAAAACATACATTCATGATAATCCATACAAGAACAGTGATGCGTTCAATCTATCCCTAGAAGCCTGTCCCGAAGTTCACTTGAAAATATAAAAAAAGCGTATACATATTCATTCGTACAAACTAATCCGAATTACAAAATGCATATGCAAAAGACTCGAACTTAAACAAGACTCCACGAGACGACATACTCCAAGGACTCGACTCACACCGCCTAGCTCGAACTCCGAAGCCAAACCTGCAAACTAAAACATTAAGGAGGGAGAGGGTCAGTCACACTAACTGAGCGAGGGGCTACCTACATATATAAGAGCACAACATGTTCACACACACACCTACATATATAAGAGCACAACATGTTCAGATCATAATATTCATGAACCCGGGGATAGGTTTTGCATACCAAAACATTTGCTCGTGATACATACATATAGGGATTACTTAGCAAAATGAAACAAAATGTAACTTATCTTAAGCAAACCATATCATGCAATCCATATCAAAACCTATCATTTTGTAACTTATCTTTTCATTTCAAAACATAGCCATATTTTATCTTATTAACAAGTCTATCTCCAGGTCTCAAAAAAAGAAAAAAAAAAACAAGTCTATCTCCATTTCACGAACCTTAATATATCATACATACATTTAACTCGGCGGGCACAAGTATCATTCTCCATACTTTACTCCTCATTACATATCAAAACAAAATAAAACATAACGTATTTTCATATCATACCTCCCACACAACCAACTTAAGCATGTACATGGGGTAGTGAGCCCACATCGTATAGCTCGTATGTACACAACGTAGTGAGCCCACATCGTAACTTCCCCGAAATTCACCGGAGGCATAAAGCACCACGCCTCCTCAACTTCCAAGAGTCACGCGTAAATACTTCATATGGAGATCGAGCACAGGCTTAATCCGATGGCCCCACACCATCCCGGGCGTCCTTACCCACGTCTCCAGGGCCTAACATTAACCATTCATTACATACCTTACCAGAACTTTCATATCTTAACCCGCTACATATCATAACAAATCATATTAAGCATAACATACCTTACCTTGCAACAACTATGCTTTACATACCTCTCTGGGTCAAATCCATAACATTTTCCTTAGCACGTAGCTCTCGGCTCATACGAGGCACACGGTTTGAAGCATGGTTTAATGTTGTATAACATAATAAATCATATCAAACCATAACAAGCGTACATAGGCTTGTACATAGCGTATCGTACTTGCAAACGTACAACAAGGTCATAAAAGCACATATCCCACAAGTATTTACTAATCCTTAGGGCTATAAACCACATGCATTGAAAACGAGCACGTCGCATTAGGGTATAACTATATCCTAATCTCACCTTACACCGACGAAGCCGAGAACAAGGCAATTGATCCACCCCAAAATTAGCTCGGCTAGAAAAACACCACCCCTGGTGCACCTAGACAAACTGAAGATAAAACACCGGACTTAGACTCAAGAATGAACCACATAGACGCACGGCATATGTTTATGCACTTAAGGGATGCAATCACGTAAGCATAGTTCATATTCATATCAATTTCATTCAAAATAAGACATCACATAGCTTAACATATTCATAAAACACGTTAAGAAACGTTCACCTGCACAATTAATGCATATCACCACGTATAGATACATAACAAGGTGAATATGTGCTAGTTCATATTCATATCAATGTCATACAAAATAAGACATCACATAGCTTAACATATTCATAAAACACGTTAAGAAACATTCACGTGAACAATTAATGCATATCACCATGTATAGATACATAACAAGGTGCATATGTGCTTTGTGCGAACGATTCACATTACTTAAGCAACATAAATTGCATATAAGAACAAATACATACATATAAACATGATATAACATGTTAGAAACAAGTTCGGAGGTGGAAGGTACAAGAAAAGCAGAAGAAAAACTCGAAAAGTTGTTTCGAGTGAAAATGGGTAAAAGTTGGAATTTTTTTTCGAAACGCACAAGTTGTAGGAAAATTGTGACACCCCTGTCCCATATCGGGAAAGTATGAGAGTTAAGTTCAGTATATAAGTTAAAGAGTCCAAGTATAACTAATGGATATCCCTTTTGGGCAGTGGTTTAGGTCTAATTTTAGGTTATACTCGGTGGGCTTGGAGACTTGCGCTCGCATCCAACGGGCCCGCGGACCCGGGGCGTGACAAATGGTATCAGAGCCGCTCATTAGCCGTAGGAGCTAAGTGCTATACGGGGCAAAGTGCTACGCACATGGGAGCCACCTCTTGAGCCTGCGGGGCAATGTGCTACATGTGTGGGAGCCATCTCTTGAGCCCGTAAGAGCCACCTCTAGAGTCCCAACACAGACGAGTCGGTTTTGGGCTATTTGTCATGTCGCGACGAGGACGTCGCGATTCTGAAGAAGGGGTGATTGTGACACCCCTGTCCCACATCGGGAAAGTATGAGAGTTAAGTTCAGTATATAAGTTAAAGAGTCCAAGTATAACCAATGGATATCCCTTTTGGGCAGTGGTTTAGGCCTAATTTCAGGTTATACTCGGTGGGCTTGGAGACTTGCGCTTCCGTCCAACGGGCCCGCGGACCCGGGACGTGACAAAAATGGGTATATCTTGAGTTTGAGAAATGGAAATTGAGTTTTTTTCTTGGATATCAAACTAGAAAAATAGGGCTTTCCAACGGTATGTGGCTCGAAGTGTGATTCAGAGGTATCAAAAAATGGCGTATGTTTGAAGTTGAACAAAAGCATAATTTTGGTGAAGTGGCGACAGAAAATTAAAATGATTATATCTCACAAATTAGAAAGAATTTTATTGGAGAATAGTCTACACTCAAAGAGGTTTTTATAGTTAAAATTTAAGGCTAAACGGAGCACAAATGAAGTCTGCATGGTCGTGCCAAGATTGGCCTACGAAGCTGCACGTCCGTGTTTAAACCGTATTTTTCCAACTCGAAATGTTGGACACGGCCGTGATACCACCTCAGATGTAGCACCCCGATACGTAGGGATACCACACCCCCGCACTATAGGCCGATCCACATACGAAATGGACAATCCGTACATGAACTAACCTATAGCGAACGGGTGACAAATAACAGAAAAGACGAGCTAGGCGGGACAAAACCCCAAAACAATACAGAACCAATGCCTAACAGTTAAAAGCGGAAGCATTATTTCATAAATACATATAGGTACCATATTTATCAGATAGATACGTATAGATACCAAACTAACTGTCAATACATTATCATCTTTTACTAACTTATACATGATCAAGTATTCAGAAAGTGATAACAATAGACATGACATGAGAAGAAGTAAAATATATACATGATGGTACACTGCTAGACTCGTGACAATGCAAGACTGGACCAGACTCCCGCCTAGCAGGACCTGCTCTCAAGTACCTGAAAAGTGAAGTATCAGTCTACCGAAGATTGAGTGAGGGGCGTAATTATATATTAGCGCAATCACATGCAACTTATAACCTCGGGTAAGGTTTTATAATTAAAAGCATTATACGTTCACAATAATAGAGAACTCGCCCGAGATTACAACTATCAATATTAATTACTGGATCGTTTCATGCAATCAATCAATACATGGCCACGGCGAGTGAGGGCGGTCTCCAACCTTACTCCAAATGTACATGAACATGCTGGCTTGTTTAAGATCCAATAGGTGATCATGCAATTCATTTATCGTGCAATCGTGCGATAGTGTAATCATATAACACGTTCATGAAATGGCAATCATGCAATAACCCGAGGCGCATCCGTGGTGCCGGACTCGTCCCCAGTCTCCTTCTTCCTCCGGTTTGATGAAGGGATTGCAAGGCCCCAACATCCAATCACATTGAGCAGAGGGTACATGAATCCCTAACACCGGAGCTCCTTCCTCCACTAACCTCCTAGTGGATTCAGGGGTGACCCCAAACGTGGTGAGGATAGCGCCAGAGTTACCCGTCAGCCCTTGCTTTCCCGATTGGCTCCAGTCACTACCCTCGGGCCCAAACGTAACCGTCATGCTACTCGCCTAAACATGCATGAAACAATACCTGACTTGCTTGCTTGCTTGAACATGACTTGAAATGATCAATGATTTATAGAAAGTATAACTATAGATACCTTTTTGGCCAAAATATCACATAAAGGGTATACAGGTTCTATGTAACTAACAATTAAACCTCACCTATACCGACAAAAGACAAGTAGGCACGGCCTACGGGGCTTGCTCCTCGTCCCTATGAAGCTGGTCTGTGCAAAATAGACGTGTACACGTGAGACTTGACTCTAAAATGGACCAAATATGACGAACGGCGTAAATGCAACGAGATGACGAGGCAAAGGCAATGTGGCATGATAACTTGTTGTTTCACATCATATTAGTACATGTTAAAGAAAATCGGGGTCAAGGAAGTCGTTGGATCGAGGGGCTAAAATTGTAATTTTATGCAGTCACATTTGTTCTGTCAGCAAGGTGGGAACGGCCGTTCCGGACCCCTTTGTAAAATGGGAACGGTCGTTCCCATAACCCCAAACTCGCGCCAACGATTTCCCATTTTAGAAATGTGCCTTAGCTGGGAACGGCCCTTCCGGCGCAAGGCCAAAATGGGAACGGCCGTTCCCATGCTCGGCCGCCTTGTTTAGTTGAAAAGGTGGGAACGGCCGTTCCCATAATGCCTTGAGGCTGGGAACGGTCGTTCCCAGTTTCTGCAAATTAGAAGAACAGAGCAGAACAGAGCAGCAGCTACGGCATAACAACAAAGCTCCCAACCACTCAAGTTTGATCAATACAAAGCATGAATTTCTTGGAATATACATGCATAAATATTCAACAAGCAATAATACTCCATTTAAACACCTAAATCATGGAAAATCACCAAGAATCAAGGTTTCAAGTTCATGATCACAATTGGTCATTCATGCTAAATATTCCAGAATCTCATGAATTAATCATGCCATACCTCACCATATGATCATTTAATCATGCTTTATACAACAAGGAGTTCATCTAGCATGCAATCCTCAAACCCTAGCTACCTCAAATATGATCAAGAATCACATATATACCTTGAGATGACAATAGAAGGAAGAAGATGATGAATATGGATGATCAAGCTCCAAAACTCCTAGTTTTCTTGGAAAGAGTTGATGATTTTGAAGAAATCTTCCTTTGCCTTCTTGGTATGTTTGGCTCGGTAGTAAGGAGCACGAAGGAATGATGATTCTAGGTGAAAAATAAAAATGAAAAGCAAGGAGGAGATGCATATAACGTGATATTTGGGAAAATATGTAATATTTGCAATTAAACCCTCCAAGTTATTTAAGTTATGCAATTAAGGATATCAAGTTTGGAAAGTGATCACTTTAGTCCTCAAAGGTTTTCATGCAATTTGGTCCCTAAGTTTAAAAGAATGGACATATAGGGCCAAATTGACAATTAAATCATTTTCGGTAATTATCTCACGAAATAAACATTTTCAAGTTATGAGATAAATTATAAGTTTAATATGAATTTCATGAAAGTATTATAAAATATAATTTATAAAATTATTTTAGACATAAGATATTAATAAATAAAAATCGGGGCGTTACAGGGTCAATCCTAATGACTGGTGAGGGGCTAATACACTCACACGTACGTATAAATAAGAGCAGAGCATATTCAAATTAGAAAGTTCATGAACCGGGGCGTGGTTTTTACATTCTAAAACATTTTAGCACGTGATAGTAAATATAAAAGAGATCTTAGGGCCAAAAGCCCAAAATAAACCAAATTTTAGCAATTATAAATCCACTCCCGTTTCACGAACCATATTCATAATCAAAATCGAAAGACTCGGCGAGAACGAGTTTCTAACCAACCTTAGTCTGTTCATAATCAGAAGAAATTAAATTACATAAACGTACCACTTCTCCGGCAATGGAAGGGTCGTACGCGCCCCTAACCATCTAACAGTTGAGGGGAGTGCTCAATACTTCTCCAACCCTCGGACTCCATCCCCCAACCAAACCTCCTGGTGGGTTCTGGTCCATTCTTTCCGACATATGGAGGCCATGCTTAGGAGTAGACCCAACGGCCTGACACCGTCCCGGGACTCCTTCACACAAACCTCCGGGGCCCAGTTCTTAATTCATAAATCATAATTTTTGAAATTTCATAATTGTTAGGACTTATATTTCAAAGTTAAAATCTCGCTATTTTAAAAAACGTTCACGCACACCAACCCTTTTCGAATCAAACAAATGTAAAATAGATTACGTATATATATAAAAGTGTTTTTCAAACAATTTCATCGCAAAAGGGCTAATTCCCGCAAAATACTACTCAAACACGTATTTACATAAATATATATATATATACGTAGGTCGCATGCGGGCTTGAAACACATATAGGGGTTGTAGGTCACTTAACTAAAAAGGAAGAAAACCTCACCTTATCGACCACACCGGACACGACGAACCAAAATACCTCTAAAACACCTCCTAGTCAACCACAAAACGGACCTAAAGACAAAACAAACAACCAAAGACAACCTTAGACTCAACATGAACCACTTAAACGCTCGACATATGCATATGAATGCAAATGATGCATAAGAGATGTAATGAGATGTCATTTAACGCATGCAAATTCCTAACATGTATTAAATTCCATCAATTACGTTAAATAACTTCATGAATTTCACATAATACACGTAACGTGCCATATAACTTCTTCACCATTCATACACTTCATAAAAGAGCAAAGAAAGATTATACAAGGCAAATAAACGAAGTAAGAAGCCACAAACGCACGTAGAAGAGCATGTATTATTGTATATCACGTATAAAAGCATCGAATTCACGTCATAAAATTATAATGAAACATGTAACATATAATTTATGAAGTTAACAATGCATACATATTATGAAAGGACCAAGAAATCACCATGCAAAACAATTAAACATTACATTGGTTCATGCATGCATGTTCAAGCACATATGGAGCACGTAGGTCATTTATTTCATGCAAGAGCATTGAATTTACTTAATAAATTCACAAATAACCACATAACACATAATACACAAGTTATTCATGCATAAAAGGTAAGAAAAAAGCAAGGAAAACACGTAAAACACAATGAAACAACAAAAGAAGCAACAAAGGGGACAGCAGTTCGAAACTGTCCCCAAAAAGGGTCGCGCCTAAATGTGGTCGCGGGTACGACCACACCTTCTCCAGAAAATAAGGCAGCAAAAAGTTGAACCTGGGGTAAAAAGGAGTCGCGGCGGTGACCCAGAACACTCATGTTTTGGTCGCGGTCGTGATAATGGGCGACAGTGGCAGCGAAAGCAAAAACAGCAGCAAAAACGCCACCAAAACCCAACCAAACTCAACCCAACATGCAAGGTAAGGAATATGCAGCAAGTATACATCAATTTCAAGCTAAAATCCATGCTAAAACCGAATCAAAATGCAAGGAAAGGAGAAACGGATCAAATATGCACATATTCATACAAAACTCAAAGTTCTTGAATCAAACTCCCATGAATCCTAAACTAGCATGAAAATTTGATCCATATAAGTGTTATAGGATGTATTAGGTTCAATTATCATGCTTCACATTCAAGAAAAACACAAGGGAGCAAGCAAATTCATCAAATGAGGCTCTAACCCTTACAATTCATCTATTAATCCAAAGTATGCTCAAATGACCATGAAATTCAGCGAAAAGGGACTTAAAAGAAAGGGGAAGAGATAGAGAATATAAATCCGGACTTACCTTTCCAATTTGAGCCGAATCGGATGAGAAACAAGCTTGGAAATCGAAAATGGAATAGTATTTCCTTCTTCCTCTTCTCTCTCTCGGTTGGCTGCTGCTTTTTCTCCCCTTTTCCTGTTGAAAATCGAAATGGGGCTAAATTGGGTGATAGGTGGGTGAGTTAGGTGTAACTGGGGCCAAGAATGGGTTGAATTGGTCAAATATTGATCAAGTTATGGCCAAAATGGTAAAATGTGGCGAATCTGTCACACGAGGCTCATTCCGGACGAAATACGGGGGTACAAACGGGTTTAGAAAAATACAAAGTCGGGTTCCTTGGTTTCCTTTCTTCTTTGAGAGTCCGACGCTTCTTCCAGAATTCAAATCCGAATTCCTGAGCTCAAGTTATGCCTTCCAGAATACGAGGTGCGCTAAAGCTAGTTAGGCCCTCGAATCCCTAAAATTATAAAATGGTCCGTGACCACCTCAAACGAGTTCAAAAACATATAATGGGCACAGAAACAAGTTCTTAAAACACGTATTTCATATATATCACAAAATCATGTAATTAGGAGCAAATACGGGGGCATACGGATCAAATTTGAATGAGGTCAACATCGGCCCGATACCTCCCCGAATCACTCAATACACAAGCCCCTGGGTCCCAGGAACAGGTACAGGATCCACAGCGGCTAGCCCAGCTCTAGGAGAGCCGGGGGCAATAACAATATCTTACAAAATAGGCTCAGGGTTAACACTACACAGTTTACAAAGCATTTTCGGTACATAAACGGTATAAAAGATATGGCGAGTTTAGTATGAAAAACCATTTGGTTTATTTGAAGCATGCAAGGTTATAGGTCGTTTATAAAAGAAAACCCTCACCTCTAAGTGGAAGAAGGACAAAGAAACTAGAAAGTCTCCACCGAGGAGATCACTGTACAAGAAAGGAAACACGGTGTACTCGTGAGACACGACTCCAAATAGAACCAATTAGAACGCACGACAAATGTTCATGAATTGGTGCAATGTGCTATGGAATGATTCAATATGAATTAAGTCTTAATATGTCATGAATTGAAGTGATCGTGTTCATGTGTACAATGAAATGTAATCAATTACATTGAAATGCAAACAATAGCATTTAATCGTATATAAACACATATCACTTTCGATTATAGAAAATTGAATCATATAATTGAAATTCATAACTTAATACACAATTCGCATTCTTAACATATCAATGCACGTTAATTAATATCTCGTAACGAACATAAAATGCACGAGAAATGAAACCGGAAATGAAAATGAATGAAAGGAAAAATGAGGCAAACCACCTCTCAAAACCAAGGGGGTAACGGGGGTTACCCCTCCAAGAGCAAAACCTGTAATGCCCATTAAGGGCCACAGACGCCAAAGGGGCTAAGGGTAACGGGTATTACCCCTTGTCAGCACAAATGTGGTAACGCCCGTTACCCCAGGCAGACGCTAAAAAAACCACAAAGGCAGGAAGGTAACGAACGTTACCTCCCCTAAAGGCAAAAGTGGTAACGGGGGTTACCCCCCCACCCCCCCCCCCCCCCGGAAACAGAGCACCAAGCTCCGCCTTCAATGGCGGAGCAAAAACACACACATACTCACACCACTCCACAACCTCCAAATCATACCACAAAGCAAATATGATATATAAATCACAAAATTGCAAATTAGAGCTCGTTAAACAGGCTCGAACATATCAAATCCCGACCCCCTATACTATTCATCATCTTCCCCACATATCACGTAGGCACAAATCCAAGGTATCAAAGAGGAGTTAAATCAAAGCACGTAATGAGTAGAACACAAATCTTACCTTGGGTCATTGATCGGTCGGTTGGATCTCGAAAACCCGAGCTCGAAAGGTTAGGGCCAAAAAAGGGGGAAATTTTCCTTCTCTTCTCTCTTCCTTGGCTGCTCAAACATGGAATGAAAGGGGAGAAAAGGGCTTGACCCTTTTTAAGCTGAAACGGGTTAGATAGTATGGGTAGTGTCAAACGGTATCCGGTCCATCCGGATCAGATTTTAAAATGGCAGGGCAATCAAATGGCTTTAGAAAATTAAAAGGTTAATCCACTGAATCCGAATCATCAAAATGAATTAAATGGTAAGGTTGGAATTCGAATCTGAATTCTCGAGCTCAAGGTAGGCACGAAGGCCCCAAAACATCCTAATTATAATTAGGTCCCTAACTTGCGATTATTGGATAATTGAGTCCAAGTACAATTTAAATAAATTCTAGAGCGCACAAAATTAAAATAAACTTCACTTTGAGACATAGGCATGTAACGTCACATAAATCAAAAAAATGTTGAATTAAACTCTCTCGTGATACCGTACTTGGCTTTGCTGGAAAAACGGGGTGTCACACAGGTACTTCTTCCATCTTAACTTGATCCTTAGGCTTGTTCAATATGTAGGCTATAAATTCGGATCCTCCTTCCTTAATGTACTTCTTGGCTTCTGAGGATGTTATTAATTGAGCGATCTCAGCAACCCTATTTATTACTTCCGAATCTTGAATCCCATCTTCTCCCAACTTGACTCGTTTATTGTAACAATTCAATTGTGCTTTATAACAGTACAACCAATCCATACCAAGTATTACTTCATAACTTTTAACTGATAGCTTGATTAGATTTTTTGGATATCGGTTGCCTTCAAACTCAATAGGACAATTTCGGACCATCTTGTTGGTAAGGAATCGTGGACCCATCGGTAAAACCACTTCATAATGGTATGGTAATAATTTTATATCTAAGGGTAGTCGATGCATGAGATGTGATGATATAAATGAATGCGTAGCACCGGGATCAAATAAAGCTTTAATAAGCATGCCATGGATGCAAAGCATACCTTCCACGACTGCGTTGGGATTGGGATTTTCTACACCTCCTAGGGCATATGCTAGGGGCTGGACATTTGGTCTCCCCGGTCTGTTTGCCATCGGCTGACCACGACCAACCCCAGGTGCGGGACGATTTCCAACACATCCCTGATTAGTTGTAGCCACCAAGAGCTAGGCCCTCACAACTCACCAAAAACTCGAGCACTCTATGTAGCACCCTGGAGCGAAGGGCACCACATCCCCCGGACCATAGCCCGACACGTGTAACGAAATGGGAACTCTGCACACACACCAAGCTATAGCGAACGGGTGACAAACAAAATCTCACCTAGGCGAGGTGGTCTAGACCCTAATACAGAGAGCGCAAAATAACAATTATCAACCGCAGAAGCACCAGGATTCAAACATACAGATATACGTGCTCAGAATATAATAAGGTATGCTAAATAAAGCGAGTCAAATTATATACAAGTATCAAAGTTTTAATTTAAAAGATATCTAATACATGTATTCTCAATTTCAAATCCTATTCGAATGTAAACAAATTCCAAAAGCTCAAAAGTGCAAAATAAACTAAATAAAATGCATGAGACTCGCTACAAGAACCACAGACTCAAGAGACGATCGTCGTCTAGCTCAAACTCCCAAAACCGGCACTTGTAACTCAAAAGAAACAAGGGGAAAAAGGAAACATCAAAGTGGGGTCAATCCTAAAGACTGGTAAGGGGGCTAACACACTCACGCTTATATATACATAGGAGCAGAGCATATTCAAAGTCATAAAATTCATGAATGGGTCGTGGTTTTTGCATTCTAAAACATTTTAGCTCGTGATACTATATATAAAGAAAAAGGGGTTTAAGGCCGAAGGCCAAAATCAATCAAGTTTTAGAAATTAGAAGTCCACTCCCATTTCACGAACTATATTCAGAATCAAAATCACACTAACTCGGTGAGTACGAGTTTCCAACCAACCAACTTCATATTCATAATCAAAATTCAGAAATAAATATAAAGTTAAAGACAATCCAACCTTCTCCATTTCGGGATGCGGAAGCGCTCCCTCAACCCCGGTTCTCTCGTCAAAAAGTATGAGTCGGGGGATCCTTCTCGCTCCTTCGATGGGGTTACCTTCAGCTCAAGAAAACCCGTCTTCCCCTCGACCTCCCGAGGTTGGGCTAAGTCTCTTAAAGGTGGAGTTGTGTTGATAGGAGAGCTCGACAACCCCATGGCTGACCAGAGTTAGCATACCACTTATCCGGGGCCCAGTTTGAAGTTCAAAATTCATATTCATAATCAAAGACTTATTTTTCAAAGTCGAATCTCGCTAGTTCAAAACACACACCAACCCTTTTCAAATCAAACAAACTAAAATATACTTTACGTATACACATAAAAGCGTTTTTCAAATGGTTTTCATAACAAAGGGGCCAATTCCCACAGAATATGTATCATACACATATCTAAGTATATATATATACGTAGGTCGTATGCAGGCTTAAAACTCAGGTAGGGTTTTAGGTCATATTAACTAAAAGAAAGAAAACCTCACCTTGACGAACAAAGCGAACGAAGCAAATCGGAACACACCTACGGGACTACCTCGTCACCAACGGGAAGATCCTAAGGACAAAACAAACAACAAAAGACCTACTTAGACTTAAAATGAACCATATAGATGCTCGGCTAATGCATATGGATGCATATAACGCAATGCACATCACATACGTTCAAACTTAGACATAAAGAAGCAAGTATCATACTATCAAAACAACGGCACACTAATTAAACTCATAACTCGTCAAATAAGTACATAACACATCGTAACACATTATTCAAACTCCTAATATATCAAAGACTTGCATAAAAGGGTCACAACGCAGCCATACATACACATAAACAAGCATACGACACACAAGGAACAAGGCCGGGGAGGAAAAAGAACGAAACAAGCAAAGAAACGAACACAACACAAGAACGGGGGAAGAGAAGTGACTAAAGGCCTTTAGCCACAAAGCACAAATGGCCGTTAGTCAAGTCAGTGGCTCAAGGGAGCTTCCACCTAAGAGTAAGGGGAACAAGGAGAGGGTCCTAGGCATCAAAATAACACTTAAAAACAAGCCAAAAATCAAAAAACAACAAGGAACAACAAAGGAGTTCACATAATGCAAGAATCAAATCTATACTATTCATGTTCTTCAAGACTGTTAGCAATAGTGCCCTAGAAAGCCGATTGTATATCCGCTTTGTGCTTTTCCTTATTGTAATCACAGACAATCTTTGAATGAAATAACGAATTGAGGCAACACTTCTTTATATGCTTTTGTTTGGTATGCGTTTACTTTAGCTGTGCATGTACGAGAACTCCCCTAATCCTGATGACTTTAGGACTCTACCATTAGGTGAAATGGTTCATGAAACGAGCCCTATATCACATAAGTCATGATTAGTAAAATATTCCAAGCCGATGAGTCCTACAGACAGTGGGAGTGTCAACCTGACTCCTCTAAGGCTTGCTTGTGGGATCACGCCCTTAAGAAGGACCACCTTGTATCATGGAGGTGCAAAGTGTATAGTTGATACATGCGTGATACATGAGGGTGCTTACTTCAATAAGTAAGTTCACTGAGGTGCCCCGTGTGAGAACATTCCTAAATGGGAAATGAAGTTTCTATTTCAGGAAATGGAAACTTCCAGATTAGGAAATATCTCACGGGTCATTGATGTGATTAATTGATCCTTAGACTTGAGGTTCCATGTCACTTTATGAGTTAACTCTGTAGTATTAGGTATAAGCTTTAAAAGGTGTCGCCTTAGACAACTGATTCAAGCCTCATGCTAGGGCTGCACAAGTGATTCATGAAAGTGAATGAGAATCAAGAAAGGACCTACACTTGCATTTGCAAGGTGATCTCTTATTGTGTAAGTCATTCATATGCCATATGGAGTCCTTGGCCAAGGCAGTAGATCAAGACATCAAGAAAAGGGTTTCTTGGATTGAGATCAAATGGATATGAAATGCACTTAGCTTTAAGACCGGATTATTAGGGTTCCGATTATTCCCTTACCCTAGATCTTGGTTGAGAGATAGTAAGTAGGAGGATTGTATCTCACATGAATCAATGACTTAAAGGTTCTGTCGAATCTGAACATTCCAATTCAGCTTGGGGTTAAACACCTGTTGCTAGACTATGGTCGTTTAATCTGTGGATTGATTAAGTAATTAGTGAATTAATTAATTAGGGTCACTGCTAATTGAATTGAGAACCTAGAGGGTCACACACAACAACTTAGTTACATGAGTTGAGGCTTTAAAATGATTAAACGAGTTAATCGGGCTGAGAGGGTTCCACACGTGTGAAACCACACGTGTGGGTCACGTGAGTGACACGTGTCATTGTGACACGTGTCTTACGTGAATATATATATATATATATATATATATATATATATATATATATATATTGTATATATATTAAATAATTAATTTGATAATTATTTAATAGACATTGGTTTAATTTTGAATTAAAAAGAAAGTCTTACTTTGGAGATAAATAATCTAGTTAATTAATTACGAATTAATTAATTAGACAAAAATAAGTGATTTATTTTAAATAAATAAAGTATAAAAATTATCCAAAAATAGTTTGGATATTTTAGCTCTCTTAAAAGTTGATTTGAATTAGAATTCAAAGTCAAAGTTGGAAAATACTTGATGATCAAGTAATAGGAGAGAGAGACCAAAACCCTAGCCCATAAGGACTAGCATTTTCGGTCCTCCCCTTCCTACATATAGTGGAGCTCGAGCTCCCCTTGGAGCTAATCGAGAATTCTTTTGGTTCATGTGTTAAACACCATCCTTTCTCCAAGATAAACGAAACCCTAGGTTAAGCCTAAACACTAACTAGAGAACTAGCATCCTTACTAGTTAGTTAGATTGTAGTCAAGTTGGTGGACTATCTCTAGAGAGCTTCAAGTTAGAAGTTTGAAGATTCGAGCTTTACCAAGGAGAGGGGATCAAGCCGCGAGAAGAGCGTTCTTGGGTGGCTTGAAACGCTTCAAGAAAGATAATTAAGAAAGTAAGTTTCTAATCCCTACGAATTTGGATACACGATTGCGAGCCTAAGATCCTTTTGTTGGAAAATTTTAAATTTCCGCTGCTTTTCTGATTCCGTTTTCCAACAAGTGGTATCAGAGCCACCTCGTTAATCGTGTTTCTGATTCGTCTCAATTATACTGAATTTGGTAGAAATTCTTAGGCTTGATGCGATTGAGTATTTCTAATTGTTTTAGAAAGCCTGAATTATGAAACTGTATTTTTTCCTGAAAATTGCTTTTTGAAAAATTTAATTTTTGAGAACTATTTTAGATATGAAACTGTATAAACTATTTTTGGATTTCTTGGATTGGTTTTGTTTTTGAACGAAAACACGAAACGAAAACCCGGATTACGAGGAACACGCGAAACCCCGCGTGCGAAGTCATCGCGCGCGAGGGCTTCGCGCACCGCCCGCCTGTCCTAAGCGCGTGCAGGGCGTCCCGCCCAGCCCCGGCCGCACTGGCCGAGAGGGCCGCACGCAGCCCTTTCGCGTACGGGGCCCGTTTTCTCCGTCGCAATCCGATTTATCGTATTTCGTGCAATCCGGTCCCAAATTTTATTTTAATTTTAAAAATTTTATTTTTTGAATATTTATTTTAATTTTTGAATAAAACTTAAATTGGGATTTTTGAGAAATTGAAACGGTTTATATTTTGGGAAAATACATCATTGATAAAATTATTAATTTTCAGAAATTAATTGGAATTTTATTTGTTTTTGTTAATTTGGGATTTATTGAAAACTGTTATAAATAAGACTCGCATCAAGTCATGTTTTAAGTCATTAAGACTTGAAACGGGAATTTTAATTTACTGGCTAAATTAAATTCTCGCCAAAGCATGTTAGGTGATCATGGGTTTAGATTTATGTGTGGTTTTAATTTATGCACATGGATGGTTTAAATTGGGGTTGGAGCCCTATAGTTGCGTTTTTCAATTGAGGTTGGAGCCTCACTTATGTGCGTACTGTTATGTGATTTACTATGTGGCTTTTCATATTACTGTTTTGAGGCCGGGGTATGCCTCGTGTAATTTTCTAAGGCCAATATGAAGATTGAGCCTTATTACATTATGTCTTTTTCTTTTAATTTGAGAGTAGAGATAGGTGGTGAGGTTTTATTTTCATTTTGGGGACAATGCACCCATGGAGTAAGATGGACCACATTCAAGTAACAAGGAGGCTATAAGTGAAGACCCCTCAAAATGTTAGGGAGGGGAATCTCAATTGTGAAAATGTAATAGAGATAGGGCTCGTATTTTGTTACCGCTTTCCCTTATGTGATTTAAACTATTTATATGGCATGTATGTTAGAACTTGTGATTGTGGAGTGGCTCCCACATATCACGCATAAGATAGGTAGAACCCATGATCATTACATGTTAGTATCATGCTAGGACATGTTATGTGTTTATGTGCTTGTTTGAAATGCATTTAAGTTGTACTTGCATTAATCAAGACTAATAAAATTGGATAACATATCTGTTGGTGAGGTCGAACAGGACAACTCTCCGGTTGATTCGAAAATTCCCATTAAATATTAAGCTAATTTCGAACAAATAGGTGTTTAATTCGAGATGCAAATTTTGAATTAAATTCCTAACACCATCAATAGGTTTTAAGTTTAGTAAGTGAAGCTAGTTATTGTCCGCGAGTCGTGGAATAGCTAGTGGAGCTTATTAGTTCTTAGTTACCTAATTGATCATTTTAAATGATCAATATTTCATGATCAATTTTGGCAAGGGCGATGTCCGCGAGTCGTGGGTCGTTCAAATTAAGTTTTGATCATGATCTTATGATTGATGGGTCTAGCTTAACGCCTAAGTAAATATGGATGTCTCACGAGTCGTGGGTCCATATTGAAAGATAGGTGATGCAAAAACAATTACTAAGAGTTCTAAAGGTGTTAGAATTGATAAGTTGTACCTACCTAGGGTTTTACTTAGAATGTCCGCGAGTCGTGGGTTCGAGGTAAAATGCCTAGGATCTTAGTACCCATTGGGAAACGTGTTCCTCTTAGATCTTTGGGAATTATAGATCTTTGAAAAACAGTGGGAGCTACATTAGATTAAAGACCTTATCTTTTGTATATTGTTATAATTCAGCATGCTCACTAGTTCTCTGTTTTACCATTTAGGTCGTAGATTCTGTGATTCTCTACGTGTTTTGAAATGGCAACCAAAAACCCTCTTGTATCGATCCTCGAGTCAAACAAGTTGACTGGTCCCAACTATTCTGATTGGCTAAGAAATCTAAAAATCATTTTAGATTCTGAGAAGGGAACTTAGGTTCTCTTCGAAGGGGAGCCTAGTCCCGAAGGGGAGGCTCCCACTCGGGCCGAGCGGGAAGCGATCCAGAAGTGGAAGGATGATAATCTCCAAGCCCCGTTGCCTTATGTTGGCTAACATGTCTCCGGACTTGCAAAGGCAACACGAGGCCATGGAATTTGCTTGGGAGATTTACGACCACTTAGAGCAACTTTACCGCCCTCATGAACGTGTTACAAGGTATAACACTTCAAAGGAATTGTTCCACTTGAGAATGAGGGAAGGTTCTAGTGTCCATGAGTATGGACTCAAGTTTCTCGCCCTTACTGAGAAACTTGCTTCCATGGACATGCCACTGAAAGATGAGCTTTCAGTGGACTTGTTGCTAGCCTCGCTCCCACCATCATTCAACCCTTTTGTCCTTAACTTCAATATGAATCATGCTGGTGCTACTGTAGCTCAGCTGATTAGTCACACTACTAGAAATCTGTCATATAGCAACGGAAATTTAGCAACGAAAATTATTCGTTGCTATTTAGCAACGGATATAACAACAACAACAAAAAAAAATTGTAGCACAATGCTTTAGCAAAGGAATTTTCGTTACCAAATCCTTTGCTATATATGAAAAAAAATAGCAACGGATTTTTCGTTACTAAATTTAAAAAAATTTTCCAACAAAAGGATCTTGTACTCGCAATCGTGTATCCAAATTCGTAGAGTTAAGAAACTTACTTTTCTTTTATTCTTTCTTGAAGCGTTTCAAGCCACCCAAGAACGCTCTTCTCGCGGCTTGATCCCCTCTCCATGGTAAAGCTCGAATCTTCATTGTTCTAACTTGAAGCTCTCTAGAGATAGTCCACCAACTTGATCACAATCTAACTAGTAAGGATGCTAGTTCTCTAGTTAGTGTTTAGGCTTAACCTAGGGTTTATTTAATCTTGGAGAAAGGATGGTGTTCAACACATGAACCAAAAGAATTGTCAATTAGCTCCATAAGGAGCTCGAGCTCTCCTATTTATAAAGAGGGGAGTGCCGAAATTCCTAGTCCTTAGTGGGCTAGGATTTTGGTCTCTCTCTCTCCTATTACTTGATCATCAAGTAATTTTGACTTTGACTTTGAATTCTAATTCAAATCAACTTTCAAGAGAGCTAAAAATATCCAAACTATTTTTGGATAATTTTATACTTTATTTATTTAAAGTAAATAACTTATTTTATCTAATTAATTAATTCATAATTAATTAACTAGATTATTTTTTTCCAAAATTAGACTTTCTTTTTAATTCAAAATTAAATTAAAGTCTATTAAATAATTAACACATTTAATTATTTAATATATATATATTCACACGTGTGGGACACGTGTCACAAGGACACGTGTCACTCACGTGAGCCACACTTGTGGTTTCACACGTGTGGAACCCTCTTGGCTCGATTAACTCGTTTAATCATTTTCAAGCCTCAACTCATGTAATCAAGTTGTTGTGTGTGACCCTCTAGGTTCTCAATTCAATTAGCAGTGACCCCAATTAATTAATTCACTAATTAATTAATCAGTCCACAGATTAAACGACCATAGTCTAGCAACAGGTGTTTAACCCCTAGCTGAATTGGAATGTTCGGATTCGACAGAACCTTTAAGTCATTGATTCATGTGAGATACAATCCTCTTACTTACTATCTCTCAACCAAGATCTAGGGTAAGGGAATAATCAGAACCCTAATAATTAGGTCTTAAAGCTAAGTGCATTTCATATCCATTTGATCTCAATCCAAGAAACCCTTTTCTTGATGTCTTGATCTACTGCCTTGGCCAAGGACTCCATATGGCATATGAATGACTTACACAATAAGAGATCACCTTGCAAATACAAGTGTAGGTCCTATCTTGATTCTCATTCACTTTCATGAATCACTTGTGCAGCCCCAGCATAAGCCTTGAATCAGTTGTCTAAGGCGACACCCTTTAAAGCTTATACCTAAGACTACAGAGTTTAACTCATAAAGCGACAAGGAACCTCAAGTCTTAAGGATCAATTAATCACATCAATGACTCGTGAGATATTTCCTAATCTGGAAGTTTCTATTTCCTGAAATAGAAACTTCCTTTCCCATTTAGGAATGTTCTCACACGGGGCACCTCAATGAACTTACTTATTAAAGTAAGCACCCTCATGTATTACGCACGTATCAACTATACACTTTGCACCTCCATGAAACAAGGTGGTCCTTCTTAAGGGCGTGATCCCACAAGTAAGCCTTAGAGGAGTCAGGTTGACACTGTCGGTAGGACTCATCGGCTTGGAGTATTTTACTAATCATGACTTATGTGATATAGGGCTCGTTTCATGAACCATTTCACCTAAATGGTAGAGTCCTAAAGTCATCAGGATTAGGGAAGTTCTAATACATGCACAGATAAAGTAAACGCATACCAAACAAGAGCATATAAAGAAGTGTTGCCTCAATTCGTTATTTCATTCAAAGATTGTCTGTGATTACAATAAGGAAAAGCACAAAGCGGATATACAATCGGCTTTCTAGGGCACTATTCCTAACAATCTCCCACTTGCCCATCAAAGCCATTCCATCTTCTGAAGATGACCTTGGAAAGCTTCTCGACTAAGGGGTTTAGTAAGTGGATCTGCCACGTTCTCTGCTGATGTGACCCTCTCAATTTGCACATCTCCTCTTTTGATAATATCACGGATTAGGTGATACTTCCTCATAATGTGCTTGGTCCGTTGGTGAGATCTTGGTTCTCTTGCTTGAGCAACCGCCCCAGTGTTGTCACAAAACACAGAAATGGGGTCTTTCAAAGCTCCCTTATTTGAAAGTTTCAGTTGAATTCATTACTTCGCCTCTGAGATTAAGGTTTCTCCAAAACTCTTCAACTTAGTTTCTTCGGTGTAGATGGTGCTAGCTAAGCTATACGCCCGGAACTCCAAAATATAACCCAACTATTCTTCTCATCTTGATTCGAGTAAGCCTTGATTAATGAATAGCTTGATGAACAAGGTGGAGTCATTCCCTATCAATTAAGCACTAAGCCATGCATGTTGGATTAACATGCCAATGCACTTAGTAAACAGTCAAAGATGTAACAATGCAACACGTTGAAGGAATTATATTAATTAAACATAAACGTACATATAGATACAGAAAGCAATTAATTTAAATTGATGCATGATGCTTATGCCATGAATATGCAGAACCTGTCAACGAGGTGGTAAACTTTTAGCTTGATGACGTGTTCCTCATTCCCACGATTGTAACTTTCTTTGAAGACATCAATAATTCCTTAGCTTTCCATGGTCTTCGAATCTCCCTAATCTTCTTCATCCATTCGTATATCCCATGGCCCGAACGTACTATTCTTGAACTCAAGGTCTTATTTGTCAATGGAGTTTACCCCTCAACGTACTTCCAAGCATCAACCTCCAAAGGTCGTCCAAATCTTCATCTTGATGTCCCCTCCGGTTAAAGTTCCTTTAGCTTATCCTTTGTTTCCAATCTACACGCATAATTCACCCATGATAACGTTTTCCATTCTTGCTTGCTTCTTGATGTCTCCATGTTCCAAGGTTCCAAGGAGATGACGTAATTTGTATTCCTCGATGCTTATAAGTCCCTTTTGCCTTGCGTCCATTCGTTGTCCCACGCTTATATTCGCATCAAGTGAGCTTCCATATTTGACCTCATAATGAGCTTTGTGATTAACGGCTCCCAATCCTTGCATCTGAGTTGAGTCGAATCCCTTTTTAACACATCATGTATCCGACTCCTTGAAGCTTCCCAATTTGGCTCTCCAATCCCTCATCATTCCAAACTTGGAGCTTCAAAGGTGAACCTTGGGCATTTACTCTTGTATTAGATGTCTCCAAAATCGGGGTGGTGAAGAGTTCCACACCCCTCTTGTTGTCTCACGCATCCCTTAAGTCGAAGCTTGAGTCTTTGCAATTCTTGTATGTTGAAAACCTTCAAGGTTTGTAGGTAGGGCAAGATTGATGAACCTTCCCGTGATCCAAGCTTTCTCCCATGATACGAGCCATGATAGATGGTTTCATTGTGCACGCCACGGAATTTGAACACTCGGCATTCAAATTACCTTGTCAATTGTAGTTGGTGTGAATGGTAGCTTTGTTCGCATGATAGTAACCTATATAAGAAAGATCAACTCAAATATGGATGCATGAAGATTAGCGTATGCTTATGACACGTAGTTAAATGAATCAAGGCACATAGAATGCAAATTGCAACACTTAGAGCAACTAAATAAAAGCGTAGATTATATACATATATTAAGCAATTTCCAACAATTAGTGTCAAATATTCATGCCAAAACGATGCAATGTACACATTAACAAGTTGTTCCTATGCCGTGCGACCTAACTGACTCAAACACGACTCAAGAACACCGGTTTTGCAACCGGGCTCTGATACCACTTAAGGATGTAGCACCCCGCACGTGAGGCACCACATCCCCCGCACTATGGCTCAACACGAGTAACGAAACTGTAACTCCGCACCCGTATCAAACCATAGCGAACGGGAGACCAACATAAAAACTTTCCTAAGCCAGGCGGAGCTAGACCCTGCAATGAAAACCAATCCACAAAGTATAATGCATAGCAAAGCCAAAGTTCAACCATATCGACCATAACCAGAATTGGGCTCTTCAGGCCTCTTTTAAACTCATAATTACAGTCCAATAAAACAATTCAATTATGATTACATAATTATTCAAGTTCATGATACCATAGAATCGATACAGACATAAATCCCATACATGAGTGAGTGCAAAGACTCTCCTAACCTAACTCGACCAACTTAAAAACTCCAACACCTCCGCCTAGCCCGAAACTCCAAAGATCAAACCTGCACACTAAAAGATTGGGGAGGGAGAGGGGTCAGTCTCTAGAAGACTGAGTGAACAGGAGCGATACATATATATAAAACATGCACATGCAAGTCATAAATCCCGAGCAAGGTTTTATTTGAATTTAGTTCCCGAAAAGGGCAAGAAGATAGACAATGCTCGACCTTTACGACTAATTCATATTAAATTCATTACATTCATAAATCATACATAAATATAAGGCTCGGCGAGTGAGCGTGCACAATCTCCAACCAAACTCCGACCGTGTACGACAAATATCATTAATATATTGATTAAGCGATCATGCAATATATCATAATACACACAGACCATAAATCATGTCCTAAATATATTGTTTGGGCAATCCGATTCCCGGCCTTCCCGCACAGTGCCTATCAATCGATAATCAATCAGTCAATCAATCATTTTCAATCATAAATAAGTTCCAACCTTCTTCCTCCGGGTTGATGGTGGGTTTGCAAGGCCCGACCACCCAATCATTGACCAAAAGGGGTTACATGACTCCCCAGATGGCACTCAGCTCCCTTTCCCCGCCAATCTCCTGACGAGGTCCGGTACCGCTGTTCAATAGTGGGACTAGTGTGAGGGTTTACCGTCAGCCCTTGCCTCCTCGGGTCCCCACTCACACCAAGCCCCTGGGCCCCATTCTGTGCAATCAATCAATCATTCTTTTCTCGCCAAAACATTTGATTCATAAGTATGTATCATAATTCATAAATACATACTATACTCGGCATATGCTATACACGTACCTCTCCGTGTCATCCTAATCCGTAGCTAGCATGAAGACACACGGTTTGGAGCATAGCCTTGTTGCAAAACCATTTTTAAGCTTATATACGCTCAAACGTATAGTTCAGAAGAATTTACTCGATAACTTCATTGGAAAACCATATATATATATAATCATAAGGTTTTGGCCAAAGCTTTTCACATAAGGGTTGTAGGGTTTAATACGTAGCTAAAACGAAAACACCCTCACCTGAACCGTGATGAAACAAGGAACGAGTACCAAGTGCCCGAACAAGATCTCTCCACCCTGGAGACAAACTGTACAAAAGACCACAAGACGTGTTCGTGAGACTCAGGACTCTTAATGAACCACATATGACGCACGGCAATGAAGTGAATATGACATGATTGCATATATGATCATGTTATGTCATAAAAACGTTCATGTGCACTATTAATGCAATTAAGGCATTCAAATCATATAACCACGTCAATCAATTATTCCTTCATTTTCATTCAATTCATATCTCCAATCAATTTATTTCAAGAACTCAAATAGAAGCATAGAACATGTTCAAGTTCTCCCAACATGCTACTACATACTTCATATTACATAACATAGCATATATCCAAGGTTTGACAACAAGAAGAAATCATATGATATAGAAAATAAGTTACGCGATTCATAAACGACATATAAACACACATAAACGGCACTAAGCAAAAGCATGCCTAACACTCATCCAAATACCATGAAATTGAACCACAATACTCCTAACACAAAGCAAAACAAGTTCATAGTTCAACACAAAAGGAGATAAAGTCATTCAAGAGGTGAAACGAATCAAAAACCGAAAAGGAAGCAACGAGGACTGCGCAAGGGAAGGGACACGGGGGTGTCACCAACCCTAGCCCAACTGAGCCACGACCGTGGCTCAGTACAGAGCTGCCCAGAAGGTGTGACACGCCCGTGTCTCACTCTTATGTGTAAATGAGACACGGGGGTGTCACGGTACAGAACTTGAGGCGTTCACAGAGTTTTCCGGCAAAACTGAACTCATACCAAATCAATCCAAAAAATACCAAATGAAATCCAAATGATATGAAACTTAATATACAACATATTTAGCATGTTATGAACATTTTTCATTTAGAGTTCAAAGGCTAAATCACACGTTAAGATCATCGAATCCATGCAACAAAACTGGGTCGCCAAAATCGTACATATGAGCCCTAATGATTCCATCATGCTTTGATCAAGTACTTAGGGCTTGAATTGGGATCTGAAACTTTGGGGAATGCATGCTAACATACTAAACAACTTATATACATCATATATATGCAAAATGCTACAATTTAAAGCACATTAGGATGACCAACAACTTACCAAACACAACAGCAACAATTCTGTCAAAGATCATGCATAAGAACAGGCCATGTCTTGCGGTTTTGAGGCTTCAAATGGATCCAAATACTTGAAACATGAATGCTAACATATAGAACAATGAGTGTACAACAACTCCATGCAATTTCACACGAAATGGAGACCATTTGATCAAGCAACAACACAAAATTTCACACAGCAGTTCGAAAAACAGGGGAATCAATTGATCATCAAGTTTGGAGCTCCATATCTCATAATTTCACCAAAGGGTCAAGAGATAAAATCCTCCTAATATCATATACTATCAGTTAGGAAGGAAATGGGTCAAGAAACAAGTTCATATGATCATATATAAGCAAGAAAAGCAGCTACACAAGCAAACAAGATCATAAGAGCAAATTTCCCCCAAAAACCCTATTCATGCTCTTAGCCCAAACCCTAACCAAACTGATCCAAATCATGATGTAAGGAGATGAAATCAAGTATAATAGAGTAGAGAAGACATAAACATTCATACCTTGAAGATTTGGTGAAGAAAAATGGTGATTTGAGCTCAAAATCACAAAAGGGCCAAGGTTTTCCTCTCCTTTCTTCTCTCTTTCTCTCTCAATCAGAAGCAGCAGCAATGAGGGATGTTTGGTTCGGTTTTGCTGCTAAAAGGGTAGGAGAAAGGCTTAACCCAAGGTGTAAAAGTCATGGTTAAGGTATGGTTAAGTTAAGAGGTGTTCTGGGGTCCCACCATGAAGACTAGTCAACAACAAGGAGTTCTTCTTGCACGAGTTGCTCGTTACGGTTGGATTTCGGAGGTCTTAATGATCTCAAAAAGGTACGAGGCTTGTTCCATTGTCTCCGGATCATCGATACGAAGGCAACAGAGGTGTCGGAATTCGAATCCGAATTCCCGAGCTCAAGATATCACGTACGGAACCAAGGGTGCGCTAATTGCTCGTTAGCCCCCGACTTGGTTCCACAATCAAAATTAAATACGTTAACACGTCAAATGAATCCGAAAACATAAACCGAGCATATAGGTATGTTCATAACACACATATTTACGACATACTAAATTTCTATACCAATCCGATATCACTACATATATGAACGAAGCACAAATAGAACACTCATACGCATGAACGAATTCATATTGTTATAAATGAATTACTAAAACTTAAATTCCATATTAAATAATTTTAAAGCCAACTTATAACATGTGCAAATTAATTATCGAAATTACCAAAATAGTTAAGGTAACATGAAACCTTAATTTAAGAAATTAAACACTAAATATCAAGTTGAAATAGAATGAATTAAATTAAAATAGCAACAGTCTATAGTTTAAACAAATATAAACATTTATAAACAATTAATCATATAATTAAATAATTAAATCGCGTAATTTATAACCAAATACGCCACATTATTTAAAACTGAAAAACTGGGGCGTTACATGCAAAGCTTGGATCGCAGTATCCTTCGACAGTAAGATCTTTTTGACCTCCGTAAACTAAGAATAAATCTTTAGTACTTTTCAAGTACTTAAGAATATTCTTCAAGGCAGCCCAGTGACCATCTCTAGGGTCAGATTGGAAACGACTTGTTACACTAAGTGCATAAGCCACATCCGGTAGAGTACATAACATTGCATACATTATGCTACCTATTGCTGATGCATAAGGTGTATGAGTCATTCTTTCCTTCTCAAGGTTAGTCTTAGGACACATCTTCTTTGTAAGACATGTTCCTACACTCATAGGAAAGTTCTTAACCTTTGTTGACTCCATATTGAATCTCTTCAATACTTTGTCAATGTACATCGACTGTGATAGTCCTATTAACCTTCTAGATCTATCTCTATAGATTTTAATTCCAAGGATATAGGACGCATCACCCAGATCATTCATCTTGAATTGGTTCGATAACCATAACTTAGTCACTGTCATGTCATCCTTCGAATTCCCAATAAGAAGGATGTCATCAACATAAAGTACTAAGAATTACACTGAGGTCTCCAATTCCTTTCTATACACACATGATTCATTCGAAATTTGAATAAAGCCAAACGCTTTGACTGATTCATCAAATCGAATGTTCCAATTCCTAGAAGCCTGTTTCAATCCATAGATTGATCTTTGGAGTTTGCAAACCTTTTGCTCACTCCCACTGAATGTGAAACCTATGGGTTGCTCCGTATAAATGTCTTTGTCAATGTCACCATTGAGAAAGGCAGTTTTCACATCCATTTGCCATATCTCATAGTCATAATATGCAGCAATGGCAAGCATGATTCGAATGGACTTCTGCATTGCAACTGGCGAAAAGGTTTCATCAAAGTCCACGTCGGGTCTTTGAGTGAATCCTTTTGCAACCAGTCTCGCTTTATAGGATGCAATGCTTCCATCAACTCCAAGCTTTCTCTTAAAGATCCATTTGCAACCTATGGGTTTGACCCCATCAGGCAAATCTACCAGGGTCCAAACTTGGTTGGAGTTCATGGAGTCCATTTCGGATTTCATGGCTTCTATCCACTGTTCAGAGTCAGAATCTGAAAGTGCCTCCTCATATGTTAAAGGATCATTATCCTTTTGAGAGATTTCATGGAAGAATCCATACCATCTCTCCGGCTGTTTAGGAGTGCGTTCAGAACGCCTTAGAGGAGGATTTACATGTGTATCGAAATTCGTGATTGGCTGTGGTTGATCAGTAGGGGACGTTTCTTCAGTGGGTGGCGTGGGGTTACTTTGTACTTCTTCTAATTCCATGATCTTGCCTTTCTTTTCTTTAAGGAACGGTTCTTCAAGAAAAGTGGCATTTCTGGAAACAAACACCTTTTGCTCAGATTGATCATAGAAGTAGTATCCTATGGATTCCTTAGGATAACCTACAAAGTAGCACAAGTTAGAACGAGATTCTAACTTATCTCCCACTGTCCTCTTCACGTAAGCAGGACAACCCTAAATTCTTAAGTAAGAATAACTAGGGATTTTACCATGCCACATTTCATGGGGCGTTTTAGGGACTGGCTTAGATGGAACTAGATTCAAAATCTTTGCTGCACTTTCTAGGGCGTAACCCCAGAAAGAAGGTGGTAAGTCAGTGAAACTCATCATGGATCGAACCATATCAAGTAGGGTTCGATTCCTTCTCTCAGAAACTCCATTAAGTTGAGGAGTTCCCGGAGGAATCCACTGAGAGATAATCCCATTATCTTTGAGATGATTAAGGAATTCTTCACTAAGATACTCGCCTCCTCGATCAGATCGAAGTGCTTTGATCTTGTGACCAGTTTGGTTCTCAACCTCCTTTTGAAATTCTAAGAATTTCTCAAAAGCTTCAGATTTATACTTCATTAAGTATACATAACCATATCGGCTAAAGTCATCGGTAAAGGTCATGAAATACTGATGATTGTTTCTAGTGCTTACACTAAGCGGTCCACAAACATCAGTATGGATCAAATCCAAAACCTTAGTGGCACGTTCCACAGTTCCTTTAAAAGGGACTTTGGACATTTTTCCTTTGAGACAGGATTCGCAAGAAGTTAACTCCTTAAGATCATTTTTAGAGAATGATCCTAAAGTGTTTATCTTGCTAATTCTGTTCTTGGAAATGTGTCCTAGTCTAGCATGCCATAAGGGAGCTGAAACTTTGTCATCTCTCTTACGCTTTGTTTCTTGTTGTATATTCATAATATTGATATTCTGAGTTAGATAAAGTCCATTACTTAGAGTACCGATGTGAACGGAAGAGTTGTTCCGTTTGATAAAGTATTTACCATTCTTAATATAAGTTTCATAGCCTTCACAATCTAATATTGGAACTGAAATTATATTACGAATAATGCTCGGTACATAAAGGACTTTATTTAAGACTAACTCAAAACTACCTAAATCTAATCCAATTGTGCCTAAAGCTCGAGCTTCAACATTTGAGCCATCGCCGATCTTCAAGACACATTCTCCTTCTTTGAGTTGTTGGACTTCACTTAGAATCTGTACATCATTACAGATATGAGTTCCACAACCGGTATCAAGTACCCAAGAACTAGAATTAATAGAAAGATTTATTTCAACGAGAAAGATACCTTTCTTTAGAGTAGCTATGTACTCTGGGCAGTTTCTCCTCCAATATCCCGCTTTGCCACAATGGAAGCAAACATCCTCTTTCTGATCACGCTTCTTCTTTTGGGCCTTCCCTTTCGAAATGCCACCAGTGGGCCTAAGGGGTTTCTTCTTCTTCTTTTGGGCTTTCTTGCCTTTACCTTTAGAAGGCCCAGAAGAGGAAGATGGAGCATTCACCATCAAAACCTTATTGTCCTTCTTGATCGTGCTTTCAGCAGTCATAAGCTGACTAATCAGCTCAGCTACAGTAGCACTAGCATGATTCATATTGAAGTTAAGGACAAATGGGTTGAATGATGGTGGGAGCAAAGCTAGCAACAAATCCACTGAAAGCTCTTCTTTCAGTAGCATGTCCATGGAAGCAAGTTTCTCAGTAAGGGCGAGAAACTTGAGTCCATATTCACGGACACTTGAACCTTCCCTCATTCTCAAATGGAACAATTCCTTTGAAGTGTTATACCTTGTAACACATTCATGAGGGCGGTAAAGTTGCTCTAAGTGGTCGTAAATCTCCCAAGCGAACTCCATGGCCTCATGTTGCCTTTGCAAGTTCGGAGACATGGTAGCCAACATAAGGCAACGGGCTTGGAGATTATCATCCTTCCACTTCTTAATCGCATCCCGCTCGGCCCGAGTGGAAGCCTCCCCTTCGGGACTAGGCTCCCCTTCGAAGAGAACATAAGTTCTCTTCTCAGAATCTAAAATGATTTTTAGATTCCTCAGCCAATCAGAATAGTTGGGACCAGTCAACTTGTTTGACTCGAGGATTGATACAAGAGGGTTTTTGGTTGCCATTTCAAAACACGTAGAGAATCACAGAATCTACGACCTAAATGGTAAAACAGAGAACTAGTGAGCATGCTGAATTATAACTATATACAAAAGATAAGGTCTTTAATCTAATGTAGCTCCCACTGTTTTTCAAAGATCTAGAATTCCCAAAGATCTAAGAGGAACACGTTTCCCAATGGGTACTAAGATCCTAGGCATTTTACCTCGAACCCACGACTCGCGGACATTCTAAGTAAGAACCCTAGGTAGGTACAACTTACCAATTCTAACACCTTTAGAACTCTTAGTAATTATTTTTGCATCACCTATCTTTCAATATGGACCCACGACTCGTGCGACATCTATATTTACTTAGGCGTTAAGCTAGACCCAGCAATCATAAGATCATGATCAAAACTTAGTTCAAACGAGCCACGACTCGCGGACATCACCCTTGCTAAAATTGATCATGAAATATTGATCATTTAAAATGTTCAATTAGGTAACTAAGAACTAATAAGCTCCACTAGTTATCCCATGACTCGCGGACAATAACTAGCTTCACTTACTAAACTTAAAACCTATTGATGGAATGCAAGGAATTTAATTCAAAATTTGCATCTCGAATTAAACACCTACTTGTTCGAAATTAGCTTAATATTTAATGGGAATTTTCGAATCAACCGGAGAGTTGTCCGGTTCGACCTCACCAACATATATGTTATCCAATTTTATTAGTCTTGATTAATGCAAGTACACTAAATGCATTTCAAACAAGCACATAAACAGATAACATGTCCTAGCATGATACTAACATGTAATGATCATGGGTTCTACCTATCTTATGAGTGATATGTGGGAGCCACTCCACAATCACAAGCTCTAACATACATGCCACATAAACAGTTTAAATCACATAAGGGAAAGCGGTAACAAAATACGAGCCCTATCTCTATTACATTTAACAATTGAGATTCCCCTCCTTAACTTTTTGAGGGGTCTTCACTTATGGCCTCGTTGTTACTTGAATGTGGTCCATCTTACTCCATGGGTGCATTGTCTCCAAAATGAAAATAAAACCTCACCACCTATCTCTACTCTCAAATTACAATAAAAAGGAAAAAGACATAAAGTAATAAGGCTCAATCTTCATATTGGCCTTAGACAATTACACGGGGCATACCCCGGCCTCAAAAACAGTAATATGGAAAGCCACATAATAAATCACATAACAGTACGCACATAAGTGAGGCTCCAACCTCAATTGAAAAACGCAACTATAGGGCTCCAACCCCAATTTAAACCATCCATGTGCATAAATTAAAACCATACATAGATCTAAACCCATGATCACCTAACATGCTTTTGCGAGAATTTAAATTTAGCCAATAAATTAAAATTCCCGTTTCAAGTCCTAATGACTTAAAACACGACTTGATGCGAGTCTTATTTATAAAAGTTTTCAATAAATCCCAAATTAACAAAACCAAATAAAATTCCAATTAATTTCGGAAAATTAATAATTTTATCAAAGATGTATTTTCCCAAAATATAAACCGTTTCTATTTCTCAAAAATCCCAATTTTAAGTTTTATTCAAAAATTAAAATAAATATTCAAAAATAAAATTTTAAAATTAAAATTAAAAAAAAATTGGGACTGGATTGCATGAAACACGAAAACACGGATCACGAAAAAAAAATGGGGCCCGTGCACGAAGGAGCCGCGAACAACACGCGCGCGCGCGCGCGGCCACGCTGCGCGCCGATGCGCGCAGCCTTCTCGGCTGGGTGGCGGGCGGCCTGGGCGAGCAATCCCGCATGCCTTGCGGCATTCTCGCCCAGCTTGGGCGAGACGGCGGGCGGCCTCTCCCGGAAGGCCTCCCGCACGCTTGCGGGAGGGCGATGGCGGTGATGCCTGCGCGCGCCTAGGACGGGCGGGCGGTGCGCGCGAAGCCCGCGCACGCGACGCCTTCGCGCGCGGGGTTTCGCGTGTTTGTCATAATCCGGGTTTTCGTTTCGTGTTTTCGTTCAAAAGCAAAACCAATCCAAGAAATCCAAAACAGTTTATACAGTTTCAAATCTAAAATTGTTTTCAAAAATTAAATTTTGTAAAAACTAATTTTCAGAAACTTTCAGGAAAAAATACAGTTTCATAATTCAGGCTTTCTAAAACAATTACAAATATTCAATCGCATCAAGCCTAAGAATTTCTACAAAATTCAGTATAATTGAGACGAATCAGAAACACGATTAACGAGGTGGCTCTGATACCACTTGTTGGAAAACACGAATCAGAAAGCAGCGGAATTTAAAAAAAATTTCCAACAAAAGGATCTTGTACTCGCAATCGTGTATCCAAATTCGTAGAGTTAAGAAACTTGCTTTTCTTTTATTCTTTCTTGAAGCATTTCAAGCCACCCAAGAACGCTCTTCTCGCGGCTTGATCCCCTCTCCTTGGTAAAGCTCGAATCTTCAAACTTCTAACTTGAAGCTCTCTAGAGATAGTCCACCAACTTGATCACAATCTAACTAGTAAGGATGCTAGTTCTCTAGTTAGTGTTTAGGCTTAACCTAGGGTTTATTTAATCTTGGAGAAAGGATGGTGTTCAACACATGAACCAAAAGAATTGCCAATTAGCTCCATAAGGAGCTCGAGTTCTCCTATTTATAAAGAGGGGAGTGCCGAAATTCCTAGTCCTTAATGGGCTAGGATTTTGGTCTCTCTCTCCTATTACTTGATCATCAAGTAATTTTGACTTTGACTTTGAATTCTAATTCAAATCAACTTTCAAGAGAGCTAAAAATATCCAAACTATTTTTGGATAATTTTATACTTTATTTATTTAAAATAAATAACTTATTTTATCTAATTAATTAATTCATAATTAATTAACTAGATTATTTTTCTCCAAAATTAGACTTTCTTTTTAATTCAAAATTAAACCAAAGTCTATTAAATAATTAACACTTCTAATTATTTAATATATATATTCACACGTGTGAAACCCTCTTGGCTCGATTAACTCGTTTAATCATTTTCAAGCGTCAACTCATGTAACCAAGTTGTTGTGTGTGACCCTCTAGGTTCTCAATTTAATTAGCAGTGACCGCAATTAATTAATTCACTAATTAATTAATCGGTCCACAGATTAAACGACCATAGTCTAGCAACAGGTGTTTAACCCTTAGCTGAATTGGAATGTTCGGATTCGACAGAACCTTTAAGTCATTGATTCATGTGAGATACAATCCTCCTACTTACTATCTCTCAACCAAGATCTAGGGTAAGGGAATAATCAGAACCCTAATAATTAGGTCTTAAAGCTAAGTGCATTTCATATCCATTTGATCTCAATCCAAGAAACCCTTTTCTTGATGTCTTGAACTACTGCCTTGGCCAAGGACTCCATATGGCATATGAATGACTTACACAATAAGAGATCACCTTGCAAATGCAAGTGTAGGTCCTATCTTGATTCTCATTCACTTTCATGAAACACTTGTGCAGCCCCAACATAAGCCTTGAATCAGTTGTCTAAGACGACACCCTTTAAAGCTTATACCTAAGACTATAGAGTTAACTCATAAAGCGACAAGGAACCTCAAGTCTTAAGGATCAATTAATCACATCAATGACTCGTGAGATATTCCCATTTAGGAATGTTCTCACACGGGGCACCTCAGTGAACTTACTTATTAAAAGTAAGCACCCTCATGTTTCACGCACGTATCAACTATACACTTTGCACCTCCATGAAACAAGGTGGTCCTTCTTAAGGGTGTGATCCCACAAGCAAGCCTTAGAGGAGTCAGGTTGACACTCCCACTGTCGGTAGGACTCATCGGCTTGGAGTATTTTACTAATCATGACTTATGTGATATAGGGCTCGTTTCATGAACCATTTCACCTAAATGGTAGAGTCCTAAAGTCATCAGGATTAGGGGAGTTCTCATACATGCACAGATAAAGTAAACGCATACCAAACAAGAGCATATAAAGAAGTGTTGCCTCAATTCGTTATTTCATTCAAAGATTGTCTGTGATTACAATAAGGAAAAGCACAAAGCGGATATACAATCGGTTTTTTAGGGCACTATTCCTAACACTTGTTGCTAGCCTCGCTCCCACCATCATTCAACCCTTTTGTCCTTAACTTCAATATGAATCATGCTGGTTCTACTGTAGCTGAGCTGATTAGTCACACTACTAGAATCTGTCATATAGCAACGAAAATTATTCGTTGCTATTTAGCAACGGATATAACAACAACAAAAAAAATCGTAGCAAAATGCTTTAGCAGCGGAATTTTCGTTGCTAAATCCTTTGCTATATATGAAAAGAAATAGCAACGGATTTTTCGTTACTAAAATTAAATAATACAAAAAATAAATAAATTGGTATATATAGCGACAGAAATTCCGTTCCTATTAAAATAAAAACCTAATAAAAAATAATATAATATTTATAAATATTTGCAACGAAAAATCCGTTGCTAACTAGCAATGGATATATGAAGTAAAAAAAAAAGAAATAAAAATAAATAAATATAAAAAATATTAGCAACGAAAAATCCGTTGCTAAATTAGCAACGGATTTTTCATTGCTATATGGAAGAAAATAAAAGAAATAAAAATAAACAAATATTTAAAATGTTAGCAAAGGAAAATCCGTTGCTATTTAGCAATGGATTTTTCGTTGCTATAAGGAAGAAATATACATAAATAAATATAAAAAAGATTAGCAACGGAAAATCCGTTGCTATAAACATATGATTAAAAAAATTAATAAAATATTTATAATTTAGTAACGGATTTTTCGTTTCTATATGGAATAAAAATAAATGAATAATAAAAAATAGAGCAAATTAAATATTTGGTCCCGTAGGATTGCGCCGTTTTCAATTTTGGTCTCATTCTTTTAGAATTAGACAAAAATAGTCCCGTTAGTTTCATTTTATTACATTTTTTGTCCCAACTGTTAAATTTTGGACGGAACCGTTAAGTATATTTAAAAGTCAAATAAAATTTTGTTCAAACAAAACATCAATGGATTGTATCCAAGTTGGTTGGATGCTTATTTTCTTTTCATGAGGTCCTGGGTTCAATCCCAGGCTCTCCCTTTTTTATATACATATATATATATATTTATTATATAATATATACATGTATAAAATACATATTATATATTATATATTATTATTATTATAATATTATATCATATTTAATATATTGATATTATATATATCCTATATATATTATATAATATTATATAATCTATAATACATATAATATTATATCCATATGTATATTATATATAAATATATAATATTTCTAATACATATAATATTATATACATACGTATATTATGTATAAATATAAAATATTTACAATATATATATATATATATGTATTAAATATTATATATCTATATATAGACATATATAGACATATATATCTTATATCTTAAATATTAAATAATAATTAATATGTTTATATATAATATATGTACATATATATAATATGTGTTTATAATATACATTATAAATCATTAAAAGATGTGCATAACACAATAATTCCTTAAAATTCACATATATAACGCTCGAAATTCACATATAAATACTTCAATATTAAGAGAAAAGATTTTCATTTAACATGTAACAGTTGCATAATACAATAATTTCTTAATATTTAGATTTAATTCTACAAATTTTAATATAAATTCATTATATTAAAAGAAAACTTCTTAATTTAACATCTAACGGTTGCGAAACACAATAATTCCTCAATGTATAGATATAATTCTATAAATTCAAATATAAATGTTTCATATTAAGAAAATAATTCTTTATATTAAGTTATTCAACTACGATTGCTAAATAATACAATAGTTCCTCAAAATGCAGATATTGTTCTACAGATGTATAAGTGAATACTTCATATTGACATAAAATTAGTTCTTTATTCAACTACCAACTAAATCTAATTATTTAATAATGTAAACTTTCATCTTTTTTTTATATGTCATAAAAACTTATACGTAAGTTGATATACATTACTATTATATATATACATATATATACATGTTTGGGGTTTATATAGAATTTAACACAATAATTCTTCAATATTTAGATATAATTCTACAAATTCAAATATAAATGTTTCATATTAATAAAATAATTCTTCATTAAGTTATTCAACTACGATTGCTAAATAATACAATAGTTTCTCAAAATGCAGATATTATTCTACTGATGTATAAGTGAATACGTCATATTGACATAAAATTAGTTCTTTATTCAATTACCAACTAAATCTAATTATTTAATTATGTAAACTTAATTTTTTTTTTTATATGTCATAAAAACTTATACTTAAGTTGATATACAATATTATTATTATTATTATATATATACATGCTTGGGGTTTATATACAATTTAATACAATAATTCTTCAATATTTAGATATAATTCTACAAATTCAAATATAAATGTTTCATATTAACAAAATAATTCTTCATTAAGTTATTCAACTACGATTGCTAAATAATACAAATGTATAAGTCAATACTTCATATAATATAAAAGTTCTTTATTCAACAACCAATTAAATCTAATTATTTAGTTATGTAAAACTTTCATCCTTTTTTTAGTATGTCATAAAAAGTTATACTTAAGTTGATATACATTATATTTTTATCTCATAACTAAAACTTGAGATATGTAGTTAATTAACAAATATTTAAATTTTTAACGGAATATGTATTATAATATAAATAATTATATATTTAAAAATATTTTTATTTAAAATATATGATAACAAGTATTTAATTATTTAAATTAGTATATGAATATTTGATAATGGTTAAACATAAAAAATTACATAACAATAACAACAATGGAGTTAGCCCAGCTGGTTTAGGGTTCAACCTTCTTCACATGAGGTCTAGGGTTCAATTCCTACTCAACGCGAATATGTGGAATTAATATGTTGGCTCGCGTGGGGCTCGGTTTCGGCTCGGTTAGGTGGGGTGCTCCGGCCCCCGCAAATAAATTTTTAATTTATTAATTTGAATTATTAGTTTTTACAACGGATTTTACAACGAAATTTCCATTGCAAAAATGTAGAAAATTAATTAATTATCGGTTGGTTTGCAACGGAAAATCCGTTGCTAAATCTGTTGCTAAAAAAATCGTTGCTAAAACCGTTGCTAATTTCCGTGGGTAGTAATTCGTTACTAAATTCGTTGCTATAAGTTCGTTTCTAATTTCGTTGCTATAAGTTCGTTGCTAAATCCGTTGCTACAGATTAGCCACGAGGGTTATAACAACGGAAAATTTTCGTTGCTAAATCCGTTGCTAAGCCGAAATTCGTTGCTAAATCCGTTGCTACAGGGCTTTTTTCTGGTAGTATCAGCTTGTGACTGCTGAAAGCACGATCAAGAAGGACAATAAGGTTTTGATGGTGAATGCTCCATCTTCCTCTTCTGGGCCTTCGAAAGGTAAGGGCAAGAAAGCCCAAAAGAAAAAGAAGAAACCCCTTAGGCCCACTGGTGGCGTTTCGAAGGGGAAGGCCCAAAAGAAGAAGCGTGATCAGAAAGGGGATGTTTACTTCCATTTTGGCAAAGCGGGATATTGGAGGAGAAACTGCCCAAAGTACAAGGCTACTCTGAAGAAAGGTATGTTTCTCGTTGAAATAAATCTTTCTATTAATTCTAGTTCTTGGGTACTTGATACCGGTTGTGGAACTCATATCTGTAATGATGTACAGATGCTAAGTGAAGTCCAACAACTCAAAGAAGGAGAATGTGTCTTGAAGATCGGCGATGGCTCAAAGGTTGAAGCCCGAGCTTTAGGCACAATTAGATTAGATTTAGGTAGTTTTGAGTTAGTCTTAAATAAAGTCCTTTATGGACCGAGCATTATTCGTAATCTAATTTCAGTTCCAATTTTAGATTGTGAAGGTTATAAAACTTATATTAAGATGGTAAATACTTTATCAAACGGAACAACTCTTCCGTTCACATCGTTACTCTAAGTATTGGACTTTATCTAACTCAGAATATCAATATTATGAATATACAACGAGAAACTAAACGTAAGAGAGATGACAAAGTTTCAGCTCCCTTATGGCACGCTAGATTAGGACACATTTCCAAGAACAGAATTAGTAAGATAAAAACTTTAGGATCATTCTCTGAAAATGATCTCAAAGAGTTCACTTCTTGCGAATCCTGTCTCAAAGTAAAAATGTCCAAAGTCCCTTTTAAAGGAACTGTGGAACGTGCCACTAAGGTTTTGGATTTGATCCATTATGATGTTTGTGGACCGCTTAGTGTAAGCACTACAAACAATCATCAGTATTTCATAACCTTTACTGATGACTTTAGTCGGTATGGTTATGTATACTCAATGAAGTATAAACCTGAAGCTTTTGAGATATTCTTAGAATTTCAAAAGGAGGTTGAGAACCAAACTGGTCACAAGATCAAAATGTTAGGAACAGTGCCCTAGAAAGCCGATTGTATATCCGCTTTGTGCTTTTCCTTATTGTAATCACAGACAATCTTTGAATGAAATAACGAATTGAGACGTCACTTCTTTATATGCTCTTGTTTGGTATGCGTTTACTTTAGCTGTGCATGTATGAGAACTCCCCTAATCCTGATGACTTTATGACTCTACGATTTAGGTGAAATGGTTCATGACAAGAGCCCTATATATCACATAAGTCATGATTAGTAAAATACTCCAAGCCGATGAGTCCTACAGACAGTGGGAGTGTCAACCTGACTCCTCTAAGGCTTGCTTGTGGGATCGCGCCCTTAAGAAGGACCACCTTGTTTCATGGAGGTGCAAAGTGTATAGTTGATACGTGCGTGATACATGAGGGTGCTTACTTTAATAAGTAAGTTCACTGAGGTGCCCCGTGTGAGAACGTTCCTAAATGGGAAAGGAAGTTTCTATTTCAGGAAATGGAAACTTCCAGATTAGGAAATATCTCACGAGTCATTGATGTGATTAATTGATCCTTAGACTTGAGGTTCCTTGTCACTTTATGAGTTAACTCTGTAGTCTTAGGTATAAGCTTTAAAGGGTGTCGCCTTAGACAACTGATTCAAGGCTTATGTTGGGGCTGTACAAGTGATTCATGAAAGTGAATGAGAATCAAGAAAGGACCTGCACTTGCATTTAAAGGTGATCTCTTATTGTATAAGTCATTCATATGCCATATGGAGTCCTTGGCTAAGGCAGTGGATCAAGACATCAAGAAAAGGGTTTCTTGGATTGAGATCAAATGGATATGAAATGCACTTAGCTTTAAGACCTGATTATTAGGGTTCTGATTAGTCCCTTACCCTAGATCTAGGTTGAGAGATAATAAGTAGGAGGATTGTATCTCATATGAATCAATGACTTAAAGGTTCTATCGAATCCGAACATTCCAATTCAACTAGGGGTTAAACACCTGTTGCTAGACTATGGTCGTTTAATCTGTGAACTGATTAATTAATTAGTGAATTAATTAATTAGGGTCATTGATAATTGAATTGAGAACCTAGAGGGTCACACACAACAACTTAGTTACATGAGTTGAGGCTTTAAAATGATTAAACGAGTTAATCGGGCCGAGAGGGTTCCACACGTGTGAAACCACACGTGTGGATCACGTGAGTGACACGTGTCTCACGTGAATATATATATATATTGTATATATATTAAATAATTAATTTTGAATTAAAAAGAAAGTCTTACTTTGGAGAAAAATAATCTAGTTAATTAATTACGAATTAATTAATTAGATAAAAATAAGTTATTTATTTTAAATAAATAAAGTACAAAAATTATCTAAAAATAGTTAAATATTTTAGCTCTCTTAAAAGTTGATTTGAATTAGAATTCAAAGTCAAAGTTGGAAAATACTTGATGATCAAGTAATAGGAGAGAGAGACCAAAACCCTAGCCCATAAGGACTAGGATTTTCGGTCCTCCCCTTCCTACATATAGTGGAGCTCGAGCTCCTCTTGGAGCTAATCGAGAATTCGTTTGGTTCATGTGTTGAACACCATCCTTTCTCCAAGATAAACGAAACCCTAGGTTAAGCCTAAACGCTAACTAGAGAACTAGCATCCTTACTAGTTAGTTAGATTGTAGTCAAGTTGGTGGACTATCTCTAGAGAGCTTCAAGTTAGAACTTTGAAGATTCGAGCTTTACCAAGGAGAGGGGATCAAGCCGCGAGAAGAGCGTTCTTGGGTGGCTTGAAACACTTCAAGAAGGATAATTAAGAAAGTAAGTTTCTAATCCCTGCGAATTTGGATACATGATTGTGAGCCTAAGATCCTTTTGTTGGAAAATTTTAAATTTCCGCTGCTTTTCTGATTCCGTTTTCCAACAAGTGGTATCAGAGCCACCTCGTTAATCGTGTTTCTGATTCATCTCAATTATACTGAATTTGGTAGAAATTCTTAGGCTTGATGCGATTGAGTATTTGTAATTGTTTTAGAAAGCCTGAATTATGAAACTGTATTTTTTTCCTGAAAGTTTCTGAAAATTGGTTTTTGCAAAATTTAATTTTTGAAAACTATTTTAGATTTGAAACTGTATAAACTTTTTTTGGATTTCTTGGATTGGTTTTTGTTTTGAACGAAAACACGAAACGAAAACCCGGATTACGATGAACACGCGAACCCCGCACGCGAGGGCTTCGCGCGCACCGCCCGCCTGTCCTAGGCGCGCGGAGGGCGTCCCGCCCAGCCCCTCCCGCACAGCGTGCGGGAGCCTAGGCATGCCCGCCAGTCGCCCGCCCGCACTTGTCGAGAGGGCCGCGCGCTGGTCTCGCGCGCAGCCCTTTCGGGTACGGGCCCCGTTTTCTCCGTCGCAATCCGATTTTTCGTATTTCGTGCAATCTAGTCCCAAATTTTATTTTAATTTTTAAAATTTTATTTTTGAATATTTATTTTAATTTTTGAATAAAACTTAAAATTGGGATTTTTGAGAAATTGAAACGGTTTATATTTTGGGAAAATACATCTTTGATAAAATTATTAATTTTCAGAAATTAATTGGAATTTTATTTGTTTTTGTTAATTTGGGATTCATTGAAAATTGTTATAAATAAGACTCGCATCAAGTCGTGTTTTAAGTCATTAAGACTTGAAACGAGAATTTTAATTTATTGGCTAAATTTAAATTCTTGCAAAAGCATGTTAGGTGATCATGTGTTTAGACTTATTTATGGTTTTAATTTATGCACATGGATGGTTTAAATTGGGGTTGGAGCCCTATAGTTGCGTTTTTCAATTGAGGTTGGAGCCTCACTTATGTGCGTACTGTTATGTGATTTATTATGTGGCTTTCCATATTACTGTTTTGAGGCCGGGGTATGCCCCGTGTAATTATCTAAGGCCAATATGAAGATTGAGCCTTATTACTTCATGTCTCTTTCTTTTAATTTGAGAGTAGAGATAGGTGGTGAGGTTTTATTTTCATTTTGGAGACAATGCACCCATGGAGTAAGATGGACCACATTCAAGTAACAAGGAGGCCACAAGTGAAGACCCCTCAAAATGTTAGGGAGGGGAATCTCAATTGTGAAAATGTAATAGAGATAGGGCTCATATTTTGTTACCGCTTTCCCTTATGTGATTTAAACTGTTTATGTGGCATGTATATTAGAACTTGTGATTGTGGAGTGGCTCCCACATATCACGCATAAGATAGGTAGAACCCATGATCATTACATGTTAGTATCATACTAGGACATGTTATCTATTTATGTGCTTGTTTGAAATGCATTTAAGTTGTACTTGCATTAATCAAGACTAATAAAATTGGATAACATATATGTTGGTTCGGTCGAACCGGACAACTCTCCAGTTGATTCGAAAATTCCCATTAAATATTAAGCTAATTTCGAACAAATAGGTGTTTAATTCGAGATGCAAATTTTGAATTAAATTCCTAGCATTCCATCAATAGGTTTTAAGTTTAGTAAGTGAAGCTAGTTATTGTCCGCGAGTCGTGGGATAGCTAGTGGAGCTTATTAGTTCTTAGTTACCTAATTGATCATTTTAAATGACCAATATTTCATGATCAATTTTGGCAAGGGCGATGTCCGCGAGTCGTGGGTCGTTCGAACTAAGTTTTGATCATGATCTTATGATTGATGGGTCTAGCTTAACGCCTAAGTAAATATGGAAGTCGCACGAGTCGTGGGTCCATATTGAAAGATAGGTGATGCAAAAACAATTACTAAGAGTTCTAAAGGTGTTAGAATTGGTAAGTTGTACCTACCTAGGGTTTTACTTAGAATGTCCGCGAGTCGTGGGTTCGACGTAAAATGCCTAGGATCTTAGTACCCATTGGGAAACGTGTTCCTCTTAGATCTTTGGGAATTATAGATCTTTGAAAAACAGTGGGAGCTACATTAGATTAAAGAACTTATCTTTTGTATATCGTTATAATTCAGCATGCTCACTAGTTCTCTGTTTTACCATTTAGGTCGTAGATTCTGTGATTCTCTACGTGTTTTGAAATGGCAACCAAAAACCCTCTTGTATCGATCCTCGAGTCAAACAAGTTGACTGGTCCTAACTATTCTGATTGGCTGAGGAATCTAAAAATCATTTTAGATTCTGAGAAGAGAACTTATGTTCTCTTCGAAGGGGAGCCAAGTCCCGAAGGGGAGGCTCCCACTCGGGCCGAGCGGGAAGCGATCCAGAAGTGGAAGGATGATAATCTCCAAGCCCGTTGCCTTATGTTGGCTAACATGTCTCCGGACTTGCAAAGGCAACATGAGGCCATGGAATTTGCTTGGGAGATTTACGACCACTTAGAGCAATTTTACCGCCCTCATGAACGTATTACAAGGTATAACACTTCAAAGGAACTGTTCCACTTGAGAATGAGGGAAGGTTCTAGTGTCTATGAGTATGGACTCAAGTTTCTAGCCCTTACTGAGAAACTTGCTTCCATGGACATGCCACTAAAAGATGAGCTTTCAGTGGACTTGTTGCTAGCCTCGCTCCCACCATCATTCAACCCTTTTGTCCTTAACTTCAATATGAATCATGCTGGTGCTACTGTAGCTGAGATGATTAGTCAGCTTGTGACTGCTGAAAGCACGATCAAGAAGGACAATAAGGTTTTGATGGTGAATGCTCCATCTTCCTCTTCTGGGCCTTCTAAAGGTAAGGGCAAGAAAGCCCAAAAGAAGAAGAAGAAACCCCTTAGGCCCACAAGGGAAAGGCCCAAAAGAAGAAGCGTGTTCAGAAAGAGGATGTTTGCTTCCATTGTGGCAAAGTGGGATATTGGAGGAGAAACTGCCCAGAGTACAAGGCTACTCTGAAGAAAGGTATGTTTCTCGTTGAAATAAATCTTTCTATTAATTCTAGTTCTTGGGTACTTGATACCGGTTGTGGAACTCATATCTGTAATGATGTACAGATGCTAAGTGAAGTCCAACAACTCAAAGAAGGAGAATGTGTCTTGAAGATCGGCGATAGCTCAAAGGTTGAAGCCCGAGCTTTAGGCACAATTAGATTAGATTTAGGTAGTTTTGAGTTAGTCTTAAATAAAGTCCTTTATGTACCGAGCATTATTCGTAATATAATTTCAGTTCCAATTTTAGATTGTGAAGGTTATGAAACTTATATTAAGAATGGTAAATACTTTATCAGACGGAACAACTCTTCCGTTCACATCGGTACTCTAAGTAATGGACTTTATCTAACTCAGAATATCAATATTATGAATATACAACGAGAAACTAAACGTAAGAGAGATGACAAAGTTTCAGCTCCCTTATGGCACGCTAGATTAGGACACATTTCCAAGAACAGAATTAGCAAGATAAAAACTTTAGGATCATTCTCTAAAAATGATCTCAAAGAGTTGACTTCTTGCTAATCCTGTCTCAAAGGAAAAATGTCAAAAGTCCCTTTGAAAGGAACTGTGGAACGTGCCACTAAGGTTTTGGATTTGATCCATTCTGATGTTTGTGGACCGCTTAGTGTAAGCACTAGAAACAATCATCAGTATTTCATAACCTTTACTGATGACTTTAGTCGGTATGGTTATGTATACTTAATGAAGTATAAATCTGAAGCTTTTGAGAAATTCTTAGAATTTCAAAAGGTGGTTGAGAACCAAACTGGTCACAAGATCAAAACACTTCGATCTGATCGAGGGGGCGAGTATCTTAGTGAAGAATTCCTTAATCATCTCAAAGATAATGGGATTATCTCTCAGTGGACTCCTCGGGGAACTCCTCAGCTTAATGGAGTTTCTGAGAGAAGGAATCGAACTCTACTTGATATGGTTCGTTCCATGATGAGTTTCACTGACTTACCACCTTCTTTCTAGGGTTATGCCCTAGAAAGTGCTGCAAAGATTTTGAATCTAGTTCCCTCTAAGTCAGTCCCTAAAACGCCCTTTGAAATGTGGCATGGTAAAATCCCTAGTTATTTTTACCTAAGAATTTGGGATTGTCCTGCTTACGTGAAGAGGACAGTGGGAGATAAGTTAGAATCTCGTTCTAACTTATGCTACTTTCTAGGTTATCCTAAGGAATCCATAGGATACTACTTCCATGATCAATCTGAGCAAAAGGTGTTTGTTTCCAGAAATGCCACTTTTCTGGAGGAACCATTCCTTGAAGAAAAGAAAGGCAAGATCGTAGAATTAGAAGAAGTACAAAGTGATCCCACACCACCCACTGAAGAAACGTTCCCTTCTGGCCAACCGCAACCAATCGCGAATTTCAATACACACGCAAATCCTCCTCTAAGGCGTTCTGAACGCACTCCTAGATAGCCGGAGAGATGGTATGGATTCTTCCATGAAATCTCTCAAAAGGATAATGATCCTTTAACATATGAGGAGGCACTTTCAGATTCTGACTCTGAACATTGGATAGAAGCCATGAAATCCGAAATGGACTCCATGAACTCCAACCAAGTTTGGACCTTGGTAGATTTGCCTGATGGGGTCAAACTCATATGTTACAAATGGACCTTTAAGAGAAAGCTTGGAGTTGATGGAAGCATTGCAGCCCACAAAGCAAGACTGGTTGCAAAAGGATTCACTCAAAGACCCGGCGTGGACTTTGATGAAACCTTTTCGCCAGTTGCAATGCAAAAGTCTATTCGGATCATGCTTGCCATTGCTGCGTATTATGACTACGAGATATGGCAAATGGATGTGAAAACTGCCTTTCTCTATGGTGACATTGATAAAGACATTTATATGGAGCAACCCATAGGTTTCACATTTAGTGGGAGTGAGCAAAAGGTTTGCAAACTCCAAAGATCAATCTATGGATTGAAACAGGCTTCTAGGAATTGGAACATTCGATTTGATGAATCAGTCAAAGCGTTTGGCTTCATTCAAATTTCGAATGAATCATGTATGTATAGAAAGGAATTGGAGACCTCAGTGCAATTCTTAGTACTTTATGTAGATAACATCCTTCTTGTTGGGAATTCGAAGGAAGACATGAAAGTGACTAAGTTATGGTTATCGAACCAATTCGAGATGAAAGATCTTGGTGATGCTTCCTATATCCTTGGAATTAAAATCTATTGAGATAGATCTAGAAGGTTAATACGACTATCACAGTCGATGTACATTGACAAAGTATTGAAGAGATTCAATATGGAGTCAGCAAAGGTTAAGAACCTTCCTATGAGTGTAGGAACATGTCTTTCAAAGAAGATGTGTCCTAAGACTAACCTTGAGAAGGAAAGAATGACTCATACACCTTATGCATCAGCACTAGGTAGCATAATGTATGCAATGTTATGTACTCGACCTGATGTGGCTTATGCACTTAGTGTAACAAGTCGTTTCCAATCTGACCATGGAGATGGTCACTTGGCTGCCGTGAAGAATATTCTTAAGTACTTGAAAAGTACTAAAGATTTATTCTTAGTTTACGGAGGTCAGAAAGATCTTACTGTCGAAGGATACTGTGATGCAAGCTTTGCATCTGACTTAGATGATTTTAAGTCAATCTCAGGATACATTTTCTGCCTAAACGGCGGAGCAGTGAGTTGGAAGAGTTCCAAGCAAACGACCACTGCAGATTCGACCACTGAGGCCGAATACTTGGCTGCAAATGATGCAGCTAAGGAAGGTGTTTGGATTAGAAACTTCATTCAGGATTTGAATGTTGTTCCTAGCATGAAAGAACCCATTATTGTGTTTTGTGACAACACTGGGGCGGTTGCTCAAGCAAGAGAACCAAGATCTCACCAACGGACCAAGCACATTATGAGGAAGTATCACCTAATCCGTGATATTATCAAAATACGAGATGTGCAAATTGAGAGGGTCACATCAGCAGAGAACGTGGCAGATCCACTTACTAAACCCCTTAGTCGAGAAGCTTTCCAAGGTCATCTTCAGAAAATGGGACTTAGAATAGCTTTAGAATGGCTTTGACGGGCAAGTGGGAGATTGTTAGGAATAGTGCCCTAGAAAGCCGATTGTATATCCGCTTTGTGCTTTTCCTTATTGTAATTACAGACAATCTTTGAATGAAATAATGAATTGAGGAAACACTTCTTTATATGCTTTTGTTTGGTATGCGTTTACTTTAGCTGTGCATGTACGAGAACTCCCCTAATCCTGATGACTTTAGGACTCTACCATTAGGTGAAATGGTTCATGAAACGAGCCCTATATCACATAAGTCATGATTAGTAAAATATTCTAAGCCGATGAGTCCTACAGACAGTGGGAGTGTCAACCTGACTCCTCTAAGGCTTGCTTGTGGGATCACGCCCTTAAGAAGGACCACCTTGTATCATGGAGGTGCAAAGTGTATAGTTGATACATGCGTGATACATGAGGGTGCTTACTTCAATAAGTAAGTTCACTGAGGTGCCCCGTGTGAGAACATTCCTAAATGGGAAATGAAGTTTCTATTTCAGGAAATGGAAACTTCCAGATTAGGAAATATCTCACGGGTCATTGATGTGATTAATTGATCCTTAGACTTGAGGTTCCATGTCACTTTATGAGTTAACTCTGTAGTATTAGGTATAAGCTTTAAAAGGTGTCGCCTTAGACAACTGATTCAAGCCTCATGCTAGGGCTGCACAAGTGATTCATGAAAGTGAATGAGAATCAAGAAAGGACCTACACTTGCATTTGCAAGGTGATCTCTTATTGTGTAAGTCATTCATATGCCATATGGAGTCCTTGGCCAAGGCAGTAGATCAAGACATCAAGAAAAGGGTTTCTTGGATTGAGATCAAATGGATATGAAATGCACTTAGCTTTAAGACCGGATTATTAGGGTTCCGATTATTCCCTTACCCTAGATCTTGGTTGAGAGATAGTAAGTAGGAGGATTGTATCTCACATGAATCAATGACTTAAAGGTTCTGTCGAATCTGAACATTCCAATTCAGCTAGGGGTTAAACACCTGTTGCTAGACTATGGTCGTTTAATCTGTGGATTGATTAATTAATTAGTGAATTAATTAATTATGGTCACTGCTAATTGAATTGAGAACCTAGAGGGTCACACACAACAACTTAGTTACATGAGTTGAGGCTTTAAAATGATTAAACGAGTTAATCGGGCCGAGAGGGTTCCACACGTGTGAAACCACACGTGTGGGTCACGTGAGTGACACGTGTCATTGTGACACGTGTCTTACGTGAATATATATATATATATATATATATATATTGTATATATATCAAATAATTAATTTGTTAATTATTTAATAGACTTTGGTTTAATTTTGAATTAAAAAGAAAGTCTTACTTTGGAGAAAAATAATCTAGTTAATTAATTACGAATTAATTAATTAGATAAAAATAAGTTATTTATTTTAAATAAATAAAGTATAAAAATTATCCAAAAATTGTTTTGATATTTTAGCTCTCTTAAAAGTTGATTTGAATTAGAATTCAAAGTCAAAGTTGGAAAATACTTGATGATCAAGTAATAGGAGATAGAGACCAAAACCCTAGCCTATAAGGACTAGGATTTTCGGTCCTCCCCTTCCTATATATAGGGGAGCTCGAGCTCCCCTTGGAGCTAGTGGAGAATTCTTTTGGTTCATGTGTTGAACACCATCCTTTCTCCAAGATAAACGAAACCCTAGGTTAAGCCTAAACACTAACTAGAGAACTAGCATCCTTACTAGTTAGTTAGATTGTAGTCAAGTTGGTGGACTATCTCTAGAGAGCTTCAAGTTAGAACTTTGAAGATTCGAGCTTTACCAAGGAGAGGGGATCAAGCCGCGAGAAGAGCGTTCTTGGGTGGCTTGAAACGGTTCAAGAAAGATAATTAAGAAAGTAAGTTTCTAATCCCTGCGAATTTGGATACACGATTGCGAGCCTAAGATCCTTTTGTTGGAAAATTTTAAATTTTCGCTGCTTTTCTGATTCCGTTTTCCAACAAAGACTTCAATGGTTGATCTTTATACATACATGAAGCACGAAATTGAGGCATGGAATCAAATCAAGGGAGTTCATACGATCACAAATCAAGCAACAAATCTCAAGGAAATCAAATGGAGAGCGTGGATTCAAAACTGGCTTCGAACCTAACTATTCATGCAAGAACTCATACCATACTTAAACCTTGAAGAAAATCAAAGATTCATGGATGAAAAAAAGCAAAAGAAAAAGGAGAATTCAAAAATGAGCTTACCTTCAAGAAATGGTGGAGATTTGATGTCTTCCTTTCTTTCTTCTCCTTTCTCAACTCTCTCTCGTCTCTTTTCCAGCAGGGAGCCTGAAATGGGTGAGTGGGGGAGGGTAGGGGGGTGATCAAGGGTCATGTGGGTATAAAGAATGGGGTCATTTTGATTAGAAATGAGAAAGTTATGGCCAAAACCGTAAAATATGGCAAATCTGCGCGTGAGGCTCGGTACGGGGCGAAATTCGGAGGATCAAATGGGCTTAGAAAAATACAAGGTTAGGTTCCTTAGCTCCATATCTTCGTTACAATTCCATCTCCACTTCCAGAATTCAAATCTGAATTCCCGAGCTTGAGATACGCCTTCCGAAACCCAAGGCGCGCTAAAACAAGTTAGGCCCTCGAGTTCCTAACAAATAAAACGGCTTTAAAAAAACCGTAACAAACAAACTCAACAACATAAAACGAACATGCAAACAATTTTATAATATAAATGATTCATGCTTATCATGTAGTCACAAAATTGGAATCGGAAATGGGTTCAAACGGATCAAGAACGAGGCAAATAGGGGCAAAAACATTCATATATTCTAACATATACTCAATAAATAATTCAACTAAATTCAAGAATATCAATTAAACATTATAATAAGCACATAATTACATAATTAAATAATTTAAATGCACGCATAACACACCCGTAACGACATACCTATACAGCCGAAAAACTGGGATGTTACACTCTACCTTACCAAACTCTCTCCAAGGAGAGAGTTCACACAAAAGAAAGACAACAACGCAAGCAACAAGTAAACACCTAAAAGCAACGAAGAAGAGAAGTAGCAAAGAAATAGGTTTCCCCGAGAATAAAATATGCATATATGGACTGCCATGAAAGCTTCGTGTACCGTTCACCATGGTGGAGAGTTCGAACTCGGTGTTAATTCCTTTACTTTCCAAAGTGTCGTCTTAAGCTTGAACCGGGATCTTGAAGTCACGACATCTTCGAAGGTCTCAAATTCTTGCTCTTCGGGAAACTCTCATCATGTGTTCGAATTCTCTACTCTTGAAGCATTCTTCCAACTCTCGGCACTTGAAACAAATTCCAAATTTCACCAAAATTTACTTCCCTCTTCGGCATTAAAATCCACTTTTGCTTGGTATTGGTGATACCTTGAAATTCTTGAAATTCCTCTTTGTATTTCGATCCTCTTTACCGGACTAAAACTCGAATTGGGTTCTTGTCCCATATAAAAAGTGCGAGACTCGAACCATTGCTTACCCATTCCATCTTTAACCACTTATCTCGCATTCTCGGACTGTGTATGTACTCTTAATTTTGAAAACTTGTTGAATTCCATCTCTACTTGCTTGGGAATAATTCCGAACTTTAGGGTAATCCTTATCGGTGCCCAATCTTCCAATCTCCAGTGTAGGACCATCCATCTTTGTTAATTCTTCTTCAAGATTTAAGAATTCTTGAAATCTTCTTATCATTGAACTTGGATGGGAAGTACTTGTAACAAAGTTTTCAAATAAAACCTGCTCATATGAACTCCTCCCGAACTCTTCAAATCTCAACTTCATTTTCTTGAATCAATTTGGAACTTGGCCTTGATATCATCATCTTCAAATCACTTCGGGAGATCATAAATCCCTAAAATTCTTGTAGACCAAAGATACTTGTTTCTCTTGTTCTTCTTCCTGTTGTTACTTGTTGATATTGAAGAGATATCCTGAAATGAAATACAATTCCAAGAAAATATCGATGCATGCAGGGGTTTTAGTGCATGTTCATGTGAATAATTAATATAAATAATTCACATAAGTGATGTTGTGAATGCAAACAAGCACGTAATCCTAAGCCAAATGACCTAGACAAACCCGAAACAACACGAGAGCTCCGATTTTACAACCCTGAGCTCTGATACCACTTAAGGATGTAGCACCCTGAGCTTTTTTCTATTTCTGCAAGCTTATCTTGAATTCATGATAAAAGTAATAATCAATACAAATCTTACATACTTCAGCTTAAACAAATCATGGTTCAATATGCAGATGAATAGACTCTGACTTAACCGAAAGACTAAATAGACTTGACTTCCCGCCTAGCACTCCAAACCTGCAAGAACACTGAAAACTATCCGGGTTCAGTCTATAGAAGACTGGTGGGTATAAAACGAGGCATAAGTAACATATACAACAATATTTAAACATTCACATGCAAGTTATAATCCCAAATGAGGTTTTTAGAGAATTTCCCAAGTGGGTGAAATAAATAAGTCATCAAAAGGGATTATAACGTTCATTTTTCATTAGGTCGTTTGTGGCCCGGCGAGTGGGCGTGCATTATCTCCAACCAACACCTCGTGTAGTTCATTAAACATTCTTTCTTTCTTTCTTGCATAACATTCTTTTGTGCACATTCATAAACATTTACACCTTCTTCCTCCGGGTGATGGCCGGGTGATCGGCCTGAACCATCCATTCATTGACCAAAAGGGGAACATAACTCCCCAGATGGCACTCAACGTCCATTCCTAGCTAACTCCTAACGAGGTCCGATTATGCCGTTCATTGGTGGGACTAGTGTGAGGGTTCACCGTCAGCCCATGCCTCCTCGGGTCACCACTCACACCAAATCCCTGGGCCCCATTCTGTGCATTCATTCTTTCTTTCTCGCCAAAACATTTGGTAGGTTCATAAAAGAAAGGCTTTACGTTGAAATCATTTACTCTTGAAAATGACTCTATATACATATAATAGTTTTAGCCGAAATCTTTACACGTTGGGAGTATATAGGGTCATTAATCTAAATAGTAGAGAAACCCACCTGAAAGCCTCTTACCGAACAAAACCAAGAAGACAAGAAGACTTGAAAGTGTCCTAAGAACCCGGTACGTCTCCGCCCTGGAGAAAACTGTACAAAGGACAACTTAACGTGATCATGAGACTCAAAACTCCAAATGAACCATATATGACGCACGACATGCGATGAACATGATATGAATGTATAAGAGATAATATTATGTAATGAACACGTTCATGTGCATGATTAACACATTTAAATCATATAAACAAGCCATTCATTCGTTCAAGGAAGCATTCATATCCATTCAAGTTCAATCTTTACACATTTCATAACAATTCAATCCAAGAATTCAAATAACGATCATATCACGTACTAAATCACATTTACAATTAGAGGATAGGCAAACAATTACATTCAATTCAAGATTGGAAATTAGAAAGGAACATGAAATAGGTAACAATTTAATTCTATAATTCAATTAAATTAAATAATATTTAATATATAATAAACATATATATATATATATATATATATATATATATATATATATTTACGTATCACCACGCATGCATTAACATACACAAAATATAAAATTCATGCATGCAAATATTACAAATATATTACACATGCATAAGTAGCACCATGCATGCAAACATTTACAAAATAAAACATGCATGCAATATATTTATATTTAAGCATGCACGTATATATTGTTAGGAATAGTGCCCTAGAAAGCCGATTAGTCATAATCCGTTTTGGGACTTTCCTGGTATCACAGACAATCTTTGAATGAAATAACGAATTTAGGCAACACTTCTTTATATGCTCTTGTTTGGTATGCGTTTACTTTAGCTGTGCATGTATGAGAACTCCCCTAATCCTGATGACTTTAGGACTCTACCATTTGGGTGAAATGGTTCATGAAACGAGCCCTATATCACATAAGTCATGATTAGTAAAATACTCCAAGTCGATGAGTCCTACAGACAGTGGGAGTGTCAACCTGACTCCTCTAAGGCTTACTTGTGGGATCGCGCCCTTAAGAAGGACCACCTTGTTTCATGGAGGTTCAAAGTGTATAGTTGATACGTGCGTGATACATGAGGGTGCTTACTTTAATAAGTAAGTTCACTGAGGTGCCCCGTGAGAACATTCCTAAATGGGAAAGGAAGTTTCTATTTCAGGAAATGGAAACTTCCAGATTAGGAAATATCTCACGTGTCATTGATGTGATTAATTGATCCTTAGACTTGAGGTTCCTTGTCACTTTATAAGTTAACTCTGTAGTCTTCGGTATAAGCTTTAAAGGGTGTCGCCTTAGACAACTGATTCAAGGCTTATGCTGGGGCTGCACAAGTGATTCATGAAAGTGAATGAGAATCAAGAAAGGACCTACACTTGCATTTGCAAGGTGATCTCTTATTGTGTAAGTCATTCATATGCCATATGGAGTCCTTGGCCAAGGCAGTAGATCAAGACATCAAGAAAAGGGTTTCTTGGATTGAGATCAAATGGATATGAAATGCACTTAGCTTTAAGACCGGATTATTAGGGTTCTGATTATTCCCTTGCCCTAGATCTTGGTTGAGAGATAGTAAGTAGGAGGATTGTATCTCACATGAATCAATGACTTAAAGGTTCTGTCGAATCCGAACATTCCAATTCAGCTAGGGGTTAAACACCTGTTCCTAGACTATGGTCGTTTAATCTGTGGACTGATTAATTAATTAGTGAATTAATTAATTAGGGTCACTGCTAATTGAATTGAGAACCTAGAGGGTCACACACAACAACTTGGTTACATGAGTTGAGGCTTGAAAATGATTAAACGAGTTAATCGGGCCAAGAAGGTTCCACACGTGTGAAATCACACGTGTGGCTCACGTGAGTGACACGTGTCACACACGTGTGTATATATATATATTATATATATCTTAAATAATTAATTAGTTAATTATTTAATAGACTTTGGTTTAATTTTGAATTAAAAAGAAAGTCTAATTTTGGAGAAAATAATCTAGTTAATTAATTATGAATTAATTAATTAGACAAAAAAATAAGTTATTTATTTTATTATAAATAAAGTATAAAATTATCCAAAAAAAGTTTGGATATTTTTAGCTCTCTTAAAAGTTGACTTGAATTAGAATTCAAAGTCAAAGTTGGAAAATACTTGATGATCAAGTAATAGGAGAGAGAGAGACCAAAATCCTAGCCCATAAAGGACTAGGAATTTTCGGCCACTTCCCTCCTATATATAGGGGAGCTCGAGCTCCCCTTAGAGCTAATTGACAATTCTTGGTTCATGTGTTGAACACCTTCCTTTCTCCATGATTAAATTAAACCCTAGGTTAAGCCTAAACACTAACTAGAGAACTAGCATCCTTACTAGTTAGATTGTGATCAAGTTGGTGGACTTTCTCTAGAGACTTCAAGTTAGAAGTTTGAAGATTCGAGCTTTACCCAAGGAGAGGGGATCAAGCCGCGAGAAGAGCGTTCTTGGGTGGCTTGAAACGCTTCAAGAAAGAATAAAAGAAAAGTAAGTTTTCTATCTATACGAATTTGGTTACACGATTGCGAGTTCAAGGTCCTTTTGTTGGAAAATTTTTTTAAATTCCGCTGCTTTCTGATTCGTGTTTTCCAACAAGTGATATCAGAGCCACCTCGTTAATCGATTTTCTGATTCGCCTCAATTATACTGAATTTGGTAGAAATTCTTAGGCTTGATGCGATTGAGTATTTGTAATTGTTTTAGAAACCTGAATTACGAAACTGTATTTTTTCCTGAAAGTTTCTGAAAATTGGTTTTTATAAAATTTAATTTTAAAAAACAATTTTAGATTTGAAACTGTATAAACTGTTTTTGGATTTCTTGGATTGGTTTTGCATTTGAACGAAAACACGAAACGAAAACCCGGATCACGACGAACACGCGAAACCCCTCGCGCGAAGGCGTCGCGCGCCACCCTTCCGCAACCGTGCGGGAGGCCCTCCCGGGCGCGCCTAGGCGCGCCTGCCCGTCACCGCCCAGGCCTGGCCGGGACAGACCGGCCAGCCGCCCAGCTCCTCCCGCACGCCTGTGCGGGAGCCTCCCGGGCGCGCCGCCCAGGGCGGCCGAGACTGGCCGCCCACCGCCCAGCAGGGCTCGCGCGCCAGGCGCGCGGCATGCGCGCGCAGTGCGCGCACTCGCCTGGCCTTGGCCGGGCGCTGTGCGCGCCTGCCGTGCGCGTCCGCGCGCGCTTGCGACGCTGCGCCCCGTTTCGCGCTAGGGCCTCGTTTTCGTGATCCGGCCCTTTTGTGTTTCGTGCAATCCAGTCCCAATTTTTTTATTTTAATTTTAAAAATTTTATTTTTGAATATTTATTTTTAATTTTTGAATAAAACTTAAATTGGGATTTTTGAGAAATTGAAGCGGTTTATATTTTGGGAAAATACATCATTGATAAAATTATTAATTTTCAGAAATTAATTGGAATTTTATTTGTTTTGGTAATTTGGGATTTATTGAAAACTTTTATAAATAAGACTCGCATCAAGTCGTGTTTTAAGCTATTAGAGCTTAAAGCGAGAATTTTAATTTATTGGTTAAATTTAAATTCTTGCAAAAGCATGTTAGGTGATCATGGTTTAGATCTATGTATGGTTTTAATTTATGCACATGGATGGTTTAAATTGGGGTTGGAGCCCTATAGTTGCGTTTTTCAATTGAGGTTGGAGCCTCACTTATGTGCGTACTGTTATGTGATTTATTATGTGGCTTTCCATATTACTGTTTTTGAGGCCGGGGTATGCCCCGTGTAATTGTCTAAGGCCAATATGAAGATTGAGCCTTATTACTTTATGTCTTTTTCTTTCTATTGTAATTTGAGAGTAGAGATAGGTGGTGAGGTTTTATTTTCATTTTGGAGACAATGCACCCATGGAGTAAGATGGACCACATTCAAGTAACAAGGAGGCCATAAGTGAAGACCCCTCAAAATGTTAGGGAGGGGAATCTCAATTGTTAAATGTAATAGAGATAGGGCTCGTATTTTGTTACTGCTTTCCCTTATGTGATTTGAACTGTTTATGTGGCATGTATGTTAGAACTTGTGATTGTGGAGTGGCTCCCACATATCACGCATAAGATAGGTAGAACCCATGATCAGTACATGTTAGTATCATGCTAGGACATGTTATCTGTTTATGTGCTTGTTTGAAATGCATTTAAGTGTACTTGCATTAATCAAGACTAATAAAATTGGATAACATATATGTTGGTGAGGTCGAACCGGACAACTCTCCGGTTGATTCGAAAATTCCCCTTAAATATTAAGCTAATTTCGAACAAATAGGTGTTTAATTCGAGATGTAAATTTTGAATTAAATTCCTAGCATTCCATCAATAGGTTTTAAGTTTAGTAAGTAAAGCGAGTTATTGTCCGCGAGTCGTGGGATAGCTAGTGGAGCTTATTAGTTCTTAGTTACCTAATTGATCATTTTAAATGATCAATATTTCATGGTCGATTTTAGCAAGGGCGATGTCCGCGAGTCGTGGGTCGTTCAAACTAAGTTTTGGTCATGATCTTATGATTGATAGGTCTAGCTTAACGCCTAAGTAAATATGGATGTCGCACGAGTCGTGGGTCCATATTGAAAGATAGGTGATGCAAAAACAATTACTAAGAGTTCTAAAGGTGTTAGAATTGGTAAGTTGTACCTACCTAGGGTTCTTACTTAGAATGTCCGCGAGTCGTGGGTTCGAGGTAAAATGCTTGGGATCTTAGTACCCATTGGGAAACGTGTTCCTCTTAGATCTTTGGGAATTATAGATCTTTGAAAAACAGTGGGAGCTACATTAGATTAAAGACCTTATCTTTTGTATATCGTTATAATTCAGCATGCTCACCTAGTTCTCTGCTTAGCATTTAGGTTGTAGTTCTGTGATTCTCTACAATATGAAATGCAAACCCATTCGTATCCATCCTTAAGTCAAAAGAGTTGACTAAGTCCTAAATAACTCTAAATTGGCTTTGGATCCTAAAATTCGTTTTAGATTCCGAATAGAGAAAGGTGTTCTCTAAAGGGCGAAGTTTTCAATTATGAAAATTCGACCCGGGCCAAAAGAGAAGCAATCTGAGGTGAATGAATTTCTCCAAACCACTTAAGAGCAATTGAACCACCTCATAAAAATGTTACAAGGTATAACATTGTGGAATCATTCAATATTCCAAATGAGGAAACAAGTGCACATGAACAAGGTCTAAAGATCTTATTTGAAGATCTTGTGGTCTCGATCATTAACTGAGAAAAGAGTTCTCAATGCACTGATTGCTTACATTGCTTCCACCATCATTCAAACCCTTTATGCTCAACTAGAATGATGCTAATGTAGCATAGTTAATCATTTAGTTGATAATGGTTGAGAGCATCCTTGAGAAGGAATAAAAGGTTGAGATGGTTAATTCTTCTTCTAAACTCCCTAAGTTAAAGGCTTGAACGCCTAAAGAAGAAGAAACCCTTAAGAGCCCAATGGAGGGGCATGTAAAGGGTGCGCCCAAAAAACACTAGAGATCAAATAGGACGTTTGCTTCTATGGTAGCAAATAAGGACTTTGAAAGGGAACTGCGAAGAGTATGAGTACTCTGAAATGTTACCTCGTTTAGTAATTCTACTAGGAATAGAATTCACTAGTCTTGAGTCAATTCTGCATAATCCGTTGTGCAAAGACTCAAGGCACTAATGTTCTGAACATACAACGAGATAACAAAAGTAAGTGAGATGACAAAGCTTCGAATTACTTTGGAACGTTGAGATATAAAAGGATTAGCAAGTTAGACATCTTAGGATCATTTTTCGAAAATGAACCTATAGAGTTGACTTCCTGTGAATCCTATCTCAAAGGGAAAAACGTTCCCGGAACATTGTTTAGGTGAAACATGGAACGTTCCAAAATTATAGTGGATTTCGATCCATGCTGATGAGTGTAAGATGCTTAATGTAAGCACTAGATACAATCGTCAGTTTAATCATTATGAATGAATGTACTTTTTAAAGTACAAATTCGAAACTTATATGAAATTCTTGGAATTTCAAAAGGAGGTTAGGAACCGAAGTAGTCATAAGTTATAGGTAAATCGATATGATCGAGATAGCCAATATCTTAGTAACTAATTCCTTAGTCATCTTAGAGATAATAGGATTATCTCTCAGTAAACTAATTCGAGAACACCTTAGTGTTTCTGAATGAGGGAATGAAACCTAATGCAACATGGTTCATTCCATAGCAAGCTTTACTGACTTATAATCATTCTAGGGATAAACTCCCAGAATATGCAGTTAGAGATTTTGAATTTAGTACCTTCCAAAATTAGTCCTTAAGTTGCACTATGCAATGTGGCATATTAAATTCCCTAATTATTCTTATCCAAGAATTTAGTAGAATCCTCTTAAGTGAAGAGGATAGTGGGAGATAAGTTTGAAATGAGTTCAAGTTTATACAACGATATTGAATATCGTTTCTGCAATTCCCTTAGACAAAGGTTGTTTGTCTCAAGGAATGTATCTTTCTTAAGGAATCGTTCCTATAGAAGAAGAAAGACAAGCAAGCAGACCTCAAAGAAATTTGAGGATAAATATCCACGCCACATATAGAAGAAACGAGCCCATCTGATAAAATTTAGCCAAATTTTAGAGTATGTACACGTGTGAAACCCTTCTCTTAAGACGTGTTTAGAACGCGTTCCTAGATAGCCAAGGAATTACTTGAAGAGGAGACGCTGTCAGATTTGGAATCTGAGTAGTATAAGCAAGCCTTGAAATCTAATATGGATTCCATATACTCAAACCAAGTTTTGACCTTGGTTGATCCACCTGATAGGATCAAGCTCGTGGAGCTTCGAGTAAATGGAAAGCATTACAACCTTCTTGACGATTGAAATGCAAAAGTCCATTTGGATTATGTTTACCACATCCTCATATTCTGACTATGAGATATGATAAATGAATATGAGAACTATCTTGTTCAATATGAGATTGAAAGAGACTGAAATAAGGTATTTCTATAAATCTCATACTCAGTGGGAGTATACATAAGGTATGCAAATCCCTAAAGTCAATCTGTGGATTGATAAAGGCTTCTAGGAGTTAGACAATTCGATTTCATAGGATAGTCAAATCGTTTGACACAGATGGAAGTCGAATAAGTCTCAAAAGTGTACATAAGAAAGTTAGTGATGTAAGAGTCAATTTTTGGTTCTTTAGAAAAACGACATCCTTCTCATTAGGAATGTCAAGGATGACGTGAAAGTTACCAATTCTTGTTTAAGAAACAATTTGACATGAAAGATCTTAGTGATTATCCTATATTCTCGACATTCAGATCTATAGAGGATAGATCTAAGAGAATAAAAGGATTATCACAAAACGAGTACATAACCATAATACTAAAAGGAGTTTAGTATGGACAATGGAACATCTCTTTTGAAGAGTATATGTCCTAAGATAACTTTAAGAAAGTTAGAATGTCCAAAATCCCTTTAAGTAAAAGGGTGCATAATGTATGAAAAGTTATGTACTAAATTAGATATGGCGCAACAGTAAGCGTAGTAGGCCGAATCTAATATGACCTCAGAGAAGGTCATTAGATTTCTGTAAAGGATGTCCTCAGAGTACTTGAGAAGAAATGAGGATATGTATTAATTTACAGAGCCCAAAAGATCTTGTTGTTAGAAGGATATTTGATGTAACTGTTCATCAAACATAGATGATTATGAAATCATTGAAAGGATACGACTTCTACCAGAATGGTAATACAATGTGTTGGAAAGGGGTTCCAAGGACGGACATTGCAAAACTCGACTATCGTAGTTGAGAACTTAGTCGTATTATACGCTAAGTTAAGTGTTTGGGTAAGAAACTCCATCTAACTGGTTAGATGAAGTTCCTAGCATGAAACAACTCCTTTATCATATTGTATGATAAAATGGATGGTTGCTCAAGTTAGAGAACCAAGACCTCACTAAGAGACTGAACACGTGATTACAAATCACTTTATAAGGAAAAGGTGTTTCCTAAGAGATGTGTAAACGAGAGGGTCACATCAGCAGAGAATATAGCAGATCCACTTTGGAAATGCCCAAAGTCAATAGGCTCTCAAAGTGCATCTTGAGAAGATGGGACTTAGAGTACCTAAATGGCTTTTACGGGCAAGTGGGAGATTGTTAGGAATAGTGCCCTAGAAAGCCGATTAGTCATAATCCGTTTTGGGACTTTCCTAGTATCACAGACAATCTTTGAATGAAATAACGAATTTAGGCAACACTTCTTTATATGCTCTTGTTTGGTATGCGTTTACTTTAGCTGTGCATGTATGAGAACTCCCCTAATCCTGATGACTTTAGGACTCTACCATTTGGGTGAAATGGTTCATGAAACGAGCCCTATATCACATAAGTCATGATTAGTAAAATACTCCAAGCCGATGAGTCCTACAGACAGTGGGAGTGTCAACCTGACTCCTCTAAGGCTTGCTTGTGGGATCGCGCCCTTAAGAAGGACCACCTTGTTTCATGGAGGTTCAAAGTGTATAGTTGATACGTGCGTGATACATGAGGGTGCTTACTTTAATAAGTAAGTTCACTGAGGTGCCCCGTGAGAACATTCCTAAATGGGAAAGGCAGTTTCTATTTCAGGAAATGGAAACTTCCAGATTAGGAAATATCTCACGAGTCATTGATGTGATTAATTGATCCTTAGACTTGAGGTTCCTTGTCACTTTATAAGTTAACTCTGTAGTCTTCGGTATAAGCTTTAAAGGGTGTCGCCTTAGACAACTGATTCAAGGCTTATGCTGGGGCTGCACAAGTGATTCATGAAAGTGAATGAGAATCAAGAAAGGACCTACACTTGCATTTGCAAGGTGATCTCTTATTGTGTAAGTCATTCATATGCCATATGGAGTCCTTGGCCAAGGCAGTAGATCAAGACATCAAGAAAAGGGTTTCTTGGATTGAGATCAAATGGATATGAAATGCACTTAGCTTTAAGACCGGATTATTAGGGTTCTGATTATTCCCTTGCCCTAGATCTTGGTTGAGAGATAGTAAGTAGGAGGATTGTATCTCACATGAATCAATGACTTAAAGGTTCTGTCGAATCCGAACATTCCAATTCAGCTAGGGGTTAAACACCTGTTCCTAGACTATGGTCGTTTAATCTGTGGACTGATTAATTAATTAGTGAATTAATTAATTAGGGTCACTGCTAATTGAATTGAGAACCTAGAGGGTCACACACAACAACTTGGTTACATGAGTTGAGGCTTGAAAATGATTAAACGAGTTAATCGGGCCAAGAGGGTTCCACACGTGTGAAATCACACGTGTGGCTCACGTGAGTGACACGTGTCACTGTGACACGTGTCACACACGTGTGTATATATATATATTATATATATATTAAATAATTAATTAGTTAATTATTTAATAGACTTTGGTTTAATTTTGAATTAAAAAGAAAGTCTAATTTTGGAGAAAATAATCTAGTTAATTAATTATGAATTAATTAATTAGATAAAAAAATAAGTTATTTATTTTATTATAAATAAAGTATAAAATTATCCAAAAAAAGTTTGGATATTTTTAGCTCTCTTAAAAGTTGACTTGAATTAGAATTCAAAGTCAAAGTTGGAAAATACTTGATGATCAAGTAATAGGAGAGAGAGAGACCAAAATCCTAGCCCATAAAGGAGTAGGAATTTTCGGCCACTTCCCTCCTATATATAGGGGAGCTCGAGCTCCCCTTAGAGCTAATTAACAATTCTTGGTTCATGTGTTGAACACCTTCCTTTCTCCAAGATTAAATTAAACCCTAGGTTAAGCCTAAACACTAACTAGAGAACTAGCATCCTTACTAGTTAGATTGTGATCAAGTTGGTGGACTTTCTCTAGAGACTTCAAGTTAGAAGTTTGAAGATTCGAGCTTTACCCAAGGAGTGGGGATCAAGCCGCGAGAAGAGCATTCTTGGGTGGCTTGAAACGCTTCAAGAAAGAATAAAAGAAAAGTAAGTTTTCTATCTATACGAATTTGGTTACACGATTGCGAGTTCAAGGTCCTTTTGTTGGAAAAATTTTTTAAATTCCGCTGCTTTCTGATTCGTGTTTTCCAACATATATACCACCATGCATGCAATCTTTAAAAATAATCATATGCATGCATGCATTCAAACCATACACAATTAATACTTACATGCATGCACAAGTAATTATTTTAGTCATATATATCTATATGTACCTATGTATGCATGCCTTGTTAGATATATAATATATGTATATACTTTATACATGCACAAACACAACATCAAGAACATATACATATATATATACACACGTTACATTACACAAACACCCATCTGCATGCCTAAGAAATGAGTCCATGCACCAAAGAAGGCAAAATACACAAAATAAAAAGGCCGGGCCTTTTTCATGCATAAAATCTCCCCGGCCGGGGAGTTGCAGTACAGACGCAGCGCAGCAGCAGCACAATGAAGCTTATCCCCTGTTCAAAGCAAGAATTTACAGCAGCAGGTAGGAGGTGTTAAGGACCATAAATTCAGCAACAATCTAGGTTAAATACTCCCATAAAACTGACTGAAAACTAACAACAACTAAGCAAGGAATTAGCAGCAGTTGACAGCAACAATTCAAGGCCAAAAACAGGGGCAAAACGTCGTAAAACAGAGCAGCAACCTCACGCACACTACCACCATAAAAAAAGCAACGAATAAGGCAAAGCGGAGCAGCAAATGACAGCAATTTCAGTCTAAAAACATAGCAGCAGCAGTTCAGTCCGAGAAGAAGGCAAATGACTTCAAGTTTCAACCAATTTCTCCAAAGTTCATGAATAGATTCTCACTGAATTCTCAACTACCATAAAATACATTACCATAAATGCAAATAGGGAGTTAAAGCAACCATATTCATGCCTTGAATCAACCAAATCCATCAAGGAATGAAAGAGATCAACAAAATGGCAACAAACCTAACTATTCACTTATGACTTCAAAATCCCATGCTCACATGCTCAAAATTGGGGATGCATAGCTTACAATGATATATATTGAATGTATATCACAACCCTAAACTCACCTTGTGGATTGGATGGAAGATGGAAGAGATTTAAGCTTGAAATCTCCAAGTAGGGCATGGTGACGGGATTTTCTGTAGAGCAGGGGCTTTAGGCTGATTTTTCCTTATGGGTGAGGGTTGGTTCGGTTTTGGGAGATAAGGATCAGATAGTGGGCTTAACTGGGGTTCCAATGCCTCCAACCATGGTTAATTTGGTCAAGGTTTGATAAAGTTATGGTCATTTTAGTAAACTGTGGCAGATTTGGTTTCCGTTTCGTGTTTCGGTTGAATTTCGGAGGTTCAAAAGACTTTGGAAAAATATGAGGCTAAGTTCATTAAACTTGAATTTTCGTTACGAGTTCAGCGAAGTTGACAAAACTCAAATCCGAGTTTCCTAGATCAAGATATCAAATACGGAACTAAGGGTGCGCTAATTGCTCGTTAGCGCCCGACTTGGATTCCAAAATCAAAATTAATTCGAAACTCATGCAAATGAACCCGAAAATACGAAACGAACATATATTCATATTCAAGACACATATATCTCCGACATATTAAATTTGTACGAAATTTCGGTATCAAATCATATAAAAACGAAGCACGTTTATATCACTCATAAGCAATGCATTTAAAAATCCATAACATATTCAAATAAATGACAAAATTAAATTCCTAATTAAATATAAAACAAAGTGCATCAATTAAAAATACTTTAAATTAAAAGTGCACAAATTAATTTCATACTAACAACAAGAATTCATGTAGCACCCGAGCGTTAGGTACCACATCCCCCGCACCGGGACCCGACCCGTATATGAAATGGAAGTCCATACACGTGCCAAATCCACGGCGAACGGGGACACAACACACACGCTATGCTAGGCGGGACTAACCCTTAAACCATACAGTGCAAGAATCATAAAATCAGAGTTAAATAAAATTAGCGGAAGCAAGATTAACATAGCATATATATACAGTGAGCCCTCAAGCTCCAAAAATAGATATACAAGAGCATCCAAATATTCAACGGCACTCACGGCCTACAAAAATTATAACGCTCCAAACCGAACTATAATCATATTCAAAATATCACAAGAGTATGAATATGAAACAAAAGGAAGTGCTAAACATAAATGCAAGACCTAGACGACTTGTATTCCCGCCTAGCACTCCTATTCCTGCACAAAACAACTGAAAACAACCGGGTTCAGTCTAAAAGAGACTGGTGGGTATAAAAACGGGGCATAAGTATATAATATCGCATAATTTAAACACATTCATGCAAGCCCTAATCCCGTGTGAAGTTTAGTAAGATTTTACCAAGTGGTTAAACAAAAGAAGACATCAACGGGATTACGACGTTCATATTCGTTCATAAATGGTCATAATTGTTCATAAGGGTTTATGGCCCGGCGAGTGGGCGTGCACAATCTCCAACCTACTCCTCGTGTAATCATAATTAATTATTCAATAATTCATTATCATACATAATCTTTTGTGCTCATAAATACATGATCATAATCATTCATATACTCCTTCTTCCTCCGGGTGGTGGACGGCCTTGCAAGACCCGGCCACCGGTTCATACATAGGCCAATGGGGGTACATGAATCCCCCAAGGGCACTCAGCTCCCATTCCTCGCTAAAACTCCTAGCGAGGGCCGGTATCACCGTAGTTTGGTTGGAACTAGTATATGGGATCCCCGTCAGCCCTTGCTTCCTCGGTTAGCCACATATACTAAGTCCCGGGGCCCGTGCAATCATAAATCATAAATATCTCGCCAAACATATGGTAGGGTTCATAAATAAAAGAAAGGGGTCATACGTTTGAAATGATTTACCCGAAATGACTCGATATATATAAATATACGGTTTTGGCTTAAAACTTTACACATAAGGAATATATAAGGTTGTTTTAACTAATAGAAGAAAAACCCACCTTTATCAAAGCGAAAGAAAGGTACAAGCACCTCAAGGCTCGCCCTCGTCTCCGACCAAACCCGAATCTGTGCAAAAGAAAAGGTATGAGACTCAATGACCACATATGACGCTCGGCAATGACATGAATATGACATGAATGCTTAAATGATCATGTTATATTATAGAAATGTTCATGTGCACGATTAATAAATTTAAGACATATAATCATTCATTCATTCATAAGTTTCATTCAATTTCATAAGTTCATAAATTAATATAAATTCCATAAATTCATAAATTCATATCAATTTCATAAATTCATAATATTCATAAATTCATAATTCATATCAATTAATCTAACATTCAATTAATAAGCATAACACATATAATATTCATATTCACATTTAGAAATAAAATAAATAAAACGTTCAATCAATAGTCAGTAAAATAAATACGCGAAATAGAATTCAATTAATTTCAATAATTAAATTAAATCAAATAATAATTAAAGTATATAATAAATATATATAATATAATATAATATATATATATATATATCAATATATAATAATAATACAATATATATAATATATACATATATAAACACGTACACACTCACACACACATGCATGCATATACTATATATTATATACATATATACCATGCATGCAAAATAAGTAAAACACACACACAAACATGCATGCACACACAATCTCACTCCCATGCATGCAAATACACACACAAACACAGTACATATACATATATATATACAACAACAGTAGCATGCGGCAACACAGGAAAACGCAGGAAAAAGCTTGGAAAAATAGGTGACACCCCCGTGTCTTCTTCCTAGAACAAACCGAGACACCCCCGTGTCTCGGTACAGAAATCCCATGCCCAGTTTGCACCCCCGTTCCCGCTGGAAAGAAAGGAAAAAGGCACGCCCGTTACACGCAGCAGCAACATCCCTGTTTTGACAGAAATGACGCAGAAACAGAGCAACACTCCAGCATGAAATTCGAGCAAAACATGTAGCAATACAAGGCATGAATTACAGCAAGAAATCAGCCACAACCCACACCACAAAGCCACGAAAACGGACAGCAAAAGAAAGGAGAAACGCAGCACTTTGACAGCAACTTTTCCAGGCCAAAAACAGGGCATACTCGACGGAAAACAGAGCCACACCCAATCAATCTTCAACCAACATGTTCAGGTATGTTAAGGTCACAAATATGCAGCAAAAAGACTCCAGATGAACACACAAATCAGTTCCAAAAGAGCTCAAACAAGAGAAGCTGTCAAACGTGACTTTTCATGAAAGTTTTCTCAAGTGCCATAACTGATAACTCATAAATACCTCAACTACCATGTAATCAATGATCATAAGTGAAATAAGGATGTCAAAACAATAAATCTCAAGCTTGGAATCAGTCTAAATCATGGAGAAACGAAGAAGATCAAAAATTTGCCCAAAACCTTCATTTTCGGGAAAAATGTCCAGAATGGATGAAATCATGCTCAAAATCATGAATGAAAAGATGAAAATGCTCAGAATTAATCATATTATACAACCCTTAACTTACCTTGATGATTGGTTGAAGTTTGGAGGAGATTTGAGCTCCAAAATCTCCAAATGGTGAAGGGTTACGGGACTGGAGAGAAAAACAGTAGCTTTGGCTGAGTTTTTGGGCTTGTGTGAGGATAATCTCGGTCAAGGCTGGTTATGTCATGATAGAGAGTTGAGTTAGGGTTTCAAAGAATCAAACCATGGTTAATTTGGTTGTGGTTTGGCCAAGATATGGCTGATTTAGTGTAACAAGGTCAAGTTGGTCTCCGTTTCGTTTTTCGGTTGGATTTCGAAGTTTCAAATGAATTAGGAAAATTGTAAGGCTAAGTTTACTAAACTCGAATTTTCGTTACGAGTTCAGCGGAGTTGACGGAACTCGAATCCGAGTTCCCGAGCTCAAGATATTAAATTCGGAACCAAGGGTACGCTAAGTGCTCGTTAGCTCCCGTTTTGGTTCCTCAACTGAAATTAAATTCGTTAACCTATCAAATGAATTTAAAAACATAAATTGAGCATAAAATCATGTTCATAACACATATATGTACAACATATTACAAAATCATAGCAATTTGATATCATATCATATAAGAACGAAGCATAAAATAAACGAACAACTTAATCATGCAATTCATGCATGTTCATATAATTTCCCATGCAAAAATATAATTTCATGCATAATTATATTAAACCCATGCAAAAATTGAAATTCATGCATAATGTATAAAATTCCCATGCACAATTATGATTTGCATGCATGCATATTTAATATTCTCCATGCATAATATTAATTCCACGTATAAAAATATATATAAATAAGTAATTAATTAAAACATGATTAACTAATATAACATATAATTAGTATAATAATTAAATTACTAGTAAAATAATTAAACATATATATATATATATATAATACGAAATATATATATAATTAATAATATTAAAATAAAATATTACAATATAATATAATAAAATAATAACAATTATAATAAAATTAAATATAAAAACACGTAAAAACAATTAATTCGCGCAATTTAGTAAACACATACGTCGTACCTTTACGTCCGAGAAATCGGGGCGTTACAATCTCTCCCCCTTAAAAGAATCCGTCCTCGGATTCACTGCTCGCTCGAAAACAGCTCGGGGTGAAACCTTTTCATCTTATCCTCCGTTTCCCACGTAGCCTCTTCGGTTTTATCACTTCTCCAAAGAACCTTGACTAGTGGAATACGCCGATTTCGAAGTTCCTGAAACTTTCGATCCAATATCTTAATCGGCTTCTGAACGAAGGTGAGATCCGGTTCTAATTCCACTTCTTCAACCGGTAGAACCTCGGACTCATCTCGAAAATACTTTCGGAGCTGTGAGACATGAAACACGTTATGGATTCCAGTCAAACTCGGGGGCAAATCCAAACGATAGGCCGTATCCCCAATCTTCTCCAAAATCTCATACGGTCCCATATACCGAGGGTTTAACTTTCCTCCCCGTCCAATCCTTGAGAACCCTTTTCGTGGGGAAGCCTTTAAGAAAACCCTATCTCCAATCTCAAACTCCAAATTTTTCCTCCGAAGATCTGCATAACTCTTTTGTCGATCCTGAGCAGCCTTCATCCGTTGTCTAATTATCTGGACCTTATCAATGGCCTCTTGTACAGCCTTAGAGGGTTTTTCCTTCTTTTCCCCTCTTTTAGTCCCTTCTTGCTTGGTCCAATTCCATTCCTCCAAGTCAAAGAACAACGGTGATCGACATTTACGTCCATAAAGAGCTTCATAAGGGGCCATTTCAATCGAGGCTTGATAGCTATTGTTGTAAGCAAACTCGATTAACGGCAACTGTTCATTCCACGAGTTTTGAAAGTCCAATGCACATGCTCTCAACAAATCCTCCAGATACTTAATTAACCTCTCTGATTGTCCGTCGGTCTGAGGATGGAAAGCTGTGCTGAATTGAAGCCTTGTTCCCAAACACTTCTGTAATTCTTGCCATAACCTTGAAGTAAATCTGGGATCCCGATCCGAGACAATGCTAACAGGTACACCATGAAGTCTAACAATCTCATCATTGTACCTCTTGGCCAACTTACTCACTTTATCGGACATTCTGATAGCAAGAAAATGAGCTGATTTTGTCAATCTGTCCATAATAACCCAAATTCCATCGAAACCTCCTCTCACTTTTGGTAATCCCGAAACGAAATCCATAGCTATTTGTTCCCATTTCCATTCTGGGATAGGTAATGGTTGAAGTAGCCCCGATGGCTTTTGATGTTCTGCCTTTACCACTTGACAAGTCATACAATGCTTCACGAAGTCGATCACATCCCGTTTCAATCCATTCCACCAATAGAATTGCTTAAGATCCTTATACATTTTGTTCCCTCCGGGATGTATCGAATAACCTGACCGATGGGCTTCCTCAAGAATAATCCTTTTTAACTCCTCCGGGACAACAACCCTATTCTTGAACCTCAGAAGTTCCGTATCATCAAACCCAAACGGACACTCTGAATCAGCTTGAGCTTTCTCAGCTAATTTCTGAACTTCGGGATCAATTCTCTGAGCATCAAATAATCTCTGTTTAAGATCTGGTTGAACCGTAATATTCCGAACACTAGCCCTCAGTCTGAACAATTCATTCTCATCTCCAATCTCCACTTTCACATTGGACACGCTAGCTTTCCGACTAAGCGCATCCGCAACCAAATTGGCTTTGCCGGGATGGTATCGGATTGTACACTCATAATCCGCCAAAAGTTCCATCCAACGCCGTTGTCTCTTATTCAATTCCTTTTGCGAGAATAAGTATTGGAGACTCTTGTGACTTCGAACGAAATTCCATAAAGATAGTGTCTCCACTTACCCAAAGCAAAGATCACTGCCGCTAATTCCAAATCGTGAGTGGGGTAGTTCTGTTCATGCTCTTTCAATTTCCTTGAGGCATAGGCGATCACTCTTCCATTTTGCATCAATACACATCCCAAACCTTCCTTTGAGGCGTCCGTGTAAACTGTATATCCTTCTGTACCTTCAGGAAGTGCTAATACAGGAGCGGTAGTCAACTTCTCCTTTAGAAGTTGGAAACTAGCCTCACATGCCTCGTCCCACTCAAACTTAACCGCTTTCTTAGTCAATCGGGTTAAAGGAGCCGCAATCTTTGAGAAGTCCTGAACGAATCTTCGATAGTAGCCTGCCAAACCCAAGAAACTCCTTATTTCTGAAGCATTTTTCGGGCTTTGCCATTGAATAACCGTCTCAATCTTAGAAGGGTCTACCTCCAAACCTTTCCTTGAAATAATATGGCCCAGAAATGCTACCCGATCAATCCAGAATTCGCATTTGCTAAACTTAGCAAACAATCGATGTTCCCTTAAGGTTTCCAACACAATTCTGAGATGCCTTGCATGATCCTCCGGAGTTCTCGAATAAACCAAGATGTCATCGATGAAAATTACCACAAACTTATCCAAATAGGGCAGGAAAATTCGATGCATCATATCCATAAAAGCAGCCGGAGCATTAGTCAATCCAAAAGGCATCACTACGAACTCGTAGTGTCCATACCGGGTGTTAAATCCCGTCTTCGGAATGTCCTCTTCCCGGATCTTCAATTGATAGTATCCTTGTCTCAAGTCCAATTTTGAGTAAACCCCCGATCCTTGTAACATGTCAAATAAATCCTCAATATGGGGCAAAGGATACTTATTCTTTACAGTCATCCGATTAAGCTCTCGGTAATCTATACACATTCTTAAGGTTCCATCCTTTTTCTTAACAAAGAGAACCGGAGCACCCCAAGGTGATGAACTTGGCCGTATATATCCAACTTCGAGCAATTCCTCTAATTGACTCTTTAATTCTTTCAACTCGGCCGGTGCCATCCGATACGGAGTCTTAGAATACGGTGTGGATCCTGGATGTAAATCAATAACGAACTCGATCTCACGGTCGGGTGGTAGAGAACTCAAATTCTCCGGAAACACATCGGAGAAATCCTTAACAACCTCGGTATCCTCCAATTTAACTTGATCTTTCGGTCTATTAAGAAGGTAAGCAATAAATCCCGTTGCTCCTTCTCTCATTAACTTGTGAGCTTCCATATAAGACAAGAGAGATACCTTTCTTGATCCACTACCAATCACCAATTCCTTCCCCAAGATCACCTTCTTCGCAAAACAATCGACATTGGCCCGATGCCTGGACAACCAGTCCATACCCAAGATAACTCCATACCTCTTCATGGGCATAACAATTAAATCCGCCGGATACTCTTTCCCTTCAATCAAAACTGAACACTCCCGAACCAACTGATCTGTCTGAAGACTCCCTCCAAGTGGCGAACTCACCAAATAACAAGAAGAAAGACAGATAACAGGCAAGCACAGAGTGGCAACTATATCACAAGAAATAAAGGAATGCGTGGCACCCGGATCAAAGAGTGCATGAATGTTCATGTTATGTATGCATAGGGTACCTTCTACCACGGCTGTGGGATCAATCTCTGCATCTTGTTCCTCACCCTCGAGGGCGTAAGCACGAGCTTGAATCATTGGCCTTTGAGTTCCTTTCTGAAATCCGGGGTTCTTGTAGGGACATGTCTCCGCCATATGATCGCTTTTCCCACAAATAAGGCACAAATTCAACCTTCTCCGACAATTATTGTAGGTATGGGTCGGTCCCCCGCAATGAGTACATGGAGGTATATCCGGGCGTGAATTTGTAGGTGCCGGAGCCATAGGTAGAGCCTTTGGTCGAATCGGTACGGCCTGAGAACCTTGCCCTCCAAACCTAGGCTTCTTAAACGGACCCTTAGGAGGTGGACTAGCTTGAATCATCGGCCTCTTTCCCGAATTCGATCCGGATCCTCTTTCCATAGGAGCTCTAAACATCGGATCCTTCTTCTTAAATTCCTCCTCTTGAACCAAAGCCCTTTGCACGGTGTCGGCAAATGACTCGAAGTTGTGCCCCGCTTGCCCGTGTCTCAAATCCTGTCTCAATCCCGCTATGAATTTCCTTGCTTTCCTCTTCTCATCACGGGTGACATGAGGAGCATATTTCCCAAGTCTATTGAATACGGCGAGGTATTGAGTCACCGTACGAGCCCCTTGCTTCAATTCCATGAATTCTTTCTCCTTCCTTTCCCTTACCACTTCCGGTACAAAGTAATCCCGGAATTCTCTCTTGAAAACCTCCCAAGTGATTTCCTCCTCATCGACTTCAAGCTTCTCCCTTGTTCGTTCCCACCATTCATACGCATCCCCATCGAGTTGGAATATAGCAAATTGAGCCTTCTCTTGCGTACTAAACTGTCGAACCCCAAATATCCTTTCCAATCTAATCAACCAACCCTCCGAGACCGCATCATCGATAGATCCAGAAAACCGAGGGGGGTTGTAGCTCAGAAACACCCCATGCGGGTCTCTATTATTATTATGATTTGGTGGAGGAGCTTGTTGTTCTGCCGGTTGTGGTGGGGGAGCTTGAGCTCTCCGATGCTCTACGTAGTTGAAAACCGCTTCCATGAAATTTCCCATGTCCACCGGTGGTGCTTGTGGTTGGGGTGGAGGCGTAGGAGATCGATCGTGATGACGACGATGTCCGGGAGATCTCTCACGGTGTCTACGCGGAGGCATTCTGTTCAAGAAACACTGAAATGCATGCTATTTTTAGTCCATGCATGCAAGTGCAAGTAATTCGATCAAAATTCAAGATTTAAAACACACAAGCACGTAAACAATGCATATGCATCACTTTGACAAGTTGTTCCTAAAGCCGAACGACCTAACTGACTCAACACGACACTAGAGCCCGGGTTTTACAACCCTAGGCTCTGATACCACTTAAGGATGTAGCACCCGAGCGTTAGGTACCACATCCCCCGCACCGGGACCCGACCCGTATATGAAATGGAAGTCCATACACGTGCCAAATCCACGGCGAACGGGGACACAACACACACGCTATGCTAGGCGGGACTAACCCTTAAACCATACAGTGCAAGAATCATAAAATCAGAGTTAAATAAAATTCGCGGAAGCAAGATTAACATAGCATATATATACAGTGAGCCCTCAAGCTCCAAAAATAGATATACAAGAGCATCCAAATATTCAACGGCACTCACGGCCTACAAAAATTATAACGCTCCAAACCGAACTATAATCATATTCAAAATATCACAAGAGTATGAATATGAAACAAAAGGAAGTGCTAAACATAAATGCAAGACCTAGACGACTTGTATTCCCGCCTAGCACTCCTATTCCTGCACAAAACAACTGAAAACAACCGGGTTCAGTCTAAAAGAGACTGGTGGGTATAAAAACGGGGCATAAGTATATAATATCGCATAATTTAAACACATACATGCAAGCCCTAATCCCGTGTGAAGTTTAGTAAGATTTTACCAAGTGGTTAAACAAAAGAAGACATCAACGGGATTACGACGTTCATATTCGTTCATAAATGGTCATAATTGTTCATAAGGGTTTATGGCCCGGCGAGTGGGCGTGCACAATCTCCAACCTACTCCTCGTGTAATCATAATTAATTATTCAATAATTCATTATCATACATAATCTTTTGTGCTCATAAATACATGATCATAATCATTCATATACTCCTTCTTCCTCCGGGTGGTGGACGGGCTTGCAAGAC